>JBBGZY010000292.1:5085000-6491666 GCA_037952925.1 Lithobates clamitans | reverse complement strand
ATGTATATAGCTCATTAAACACTTAGGCCCCTTTCACACTGGGGCGGTGCGGGCGCCGGCGGTACAACGGCACTATTTTTAGATATTCAGCCGCTAGCAGGGCGGTTTTAACCCCCGCTAGCAGCGGAAAAAGGGTTAAAATCTCGTGCAAATTGCCACTGCAGCGGCCTTTGCCGGCAGTATAGCCGCACTGTCCTATTGATTTCAATGGGCAGGAGCGGTTTAGGAGTGGTGTATACACCACTCCTTCACTGCTCCAAAGATGCTGCTTGCAGGAGTTTTTTTAAAGTCCTGCAAGCACACCGCTCCAGTGTGAAAGCCCTCGGGCTTTCACACTAGAGACACAGCAGCAGCTGTTTCAGGGCACTTTGCAGCCGCTATTTTTAGCGCTGTAGCGCCTGCAAAGAGCACCAGTGTGAAAGGGGTCTAAAGGACGAGGCTCTGAGATTTGGTGTTTACAAGTTATAAACAGATTTTTTTTGCTAGAAAATTACTTAGAACCCCCAAACCTTATATATATATATATTTTCTAACACCCTTGAGAATAAAATGGCGGTCGTTGCAATACTATATACTACAGTATTTGTGCAGCGGTCTTACAAGCGCACTTCTTTTTGGAAAGAATACACTTTTTAAAAATTAAATAAAAAAATAAGACAACAGTAAAGTTAGCCCAATTTTTTTTTATATTGTGAAAGATAATGTTATGCTAAATAAATTGATACCCAACATGTCATGCTTCAAAATTGTGCCTGCTCGTGGAATGGCGACAAACTTTTACCCTTAAAAATCTCCATAGGAGACGTTTAAAAAATTCTACAGGTTGCATGTTTTGAGTTACAGAGGAGGTCTAGGGCTAGAATTATTGCTCTCACTAACGATCGCGGTGATACCTCACATGTGTGGTTTGAACACTGTTTTTATATGCAGGCGCTACTCACGTATGCGTTCGCTTCTGCACGCAAGCCCGGCGGGACGGTGTGCGTTTAAAAATTTTTTTTTTTCCTAATTATTTTACCTTTTATTTTTACACTGTTGTTTTAGAAATAAAAATGTGTCACTTTTATTCCTATTACAAGGAATGTAAACATCCCTTGTAATAGAAAAAAAGCATGGCAGGATCTCTTGAATATGAGATCTGGGGTCAAAAAGACCTCAGATCTCATATTTATACTAAAATGCATTAATAAAAAAAAAAAAAAAAAAAATTAAATGTCATTTGAAAAAAAATAAGTAAATAAAATGTCCCTTTAAGAGCTATGGGCGGAAGTGAGGTTTTGACGTTGCTTCCGCCCTGCAATGGTATAGAGACGAGTGGGGGCCATCTTCCCCTTCCCCTCAGGGAGAAGAACCCGTTCACCTCCACCGCTACCGACGGCTCGGGTACGCGGCAGAGGGCACCGGAGCGCGCGCGGGGGGAGTGCTCTCGAGCCACTGATAAAAGTGATCTTGCAGAAAATCCACCACAGAGACCACTTTTATCTGAAAGAGGACCGCCCACTGAAGAAGAGGATATCGGGGTTATGGCAGCTAGCTGCTGCCATAACAACGATACTCCTCTTCAAAGTAGCGACGTATAACAACGGCGGGCGGTCCGTAAGTGGTTGACACAGCAATAACGCTTCCCATAGCATTTTACAGGGAATATTGAACCATTCACATCCTGTTCCTGCCACAGAAGCTGTCACAGTCACACATGGGCACATCAAGTAGAAACAATGTGGGTCAGCCTTCTTTGAAATATCTTTCGGGTCTTAGGGAACCCCTGCTAATGATTACTACTGTATACTGCTCATGGTACGTTAGTGTGATGGCCAGTGGCAAGAATGCTCCTTACACTTGTGGTCAGTAGGAAGAGTCCTCCCCTTACAGATCATTATTGTACAGATACCTAAAAAATATCATTGGTATCAGTGGTTACTTGTCTGGAAGCCAACCTATTATCTCCCATTAAAAGTATGCAAACTGCAAAAAAAAGTAAATGTTATTTATTAATGGAAAACCTGAGCCTGGGATGATGCACATAACTGCCATGATGAATTAAATTTCACATAAGAAGCTACCCCTTTTCATCGGAGTTCCTCCATTACATCTGAGTTCCCCCATGTACATCAAAGGTCCATCATGTTACAGGTCCCCACAGCATATCAGAAGCCCCTCTATAAATGAAAGCCTCCCATAACTTCATAGTTGCCCCTATACATTAAAGGCCCTTTATTATGAGTCTGCTTATCACATCAAAGTCCCCCCATTACAAAGTCCTCTCTTGACATCTGAGCCCAATGTTTTGGCTCCAGCAGCGTGGCAGAGAGCAGGAGGTATATTAGGCAGATGTCTACCTTTTCTTGAATACTGGGGGCAACCCTAAATACTGCCTGACCTGTCTCAGAGTCATGCAAGGGAGTTGGCAGCCATCATCATAGTTACCAATGAAGCCATCTTTCCTGGCCTTAGAGCATTATTGGCCCACCCACAACATTCCAACACGTGATGCTGTTTGAGGGCAAACTCAATCCCATGCTCAGGGAACTTGTAGGCAGGTTCAATGTACTTTTTCCACTGAAAGTGGAGCTCTCTGCAGTGGCACTGTTGTTGGAGAGAAAGTCAAGAGGAAAAGGGTTCCTGGGACAATGGGGAAGCTACCTTATTGGATGCTGCTGCCCCATGTGACTCTGGTGGCCATCTTGGGTCAGGCAGAGTCTATTTAAGGCCCTGGCTCCCAGGTTTAACATTTCGTATGTGGGCAATGTAGGGAATGTTACCCTGACAAGGAGGGAAAGCGTAGGGTCTGTGACTCCTCTGGGACATAATCTCGATTGGGCACAAGATGGCCAGTCTGCACTCCACCCTCTATACAGGCGCTGTCAGTCCAGCTGAGCATCGCTCCATTCAATTTGCTGAAAACTATGAGGGCACCTGGTTGGGTGGCTCGCCCTGTGCTCTGTTGTGAACTGTTCCTGCCTACTTCAATACAAGTTCTTTATTGCACCCTTCTTCCTTTCCCTTATGGTTTGACAAAGGGACGAAGTGATGTCATCACCTCATCCCAGCTGAGATTGCCAAGCCAGCCGAGGACACAGAGAAGCCGCCGTTCCATGACGTTGCATGTGGTTTAGCTTCCCCAGCCACACTGCTCCTGTCTGCATCTGCCCAGCAGCCTTCTGGCTAAACTCTGCATATCAGAAGATGCCAAGCAAGCCAAGAACACCCAGACACCGATGCACACCATGCTGCCGGCTTCTCCACTTTCCAGCGCTTCTCTCTCAGCACACAGAAGCTGCCTGGCTGATCTGTGCACAACACCAGCCGCTTGCCTGAAGATCTCTGCTAGAGTTGCCAAAACCTCTACAGATGAAAAGTTGACATGTCCTCCATTACATGTGAATGCAATATTTATTCATTGTGAAAATATTAATAAAGTGTGGCGCTAACAGATAACAGAACACGTGTTATTAGTCAGATAACAGTGGTCTCTGTAGAGGGGTGTCAAATTCTTAGGTATATGTCTTATTATATTAGTGATGATTTCTTTGCAGAACATCAAAAAGGCATGTAATAAAATAAAATGTGAAAAAATATCCAACAGTGATAAATATTTCAGTGTACACAAACACATACAGATAATGAATACTGTATTTTGACAGTGAGTACTGTGTTAGGACCTATATATCCAATAAGTGTGAATATTAAACATAGGGTAACACATACAGATAATGAATACTGTATTTTGACAGTGAGTACTGTGTTAGGACCTATATATCCATTAAGTGTGAATATTAAACATAGGGTAACATATCCCAAAACAAAGAGCAATAATAAAGGTGAACAGAGTATCACAATGTGTTGTGTGTATAGCTCAACAAAAGTAGTGTTCATCAAAACAAAACCTAAAAGTAAAAAGTCCATAAAAGGTGAGTATGTGTGAATGTTGAAAGTCCATCATTGAGTGGATGGAGTGCTCATATTTAACCCCACAACAGTCTGAAAACAGGCAGTCTTCCTGTGGAATGTATAGGAGCTGTATGAAGGGACCCTTAAATCTGGAAGGATTCTTCACTCATTCAGACGGTCTCAACACAGAAGAAAAAAGACATAGGAATGCCCTTACCAGACAAGGTGGACTCACAGGCCCTTGGCGGTGAGTCAAGCGAGCTTGTACCGTCAAACGGTATAGTGCGATGATCCGTGTGGTGATCTTATGCGAAGTCTCATCAGATGTCATCAGATGGTGTGCCAAATTGGAATCGGGAGCCTCCAGGGTTCTGCTTCGGTCATCGGGCGATAGTTTCCTCAGCGGCTCATCACATAGTGTAAAACCTTTTTTTTAGAAAAACGTTGTAGCATTTTATTGGGAAATATTTTCCAAAAAGTTACAAAAAAGGGCAGTAAAAACTCGGCTGAAAAATAGTAAAGCAATATAAAAAGATAAAAGATGGTATAAAATAGCGCAGTAAGTGATGGTGAGGGTATAATCATAGAAATCCGACGCGTTTCGTCTTCAAAAGACTTCTACTGGGGTATGAATTAGCCCCCCATCAACTGCGCTTTATATATTCTACTTTGAAATCAAGTGGAACAGCTGATTCGCGCTTTTGCACTGTATGACTTCCGGGTTTGGCGGCGTCACCGATGACAAGCGGTCATGTGATGCTTCTGTAGCCAATCATATTCCCATAGCGTTGGTCAGGAACCAAGCCTCACTCCTGTTCTCCAATCAACATTGGGTCATCCTATTCGTCTCTGTGGTCACATGTCGATCATGTGATCTGTTTTGCGAGGAGTGACGACGGGCCGCTCGTAGCCTACGTATCACGGGAGATAGGAAGTGAGGGCTTTCCAGTCCGAGGCCTGAAACGCAAATAATGCGGCAGTCGGGGATAGTGACATATTTTTGTATCTGAATGTATGTGACTCGGTCCGCATCCCGGAAATCTTTAAACAGTATCTGATTAAAAATTTATATAGAGTACATATGGTAAAAGTGATCAACAGAAACTTTACTCATACAGGAAACACATAAGGATAAATATTACTCCCACGTTGTTATACAGGGGTGAAAAGAGTATACCAAACATTCGTGGTAAAAAGTAAAGTAAGGTATATATGGAATATATTATAGTGCAGAGTTATATTGAAGGGACAGGCCATAATGTACAACCTGTATAGGATTAATTCCTAGAGCGTATGTATGTATAGACCATTCGTGGAAGAAAAATATATGAAATATCAAGGTGAAGATCAATATAGCCTTGGGAATGAGTAGGGGGGGGGATGTGTACATCTAAATCAATGCCCGGAACATACCCTTGAAAAAATGAAAAATTTCAAGGAAGAATGATCCGTGGGAATAAAAGATCTTAGTATTGTATGGAGAAGAATAACATATGTAGTGAAGAGGGGGCAGAGATTTGTTATATGTAAAGTTCAGTGGCTCAAATGGTGTTGCCATATGAAAAAAGATTATATTGAAGAAATAGTTCAGAGAGGTATTAGAAACTGGAATAAATCCCCACCAGAGGCTTAATAAAAAGTGTTTCAGATCCCCAATCAGGTGAAATTTTTCATTTTTTCAAGGGTATGTTCCGGGCATTGATTTAGATGTACACGTGGGAGTAATATTTATCCTTATGTGTTTCCTGTATGAGTAAAGTTTCTGTTGATCACTTTTACCATATGTACTCTATATAAATTTTTAATCAGATACTGTTTAAAGATTTCCGGGATGTGGACCGAGTCACATACATTCAGATACAAAAATATGTCACTATCCCCGACTGCCGCATTATTTGCGTTTCAGGCCTCGGACTGGTAAGCCCTCACTTCCTATCTCCCGTGATACGTAGGCTACGAGCGGTCCGTCGTCACTCCTCGCAAAACAGATGACATGATCGACATGTGACCACAGAGACGAATAGGATGATTCAATGTTGATTGAAGAACAGGAGTGAGGCTTGGTTCCTGACCAACGCTATGGGAATATGATTGGCTACAGAAACATCACATGACCGCTTGTCATCGGTGACGCCGCCAAACCCGGAAGTCATACAGTGCAAAAGCGTGAATCAGCTGTTCCACTTGATTTCAAAGTAGAATATATAAAGCGCAGTTGATGGGGAGCTAATTCATACCCCAGTAGAAGTCTTTTGAAGATGAAACGCGTCGGTTTTCTATGATTATACCCTCACCATCACTTACTGCGCTATTTTATACCATCTTTTATCTTTTTATATTGCTTTACTATTTTTGAGCTGAGTTTTTACTGCCCTTTTTTGTAACTTTTTGGAAAATATTCCCCAATAAAACGCTACAACGTTTTTCTAAAAAAAAGGTTTTACACTATGTGGAAGTTTTTTTCCTCTGTTTACTTGTCCATGGGATGAGCCGCTGAGGAAACGATCACCCGATGACCGAAGCAGAACCCTGGAGGCTCCCGATTCCAATTTGGCACACCATCTGATGACATCTGATGAGACTTTGCATAAGATCACCACACGGATCATCGCACTATACCGTTTGACGGTACAAGCTCACTTGACTCACCGCCAAGGGCCTGTGAGTCCACCTTGTCTGGTAAGGGCATTCCTATGTCTTTTTTCCTCTGTGTTGAGACCGTCTGAATGAGTGAAGAATCCTTCCAGATTTAAGGGTCCCTTCATACAGCTCCTATACATTCCACAGGAAGACTGCCTGTTTTCAGACTGTTGTGGGGTTAAATATGAGCACTCCATCCACTCAATGATGGACTTTCAACATTCACACATACTCACCTTTTATGGACTTTTTACTTTTAGGTTTTGTTTTGATGAACACTACTTTTGTTGAGCTATACACACAACACATTGTGATACTCTGTTCACCTTTATTATTGCTCTTTGTTTTGGGATATGTTACCCTATGTTTAATATTCACACTTAATGGATATATAGGTCCTAATACAGTACTCACTGTCAAAATACAGTATTCATTATCTGTATGTGTTACCCTATGTTTAATATTCACACTTATTGGATATATAGGTCCTAACACAGTACTCACTGTCAAAATACAGTATTCATTATCTGTATGTGTTTGTGTACACTGAAATTTTTATCACTGTTGGATATTTTTTCACATTTTATTTTATTACTTGCCTTTTTGATGTTCTGCAAAGAAATCATCACTAATATAATAAGACATATACCTCAGAATTTGACACCCCTCTACAGAGACCACTGTTATCTGACTAATAACACGTGTTCTGTTATCTGTTAGCACCACACTTTATTATTATTTTCACATTTACAACGGTCAGATTGTTGTGTTGGCTGCTTCACCTCATATCTTTTAGGAGTTGGCGCAATTTTTACACCTTTCATATCCAATATTTATTCATTACTTAATAGCTGTTTTCAACACTTTACACTCAGATCGAGGTGCCCTCTGTTGTTTTCTGTTTTTATTGCATCCGCCTGTGTGAAGTATTGCCACTGCACCCCGCTGTACACCACCTACAAACTTGGATGGCGCTCTGGCTGAAAAACATTGCTCTGGAGGAACCCATGGTTGAGGAAGGCTGATCTAGCTGGAAGGCAACTCATCAGCTAGTAGGTTTTTACAAAAAGAAGCACCCAGGATGAAGACATGAAGAGCACATACCTCTGTGCGAACAGCATCTGTTTCTGCAGCGTTTGAATGGTGAGTGTTATCTTATTCAGTGGTATATTCTTTACAAATTTCTTATAAGATGATAGCTGAAAATATGGAAACAGTGTTTCCAGGTACAGAGAGTGTGCATATGTATTGACTTCCGGTGTCAGATAATCTGATACGTCTGCATCTACCAAACTTTAAACTACAAAATAATTGTTCACGTTTGGTAACATGTTACACCCGTATTTAGGGTGTAACATGTAACATTTTACCAAAGAGCACCTGGCTGTGCCTGCACCCACTGTCACAATTTAGCTCTGCCCATACGACCACATCATTCATTCACAGCAAATGAATAAATGAACTACAACAACTGTCCCACTGTGGCCGTTTGTAGTTCTCAATAAACAGTGAGGGCGTTGTTGAGCATTCTCGTAGTTCATTGATCTTCCTGCACTCTAGTGCCTGTCTGCCTGTATGGGAGGTATGGCAGACAGCTATACAGTGGAACCTCGGATCGCGAGTAACGCGGTTAACGAGCGTTTCGCAATACAAGCACTGTATTTCTAAAAATTGTAACTCAGTTTGCGAGTGTTGTCTCGCAAAACGAGCACAATTCAGGCCAAAGCGGTGTGCAGTACCACTTTTGGCCTAAGGTGGGGGGGTGCCAGAGCAGAGCCGAACGTGGCCGATCGGTGCCGTTCGGAAATGCACGGAAAGGCCCGAGGACAGCACAGCTGACCTTGGCAAATCTCGGGTGGGAAGTCTTTCCGAGGTTTGCCGAGGTCAGCCGAAGTGTCCTCGGACCTTTTCGGGCATTTCCGAAGCTCTCCAGCGCCCCGCCGCCTCTGGCAGCATGCGGTATTGCATCCCATTGAAGTCAATGCAGAACAAATTATTTTCGTTTCCATTGACTTCAATGGGAAAACTCGCTTTGATATGCGAGTACTTTGGATTACGAGCATACTCCCGGAACGGATCATGCTCGTAATCCGAGGTTCCACTGTAGTGGGATTATTCAAGAGCCTGACACTGCACCAGTGATTTTTACCTGCAAAAATATGTGCATTTATTTTATTTTCTTAAAAGTGATGGATTTTATGATACAGTTAGTTGGTATGGAAAATCAGGAACATTTACAGAGACTAACAACCTGCAGAACTGTTTTTGCAACTCAAGGACTGCAGGCACCGCTATATATTAGCTATATCTATTCATTATTGTTAATCACATACTGTATGTGTACTTCATCTTTTTATACATTAACATAATAATTTTCATCTTTTTTATACATTAACGTAATCACATTATATTATTAATAATCATATTTCTGGTTTAAAAAAATTCATACTGTATTTTGTGAAACATATTTTTACTATAAATAAATGTATCTAAAAGAACATACAGTGAAGTTAAATATTAAAATTTTACATTTTCGTTGAGGAACTCTACTGCCACCGTGTGGTTAGGATGTAAACTGAGAGTCCACATACTATTTCAAGTAAAGTTGTGAAGTCACAGGCATTCAATACAAGACCTTTTCTGGCCCCATGCACACTGGGGCTCTTCTAAACACTTTTCTCCTGGCCTGAGAAAAGCAGCATTATAAATCGCACCTAAGCCATGTTATTGCAAATGCATTTAGGCACATATAGACGCATAAATCCCTTAGGTGTTCATTTATTTCACTGGCCGGCATTAAAATGTATTCTGTCCCTTAAAATTAATAAATGCTCCAGCAGCTAAATGTGCTTAGTGCAGAGGCACATTTAGACACATTTACATGACTTTAGGCATCTTTTGGTGTTTTTATAGCCAAAACATTCCTCTTCTGCTTGCGCAAGTAAGGAGTTTTATATTGTCTGACTCTAAACGCTTCTCGCTCTAAACTCCTGTAAACTTCTATGTGTGCATGGACACATAGGCTAACATGGAGGACATTTAGAGGGTGAAAAAAGTCAAACTTCTTTAAAACACAAAAAACAAAAGTCACTTACTAAACAGACAGGTTAGGCGCTATGCAAAGATACTCAATTCATAAATTGTGGAACAAACTAGAATCACGGCTGAGAGGTAAAACATGAGTACCAAATTGTTGCCCAAACATATTTATTTGACCACAAAGTTCCTCGCGGCTTAGAGGTAAATAATGAGTACCAAATTGGTGCACGTCGCTCACTAAAGTGTATGAGTCCTCTAAATCCATTTGTAAAAAGTCATAAAATATATATATATATATATATATCTATCTATCTATCTATATATATATATATATATATATAGATAGATAGATATATATATATATATTTGCACTGGGCTCTCAGAGTTCTTTCATACCATTTCTATTCTAAAATATATGATATATTGTTATCCCATGCATTCCCCAACTATCCATATTACATCAAAGATTGGGAGAGGGAATTGGGCCATAGTATTACAACAGAAGATTGGAAAAAGTAATTCCTCCTAACCTTTAAATCTAGTCTCTAGACATACAAGAAAAGAACTATAAGGTATTAACCAGGTGGTATAGATGCCCGTGAGGCTTCATAGAATATCTTCAATCTACCCTGAAAAGTGTTGGCGCTGTGTGGGGGATAAAGGCACAATGATCCACATATGGTGGACTTGCCTTCGGATTACAACTTTTTAGAAGTCTGTGTTCCAAATTTGCTCTATTGTTACTGGTATGCCATATCAGACATCTCTGGAAATGTCTATTGTCTATTCATCCAGGTTCTATGGGAGAAACTAAAAAGGGGCTGCTTCGCTTTCTCCTCTGTGTAGCACGAATACTCATACCTAGACACTGGAATACCGATGTTGCTCCTACTATCAAAGAGTAGATAGTTGAGCTGAACCATCTAAGGGGAATGGAAGAATTGAAGGCAAACATACATGCATGTTATCCTAGGTATATGGCGATATGGTCTCCTTCGATTGAGTTTTTGGGCTCTGATATTCTAAGATCTTTCTTATAAATAGTTTTTACTTCATGACACAACTCTTACTTAAAACAGTGGCTCCCCAAATAGATTGTCAGAGAAATAGATTGATTTGCTTGTGAAATTCTCCCCTTTTTTTAAATCTTTTTATGTATGTCCTTCCCTATTTTTCTTCTCTTTCTTTTTATTGTGTGTTTTGTTTTGCCTTTGGGCAGATTCTTGCCCAAGTAAAATAATAGTTACTTAAGTATAGTTGTTTTTGTTGAATAGGTGATAAGATATATTTATTTTGGTCTTCGAAATATTAGAAAGGACTGTCCTTCTCAAGCTTCACTAATGTTATGATATATGGGATCAAGGCGATCCAGACTATGGGCTTTTTGAATATAACCTTGCAAACTATTTAATAAAAATGTATATTTAAAATAAAATATATATATATATCTTTTTTTCACCATTTTATTGTAAAGTCACATGACTGCAATTCCCCAGCACAGATTCACTAGACTCACTTGTTGAAGTCATTTAACAGTGCAGGGCTGAACAGGAAGCATGGCTAACAGAATAGAGCCAGTGAAGCCAGCAAGTGTTCCTAATCACTGCCACACCTGCCATGGTGTCAGCAGACAAGTGTTAACCAGCAATAGTTTTCCTGACCACTAGCCGCACCAATCCCAGTGTCAACAGACCAGTGTAAACCAGCAGCAATGTTCCTGAACACTAGCCATACCAGTCCCAGTGTCAACAGACCAGTGTAAGCCAGCAACAGTGATCCTGATCACTAGCCACACCAGTCCCAGTGTCAACAGACCAGTGTAAGCCAGCAACAGTGATCCTGATCACTAGCCACACCAGTCCCAGTGTCAACAAACCAGTGTGAGCCAGCAACCATGTTAGTGCTCACTAGTCCCAGTATTGCCACTGCCAGCCAGCTGCAACACCAGTACAGTGTCACCAGAGCCAGTAAAGCCAACAATAGTGCTCTGATTGTTAGCCACACCAGTGCCAGTGTCACCAGTACCAGTGTAAGCCATAAACAATGTTACTGACTGCAGGCACACCAGTATGGTGTCACTACACCCAGTGAAAGCGAGCACCAGTAATCTGATCACCAGCCACACCAGTGCAGTGTCATTTAGTACCATTGTTATCGAAACCAGTGTCCTAATGACCAGCCAGCTCCAGTACCAGTGTCATCGGGTACCAGTACAGCCACTGCCAACAATGTCCACAAAAATGTACACTACTGAGGAGGCCTTTTAAACACTGAGTATAATGGGTGTTTATACTGTCCTGGCACTCCAAAAATGTGATTGGTAGTCAGTAAATTAGATGGATAATTTATGCCCCTTGAAAGCTTAAAAGTGCTCCTTGGATTTTTGGCTTCTCTATGCAGCTGGGCAGCGTCACACGTTTTATCACCATACTCTAGAAAAGTAGCAGAATGTGTTTTTGGGGGGAAATTTTAATTATGCTCACAGTGTTTGTTAGAAAAAGCTTACTATTTGACAACTTTGTGTAAAATAACATTTTAATATTTTAACTTTCTTTCCTCAAATTTGTGACAAGAAAAGTTAAACAAATAAAAGACCAACTATGTCTTTTAATAAAAATATTAGAGGGTCCACTTTCCAAAATGTGGTCATTTTGTGCATGTGTCTCCTGTCCTGGCACTCCAGGGCCTCCACAAATGTGATACGTAGTCAGGGAATCAGATGCATCAAATATTCCTCTTGAAAACCTGAAAGTGCTCATGGAATTTTGGGTCCCTCTATGTGTCTAATCAGTGTCTACTTTCAAAAAAGGGGTCCCTTTGGGGGTGTTTGAACTGTTCTGGCATTTTAGGTCAGTCAGAGAATCAAGCAAAAAAAAAAATTCAAACATACAGTATATACACATTAACCACTTCAGCCCTGGAAGATTTGGCTGCTCAATGACCAGGCCACTTTTTGCAATTCGGCACTGCGTCGTTTTAACTGACAATTGCGCGGTTGTGTGACGCTGTACCCAAACAGAATTGACAAAATTGACCTTTTTTTTCCCCACAAATAGAGCTTTCTTTTGGTGGTATTTGATCATCTCTGCAGTTTTTATTTTTTGCGTTATAAACAAAAAAAGAGCAATTTTGAAAAAAAAAAACGCAATATTTTGTACTTTTTGCTATAATAAACATCCCCAATTTTTTTTTAAAAAAAAGCTAATTTTTTTCCTCAGTTTAGGCCGATATGTCTTCTACATATTTTTTGGTAATAAAAATCGCAGTAAGCATATATTGATTGGTTTGCGCAAAAGTTATTGCGTCTACAAAATAAGGGATAGATTTATGGCATTTTTATTATTATTTTTTTTTTTACTAGTAATGGCGGTGATCTACTATCGGGACTGCAACATTATGGCGGACACATCGGACACTTTTGACACATTTTTGAAACCATTGACAATTATACAGTGATCAGTGCTATAAAAATGCAGTGATTACTGTGTAAATGTCACTGGCAGGGAAGGGGTTAACACTAGGGGGTGATAAAGGGGTTAAGTCTGTTGCCTGACTATGTGTTCTAACTGTGGGGGGAGGGGACTGACTATAGGAGATGACAGATCGTGGTTCTTAGCTATTAGGAACTCATGATCTGCCTCTCCTCTCAGAACAGGGATTTGTGTCTTTACACACATGTCCCTGTTCTGCCCTGTGGCCGCGATCACCAGCCACGAGCATCGGCACCCCCGCAATGCAGTGGGCGCGTGCGCCTGCTATCCGGCTTAACCACTTAAGGACCAGCCTCATTTTGGATTTTAGGTGTTTACATGTTTAAAACAGTTTTTTTTGCTAGAAAATTACTTAGAACCCCCAAACATTATATATGTTTTTTTTCTAACACCCTAGAGAATAAAATGGCGGTCGTTGCAATACTTTTTTTTGCACCGTATTTGCGCAGCGGTCTTAAAAGCGCCCTTTTTTTGGAAAAAAATTGAATAAAAAAATAAGACAACAGTAAAGTTAACCCAATTTTTTTTTATATTGTGAAATATAATGTTACGCCAAGTAAATTGATACCCAACATGTCACGCTTCAAAATTGCGCCCGCTCGTGAAATGGCGTCAAACTTTTACCCTCAAAAATCTCCATAGGCGACGTTTAAAAAATTCTACAGGTTGCATGTTTTGCGTTACAGAGGAGGTTTAGGGCTAGAATTATTGCTCTCGCTCTACCGGTCGCGGCGTTACCTCACATATGTGGTTTGACCACCGTTTTCATATGCGGGCGCTACTCGCGTATGCGTTCGCTTCTGCACGTGAGCTCGTCGGGACGGGGTTTTTTTTTTACATTTTTATTATTTATTTTACATTATTTTATTTATTTTTACACTGGGTGTAAAATGTCCGCTGCTGCCTTTGTGTTCTGTCAGATTAGGAAACCTATTGGAACGCATGCACAGTAAGCATTTTTTGCTCTGTTACATTTTCTGATGGGTAGCGGTATTCTGACAGGACACCCTCTCTGTGGGTTATGATTTTGCCTTAAATACTCAACTAATCTGTAAGTGCAATTCTTTATGCTTTTAAATAATTGGATCAGCAGTAATGCACTATGAGTTCTCCTCCTTGCTTTTAATATATATGTAGCCAAGGTTTTGCTACTATAATTATTACAGTTGTTGTTACTTTAAATGAGTTTGGTTCCCTCTAGTGTCTGCTGAATGCTGTTAGGATTTTTCTTTTAATTCCTGAAAAGGAACGCATCAAAGCATTGTGGGAGATGTCGTTTGGAGGAGGAAGTGTCTCTGTTAGCTGGATCAGCCCTGAACTACAATACAGACAATGCAAAGCACGCAGAACTGCATTCTGGGAGCAGTAATAAAAGGACCGGAGCGGCCATGTTTCAGCCTCTCTGGACGCCATTCAACACCTGCCAGCAGGGGGTCTGTGTGTGACCAGGAGTGAGACTGCGGCCTATACAGCGTGGAGCCGTATCGCCCGCCTCTAAGGAATCTCGGAGCACAGCCAGCTCAGCAAACGGACCGGACTGCGCTTCAAAGCTACTGGAAGCCCCTGCACTTCAGCTCATCCGGAGTTGAGGCACAGTGTGGCAGCACCATTTTCACCAGACGGAGACATCAGGAGGGGATTTCGGACAGAGCCTCACAGCTTTTGAGTCTATTGTGGTGAGAGGGCACCTGCCCATTCTAGTAGAGTGCACAGTATTGCTGAGGGAGTTCTTTTACAGACTGCTGGTGAGACTTTGTTCCCTGTGCTGTAAGGTCAGTACTGTATTACACTCACATATAAGGAGGAATCTACAAGTGCTATATTTGTTCAATCAAGCAGTCATCAACATACCATTTATTCTACAGTTATTTCTTCTCTTTTGCTCTGTGGATTACAAATACTGCAGTTTAAACTACAGGCTGGCTGAAGATATCTGGAGTTAAAGAACTTTTACCATCTTCCTTTTCAACCAAGCATTGCTGTTCTACTTGTAGTTTGAACTGTGAATTGCAGCCTAGGGGGAGCCATTGAGCACATGTTAGACATCATATTGTGTTATTGAATGTAAGGAATATTGTATTGCAATTTGGCGTTTGTATTGAGGCCTCGGTGGGAAGGTGTTTAATATAAGTGTTGAAGGGTATTGAATACTTATCCCATCGTACGCCTGTTTACATATACTCCAGGTGGTGAATATAAAGTTAACAGTTTTGCATATCTGAATTAAGTGATATCAACTGTCAATCATTATTTGTGCTTATTCATATTGTTGACTGTGTTCCATTATTCACTCTAGTAAACTTTTTGAGTGGTTCAGTGACATTGTGTGAGTTTCTCATTGCTAACATCCTATAGCAGAATGGAATCCAAGGTGTCAGAGGATCTGCAGTCAGGGTAGCCAGTGGGGTATAGAGTCAATCAGCAGCCCTCATGGGGGTACCACTACATATACATCCGTTGGAGCTGAAACAGAAGCTTGATCCTATCAGGACATCGGTGAACCTGGTTCGGAGTGAGCTGTGATTTTCCCTATAGGGGATACTCTAAGCGTGTTTGATCCCGGTGGGGATCATATGTTCTGGTAAGCAGCCTGTCTGCACAAGCACTCAGGTGGAAGTGAAGCGGTGACTAAATCGGGATTATTCACACAGAATATCACAAGCACTTTTTTTGCAATAAGACAATTTGGACTTTTATCACATTTAGTTTTTATGTAGATGTTTCATCCATGTATGCATTGTTTTAATTACAATTATGTAATGTACACACAAATACCGTATTTATCGGCATATAACACGCACTTTTTCCCCTGAAAATCAGGGGAAAATCGTGGGTGCGTGTTATAGGCCGATACCCCCCCAATTGTGTGTGATCGGAGCGATCGCGGCAATTGCCGCGATCGCCGCCGACATACACAGCCGTGTGGAAATTCAAATACGGCGCCGAGACTGCATGGACTCGGCGGAGCGGAGCTACACATACCCGAGAGTCCTCGGCTTTTTTCGGCGCCGCTTACAGTCCCGCCCATAGGGCAGGACTGGGCGGGACTGTAAGCGGCGCCGAGAAAAGCCGAGGACTCTCGGCTATGTGTATCAGCGCTCCGCCGAGTCCCTGCAGTCTCGGCGCCATATTTAAATTTACACAGGGCTGTGTATGACGGCAGGGATCGCGGCGATCCCACAAAGCTGCACGGGGGCAAGGCTGCACTGGGGAAAAGCTGCACTGGGGCAAGGCTGCACTGGGGCAAGGCTGCACGGGGGCAAAGCTGCACTGGGGCAAGGCTGCACTGGAGAAAAGCTGCACTGACATGGCTGCACTGACATGGCTGCACTGACAAGGCTGCACTGGGGCAAAGCTGCACTGACAAGGCTGCAATGGACACTGGGGCAAGGCTGCACTGACAATTCTGCACTGGGGCAAAGCTGCACTGACAAGGCTGCACTGACAAGGCTGCAATGGACACTGGGGCAAGGCTGCACTGACACTGACAAGGCTGCAGATGGACACCGATAACGCTGCATTGATGGGCATTTTAATGTAAGTTTTTCTTCCTTAAACTTTACTCCTAAAAGTTTTTTTCCTTAAAATTCCCTCCTTAACTTGGGGTGCATGTTATACGCCGGCGCGTGTTATACGCCGATAAATACGGTAATTTTTTTTGGTCACAAGCAGTGTTTGCCTAGGATGATTTGATGATTAATTTGCACATTGCACTTTACATGGTAGAATTGGTTTATATAATATTGCGTGATTTATTTTCTCATAATTTTTATCTCTCTAAACACATTGAGACAGCGCACTTTTATATATTTTTTTCTCATGTTTATGTAGTTAAGTATTCAGCTAGTTTTTTGTGCAGCAGTCTTTGTTTACAGCCAAGCGCGAGGCCCAACATTTTTTTTTTTTTTTTCAATAGTCTTATGTTGTGTACATTGCCCGCAGCACGCATCATCTGTGGTTTCCCAGTGGCAGATATGGATAAATGCCAAACCCGCAACACTGGACAAAAAGTGGGACAGTCAACTAGAGAAACCAGTTGCATTTTTTCCTTTTAAATTGAATTGTTTTTTAGCCTTGGGTTCTAATGTTATTTTATTTTTTTTTCAAATGAGCCCGTCTGCTCTTTTGTTGAGATTTTTATAGATGAATATACATATAGATTGCACGTGTGTGTGTGTGTATATGTATATATAATGTGTCAGACTCACCTGGGACAGAGGCTTTTGGAGGGGACTGAATGCCAGCCTCTTGCCTACCGATTATGGGCCCTGGCATTTCGGAGAACGGTGCGCTTTGGGAGCTGCATGCCTAGGGACCCTTGAAGTGGTGTTACTTTGGATTTGGGTCCTTGTCTCCCAGAACACACAGACTCTGGGAACCCTGTGTATGCCATATTGGAAATGGTGACTGGGAGGGTATGTCTTGGATTGCTTAAAATGGGACAGTAATATTTATCCATAATATCTCCCAGGATATATGTAAAGACTATTCTTGGTTTGTTTAAATCTGAACTCTACATGTTAGTTGAGAGAGCTGATCACATTGGCCTCTAGAACTGGGTAGGAGCCGGACAGTCTACTCATACTATAGTTTGTTGCCTACTAGGCTGAGGAGGGGGGGAGATCACTGTTTGCATTGTTAATTGTAATTAGCTCCTGCTATTGTGTTTATACTACTGTGTGAAGCTCGGTGACCACAAGTCTACCCCAAAGGACATGTCTCTGAGTCACCTAGTCTGGGTAAATGATTTAGTAAACTAGCTTGTTAATTAGGTTACAGTTGTATTGTTAGAGTGATATGAGCAGGAGGGGGGAACCTCCTCTTTAACGGTATATAAAGACTTGTAATTTTGGTTCTAGTAAATGAGTCCATGTTAGCAGCGAAACAAGTGTCGTCTTCTTTTGTGCTTATGCGCGGTTGGAACATCTGATATCTAGATTCAGACTGGAAGGAAGTGTTATACTGACGGAAGCACTCAAGCAGAGTGTGGGACGTTCCGTATACATATATATATATATATATATAAAATCAACCATAAATAAGATTGAATTGATTGTAGGGGTGCAACAGATCAAAAATCTCACGGATTGGATCGATCCTCGGATCAGAGTCACGGATCGGATCATTTTCGGATTAGCAGAAAAAAAAAACACACAAATCTTGTTACACCCACCGGAGTTTTAGATTTAAAAGCTATTTTCAACACAAAACCGAGCTTATATGCATAAATACAGTATTTGTGCATATAAGCTCAGTTTTGTGTTGAAAATGGCTTTTAAATCTAAAACTCTGGTGGGTGTAACAAGATGTCCGCTTGCCCCCTTCTCACTCTATCATTATTGTACTGTGCAGGAGTGTGGGGTGTAGCAAGATGGCGGCGACGAAACGTCACTTCCTTTCGAGACAG
Organism: Lithobates clamitans; assembly: GCA_037952925.1. NCBI lineage: Eukaryota > Metazoa > Chordata > Amphibia > Anura > Ranidae > Lithobates > Lithobates clamitans. The sequence goes on along the minus strand of JBBGZY010000292.1, from coordinate 6,473,198 downwards.
CAGCCGCTTCCGGGTGTACTAAGATGGCCGCCGGCTCCGGAGCTAGGCCGAAGCCGCGGCCTTTCCTATGGCTGAGGCCGAAAAGTGCTCCGCGGATCGCGGGTGTGCCGATCCGCGGAGGGTGATCCGTACGGATCGGCAACGATCCGTTGCACCCCTAATTGATTGCATTGCCCTCAGGTGGCAATCAAACGCCAATGAGTGTGCCACATCCTATGCAAATTGTAATTGCTAGTTGTGGGAATAATGGACTTTGTAGGCACGTATATAAAAAAATTAATAAATCACATAAAGTACATACATATAGAACACAGAATATTAATGTTTAAAGCAATATGTGACATAGTGTTTAACTCCTAGAGGCAACACTATGAAGATACTCCCTGTGTGGCAACATGGAAAAAATGTCCACAGAATGATGTAGTGTCCCTCTTGGTGATTCCCCACAGTCCTCATAGGTTAAAAAGAATTGCTCGCTCTACGTTTCGCGACCTGCTTTCGCTTCTTCAGGAACTTCAGTAATTCAAAAAATATGGTGCTTGAAAAAGTGGTCTCAATATTCATCTGTGCCAGAGGAGCAACCGCTAAGTGACCCCCTGGATATGACCACCAAGTACACCAAAGCCAAAGGTAGCCATGACAAGTACACAATCAATTGGAATGTGGGGATGTACGTGTAAAAATGCTAGCATAGGGTCCAGTCTACCTTCACTACTGTGTGTTGTCACATTAAACCAGGTGCTTTTCAATCCTAATTAGCTGGTCCACAATGAAAACTGACTCTGAGTTTTACGCGTACTTTCCCAGATAATATGCAGTTATTCTGAGCAAATGCATGAAACAATAGCTGCCTGGATGCACAGGGTTTGAGGCATGGGTGTAGCATAAGGGGTTGCAGGGGTCACAATCGCAACCCTGCCCCTAGCTCCAGGGGAGCCCTACAGCCTCCCTGTCATATTCTCCACAAAATCCAGCCCCGATCTACCCAAGGGCCCCACCGCCAAGCTCCAGTACTAGGCTTTTACTTTGCCTTCCACAGTCCACACCCCTCTGTTGCCATTGGCTGGGGAGAAGCTGTGAGCCATTTCCTGAATGGAGAGGAGCACGCGGTGAGAAAAGCCCAGGATGGGGAAGTGTCTGTGCTGTGTGCTGGCAACATGGAATGGTAACCGAGCTCAGCGAGGAGAGTGCTGTCCTGTAGCCACGATGGGACAGATGTTACTGGTGAGGTATGACACTGCTCAGTGTCTCCTAGTCACCAGCTGGGATTCCCTGTACCTCCCACCCGGGGATGTCTACTTACCCCACTTCCCTGACAACAGGGGGAAAGACACACACCTCTGGGAGGTGACCTTCCCCAAACACCGACAGAGAAACCTTCAAAAATTGCTAAAACAAATCGCCTCCCTGGGAGGTCCCTGAAGAGCTGCAGGCTCCAGATTTTGTGTCATATGGCTTTGCCCTCCCAGATCTAAGTTGCCCCCCCCCCCAAGCCCCCTCCACCCTGCATGCTATGCCCAGCTGCTGAGCTCCTTTCCCATTACAGCAGTCTATACTGTTCCAGGGCTGAAATCACATTCCTTTACAACACAGCCAGTTAGCCATGATCTGCACAGGGAGTATCTGCCTACTGCAACTACACTGCTGTTCCGACCAGAGAATTTCACAGGTCAGAAGGGTAACATAAAAGCCAGACACACCCTGTGAAGACTGACAGACTGTGTGTAAAGGAATGTGATTTCAACAATGTGTAGTGTGGGGGAGCTGTATACAGTGCTGGGAAGGGAAAGGAGCTTTGCCAAGTGACCTGCCAGGGGTCCCTGTCCTCTGATGTAAAGAGGAACTCTAAACTCTTAAGCCACTCTGAGTATCTTGTAATGCAGTGGATGTATCTTCACACACGTTGGAAGTAGTGGGGGGGCCCAAGTCAACTTTTGCATCGGAGCCCACAAGCTTCGCCTCTGGTTCGAGGTACACAGTGGGGCAGACACGCGCTCCTGCAGGACACCTCAGGGGGAGCATGTGTCCACCCCACTGTGTACCTCGAACCGTGCATCCAGGCGGCTATTATCTGGCACAGATAAATATTGAGACCACTTTTTCAAGCACCATATTTTTTGAATTACTGAAGCTCCTGAAGAAGCGACAGCAGGTCGCGAAACACGTAGAGCGAGCAATTCTTTTTAACCTATGAGGACTGTGAGAATCACAGTCGCTTTAAATCTGAGAGGTAGATCGGAAATGAGGGGAAGCTCTGCTGATTTTATCATCCAATCATGTGCAAGCTAAAATACTGTTTTTTTATTTTCCTTGCATGTCCCCCTCGGATCTATAGCGACTGCACTTCCACGTGCACTTGTAGTGCAAAGTGGAATTGCCTTTAGTAAATAACCCCCTATGTCCCATATTGCTTTAAACATTAATATTCTGTGTCGTATATGTATGTACTTGTGAATTATTAAAATTTGTAATTTTTTTTATATATACGTGCCTGCAAAGTCCAATATTCCCACAACTAGCAATATCAACCATAAATATATGAGCAGTGACATGTTAAAGTAGTATTAACCCCCAAATCAAACATTTATTATATTGCAGTTTTACCAATTCTTACATGTGATGGCTGCATTAGTTTCCTTTTTTAGGCTTTCTTCTATTTTCATCTGGTGATCTATCTAGTAAGTTACTGTTTTTCACAAGCTCAAGCTCTCCAGCAGAATGTCACAGTTTACATGGATGAGACCAACCACATAACACTGGCAGGTGTGATTAGAATGATCAGCTTATTTATTCATGCAAAACCTGTTACCCCAAAAGGAAAGTTTGCTGTAACTGATAAAAGTGTGAGCTGGAGTTTGACTTCACTCAATTTGTTAGTGCATTTAAATCTGCTAATATATTTAACACAACCCCCGCTCCCCAAAGAAATTAAAACTGATGCAACCACATCTAATTATTTGTAGGCTGCAATAAATAACATTTTTGGTTTTGAGTTTAATACTGCTTTAGGTTAGGTAGTAAGTAAGCATGTTCCTGAAGCTAATAAAGGATCAAAGTTTGTTGTGTATGGGACGTGTCAGAGTACCCATGCTGACTGGTGTCCATAACCAAAAGCCTCTACAATAGGCACATGAGCATCAGGACTGGACCCCAGTGCAAAGGAGGGAAGGTGGCCTGGTCTGACATGTCAAGATTTGTTTTACATCATGTGGATGGCCAGGTGCATGTGCGTCACTTACCTGGGGAAGGGATGGCACCAGGATGCAGTTTAAGAAGGCAAGCCGGCTGAAGCAGTGTGATATTTCGGTCAAGGTTCTGCTGGGAAACCTTGGGTCGTGCCATTGATGTGGATGTTATTTAACACATACCACCTACCTAAACATCTTCACTGACCAGGTACACCCATCATGGAAACAGTATTCCCCTAATAGTAGTGGCCTCTTTTAGCAGAATAATGCGCCGTGGCACACTGCAAAAATGGTTTGGGGAAAATGTGTTCAAAATGTAGACCTCCGAATTCTCCAGATCTCAGTCCGATTGAACATCTGTGGGATGCACTGGAAAAATTTATCCGATCCAAGGAAGCCCCAACTTGCTACCTAAAGGTTCTGCTACTGACAGCTTTGTGCCAGAAACCACAACATACCATCAGAGATCTAGTGGGGTCCATGCCTCAACAAGTCAGGGCTGTTTTGGCAGCAAAAGGACCTACTCTATATTAGGTGGTTGGTCATAAAGTTAAGGATAATCAGTTATATGCTGTATATATACAGTGTGAGTATATATAATACTGATTGACACCTGCAAAATACAGCGTTGATGAAGCAGAAGACAGTAATGTGCAAGTATGCATCCCGAGTGGATGTTTAATTAGGCCTGAAAATCCCCTGGAAGCAGGGAGCAATGACCGACTTAGCATTTTGCAGAACCTTTGAAGCTGTAGACGCATGCTGAGACTTTAAATCCAGAATAGGCTGGACTCCTCCATTTGATTCAGGAACGATAAAAAAGGTAGAAACCTTGAAAGTGTTCTGTTGGTACAGGGGTAATGAGCACTTGAGATAAGAGCTACTATAAAGCAGCAAGCAGATCTGGCCGTTGTGACAGGGAAGGGGACAAGTTTGAAAACAGGAAACAGTGGATTGAATTCAGAAATAGTTTGTAGCCCCTGTAGATGATACTCTGAACCTAAGCATCCAAAATTTCCTACAATCAGAAATCTGAACAGGCCAATATATATTCCCTCACCCTGAAGAGTGGGGACGCCCCATCACTGGAAAAAGCATTAAAATCAGTCTTGGTTGGTTTGGAGGGCCATGTCCTCTTACTGTACGTTCCAATCTCAGACTTCCTGCTGGAACAGTAAGAGGCACTAGAGAAACCCTTACCACATGTCCACAGGTAACAGATCTAACAGACTGGTCAGAAAAATATGTAAGGATGGGACCAGTGTTTCAGGCCATGTGGTTAGTCCAGATAGCAATCACCTAGCAGACTGCCATAAAAGCAACCGCAGATTGCATGGTTGTGCCAACCAAGGATTAGAGGGCTTTATAAAGAGCCTCTAATCTCTTGGCTACTGGGTCTTTGAATACAGAATTATACTTCACGAGGGGGGGGGGGGGGGGGGGAGGCTGAGGACAAGAACTGTTAGCATCAAACACAGAACTGCCCACGTGCGTAGGAATTTTTTCTTAATGGATACTGTTGATTTAAGCATTTTGGAGAAGTAAAAATCTTCTTTAGGTGAAGTCAGTCATTATAAAGACCATACCAGAGAGTAGACTGGGAGGGTCCTGGCTGGTATAAGTAATGTAGGGGCCCCTTTCTATCTAAAGCGCCAATAAGGCTAGAAGTTTTATCCATGAAATCTGACATTTCAGCAAACAATTCCTCTATGGATAAAAAAGAAACTGATGAGGCAGACAGGCCAGAAAGTTGTATTGGGGGCAAATGCCAAAGTAAGAGTGATGACCCGAGTTGAAAAAAAGGCTTAGTGGTAAGTGCTGAGCCCAAACTAGCAAGCTTAAGATCGGCCAAGCTTGTGATATTGCTCACAGTGGGGTAGAAATTACCTAAATAGACGTAAAGAGGGAGAGAGGACGCTGCTATGCTGGCACAGAATGTGCCTGGTTCACACTAGAGCTGCACAATTAATCATCAACAATAGTTATCGATCGATTTTTTCCCCACTGCGATTTTGACAAAGTATTTCCCACTTCTTTCTATGCAGAGAATTTTCTCTGCTCTTCTGAAGCCACAGCCATCAAAAGAAAGGAAGAAAAAAAACAGGCAAGTTCTACTGCCAAGAATCACAACATTCTTTAGCAGTAGAACTAAGTCTAAACATTGTAACAATTTGTTAAAGGAATAGACTTTGTGTGTAAATGAGGAAAGTTAACCACTCTAAACCTTTTTCTGACATTTGTCGGTTTCAAGTTAAAATAATTTTTAGAAAATTACTTAAAACCCCCAAACATTATATATATATAGTTTTTAGTAGAGACTCTAGAGAATAAAATTGTGGTTGTTGCAATACTTTATATCACACTGTATTTGCGCAGTGGTCTTTCAAATGCAATTTTTTTGGAAAAAAATACTTTAATGAATTAAAAAAAAAAAAAAAAAACTAAACCAGTAAAAGTTAGCCAAATTTTTTTTGTATAACGTGAAAGATTTTACGTCGCGAGAATCGTGATCTTTTTATTCTAAGCAAAAAAAATTGCGATTCTCATTTTGGCCAGAATCGTGCAGCTCTAGTTCACACAGGTTCACTAGGCCCCATTTGGGAGAATATATGCAGGCACAGTATTGCTGCTATAGGCACATTAGTGGACAATGGCACCAAAATTCAAATTAACCCCAGCTCCTCACTATGACCACCAGAAGGAACTGGCGACTCCCACACATCAAAGTGGTGGAATAGAGAATGAGGGCACCCTGGGCAGAATGTTTCAAGGGCTTCCAACCTGTACTCAAATGATATGCAGTGGGCAGGAGTAGTAAGGGGTTTACCCCATTTTGGCTTCACCTTCCACGATGTGCATATTCCTGCAGAGGTTTTCAGAGACAGAATATACAAATCTTTAAATTCACTTTATTTATACATTTGATTTTACATTATGAACTTTCTGGTTGTTTTAAATCAGTATTTATATCCTTGATTAACTGTATATGGTCAGGTGGTTACACCATTTCTACTTTTAAATTATGCAGGTTAGGGCAGCATTTCTCAACCTTTTTTCAGTTGCACCCCTTGCACCCCACACAGGTTGGACTTGGACTTTTTTCAGCCTCACCAACTATGTAAATATGAAGGTTAGCCCACCCGCACGATAGCCATGACACTGATCCAGGACAAACAGTCCCATGCTGATGGCACCCTGGTTGAGAAAACAGATCTTTCAAGGTTTTTTGATTTAAAAAATGAGATCCTCTAAGAAAAAGCTCTCGCACTGCTATACCCATAAGGCTCATAACTAAATATACTTTTAACAAAACCCACAGTTGGGAAGCTGGAGCATATTTAAATGTGTTTTGGAATGAGTTAAGCAGTCAGCTACAAATACAGTTGTGCTCATAAGTTTACATGCAGAATGTATGATTTATTGGCCATTTTTATTTTATTGGCCAAAAAATTGCCGCTCTTTTTTGTGTATAGCACAAAAAAATAAAAACCGCAGAGGTGATTAAATAGCACCAAAAGAAAGCTCTATTTGTGAGAAAAAAAGGACGCAAGTTTTGTTTGGGTACAGCCTTGCATTACCGTGAAGTTACCATTCCCTCTGTTCTCAGCTGCATAAGAGCGGAGGGGTTAGTAGCAACAGCAGACTGAGCTTCCCAGTGAAAGGCTGTGCACGGGAGGGGGGTATTAGGACAAGTCTAATCAATGGAGGAGAGCAAGCTGAGTTCCCAGCAGAGCTATAAAACTGACCATGTGTGCCCTCATGCCTAGTGTGGTCAATTTTTTAATAGGTATGTTTAAATAGGAATATGAAATACTGGGGTAATAAACACTTCAAGTGTACCTGCACAACAACTTAACACAATGGACTCGCAAGTATTTTAACGCCAGAGCAACCACTTTTATTCATTTCACCATTTTCATACCTTCACTGAAAAAAAGTTGGAATCTGGCTGGTTTCTATATGTAACAAAAATTTTAATAACATGACAAACTTAAACATTCAAAATGAATGGGCTCAAATTGCACTGCACTGAATTGCACAGGAATGTTGTGCAGTTCCTGTGCGATTCACATGTGGTGTACAGTGTGAACCGGGCATTGAGCTTAACTCAAACTTAATCAGCCCCTTATTGTTAAACATTAACACAATAGCGTTTAATCCATATGAAATCCACCAAGTAGGGATGTCAATGTTAATGCACATTCTTCTTGCTACTTCAAGAAATTTCCAGTCAACATCAAATACATTTGCCAGTTGATTCCATTGCCTCCAACTTCCTGCAAAAAAAAAACAGGGAGACTATTTCAGGGTAATCTAAAATTTAACAAACTGACTTTTTTTTTTTTTATTGGACCTTACACCTATCAATACTTATGCTGACATCAGGATGGATAAAAATTAATTATTTAAAAAAATAAAAAATAAAAAGCTGATTTTCTTTTTCTTTAAAAACAGATTCATTTTAATAAAATGCTTTTGGAATAAAAATCTAATCTGACGATAGCTTTCTGTTTAAGATATAATAATCAAATTTATTCACCATGAAATGGAGCTTAGTTATGTAGCATAAGGCTGTATATTCTGCAATATTTACATTTCTGGTAAACTCATTCAATGAATCCAAGCTTTGCAAGCTGAGCTAACATACACTGCATTGATGCAATCACACAATTTCACAGTAACCACGAGATAAAACAAAGTTCAGGAATGTTCCTTTATCCTATTGTTTTGAAAATCTATTTACACTACAGTGGAACCTTGGATTACGAGCATAATCCGTTCCAGGAGAAAGCTTGTAATCCAAAGCACTTGCTTATCAAAGCGAGTTTCCCCATAGAAGTCAATGGAAACAAAGATAAATTTGTTCCACGTTGACTTCTATTGCATGCAATACCACATGTGGCCAGAGGTGGGGGGCGCCGGAGACTCGGCAATACTCAGACAACTCGGATGCCCTCAAAAAGGCTCGTTAACACTCGAGAATGGAGTATTTCCGAATGTTTCCAATGGCTTTGAGTGTCAACGGCGCCCCCGCACCACTGGCCAAATGCGGTACTGCACACCGCAGAGGCTTGAATCCTGCACGTTTTGCGAGACAACACTCGCAAACCGAGTCAGATTTTTAAAAAATTGCTCGTATTGCGAAACGCTCGTTAACCTTGTACTCGCAATCAGAGGTTCCACTGTACAAACTGTATGATTGAATCGGTTCTGATATCGCTGTTTTACTAACCTGACAGCTTATATTAACCACTTAAGCCACGGACCATTTTGCTGGCCACAGACCAGAGCACTTTTTGCGATTCGGCATTGCGTCGCTTTAACTGACAATTGCGCGGTCGTGCGACGTTGAGGTGACGTGAGACTTGGGCTTGGCAGCAACTGGGAGTATGTTATCCAGTTCTGGGCACCAGTCCTCAGGAAGGATGTGCTGAAACTGGAGAGTGTCCAGAGAAGGGCAACAACGCTAATTAAGGCACTGGTGGATTTCTGCTACGGGAAAAGACTGCAAGCACTGAACTTATTCTCTTGTGAGAAGAGATGCTTAAGAGGGGATATGATTTCAATGTATAAATACCCCACAATAGGGATAAAATTTCCACGAAAGGGAGTTTAAAAAGGCACATGGCCATTCACTAAAATTAGAAGTGAAGCCGTTTAACCTTAAACTTCATAGAGGGTTCTTTACTGTATGAGCAGTAAGGGTGTGGCATTCTCTTCCACAGGCAGTGGTTTCAGCAGGGAGCATAGATGATTTAAAAAAACTATTAGATACCTGAGCGACCATAGCATACAAGGATATACAATGTAATACTGACATATAAAAACACACACACACAGGTTGGACTTGGACTTTTTTCAGCCGTACCAACAATGTAAATATGAAGGCTAGCCCGCCCGCCCGATAGCCATGACACTGATCCAGGACAAACAGTCCCATGCTGATGGCACCCTGGTTGAGAAAACACTGTTAGATCTTTCAAGGTTTTTTTGATTTAAAAAATGAGATCCTCTAAGAAAAAGCTCTCGCACTGGTATACCCATAAGGCTCATAACTAAATATACTTTAACAAAACAAAACCCACTGTTGGGAAGCTGGAGCATATTTAAATGCGTTTTGGAATGAGTTGAGCATTCAGCTTAACTCATTTACTGTGTCACTTTAACTGACAATTGCGCGGTTTGTATTTGGTGGTATTTGATCACCTCTGCGGTTTTTATTTTTTGCGCTATAAACAAAAAAATAGCGTCAATTTTGAAAAAACGCTTTTTTTTTTGCTTTTTGCTATAATATCCCCCAAAAATATATAAAAAAACATTTTTTTCCCTCAGTTTAGGCCGATACATATTCTTTTACATATTTTTGGTAAAAAAAAAAACGCAATAAGCGTTTATTGATTGGTTTGCGCTAAAGTTATAGCGTCTACAAAATTGGGCATAGGTTTATGGCATTTTTATTAATATTTTTTTTTTTACTAGCAATGGCGGCGATCAGCGATTTTTATCGTGACTGCGACATTATGGCGGACACGTCGAACAATTTTGGGACCATTCACATTAATACAGCGATCAGTGCGATTAAAATTGCATTGATTACTGTGTAAATGTAACTGGCAGTGAAGGGGTTAACACCAGGTGGCGCTGTAGGGGTTAAGTGTGTCCTAGGGATGTGTTCTAACTGTTGGGGGGATGGGCTAGCTGTGACACATCACTGATCATAGCTCCCGATGACAGGGAGCTATGATCAGTGACACTGTCACTAGGCAGAACAGGGGAGATGCTTGTTTACATTAGCATCTCCCCGTTCTTCCTCTCCGTGAGACAATTGCGGGTATCCCCATGGACATCGAGTCCGCAGGACCCGCGACCCGACTCACGGAGCTCCCGGCTGGCACGTGTGCCGCCGGTGTTCTGCCGAGAAAGTTCCGCTCGGCGGATTAGTTCCCCCTCTACTGCGCATGCGCAGTAGAAGCCGGCGGAAATAGCCGAAGCGGAACAGCTGAAAATCAGCTGTACACGGCGCCTGTAAGAGGGCCCCTCGCGGGCTCGCTTCGCTCGCCACGCTTCGCTCGCCACGCTTCGCTCGCCACGCTTCGCTCGCCACGCTTCGGGCACGGCCTCGCTTCGCTCGCCACGCTTCGGGCACGGCCTCGCTTCGCTCGCCACGCTTCGGGCACGGCCTCGCTGCGCTCGGCACTTTTAGATTCCCCCTCTAGGTCCACTTGGATAGAGGGGAAGGAATCTGGACCCAGAGCGCAGGCGCCGTGTACAGCTGATCGAAGCGTTTGAGCTTCGGCTATCTCCGGCGGCCAACAGTACTACGTACTGCGCAGGCGCTGCGCCTGCGCAGTACAGGAGGGGAACCTATCCGCCGAAGGAACTTATTCGGCAAGACACCGGCAGCGAACACACGATGGCACGGCGGCAAATTCAAAGGGACGTACAGGTACGCCCATTTGCCCAGCCGTTCCATTCTGCCGACGTACATCGGCATGCGCAGGTCGGGATCAGTTAACCAGTTGCGGACCAGCCGCCACAGTTATACTGCGGCAGATTGGCTCAGCTGGGGGGAATCATCGTAGCTGTATGGCGGCCGTGACAATCGGATTCCCTTCAGAACCGATCAGTCTCCAGGCCCAGGCCAACAATTTCTGGCCTGGACCTGGTGATCTTTTCTGGCAAATGAAATCCTTCCCCTGCTTGTAAGTGTAAACACAGGGGAAGTGATGTCACCTCCCCTTGTGGAACTCTATTCCGTTCCAGAGAAGAGAGAAGACATCTCACAGTAAGTTGCACCAACACTACACTAACACCAGTACACATAGGGACACTTGTCACCCCCCAATCACCCAATCACCACCCCAGTTAACCCCTTCACCCCCTGTCAGTGTCACCCAGTGCAATGTTCATATTTTTCTTTGATCACTGTACTGGTGTCATTTGTGACAATAATCAGCGTTAGGGTACTTAGTAGTAGGCCCAGATAGGTCTAGGGACCCCCCCCCCCCCAAATAAAGGTTTAGCCCCTTGATCACCCCGTCACCAGTGATCACCATATTAGTGTCACGGGTGACACTGGTTAGCTATTTTTTTATAGCGTCAGGGCACCCGCCGTAAATTACCCTAGAAAGGTTTAACCCCCTGATCACCCGGCGGGTGATATCAGTTAGGTTTTAGCGTCAGTTAGGGTCTGCGTCAGATTAGTGCCAGTAGTGCCAACACCCACGCATGCACCATACAACTCTCTTAGTAGTATATTGTCTGAACGGATTGATATCTTGGATCTGATCAGAACTATATTAGCGTCCCCAATAGTTTAGGGTTCACAATAACGCAGTGTTAGCGGGATCAGCGCAGATACCCGTTATCACCTGCGTTTAGCCCCTCCGCCCAGCCCACCCAAGTGGAGTATCAATCGATCACTGTCACTTACAAAACACTAAACACATAACTGCAGCATTCGCAGAGTCAGGCCTGATCCCTGCGAACGCTAAGTTTTTTTGGTAGCATTTGAAGCAGTCGCTAACAGTCAGGTGCACTTTTTTCCTGTGAGTCGCACTAGTGTACCAGTAAATTTAGAGGCACTAATGAAGAGGCCTACACGTTTCTGAGCCTGACAGATGAGAGTGAAGAGGAAGTCACCCATCTGTCAGATTCAGGATCAGAATACGAACCTGTAGACAGCAGCGGCACCCTGACAGATAGCTGATGACAGTAGTCTTCCCTGCCAAGGTTAGGCGTACCCGACCCTGTTATTCTGCTGTTGAGGTGCAAGAACTGCAGGGCTCTCGCATGGAGCAGAGCCAGAACTAGTGCCGCTCATCCTTCTGGTGAACTGGCAAGCACCAGCGGCCTAGTATATCTTGGTCGTACATTCAGCACTGCAGTAACACTTGGTGACGTGGCGAGTCCCTTAAGAGCAGTTCAAGCTGGTGAGGTGGCGAGCACAAGTAGTTTCACAAGGAGTTTCGCAGCCACCAAAAAGAAAAACACAGGCCCATTGAGCCCACAGCACCCTTCCTGCTGCATTTGCCAAACTGAATTGGAAGCCCACAACTTCTGCAGCACCCGTACTTCCCCCATTCACTGGCCAAGCTGGAATTCAGGTGAAAACAGTTGATTTTACGTCACTTGATTTTTATTTGCCGTTTTAAATGGAAGATCACTATAGATCTGTTGTGGACCAATCACTATAGATCTGTTGTGGACCAAAGCAATTTGTATGCTGGTCAATTCATCGCCACTGATCCCCAGTTGGCCCTTGCCAGAGATTGGAGACCTATTACGGTCTCCGAATTTAAGACCTTCCTAGGCCTATCCCGCCTCATGGGCATAGTTAAAAAAAAAAAGTGAGTTGCGGTCATATTTGTCCACTGACCCAATTCACCATATGCCCGTGTTCTCTGCCTCCATGACCAGGACACGATACGAGCAGATCAGTCCCTGATTACGTTTTCTGGCCGCTTGTCTATCAAACAGTATCTTCCCAGCAAGCATTCCAGATATGAGGTCAAGATGTATAAGCTCTGTGATAGGGCAACAGGCTATACATATAGTTTTATGGTTTACGAGGGAAGAGATAGTCACGTGGAGCCCGAGAACTGCCCAGACTACATAAGGAGCCCCTGTAAGATTGTGTGGGACTTGGTGTCACCCTTATTCGGAAAGGGGTATCACTTGTACGTGGTCAATTAATACACAAGCGTGCCATTTTTTAGTCACCGTTTTTGATTATGGCATTGGCGCATGTGCCAACGCCCAATCTAATCGCCGGGGCTTACCCCAACGGCTTGTAGAATCCCGACTTAGACAGGGGAGAGAGCCTGCTTGAAATGTAATAATTTGTTAGCCATGAAGTGGATTTTTATTTGCTGTTTTTCACTGAAGATCTCTATAGATCTATTGTGGACCAAAGCAATTTGTATGCTGGTCAATTCATCACCGCTAATACCCAGCTGACCCTTGCCAGAGATTAGAAACCAATTGTCCCTCCTGTCCTGACCAACCTGGTCTCTTCATTGGTGACTGTCTCAAACGCTACCACACACTAGTGGAGTATTAGTGTAGGGTACAGCATTGCACAGTACTAGAGCACACTTACACAGGGTCTCGAAAGATGAGGCAAGCCATCACTCCGGAGCAGAGGCTCGTCGCTACCCTGCGGTATTTGGCCACAGGGAGAAGCCTGCAGGACCTCATCTCGACAGGCATCTCCCCCCAGGCTCTTCTTTGTGGACATTTACTGCTTGTGTTTGTTTGAGCTGACCCTGACAGAAATGTGTGGAGTTCAGAAAATGTTGTGATTGTGTAACCTTACAAAGCAGTGTTGGCTGTTATTTACTAAATGCAAAGACACTTTTCACTACAAGTGCACTGAAACTGCACTTGTAGTGCAAAGAGGATTTGCCCTTAGGAAATTCCCCCCATTTTCTCATAAAACAACAATTACATCACCCCAAAAGTGTTGTAGCGTTGAGACAATAATCCACACATTCTTGATGAACAATCTTTTTAATACCTGCACAATCACATGTGCATTTACCAAAAGTTTTTCTGACAAACCGACATGTTTGTTGTATAACAATTTTTGTGGTGTCATTATCCAAAATCAAAATGTGCATTTTATAGAAAACAGGCCTGTGTAAAACGCACAAGAAAGACACAAATCTTGATCTTACAAAGTTCACATTTGGTAGAACCTGAAGGCAATATCAGACATGAGTATTTAGGAACTGTGTTTGATATTGCGTTCAGATGGGGTGAAATCACCCCAGGAAAAGCCAAATTTGGAAGATGCACACAAATTTCACAATGTCAACATGTGCTATCTGCCATCACGGGGGATCAAGGGACGTGTTTTGGGGGAGAAAGCCCTTCCTCACCGCTACTTTATTATTGAGGAAGGGGTTGCACCCCCAAAACGCGTGATAGCAGATAGCACATGTTGACACACTATGTGCATCCTCCAAATTTGGCTTTGGGAAAAATCACAAAAACTTTCTCACACACAAAAGAAGAAAGTGATTTGGAGGGGTTTTAAACTCGCCCCAAAACATCAATGATGTTTTTATATTTTGGAATAACATCATTGATGGTTTGCTTGATGTTTTCCAATTGTAAATTACACCCCATGATCTCCCCGATCAGGATCTGGGCACTTTTGGATTTGAAAGGATCTTCATCCACAACCTCACGATCACCTAAAAAGAGAGGAACCCCAAAATAAATTAGGTTTCCCAAAAAATGCCGCCATCCATCTCTTATCTGAGCCTGTGGTCGCAGACACTCACCTGTTGTGGTGACTAGTTCCACCACGTCTTCTTCCTCCTCCTGGTCATCTTGTGTTGGGGGATTTCCCCTTCTTCCAGAGGGGGGGGGCTCTGGTCTCCTCGGATGAGGGGTGTCCTCCGAGTCTTTTCTCCCCTATGTAAAACAAAAATGGTATACTTAGCACACAGATATTTGATGGCAGAACTATAAAGATGAAACATTGCTTGGAAGTGGGGTACAATTATCTATTTTAGCCGAGTTCCAAGATGTAGCTTTTTTAGTGTCCTTTGTCAAGCTGCAATACTTTACCTGTTTAGTACAAGCTTCACAGATGTAGCCCCCCCTATAGTATACACTGGAGCACCTGTGTGGCCCCCCTAATAAAAATGGTGTTCTTGTGTCCCACACTAGTGCTCCAGTGTCCAGATGTGAAAACAGCTGCTCAGTGTCCTCTCCTTACACAGAATCTAGTTTGCATTTCATTCTAGTAACAAAGCCATCTACACAACCCAATTCTTTGAAGACAAGTATAGGGCGTCAAAATGGTGGCCAAATGCATATGGCCTAAACAATGGTATTTTATCGTCCGAAATAAAAATGTGTGATCCGAACGAATAATGTGCCCATGAACATGAAAGTTGCCATTTTAAACTGTACAACAGTTCCTAAAAGCACATGGAGCAGCACGAACGTCATAAACATAAAGAATAGGAACACAGCACAACTACTTACTTTTTTGCAGCACTCTCCGGATCTTTCTATACTGCTCATGTTCTCGTAATTTCAGGTCCGACCACCGCTTCCTGAGCTGATCTTTCGATCGTCGTACCCCGAATTTCCGGTGCAGACTCCTGACCACTTTCGCCATGATCTTTGCCTTTCGGACATTGTGGTTGGGGTAAGGCCCATACTTTCCATCATAGTCTGCCTTCTTCAGGATGTCCACCATCTCCAACATCTCCCCAAAGGACATATTTGAGTCCTTCAATCTCCTTCTGGATTGGGACGTTTCAGGCTCCGGCCTTTCCTCCTCCTCTTTGCTGTAATTAGCACGATCCTGCTGTCTATCCGCCATGTACTCTTCCTCCACTGCGCCGAACGAAAAGGGGCGGGGAATAGAATAGAAAGAACGTCAGGGGTGGGCAGAGTTATACGCATGCGCAGTGTGTATAAATCGTAACGCGCGCGTCTTACGTACGATCTGTGAGCGGAGGAAGGAGCATCGGAGACGCCGATCGTGCTAACGAAGGTAGGATCTAAACTTGGGCCTATACTGCTTCGAAATGGAAGCCTATATTGTAACAAGATTAGGGGAGTTTGGCCTGACATTAGGGTTTGTCTTGTGTTGTGTCTTGCAGAGAAAATGGATGGGTTCAACGACCACAATTTCCTCCCCCTGTTCATTGACAAGTACAGGGAGCTGCCCTGTCTGTGGCAAGTCAGACACCCCCACTATAACCACAAACAGAAGAGGCAGGCAGCGCTGGAGAAACTGCTGGAGTTGGTGAAGCCGGTGGTCCCCACAGCAACCATCCCTTATTTAAAAGCAAAAATTGGTGGCCTGAGGAGCACGTATCTTAGGGAGCGCAAGAAGGTCACAGATTCCCAGAGATCCGGAGCTGCAGCAGATGACGTTTATGTCCCCAGGCTGTGGTACTATGAGAGACTGCGATTTCTGTCAGACCACACTGAAGTCAGGGAATCCCTCTCCACTCTTCCTTCCATCCCAGCTGAGGCTTCTGATGTCCAACCTGGGCCTTCCAGCCAGGAAGAAATGGAGGAGCCCAGCTGGAGTCAGGTATAGCATTCTTCTACAGATTTCTGGGCAATAAATAAATTATGTTTACTAGATGTTATTATTGATCACTAATTGCTGATTTCATAAAGTGTTTTACATATCAATAGACAGTAGTGGGCACCCAAAATTGGGACAAGAATGCAAAATGCTGGGCTCAGAAGGATAGTTTGTTATATTTGTTAACATTCAATTTGCAGCAGTCAGGAGGTGAAAATTGTGTGTGATTGATGTAAAAAATACTAAAACTATGTCCCTTTTTCATACACAGGAAGACCTCAGCCAGGAGGAGGTTGTGGAATGTGGCAGTCAGGAGGAGGCGGGGATTAGTGGCAGCCAGGAGGAGGCGGGGCTAAGTGTCAGCCAAGAGAAGCCTGGGACAAGTCGCAGCCTGACTGAGTCTCAGGTTCCTCCCCTCCGCCTGCCACATAAACGAGCCAGGAAGAGGACTCCCAGTCCTGTGCAGGATTCAGCATACAGGCTGATCCAGGAGGCTTCTGCGTCCCTCAGAGCCTTCCCAAGTCCTGAAGAGGCCTTTGCCTGCATGGCTGCCACCAAATTGCAGGGCATGCAGGAGGGCCAACACAAGGACCTGATTTATAAAGTCCTACGTAAGGGGGAGAGTGGGGAACTGACACACAAGACGGATGTCATTGAGATCGACGATCCTCCTCCTCCTCCTGCCACAACTCCACCACCACAGCCAAAGCCTGGAAGGAAGCGTGGAAGGAAGACCTGAGAGTGATTGCCCTTGGTTCAGTCTGGTCTGACAGAAGATGCAGTCTCTCGTATGACAACAGCCTGGGGACACAGATGTCATCTGCTGCTTTCCGGATCTCTGGGACTTCTGGACCAGACTGCCCTCCCTTAGATATGGACTCCTCAGGCCACCAATTATGCTTTTAAATAATTGATGTCTGCCCTGGGGGTCCAAGGCTTCGCCAATTTCTGCAGTTTCTCCAGCATTGCCCCCCTCTGTGTTTATAGTTGTGACCCCTTAATAAAAAATTTTTCGGTAAATTCTACTCTCCTGTGTGTGTTTTCATCCAAAAAGGACAGTTTGTTGGTGACGATTCAGGTACATTTCTAAAAACATAAAATGTGAAATTAACAAGGGACAACAACACCAAACAATCTCCTACAGATTAAATAGAACAACATATTAGTGGTGTTGTGGGAACTTGTCACAAAAAACACACAAACATTTTCGGGAGTACAAATCAAAATCACCAAAAAAAACAATTAAAAAAGAGAAACACAAAAAAAGAATCTACATTAAAGTCAAAAAAAAAAAAAAATATGTTGTCAGATGTGAGAAATCAAAATATATTGAGGGAATCCCGATAAATAGTAACGAAAGAAGTTTGTGAGAAGTGTGTGTGAATATGAGCATCAAAACTACTTAATTCTTGTCACATTATAAAGAAGAGAGTGCGCTGTATTAAACCATTTTGAACATTGCAGCGTGAGGAAAGTGCTGTATTCATTGCGAACGCTAAGTTTACCAGAACGAGCTGTCCCGTGTCGGAATTTCTTCTGAGCATGCGTGGCACTTTGTGCGTCGGAACAGGCCACACACGGTCGGAATTGACGCGATCGGATTTTGTTGTCGGAAAATTTTATCTCCTGCTGTCCAACTTTGTGTGTCGGAAAATCCGATGGAAAATGTCCGATGGAGCCCACACACGGTCGGAATTTCCGATTTCCGACAACACGCTCCGATCGGACATTGTCCATCGGAAAATCCGACCGTGTGTACGGGGCATTATACTGTAATGTTACATTGTTTTATTGGTAATCATTTGCTTAGCAGGTATACCATTCAGCTGTAGCACGGGTTTATTTATTCTGACAGCAACAGCATTTGCTCCCATGATACGTAAAGCCATGAATCCATCGCTGTAGGAGGTGATTTCACCACCAGTTAAAAAAAAGAGCATATATGCCGAAGCATGGGGGCAGGGTTGGAGGAGCAATTTGCTCCTAACATATATGTTTTATGTTTACCATCATTTGCTTTTCAGGTACGCCATTCAGCTGCAGCACTGATTTATTTACCTTGACAGCAACACCATTTGCTCTCACGATATGTAAATCAGCAACTCCAGCGCTGTAGGAGGCGATATCGCCACCACACTTAAAAAAAATAATGATGCATGTATGCCCATCATTAGAAGTGGGTGGATGAAGGGGGGTATTCTAATGGTGGGCATACTCACCGATCAATTTTTTTTTTCTTTCAGCCCACAGGCTGCATGAAAAAAAGAACATTACAATATATACCAAACAAGGACCAGCAACATATTGCTATGTTGCTGGACTTTAAGTGGTTATACCAAAAAGATGCCTGCAGGTTTAGGTATCATCTTGGTATTCTTTTCAGCCAGCGGTCAGCTTTCATGTAAAAGCAATCCTAGCAGCTAATTAGCCTCTAGACTGCTTTTACTAGCAGTGGGAGGGAACGTCCACCCTCCCACCGTCTTCCATGGTTTTCTCGGGCTCTCCAACAGGGAACCTGAGAATGCAGCCGGTGGTTCCGCCAGCTGACCATAGAGCTGATCGGAGACCACAACGGCTCCAATCATCTCTATGGCCTAAGAAACTGGAAGCTATGAGCATTTCATGTCTTAGGTTTCGCTGGATATAAACAGCACCATTGGTAAAACATTTCATCACACCAATCTTGGTGTGATCAGATGCTTTGAGGGCAGGGGAGAGATCTAGGGTCTAATAGAGCCCAATTTTTTCAAAAAAAGAGTACCTGTCACTACCTATTGCTATCATAGAGGATATTTACAATTTCAAAAATTGAAAGGAACAGTTTAAAAAAATAAAAAAGCAAAATAATTACCGTAATTAAGAAAGCACCCCTGTCCCCCCATGCTCACGCACACGCAAGCGTCGCTCTGGTGTGATATGTGAACATCAATTGCACAATGCATGTGAGGCATCACCGCAAAGGTCAGATGTGGTAACCGGTAAAGGATTTTAAAGGCTTTTAAAAATGTATGTAGTTTGTCGCCGCTGCACGATTGAGCGCAATTTTAAAGCATGTCGGGTTTGGTAACCATGTACTCTGCATAAGAAATTTCTTATTTCATCAAATATTTGGGGAATATAGTGTGTTTTAGTGCATTACAATTAAAAAAGTGTTTTTTTCCCCCAAAAAATGCATTTAAAAAATCGCTGCGCAAATACTGTGTGGGAAAAAAAAATGCACCCAGCATTTTAATCTGTAGGGCCTTTGCTTGAAAAAAATATATAATATTTGGGGGTTCAAAGTAATTTTCTAGCAAAAAAAAAAAATATGCGTCTTCAAGAGGTTAGAAGAGTGGGTAATGTGTGGCATAAGCTACTAATGTTGTGCATAAAATGCTAGGACAGTTCAAAACACCCCCAAATGACCCTTTTTTGGAAAGTAGACACCCCAAGCTATTGCTGATAGGAATGTTGAGTCCATGGAATGTTTTATATTTTGCCACTAGTTTCGGGAAAATTACAAACTTTTTTGTTTTTGCACAAAGTTGTCACTAAATGATATATTGCTCAAACATGCCATGGGGCAAACGTGAAATTTCACCTCAAAATACATTCTGCTGCTTCTTCTCCAGAGTATGAGGATACCACATGTGAGACCTCGAAAACCAATCACCGCCTTCAGGCTTTCTAAGGGTGTAAAATGGCGATTTCACTCCTCACTACCTATCACAGTTTCGGAGGCCATGAAATGTTAAGATAGCACACAACCCCCCCCCCCCCCCAAAAAAAAATGACCCCATTTTGGAAAGTAGACACCCTAAGGTATTTGCTAAGAGGCATGGTGAGTATTTTGCAGCTCTCATTTGTTTTGGAAAATGAAGAAAGAAAAGAAATGTATTTTTTTTTCTTTTTTCAATTTTCAAAACCTTGTGACAAAAAGCGAGATCTGCAAAATACTCACCATGCCTCTCAGCAAATAGCTTGGGGTGTCTACTTTCCAAAATTGGGTCATTTGGGGGAGTGTTGTGCCATCTTGAAATTTTATGGCCTTCGAAACTGATAGGTAGTGAGTGAAATCAAAAATTTACACCCTTAGAAATCCTGAAGGCGGTGCTTGGTTTTCGGGGTCCTGTACGCATCTAGGCTCCCAAAAAGTCTCACACGTGGTATACCCATACTCAGGAGAAGCAGCAGAATTGTATTTCGGGGTGTAATTCCACATATAACCATGGCATGTGTGAGCAATATATATCATTTAGCGACAACTAAAAATGTACACAATCACTTGTGACAAAAAATAAAATATTTAATGGGCTCAACATGCCTCTCAGCCATTTTCTTGGGGTGTCTACTTTCCAAAATGGGTCATGGGGGGGGGGGGGGTTGTACTGCCCTGCCATTTTAGCACCTCAAGAAATGAGCTGCGTAAATTCCAGAAAATGAAAACGTAATAACTTTTGCGCAAACATTGGGAAATTTGTGTTTTTTCATTGATCTGGTCTGAACTCACATTTCATCCTTAAAATAATGCGTCTGGAAAATGGCTACAGTACAGCATGGAGGTGGTAATAGCCTGTTATTGGGGTGCTTCCCTGCAGCGGGGATTGGACCACTTGTCAGGACAGAAGGAATAATGGATGTGGCAAAATACCATCAAATGCTTGAGTAAAATTCGCAGCCCTCTGCCAGAAAGTTGTCGATGTGAAGAAGGTTTACCTTCCAAGATGACAATGACCCAAAGCACACAGCAAAAATTAAAACACAGTGGTTGAAGGAGAAACAGGGGAATGACTTGAAGACTGCAGTCCACAGTCACCATCAAATTTAACTAAACATGAGCAGTTCTGCAAAGAAGAGTGGGCAAATATTGCAAAGCCTAGATGTGCAAAGTTAACCACTTCAGCCCCGGAGGATTTGGCAGCTCAATGACCGGAGGACTTTTTACAATTTGGCACTGCGCTGCTTTAACTGGTAATTGTGTGGTCATGCAATGCTGTACCCAAACGAAATTTGCATCTTTTTTTCCCACAAATAGAGCTTTCTTTTGATGGTATTTGATTTCCTCTGCGATTTTTATTTTTTGCGATATAAACGGAGAGACCGAAAATTAAAAAAAAAAAAAAAAAAATTGATATTTTCTACGTTTTGTTATAAAAAAAATGTAATACACTCAATTTTAGTCATACATTTAGGCCAAAATGTATTCAGCCACATGTCTTTGGTAAAAAAAATGTCAATAAGCGTATATATTTGTTTGTGCAAAAGTTAGAGTACATTTTCTGGAATTTACACAGCTTTTAGTTTATGACTGCCTATCTCATTTCTTGAGGTGGTAAAATGGCAGGGCAGTACAACCCCCCCCCCAAATGACCCCATTTTGGAAAGTAGAAACCCTAAGGAAATTGCTGAGAGACATGTTGAGTAGAGGTCGACCGATATATCGGCCGGCCGATATATCAGCCGATATTTGGTGTTTTTTTCTTAATCGGCATCAGCCGATTGTGCTGATAAAAAAGGCCATATAACTCAGCGTGACTTGCAAATGACTTCTGAAGTCAATACAAGTTGCCTATAGTCTTCTGTGAAGACTTCTCTCCCCTCTCTGGGCAGCCTGCCAAATCTGATAAAAAGAAAATGAATTGATACAATGTTTACACTTCTGAATGAGCTGAACTCTGTGTGTAGAAGTTCTCACTTTAACCATTTAAAGACTAAATCTTTTCTGACACTTGTTGCTTACAAGTAAAAATCCTGTATTTTCTGCTAGAAAATCACTTAGAACCCCCAAACATTATATATTTTTTTTTAAGCAGAGACCCTAGGGAATAAAATAGCGGTTGTTGCAATATTTTATGTCACACGGTATTTGCGCAGCGGTCTTTCAAACGCAATTTAAAAAAAAAAATACACTAATAAATCTTAAAAAAAACTAAGCAGTAAAGTTAGCCCATTTTTTTTCGTCCAAAAGTTCTGATTACCTGTTTTTGTGTATTTATTTTTAAGATATAGTTTTTTTTTTATATATTTTTTTTTATCTAAATTATACATACAAGTGAACTGATTTGTTTTGTTTAATAAATGTTTAAATGTAAAAAAATTTTCTGTATCACTTTAGGTTGCTTTCACACTGCAGCGGGCATGCGTTGACGGTAAAATGCTGCTAGTTTTAGCGGCGCTTTACCGTCATTTTAGCAGCGCTATTCGGCTGCTAGTGGGGAGCTTATAACCCAGCTAGCAGCCGAGGAAGGGGTTAAATGCGCCCCTGAAGCTTTGCAGGCGCTTCGGCAGCGGTGCGCATTCATTTCAATGGGCAGGAGTGGTGGTATACACCGCTCCAAAGATGCTGCTTGCAGGACTTTTTTTTACATCCTGCCAGCACATCGCCTCAGTGTGAAAGCACTCGGGCTTTCACACTGAGACTGCAGGGGAGCCGTTTTACAGGCACTTTACAGGCGCTATTTTTAGCCCAAAAGCGCCTGAAAAACGCCCCAGTGTGAAAGGGGTCTAACTGTTAAATTTGATGAGATGAAGGAAAAAAAAAAAAAATCGGCCTAATATATCGGCCCAAAAAAAATCGGCATCACATATCGGCCATCGGCCACCGAGATTTCTAAATATCAGCATCGGCATCGGCCAGAGAAAAACCCATATCGGTCGACCTCTAATGTTGAGCCTATTGAACATTTTATTTTTTGTGATTGAAAAAAAAAAAATACACAAAGTTGTCACTAAATGATATATTGCTCACACATCGCATGGTTATATGTAGAAATACACCCCAAAATACATTCTTCTGCTTCTCCTGAGTATTGGGATACCTCATGTGTGAGACTTTTTGGGAGCCTAGCCGTGTACAGGACCCCGAAAACCAATCACCACCTTCAGGATTTATAAGGGTGAAAATTTTTGATTTCACTCCTCACTACCGATCACAGTTTTGAAGGCCATAAAATGCCAAGATAGCACAAAACTCCCCCAAATGACCCCATTTTGGAAAGTAGACACCCAAAACTATTTGATGAGAGGCATGTTAAGTCCATGGAATATTTTATATTTTGCCACAAGTTGCAGGAAAAATACAATTTTTTTTACATAACGTTGTCACTAAATGATATATTGTTCAAACATAGCATGGTTATGTGTGGAATTACACCTCAAAATACATTCTGCTGCTTCTCCTGAGTACAGGGATACCACATGTGTGGCAGTCTAACCGCGTACAGGACCCCGAAAACCAATCACCGCCTTCAGGCTTTCTAAGGGCGTACATTTTTGATTTCACTCCTCACTGCTTATTACAGTTTGAGGCCATGAAATGCCCAGATGGCACAAACACATGACCTCATTTTGGAAAGTAGACACGCCAAGCTATCTGCTGAGAGGCATGTTGAGTATTTTGCAGATCTCACTTTTTGTCAAAGTTTTGAAAATTGATAAAAAAACAAAAAAAACACATTTTTCTTTTCTTTCTTCATTTTCAAAACTAAAAGATCTGCAAAATGCTCACCATGCCTCTCAGCAAATACCCTGGTGGTGACTACTTTTCAAAATGGGGTCATTTCAGGGCCTCCGTAACCGTGATAGGTAGTGAGGAGTAAAATCAAAATTTTATGCATTTTAGAAAGCCTGAAGGCGGTGATTGGTTTTCCAGGTCCTGTACACGGCTAGGCTCCAAAAAAGTCTCACACATGTGGTATCCCCATACTCAGGAGAAGCAGCAGAATGTATTTTGGGGTGTAATTTCAAATATGTCCATGGCATGTTTGAGCAATAGATCATTTAGTGACAACTTTGTGCAAAACAAAATTCATGTTCCCGCAACTTGTGGCAAAATATAAAATATTCCATGGACTCAACATGCCTCTCATCAAATAGCTTGGGGTGTCTACTTTCCAAAATGGGGTCATGGGGGGGGGGGGGGGGTTCCGAGCTATCTTGGCATTTTATGGCCTTCAAAACTGATAGGTAGTGAGGAGTAAAATCAAAAATTTACACCCTTCGAAATCCTGAAGGCGGTGATTGGTTTTCGGGGCCCTGTATGCGGCTAGGCTCCCAAAAAGTTTTACACATGAGGTATCGCCGTGCTCAGAAGAAGCAGCAGAATGCATTTTGGGGTGTAATTCCACATATAACCATGCCATGTTTGAACAATGTATCATTTAGTATTTAGTGACAGCTTTGTGCAAAAAAAAAAAAAG
Source organism: Lithobates clamitans (assembly GCA_037952925.1). NCBI lineage: Eukaryota > Metazoa > Chordata > Amphibia > Anura > Ranidae > Lithobates > Lithobates clamitans. Next base: position 6,448,767 of record JBBGZY010000292.1, on the reverse strand, counting down.
TGTAATTTTCCCGAAACTTGTGACAAAATATAAAATATTCCATGGACTCAATGCCTACCAGCAAATAGCTTGGGATGCTTACTTTCCAAAAGGGGGTCATTTGGGGGGGGGTTGTACTGCCCTGCCATTTTACCACCTCAAGAAATGAGTCAGTCATAAACTAAAAGCTGCGTAAATTCCAGAAAATGTACCCTAGTTTGTAGACGCTATAACTTTTGCACAAACAAATAAATATACGCTTATTGACATTTTTTGAACTGTCCTGGCATTTTATGCACAACATTTAGAAGCTTATGTCACACATCACCCACTCTTCTAACCACTTGAAGACAAAGCCCTTCCTGACACTTTTACATGAAAACATTTTTTTTTTTTTTTGCAAGAAAATTACTTTGAATCCCCCCAAACATTATATATTCTTTTAAAGCAAAAGCCCTACAGATTAAAATGGTGGGTGTTGCATTTTTTTTTTCACACAGTTTTTGCGCAACGATTTTTCAAACGCAATTTTTTTGGGGGAAAAAACACTTTTTTGATGATCTTATGCCGAGTACATGGATACCAAACACGACATGCTTTAAAATAGCGCACAAACGTGCAGCGGCGATAAACTACATACATTTTACAGGTTACCATTTTAGATCTACAGAGGAGGTCCACTGCTAAAATTACTGCCCTCGATCTGACCTTCACGGTGATACCTCACATGCATGGTGCAATGTCTGTTTACATATGACACCAGACCGACACTTGCGTTCGCCTTTGCGCGTGAGCACAGGAGGGGGGCAGGGGTGCTTTTTTTTTTTTTATTATTATTTATTTTGCCTTTTTATTATATTTTTAAACTGTTCCTTTCATTTTTATTGTTATCTCAGGGAATGTAAATATCCCCTATGATAGCAATAGTTAGTGACAGGTACTCTTTTTTTTAAAACAATAGTGAGCGAACATGAGAGAGAACAATAGAGAGAGGAGAAAAATACAACCACAACTATTTTTGGAGTTTTTATTTTATATTTTTTTTGTTTACAGTTTTTATAAAAGTGAAAAAAAAACACAAACTGAACATTGCAGATTAGGGTCTCCCAAAATGTGATGGCCATCACATCTTTCGAGACCCCGAGACCCTGTGTTAGTGTGCCTAGGACTGTGTGGTGCTGTACCCTTTGCTAAAACGCCACTAGTGTGTGGTAGCATTTGAAACATTCACCAATGCAGAGACCAGGTTGCTCAGGACAATAAAAGCGAGTGTCCACGTTAATCAGTTTCCGCGTTAATAATCTGCATTTGCTGCAGACACATCTTTTTTGGGGGTTTCTTTGGGTAGGGGTACCAGGGAGGACAAAAGGAAAATGCCTCTCATGCAGCCGGCTCACTGCATTTGAATTGGGAAGTTGGGCAAGAGCACCATCTGGAAACAGAAGGGCTCTGACGATCTCTTCCTGGAATTTAAGGAAGGATCCAGTCCGTCCTGAAGCTTTGTATAGCACAAAAGCGTTCAGCAAAGCCAATTGAAATAAATAGACAGACACTTTTTTGTACCAGCCTCTGGCCTTACAGGCAATTAGGTATGGCGCCAACAACTGGTCGTTGAGGTCCACCCCTCCCATGTTAAGGATGTATTTGTGGACACAGAGGGGTTTCTCCACAACACCAGTCGCCGTAGGAATTTGGACTGCCCTGTCTAAGTGAAGCAGACAGAACGAAAACATTCCGTGAATCCCTCCACTTCACTGCTAACAAATTATTACACCTCAAGCAGGTTCTCTCCCCCTGTCTAAGTTGGGATTCTACAAGTCGTTGGGGGAAGCCCCGGCGATTAGATCGCACAGCGCCAATTCCATAATCAAAAAGGTGAAATAATTGTCCACGTACAAGTGGTACCCCTTTCTGATTAAGGGTGGCACCAAGTCCCCTGCTATTTTACCAGCGCTCCCTATGTAGTCTGGGCAGTTCTCCGGCTCTACGTGACCATCTCTTCCCTCGAAAAACCATAAAACTATATGTATAGCCTGTTGCCCTGTCACAGAGCCTATACATCTTGACCCCGTATCTGCCACACTTGCTGGGAAGATGCTGTTTGATAGACAAGCGGCCAGAAAATGTAATAAGGGACACATCAGCGTAGACAACGTGATCGGGAGTAAACAAGGGGGCAAACCGTTGGTTGAGGGGTTTACGAGGGGCTGAATTTTGTAGAGCCGATCAAATCCAGGGTCACCCCGAGGACGACAGAGTTCATTGTCGCTGAAGTGCACGAACCGCAAGATCTGCTTGTATCGTGCCCTGGTCATGGAAGCAGAGAGCATATGGTGAATTGGGTCAGTGGACCAATATGACCGCAACTCACTCTTTTTAGTTATGCGCATGACATGGAGGGATAGGCCCAGAAAGGTCTTAAATTCGGAAACCGTAATTGGTTTCCAATCTCTGGCAAGGGTCAGCTGGGGATTAGCAGCGATGAATTGACCAGCATACAAATTGCTTTGGTCCACAATAGATCTATAGAGATCTTCGGTGAAAAACAGCGAATAAAAATCAAGTGACTTAAAACTGTTTCCACCTGAATTCCAGGTTGGCCAGTGAATGGGGGAAGTACGGGTGCTGCAGAAGTGGTGGGTTCCCAATTAGGATTGGCGAATGCAGCAGGAAGGGCACTACTCGACGGGCCTGTTTTTGTCTTCTTGGTGGCAGCGGGACTCTACTCGTGCTTGCATCTGGCCAGCTTGAACTGCACTTATGGGACTCGCCACGTCACCAAGTGTTACTGCAGTGCTGGATGTATGACCAGGATGTACTAGGCCGCTGGTGCTTGCCAGTTCACCAGAAAGAATAGCGGCACTAGTACTGGCTCTCTATCGCTCCATACGAGGGACCTGCGGTTCGTGCACCTCAACGACCGCAGAAGATCGGGGTCTGATACGCCTGACCTTGGCAGGGACCACAACTCCGTCGTCAGAGCTATCTGTCAGGGTGCCGCAGCTATCTACAGGTTCGTATTCTGAGCCTGAATCTGACAGATGAGTGACTTCCTCTTCACTATCTGTCATGCTCAGAAACGTGTAGGCCTCTTTACTAGTGTACCTTCGATTTTACATTTTTGTCTCTAAATTTACTGGTACATTAGTGAAACTCACAGGTAAAAGCTCCTGTTAGCGACTGATTCAAACGCTGCCAAAAAAACTGTTAGCGTTCGCAGGGATCAGGCCGGACTTTGCGAACGCTGCAGCTATGTGTTTTGTAAATGACAGTGATCGATTGATACTGCACTTGGGTGGGCTGGGCGGAGGGGCTAAACGCAGGTGCTAGCAGGTATCTGTGCTGATACCGCTAACACTGTGTTTTTGGGAACCCTAAATTGCTGGGGACACCAGTATAGATCTGATCAGATCAGATATCGATCCGCTCAGACACTATACTACTAAGGGAGGCGTATGGTGCGTGGGTGTTAGCGGTACTGGCACTAATCTGACGCTGCCTGGGGCGACCCTATCTGACGCTAAAACCTAACTTTGATCACCCGCCAGATGATCAGGGGGTTAAACCTTTATTGGGTAAAATACAGCGGGTGCCCTGACGCTATAAAAAATAAACTAGCTAAACTGCGTCACCCGTGACACTTATACTGTGATCACAGGTGACGGGGTAATCAAGGGGTTAAACCTTTATGGGGGGGCCCTAGACCTGGGACTAAAACTAATTACCCTAACACTTATTTTTTTCACTAGTGATACCAGTACAGGGATCAAAAAAAAAAATCTGATTGCTGTACTGGGTGAGACAGTTACAGGTGGTGAAGGGGGGGGGGGGGTGATCGGTGAGTGAATTGTGTGCCTATGTGACCTGGTGTCAGTGTAGTGTTGGGGCAACTCACTTTTCGATGCTCTCTCCTCTCGGTCTGGAACGAAAAGACCAACACGAGGAGAGATGACAGTGTCGGTGTTTAGTTACACGACAGGGGAAGGATCTCATTCGCCAGGAGCGATCATCGGGTCCAGGCCTGGGGATTGATCAGTTCCTGATCGAATCCGATTGTCATGGCCAGCGGGGGGGGCACGTGCCCCTCAGCCGGCCTTGCGCATCACGTAGAGTAACGTGATTTCACGCAGCCGGGCCAACCTGCCGCAATAAAACTGCGGCGGCTGGTCCGGAACTGGTTAATAGAGACAAATCCCAACAGACTAAAGGCTGTAATTAAAGCAAAAAGGGGTTCAACAAAATACTAACACGGGGGTGATCCTTTTTGCACTTTTTAAAAATATTTTTTCTGACATGTCGGTGTTCTCGCTTAAACATGGATGGTATAAGTTGCACTGTGTAAATACAGCTGGATAAAACCAAAACGGTGTGTCTTCATTTCAGGCTGCAAAGCAACAAAATGTGATTTGAAAAAAAAGGTGGGAGGTTTAGGGGGTAGACTATTTCTTCTATAGCCAAATGAGCAAAATTTTCAGTTTTGCTTACAATTTTTCCTTCACTTTTTTTTTTTTTAAACTAATTCTGCTGTTTACATTTGCCCCCCTCATCCTTCCAAAAAACACCTGTGTGAAATAAAGAAAATTAGTTTACATACTCGCCTTTCTGTGGCATCAGCTCACAGTGCCCTAGGCAAAAATGGACTTCATCCTCCTAGCAGGCGAGATTTGGGCAACGTAGAGTAATCCAAATCAGCCTGAGAAGCTGCTTCTAGCACTGTGGTACAGTATCTCCTTGCAAAATTGTGAGTACTCAACAATTCCCAGGACCTTGTTGGAGGCCAGTGACATCGCTCTTCCTGCACCATGGAAACCGGAGACAAATGTAGTAATGTTTTTTCTTGTCACAATTGAAGTCTATAGGTCATGTTTATACTTTTTTTTTATGCCAGTGTTTCTGAACTGGCGTCCGGCGATTCTCACTATTTCGGCAGATATCTAGCCGCCCAACATTGTTTTCCATGCATACTAACAGGGTCAGGGCTGGGACAAGAGAAGAAAGAGCCAGAGCAGCTGATGTCATTGCAAGGCCTAGAGCACCTTGATGAGTTGCAGCAGGGTCCCAAGTGCTGGAGCACTCTCTGCGCTCCTGCATCCGGTACTAAAATTAGTAACACTTCTGTCAGGCAGAGTGATCTCCAAGAGAGGACTGCGAGAACCAGCCTCTGCCATGACATTCAGAGATCAGGAAGACAGAGCGACACCGCACGGGGAAGGGCTGGATGTAAAAGGTAATTAAAAGGCCAAATTCACCTTGCAACATGTTCCAGCTGGTACCACCCCTACAACTATATCAGCAAGCGGGGCATCATCTCCCAACAACCACTGTCACATTTCAAAAAAAGTGCAGCTATGCAGGGTTCTGCTTGCACAGCCACGTCATTTATTTAAAGGAATCTGTGAATGAAGAAACTAAATGTCCCATCTTCCACAGTGGCAAATGGGCTTGTAGTTCTCAATGGAATGTGAGGACGCCGACGAGTGCCCTTTTAGACCTGTCATTGCACTAGTGATCTGCCGATTTTGGGTGCAATTCTCTGCAGTCTCCTGTGAGGAAAAATAATAAATGCACTTTTTTTTCGTACAAAAGAAAGAAAATGCACATTTGTTATTTTTCACTAAAGGTGAACTTTGCCTTAAAATTACCCAAAGGAGTAGTTGAGTGCAGCAGGCTGAGGATAAACATTATTGCAATCAAATTCAGTTTGTGGGGGGGTAGGAGGTTAGCACTGACCACGGCAGCATTAGTGGTCAATGTATTAATTTGCTCCTTCATGCTGCATTAGTAGTCAGTGCCAGTGTTTATTAACCCCTTCATGCTGCCAGCATGAAGGGGTAAACACTGCCACATTATGAAGGGGTTAATAAACACTGTCACTGACCACTAATGCAGCACGAGGTTAATGAACACTGCCACTTACCACCAATGGGGAGGGATGTTTTAAATAACACTGAATCACTGAACAAGTTTTTTTGAACTACAGATCTAAAATATATTTCAGGGGTCCCGAGATTTCCAAATTTTTGCCAATGGTTCCTCCAAGGTAAAAAGGCTGATTTAGAGCCCTTTCACACTGCTAGTGCCCAGGCGTCGGCGGTAAAGCGCCGTTAGCTTTAACGCCGTTTTTGCGGCGCTTTTCGGGGCGCTTTAAACCTCCGCTAGAGGCTGAAGGGTTAAAAGTGCCGCTGCTGAGGCGCTGCCCATTGATTTCAAAGGCCAGGGCACTTTTAGGAGCGGTGTATACACTGCTCCTAAAGCGCTGCAAAGAAGCTGCTTGCAGGACTTTTTTTGACATCCTGCCAGCGTAGCGCCCCAGTGTGAAAACCCAAGATTGCAGATGAGGCTTTTTTCAGGCGCTATTTTTTAGCGCTAATGCACCTGAAAAAAAAACGCCTGCAGTGTGAAAGGGGTCTTAATCCTTTCAGCAAGGGGATGAAAGGGCAAAGGTAAACAGCAGACTTTACATGTAGTGCAGATTCTGCATTAAATGGAAAGGCATGATCCTGGACTAACAAGTATGAATGCTTTAAATACTGTACTATTACTTACAGAAGAGTAGTTTGCATGAGTTTAATTCTTACCATATGGCAGACCTTGGAGGTGGCTCTCAGTTTATTGTTCTAATGCACTCCATTTGTGATCCCAGAAAACATCCATTGTTTCTTGCATCAGTGGCCAGTCCCTTAGCAATTAATTTTTCTGTCAAATTTCCTTCACCATAAATAAATACTTCTGTAACACTGGTGTCAACTTTAATAGGCAAAATGAGCAAGTCACGATCACAAATAAAATCCATGCAGTACCTTATTGCATCTGCAGGCCAATGGTCTTTGTTTTTGGGAAGAACGCCATGAAGCTTGCATCGAATGGTTAGGGCAGGCAGACTAGCAATTTCTTTTGAAATGACCTTGAGTTTGCTGTAGTCCGAATAAGGAACGGACTTGTAGATTCCATAGTCTACAAGATTCAGTAAAATAGAGCTCATGTTGATGCTAGCTATTTCGGCTCTGCACCAATTATTTACTTCAAAGCACTCAACCAGGCAAGCAGAACCAAGCCTTACCAAAGCACCAGTAAAGGGCAAGAGATCATTTGTCAGTTCTTTAAGCAGCTTGGATAACTTGTTCATCGAAAAAATTGAGTTTTCTAGCTGGACACAGAAACAATTGGGGGTAAGAAAGTTAACAACAAATCCAGCATGCAATTCTAAACACCCGAGTGAAACCCTTGGTATAGAAGATCGCGAAATTTCTGTTTCAAAATGAAAGCTAGACACGGTATTGCTTATTTTCTGCGTAATTTGTTGTGATGTAGTATTAAAGTGCTTCATCAGCATTACATCCTCAATCAATAGATCTACTTTCCAGCAGCTCTCAGTCTCCAAAAATTTAAGAAACAGGATGTGCAGCTCCTTTTGCAGAATAGACTGCATTTGTGAATGAAAGAAAATTACTCCAACGTTTTCCATCCAAATCCATTTGCATGGAATAGCCTGATGAGGCAGCGATAGTGCTATAGCAGGAAGCGATTTGGCATTGTGCATACTTATTATTTCATGGGCACCATGGTCCACAAAGAACACTGACATCTCTGTTGTTCTTAAAAAGATTTTTTCAACAGTTGCACGAAACCAAGTTTGCATTTTCTCAGACTTCACCAAACACACCATCCCTTCAGAGATGTCTTTTGCTATGAGCCGGTTGTCAGCCTGTTTGACAGCTGCTGAAATCTGCTCACTAATTTTGGATTCTTCTGTATACCTGGCCAAGGTAACAAAAAGTAGTCCACTGTTTGACAGGTAAATGTTTTTCACTTTTTCAATCTGATTGTATTTCAAGGCCATGTCTGATCTTGAGATAGTGCATTTTTTATCCAAGGAAGATAATTCTGGAGAAGCCCCTGTGCTTTGAAGAAACTCTGTTACAGACTCCCCTTTTAAGGTCATACTGACTTCCCACTGACTGTCATGTCTGCAAAGAAAAACACAACTGAGTGTTTCATTTGTAATTTTTTCAGAAAACTTGTCCAACACATTTTTACTCCAGTCACCATTTTGACATTTCTGAACACCAGTTAGGAAAACTGGAATGCTTAACCTGGGTGCTTTAAAAAATATGTCAGGGAGTTTGAAAATGGAAGAAAAATCCACTTTGGCTGTATTGCCATAATCAACAAACTCCACTTCAAAAGAACTGCCTTTCAAAATTTTTTTAACCTCTGCTCTATAAAAAGCTTTGTCATCTGGATACTGAGCAACAACTAAAGCCCCTTCCTCAAGATGCTTTTCTTCAATAGGTTGGAAAGACATGTCATTTAGTTCTCTCTCTAGTTGCAATACCTGTTTCTCATTTTCAGCTAGCTGTATGTAGAACTCAGAAGGGCTGGATATGCAAGATGCATACACAAGATGAGTGGAGCCAGTTTCTGGAACATTTTGAGGGAGATCAGTTGATTTCAAAGGCTTTTTAAGGCTTGGTGGACTGCAGGAATTCTGAGATTGTGGGGGATTTGGCGACTTTGATGCCTGCACAGTTTCATGTAAAGGCTCCTTTTGAAATAATTTACACACAGAATTCTGAAAACTATCTAAAGGAAATCTACATTTTTCTCCTGCAATTGCATTTCCATTCAAATCAGAAATTTTATTTTTTTTGTCTTTGCCAGGAGAATCAGATCCTTTGCTCACATCTTGTAGAGTGTGTTTTTTTGCAGAAATTGGAAGGGCAGCGCTGCTACCCTCCACGCTTGATACATTCTTTGACACCTTTGGCTGTACCTGCTCCAATATTTCTTTTATTTTACTATTTACAGAGATAGTTCCGCAACTCAAGTCCAATTCCAGTTGTCCTTCCTTGTCTATGGATACTACAGTAGCACTGAGAAGTTTGTCATCACACTGATCTTCAAACCAAGCTTTGGCCTCTGGGGTAAAAGTGGCTTCTTTTAAGCCTGACAGGTAACATGGAATAGCTTGCATAGGCTCAAATAAAACATCTGCAGCTTCCTCAGGTATAGGCAATAATTCATTTTTCTTTACCATGTGGCTGTCCCCAAAGTCTACAAAAAAGGCTAGGGCATAGTGTGAGTCCACAGCATGTGCTAATGCTCTGTAAAAAAAACCATCTTCAGTGTATTTAACAATACACAATTCCTCCATTTTTTTTCCTGTTTCAGGATTTATCCTCTCGCCTAAATGAGACACCTTCTTCATTAAATCCTCAATAGTGTTTTCGTTTTTTGCAAGCTGGCAGTAAAATTTCCCTGTATTGTATATGAAGGTAATGTAAATGTTTTCTTTGGTTCCCACCTCAAGGTCAAAAGTGGAGTAACAAAATGTATGCAGATGAACAGATGGAACTGTGTCTTTACAGATAAGCTTCCCTTTGCTAGCTTGCCAATGGTTTGCAGAAAAGGGATATTCCAGCTCTACTGCATTATAGAGGGCATCCGAGCCATGACTAAACAGAGTAATGACAATACTTTTGAGGTCAGTGGCAGACTCTACAAAATTCTTAAAATCCTTGCAAGCACTGGCAGACCATGTGTGAAGAGTGCTGAGAGAAAATACTACCTCACTCAAGCAACAGCGAAAAGCCTGACCTTCCCACTGAAGAAATTGGGGTTTAATTTCTCTAAGCTCTGAAATCAACAATCTCTCCACTCTCCCGTAGTCAACAAAGATCACATCGACTTCATTTCTAGAGACCTGGTTCACAACAGAAGCTCTGTAATACTTGCCAGTATTTGGTGACCTTGCAATACAAGCCATTTGTCCATTTTGATATCTGCTGTGGCAAGATTTATAGAAAGTTTGCAATTCATCCATCAAGTTATCTAGAGCAGTAAGGTTGCAGGACAGTTGGCACCAAAAACATGCTGGTGACTCCACATGAGAACACTTTACAAACATAACAGTCCCAGGCTTAAATATATATTGCTTGAAGGAAATTTGAGAAATATGTGAACTTGTGCTATGCGATAGTTCACTAAAGGAAAAATTCTGGTCTTTTGTTTGTGTCTTCACTGTACACTCACGTAATGACACCTCTATATCACCTTTGGTTATATGCCCAACAATAGCAGATTTTTTGCCATTAGTGTTTTTGTCCATGCATTTTGTATTTTCTGGCAATTGACAAGCTTGATCGACAGATCTGGAATTTAAATCAACTTTCCAAAACTCCGCATGGCCGGCTTTCACCAAAAGAGCCACAATATCAGAACCTTCAGGGCTCTCAAAAAGACGCATTTCCACCACGTATTGGAACTTGCGTTTTGCAAGAACATGGCAAAGAAGAGGTTTCCCGTTCACAATTTCTTTAAAGGCATCATTTGCACTTTTTACCCACACTTCATCTTGGGGAAATGCGTATGCTAGAGTGCAGCCCATTGCCAGGGCAGGCAAAGTACTGAACTTTGGCAACAAAACCTTGACTTCATAGAAAGCAACAGTCTCTGTATTTCCAAAGTCAATGAAATAAACTGAAATTTCCGGGTTATGCACTTCGGTGATCACAGCCCTGTAATAATGACCATCTTTTGCATACAGGGCACAGCAAAGTTGACCAGGTTTGGGATCGTCTATTACCATTTCCATGAGTTCACATTTATTGTATTGTTCTGCTATCTCTGCCATCATGGTATTAAACTCCACTTGGCATGCATCAGTCCTTATCCAGAAGTTTGAAGGATTCAGTACATATTCAACATATGCCACATGGATTGAGTCTGGGTCCATTTGTAAGGATTTGTACGAAATAACTTCTTCGCTATTCATTTCTTTGGATACAGAAGCTTCCGGCTGAGCCGAGTCTGAACTCCCCTCATATTCTGAATTCACAATATTGGTAAAAGAGTTAGGCGAGAACATTGGAACTTGCTGGTTTGTCAGATGACAGTCAGAACACAGTTCATATTCCTTTTCATATAAGGATATGCTGAAAACTTTTTCTTCACTGCAAAACTCATCAATATAAGCAATTACAATTTGTCCTGTAAGAGCCCGCTTAAACAACAATAACTGCATGTTTTTTGCACTCTCTGCGCGGTCATTTACCCTAGATAAGGCGCATGCAAGGGACAACATAGGCAAAACCAGGAACTCTTTCTTTAACTGATGAATGTCTGTGGACACTATAGTTTCACTGCTGCCAACATCAAAAAAAAAAACTTTTATATCATTACAAGTCAGAAGTGTCTGGATAACGCCCCTATACCACAGTCCATCTTTTCTCTTGGCGGCACAAAGCATTCCATAGTTTTCAAGTGTAGCATTTGCTTCTTTTTTAAGCGATTCATAGTATGAGCACATTCTAGTGGTCAGTGTACGCAACTCTGCTTCCCACGAGAGAATTTGACAATAAAAGCGATCTGGACTAATCGCTGAAGAAATTTTAATTTTTTCCATAACACCGACAGAAATGGCAGGCTTTAGATGATCCATCACCTTCTGAAAACGTAGGTCATTAGCATTCAAGCTCAGAGAGATGTTTGAGGTTAACTTCTTCTGCTGAAGCAAGTCAGGCATTTGCTTACCTTGGGAATTTGCTGGGAATTTGTGAATGAGCTCAACAAGCAAGCAGAAGGTGTCAGAATCCATATATTTAGCGACACTTAGATCAATGGCATTGTTAATGATTTTTGGCACTTCCAAGAGAATGACTTGATGGGGTAAGAAGGTATTGACATGTCCATTATGCTGTTCTCCAACCAAGGAGGAAAAGAAGTTTATTGCTCTGGGAGACCACTTCTCATCCAGCGGAAATACATTTGAAAAGATTCCATTCACTACTTTGGGTGGGAGTGTGAACAACTCTCCAGTAGCGGAAGCAATTTGTTGCAAATCAACTTTTATTGTGTTTCCTTGATCTATGAGGACTACTTCAAACTTCTGCTTCACTTTATCCAAAATTTTCCCTCTGTGCCATAACCCAAGAGGTTTATCTTGCACCAAGCAAAACTCTCCAATATCAAGGTCCTCATTCACTTTGGAAACAAGTTGTAACTCTGTTCGTAGTATGTGGTAGTCATGTTCATAGCTAGATATGTATCTTCCTTGAAATTTCACCAGCACCTCACCAGGAACGCAACTGACATTCAAGATTGTAAAGTCCATTTTCAAATCATGCTTTTGACACAAAGACATGTAATCCATTTCATCTAAAAAAATAAATAAAATAGACATTAGACAAAAAGGCAATTTATATTTTGCCCTACATCAGGGCAATAAGCAATACATCCCCGCAACTCGCACACATTGCTCCTAATTTCCTGTTGAGAACAGTTCACCTTTCTGGCATAATGTAAAACCTTTATCCCAAAAGTAGGGGAGGGTTAAAAAAAACCCCAAAAAAACAAAAAAAAAACAAAACTTAATGCAGACACCTCAATTGAAGCAGTATGAAACAAAAAAGCAAATATGTTGGAGCTTGCCAATTCTAAAGCCTCGTACACACAGTTTGATTGTTGGCAGGGGATTGTCTGTTGACAGACTGTTGCCCTAAAATCTTACCGTTAATACGCCCTTTTGACAATTGTTGCCCAATTTTCCGCCAACAAATGTTGGATGACAGGCTAGTAAATTTTCGGCGGACAACGGTTTGACATCAGATTTTCGTATGGTCAATACAAAAATCCGTCACACAAAAGAAGAAAGTACAAACACGCATGCTCGGAATCAATGCTCACCAAACACGAAGTTAGCAGAAGGGGCCCAAAGGGTGGCGCTCAAGAGCTGAAACTCCTCGTAGTACACCACTACGTTCGTGTTTGTGGCATGACAACTGTGTACCGTTAGTATGCAATAAAAATTGGCTCTTTACCACGTGACCGGCTGTGTCCAATCACAGCCGGTCACAGAATGTCAACAAACTGCGGTAATGAGCTGTTACCGGGCTCTCCTCCTCACACACTGAATGTGTCTGGGGAGGAGATTGCGGTAACAGCTCATTACCGCCTACAGTATAAAAACACATTGATTGCTTCCCCTCAATAAAAAGAACCTGTCAGCCCATCAGAGTACCCGAGTACCTATCTGCAGCCCCTGCCTCATAGAATATACGTTGGGGCGTTTGCTTTCCAAAATGAAGTAATTTTGTGGGCAAATCCACTGTCCTGGTGCTCCAGGACCTTCAAAAGTGTGATAGGAAGGAATGAAATTATATGTGTAATTTATGCTCCTAGAACGCCTGAAGGTACTACTTCAATGGTGGACCTCTCTATGTGGCCAGGCTGTGTAAAAGTCTCACACATGTGGTATCGCCATACCCAGGAGGAGGGGTAGCAGAATGTATTTTGGGGTGTAATTTTTGCTATGTACATGCTGTGTGTTAGAAATATATCTTATAAAATTAAACACTTTCTGTAAAAAAAACAAAACAAAAAAAACAAGTTTTCATTTTATTTCCCCCTTTTCCCGAAGACTGGTAGAAAACAATGAACCGTTCAAGAGACTCAATATGCCTCATAGTATATACCCTGGGGTGTTTGCTTCCCAAAATTCCATTGTCCTGGTGCTCCAGGGCCTTCAAAAATGTGATAGGTCGTTAAGAAATTTTATGTGCAATTTATGCTCCTAGAACTAGGGGTGCAACGGATCAAAAAACTCACGTTTCGGATCGTTCCTCGGATCAGGAGTCACGGTTCGGATCATTTTCGGATCAACAAATAAAAAATCTCCCCCACTGTAATATCCACAATCTCCCTATTGGCAGGGTGTGGCAGAGTATTGGCAGAGTATTGCAGGGTATATTGGCAGACTATTGGCAGGGTATGGAAGACTATTGGCAGGGTATGGCAGAGTATTGGCAGGGTATTGTCAGGGCATTGCAGAGTATTGTCAGGGCATTGCAGAGTATTGTCAGGGCATTGAAGCAGGGTATTGCAGAGTATTGGCAGAGTATTGGCAGGGCATTGCAGAGTATTGTCAGGGCATTGCAGAGTATTGTCAGGGCATTGCAGCAGGGTATTGCAGAGTATTGGCAGAGTATTGGCAGGGCATTGCAGAGTATTGGCAGGGCATTGCAGCAGAGCATTGCAGAGTATTGGCACTGCTGCCATCCGATCTCTCCCCTCCACTGTACAGATCAGTACACAGAGGGGAGAGAGGAACCGGTGTCATGACATGACGCCAGTTTGTTACAAGTGATCGCTCCATCATTTGATGAAGTGATCACGTGCTAAACGGCCGCCGGGTGTACCAAGATGACCGCCGCACCGGAGCTAGGCCGAAGCCGCGGCCTTTCCTATGGCCAAGGCCACAGAGCGCTCCGCGGATCGCGGGTGTCCCGTACGGATCAACCTCCGCGGATCGGATCACGGATCGATGACGATCTGTTGCACCCCTACCTAGAACGCTCTGCATGTTGGACCTCTCTATGTGGCTAGGCTGTGAAAAAGTCCCACACATGGCATCGCCATACTCGGGAGGAGTAGCTAAATGAATTTTGGGGTGTAATTGAAAGTATGCATATGCTGTTTCTGAGAAATAACTTATGAATTTTGAGTAAAAAAAAAAAAAAAAATGTCTTCATTTTCCCAAGAATTGTGGGGAAAAATTACAACTTCAAAAAACTCACTATGCCTCTTACTAAAAACCTTGGACTGTCTACTTTCCAAAAAGGGATCATTTGGTGGGTATTTGTACTTTCCTGACATTTCAAGGCCTCAAGAGATGGGAAAGGCCAGCAGTGGATCAGGTGTGATCAATTTTCAATAATTTGCACCATAGCTTGTAGACTCTATAACTTTCACACAGACAAAATAATATACACTTATCTGGGTTATTTTTTTACCAAAGATATGTAGCAGTATCAATTTTGGCCCAAATTTATGAACAAAACTTACCGTATTTATCGGCGTATAACACACACTTTTTCCCCTTAAAAATCAGGGGAAAATTGTGGGTGCATGTTATATGCCGATCCCCGCTGCCGATTGTGCGTAGCGGGCGCCAGCCACCGATATACATACATAGCCGAGTGTACTCGGCTAGCTCCGCTCACAGTCACGCCCAGTTCCGCCCTATGATGTACATAACACAGGGACTGGGCGTGACTGTGAGCGGAGCTACCCAAACCTAGCCGAGTACACTCGGCTATGTATGCATATGGGCAGCGCTCAGCTCCGCTCACAGTCACGCCACTGGACCTGTGTTATGTCCATCATAGGGCAGGACTGGGCGGGACTACGAGAGGAGCCGAGAAAAGCCGAGGACCGGCTCTTTGGCGCCATTTTCAAACTGCAGTGACACTGACAAGTCATTGCAGTTTAACTGCAGCCTGGGCAAGGCTGCAAATGTCACTGGCAAGACTGCAGATGGACACTGATAAGGCTGAAAATGACACTGCCAAGGCGCGTGATCAGACATACAGTACCTGACCGCGAGATTGTGTTTCCAGCGCGATACCATCGGGCTGGTTCTCGGCGACAGGGTACTGTGAATGTTGCGCTGGCTCGCTCATCGGGAAAGGAAAACTTTGTTTTCCTTCCGCGATGAGTGACAGGCAGCGCTGACAGCTGTCTGGTATGAATCCTGAGGCGGGAACACCGCGCCAAATTTTAAATGAAAAAAACGGCGTGGGTTCCCCCCTCGGAGGCATACCAGGCCCTTAGGTCTGGCATGGATTGTAAGGGGAACCCCCTATGCCGAAAAATCGGCGTGGGGGTCCCCCCCAAATCCATACCAGACCCTTATCCGAGCACGCAGCCCGGCCGGCCAGGAAAGGGGGTGGGGACGAGCGAGCGCCCCCCCCCCCTCCTGAGCCGTACCAGTCCGCATGCCCTCAACATGGGGGGGTGGGTGCCTTGGGGGAGGGGGGGCGCCCTGCGGCCCCCCCACCCCAAAGCACCTTGTCCCCATGTTGATGAGGACAAGGGCCTCTTCCCGACAACCCTGGCCGTTGGTTGTCGGGGTCTGCGGGCGGGGGGCTTATCGGAATCCGGGAGCCCCCCTTAATAAGGGGGAACCCAGATCCCGGCCCCCCACCCTGTGTGAATGAGTTTGGGGTACATGGTACCCCTACCCATTCACCTAGGGAAAAGTGTCAATATAAAAAAAACACACTACACAAGTTTTAAGAGTAATTTATTAGTCAGCTCCGGGGTCTTCTTCCGACTTCGGGGGGTCTCCTTCTGACTTCTCCCGGTGTTCGGCCTCTTCTCCCGGTGTTCGGCCTCTTCTCCCGGGCCCCGCCGCTATCTTCTTCCAGCTCTATTGCCAGCGAGGGGCCCGGTCTGCTGCCGCTGTCTTGTCGCCGCTGTCTCGCCGCCGCTGTCTCGCCGCCGCTGTCTCGCCGCCGCTGTCTCGCCGCCGCTGTCTCTTCTTCCCCGATGTTGACACGACGCTCTCTCCGGCTCGAATGCTGTGTGCGAGCTGCGGAGCCATTTATATAGGCGGTAACCCCACCCCCTTACGACGTCATGGTCCCAGCATGCGCAGGGACTCTGGCGTCATAAGGGGGCGTGGCCCCAGAGTCCCTGCTGGAAGAAGATAGCGGCGGGGCCCGGGAGAAGAGGCCGAACACCGGGAGAAGAGGCCGAACACCGGGAAAAGTCGGAAGGAGACCCCCCGAAGTCGGAAGAAGACCCCGGAGCTGACTAATAAATTACTCTTAAAACCTGTGTAGTGTGTTTTTTTTATATTGACACTTTTCCCTAGGTGAATGGGTAGGGGTACCATGTACCCCAAACTCATTCACACAGGGTGGGGGGCCGGGATCTGGGGGCCCTCTTATTAAGGGGGGCTCCCGGATTCCGATAAGCCCCCCGCCCACAGACCCCGACAACCAACGGCCAGGGTTGTCGGGAAGAGGCCCTTGTCCTCATCAACATGGGGACAAGGTGCTTTGGGGTGGGGGGGCCGCAGGGCGCCCCCCCTCCCCCAAGGCACCCACCCCCCCATGTTGAGGGCATGCGGACTGGTACGGCTCAGGAGGGGGGGGGGGCGCTCGCTCGTCCCCACCCCCTTTCCTGGCCGGCCGGGCTGCGTGCTCGGATAAGGGTCTGGTATGGATTTGGGGGGGACCACCACGCCGATTTTTCGGCATAGGGGGTTCCCCTTACAATCCATGCCAGACCTAAGGGCCTGGTATGCCTCCGAGGGGGGAACCCACGCCGGTTTTTTCATTTAAAATTTGGCGCGGTGTTCCCGCCTCAGGATTCATACCAGACAGCTGTCAGCGCTGCCTGTCACTCATCGCGGAAGGAAAACAAAGTTTTCCTTTCCCGATGAGCGAGCCATCTCGGCGCTGGCTCCTGCGACGGGGCTCGTAGGTGTCAAATCTCGCCGAGAAGTGCGGCGAGATTGACACAATATCGCGGTCACCTACTGTATAAAAACAGGTAACAAAATAAGGAAGTTAAAATTGGGGTGTGCCCATATTGAGGCAGGTATTTAAAAAAGTAAAAACTTTCCTATCCCTAGGCAGCCAGACGCTCTGTGTCCTGGCATCAGCTACCTCAAGGACACCTCCTCCCTCCTCCTTCCCCCCCCCCCCCCCTTCTGCTACCAGGATCATACGGCTCTCCACCCCAAAGGATCTCTACAGGTTGCAGCTGTTTCTACACACTTCTCCTGAGACAGGCACATCTGACAGCCTAACAGCACCGCAAAAAGAAAATACAATCCATTTACATTCCAATTTCATCCATAGAACACTTGGACGTGGACTGGTATGGAACTTGGAATAATCAATTATCCATCACAGGACATACCCTCCTACTAGCCACACCACCTCTCCCCATGTACACGTCGGCCTACCGGCCCATACAGACTGTGCTCCAGTTCTCCTGGCTCTGATGAAGAGGTTTTCCTTGAAACGCGTCAGCCTTTTTTAAATACCTGCCTCAATATGGGCACACCCCAATTTTAACTTCCTAATACTTATTTTGTTACCTGTTTTTATATAACATAATGTAGTATTTGTATGATTTTATATCTATATGACTATATGTCTGTATTCCTTTACATGAATAAACCATACATTTCTTGATGCAAGCGTCTGATCACGCGCCTTCCATCCACCTCCTACCAAACAGCCCTTTCCAGACCAAAGCAGCGGGACACGCTCCATCATCTCCTCCAGTCCTACCATCGACTACAATACTACCTTTGTCTTACAGCAAACGATCTCACAAGCGCAGGAGTATTTTTCACCATATCTTGTTTACACTTTTGCAAATGACACTGGCAAGGCTGCAAATGACACTGGCAAGGCTGCAAAGGCTGCAATCGACACTGGCAAGGCTGCAAATGACACTGGACAAGCATGCAGATGGACGCTGTGCAAGGCTGCAGATGGACGCTGATAAGGCTGTATTGATGAGCATTTAAATGTAAGGTTTTTTTCCTTAAAACGTTTTTTTCCTTAAAAATTCCCTCCTAAACTTGGGGCGCGTGTTATACGCCGATAAATACGGTACTTATTTGCAAAATGTTATTATAGAAACTATAAAAAAAAAAGGTTTTTATTTTCAGAATTTTCATACTTTTTTCACTTTTTACTGTCGTAAAAATAAAAAACCCAGTGGTGATTATATACTACCAATAGAAAGTTCTATTTGTGTGAAAAAAAAGATAAAAAAATTGGGTACAGTGTTGCATGACTGAGTAATTGGCATTCAAAATGCAAGAGCGCTGAAAGCTGAAAATTGGTCTGGGTAGGAAGGGTGTATAAGTGCCCTGTATTGAAGTGGTTAAAATTGGATGTAAACCCCATTCATGAAAATTGACCTGGGCACATCTACAGTATCTCAAAAGAGTACACCCCTCACATTTTTATAAATATTTTATTATATCTTTTCATGTGACAACACTGAAGAAATTACACTTTGCTACAATGCAAAGTAGTGAGTGTACAGTTTGTATAACAGTATAAATTTGCTGTCCCCTCAAAATAACAACACAGTCATTAGTGTCTAAATCGCTGGCAACAAAAGTGATTACACCCCTAAGTGAAAATGTCCAAATTGGGCCCAATTAGCCATTTTCCCCTTCCAGTGTCATGTGACTCATTGTTACAAGGTATCAGGTATGAATGGGGAGCAGGTGTGTTAAATTTGGTGTTATCGCTCTCACTCTCTCATACTGGTCACTGGACGTTCAACATGGCACCTCATGACAAAGAGCTCTGAGGAAAAATAACTGTTCTACATACAGATGGCCTAGGCTATAAGATTACCAAGACCCTGAAACTAAGCTGCAGCACGGTTGCCTAGACCATACAGAGGTTTAACACGACAGGTTCCACTCAGAACATGGCTATGGTCAACCAAAGAAGTTGAGTGCACGTGCTCAGGGTCGTATCCAGAGGTTGTCTTTGGGAAATAGATGTATGAGTGCTGCCAGCATTGCTGCAGAGGTTGAAGGGGTGGGGGGGGGGGGGGGTCAGCCTGTCAGTGCTCAGACCATACACTGCACACTGCATCAAACTGGTCTGCTTGGCTGTCATCCCAGAAGGAAACCTCTTCTAAAGATGATGCACAAGAAAGCCTGCAAACAGGTTGCTGAAGACAAGCAGACTAAGGACATGAATTACTGGAACAATGTCCTGTGGTCTGATGAGACCAAGATAAACTTACTTGGTTCAGATGGTGTCAAGCGTGTGTGGCGGCAACCAGGTGAGGAGTACAAAGATAAGTGTGTCTTGCCTACAGTCAAGCATGATGGTGGAAGTGTCATGTTCTGGGGCTGCATGGGTGCTGCCGGCACTAGGGAGCTACAGATCATTGAGGGAACCATGAATGCCAACATGTACTGTGACATACTGAAGCAGAGCATGATCCCCTCCCTTTGGAGACTGGGCCACAGGGCAGTATTCCAACACGATCATGACACCAAACACACCTCCAAGACGACCACTGCTTTGCTAAAAAGAAGCTGGGGGTAAAGGTGATGGACTGGTCAAGCATGTCTCCAGACCTAAACCCTATTGAGCATCTGTGGGGTATCCTCAAACAGAAGGTGAAGGTGCGCAAGGTCTCCAACATCCACCAGCTCCATGATGTCATCATGGAGGAGTGAAAGGAGACTCCAGTGGCAACCTGTGAAGCTCTAAAGAACTTCGTGCTCAAGAGGGTTAAGGCTTAAAGTGGAGTTCCACCCACTTTTACAACTCTTCAGCATCCCTCACTAAACTGCGCACTGTAAACAAATTGGATATTTTTTTCTTTTTTTTCTCAGCACCTACTGTATATCTGCTGTATTCATTTTTCACTTCCTCCTCCTTGGCCGCGGCCCATCGCATCATTTCCTGTTTGCAATGCCTTCTGGGAAGGGGTGGCAACTTCCTGTGAAACTGCCGTTGCTATGGAAACCTGACCTGAAACCTATTACACTGCTTGTGCTGCACTGAGCATGTGCGAGATCTGCAAGGATGAGATCCAGGAAGAAATACAGTCTGGCTTCAGATGCCCACACTGAAGATGGCCACGGCCTGCTGTAAGTTTATAAAATAACAAACTACTGCTATAAACTAACAAAACAGACCATGGTTTACAGACTAACTTTACTAGAATACATTAAGCTTGTGTATTATAGGGGTATTTTTATTCAAAAAGTATAATTTCGGCCGGAACACCACTTTAATGTACACGGGATGTTTTTATAACGTCTCCTGAACGATTTAACTTGACTGATAGTAACCCACGTTTAAAACGTCCGTTTTGCCGCGTTTACGTTTAGAAGCGTTTGGAAAAAAAAAAAACGTTTTTTCCTTCAAAATAGCCAAAAATGAAAACCGCCTGTAAACAAAACACGGCTAAACGCGAGTTACCGCGTTTAGCCACGTTTGGCGTCTGAAACTTCGGTGTCTGATCTAATTTTTTTGCCTTCAAAAGAAAGCCTATAAACGCAACTGCCTAAAAACGATATTAAACGAACCTGTGTACATGTACACATAAGATAACATTGGATGGGTTCAGAGGCTGTTGAAAAAAGGATCCAATTGCCTCTGAATGTCCATTTACCAACAGCAGTGTACATGAGGCCTAAGGCAGTGCTGGAAAATAATGGTGGCCACACAAAATTTGACACTTTGGGTCCAATTTGGACATTTTCACTTAGGGGTGTACACACTTTTGTTGCCAGTGGTTTAGACATTAATGGGTTACTAAACCCTCCTTTTTTTTTTTTTTTTTTAAAACAAACATGTTATACATACCTCCTCTGTGCAGTTGGTTTTGCAGAGTGGCCCCGATACTCTTCTTCTGGGGTCCCTCAGTGGCACTTGTGGCTCCTACTCTTCTTGAGTGCCCTGTCGGAGAAGCGCTCGCCTTCGGGACACCCGTGCAGGCACGCTGCCTTGCTCTGCTGCTGCGTCTATAGACACAGGCAGCAGGACTTGGCCCTGCCCCTCGGGTCATCGGATTTGAGTGACAGCAGCGGGAGCCAATGACTGCGCTACTATCAATATATCTAATCAGGACACAAGACACTGGGTAGAGATGGTGTGCTCGTCCCCGGGGCGACTAAAACTAGAAATAAAGCGTTACTGGATCTACTGATTACCAACAATACAGACCTGATCACGGATGTGGAAATACGGGGCAATTTAGGAAACAGCGATCACAGGTCAATTGGCTTCAGTATAAATCACACAAATAGGAAACATAAGGGGAATACAAAGACACTGAATTTCAAAAGAGCCAACTTCCCTAAACTACGAACCTTGTTAGAAGGCATAAATTGGGATAAAATCTTAGGAACAAAGAAAACGGAGGAGAGATGGATTTTCTTTACGAGCATATTAAATAAGGGCACTAGCCAATGCATCCCATTAGGTAATAAATTTAAAAGAGCGAACAAAAGTCCTGGATGGCTTAACTCCAATATAAAAATGCATATAAAAGCAAAAGAGAAGGCCCTCAAATAAATACAAGGTTGAGGGATCATAAGCATTCAGACTTTATAAAGAATGCAACAGGAAATGTAAGGGTGCAATTAGGGCGGCTAAGATGGAACACGAAAGACACATAGTGGAGGTGAGCATGTAACTATGTACCTGTTGACCCATGGGGGTCGTGTTCTCCACTTAAATAAACAATTTAACAAAAAAAAAAAAAAATCCCAAGAAATTCTTTAAGTATGTAAACCGTAAAAAAAAGGGAGGACAGACCATATTGGCCCCATAAACAATGAGGAAGGACATCTGGTTACAAAGGATGGGGAGATGGCGAAGCTATTGAATTAATTCTTCTCTTCAGTCTTCACGAGAGAATTGGGGGGCTTCAGTAACCAAAACTGCAGTGTTTATTCTCATAACACATCACAGGAAGCACCTCCATGGTTAACAGAGGACAGAATTAAAATTAGACTTGGGAAACGTAACATTAATAAATCATTGGGACCAGATGGCGTGCACCCGAGGGTACTTAGGGAACTCAGTCAAGTAATTGCCAGACCGACCATTGTTCCTAATTTTTACTGACAGTCTACTGATTGGAATGGTAACAGCTGATTGGAGAAAAGCCAATGTAGCACCAATATTTAAAAAGGGTCCAAAATACATCCCTGGAAATTACAGACCAGTTAGCCCAACATCAATAGTATGCAAGCTCTTGGAGGGGATAAGGGACTATATACAAGATTTTAGTAATGAGAACGGTATCATTAGTAGTAATCAGCATGGATTCATGAAGAATCGTTATTGCCAAACCAATCTATTAACCTTCTATGAGGAGGTGAGCTGCCATCTAGATAAAGGAAGGCCCGTAGACGTGGTGTATCTGAATTTTGCAAAAGCATTTGACACAGCTGCCTAAAAAACATTTACTGTACAAAATAAGGTCCATTGGCATGGATCATAGGGCGAGTACATGGATTGAAAACTGGCTACAAGGGCGAATTCAGAGGGTAGTGATAAATGGAGTACTCGGAATGGTCAGGGGTGGGTAGTGACATCCCCCAGGGTTCTGTGCTGGGGCCAATCCTATTTAAATTTGTTCATAAACAACCTGGAGGATGGGGTAAACAGTTCAAGCTCTGTATTTGCGGACACCTAGTTAAGCAGGGCAATAACTTCTCCACAGGATGTGGAAACCTTGCAAAAAGATCTAAACAAATCAATGGGGTGGGCAACTACATGGCAGATGAGGTTTAATGTAGAAAAATGTAAAATAATGCATTTGGGTGGCAAAAATATGAATGCAATCTATACACTGGGGGGGGAGAACCTCTGGGGGAATCTAGGATGGAAAAGGACCTGGGGGTCCTAGTAGATGATAGGCTCAGCAATGGCATGCAATGCCAAGTTGCTGCTAACAAAGCAAACAGAATATTGGTATGCATTAAAAAGGGGATTACCGTATTTTTCGCTCCATAAAAGACACACCTGACCCATAAGACGCACCTAGGTTTTAGAGAAAGGAGGAAAAGAAAAAAAATATTCTGAACCAAATGGTGTCCTAAAATAATTTACCAGTGCCCATGAAATGCAGCCTGACCATTGCAAATAAAACCCAGCCCGACCATTGCAAATAAAACACAGTCTTACTAGTGGCATAACACAGCCTTACATGATGTCATTCCATCCTCCTGACAGAAGACAGAGCAGCCTGAGCAGACGAATGCTCTGTCTGCTGTCTCAGCAACAATGTCAGGCCCAGCCGGGAGACCACCGGCGCTCACAAGGGCTTTGGATGTCTGTCCTCCGCTCTCCTGCCTCTCCCCTGGCGGTAGTACCAGGGGGCGGTGGTAGCAGGCGGCTTTGCCAGCAGCGGCGGGGGGTGGTGCGGTGCCTAGCATATATTCGTTCCATAAGACGCAGAGATGTTTTCCCCCACATTTCTGGGGGGGGAAAGTGCATCTTGTGGTGCGGAAATTGTGGTAACGCCAGAGATAAAACTCTGGAGAAGAGACGCTTGAGAGGGGATATGATTTAAATTTACAAATACCGTACTGGTGACCCCACAATAGGGATAAAACTTTTTCTCAGAAGGGAGTTTAACAAGACGTGTGGCCACTCATTAAAATTAGAAGAAAAGTGGTTTAACCTTAAACTACGTAGAGGGTTCTTTACTGTAAGAGCAGCAAGGATGTGGAATTCCCTTCCACAGGCGGTGGTATCAGCGGGGATTATTGATAGTTTCAAAAAACTATTAGATAAGCACCTGAACAACCACAACATACAGGGATATACAATGTAATACTGACATATAATCACACACATAGGTAGGACTTCATGGACTTTTTTCAACCTCACCTACTATGTAACTATGAGAAAGAACGGGTTCAGGTAAATAAAATTGGGGGTCTGGGGGGCTGCTTCATGACAGAAAACATAAGGGTTTACAACCCCTTTAATGGCTGTGTGTTGAGTTATTTTGCGTGGACAGCAAATTTACACTATTATACAAACTGTACACTCACTACTTTACATTGTAGCAAAGTGTAATTTCTTCAGTTCTGTCACATGAAAAGATATAATAAAATATTTACAAAAATGTGAGGGGTGTACTCACTTTTGTGAGATTTTGTAGTGTTTACTTATCTCTCTCTCCATAGCCCTAAGTCCCATGTCTTTTTGCTTCTTAGTTCCTGTTATCAGCATAACAACTTCTGACAAGTTCTCTGACAACCGAGATAAAACCAGCCTAAAATTTGTGTTAGGGATGGTGCATAGCAAGGGATTAGCAGACAGCTAGTCTATTCACAGCACAACTCTGCACATTTCTTCATTCCTCTGCCTATGTGGAGAAGGGGGGGGGTGCCTTTCCTCCAATCAGCTCTCACGCAGTGTATGCCAAAAATCCACACCCAGTGGTGAAACAGGAAGAGAAAATTTGCCGGCCGCCGAAACAGTCTAGAAAGTTAAAGAACAAGTATACAAGTAAAACTTATGTAGGGAGATTTATTTCATCTCTGTATCATCTGAGGCTGTTCACTTCACTGGGTATATGTGAGGGTTTACAACCACTTTAACCACTTCAGCCCCGGAAGGATTTACCCCCTTCCTGACCAGAGCACTTTTTACAATTTGGCACTGCGCCGCTTTAACTGCTAATTGCGCTGTCATGCAATGCTGTACCCAAGCGAAATTTGCGTTCTTTTCTTCCCACAAATAGAGCTTTCTTTTGATGGTATTTGATCACCTCTGGGGTTTTTATTTTTTGCGCTATAAACGAAAAAGACCGAAAATTTTGAAAAAAATGATATTTTCTACTTTTTGTTATAAAAAAAAATCCAAAAAACTCAATTTTAGTCATACATTTAGGCCAAAATGTATTCGGCAACATGTCTGGTAAAAAAAATGTCAATAAGCATATTATTGGTTTGTGCAAAAGTTATAGCGTCTACAAACTAGGGTACATTTTCTGGAATTTACACAGCTTTTAGTTTATGACTGCCTATGTAATTTCTTGAGGTGCTAAAATGGCGGGGCAGTACAAAACAACCCCAAATGACGCCGTTATGGAAAGTAGACACCCCAAGGAAATTGCTGAGAGGCATGTTGAGCCCATTGAATATTAATTTTTTTTTTTGTCCCAAGTGATTGAATAATGACAAAAAAAAAAAAAATTTACAAAAAGTTGTCACTAAATGATATATTGCTCACACAGGCCATGGGCATATGTGGAATTGCACCCCAAAATACATTCTGCTGCTTCTCATGAGTACGGGGGTACCACGTGTGGGACTTTTGGGAGCCTAGCCGCGTACGGGGCCCCGAAAACCAATCACCGCCTTCAGGATTTCTAAGGGCGTAAAATTTTGATTTTACTCCTCACTACCTATCACAGTTTTGAAGGCCATAAAATGCCCAGATGGCACAAACACCCCCCCCCCCCCCCCAAATGACCCAATTTTGGAAAGTAGACACCCCAAGCTATTTGCTTGGAGGCATGTTGAGTCCATGGAATATTTTATATTTTGACACAAGTTGCGGGAAAGTGACAAATTTTTTTTTATTTTTTTTGCACAAAGTTGTCACTAAATGATATATTGCTCACACAGGCCACGGGCATATGTGGAATTGCACCCCAAAATACATTTAGCTGCTTCTCCTGAGTATGGGGATACCACATGTGTGGGACTTTTTGGGAGCCTAGCCGCGTATGGGGCCCCGAAAACCAATCACTGCCTTCAGGATTTCTAAGGGTGTGAATTTTTGATTTCACTCTTCACTGCCTATCACCGTTTCGGAGGCCATGGAAAGCCCAGGTGGCACAAACCCCCCCCCAAATGATCCCATTTTGGAAAGTAGACACCCCAAGCTCCTGAATCAAAGATTTTCTGAAATCTTTTGTTATTTCTATATAGTGTAATAGACACGTTCGCACGTCCAGGGTATGGAAAGACCTTTCTTTTGAACTGGACGGTGCAGGGCAAAAGGTAGGGAGAACTATTTCTTGTGCCCTATGAAATGTTGTTGACACTTTTGGCAGAAAACCCGGGTCAGTTTTTAGCACTACCCAGTCTGGAAATATATAACAGAAAGGTTCCTTTATGGAAAGAGCTTGCAACTCGCTTACTCTTCTAGCTGAAGTAACTGCTACTAACAGGACTAGTTTTAGTGACCATAGTTTGATTGATGCTTCCTCTGGTGGTTCAAAAGGCCTTTTGATTAGACCCTGTAGAACCAAAGAGAGGTCCCATCTGGGAAAAAACTTAAAAGGTATTGGCCTAGCTCTGGCCAATGCCTTGAAAAATCTAATAATAAGCGGCTCCTTAGATAGTTGTCTCTCAAGAAAAATCGATAATGCAGCTACTTGCACCTTCAGGGTACTACTAGCTGCCAATCCCATCTCCATTCCCTCATGGAGAAACTCTAGGACTGAAACAATTTCCTGTGGTGAGAGCTTCCTAGCCGTGCACCAGGAATTAAATCGCTTCCACGTTTTGAAATAAATGGCTCTGGTAACCTCCTTACGACTATTCAAACAGGTAGAGACCAGTTTATCTGAAAGACCCTTTTTCTTTAACATCTGCCCCTCAGTAACCGCCCTGTCAGCTTGAGGTGTTTGATATTTGGATGATGAAGGGGTCCCTGGGTTAGGAGATCTTTCCGCAGTGGAAGAACCCAATAAGGATCTACCGCCATCTTCTGTATTGTTGCAAACCAAGCCCGTTTGGGCCAAAAAGGAGCCACTAGAATCAAACTCGTGGCCTCTTTCTGTAGCTTTTTTAAAACTAAAAGGATCATCTGAAAGGGGGGAAAGGCGTAAGACAAGTGGAAGTTCCACGGATGTGCCAGCGCATCTAAACCTCTCGCCTGATCCTGTCTGTTTAGAGAAGAAGGCCCTTACCTTTGTATTCTTCTGGGATGCAAAAAGATCTATTTGAGGCGCTCCCCATCTTTCTATTAGCTTTTGGAATGTTTCTGTGTTCAGACTCCATTCTGCTTCTAGTATTCTTTCTTTGCTTAGAAAGTCTGCTAGAAGGTTCAAGTCTCCCTTCAGGTGTATTGCTGTTAGGGACTTTAGGTTGCTTTCTGCCCAGGATAGAATTTGAAGGGACGAGGATAGCAGGGACCTGCTCCTCATTCCTCCTTGCCTTGATATATATGCCACTGCTGTGGCGTTGTCCGACAAAACTTGGACATGATGACCCCAGACTAATTTCCCGAAGGCCCATAGTCCTAGGAGAATAGCCTTTAATTCCCTCCAATTGGAGGATCTCCTGGCTTCCCATTTTTTCCAACTCCCCTGAGCCATCTTTCCGTCCAGGTGGGCGCCCCAACCCCAGGAACTTGCGTCTGTTGTCAGCCTTTTCTCCAAGGGAAAACCCCAGAGTAGGCCCTTGTCCAGGTTTGAGTGGCTCCTCCACCACCAAAGCTTCCTCTGAACCTGTGGAGGCATTTTTATCAACTTTTCCAGGGACTCTCCATAGGACCAATTCGTTAAAATTGCCTGCTGGAGATCCCTTGCATGTAGACGTGCCCATTGCACTGCTGGTATAGTCGCAGTGAGGAGCCCTAAGACCAACATAGCTGCCCTGATGGAAATTGGCATGTTTGTCTGGGTCTTTTTTACCGCACTCTGGAGCTTCTCTATCTTCTCCTCGGGGAGAAAGATTCTCTCCTAAATAGAATTGATAGTATAACGCAAGAATTTTATTGTCTGCGATGGAATCAAGTTTGACTTTTCCTTGTTTATTATCCATCGGAGACTTTCCAAGTGTCTCTTTGTGTTTTCCAGATCCTTCACTAATAGGTCCCTTGTTTTGGCAAATATTAGGAGATCGTCTAAGTAGGGTACAATCGATACTCCCTCCACTCTGAGTGGGGCTAAGGCCTCTGCTAAGATCTTTGTGAAAATCCTCGGAGAGGATGACAGCCCGAAGGGGAGTGCTCTGAACTGGAGATGTAGGGTTGATTCCCCCCTTTTTATTGCAAATCTTAAGTACTTCTGGGATGCTGGTGCTATAGGCACGTGGAGATATGCATCTCTCAGGTCTATGGACGCCATAAAACAGTTTTGGGGCAGGAGACTCTTTACTGAAAAAATTGTGTCCATTTTGAATTTCTTGTACCTGATAGCTCTGTTGAGAATCTTCAGGTTCAGAATTAATCTGAATTTGCCTGAAGGCTTCTTCACCAGAAATATGTGCGAATAGCACCCCTGTTCTACTTCCTTGGGAGGCACCTTCGTGATCACTTTTTTGTTGAATCAATTCCTGTAAGATTGATGTCATTGCTACCGATTTCTCTGGGTCTCGGGGAGCCTGGGTTACATAAAAACGCACCGGTGGGGGTTGAGAAAATTCCAGCCTGTAACCCTCTAAAATTGTCTTGAGGATAAACTGGCTGTCCGTTATAGTCTTCCACTGTAAAAAGAAGGTTTGCAACCTTGCTCCCACAGTTGGATGACAGTCATTTGGTTTTTGTATTTGCGGCAGGGGGGCGAAATAGTACTCCTGACTTGCCCCTCCCTCTTTGAGACTTCCATGGCTTTTTATAACCTGTCTCTTTGGTATCTGGGGAATTCCGAAAAGCACGAAAATTTTTATTGCTTTGAGGAATCACCTTTTTCTTTATAGGGAAAGCCTTCTTCTTGTCAGCTGTTCTGTCAAGTATGACTTCAAGACTTGGGCCAAACACCAGATCTCCCTCAAAGGGGAGCCCACATAATTTTGTTTTTGAAGAAGTATCGCCTGTCCATGTCTTGACCCATAAAGCCCTACGAGCTGAGTTTATGAAAGCTGAGGATCTGGCTGACATTCTAATTGATTCAGCTGAAGCATCTGCTATGTGCCCCACTGCCTTTAGTAACACCGGGAGTGTATCTAACAGATCTTTACGAGGAGTCCCCGCCTCAATATGAGCCTTCAACTGTTCCAGTCAGTGTTCCAGGTTCCTGGCTACCACCGTTGAAGCCATGGCTGGTTTCAAATTCCCTAAGGTTGAATCCCATGCTTTCCTTAATAAGGAGTCCGCCTTCTTATCCATGGTATCCTTAAGGATACCCATGTCCTCAAATGCCAGGTCCGTATTCCTTGATACCTGGGAAAAAGCTGTGTCAAGTCTTGGTTTCTTATTCCAGATTTGCGAGCTATACTCTTCAAACGGAAACCTTCGTTTGAGGGATTTAGAAAAGAAAGGGTCTCTCTCTGGATCCTTCCATTCCCTTTTTTTAGTTTCTGATAGAAACTTATGTACTGGAAAAACCCTGTGTTTTTCCTCCCCCAAGCCCTGGAACATCTTATCATGTAAGGATAACTGAGCTTTATCCTCTGTGATGTTAAGGGTAGTGTGTATCGTCTTTAGCAGATCATCCACCTCCTCAAGGGATAGTTTGTACCTAGAAGAAGGAGAAGTCGTCCCTTTCTCTTCTTCCGCTTCTTCGTCAAGAGTTTGGAAAAGCACTACACTCTTCATCCTGAGTCACTGCCCCCTCTGGATGCAAAAACAGAGGAGTGAGAACAGGGGACCGTACTGCCAGTTGCAGTCGGGCACTTATCCAGATAGGACCTGAAGGATTCAAAGGTGTCCGCCAGCTCCTTCCGGAAAGAGCTCAGCAATTCTCCTTGCTGAGTCGCAGGAATAGCAGAAGTGGTTTCCTCCTTAACTATGTCTGCAATACAGGACCTGCATAATATTTTGGTACAGGAATCCCTTAGTAAGCTTTTACATGACGGACACTTCCTCTTAATAAGAGGGGAGGTATGCTTGGTCTTTTCTTTAGCTTTCTGAAATATCCCAAGGGAAAAAAGATATCCGCTGAACCAACATTTCACAACAGATTATATGCTGTATACAAGAAAAAAACCCAAAGGGAAGTCAACCCCTATGTTTTCTTCCACAGCCAGTGAATCACCCCACAGATCCACTTCTAACCAAACAAAAAAATCTATCATTTTTCCTTTTTGTAGTACCCAGGAAAAGTGATCTGCAGGCTTCCCCCCTTCCCCCTTTAGGAAGGGAATACACATTAAATCATTGCCCATAGAGTAAGAAGACAGAGACCTGTCCCTGCTTACCTGTGCCTGGCTGACTGGTGTGGCTCCTGCCACTGCAATCTGATCGTCCTCCATTGCTGACAGGACTACAGCGGCGTCTGTGCTCTTTTATTTGATTTTCCCGGGTCGCTCGCCGCTGTGAGGGCTGGAAATTTCGTCAGCCAGAAGACCGCCCCCTCGTCCTGCGTTCCAGCGGCCGGAACCGGAAGACGCGTCGCGCTGCTAGAGGCCCCGCCCCCGGCCAGAAAGACGCGCTCGTCCTTGGAACCCGGAAGGCATGAGGCTCTGTAAAGGAGACGCCATTCGTTTCTCCACAGCCATGCCGCCGGTCTATAGGAGCAGAACCCCCAGCAGCCTGGCTCTCGCCGAGCATGAAGAGGAGGGGGCGCCGGAGAATCCACCGCACATAAGGGAGGATGCTGGGCTGTCTTGAGAGCAAAAGAAAAACTTCTACAGGTATGCCCAATACTCTCCCCACCTGGAGAAAGCGTAGCAAACCCCTGGTCCCCTGCAGCGCTTCCACCATGGCGGAGGAAATACTACAACTGAGGCCATGGTGGAAGCGTCCAGGCTTTAAAGAAACTGACTGCAGTGTTTCCTGGGAAGGTGGGTGGAGCTGCGCTCTCTCCAGGTGCTGTCCTGAAAGACGAAGGGAGAAAAGATGATCTTAGGCCGAGTATATGGATACCAAACATGACATGCTTTAAAATTGCGCACAAACGTGCAGTGGCAACAAAATAAATACATTTTTAAAAGCCTTTAAAAGCCTTTACAGGTTACCACTTTAGATTTACAGAGGAGGTCTACTGCTAAAATTACTGCCCTCGTTCTGACCTTCGCGGTGATACCTCACATGCATGGTGCAATTGCCGTTTACATTTGACGCCAGACCGACGCTTGCGTTCGCCTTAGCGTGAGAGCAGGGGGGGACAGGGGTGCTTTTTTTTTGCTTTTTATCTTATTTTTAAACTGTTCCTTTCATTTTTTTTTTTTTAAATCATTTTTATTGTTATCTCAGGGAATGTAAATATCCCCTATAATAGCAATAGGTAGTGACAGGTACTCTTTTTTGAAAAAATTGGGGTCTATTAGACCCTAGATCTCTCCTCTGCCCTCAAAGCATCTGACCACACGAAGATCGGTGTGATAAAATGCTTTCCCAATGGCGCTGTTTACTTCCGGCGAAATCTAAGCCATAAAATGCTTGTAGCTTCCGGTTTTTTAGGCCATAGAGATGTTTGGAGCCACTCTGGTCTCTGATCAGCTCTATGGTCAGCTGTCTGAATCACCGGCTGCATTCTAAGGTTCCCTGTTGAAACAGGAGAGCCAGAGAAAAACATGGAAGACGGTGGTGTGTGTGGGGGGGGGGGGGGGGCATTCCGTCCCACTGCTTGTAAAAGAAGTCTAGAGGCTAATTAGCTGCTAGGATTGCTTTTACATGAAAGCCGACCGCTGGCTAAAAAGATTGATACCAAGATGATACCTAAACCTGCAGGCATCATTCTGGTATAACCACTCAAAGTCGTGAATGGCGTACCTGAAGACAAAAAAATGGTTAACAATAAAGCACAGTAAACAGTAAAGTATAAAAAATTGCATACCTGAAAAGCAAATATGATAAAACATAATAACAATAAAACATTGCAGAATAGAATACAGTAAAAAAGAGCAGAACAATAGAGAGAGAATAGAGAGAGAGAGAACAATAAAACGACAACTATTTTTTTTTTTTTTGTTTGTGTTTTTTTTTTTTTTTTTACACTTTTTTTTTGTAACTGTAACTTTTATAACTGTAACCGGTTCCAGGTTCGGGTCTCTCAAAATGCGATGGCATCTTGGGAGGCCCTGTGAAAGTGTGCCTAGTCTGTGCAATGCTGTACGCTAATACTCAACTAGTGTATGGTAGCCTTCAAAACATTCACCAATGCAAAGACCAGGATTGTCAGGACAGGAGGGACAATAATAGCGGGTGTCACGCCTATATCCGCGCTTGCTGCAGACACGACATTTTTTTGGGGGGGTTCGTTGGGTAGGGGTACTCGGGAGGACATAAAAAAAATGCCTCTCATGCAGCCGACTGCATTAAGTTGGGGATGTGAATGGGGGAAGTACGGGCACTGCAGAAGTGGTGGGTTCCCAATTAGGATTGGTGAATGCAGCAGGAAGGGCATTATGGGCACGACAGGCCTGTTTGTCTTCTTCTTGGTGGCAGCGAGACACTACTTGTGCTTGCCCCCTCACCAGCTTGAACTGCACTTATGGGACTCGCCACGTCACCAAGTGTTACTGCAGTGCTGGTTTGACTACGACCGGGGTGTACTAGGCCGCTGGTGCTTGCCAGTTCACCAAAACGCTACCAAAAAAACTGTTAGCGATCGCAGGGATCAGGCCTGACTCTGCGAACACTGCAGTTATGTGTTTAGTGTTTTGTAAGTGTCAGTGATTGATCGATACTGCACTTGGGTGGGCTGGGCTGGGCGGAGGGGCAAAACGCAGGTGCTAGCAGGTATCTGGGCTGATCCCGCTAACACTGCGTTTTTGGGAACCCTAAACTGCTGGGGACGCTAGTATAGATCTGATCGGATCAGATATTGATCCGTTCAGATACTATACCACTAAGGGAGGTGTATGGTGCATCCGTGGGTGTTAGCGGTACTGGCGCTAACCTGACGCTGCCTGGGGCTGGTGCTTGCCAGTTCACCAAAACGCTACCAAAAAAACTATTAGCGATCGCAGGGATCAGGCCTGACTCTGCGAACGCTGCAGTTATGCGTTTAGTGTTTTGTAAGTGACAGTGATCGATCGATACTGCACTTGGGTGGGCTGGGCTGGGCGGAGGGGCAAAACGCAGGTGCTAGCAGGTACCTGGGCTGATCCCGCTAACACTGCATTTTTGGGAACCCTAGTATAGATCTGATCGGATCAGATATTGATCCGTACAGATACTATACCAGAAAGAGAGGCGTATACTGCGTGCGTGGGTGTTAGCGGTACTGGCGCTAACATGAAGCAGCTTGGGGCGACGCATATCACCGCCGGGCGATCAGGGGGGTAAACCTTTATTCGGTAATAAACGGCGGGTGCCCTGACACTATAAAAAATAAACAAACTAACCAGCGTCACCTGTAACGGTTATACAGTGAACACTGGTGAAAGGGTTAACTAGGGGGCAATGAAGGGGTTAAAACCTTTATTCGGTAGTATATGGGGGTCCCTGTCGCTATAAAACGCTGACGGCGAACCTAAATATTTACCTCCCTAACTAGCGTCACCTGTGACACTAATACAGCGATCAGAAAAATTATCGCTTAGTGACACTGGCGACGGGGGGTGATCAAGGGGTTAAAACTTTATTAGGGGGGGTTAGGGGAGTACCCCAGACCTAAAGGGGGCTAATACTAACTGCCCTACCACACTGTCACAAACTGACACCAATGCAGTGATCAGAAGAAAAAAAAAAAACTGCTTGGTGTCAGTGTGACGGGGGGGGGGGGGGAGGGGTAATCGGGGGTGTAATGTGTGCCTGGCATGTTCTACTGAGTGTGTGTGTGTTGTGCACTCACTCGGATGTCTTCTCTCCTCGGCGCCGGAACGGAAAATACAGAGCCGAGGAGAGATGACAATGATCCCATTGGCTGGGAGCGATCGCGAGGGGGGGGGCACGAATGGATGGACTCCCCCTCATCTCTAAACGCTCCCAGACCAAAGCCGACCGCCTCGGGCACCTTGGGGGGGTCCGATTGGACCCCCCGCCCGCGGGAAGGTAAGAACTTACAGTACCTGACCGCGAGATTGTGTTTCCAGCACGATACCATCGCGCTGGTTCTCGGCGACAGGGTACTGTGCATGTCGCGCTGGCTTACTCATCGGGAAAGGAAAATTTTGTTTTCCTCCCGCGATGAGTGACAGGCAGCGCTGACAGCTGTCTGGTATGAATCCTGAGGCGGGAACACCGCGCCAAATTTTAAATGAAAAAACCGGCGTGGGTTCCCCCCTAGGAGCATACCAGGCCCTTAGGTCTGGTATGGATTGTAAGGGGAACCCCCCCTACGCCGAAAAATTGGCGTGAGGTCCCCCCCAATCCATACCAGACCCATATCCGAGCACGCAGCCCGGCCGGCCAGGAAGGGGGGTGGGGACGAGCGAGCGCCCCCCCTCCCGAGCCGTACCAGGCCGCATGCCCTCAACATGGGGGGGTGGGTGCCTGGGGGGAGGGGGCGCCCTGCGGGGCCCCCCCACCCCAAAGCACCTTGTCCCCATGTTGATGAGGACAAGGGCCTGTTCCCGACAACCCTGGCCGTTGGTTGTCGGGGTCTGCGGGCGGGGGGCTTACTGGAATCCGGGAGCCCCCTTTAATAAGGGGGCCCCCAGATCCCGGCCCCCCACCCTGTGTGAATGAGTTTGGGGTACATGGTACCCCTACCCATTCACCTAGGAAAAAGTGTCAATATAAAAAAAACACAGTACACAGGTTTTAAGAGTAATTTATTAGTCAGCTCCGGGGTCTTCTTCCGACTTCGGGGGGTCTCCTTCCGACTTCTCCCGGTGTTCGGCCTCTTCTCCCGGGCCCCGCCGCTATCTTCTTCCAGCTCTATTGCCAGCGAGGGGTCCGGTCTGCTGCCGCTGTCTTGCCGCCTCTTCTCTTCTTCCCCGATGTTGACACGACGCTCTCTCCGGCTCGAATGCTGTGTGCGAGCTGCGGAGCCATTTATATAGGCGGTGACCCCGCCTCCTTACGACGTCATGGTCCCAGCATGCGCAGGGACTCTGGCGTCATAAGGGGGCGTGGCCCCAGAGTCCCTGCGCATGCTGGGACCATGACGTCGTAAGGGGGCGGGGTCACCGCCTATATAAATGGCTCCGCAGCTCGCACACAGCATTCGAGCCGGAGAGAGCGTCGTGTCAACATCGGGGAAGAAGAAAAGAGGTGGCGAGACAGCGGCGGCGAGACAGCGGCAGCAGACCGGGCCCCTTGCTGGCAATAGAGCTGGAAGAAGATAGCGACGGGGCCCGGGAGAAGAGGCCGAACACCGGGAGAAGTCGGAAGGAGACCCCCCGAAGTCGGAAGAAGACCCCGGAGCTGACTAATAAATTACTCTTAAAACCTGTGTACTGTGTTTTTTTTATATTGACACTTTTCCCTAGGTGAATGGGTAGGGGTACCATGTACCCCAAACTCATTCACACAGGGTGGGGGGGCGGGATCTGGGGGCCCCCTTATTAAAGGGGGCTCCCGGATTCCGATAAGCCCCCCGCCCGCAGACCCCGACAACCAACGGCCAGGGTTGTCGGGAAGAGGCCCTTGTCCTCATCAACATGGGGACAAGGTGCTTTGGGGTGGGCCCCGCAGGGCGCCCCCTCCCCCAAGGCACCCAACCCCCCATGTTGAGGGCATGCGGCCTGGGACGGCTCGGGAGGGGGGGGGGCGCTCGCTCGTCCCCACCCCTTTCCTGGCCGGCCGGGCTGCGTGCTCGGATACGGCTCTGGTATGGATTGGGGGGGACCCCCACGCCAATTTTTCGGCGTAGGGGGTTCCCCTTACAATCCATACCAGACCTAAGGGCCTGGTATGCTCCTGGGGGGGAACCCACGCCGTTTTTTTCATTTAAAATTTGGCGCGGTGTTCCCGCCTCAGGATTCATACCAGACAGCTGTCAGCGCTGCCTGTCACTCATCGCGGGAGGAAAACAAAGTTTTCCTTTCCCCATGAGTGAGCCATCTCGGCGCTGGCTCCTGCGACGGGGCTCGCAGGTGTCAAATCTCGCCGAGAAATGCGGCGAGATTGACACAATATCGCAGTCACCTACTGTATATACAAGTCCTTTTGCCTGGCCGTGCCAACGTACATCGTCCTGCGGCGGTCGGCAACTGCTTTTTTAATATATTTTTCTAAACAAATGATATTTTTTTTTTATACAAGATGTTCCTATAGTTCGCCTATAAAGTCCCACTGTACCGGGGGGTACTCGTGTCCCTATCATAGGGGACCCTACACTATTAACCGCTTTACCCCCTTCCTGACCAGAGCAGTTTTTGCGATTCGGCAGTGCGTCGCTTTAACTGACAATTGCGTGGTCGTGTGATGCACCCAAACAGAATTGACGTCCTTTTTTCCCACAAATAGAGCTTTCTTTTGGTGGTATTTAATCATCTCTGCGGTATTTATTTTTTGTGCTATAAACAAAAAAAGAGCGACAATTTTGAAAAAAAAACGCTTTTTTTACTTTTTGCTATAATAAATATCAAAAATATATAAAAAAAATATTTTTTTCATCAGTTTAGGCCGATATGTATTCTTCTACATATTTTTGGTAAAAAAAAACCAAAAAAAAACCCATTAGCGTATATTGATTGGTTTGCGCAAAAGTTATAGCGCCTACAAAATAGGGGATAGTTTTATGGCATTTTTATTATTGTTTTTTTTTTTCCTACTAGTAATGGCAGCGATCTGCATTTTTTATTGGGACTGCGACATTATGGCAGAGACATCGGACAATTTTGACACATTTTTGGGACCATTGGCATTAATACAGCGATTAATGCTATAAAAATGCATTGATTACTGTAAAAATGTCACTGGCAGTGAAGTGGTTAATAGGGGGCGATCAAGGGGTTAATGTGTTCCCTAGTTTGTGTTCTAACTGAAGGGGGGAGATGACAGATCGCTGTTCATACTCTGTATAAACAGACGATCTGTCTATTCTCCCCTCAGAGAACCAGAACCTGTGTGTTTACACACACACAGATCCCGGTTCTCCGTGTGTCATTGATCGTGACCGCCGGGCACTCGCATCGGCTCGGGGGGGGGGGAGCGTGCGCTCCCTAGTAGCCACAGGGCGAAGCGACGTTACTTAACGTTGTTTCGCCCAGCCGTGCCATTCTGCCGCAGTACTACTGCAGCGGATGGTCAGCAAGTGGTTAAAAGCCCGCAACTACAGTATTTTTACCTGCTGACTTAATTTTTCTCTAAACGACAGGAGTTACTCTAAGTTTATGTGTTAATATGGCTATTTTGGGCAGTCTATTGCAATATCATGACCTCAAAACACTCATGGAGAAAGAAAAGCAAACCCAACAGGAATATTCCTTCTGTTTGGTCACGGACCTATACCTAGGAACTTCTAGTTCTAGTGTCTGGATACTTGGCAATGTATTTTGGCTGCTTCGCAATCTGCAAATAGGTTATCTTTGCATTTACTAAAGCATACAGCCGGTCCCTTTTGCAGTATTGTACTCCTGAGCAAGCTTGTTGAACATTAACTGCTTGCCAACCAGCTGCCGTCATTATACGGCGGCAGGTTGGCACGGCTGCACAAATGGCCATAGGTGTATGTCGGGCATTTTAGAAGCTATAGGGGGCATCCGTGGCGTGACGCCAGAGCCGATGCGCATGGCCAGCGGCTGCAATGTCCGCCGGCGACCCTCGATCTCTCCACAGGGAGCCAGTACAGAGATCTATCAATATAAACAAACAGACAGATCCCCGTTCTGTCAGAGAAGTAGAGAGATCTGCTGTTCCTAAGTGTCCGATCTGTCTGCCGCAATCCCGCTAAAAATCGCTGATCACCGCCATTACTAGTAAAAAAAAAAATAATATATATATATATATATATATATATATATATATATATATATATATATATATATATATATATATATATATATATATATATATATATATATATATATATATAATCCAAACAAGGGATTGCTGCATAAACCGTATTTATTTTGAAATCTTCAAAAGGACATCACCACGACATCCATAAAATCAGGCATCCATATTAAACGTTTTCGGGCTATTGTAGAACTCTGATGAAGGGCGTTATCTACAATAGCCCGAAAACGTTTAATATGGATGTCGTGGTGATGTCCTTTTGAAGATTTCAAAATAAATACGGTTTGTGCAGCAATCCCTTGTTTGGATTTTTTCTATGTCAAAGCCTGTGGGAGGGCTTGATTGCTAAGCACGGCCATCTGAGACTGTAGTGCACCTCACCCTATATATATATATATATCCCTTATTTTGCAGGCACTATAACTTTTTTGCGCAAACCAATCAACATACGCTTATTGCAATTTTTTTACCAAAAATATGTAGAAGAATACATATTGAAGATTTTTATTTTTTTTGGATATTTATTATAAAAACTAAAAAATATTGTTTTTTTCTAAATTGTCAAAATTGACACTCTTTTGTTTAAAGCGCAAAAAATAAAAACCGCAGAGTTGATCAAATACCACCAAAAAAAAAAAAGCTCTATTTGTGGGAAAAAGAGGACATCAATTTGTTTGGGTACCTCGCACGAACGCGCAATTGTCAGTTAAAGCGACACAGTGCCGTATCGCATTGAATTGCCTGGTCAGGAAGTGGGTAAACTTTTTTTTTAACATGCTATACTTCAGGGCTCGACAAACCCCGGGCGCCAGGTTGCATTTGCGACTAGAATTAGCGACCTGGCGCCTGGGGCATCCTGTGTCCGTTCGACATCCCCCCCCCACCGGCCGCCGCGATCGCGCTGGTAATTGAGGCCCCGACTTTGCGGCCTACTGCAGTCCTATGGTTCCTGGTTCCTTCTGCAATCGGGCGCCCTCTGGTGGTGGCCGTTGGTATGACAAGACATCCACCAATGCTAATGGAGCTTTC
The DNA here is from genome assembly GCA_037952925.1 of Lithobates clamitans. Taxonomy (NCBI): domain Eukaryota; kingdom Metazoa; phylum Chordata; class Amphibia; order Anura; family Ranidae; genus Lithobates; species Lithobates clamitans. The sequence continues at coordinate 6,409,753 of JBBGZY010000292.1, read as the reverse complement.
CCTACCTGTTTTCACTGCCTGCTCATCTCCTTCCCTTTACTTAGAACCCCCAAACATTATATATATTTTTTATTCTAACACCCTAGAGAATAAAATGGCGGTCATTGCAATACTTTCTGTCACACCGTATTTGCGCAGCGGACTTACAAGCGCACTTTTTTGGGAAAAAATACTTTTTTTAATTCAAAAATAAGAAAACAGTAAAGTTAGCCCAATTTTTTTTATATTGTGAAAGATAATGTTACGCCGAGTAAATTGATTCCCAACATGTCACGCTTCAAAATTTCATCCGCTCGTGGAATGGCGACAAACTTTTACCCTTTAAAATCTCCATAGGCGTCATTTAAAAAATTCTACATGTTGCATGTTTTGAGTTACAGAGGAGGTCTAGGACTAGAATTATTGCTCTCGCTCTAACGATCGTGGCGATACCTCACGTGTGGTTTGAACACCGCTTTCATATGCGGGTGCTACTCACATATGCGTTCGCTTCTGCAAGCGAGCTCGGCGGGACGGGGCGCATTTAAAAAAATTGTTATTTTTACTTATATATTTTACTTTTTATTTTTTATTTTTACACTGTTTTTAAAAAAAATAAAAATTGTGTCACTTTTATTTCTATTACAAGGGATGGGGCACATTTAAATTTTTTTTTTCTTATTTATTTTAACTTTTATTTTTTCACTGTTCTTTTAAAAAAAAAAAAAAAGTCACTTTTATTCCTATTACAAGGAATGTAAAAATCCCTTGTAATAGAAAAAAAGCATGACAGGTCCTCTTAAATATGACATCTGGGGTCAAAAAGACCTCAGATCTCATATTTACACTAAAATGCAATAAAAAAAAAAATTGTCATTTGAAAAAAAAAAAAAAAATGTCCCTTCAAGAGCTATGGGTGGAAGTGACGATTTGACGTCGCTTCCGCCCTGCAATGACTTGGAGATGGGCGGGGGGGGGGCCCATCTTCCTCTCACTTGTCTCCATGTCAGGCCAGGGACAGATCCGGATCGCCTCCGCCGTTACCGACGGCCACGGTAAGCGGTAAAGGGCACCGGAGCGCGGCGGTAGGGGGGGGCCCTCTCCTGCCGCCGATAAAAGTGATCTCGCTGCTAATCTGCTGCAGAGACCACTTTTATCTGAAAGAGAACCGCCGGCTCTTGAAGAAGATACCGGGGTTATGGTAGCTAGCTGCTACCATAACAACGGTATTTCTCTTCAAAGACAGGACGTATATAGTCGTCCTGCGGGAAGGAAGTGGTTAATTAAAATGAATTTATTATTTGTCATCTCCCTGCTTGGCCCCTTTCACACGGGCTGTCTGATCAGGTTCGCCTGTCAGTTTTTCAGGCGGACCTGATTGGACCCTTAGCGAGAATATGGTGGTCTTGTGTACCTGCATGGCAGGAAATAAAAACAGTCACATTCGTTCTAGTCGTCTCTGTGTAAATTTCAGATTGGTTAATTTTTATATTGAAAATAAAGCTTTGTCGGTCGTTTAAAAAAAAAAAACCTGGCTCCTAACTTTTTTAGCTGGCTCCTAGATTCCAAGCAAATTTGTCAAGCCCTGCTATACTTACCTGCTCTGTACAATAGTTTTGCACATAGCAGCCCAAGCCTCCTTTTCTGGGGATCCCACTGTTATCAATCTGCACTGTGACGAGGCAGAGAGCCGCTGCACAGCACCGGGTCGAGATCTGGCTCAGGTAAGAACAGTGAGGTAAAGAAGTATTTGATCCCCTGCTGATTTTGTATGTTTGTCCACTGACAAATGATCAGTTTATAATTTTAATGGTAGGTTTATTTTAACAGTAAGAGACAGAACAAAAATATCCAGAAAAACGCATTTAAAAAAGTTTTAATTAGATTTGCATTTTAAATTAGTGAAATAAGTATTTGATTCCCTATATCTATAGCAAGATTTCTGGCTCCCAGGTGTCTCCTATACAGGTAACGAGCTGAGATTAGGCGCCCTCTCTTAGGCTAGGTACCCACTGCTGCGATGCAGGAACGCTGCAAATCTACTGCGGGTTCCCACATCGCATGTCTCCCGGCGGCAGTTCACACTGCCCTATGCGAACTGCTGGGAGTGTCAGTTAAAAGTTAACGACACCCCCAAATCAGTTCGCATATACCAGTGCGATCTGCAAACTCGGCCAGGTATGGGATCGCATGGGTGTGAACACCCATGCAATCCGATTGTGCTGCGGACCAAAAAAGGGTCCTGTATGAGTTTTATCTGAATGCAATGCGAATTCAGCCACACTATCTATATGGCTGAAATCGCATCGCACAGAGATTGGATGTGATTTTCATTGCAGTGTGAATCACACGGACAACGCAGCAGTGAGAACCTAGCCTTAAAGGGAGTGCTCCTAATCTCAGCTTGTTACCTGTATAAAAGACACCTGTCCACAGAAGAAATCATTCAGATTCCAATCTCTCCACCATGGCCAAGACCAAAGAGCTGTCCAAGGATTTCAGAACAAGATTGTAGACCTACACAAGGCTGGAATGGGCTACAAGACCATCGCCAAGCAGCTTGGTGAGAGGGTGACAACAGTTGGTGCGATTATTTGCAAATGGAAGAAACACAAAATAACTGTCAATCTCCCTCGGCATGGGGCTCCATGCAAGATCTCACCTCGTGGAATTTCAATGATCATAAGAACGGTGAGGAATCAGCCAAGAACTACACAGGAGAATCTTGTCAATGATCTCAAGGCAGCTGGGACCATAGTCACCAAGAAAACAATTGGTAACACACTACGCCTTAAAGGACTGAAATCCTGCAGTGCACGCAAGGTCCCCCTACTCAAGAAAGCACATGTACAGGCCCGTCTGAAGTTTGCTAATGAAAATCTGAATGATTCAGAGGAGAACTGGGTGAAAGTTTTGTGATCAGATGAGACCAAAATCGAGCTCTTTGGCATCAACTCAACTGGCCATGTCTGGAGGAAGAGGAATGCTGCCTATAACCCCAAGAACACCATTCCCCACCATCACACACATGGAGGTGGAAACATTATGCTTTGGGGATGTTTTTCTGCTAAGGGGACAGGACAACTTCACCGCATCAAAAAGGGACGATGGACGGGGCCATGTACTGTTAATTCTTGGGTGAGAACCTCCTCCCCTCAGCCAGAGCACTTAAAATGGTTCATGGATGGGTATTCCAGCATGTCAATAACCCGAAACACACGGCCAAGGCAACAAAGGAGTGGCTCTTCAGACCTTAATCCCATAGAAAATATCTGGAGGGAGCTAAAGGTTCGAGTTACCAAATGTCAGCCTCGAAACCTTAATGACTTGGAGAGAAATCTGCAGAGGAGTGGGACAAAAACCTTCCTGAGATGGGTGCAAACCTAGTGGCCAACTACAAGAAACGTCTGACCTCTGATTGCCAACAAGGGTTTAGCCACCAAGTACTAAGTCATGTTTTGCGAAGGGGTCAAATATTTATTTCACTCAACAACCACTTCAGCCCCGAAGGATTTACCCCCTTAATGACCAGGCCATTTTTTGCGATACGACACTGCATTACTTTAACTGAGAATTGCATGGCTGTACAACATTGTACCCAAACAAAATTGATGTCCTTTTTTCCCACAAATAGAGCTTTCTTTTGGTGGCATTTGATCACCTCTGCGGTTTTTATTTTTGCACTATAAACGAAAAAAAGAGCAACAATTTTGAAGAAAAAAATAAATAAAAAATGTTTACTTTCTGCTATAAAGCATATCCAATAAAAATATGTAAAAAAATCAAAATTTCTTCATCAATTTAGGCCAATTTGTATTAGGCTACATATTTTTGGTTAAAAAAAAATCCCAATTAGCATAGGTTGATTGGTTTGCGCAAAAGTTATCGCGTCCACAAACTATGGGATAGATTTAGGGACTTTATTTTTTTACTAGTAATGGCGGCACTCAGCAATTTTTAGCGGGACTGCGACATTGCGGCGGACAATTTGGACACCAAGTGACACTTTTTGGGGACAATGACACCAATACAAGTGATCAGTACTAAAAAATGCACGGACACTGTGACACTGACAGGGAAGGGGTTATCAGGGGCAAAGGGTTAAATGTGTCCCCCTGTGTGTGCTTTCTAACTGTGTGGAGGGTGCTGACACTAGACGAAGCGTGAGATCTGTGCTCCCGATTAGTAGGAATCAAAGATCTCTCTCTTCTTCTGTGACAGGACATGTTTACATAGGCAGACTGCCATTCTGTCATTCCCCCGAACGATCGCAGCTGGTCGACGACGATCGTGGCCATGGGACCAGCTGATTGGCTCCCGCTGTGACTGGACGCTGGCAGCGCGTGCAAGACCAGGAAGTGCGAACAATCTACAGGTACGTTGTTTCGTGCAGCCGGGCCACCCTGCAGCAGTATATGAGCGGTGGGCGGTCCGGAAGTAGGTAAAATGCTAATTTATAACTATTTTTTTAATGCATTTTTCTGGATATTTTTGTTATTTTTGTCTCTCACTGTTAAAATAAACCTACCACTAAAGTGGTTATAAACCTAGTTACACCACTTGTACCTACAAGTAAGCCTATAATAAGGCTTACCTGTAGGTACTGTAAATATCTCCCAAACCTGCAGTTTAGGAGATATTTACCATATGCACTTGCGTCGTCATCGGCGTATGTGCACTGAAGAAACTGCTCGATCGTGCTGTTTCTAAAGGGCCTGTGCCATGACTGGCGGCTCCTGTGACGTCATCGTGGCTCTGGCCAATCACAGCGCCGCAGCCTGTGAACCCGGAAATAACTCCAGGAGACATGTCGCCAGTCACAGCGGTGTACGGGGACTGCTGCAACAGCTTCGATCTAAGGTAAGTATTTCATAATGCCTTTGTCTTGCAGGTTTTTTTTTTTTTTTTTAATGGGTTTACAACCACCTTAACATTATAGACTGATCATTTGTCAGTGGGAAAACGTACAAAATCAGCAGGGGATCAAATACTTTTTTCCCTCACTGTATAAGAGGGTGATGGGGGATCCTGCAGCACAGTTTTTTTTATTTTTACCTTAATGCAGAGAATGCAAAAGTTCACCTTTTAAAAAAAAAAATAAAATAAGTGCAGATCTTTTTTGCAGGGGCCCCCAGATTCCGCCCCTCTCCCTATGTGAAGGAGCACGGGACAGTAGGTAGTTTTGGACAATTCCTTTAATTTAAAAAAAAAAAAAAAAAGTCCATTCCCATCATCTGACAGCTCCGCTCACAGAGCCAGAGTCCGCAAACCCGGAAGCAAGACGAGTGAAGATTAGAGCTTTAAGCCATTGGTGTGCAATTGCCATTGGGTCTATATTCTTATTTAACCACTTGCCCACCGGCCGCAGTACATATACTGGGGCAGGTCAGCTCTATTACACGAAATGACGTACCTGTACGTCATTTCGTGCAATAGCCAGCAGGGGACATGCATGCCGGAGGGGGAGCCGATCAGCAGGCCCAGCAGACGCGATGTCCGCTGGCCACCTGCGATCGCTCCGCAGAGACAGGATGGCGGCCTGCTGATGTAAACAAAGCAGATCACCGTCCTGTCAGGTATGAACAGAGATCTTGTGTTCCCGCTAATAGGAACACGGATCTCTCAGTTCATACATTGAGTCCATCCCCCACACAGTAAGAAAGCATGCCCTAGGGACACACTTAACCCTTTGATCGCCCCTGGTGTTAACCCCTTCTCTGCCAGTATCATTTGTACAGTAACAGTGCATATTTTTAGCACTGATCACTGTAATGTCGTCACTGGTTCCCCAAAAAGTATCAAAAAAGTTTCAGTTAGGTGTCCGATTTGTCTGCCGCAATACTGCTAAAAATCGTTGATCGCCGCCATTACTAGTAAAATAAAAAAAAAAATATGATGCCATAAAGTTATCCCATAGTTTATAGACGCTATAAATTTTGCACAAACCAGTCAATATACACTTATTTGCTTTACCAAAAATATGTAGCAGAATACATATTGGCTTAAATTGACAAAGAAATAGTTTTTTTTACATTTTTTTTTTATTGGTTATGTTTCATAGCAGGAAGTTAAAATTTTTTTTTTTTTTCAAAATTGTCGGTCTTTTTTTGTTTATAGTGCAAAAAGGTGAGAGGTGATCAAATACCACCAAAAGAAAGCTCTATTTGTGGGGAGAAAAAAAAAAAGGACATCAATTTTCAGTTAAAACATCAGTGCCGTATCGCAAAAAATGGCCAGACCATGAAGGGGGTAAAACCTTCCGGGGCTGAAGTGGTTAAAAATGTATTGGGAGATTAGAAAACATTTTTTAGCTTTTGTGCCAAGCACAAACAGTAGTATCAAATGCAAAACTTTACACATTCCTTCAATAATATCAACAACGCCATTTGTTCTATTTCTCATAATTAACATGAAAACATTGCAACTTGTCATATCATTTCAGTTGCCTTTTCTGTATACGCTCTCAAACCACCTCATAACATGTGGCATGCTTTCATTATACCTGATCAGTAGATATGGTCACACAGCAATTTTTTTTCTTTAGTTGCTAGCAGTTAGGCTTCTTTAGCAGAAGAAACTCTGCATATGATCCTGGCCCAGTCAATCACAGTGGTCAAAGATGCTTAACCTGGAAGAGGAGAATAAGTCAGTGGCGTTGACCAGGGAGACTGAGGACACAATCTCTGAAGGAGGCACTGTGGAAGGAAGGAGTGCCATAATGTGCTCACCCAAGAACTTTAGTTTCCCTTAAAGTTTTTTCTTTGCCACTGGTAACATTCCTGCAGCCGCTTAAACTACACTAAGCACTGCCAAAAGCTGGGTCCTGTGGAAGAGTCTTACAAGATAATTTTTGAGAGCAGCACCTCCTCATTCTATGGTGACATCTTCTACAGCAGAGGTCATCAACCCTGACCTCAGGGCCCACTAACAGGCCAGGTTTTATGTATTACAGTACCTGACCGCGAGATTGTGTTTCCAGCGCGATACCATCGCGCTGGTTCTCGGCGACAGGGTACTGTGAATGTCGCGCTGGCTCGCTCATCGGGAAAGGAAAACTTTGTTTTCCTTCCGCGATGAGTGACAGGCAGCGCTGACAGCTGTCTAGTATGAATCCTGAGGCGGGAACACCGCGCCAAATTTTCAATGAAAAAACCGGCGTGGGTTCCCCCGTACCAGGCCGCATGCCCTCAACATGGGGGGGTGGGTGCCATGGGGGAGGGGGGCGCCCTGCGGCCCCCCCACCCTAAAGCACCTTGTCCCCATGTTGATGAGGACAAGGGCCTCTTCCCGACAACCCTGGCCGTTGGTTGTCGGGGTCTGCGGGCGGGGGGCTTATCGGAATCCGGGAGCCCCCCTTAATAAGGGGGCCCCCAGATCCCGGCCCCCCACCCTGTGTGAATGAGTTTGGGGTACATAGTACCCCTACCCATTCACCTAGGGAAAAGTGTCAATATAAAAAAAAAAAACACTACACAGGTTTTAAGAGTAATTTATTAGTCAGCTCCGGGGTCTTCTTCCGACTTCGGGGGGTCTCCTTCCACATTCTCCCGGTGTTCGGCCTCTTCTCCCGGTGTTCGGCCTCTTCTCCCGGGCCCCGCCGCTATCTTCTTCCAGCTCTATTGCCAGCAAGGGGCCCGGTCTGCTGCCGCTGTCTTGTCGCCGCTGTCCCGGTGTTCGGCCTCTTCTCCCGGGCCCCACCGCTATCTTCTTCCAGCTCTATTGCCAGCGAGGGGCCCGGTCTGCTGCCGCTGTCTTGTCGCCGCTGTCTCGCCGCTGCTGTCTCGCCGCCGCTGTCTCTTCTTTTCTTCTTCCCCGGTGTTGACACGACGCTCTCTCCGGCTCGAATGCTGTGTGCGAGCTGCGGAGCCATTTATATAGGCGGTAACCCCGCCCCCTTACGACGTCATGGTCCCAGCATGCGCAGGGACTCTGGCGTCATAAGGGGGCGTGGCCCCAGAGTCCCTGCGCATGCTGGGACCATGACGTCGTAAGGGGGCGGGGTTACCGCCTATATAAATGGCTCCGCAGCTCGCACACAGCATTCGAGCCGGAGAGAGCGTCGTGTCAACATCGGGAAGAAGAAAAGAAGAGACAGCGACGGCGAGACAGCGGCGGCGAGACAGCGGCAGCAGACCGGGCCCCTCGCTGGCAATAGAGCTGGAAGAAGATAGCGGCGGGGCCCGGGAGAAGAGGCCGAACACCGGGAGAATGTGGAAGGAGACCCCCCGAAGTCGGAAGAAGACCCCGGAGCTGACTAATAAATTACTCTTAAAACCTGTGTAGTGTTTTTTTTTTTATATTGACACTTTTCCCTAGGTGAATGGGTAGGGGTACTATGTACCCCAAACTCATTCACACAGGGTGGGGGGCCGGGATCTGGGGGCCCCTTATTAAGGGGGGCTCCCGGATTCCGATAAGCCCCCCGCCCGCAGACCCCGACAACCAACGGCCAGGGTTGTCGGGAAGAGGCCCTTGTCCTCATCAACATGGGGACAAGGTGCTTTGGGGTGGGGGGGCCGCAGGGCGCCCCCCTCCCCCATGGCACCCAACCCCCCATGTTGAGGGCATGCGGCCTGGTACGGCTCAGGGGGGGGGGGGGCGCTCGCTCGTCCCCACCCCCTTTCCTGGCCGGCCGGGCTGCGTGCTCGGATAAGGGTCTGGTGTGGATTTGGGGGGGACCCCCACGCCGATTTTTCGGCATAGGGGGTTCCCCTTACAATCCATGCCAGACCTAAGGGCCTGGTATGCCTCCGAGGGGGGAACCCACGCCGGTTTTTTCATTGAAAATTTGGCGCGGTGTTCCCGCCTCAGGATTCATACTAGACAGCTGTCAGCGCTGCCTGTCACTCATCGCGGAAGGAAAACAAAGTTTTCCTTTCCCGATGAGTGAGCCATCTCGGCGCTGGCCTCTGCGACGGGGCTCGTAGGTGTCAAATCTCGCAGAGAAGTGCGGCGAGATTGACACAATATCGCGGTCACCTACTGTACCTTGGGGAGATGCAGACTAGAATACTGCAATCACTGAGCAGCAAATGATATCACCTGTGATGTATTTCAGCTATCTTGCAAACCTAGTGGGCCCTGAGGACAGGGTTGACGATCACTGTTCTACAGCATTCAGGATCTGCCAGTGCCAGGAGACGAAGGTTAAGGGTGCACTCACAGTTGGGAATGAACCCTGTTTGCGATCAGCTACAAAACCCCCAATGGGGGTTTCTGCGAGTAGCTGAAATTAGGCAACCCAATTAAAAGCATTAGGAGGCTGCCGGCTCTCGCCACTTATGGTGTCCACTTGCATGAAATCATTCATGCAACGATCACACGCTCGTGATCAGCCCTGGACACATTACATTGCAAGTGGGCACAATTAGCTGCGAGAGCTGGAAGCCTCCCATTGCTTTCAATAGAGCCGCCTACTGCGATCCGATTCTAGTTTTGGGAACAACAAGTAACAAACATGTTATACCTACCTGCTCTGTGCAGTGGTTTTGCACAGAAAAGCCCAGATCCTCCTCTTCTCGGGTACCTCGCCAGCGCTCCTGGCCCCTCCCTCCTACCCCACAGCAAGCAGCCCGCTTTGGGGGCACCCGAGTCGCTGCTCTGCGTGTCCATTCAGACATGGAGCCGCAGCTCTGTCCCACCCCCTCGCTCCCCTCATTGGCTCACTGACTTTGAAACCAGCAGGAGCCAATGAGTCTTAGCCAATCAGGGGAAAGAGTCCCAGACAGTCAAGACTATCGTGCAACATTTCGGGATTGAGATGGAGCTCAGGTAAGTATTGGGGGGGCTGCTGCACACAAAAGTTTTTTTTAGCCTAATGCTCTATCCAATAAGAATAGGATAAAAAACCTTCTGCCTTTAGAACCATTTGCCGTACGGGGGAATTTTGGTAATACTCACATACATGGTAAATACACCTTTTTTTTCCTATAAAATTACTTAGAACCCCCAAATATATAAATATATATTTTCTGAAACTGGAGGACCTGGAGAATTAAATGTGGTTCTTGTAATTGTTTTATGCCACACAATTATTTGCACAGCCATTTATCAAACACATTTTTTCAAGAAAAAGTACACTTAAATGATCTTGACACAATACCCCATAAAACATGAAAGATAATCTTGCATTAAGTAAATAGATACCAACCATTTCAAGATTTAAAACTGTGCATACCTGTGAAATGGCAGCAAACTACAGTACCCAAAATTGTCCTTTACAGGTTAAAAGAGATTTTTTTTGGGGGGGGGGTTTTGGCCCATTTATACTTACCTAGGTGGATGAAGCATCAGTCCCATGCTACCTCTGCATTGAGAACCGAGCCACTGAACACCGCCGATCGCTTGGTTCTCACAGATCCCCGAGCAGAGAATTGCTGACTGTCAATCAGCCATTCTCCTCTCTGTTCCTCCACCCTCACTGGAGCGATGAGCTGTGGAGGGGCGGGAAGCAGCCGCCTCAGGCCCTCAGTGGCTCGCGGATTCAGACTTTATTGTCGTTATGACGCGGTGCCTGGACTGATTCCAGTGACGTTAGAGAGCGGACTTCAGTCCGCTCTCTGCTGAAAACGGGTCACAAGAGTGCAAAACGAGTTGCACTCCTGTGACCCATAGGAAAAGCCCAACCAAACAAGCTCAGGTTGGACTTTTCCTTTATATGTGAACTATGGTGCTAGCATGTGAGCACAGAGAGATGGGGTGTTTTAATTTTTTTTTTTATTCTATTTACATTTTTTTGCACACTTTTTCAAATTCATTTTTTCATTTAACTATATTGCTATCACAGTGGTGAACAGCACCCCTTGTGATATCTTGACCAGTGATAGGTACTCTTTATTGAGAGATCAGAACCCTGATCCCTCTCCTTTGCCCTCCAAGGCAGGCAATCAAACAGATCTGTTTGATCAGCTTTTTCCCGGGCTGAACCAGCCACCAATATGAGACTGAAGTGACGAAATCCTTGATGCTTCAGACTTCATTTGTGATAGAGGAGATCAGGGAACGGATGGATGTTCCTCTTTCTTCACTGTGCGCAGCCGACAAACCACTTACAGCAGCCCTGGGCTCCTCGTGGAATGATGTGCTGGAAAACTGATCAGGTGGCAGTATAACCGCTTGGATCATTTTTACTGGAAAGTCAGTTGCTGGCTGAAAGAATGGTATTGTGGCTGCAGCTGTTAACCTGCTATAACTACTTGATCCTGAAGCCCCGTATATACCGCCAAAGGATAGGAAGTGGTTAAAGTAATAAGACTAAGTCCAATTTTAAAGTGGTTCTAAAGGCTGAAGGATTTTTAAGACGCATTCTATGCATGAAGGTAAAAAAAAAAAAAAAAACTTTCAGTTTTCAGCTCCCCTCACAGCGCACCCCCCCCCCCCCCTTCCAATACTTACCTGAGCCTGATCAAGTGATGTACACGAGAGCAGCTGCTTTCCTGAGTCTGTCTCTCCTCATTGGCTGAGACGTTGGCTCCTGCTGCTGTCAATCAAAGCCAGTGAAGAGGGAGGGGGTGGAGCTGAGCTCCCATTCTGTGTGTCTCATGGACATACAGAGCAGGGCTCGGGAGTGAGCATGCATTAGTGCCCCCAGAGCAAGCCTCTTGCACTCAGAGAAGAGGAGCTAAGAATGCTGGTGGGGGACCTAAGGGGAGGATTAGGGCTGCTCTGTGTAAAACCACTGCACTAAGCAAGTATGTTTGTTATTTTAAAAAAAAAACCTTAAAGCGGAGTTCCACCCAAAAGTGGAACTTCCGCTCATTTGTCTCCTCTACCCTCCAGTGCCACAATTGGCACCTTTCGGGGGAGAGGGGGGACAGGATACCGGTCTTTGACAGGTATCCTGTTCCCACTTCCGGGAGCCCGCGCCGCAGGCCTGGCCCCTGTCGTCGGGCCAGTAGGAGAGAGGAGTGGGGCCTCGCGCATGCGGAGTAGGGTTCCGAGCATGAAGCCATAAGGCTACACTGCCGGGTTCACTTACCCGCAATGGCGGAAGCAGCACTCGACAGCTGATGGAAACATCAGCTGCGGTGCCAACATCGCTGGACTCCAGGACAGGTAAGTGTCCTATTATTAAAAGCCAGCAGCTTTTGCAGTATGTGTAGCTGTTGGCTTTTAAATTATTTTTTTTGGGGCGGACCTCCGCTTTACCATCACTTTAAAAAAATAAAACAAATGCACATATGTTAATTTTATTGCAAATAATCCTGCAAAGTATTGCAACCATGGTCAGTGGATGTTGGGTGCAATGTCAGGCTGCTGCAGACTCTTCTATCAGTTCTATGTCCATACAGAGGTATGTGTTTTTGGTTAGGCCACTTTCAGAAGCGAATAATCTAAAGCACTGACTGAAACCCACCCATCATTGAACGGGGCACATAAAAGGGCCAGGAGAGTGGTAGGGAACACCAGGTGAAGTGGATGCAGCTCCTCTCAAATTAGGTCTTGAGATCCTAATGCACATATAAAAAAAAAACAAACACAAGAGGGCACCTCCATCTAGGTGTAGCAATTTTTGCTAAAAAAGCATGAGACAATAAAAATGCACTTTCTAGATAAAAGTAGATCAAGGCTTGTCAAAGACCTCCATGGAATCATCGTGAGGCTGCAGAGCTCTAAAGGCATGTGGCTAGCTGAAGTAGAGTTCTCTTGAAGGAAATGCAGCGGTCAGACTTCAGTCTGGAACATAAGCAACAGCAGCTTCCAGGAGTGGCAAGATGGCTGCGGCTCCAAACAGCACCTCTCTCGGCTGGGTTATAACAGGAAGTGGGGGGGGGGGGGGATGTGGCTACATGTTTCAGGGCAGACAGGAGGGCCCCTTGATCAAACCATAAAGAGTACCTATCACAAGGATGTTTACATTCCTTGTGACAGCAATAAAAGCGATCAAAAAAAAAAGTGCCCCCATCCTAGCGCGCAAAGGCGAACGCGTACGTCGGTCTCACATGGACACAAACAGCAATCGTCCCACACGGGAGGTATCACCACGAACATCAGATCATGGGCAGTAAATCTAGCTTTAGACCTCCTCTGTAGATATAAAATGGTAACCTATTTAAAGCGTCACCTATAGATAGTAAAATTTATGTTGTTTGCGGCCTCCGCAATTTTTAAGCATGCCATGTTTGGTATCTATTTACACGGTGTGACATCATCTTTTACAAAAAAAACTGGGTTATGTATTTTTTTTTTGCACTAAAATAAAAAGTTTTTTTTCCCCAAAAATTGCATTTGAAAAACCGCTGTGAAAATACTGTGTGACATTAACCGCTTCAGCCCCGGAAGAATTTACCCCCTTCCTGACCAGAGCACTTTTTGCGATTCGGCACTGCGTCGCTTTAACTGACAATTGCGCGGTCGTGCGACGTGGCTCTCAAACAAAATTGACAACCTTTTTTTTCCCACAAATAAAGCTTTCTTTTGGTGGTACTTGATCGCCTCTGCGCTTTTTATTTTTTGCGCTATAAACAAAATAAGAGCGACAATTTTGAAAAAAACGCATTATTTTTTACTTTTTGCTTTAATAAATATCCCCCAAAAATATATAAAAAAAACATTTTTTTTCCTCAGTTTAGGCCGATATGTATTCTTCTACATATTTTTGGTAAGAAAAAAAATCGCAATAAGCGCTGATTGGTTTGCGCAAAAGTTATAGCGTTTACAAAATATGGGATAGTTTTATGGCATTTTTATTAATAATTTTTTTTTTTACTAGTAATGGCGGCGATCAGCGATTTTTATCGTAACTGCGACATTATGGCGGACATTTTTGACACATTTTTGGGACCATTGTCATTTATACAGCAATCAGTGCTATAAAAATCCACTAACTCCTGTGTAAATGACACTGGCAGTGAAGGGGTTAACCACTAGGGGTCGGGGAGGGGTTAAATCAGTACTAGGGAGGTGTTTCTAACTGTAGGGGGAGGGGCTGTGTGTGTCAGTACACTGATCTCCGCTCCCGATGACAGGGAGCAGAGATCGAGTGACACTTGTCACTAGGCAGAACGGGGAGATGCTGTTTTACATCAGCATCTCCCAGTTCATGCTCTCCGTGAGACGATCGCGGGTATCCCCGCGGCGATCGAGTCCGCGGGACCCGCGACCCGACTCACGGAGCTCCCGGCCGGCGCGCGCGCGCAATGACACGGCGGGGATTTCAAATGGACGTATATATACGCCCATTTGCCCAGCCGTGCCATTCTGCCGACGTACATAGTCGTGCGCCGGTCGGGAAGGGGTTAAAAAAAAAAAAAAAAATCACAAAACCCACCAATCTTCTTTAGGGCCTCGGCTTTAAAAAAATGTCAAGTTTGGGGGTTCTAAGTAATTTTCTAGCAAAAAATAAATAAACAAATTTGCATTCCTCCTGTATTGAATTGTATTGCAACTGTACGGTCTGTCCTCCTGTTGTAAAGCACTGCGCAAACTGTTGGCACTATATAAATCCTGTATAATAATATTTTTCACATGTATACAAAAAGTGCAAGAAAATGCCTGGTCTTCAAGTGGTTAATTGTTAATGGCACCCCACACACATCTAAAACTCGGCGCATTTGTATCCGCCAAACTGCATGAGTAAGGATGAGCTCAGGCGTGTTCGCAACTCCACATGCCCGCGCCCACCAGGAACCTGACCCTCTGCAGCGCTAATCACAGGTAGTGAGACATTTCTCTATCTGTGCAGCCGCAGATCAGGGAAATGTCTCACTGCCTGATTAGTAAGGATGAGCTCAGGTGTGTACCCAACCCCACGTGCCCGCCAGGAACCTGACCCTCTGCAGCGCTAATCACAGGTGGTGAGACATTTCCCTATCTGTGCAGCCGCAGATCAGAGAAATGTCTCACTGCCTGACTAGTAAGGATGAGCTCAGGCGTGTTTGCTAGTCCACGTGCCCGCCAGGAAGCCAACACTCTGCAGTGCTAATCCCAGGCAGTGAGACATTTCCCGATCTGTGCTGCCTATGGTTAGCGCTGCAGTGTCAGCCTCCTGGTGGGCATGGGCACGTGGAGTTGAAAACACGCCTGAGCTCATCCTTAAATCGAAGTTCCACCCAAAAAATGGAACTTCTGTTTTTCGGAATCCTCCCCCCTCCGGTGTAACATTTGGCACCTTTCAGGGGGGAGGGGGGAGCAGATACCTGTCTAATACATGCACAGTAAGGAACCAGGAAGTGTAGCCGCAAGGCTTCACTTCCTGATTCCCTTACCGAAGATGGTGGCAGCAGCACCCGAGAGCCGAGGGAGAGGCCGGCTTCAGGTGCCGACATCTCGGGCGCCCTGGACAGGTAAGTGTCCTTATTTTAAAAGTCAGCAGCTCCAGTATTTGTAGCTGCTGACTTTAGAAAAAAAAAATTGGCGGAACTCCGCTTATACCATGAGCTTTAGTGCCTCGCTGTTTTTAAAAAGTAGCACCTGCCTTACTTTTTGTGCGCTCCTGTGCGTCTGCCAGCCTATTGAAATAAATGGGCTGTCAAAAACAGAAAGCGCGCTCGTTCTAGTGTCAACTGGCCCTTAAAAGTCATACTTTAACCACTTCCCTACCCGGCCATAGACAAATGACGTCCACAGATGGGATCTCCCATCCTAGGTGGACGTCATATGATGGCCTGGGCTTCCCGGCCGCCTAGGGGGTGGGGGCGCACGCGCCCGCCGCGTTGCTCGGGACCCGGTGCGATGTCCGCCGGGCACCCGCAATTGCCCGTTAACCGGGCCGGACCGTGGATCTGTGTGTGTAAACACACAGATCCACGTCCTGTCAGTTGAGAGGAGACTGTACTGGGAACACTGATCGGCCTCCTCCCCTTGTACGTCCCCTCCCCCTACAGTTAGAATCACTCCCTTAGGAAACATAGTTAACCCCTTGTGTCCCCCTAGTGGTTAACCCCTTCACTGCCTGTCACATTTATACAGTAATCAATGCAATTTTATAGCATTGATCGCTGTATAAATGTGAATGGTCCCAAAAATATGTCAAACGTGTCCGATGTGTCCGCCATAATCGCAGCCACGAAAAAAAAAAATCGCGATCGCCGCTATTACTAGTAAAAAATAAATAAATATTTTTTTTTAAAAATGCCATAAATCTATCCCGTATTTTATTGACGCTATAACTTTTGCGCAAACCAATCAATATACGCTTATTGCAATTATTTGTTACCAAAAATATGTAGAATACGTATCGGCCGAAAAAATATTGTGTTTTTTTTCAAAATTGTCGCTCTTCTTTTGTTAATAGCGCAAAAAATAAAAACCGCAGAGGTGATCAAATACCACCAAAAGAAAGCTCTATTTGTGGGGAAAAAAGGACGTCAATTTTGTTTCGGTATAACGTCGCACGACCGCGCAATTGTCGTTTAAAGTGCAACAGCGCTGAAAACTAAAAATTGGTCTGGGAAGGAAGGGGGTGAAAATGCCCGGTATTGAACTGGTTAATTTCAGTGTGGCACCACAGACCCATCGTCCATTCACAAGGATGTGTGGATGGGAAGACTACAAGTCCCATCTGCCACTGGGGGGGGGGGAAGAACACTCACAGATTGATCACTGCACTTGTATTTTATCATTTGCTTCCTCTAGGCCCCACATACCTCCCTACTGACCCCCTGGGCTGCGGGAAGAGCATGCACATCGCACCGAGTCACACTCACCGTTGCAATGCTCTGCAGGTTCCAATGTAAAAATGTAACACATGCACATTTTTTATTTTATTAATGCGGGTGCATATATTACATTTTTGCAAAAGGTTGCCTATACCTTTAAATGTTTAGAGAGGTCATCCCTGCTAGGTGCTAGAGAGTTATGTGTACAAGAATGTGTATAGGAAATGGCCTGACACGTGCTAACAGACCTGGAGCAGCTTCCATCTTCTTGTTGCATACTGGAGTTGTCCTTATGTGTGTAGTGTGGAGCTAATATAAAAGGGGCCTGTATGCAACAAGAGGATGGAAGCTGCTCCAGGTCTGTTAGCACGAGTCAGGCCATTTCCTATACACATGCTTGTATTTGGACACTAACTCTCTAGCACCATGCTTTTATAAGCAGCCTACACTCCTTCCTACTCACCTCTCATTAAAGAGTAGTCGGACACACGTTTACACCGCCCGGGCCGGCCTCCGTCTTCCTACTGAGAGTCCGCGCTTGCGCACTGAGGACTGGCGGGAAGGGGGAATGCGTGCGGAGGAGCTGGGACTGAGCAGGCGCAGAGAGGAGAGACGGACGTAGCAACCTGATCTGCGCATGTGCAGTTATGTCCAGTTCTCTCAGCCTCTCATAATTTCTGATAGTTTAGCAGTATGTGCACTGCAGTGATAATAATCTGATCTGCTTCTTCCATCCATGTAAACTGTAAACTTCTCACCTTGTAAACACAGACCCTATCATTTCCAATTAATAAAGAGACGCTATCAACAGACCATTCATTTCTATAACAATCTTCCCATAGGCTTTGTACACACAGAGGGCCACGCCCCGCGCTGTGTACAAAGAAGCGTGATTTCTGTGCCCGGGTGGCGGATGATGCAAGCTGTACTCAAATATGAGCGTTCATACAAGAATGAATGATTAGACACAAACTGCGTTCAGGGCCACTCATGCACATCCCTTTAATCCAGGACACATATTAATTAAACAGGTTTTGAGGCTGATTTAATGCAGATAAGGCACCAACTAAGTTTAATTACCACCTTAATCAGCCACAGAACCTGTGTAAATAATGTGTGTCCTGGATTAAAGGGATGATGTGGCAACCCTACCTGCCATGGGGTCTGTCAGCCTGGGCACATGAACCACGCTCCTTTGTAAGCTGTACGGCCCTCTGAAGCTATGTGACCAAGGTGATACGGTTATATGTGCATTTACCGACGGTTTACACTGGAATTGCAGAGGAAAGCAGTCCACATTCCTGTGTGATTCATTTGAAAGGGCTGAAATCGCATTGAATCGCACAAATAGTAATGCATGTGCTACTTTTTCAAAACACACTGCACCAGATCACATGGCACTGGGCTACCATGCAGTCCGGTGCAGGCAAATGTACTGCATTTGTGATCTGCATTTTTTGTTGTGAACGAGCCCTTAAAGCAGAATACTTTTTTGCTTGTGTAGCGGTACCCCCCCGCAGGAGCCGCTAGTTAAGTTTGTTCTTCCCGTTACTCTACCCTTCAACCCCAAGAATGGCCTCAGCCCCTACTGGCACACCTGACAATGTGATTAATAGAATACCACAGTAGTGACACACTGACACAGTTCAACTAATAATGTTTTCTTCAATTTACTTAGGCAGCAAGAAACTCAAGATGGTATTGGTCAGCCATATAAGTATTTGTAACGTGTCTCCTTTAGGAGCAGTAGATAACAGTGTCCTAAAAGTGAGGCCTCACATTATCTTCACCGGCACTTCGGAGCTCTAAGAACAAGGGTCCCTTGATGTAACAGAGTGATAAGGAACATGGTAAGATAGCTGTATTGTGATATAATACTCCTCCATGCGATCTGGGTAACAGATGTCTGTAAAGGGTGTTCAAATGTAGAATTTATGACAGGCAAGAGCCCCCTCACCAATCCTGTACATGCTCAGCAATCCTCTGAAGGGCGAGTAAACGATTCTCCTAAATTGCAGATGTGTTGCGTGGCGTTCAGCGTTGCTGCAGAGCATCCTTCTGGAAGCAGATGGCGTCCCATTTTAGTCTTCTGCAATTGTTTTAGTTTGAGTCGTATTTAGTCAACTAATACTTCAGTACATTTTAGTCAACTAAATCTCCAGTACATTTCAGTCCATTAAAATCTCCAGTACATTGTAGTCGACTAAAACTAATTTTAGTCGTCTAAAATCAAATGGGTGTAATTAAATTGTAATGCATTAGTTAACATTTCTCTGCAATTTCAAAACTCATTATATACTGCTGGAGTGAAAAATCTAATATGTTATTTATTATGGTATTGGGGTATGAACATACACTACAGACCAGTGTTAAGTTTGAAGTCAAATTTCAATTTAGTTTTAGTCTTATGCCCTGTACACACGGTCGGATTTTCCGACGGAAAATGTGTGACAGGACCTTGTTGTCGGAAATTCCGACCGTGTGTGGGCTCCATCACACATTTTCCATTGGATTTTCCGACACACAAAGTTTGAGAGCAGGATATAAAATTTTCCGACAACAAAATCCGTTGTCGGAAATTCCGATCGTGTGTACACACATCCGACGGACAAAGTGCCACGCATGCTCAGAATAAATAAAGAGATGAAAGCTATTGGCCACTGCCCCGTTTATAGTCCCAACGTACGTGTTTTACGTCACCGCGTTCAGAACGATCGGATTTTCCAACAACTTTGTGTGACTGTGTGTATGCAAGACATTAGTCTTTTGACTAAAATGGCATTTTGGTTTTAGTCCCATTTATTCTTTTGACTAAAATGCCATTTTAGTTTTAGTCGTATTTTAGTAATCTCAGTTGTTTTAGTTTTAGTCAACTAAAATAATATTCATTTAGTCGACTAAAATGTTTTAGTCGTTTTAGTCAACGGAATTAACACTGCTTGGTAGGCCGCAATCCCCCTCTCTCCCACAATTCTTTTGACTCTCTGCAGTGCAGCCTGGTATTTGCAGTCCTGCCACCTTAAGACCCCTTTCACACTGCCGGTGCCCGGGCATCAGCGGTAAAGCGGCGCTATTTTTAGCGCCACTTTACCGTCGTTTTAGCGGAGGTATTCGGCCAATAGCAGGGTGGTTTTAAGGGTTAAATCCACCCGCAAAACGCCACCGGAGCAGCGTTTTGCCGGCGGTATTGCAGCCCCGCCCCATTGATTTCAACGGGGAGCAGCGGTGGAGGAGCGGTGAGTTCACCGCTCCTTCACCATTCCAAAGAAGCTGCTGGCAGGACTTTTTCTGACGCCATGCCAACGCACCGCTCCAGTGTGAAAGCCCACTGGAGTGAATGGAGCAGCTGTTTTAGGGCGGTTTGCAGGCGCTATTTTTAACGCTATAGCGCCTGCAAAATGCCCCAGTGTGAAAGGGATCTAAAAGTCAGTCAGGCTGCTTTGTGCTTGGATTTCATATCCCACAGTTCTTTGCTGCTGCACCCTGATGATTGGCTTTCAGTCTCTGTCACTAGGGAGGCAGGGAAAGAGCAGAGTGGGCGGATACCAGTATGTGAGTGCCGCTCTGCACGCAGAGAAAACAAGAGGGAGAGGGAAGAAAGCCCGCGCAGGGGCTGACAGGCACGTAAATGCCTGTGTCAGTCTCTGCCCGGCGGCTGCTGGCGGGGATAACAGGAGGTGTGGGAGCTGCGGGTGGCAGAGCAGACCCCCTCTACACTTGTATATGACCCCTGAACAAATTTCGTGTCTCTGAGGTTGCGACGCTCAAGGAACATTATTTCATATCTGGTGGGAATGCCCCACAGTTCAGCAGTTATGGACACAAGTGTATTCTATTATTAAGATATACATGAGTCCAACTGTATTAGTCAGCACCAGACCCCCTGAATATATTGCAACACAATTGGAAGAAAAGAAAACTTGGGATTTTAAGGGTGCTGACACCTTCTACCAGAATAATTCAACAACTTAATCTAATTTTGTTAAAAAGTATAAATGATTATTACAAATTTGTTAAAATAGTTAGGGCATCATTCCCCTTAAAAACATATGTTCAGCAAACCAAGCTATTATTGTAACCCCCATGAGACTACGGCACCTCCCTTCAAACGTATATGTACCATCATATATCGGTTCTAAAACAACACATAACAGATCATGTAGAACATCCCACACAGGGAGAAAAAGGAGGGCAGAATTCCTTGTCTGACACGTTTAGGCTTCCTCAGGGGTTCAAGGGTTCAATGAGTGTGGACACTGAAATGCAGAAGAAAAAACATATAATAGTATATTATATATATATATATATGGTGCT
Organism: Lithobates clamitans; assembly: GCA_037952925.1. Classification (NCBI taxonomy): domain Eukaryota; kingdom Metazoa; phylum Chordata; class Amphibia; order Anura; family Ranidae; genus Lithobates; species Lithobates clamitans. The sequence continues at coordinate 6,388,862 of JBBGZY010000292.1, read as the reverse complement.
AGTATATGAGATGAAATACACTGCTCAAAAAAATTAAGGGAACACATTGAAAACACATGAGATCTCAGTGGGGAAAAATATCATGCTGGATATCTATATTGATCTGGACTGGGTAATGTGTTAGGAATGAAAGGATGCCACATCGTTTGATGAAAATAAAAATTATCAACCTACAGAGGACTGAATTCAAAGACACCCCGAGGGTAGAATGCCTTGTTCTGATGCGTTTTGCACTGTAGGCTTCCTCAGGGGTTTAATTCCATCGCTAATGCTTTTGCCCCGATTTGCACCTAGAAAGACCATTATCATTTTACCCTTTTGTATGGAACACCGTCTGATATTGTTATCCTGTGAGGTTTGAGTATGTTCTAGGCATATATTATACATTACTCAAAAAAAAACGAAATGAACACTTTTTAATCAAAGTATAAAATCAAGTCAATTAAACTCCTGAGATATTGATCTGGTCAGTTAAGTAGCAGAGGGGGTTGTTAATCAGTTTCAGCTGCTTTGGTGTTGAAATTAACAACATGTGCACTAGATGGGCAACAATGAGACGACCTCCAAAACAGGAATGGTTTTACAGGTGGAGGCCACTGACATTTTCTTTTCTCTCCTCATCTTTTCTGACTGTTTTTTACTAGTTTTGCATTTGGCTAGGGTCAGTGTCACTATTGGTAGCATGAGGCGATACCTAAACTCTATAGATGGTACACTTTCCCAGTTAAGCCAACCCCTATGGGGTCATTCAGTCCCGTCCTCTATGGATGCAGATGCAGCGGCTGCACAGACACAGCCGCATGTGAAAATTTGACATGTGGGCAGGAGCGGGTGTACGGCTCCAAACGAACAGTATCTGTATTCAAATCTGTGCACCTGCTCTTGCACGCATGCCATATTTTGTCTGTGTAGCTAGTACGTCTTCATCCGCTTCTATGGGCTGCCTGTACACAGCTCCAGTGTGGATGCAGATGCAGCAAAAAAGCAACTCTGCACAGTGGACAGGACTCGGTGAATGTGAATGAGCCTTTTCAGTTCCTGATGTCCGCACTTTACACTTTGGCCAACACTTTAAACTTCTCCTGGTCTTCTAGGTTCTTCAGAAACCTTTATTAGCCGTCCCGAAATGAGAGAACCTTTGTGTATGCACATAAAAGTTATTTAGTGTCGGTGTTCTGTCGATATGTGCCCGCCGTCGAAAAGTGCCCATGCATGCGCAGGATGGAACGGCATCCAGCTGATTTGCCGATCAGCTAGAGTGATGTCACCATAGCGCATGCGCACATCGTAGGAGCCTTATTTTCGACAGGAGATACCATTTTTCGGCCACAATTTAATGCTATGAACACTGCATTTGTCATATTGAGCCTCGCTGTTGCAGCGCGGGTTTAGAGCGAGGCACAATCTGACATCTAAACTGTTCCTCCTCTCTTTGCATAGCTTTCAATTGTGCCTGTGAAATGGTATCTCCCGTCGAAAAAACCCTCCTATAATGTGAGCATGGTGACGTCACTCCAGCTAATCGGCAAATCAGCCGGAGTGCCCTTCCGTTCTGCGCATACGTGGGCACTTTTCGATGGAGGGCACAAATCGATAGAACTGACAGAACTGTGCTGAGATTTTAAATTTAGTGGCATGTGCACAGCTCAGAATATACAAACAGAAAATAGTGCTGAAGAGCAGGAAGAAGCATCTACAACACACATACACAATCTCTTCTGTCAAAAAAAGGTTGCCTGTCAGCACTTACAAATAAGGCCTTATGTCTGCTTTAAGGTGTATGTACAGTCCAAATTTCAATTTTTAATTTTGTACAGAGTAGAAATTAGGGTTGCACCCATACCGATACTAAGCTGATACCGGTGCTGATACTTTGCATGAGTATTCGTGCAAATGCTCTGATACCTGAAAACGATACCTTTGCGGTGCAATTTGAGCCAATACAAAATGAATGGGCTCAAATCACACTGCAAAGAATCGCATGGGATTTGAACAGGAATGCAGTGCAATTCCTGTCCGAATCACATACAGTTTCCCCACCACTCCTGTGTGAATCCAGGCTTTTCCTAGAGATTTCAGCCTGGGTTCACACTGGAGCAAATGCATACAATTTCGACAGGAATCACACCGAAATTCCTGTTCAAATCACATGCGATTCTTTGCAGTGCAATTTAAACCCATTCATTTTGTGTTGGCTCAAATTGCACCGCAAAGGTGTTAATAATTGGTATCAGCAAGTACTTGAGCACAAGTATCAGTACCCGTACTCACCGAAAAAAAAAAGGTGTCAGTGCAACTCTACTTTAAATTAAAACTAAAGGCCAAACGTCTTATTTATTTATTTATTTTTGGATAGAGTGGAGAGGGATTGCAACACCTGTCAGTTTTTGTATTGCTGTCTGTGCCCCTGTTAGAGACAAGGCCGCTGATGGGGGGGGGGGGACCACCGGTCCTATTGTAGGGGGCCTGAGCACACAGGGGGGCCCACACAGGGAGGGGAATTAATGATGGACGACAATTTCATCTCTCTTCGTCCAGCAGCTAAAAGCTTGTTTCTCCCTCTCTCCTTGCTACCAGCTTTTATCTGCTGAGAAAGAGACAGTCATCACTCACTAATCCCCCTCCCTGAGCGCTGGCTCTAAGGTCAGCTCTGCTTCTGAGTTTGTTATCTCTGTAACTTTGTTTCTCTCCCTCTGTCTCTCTGATCTCAGAACTCAGCCTGCATGTTTTTTTCATCTCATCTTCATTTATTTGTTTTAAAATGTTTATTGAAGAATAGAAAAAAAACATACAGGGTATAATATGGTATGAATCAACATAAAGGGATTATTTATTAACTTAGTTTTATCTTTTAGATTTAGCAGAACTTATGTAAGTTATGTTGTATTTGTGTCTGCTAATAATGATTTTGATTGAAATTATGAATTTATTGTATTTTTAGTGAAATATAGCTTTGATATTTTCTTGGGGGCGGGGGGGGGGGGGGGGGGCTGTCAGCTAGTCTGCACGGGGCCCTGCGATTTCTATCAGCAGCCCTGGTTGGAGAAATTGGCCTGGAGTTTGCATGTTTCTCCCTGTGCCTGGTTTTCCTCCGGGTACTCCGGTTTCCTCCCACACTCCAAAGACATGCTGGTAGGTTAATTGGCTTCTGTCTTAATTGGCCCTAGTATGTTTATATATAAATGTGAGTTAGGGATCTTAGATTGTAAGCTCCTTGAAGGCAGGGACTGAAGAGAATGTAAAATATACAGTATATGTAAAGTGCTGCATAAATTGACGGCATTATATAAGTACCTGTAATAAATAAAAGTGAAAGAAAATCTCCATTTTTGGGTTGTCACCAACAGGATTGGACAGGAAATCCTCAAATCAGGACACTAGTTCTGGTGACCTTGTTGACTACTGACTTCCTGTTTTGGCTATGGGGCAGGAAATTAAAGCGGGAGTCTCGCGAAATTAAATTTTTTAGATGTCAGCAGCTGCAAATACTGCAGCTGCTGACTTTTAAAATAAGGTCACTCACCTGTCCCGGGGTCCAGCGATGTCAGCACCCGAGACCGTACCGTCCCTCGGTCCTCGGGTGCTGCCGCCGCCATTCTCGGTGAGGGAATCAGGAAGTGAAGCGTTGCGACTTCACTTCCCGATTCCCTACTGCGCATGCAGTGTCTTTCCCAGGAGTCAGCGGGGGATTGCGGGAGGGGGCGTGACTCCCATGGGAGTCTATTCGCGGAAGTGGGTGCAGATACCTGTCTTAGACAGGTTTCTGCACCCCCTCCCCCCTGAAAGGTGCCAACTGTGACACCGGAGGGGGGGGGGAATCCGATGAGCGGAAGTTCCACTTTTGGGTGGAACTCTGCTTTAAAGCAAAAAAAGAAATAACAGGGATTATAGCCCTTCCTTACCCTATCCAAAAATCTTTTTTTAAGTTTTGCTTTTAGTTCTACTTAAAGTGGTTGTTACCACAAACATGCAATCACTGACAGCTCCTCTATTATATGTAGTCAGAACACACAGGGTTAGTGTTTTATTAAAACAAAGCTTGTACAGTGCATTGAAAAAGTATTCATACCCATTGATGTTTTCCACATTTTGTCATGTTAAAACCAAAAATGTAAATGTATTTTATGTGATAGACCAACACAAAGTGGCACATAATTGTGAATTGGAAGGAAAATGATAAATGGTTTTCAAAATTTTTTACAAATAAATATATGAAAAGTGTGGCGTACATTTGTATTCTGCCCCCCTGAGTAGAATAGAATACTTTGTAGAATCACCATTTGCTGCAATGACAGCTGCAAGTCTTTTTGGGGATGTCTCTACCAGCTTTGCACATCTATAGAGTGACATTTTTGCCCATTCTTCTTTGCAAAATAGCTCAAGCTCTGTCCGATTGGATGGAGAGCGTCTGTGAACAGCAGTTTTTAAGTCTTGCCACAGATTCTCAATTGGATTTAGGTCTGGACTTTGACTGGGCGATTCTAACACATGTATATGCTTTGATCTAAACCATTCCATTGTAGCTCTGGCTGTATGTTTAGGGTCATTGTCCTGCTGGAAGGTGAACCTCCACCCCAGTCTCAAGTCTTTTGCAGACTCTAACAGGTTTTCTTCTAAGATTGTCCTGTATTTGGCTCCATCCATCTTCCTATCAACTCTGACCAGCGTCTCTGTCCCTGCTGAAGAAAAGCATCCCCACAACATGCTGCTGCCATCACTATGTTTCACAGTGGGGATAGTGTGTTCAGGGTGATGTCCAGTGTTCGTTTTCCGCCACACACAACTTTTTGCTTTTATGCCAAAAAGTTCAATTTTGGTCTCATCTGACCAGAGCATCTTCTTCCACATGTTTGCTGTGTCCCCAATATGGCTTCTCGCAAACCGAAAATGGGACTTCTTATGGCTTTCTTTCAACAATGGCTTTCTTCTTGCTACTCTTCCATAAAGGCCAGATTTGTGGAGTAAACTAATAGTTGTCTAGTGGACAGATTCTCCCACCTGAGCTGTGGACTGCACTGTGCTGTTTAATCTGCTATAAGGGAACATGATCTCTTTTTTTTTTTTTTTAGGGTTACAAACACTTTTTAAAGCTCATCCCTGGTTTTCAGAATTTGGAAATAATTGGGAGGGACACCTTGAAGTGCATGGGAAGAAAAAATGCGGCTGACACAATGTGGGTGAGTGACCAAAGTGTTTATGTCTAATGAAATTGGCGTGGCTTTTCGGCATATGGATTGTAGCATGGCATATTTTATCCTTTGCTTTGCCATGTTTTAAACAAAATGAGCCTGGGGATACAACAAACAGCATCCTAGTGTCAGTGGGATAAAATAAGTCCCAAATAGTTGGGGTCAGTGGCGGTAAAAAAATAGGTCCCAAATCATTTTTTTTTTTTAAAAGAGAATGCTGGCACCAAGCAGTCAATACAGTAAAGATCACATGATTGTGGGATTGTCAGGGATTCTTGAGAAGGTCACCTTCTATGAACTGAATTTCTCATACACAACAATACACACAGTATACAGCAACATCAGTGTCATGTTTAATCTATAACCCTGGTACTCAGTGGTGTATTAGGTTTTGTGCTGCCCTAGGCCTGACTAAACTCATGCACCCCCTAATTTAAATATGACCCCTTCCTGTTTAAGACCCGCCCTATCATCTGTAAACCTTATCAGTGAAGCCCTGTCAGTGCAGCTTATGAGTGCCACCTCATCTATGCCCAACAATGCAGCCTCACCAGGGGACACCAGTGCAGCCTATCATTGACCATCAGTGCAGCCTCATCATTGCAGCTTAAGTGTGCCGCCTCATCAGTAGCAATCAGTGCAGACACATCAGTTTCATAATATAACAGCTTATTAGTGTATACGAATTATGTTTTGATTATAGCATGGAGCACTTTGTACATGCTGAAATCAATGCAAACTCATTAAACAGTCCACAGTCAGTGAAAGTTCATGTACTGCAAAGTTTGCATTGATTTCAGCATGCATGGGGCACTTTGCAGTACATGAACTTTCACTGAATGTGGACTGTTTAATGAGTTTGTAGCACGCATGGAGCACTTAATTGCAATATGATATTTATTTATTATCCATGTTGAGCACTTTGTATTCTGCTTGGTACACACACAAAAGTAATAGTAATTGTTGTACCTGCTGTCCTGGCTGGGGGTTCCCATCGTCTCTCTCTCTCTCTCTCTCTCTCTCTCTCTCTCTCTCTCTCTCCTCTAGAGAGACCAGTACTGGGCTGAAGATGTACGGATGCCGCGCGGAGGAGTGTAGGCGGAGCATTAGGCTCTGCGTCCACCATTTCAATAACGTGCACCCATTCTGGCCAGTCGCCGGCCGTTTTAGGGGGGCCTCAGTCGCTCCCAACCCCTGGCCCCATACTCAGGGATAGGCAATGACCAATTCTGTGGTGGACATTGTCAAAAATACAGACTTTAGTGAAGGACTCAGGGAGGGACTGGTCTGGGACTGGCGGTCAGTGCAGCGGCCGCCCCAGCGTGGGAGAAAAAGCACAGAGCCGAGAAGGAAACAAGGAAAGAAGGTGCTGCTGGGCTGGGTACCTACCTAGGTGTCTTAGCATGTGCGATGATAATAATGATTGCATTTGCAATCATATCTGCATTCTGCAATCATCAGTACAGGCCAGGGCCCTGCTAGCTGCTGCATCACTAGTGCCATGGCCAAAGAAGTAGCTAATAGAGTGTGATCTGCACTTTTTTAGCTTCAGTGGAAGACAGGCAGGACATTAGCCGCCTAAAACAGGGGTCCCCAATCCCCGAGCAACGGTGCGGTACCAGTATTTGGTCTGTTAGGAACCAGGCCTTACACATTTACATGGGAACGGAGAGCTACAGAAGTGCTTTACTACTCCAGCAGCTGTATATTCCCAGCTGCGGGGCGGGGGCACTGTGGTGTGTGATTCAGAGCATTACACGTCTCCCTTTTTTTGAAGTATACAAAACTTACACTTCATTCATGGCAATGTACAGCAGAGCAGCGCATTGCCATGTGATTTGGCAGGGTGTGCTGTGATAAATGCAAAATATCTGCATTTTATCGCATCACGATGCAGTGCAGCCATGCGTTGTAGTGCGAATGGGTCACATATGAAACAATTGTTTCCCGTGTGTCCTTGCATGCGTGAGGCTGAATTCACACTTAGTTTAGCCATCATGACATACCATCAGGGAGGCGTGTGATTAGCCCCAAATTTATTGTGCAGCAGGACAACGACCCCAAACATACAGCCAATGTCATTAAAGTGAGAGTAAACTCCCATGCATAATTTGTATCTATAGGTAAGCCTATAATAAGGCTTACCTATAGGTACTGTTATACTTACTGTACATGCTGCCAGTTAACTCACTGGCGCATGTGTTTTGAAGGACCCGGGCCATTCCTTCAGAGTCCTGTTCCATAAACGGCAGCTTACGTGCGCATGCGCTGGAGTGACGTCATCGTGGCTTCAGCCTCTCACACAGCTGGAGTCCACGAACCTGGAAGGAAGACGTGGTCAGATGGAAGCCTTGTCAGCTGTGACAGCTTGCACTGGAAGGGCTTCATTCTAAGGTAAGTTTCACATAATAGTAATAATAGTATGCAATACAAGCACATTATGGCTTTACCTTGCAGGTCTCAGAAAAAAAAAAACACACACAGTGGTTAACTACCACTTTAAAAACCATCTTCAGTATAAAGAAGAGCAAGGAGTCCTGGAAGTGATGGTTTGGCCCCCACAGAGCCCTGATCTCAATATCATGGAGTCTGTCTGGGATTACATGAAGAGACAGAAGGATTTGAGGCAGCCTACATCTACAGAAGATCTGTGGTTGGTTCTCCAAGATGTTTGGAACAACCTACCTGCCGAGTTCCTTCAAAAACTGTGTACAAGTGTACCTAGAAGAACTGATCCTGTTTAGAAGGCAAAGGGTGGTCACATCAAATGTTGGTTTGATTTGGATTGCTCTTCTCTTCATTTACTTTCCATTTTGTTAATTGATAAAAATAAAGTATTAATTTACAGCATATTATTGATGGAGGAATCACCAGAGAAGAACCTAACAGACAGACGGCTGTATGGAGGGGGGCTGGGCTTCGGTTTTACCCCACCAGCTGCCAACTCCAGTTGTGACAATACAGCTGGACAGAGCTACAGACATGGCATTCCTAACTTCAGAATCTGGTTTCTTTTAGACTTGTGGTTGTGCTTACTGCCCTCTGAAAAGAGATCATTGGTGGATTTTTTAGAGGGCAATATAGCAGCTGTGTTTTTTTTTTTCTTTCTTTTTTCTTTACATTGAGTAACTGCATTGCAACCATGAGCTGGGCTCTCAGCTCACAGCTGCAGCGCGACCCCTTTGAATTTAACCACTTCAGCCCCGGAAGGTTTTACTCCCTTAATGACGAGGTAATTGTTTGTGATATGGCACTGCGTTACTTTGACTGACAATTGCGCGACCGTGCAACTCTGTATCCAAATAAAATTGATGTCCTTTTTTTTCCAACAAACAGAGCTTTCTTTTGGTGGTATTTGATCACCTCTGCTGTTTTTATTTTTTGCGCTATAAACAAAAAAATACTGACAATTTTGAAAAACAAAAAAACAATATTTTTTACTTTCTGCTATAAAACATATCCAAAAAAATAAATTAAAAAAATCAAATTTCTTCACCAATATGTATTCTGCTACATATTTTTAGTAAAAAAAATCCCAATAAGCATATATTGATTGGTTTGTGCAAAAGTTATAACGTATACAAACTATGGGATAGATTTATGGACTTTTTTTTTTACTGGTAACTGATTTTTAGCGGGACTGCGACATTGCGGTGGACAAATCTGACACTGAGTGACACTTTTTGAGGACCAGGGACACCAATACAGTGATCAGTGATAAAAAAAAATGCACTGTTACCGTATAAATAACACTGGCAGGGAAGGGGTTAACATCAGGGGCGTCAAGGGCATCAAGGGTTAAATGTGTTCCCTTTGGGAGTGTTTTCTAACTTTGTGGGGGATGGACTGACAGGAGGAACACAGAGATCTCTGCTTACACGGAACAGAGGCAGATCCCCATTCTGCCTCTCTGTGGAGCGATTGCGGGTGGCCGGCAGGACATCGGGTGCGCCGGACCCGCTGATTGACTCCCACTCAATGCAGCGGATGCACGTGCATGCCTACAGTATCTGTTTCACGCAATATTGCCTCTGTATATATGCAGTGGGCAGCCTTTAAGTGGTTAATGGGTGTGTTTGACAGGTGGTGCTGCCTGTCAAACTATGCACCGGGAGTTAAAAATGCTGCAGCCGCGTTGTAACCACGGCATGTGTACAGCCTTTATAGCCACAGGGCAGAATAGGAATGGTTGCACTGATACCGGTATCGGTGCCTATACTGAGCATTTGCACGAATACTCGTGCAAATGCTCCTATACCTAATACCTTTGCGGTGCAATTTGAGCCTTTACAAAATGAATGGGCTCAAATCGCACTGCAAAGAATTGCATGTAACTTGAAGAAGAATGTGCGATTCCTGTCCAAATACGCTTTCCCGCATTGCTCCCGTGTGAGCCCAGGCTTGTTATAGATTTCAGCTTTTATAGATTTCAGACTTCAGCCTAGGTTCACACAGAAGCGGTGCAGGAAACCGCATGCGATTAGGACAGGAATCGTACTGCATTCCTGTTCAAATCGCATGCTATTCTTTGCAGTGTGATTTGTGACCATTAATTTTGGATGGGCTCAAATCGCACCACAAAGGTATTGGTACGCGGCATCGGCGAGTACTTGACCAAAAGTGTTGGTTAGTAAAAAAACAGTATTGTGCAACCCTAGTTGTTAAAAAAAGAGCCACACTGATTCCATCCTCAAACTTTGAATCACTGATTTTTTTTTTTTTTTTTGTCTGGTTTGTTGTACTTTGCACCTGTTTTTCTTCATTTAATGGTCAGCGGTCACATGAAGCAGTATTCTCAAAGGTGTTGGTAAACAAAGAACATCGATCACAAGTGCCAGTTAATCCACCATATCTCAGTTTTACAAATTTTAGTGTGACACTTGCATGTGTGCACATTGCATTTAAAGTGGAACAATAGGCAAAAAAAACCTATGAAGTCTGTCACTAGGGCTAGGCTCACACTAGAACATAGTGTAGAAAAGCCAAGATCTGTGTGCGTTTCCCACACCGTGTTCAAAAAACACACTGCAGTTCTGGAGGGTGTAAATGTTAAGTAAATGTTAAGTTAATGGCATTCCAAATGCAGGTCGTAAATGCATTGCGTTTTGCCTGCACTAGATCGCATGGTATAAATATACCATGCAATCCAGTTGCAGTGCATCTCTAAAAATAGTGCATGCACTACTTTTAGTGCAATGCAGTGCAATTGAAGCCCATTCAAAATGAATAGGTTCTAATGCCACTGCTCTGACTCACATGTGAATCAAACATGAACACGAACCCGCGTTGCTGTGCAATTCATAATGTGAACTGGGGCAAACAGTAACTTAGCATTTCTTTTGATTTTTTGAGTTTTATTACTTTATCCTTCCTATATATCTGGGTATATTTCCACCTCCTGTAGCAGGCCAAATCGTTCAGCAAAAATGGCTGATGCAGGGGTTGGGACAAATCACACAACACTACCAGGGAGGTGCTTACAGCAGTCAGCTTTTCATGTAGCTAATGCCAGAGTCACACAGTTGCACTGCAGTAACGTGGGGTATGTGCATTGGTGTGCTGTTGTGCCATTCAACACACCACTATGCATCATGGCGTATTGCATTGCTTCAAATAGTGCACGCACATTTTTTGGTGAATTAAGTATCCCATTCAAATGAATGGCTGTCCTAATCCAAGACATGTTCACACACCACAAAGATGTAAATGGACCCTTAAACATTGTAGAAGTCATTTTAATTGAGCTCCACCCAAAAGGGGGAAGTTCTGCTTTAAGTACTGCCCCCCCCTCCCCTGGCACTTTTGGCATGTCATTTTTTTGTTGGGTGGGGAGCGGGTACCTAGTTTTGACAGGTACCTGCTCCCACTTCCACTTAGATCGCCTAGGTGATCCGAGCAGAAGTTCTCCTCCTTCCTCCCTGCAGTCATCTAGGACACATCACTGGTCCCAGATGACTGCCAGACCATTCAGAAAATGCAGCGCAACTCGCACGTGCGCAATGTGCACCTAGCTGTGAAACCTCAACCTGTCATAACCGGGTGCCCACAGTTGAAATGCCGGTGCCACAGAATAGGAAGAGAGGCGATCGGTTGGGTGAGCACATTGCTGGATCTTGGGACAGGTAAGTGTGTTTATTAAAAGTCAAAGAAGGGTTGAGTCCCAGGCGCTAATCACAGGAAAAACCACATAAGGCAATATATGTTCAGCTGACCCGTGCTGCTGTCTAATGGCAAAGGATCAAATGCTGCAATGCTGAAGACAAAAGGGGGTTGACAGCGCTCAGGAACTGAGCTGGAATTGATGGGTAATGGCTTCAATGAACCACATGTATACTCAAAAAGGTTGCTGGCGATTTTTTCCAAAGATTAAAACAGGACACATTTGAATGACAACGTTACCACAAGGCTGTAAGGCTGGTTCAGGCACTGATGGATCACTAGGACTGACCGGGACAACCAACCAAGGAACACCGACCATGAAAGGCCACAAGGACACACCAGCTGCAGTGTGTGGTGTGTAGAGCCGGCAAGGGAAGATGGTGTCACTGACACTGGCCATGTGAATAGAGCCAAGCAGCTGACTGTGTCCAGGGGAAAAAAAACTCTGTGGTGAACGTCGAAGGAAGGGGGTGTCACCGAAGACAAGCCGGAACAGAGGTGTCTGAGAAGGAACCAGCTGCGGCCAACGTGGAGCAGGGCGTCTCTGTTGCTGTAACTACTACTACTGCTTTGTCAAGTCACTGGAAAACGGCTAACAGAGGCAATATAACCCCATTGTAGGGGCAGAACTAGGCAAAGAGTGAATGGAGATCTGGACTAAGTGATCAATCAATGCCCTGAACCCATTGAGAACAATTATGGACTATTAATTCTTGTATTAATAAGTACGTATATAAGTCCAATAGACACTCTATAAATAAAAACTGCAAGAATAAAAACTGCAAAAATAATGAAACACTTATTCTTTGGAATAAATCGTCAGCAACCTTTTTGAGTATACATGTAGTTCGTTGCAGCCATTACCCATCAATTCAAGCTCAGTTCCTGAGCGCTGTCAACCCTTTTTGTCTTCTTTATTAAAAGTCAGCAGCTACACTTTTTGTAGCTGCTGACTTTTAATAAAGATAGACTGGAGCGCCTCTTTAATTTCTAGTTTTAGTGACTTGTTGGATAAAAGGTTTCTGTAAAAAGAGAAAAAATAATAACAATATAAGTACCGTAGATGGTAGTTTTTGTAGCACAAAAACCATGACCAGGGTAGATCAGAGCTCACCTCCATATTTGACCTCTTACCCAAAACTGCACACAACTACACCTTCCTATAACCCCTAGGAAAAACCACACTACTACTCTGCCTTTTATTAATCATAAGCTTAGAAATAACAAAACATAAAATAACAATAAACATATCAATCCAGGTAACAATGGTTGCAGGTTCTTGACGGTACTATATAACCAAAAACTTTGTGTCTGTGGCACCAGTTAGCTAAGTTCTGACCTCAGCCACCAAACCCTGCCTCGGGGAACCCGGCTGACCTCAGACACCCACCGGTCTTACCATTATCCAGCCACTATGAATTGAACAGTACCAACTAGAGAACGCCATACCTAAGATGGGTCCTCACCGTTTTACCAATAACACCAGTTTTAGACCCTGTGAAGGACCCCAAATTGCCAAACAACAACAAAAGAAATATAACAGTACTACCCAAAAAAATAGGGGAGGAGGGAAGGGACATTTTCTGATGATTTCTTCTCTGAAAGTTAACCTAAATCACTCCTATCTAGCACTATACTCTCCTGCTCCTCCCAATCACCTCATCTACTTGAGCAATCAAGTAAGCGTCAGTACTGACCACACCACTTAATATAGTTAAAGCGGAGTTCCGCCTAAAAAAAAAAAAAATTAAAAGTCAGCAGCTACAAATACTGCAGCTGCTGACTTTTAAAATAAGGACACTTACCTGTCCAGGGCTCCCACGATGTCCTCACCCGAAGCCGACCCGTCCCTTGACTTCGGGTGGAGGTGTCGGCATTGCTAGTAAGGGAATTAGGAAGTGAAGCCTTGCGGCTTCACAGCCTGGTTCCCTACTGCGCATACGCGAGTCATGCTGCGTGTTCTGAGTGATCCCTGCTGTTTTCTGGGACCTGTATCTCTCCCAGAAGATAGCGGGGGGGGGGGCAGAGGAAGGGCCGGACATGCCATAGATTGCCACAGATACTGCGGCGATCTTTCGCCGAAATTGGGAGCAAATACTTGTATTAGACAGGTATCTGCTCCCCCCTCCCCCTGAAAGGTGCCAAATGTGACCCTAGAGGGGGGGTATCCCAACAACGGAAGTTCCATTTTTGGGTGGAACTTCGCTTTAAGCTCTTCTGCCTGGTTCCCCTTCCACCCAGTCATGTATGTCCTCTGCTTCTTTCGTTCTTTCTCAGCTCTGGGCATACCTGGCCTGAATAGTGATTAAAGCAACTTTGTCACCAGTTGTTTATTTTTTTTTCAATGTACCCTGCAGAAGAAGATCAAGTCTACAAACATTGAACATAAGGTCTTTTTAATAGCAGCGGCTAGAGCTAGCTACTGTATTTACATTACAATTCCTGGCTGTCAAAATGACTCAAGCCCAGGGGCCCCCACCACCCTAAGTCCTGCCCTGCCTACTGCTATTGCCTCCGCTGCTTTTACAACCAATTACCAGCTGTCAAAATGACAGCCAGGACTTGTAATATAAATACAGCAGCTAGCTCTAGCCACTGCTATCAAAAGTACCTTCTGATCAATGTTTGTAAATATTGTTCAATAGTTTGATCAAGAGAAACAAATCATGTATTAGTCCGATGGGTGGTGAGTTATATCCCATGTTTCTTGAAGAGCTATGGTGCCTTCCAGGGGTGTTGTCAGATGCATGGTCCCTCGTTCCATGCTTTTGTTTTATCCTCCAGCTCCTATGACGCTACTTTGCCCTGTAGTAGTGTAGCAGCCTACAGATGGATCCAGAACTGCGCTTCAAGAAGAAACCTGTCTTAAGGGAAACATAGAGGTTATTAATGTTTTCCTCGCCTTCTGAAAATTCTAGTTGCCTGGCTGTCATAGCCCCTTTGCTTCAATATTTTGCCTTACTTCGAATAAGTATGCAAATTTGAACTCGTGATCTTCATATTTGTACCAGGTCAGTGACACCCAAAGCAATAAGCCAGAGGATCAAGGGAACTCACATTTTTCAGAGCAACTTCAATAGCGGTATTAAATACATTTTTTATGATATGTCTACTTTAAATGGCAGGGAGGTGTACTGCTAAGGTATTAAGCTTTAACAGCATGAATAAGGTCACCCACCACTATTTAGGTGTCCATTTACTGGTGTGTGGGGTTGGGGACCATTCACACTAATCGTTGCCTCAGTGCACCTGAATTAGGGCAACGCGTTACTGTGTGTTAACATGTGTTCATAGGCTGGCTTCACACCCTAACCTATCTTGTTAAAGTGGTTGTAAAGCCTAAACAGTTTTTACCTTAATGCATTCCTTGCATTAAGGTAAAAAATGTTTAGGTGTCAGTATCCCCCCTCACCCTTTTACTTACTTAGTCCTCATTGGATCCAGCTCTGTGTACGTCTGCAGGTTTGCTCTCCTCTCATTTCCAGGTCTCACTGGCTTTGCTTGGGCACTGGCCAGGGAGGAGCAGGAGGCAGGGCCGGGTCCTGCTGTCTGTGTCAATGGAAGCGGCTTCCTAATGGGGGCACTGGACAGAGAGAGGGGCCAGGAGTGGACCTGAATAGGGGAGGTTCATGGCTGCTCTGTGCAATGCTCCACAAAGCAGATAAGTATATACATGTTTGTTATTTTTTTTTTTTTTTTACCTTTACAAAGCATGCCCTATAGGTCCCAAAAACCTTCAGGAAAGTACACAGGCCTATGGAGAGCCCCTTGGCCTCCTTCTCCCCTACTGCCGGGGCCGGACTTACCATTGGGCTTGACTGGGCTCAAGCCCATGGGCCCCGCCCAATAGGGGGCCCCGCGGGCCCCAGCCGAGTGTACTCGGCTATACTCGGCTAGTTCCGCTCACAGTCACACCTAGTCCCACCCTACGATGGACATAACACAGGGACTGGGCATGACTGTGAGCAGAGCTAGCCGAGTACACTCGGCTATGTATGTATATCGGCAGGGCTCGGCTCCGCTCACAGTCCCGCCCAGTCCCGCCATTGTACCTGTGTTATGTCCATCATCGAGCGGGACTGGGCGGGACTGCGGGAGGAGCCGAGAAAAGCTGACAGAAGCCGAGATACACAGGACTGGCTCTGTGTATCTCGGCGGCGCCATACTTAAACTGCAGTGACACTGACAAGTCACTGTAGTTTAACTACAGCCTGGGCAAGGCTGCAAATGACGCGGACAAGGCTGCAGATGGACACTGATATGGCTGCAGATGGAGGCTGCAAGGCTGCAAATGACACTGGACAAGCATGCAGATGGACGCTGTGCAAGGCTGCATTGATGAGCATTTAAATGTAAGTTTTTTTCCTTAAATAGTTTTTTTCCTTAAAATTCCTTATACTCTAATCTAGAGGTTTGCTGTTTGGTTATTGGCAGTTATGTAGATCCTCGTTTACTGCCGTTGAGAAAACCCGTCTGCATTAGACAGTGATCTAATGGCGGACAAACGTTATCAGAGTGGCGCGCTTAAAAGAAAACTAAAGGTTTAAAGTAATGTATAGAAGGTAGGGCCCAAAAGTGACTCAAGCCCAGGGGCCCCCACCACCCTAAGTCCTGCCCTGCCTACTGCTACTGCCTCCGCTGCCTTTACAACCAATTACCAGCTGTCAAAATGACAGCCCGGACTTGTAATGTAAATACAGAAGCTAGCTCTAGGCACTGCTATCAAAAGAACCTTCTGATCAAAGTTTGTAAATATTCTTCAATAGTGTTGAGAGAAGCAAATAACATTATTGGTACTTAGCGTTTACTCTTCTTTATTCATCCTCAAATTTAAGAGGTGAGCGTTGATCTGCATATGATGTCTCTCAAAAACAATTTTGTGATTTAACAAGTTAAAAAAAAATGTTTTTTGTAGATAAAATTTGTTTCTAGTTAAAAAAATGCATTTAAGTATATGTAGCATTGCCCCCTAGAGGACTGCTTGGAATTACCTGCTCATCTGCACTGCCATTGTCTTGTCAAATACAGTCCCCTATCATATAGTGTCCTCCCTGTACTGCACAGGCGCAGTACGGAGGACAAACGAGACGCCGAAAGTCTCCGAAGTTTAACAGCTGATCATCAGCTGTACACGGCGCCTGCGCTTTGATTCTCACCCTATGTCCAGGATCATTCCCTACTATCCAAGTGGACATAGAGTGAGAATATATAGTTGCCGAGCGCAGCGAGGCCGTGCCCGAAGCGTGGCGAGCAAAGCGAGCCCGCGAGGGGCCCTCTTACACTGCCATCGCTAAGAAGTGCAGAAGCGCCGTGTACAGCTGATGGTCAGCTGATCAACTTCGGACACTTTCGGCATCTCCTTCTGCTCCGTACTGCGCAAGCGCTGCGCCTGCGCAGTACGGGGCGGACACTATATGATAGGAGGACAGTATATGTCAGAACACCATGACCCGATGAACACTCCAACCCACCTGACACTCTGTGTTGAGACATCTTGGTACTGCTGCAAAGTAATAAATCAGACAACTCTGTGTATTTAGATTCTGATAGTATTTACTTGAATCAACTGAAAAGGGTGGTACACAACAAGGAGGGACTAAATCTGCTGGGCTTTGGGCTGACAGCGTCAGCTCAGCAAAAGTATTCCTCCGAAAGTCAAAACAAGGTAATAACAAATATACAGCACATTATAAACCCTTCCTTTAAGAGATAGTACTTTCCACCCCTTTAGATGAATAAAACTAGAACGGACTAAGCTGGCTCACTAAAGAAGGTAACCTGGTGGAACTATAACGACTCTAGTAATGAAAGCTCAGGCCTAGGTGTGATGGGCCCTTGTGTAATTCTAACATTAATGTCCTCTTTGCAGATCTGAAGTTCTTCACCGGTATGTCGGAACTCGTTATTTGTAATCCGATTGGGTGCAATGAGATGTACTAAGTTCCTTGTAGAGAGTAAAGTTAAAGCGTTTAAGCACTGTGTTCAGCTAAATTCATGAAAGTGTTCATAAACTGTATGTGTCTGATGTAAAGTGTCCCAGTGATACCGTGACAAGAGTGCGGAGAAAAGATGGGTGATTGGCCCTCTCACCAACAACCAGGTAGATGTGATGTCTTCCGAACAGCTTCTGTTGTAGCGATGCTTCTACGGAGAATCCGCCACTTAGATCTTCCCTTTTTGCAGCTTGACACACTGACTGGCTAGTCACTGTATTGGTGAGGTATGGACGTCCGATGGCAACCCGCGGAGCTAGGCCTTTCTGGAGTGAGTGGCCAGATGTTAGACCGCATGGTGAGCCGCGACCTCTCTCTCCCGGAGAGGTTTGTCTCGTGTCAGGCCCAGGAGGAAAAGAGGTCGGGTCTTTTATAGCCCCTCCCAGCAAATCCCTCTGATGGTAGCAAAGATCTCTGGGATATGTGGTCCAGATGCATGAACAGGCAGAACAGTTATCAGTCTGATAAACTACCAGGGACATGCAATGCATAAAGACACCGGAGGATTGCCATACTTTGCAACTGTAGTCCGCATTGCTACATGTATTTTACATCATTTAAACTATGAATTGCATCAAAAATAAAATATTTTTTTTTTGCAAGATGCAAAAAAAGCATTTTTTGTTTTGGTGTTATTTATTGCTTTGTTATCCTCTTTTCTGGGAGTGGGTACCTATTTCTGCCATTTCCACTTTTCTCACTTAGGCAAGAAGAGCGAAAGTTAACCTCACACCCTACTACCCTCACAACACCCCCACCACCACCCCGGAAACTCCTGCAACACGTCACATGTGTGCAGGACCAGTCTGAATGTGCATGCGCAGTGGGGAGCTGTGAAACAGGAGGAAGTCAGAGTCAGCATTCCCACGGCAAGATGACGGTCCCGAAGACCGGCAAAGAACTGGCCCTAGCAAAGACAGTGCTGGTCCCCTGGGCTGATAAGTGTCTGTTCAAATGATTAGGCTGCAAAACTTTAATGCAGGGAAACAGGCAGGAATTGCAAATGAATGCGACTGTATTTCTGTGCAATTCTGGTGTGAACTGGCCCTAGATACAAACGTATTATCTATTTTAAGATTCAACACATACTGACACTCAGTAGAGGTTACTTAAAGAGGAACTGCAGTCTGCTCACATATTTGTAATAAAAACATCTTTGCCATTCTGAAGCTTCCCTCCAACCACTTTGCATATTATTTTATATATACTGTGATTCTGTACTTGCCATATATGCTGCAGAAATCTTCCTCCACTAAGCCTGGCTGCAACCATTTTAACTATGGGCATCTGAAGCTGCTGTCTGTTCACTTCCTGGATTTACACAGAGGCACACCTCAAGCTCTGCAGCCCTGTAGCTCTGATTGGCCCTCTTATGACTCATCCCCCTTCCTTCCTGGAAAACTCTCACAAGAGTGAGAGAGAGGGCTGTGCATGATGTCCTAAGCCTAGGCCAATGACCAGACAAGAAACAGGAAGTGGGCTGTAGGAGGTATTTACTGGCAGAAAAAAAAGATTTTGCTATCCAAAGTTAAAACAACAAGGGCAGAAGATTTAATAGATAGAAAGTTGAAAAAAATGACTGAAGGGCTGCTTTAAATTTCCGATCTTTGAACTGATGAATTTTAAAAGCAAAGTTAATCATTTGGTGCGGCCTGTCAATTTTTAGCGCGGTGTCCGTGTTTATAAACAAAAGCAGCTGACCGAGAACAGATCTCTTTGAACAGTTCCACGTATCCATCCAAAACAAACATCAAATAACAGGTCACATTCTGGTCATCACCCTCCTTTAAGTGGAGAGAGGGTCAAAGAAGGCTGTAATACGTGTAAGTGCAAATTAAAGGGGTTACAAACACTCATGGTTTTTCACCCTAATGCATTCTATGTATTAAGGTGAAAAACCTTCTGTGCTGCAGCTGCAGACCCAGAGCCCTCCTTTTTCTTACCTGAACCCGATCGTTCCAGCCAGTGGCGTCGGAAGGGGGGCTGAAGCCCCGAGTGGGCCCCCAAAAAGCCCCGGGTTTTGGGCATTCACAACTCTATGTCACTCTGAGTGCGGCTGAGTGACACAGCAGCCCGAGCGCCAAGTGGGGATATTCTCATAGTGACGCAACCGCATTGTAATTCCCGCCTTCTGGAGCCTGCAGCGCCTATGATGGATGTCCCACTGGTCCAATGTCGGGTCCGCGGGACGTGTGATGTTCAACATAGGCGCTGCAGGCTCCAGAAGGCGGGAATTACAATGCGGTTGCGTCACTATGAGAATATCCCCACTTGGCGCTCGGGCGGGTGGCTCTCCTCTTCTGGCTCTGGCTGCCTGCTGTCTACTGTGATAATGATGGGCGAGCCACACACTACAGCTGAGCTGCAGGAGGAGGTCACCTGAAGTCTGGTCAGGTAGGTCAGTGTGTGTCAGGTAGGTCATTGTATGTCAGGTAGGTCAGTGTGTGTCAGGTAGGTCAGTGGGGGTCAGGTAGGTCAGTGTATGTTAGGTAGGTCAGTGTGAGTCAGGTAGGTCAGTGTATGTCAGGTAGGTCAGTGTGGGTCAGGTAGATCAGTGTATGTCAGGTAGGTCAGTGTGGGTCAGGTAGGTCAGTGTATGTCAGGTAGGTCAGTGTGGGTCAGGTAGGTCAGTGTATGTCAGGTAAGTCAGTGTGGGTCAGGTAGGTCAATGTAATGGTCAGTGTGCGTCAGGTAGGTCAGTGTAATGATCAGTGTGGGTCAGGTAGGTCAGTGTATGTCAGGTAGGTCAGTGTGGGTCAGGTAGGTCAGTGTAATGGTCAGTGTGGGTCAGGTAGGTCCGTGTATGTCAGGTAGGTCAGTGTGGGTCAGGTAGGTCAGTGTAATGGGCAGTGTGGGTTAGGTAGGTCAGTGTAATGGTCAATGTGCGTCCGGTAGGTCAGTGTGTCAGGTAGGTGAGTTTAGTGGTCAGCATTGATGGGCACTGGTAAGCCAGGCAGCAACCAGCAAGTCAGCTTACCCCCGCCACACAATACCCCCCCTTCACCCATCCACACCCGGTGCCAGGCTCGGACTTCGGGCTGAAGCCCCTGGTTTTTGCCACCTAGCAACGCCCCTGGTTCCAGTGCCATACTCAAGCCCAACAGCTCTAGCTGCTGTCTCGGGTCCTCATTGGATAGATTGAGAGCAGCGGAAGCCATTGGCTCCAGCTGCTCTCAATCAATCCAGTGACCCGGGAGCCAGGGGGCAGGGTCGAGTCCCGTTGTCTGTGTCAATGAACGCAGCAGCAGGACTCGGGAAAGTGCCCGCATGAGTGCCCCCAAAGAATGTGGCTCTCCGAGGGGGCACTCGATGAGGTGGAGGAGCCAGGAGCACCACTGGGGGACCCCAGAAAAGGAGGATCAAGGACGCTCTGTGTAAAACCCTTGCACAGGGAAGGTATATAAAAATGTATTGATTACTGTAAAAATGTCACTGGCAGTGAAGGAGTTAACACTAGGGGGCGATCAAGGGGTTAATGTGTTCCATAGTGTGTGTTCTAACTGAAGTGGGACTGTGCAGGGGAGATGACAGATCGCTGCTCATACTCTATATGAACAGACGATCTGTCTGTTCTCCCCTCAGAGAATGGGAAACTGTGTATTTACACCCACACAGTGCCTTGCAAAAGTATTCTCCCCCATGGCATTTTATGTTTTGTTGCCTCACAACCTGGAATTAATATGGATTGTTTGAGGATTTGCATCATTTAATTTACAGAACATGCCCCCAACTTTGGAGATGTTTTTTTTTAATTTTTATTGTGAAGCAAACAACAAATAGGACAAAATAACAGAAAAAGTCAATGTGCATAACTATTCACCTCCCTAAAGCCAATATTTTCTAGTTCCGCCTTTTGTGGCTATCACAGCTCCAAGTCGCTTTGGATAAGTCTCTATGAGCTTGCCACATCTTACCACTGGGATTTTTGCCCATTCCTCCTTGCAAAACTGATCCAAGTTGGATGTTTTGCGCTTGTGAACAGCAATCTTTAAGCCTGACCACAGATTTTCTGTTGGATTGAGGTCTGGGCTTTGACTAGGCCATTCCAACACATTTACATGTTTCCCCTTAAACCACTCAAGTGTTTCTTTAGCAGTGTGTTTGGGGTCATTGTCCTGCTGGAAGGTGAACCTCCGTCCTAGCCTCAAATCACACACAGAGTAGTACAGGTTTTGCTCAAGAATATCCCTGTATTTAGCACCATCCATCTTTCCCTCAACTCTGACCAGTTTCCCAGTCCTGACTGCTGAAAAACATCCCCACAGCATGATGCTGCCACCACCATGTTTCACTGTGGGGATGGTGTTCTTTGGGTGATGTGTTGGGTTTGCGCCAGAAATAGCGTAGTCTTTGATGGCCAAAAAGTTCAATTTTAGTCTCATCAGACCAGAGCACCTTCCTCCATACATTTTGGGAGTCTTCCACATGCCTTTTCGCAAACTCAAAACGTGCCATTTTGTTTTTTGCTGAAAGTAATGGCTTTCTTCTGGCCACTCTGCCATAAAGCCCAACTCTATGGAGCGTATGGCTTATTGTCGTCCTATGTATAGATATTCCAGTCTCTGCTGTAGAACTCTGCAGATCCTCCAGGGTTACCTTAGGTCTCTGTGCTGCCTCTCTGCTTAATGCCCTCCTTGCCTGGTCCGTGAGTTTTAGTGTGCGGCCGTCTCTTGGCAGGTCTGCTGTTGTGCCATGTTCTTTCCATTTGGTTATGATAGATTTGATGGTGCTCCTAAGGATTATCAAAGATTTGGATATTTTTTTATAACCTAACTCTGACTTGTACTTCTCAACAACATTGTCCCTTACTTGTTTGGAGACTTCCTTGGTCTTCATGGCAGTGTTTGGTTAGTGGTGCCTCTTGCTTAGGTGTTGCAGCCTCTGGAGCCTTTCAAAAAGGTGTGTATATGTAATGACAGATCATGTGACACTTAGATTGCACATAGGTGGACATCACTTCACTAATTATGTAACTTCTGAAGGTAATTGGTTGCACCAGAGCTTTTTATGGGCTTCATAACAAAGGGGGTGAATATATACACACATGCCAATTATCAGTTTTTTATTTCTGAAAAATAGTTTTATGTATATATTTATCTAATTTTACTTCACCAACTTAGACTATTGTGTTCTGATCAATCACATATAATTCAGATTAAAAAAAAATTGAACTAAAGGCTGTAATGTAACAAAATAGGTAAAAAGCCAAGGGAGGTGAATACTTTTGCAAGGCACTGTAGATCCTGGCTCTCCGTGTGACCCGAGTGATCGCGTCAGCCCAGCGGTTATCGTGACCACCTCGGGGGCGACAGGGCAAAGCAACGTTACATAACGTTGTTTCGCCCAGCCGTGCCATTCTGCCGCAGCACAACTGCGGCGGCTGGTCGGCAAGTGGTTAAATGATAAGACAGAATATCAACCACAAATCCTGAAAAATCACATGATACAAATGTTATAAATGGAGTTGCAGTTCAGTGAGTAAAATAAGTATTTGATCCCCAAGCAAAACATCACTTAGTACTTGGTGGAGAAATCCTTGTTGGCAAGCACAGAGGAAAGACATTTCTTGTAGTTGGCATTGCTGGGAAAGTCACTGACATCCAAATTTAGAGGACCCAAACATCAGCGCTACACATCATTATCATTTGGATCAGGAGCGGCTGCTCCATAAGGGGCACATTTAGTTTGCATGCAGGGTTGCATGCGGGATGCCAAACTCATAGGTTTCTATGACGTTTTTTTTTTTTCAAGCACATGATTAGAGCTTGAGGCTCTAATTGGCTTGAAAAAGGTTGGGCTCGGGCGCAGAGCACTGCGCCCCGAACCCACCCACTTGTGACACTAGCGAATCAATATTCGGTATTGGTTTCCGGCTTCTCTTCCCGGCCAATCAGGACAGGAGGCAGATCTAAAAAAGACCAGGTTGGCCAGGAGGAGAAGCCAGGGAAGCCACGGCGCTGGCACCGTGGAGGAGTGAGTGTGGACCTTGGGGGTCCCCCCCACAAAAAAAAAGTTTAGCACCAGCCGCCTCTGATTTGGATATGCTTTCATGATCCCCTGAATGATTGCATAAATCAGGGTTTAAATCTACTTTAAACATTTACATGCTGTACAGCAGGGGTGTCCAAACTTTTTTCAAAGAGGGCCAGATTTGATGAAGTGAACATGCGTGAGGGCCGACCATTTTGCCTGACATTCTTTGAACCATTATAAATAAATGCAAATTACCTAAGACAATGCAAAACAAGAATTCTCTTGCCTTTGTGGCTGTTTGGGGTGAAGAGTCTAAGGATGAGCTTGGGCGTGTTATTTGGATATATATATATATATATATCTTTTGTGGGCACAAAGCGATGCTCAGGACTAAGGATGAGCTTGGGCGTATTATTCGGATATACCATATAAAAAGAACTGTGAAGCAAAATAAGGGTCAGTGCCCATCTGCAGCCTCACAATTGCCATGAATGCAGCCACACCATTGTCATGAATGCAGCCTCATCATTGCCATGAATGCAGCCTCACCATTGCCATGAATGCGGTCTCACCATTGCCACGATTGTGGTCTCACTATTGCCATGAATGCAGCCTCATCATTGCCATGAATGCAGACTCACCATTGTCATTAATGCAGCCTCATTATTGACATGAATGCAGCCTCACTATTGGCTTAAATGCAGCCTCCCCATTGCCAAAAATGCAGCCTCACCATTGACATGAATGCAGCCTCTGAATGCAGCCTCACCATTGCCATTAATGCAGCCTCACAAGTGCCATGAATGCAGCCTCACCATTGCCATAAAAGCAGCCTCATCATTGCCATAAAAGCAGCCTCACCATTGCCATGAATGCAGCCTCTAAATGCAGCCTCACCAATGCCATGAATGCAGCCTATGAATGGAGCCTCACCACTGACATGAATGCAGCTTCACCATTGCCATGAATACAGCCTCTCAATGCAGCCTCACCATTGCCATGAATACAGCCTCTCAATGCAGCCTCACCATTGCCATGAATGCAGCCTCTGAATGGAGCCTCACCATTACCATCAGTGCAGCCTGATGAAGGGAAATTTAGCTTAACCACCTCCATCTTAAAACTTAGTTTCCATTTTGTGTTTTTCCCTGTACTCTATTTTCACATATTACTAGGAGTGTAATGTAATCTAGTTTCGTTTCTCACATCCCTGTTATCTTTTGTGTTTCGTTTCCTGTAAAGCACGTGATATCTTAAAAATAATTAGTTTCACTTTTGTCATAAATTGTTTCTGTATTTTATTGGATAATTTGTATGACGCGGTCAAGGGGCGGTAGTTTCTGAAAGCCCCCTTTAAATATTCACACCAAAGAATAAAGATTAGATTTGCTCGGCGAGACTTTTGGAGTTTTTTATCATTGTCTCAATGGGCTAATCTCACAGGCCTGTGGGGATTGTAAGGTACATCTTATGCAGACTTATCGAGGGTCTAAAAATATCCCTAGACAATCTACATTTTCCCAACAGAAATGGGGGCTCGTCCGGGATTCATTATAATGGGTCCGGTGATTTTGATTTATATTTATTTTTCTCTTGCCGTGATTTATTTAGAGATCGATTCCTTTTAAGGAACCTGTAATTAGTTTTTTGTTTTTTAGACCTCGATAGATAAGCCCTGGGTGGGCTTCAAGAAACTGTTCTGAGAAACAGTAAGATAAGCCCTGGGTGGGCAGAAAATTGCTCTGAGAAGCAATAAAAAACCTTAGGTGGGTTTTAAGGACTTTAAGGTGAAGTCCATAGAAAAAGACTGCAGCCGACTGTTTTGGGTAAACAGTGAATAAGCTCCGGTAGAGCTTAATGAGTTATACAGTACTGTATTTATAAGAAAAAGTCTGATAAGGTGTGCCGGACAAAACCCAATCTCTTTGCTTATCTTTCTGTTGCGTAGCTAGCTGTCATTTGTGTAATGTTTGTCTGTGTGGAATTTGTCGGGTGTCATAAGGTAAGATGACACCTTTTCCACTGCACTGTTTATTTTTTAATGATTTATATATGAATGCTTTGACTCTAAAGTTTAAGATATAACTTGTATCGTATTGTATCGTATTGTAATCGGCAGAATGATTCTGGTATTGTTTCAGTGAGTAAAAATATTTTTCTTTTCCTTGCAGCAATCAGACGTTCAGTGTCATTTTAGAGAAAGAACTAAAAAGAGAACTAAAATATTGGGTGGTCTGACAGAACTATGTCTTATACCAGAATTATTGTTTTAAGGTTTATTGGTGTTTAGTTTCTGCTGATTTATCTGTATAGAGTTGAATAAGAATTTTAGAGTTTATAAGGAACCCTGGATTGGTGAGTATCCAGGTTAATGTACTAACAAATGTTTCTAAAGTGTTTTGATTGTATTATTGGTTTGTTATTCTGTTATACTGGTCCTCGGACATATCTTGTAGCCAGTGTCCCAGGAGGTTATTCTAAACTAGGTAAGGGACCCTTATTTAGAGAAGGTAAACCAAGGGTTCAAGCTTTAAGGTTTAATTTACATAACAAATTTGTGTTTTAAGAAGGGTTGAGAGTGAAGGGAGTAATGTCACTTATTCGAAGAGCAGGGGAGACTTATCAAGTCTGTCCCAGGTCTTTGAAGTATTGTGACATTAGGGACGTTTTTACCAATTAAAATATGGGTAGAGCGTTAATAACACTTTATTAAGGTAAAACATAAATTTGTGAGGCTAACTTTTAATTAAAACATGTTATTTGAATAATTTTTTTTTGCTACTGACATTTTTTGCAAAGGGGAAGTCAGGTGCAAAATTTGGACATTTGTTTTTTTGCCAGCAGGGTTCAAGTGCTAATATCTCACTGACTGTAATAGATAGTGGGGAATTGTTTGCGGCATTAGTGCTACCGCAATTGAAGGCACTGTTTGAACCTGTTGGCACTCTGCCAAAAATTTGAAATGTAAATAAAAATTGTTTGGTTATAAACGTAGGAAAAGTAATAGCATACAAAGTTTGTTTATGATAAGGGGAACCTCTAGCCATAAGGAGTGCTTATTGACATTTTGCAGAAAAAAAAAAAAAAAAAAAAAGAGAGAGAGACTTAGTATCTGCAAGAATTTAGAATGTTTAGAAAAAAAAATAAAGAAGAAAATAAAAATGCATGCTGTGGAGATCCCCCGGCTGGACCGAGGCTCCCAGAGTTTAGCAGAGTCATAGGATAGTAAATTTAAGGGTTAAATCAACCTTCTCTATGCTTGTACTGTGTTCCCCGCTTCCTCCCCCTTACATTCCAGAACCAGATAAAGACCTCATCACATAAAGACACACAGCAACAATTTTTTTTTTTTTTTAACAGCTTGCAAGCAAAAGTTAGCAGAATCCGTGTTAGAATGCTGAAAAAAAAATGTATAAACGTTTGGACACAAGAGGCAGGATTTGTTCAGTATAACATCCACAGTCTCTTAATACAGATATACCTCAGCAATCTTGGCCTTAAACATGCACTTATAGTAAGACAGCAAATATCAGAAGCTGACAGAGAAGGATGCTGCAGGATGTTTTGACATTCCTAAACAAACACCAGTGCAGACACATTATCAAAATGATTTCTTAGGAAATCAAAAGGGGAAACTTTTATACAAAGAGGGAGTTACATACAGAGAAAAAGAGGATTTCTTGGAGAAAGGAATCTTAAGGGAAATTGTCTCGCCCTACAATACTCCCATTAACCTGGTAAAGAAGGCAAATGGTGACTATAGGTTTGTACAAGACCTAAGCGCCATCAATAGCCTAGTGGTACCGATTGCCCCAATAGTGCCTGATGTGCCATCAATACTTACCGCCATACCATACGATGCAGAGTATTTTACTGTGATTGATTTAAAGAATTTTATTTTTCTCCGTCCCTGTAGACGAGGAGACACGGCCACTCTTTGTTTTTACTGTGTTGATTGACCAACACAGTCGTCAATTTAACTGGTGTAGAATGCCGCAGAGTTATATAGACCTGTGGTCTATTCTATAGTACTCCAAGCCACTCTCAGGCCTTGGACTGCCCCTCATGGTTCTGTACTGTTGCAGTATGTTAATGATCTTTTGATTTGTAGCTCTTCAGAGGAGGACTGCCGAGCTGATAGCCTATCTTTATTGAAATGGTTACATGTATGTGATCACAAAGTGTCTAAGAAAAAGTTACAATGGTGTAAACAGGAGGTTGAGTACCTAGGGTTTGTGCTGTCTCCGGGAGTTAGGAAAGTCAGTCAAAAAAAGAGCTGTTGCTCTTGTGGGTTTGCCCCGCCCACTTACCAAGAAAGACATGCTTACCTTTCTTGGAATGATTGGTTGCTGCCGCCAATGAATATCTGACTGTTCTTTCTATGACAATATATTGAGACAAGCAACCCTCTCTGAAATGTCTGATACTGTAAAATGGTCTGATGAAATGTTAAATGTTTTTGCTATGTTGAAATGTGCAATGGTTACCAGCCCGAGCCTCGGCCTCCCTGAAATATGGCAAAATGTATAACTTGTTTGCCAGGGAAAATTGCAGAACCATGGCGGGAGTACTGGCCCAGGAACATGGTGGGAGACTGCGCCCTGTAGTTTTTATTTTTTCTCCCAAAGATGGTCCCGGTGCAGGTTCAGGGCATGCCCGTGTGTCTCAGAACTCTAGCGTTCTGTGTAGTGGTGGTTGAGATGGCCACTTCTTTCACTCTGGGACACAACACCACACTTCACACTACCCACAATGTGTCAATCCTGTTGAAAAATGTACATACACAGCACATGTCTGCTCAGAGGTTGAGCGGATATGAGGTGATTTTGCTGTCCAATCCAAAATTGCACATCAAATATGCTTCTCCCACTGCAGGCCCAGCACCAATTTTAAACGCCCTTTTAGGATTAAAAGGAGAACAGGATGAGGTCATGCCACAACATGACTGCATTGACCTCATTCACTAAGACACATCACCCAGGTCTGATTTGTCTTCCACAGCACTACCAGATACACAGAATGTTTTGTGGATGATTCTTGCTCTAGGCCAAATGATCACACATACCATGCAGGGTATGCAGTTGTGCAGCTTCCAGATGTTATACTTGAGGCCAAGCCTATCTCATGTCAATCAGCACAGGCTGCTGAATTGCACTCACTAGAGCATGCCAGCTCTTTGAAGGTCTGGATGTAAACATTTACACTGACTCGAAGTATGGGTACGACGTGGTACACGACTTCGGTGTGATATGAAGTAGGCGTGGCTTTGTGGCAGCAGATGGAAAGAACATTTCACATTCTTCTTTGGTAATGTTTTTGCTAAAAGCTATCCAGCTACCTAAAACACTGGCTATAGTACATTGCAGAGCACATACAGGCCAACAGACAGAGATAGCCAGGGAAAACTCTCTGGCTGACTTTGCTGCTAAACAAGCTGCTATCTCACAGACAACAGACATCCAAATGGCTATGCCGATACCTGACATATCCCCATTTGAACAGTCACTTGCAGATCTCCAGGATTATGCATCAAATTATGAGTCAAGGGACTGGGATAAAAAGGGTGTGCAGAAAGATCCAAAAACTGGACTTCTCTGCAAAGAGGGGAAACCATGTATACCAGCGGCAAGTGCATCACTCTTTATTTTACAGTACCACAGAATAGGCCACGCAGGTATACAGGTGACGGCTGATCTGCTGATCTGCTGAGTAGAGATTTTTATATTCTCAAGATGGGTCGAACTTTTCGTGACCACAAAAGAAGATGCACAAACAGTAGTGAGGATCCTCACTCAGGAAATCATTCCTCGATGGGGATGCCCACTTCGAATAAACTCAGACAATGGCCCAACTTTTATGGCCAGGGTCTGCCAGGACTTGGTAAAAACTCTCAAGATAGAATGGAAGTTCCACATTCCCTACCAACCTCAAAGCTCAGGGATAGTAGAAAGAATGAACAGAAAAATAAAAGACAAAAGAAAGACAAGAAAGGCCACAGGAGGAACCTTTGCCAACTGGAAAAAGGTCCTCCCAGCAGTCCTGGCAGAAATAAGAATGACCCCTTCCAAAACAGGGTATTCACCTTTGAAGTTTTGATGGGTAGACCTTTCCCCACCCCATGGGCCAGATCACCTTTAATGGTAGAAAAGGGAGATTTAGACTTAATACAGGAAGAATATGTAAGAAAACTGGTTGAAACATTGGATAAAGTCGAAAGAAATGTTGCTCGCACCTCTCCTTTTTCTTCACAGGAAGCTACTCACCCCTTCAAGGTGGGAGACACCGTGGTGGTCCAACAGCTGAACAGAAATAAGAAGCAAGAGTATCCCTTTGGACCTCCTACCACAGTGGTTGCAGTGACCAGAACAGCCATCCTAGTGGAAAACTGACAGTCCTGGATCCATGCCAGCCGAGTAAAAAAGGTTGCCCAAAGCTCCAGGAGCAGGAAGGAGACCTTGGATAAATGAGGCCCTCAAGCAGAAGTCCAAGCAGATGAAGGAGGAGTTCCTGGGAAAGCAGGTCCGGCCAGAGAAGATGACCTTGCTTATTTCACCACAGACTTCTGGCAAGGCATTTTGCCTCCTGATCTCTCTGATAGTGTTCCTGCCCACCTGGATCATCATTAACTGTATCTATCACTCTGAAGATTTGGGTGCATTTAAAAGTATCTGTGGGAACACACACGCAAGAACATTACAGTGACACAAGCTAGAACAAAGAGAGAGATTAGAGATAGTTTTACTGATAAGATGCTTTTGCTAAAATTTAAGTATGCTTATGCTCAAAAAATCAGGGTATGAAGAATGTTGAATATGTAGCAAATTATATCCTAGTACTGCCCGAATTCCCTTTTGGCTGTACCTTTAAATATCTCCTCCTTCCTCAACGAGACTCTTCCTGTCTTCTTAACTAACATATCCACTCTATATAAATAACACTGTTATCTTTCCAATAGCAGGTAAAAGTCATTCCCCAATTGGTGTTTTAATTTAGGGAATGAGACACAGACTAACTCCTCCATTTGTAGTAGGTCAATATTTAACATTTCCATGTGCGAATCTAGAGGCCAGTATACACCCCAGTTACCCCCTCAAACCCCACGACAAAAGGGAATTGTTCTATAAACAAGATATTGCCTGGGCATGGTTTCCTTCTTGGACAGGATGGGGTATAGACATGATGAAAAAGTTGAACAATTATTCAAGTACATTGGATGAGGTAATGGAGAGGAATTCAGATGACATTGCTATGTTAAACATAGAAACTAGAGCAATTAGAAAACAGCTAGAACTACATGAGTTAGCTATAGAAAGTATGAGTGCAGCTCTCACAGGTTTATGTGAAATGACTAAAGACTACGAATGCTGTACTTGGATCTCTAACACAAGTGCTAAGGTTCCTGACTACTATGATATTTATCCTTGCTCTGATTCTTTACCTCTGCTTTAAGTGTTGTATTTGCATAATTGCACGCATTCAATCTC
Source organism: Lithobates clamitans (assembly GCA_037952925.1). Lineage (NCBI taxonomy): Eukaryota > Metazoa > Chordata > Amphibia > Anura > Ranidae > Lithobates > Lithobates clamitans. Next base: position 6,358,064 of record JBBGZY010000292.1, on the reverse strand, counting down.
CTGATAATAAGGTTCTATCCTACATGACATATATGAAGAATCATCAGGCAATCTATGCCACAATCCCAAAGAAGTACTAGAACACTAGATAGAATGTAGAGATCATCTTATATGATCTAAGAGGGGATTGAAGGGAAATTTAGCTTAACCACCTCCATCTTAAAACTTAGTTTCCATTTTGTGTTTTTCCCTGTACTCTATTTTCACATATTACTAGGAGTGTAATGTAATCTAGTTTCGTTTCTCACATCCCTGTTATCTTTTGTGTTTCGTTTCCTGTAAAGCACGTGATATCTTAAAAATAATTAGTTTCACTTTTGTCATAAATTGTTTCTGTATTTTATTGGATAATTTGTATGACGCGGTCAAGGGGCGGTAGTTTCTGAAAGCCCCCTTTAAATATTCACACCAAAGAATAAAGATTAGATTTGCTCGGCGAGACTTTTGGAGTTTTTTATCATTGTCTCAATGGGCTAATCTCACAGGCCTGTGGGGATTGTAAGGTACATCTTATGCAGACTTATCGAGGGTCTAAAAATATCCCTAGACAATCTACATTTTCCCAACACCTGATCCATGCACATCTGCAGCCTCAGAGGGGACAGGGAGGGGGCGGGACGAGTGGCAACAGATCACATACAGTAGAATCTCCTGTTTACTCAGCGGCCTCTTTAATACAAAGTCCCGCCTCCTATAATAGACAGAATAGTTGTCCAATGCCAGCCCAGGAGATGGGACTTCCTATTACAGAGGCCAACGAGTAAACAGGAGATTCTCCTGTATGTAATCTGACGGCACTCGTTCCGCCCCCTGCCTGTCCCCTCCGAGGAAAATAAATACGATATATATCTTTTGTGGCCCCCCCAACTAATTTGTTCGAATATATATATCCAAATTACCAGTGGAGCCGTATGAAACCGGACCAAGGGCCGCACTTTGAACATGCCTGCTGTACAGGCTTTGGAACTAAGATTCCAGAAGCTCATTCTCTGAATATACAATGGTGCCAAGCGAGATTTCTTGCCTTGCCCCATGGGACACACAAACCAGCTTAAATGCACTTTGGGGTAACATTTGAAATATTGGCTATGGGAAAACTTCAGCTAAACATGTTGCAGTATTTATTTTATCACAAATGTAATTGGACCTATTATCAATGGCATTAAAAAAGCATATGTTTCATCTATGCAAAATAACTGCCACCTTTATTGTGAAAGTACTTAATAAAATAGCAAGTAATTGTACATAATTTGCTATCTGCCACGAGCAGCCCAACATAATTTTCAGAAAAGAAAAATCTGCTATAGCGGTTCTATTTATTGTTAAATCACAATAAATTATGTGCCAGGCAGCACCTGCTTTGGTTAAAATAGTCAATGACTAATAGCGGTGTCACAGTGTAAAGGTTTCAACATACATTTGCAAACTGTGCTGCTGTACATTAGCGACCTGCATAGGAATACATAAATCTGGAGTCGGTCTCAAACCACAGAAGGAAACAGACATAATAAATTGTTTTCTATTGCAGTTCTCTTTAAAGTAAACTCATTAGCTTGGTATTTACAGAGCTGGTTGTGGCCTGAAGTAGTAGCAGCAGTCTACTGCAACTATTGTTAATATAAAAAAAAAAAAAATCTACTCATTATACAGGACCCCTTTACACTTGATCCTTTTCAGTACATTACTGCACATGTATTTATGAGCATTGTAATACGGCAGTCCAATTAGTTGGAACAGGAGACTAATGCATCTCAATGGCCAAAAAAGGACATGATGACCTATTTTTTTAATAATGAAGTGCACCAAAAGGCATTGTTTGATAATTATGAAATTATTGGTATACAGGATTAATATAACACAAACAGTTTGTGCAGCACTTTACAAAATAAATGGCACACATTACAGTTACAATCATAGATGTGCACAGCCTATTGCATTAGGGTGTGCACCCCAAAGTGCATATATATATATATGTGTCTGCATGTGTATACTATATACAATGGCGCTGTCAGTAGAGCAGTGGACAGTGTCATTAGGGCAGAGATTGGTGTGAGTAGGGCAGTGGACGCTGTCAGTCGTTTTTTATTTTTTATTATTTTATTTTCAACAATTTTATTTTTTTAAATATTTTTTACATTTTTTTAGGAGCTCAATTAGGGGGCTTTGGTGAAATATGAGGGGTCTAAACAGAGAGGAATCCGTGCCACACAGGGTGATTAGGGTGTGCCCAGGCTAACACCTATGGTTACAATACATTTCAAGACAAGAGGGTTAGGGGCTTCCTGCTTACAACCTAATTGCAATATCTATGGTGGTATTGATCAGTTAACATTTTTTGATTGGATTGAAAGGAATATAGATCTAATGAGATGGATTTGTATTATTGTATTTAAAGGTATGCTTGTACAGATTGTTTCTGCATTTGTAATATGCAAAAGTCAGATAATATTTTCGAGGTTGGGTAACATATATTTTTTAAAATAATTATCTGGATAAAAAAAGGATGGGGAAGGTGATATTGTTTCCTTAAAATGTTAAAGTATTTTGAATAAGGTTTCCACATTATATTAGCTTCTTTTTCTGTAAATTTGTTACATTATAAAAATATAGATATTTGCACATTAACCTCAATTCCCCAGAGTCTCTCTCTCTCCCTCTCTAATAAGGTTTCCACATTGTATTAGCTTCATTTTCTGTAAATGTGTTACATTATAAAAATGTAGATATTTGCACATTAACCTCAATTCCCCAGAGTCTCTCTCTCTCTCTCTCTTTCTCTTTCTCGCTCTCTCTCTCCCTCACCCTCTCCCTCTCCCCTCTCCCTCTCCCCTCTCCCCATCTCCCTCTCCCTCTCACCATCTCCCTTTCCCTCTCCCTCTCTCCCTCTCTCTCTCCCTCTCTCCCTCTCTCTCTCTCTCCCTCTCCCCTCTCCCTCTCTCTCTCCCTCTCCCTCTCTCCCTCCCTCTCTCCCTCTCTCTCTCTCCCTCTCCCTCTCTCCCTCTCCCTCTCCCTCCCTCTCTCCCTCTCTCTCCCTCTCTCCTCTCCCCTCTCACCATCTCCCTCTCTCCCTCTCTCTCTCCCTCTCCCCTCTCCCCTCTCTCTCCCCCTCTCTCCCTCTCTGTCTCCCTCTCCCCTCTCTCCCTCACCCCTCTCTTTCTCCCTCTCTCTTTCTTTCACCCCTCTCTTCTCTCATCTCTCTTTATTTTTTCTTTTTCTTTTTTTTCTTGTCAACATCTCTCTTTCTTATCTCATTTCTCTTTTCTCTCATCTCCCTTTCTCTGCCCTTGTTCACACTGAACATGGCTTTGAAGTCGTGCAAGTTCATCTGAACATACTGAGCAACCATTGTTGCCCCCATGTACGTTCATAATTTCAAATTATACAAAGAAACACAGATTAAAATATTACTATATATTATATTAGACTAAAAAATAAAACCAATGCAGCCACTATATCTAATTATGTAGGATAGGAATTTTTTTGTAGTGTAGGTTTGTTAGTAGAGGTAAATTTAGTTAGCTCATGGCTAAGCCTGAGCTGTGAATCTGGGTCAGGGTTCAATGAGTCAGGGCTGGGTGACTCATCCTGACAGCTCCACTGGTGCCTCCCCCTGATCTAGAAGGTTGTAGAAATGTCTAGAGCTAGTGGGTAGAGGTTAGGAGGAGCTGCCAGCAAATTCCCAGGCTGGCAAGGGGCAAGGCTTACCTCATAAATAGGCATAAGCCATGCCAGCAGGGGCAGTCGGGCGGAAGATGGAGATATAGTACTGTGGAGGCTGTCGGTGGACCTCTGGGATACCCCCTAGTCTGAGGGGGGGTGACCTTGGGCCGGGGCTTAGGTGCTGAAAGGATCCTGCCACAACACATGGAGGAAGCCCTTCCTGGAGGCATGGGAGCAAGTAAGAGGACAGTTTGAGTAGAGCAACGCTACTGGGGACTTACAAGGGGGGAGACTGACACATGTAGGTAGTTTTCCCTGAAGACAGCGTTGTGCCAAGTCTTCATCCCTTCCCTGGGAGATCTCCTGCAGAATCAGCCAGGTGGGCTGGTGAGAGTTGGTCTGGAGGACTGTGGAGGAAATATAGCCAGGAGGGCTAGTGAAAGGGGCAGCTGCCGGCAGGTGGGTTGGCAGTGCCTGAAGAGGTGGTGCAGGGACCAGTAGCCACTGGAGGGAAAGTACAAGCTGGTCACTGTAATCTGCTACACAACAAGGGGCTTCCAGTTCCTGCCCGCAAAGGCACATTGCTAAATCTGTCAAGGAGACTGTATATAGGCTGTATATAGACTGTGTATTGGAAGATGTTCCTGAAGTTGTTGCCAAAGTTTTGCAGCTGAAGTCTAGTGGGCATCCCATAACCTCCCATCCCCGTCCAAGTTATTAACCCTCAATAAACCACAAAAAACAAAATTACGGACTGTTCTCTGTCTCTGGAGTGCCTGTGAAAATTCGGTATGCCTGGCTGTGGGGGATCCCAGTTCATCTGCGGCTCCCTAGGGGGTGCGCTACATTACATTTGTGGTTTGAGGGTTTAATATTGCTTTGAAAAAATAATAAATTTTCCCAAAAATGCAAATTTGCAGAAAAGATTACATTTGGATCTTGCACACCAGTATACAACAAAACATGACAAAAAAAAAAGAAAAGAAATTACGGTAAGTTGATACATTAAAACGGATATAAAATGTGCCAAATATGATGAACAAAAGTATAGAGAACACACCACAGTTTATAAATATGGTAATAATCTATATCTCAGTTTATTATTAGATGCAGGATTCGTACAAAAACAGCAAATATGCCTACTTGTAGAAGGTCAATAGTCAGGGGAATACTATATACAAAAAGTAGCATACAGAAATCTACTATTTAATTGGGATAAAGGGTCATTAATACACATGGACCTGGAAGATTCAACTGCAGAATGTTTGCTGAATGTCATGATCAATGCTTTATAAATCTGCCACAATTACTTCATTTTATTTATTATTTATTTGTAGAACAGACCATGAGGATGTGTTTTGCAAAGACAAATCCTCATAGAGATTTGCACTCCTGTAACTTGGTTTGAATCAAATTTAGACTTTTCAACTCGGGGGTGGGGGGGAGGGTTCTGGTGTTTGGAGACCCATGGAACCCCTAAAAGGAAATGGATGTAAGCAGACGTGCATCTGCCTATGTCTACCTGCATCCAGTCAGGTTAGAAAATGCACACCTGGATGTAAGGGGGGCTTCTGATTGGCTGTGTGTTGACACCAAGAGGCGCAAGCCCCCACCCCACTTCTTTGATTGAACAACAACCCACCTGCTTGTAGACCTATATCTCCCCCATTGGGTGCCAAACTCCATGCCATAGGCCTGCCACAACATCCCCAGCCATTAGCCTTTATGTTCAAAGAAAGGAATGTCCAAACAAATGATTCAGTTTCCGCACTTTACTGAGGTTCTTCAAAAGATGGCAGACAACTCATCATATAATATTTGGGGTCACTTGACATTATTCTATTAATCACATATAGTGGATGAACTATAGCAGTCATTGGGGTTGATTTACTAAAGACAAATCCACTTTGCACTACAAGTGCACTTGGAAGTGCAGTCACTGTAGATCTGAGGGGAAGCTCTGAAATGAGGTGAAGCTCTGCTGAAGTTATCATCCAATCATGTGCAAGTAAAAATGCAGTTTTTTTTTATTTTCCTTGCATGTCCCTCTCGGATCTACAACGACTGCAGTTCTAAGTGCACTTGCAGTGCAAAGTGAATTCACCTTTAGTAAATAACCCCCATTATGTGAAAGCAGCACACAGCATATCACCATAGCTCTCAACTGTCCTCGATTTGGAGGGACTGTCCCTCCTTCAGAACAAAGTCCCTCTGTCCCTCTTTCCTCCTCATTTTTTCCTCATTTGGTCTGATCTATATAGTTGTATATATTTCAAAAAGTATATTACAGTGCTAAACATTTGATCCAATTTCGAAACTGCTGCATTTGTAAATTCCAAAAGTCAATACAAAGGAATAGTAGTGGGAAAAAAAAGCACTTGTGGGATAACCAATCATTTGTTTTGTACTATTCTCCTTTAAGGGGGGCATGGCAGGGGGTGTGTCCTATGCCTACATACTTTTGCTAATAGGTGTCCCTCATTCCCATCTCAGAAAGTTGGGAGGTATGATATGACCCTTATGCCGCGTACACACGAGCGGACTTTCCGGCAGACTTGGTCCGGCGGACCGGACTATGTCGCACAATTCGATCGTGCGTGGGCTCCAGCGGACTTTTTTTTCCCCAAAAGTCCGACGGACCTAGAAATAAAACATCTTTCCGATGGATTAGAAAAATCCACTCGTCTGTATGCTAGTCCGATGGACAAAAACCAACGCTAGGGCAGCTATTGGCTACTGGCTATCAACTTCCTTATTTTAGTCCGGTCGTGTGTCATCACGTGCGAATCTGTCAGACTTTGGTTGATTGTGTGTAGGCAAGTCCGTTCATTTGAAATTCCGTCGGTAGTCCATTGGAAAGTCCGTCGGACAGATCGTCGGACCAGTCCGGTCGAAAAGTCCGCCCGTGTGTACGCGGCATTAGACATCTTCCCATCCACAGTCGCCCTCCTTCCCAGGGTCATTAGTACTCCGTCAGAAGGCTCTGACTTGCCATAGACTTTATGCATCTAACGCTCATCTCCCTGCGTGTCGTTCCAGATGCAGGATCACTGCAACTGCACCTCTAGTATCAGTACATTTCTCCCAGGTCCTCCAGGAAGATAGACATCACAACAGAGAACACTTAGCCTGGCCTGAAGGGGCTTTTGCCACCAAATCCAGCCTCTACCAAGCATAAGAGACAGGAACACTACAGCCAGCTCTTCTGTGTCCAGCACTACCTCACCCTGTCCTCCGCCCCTATCCTGGGCCTCTGCATAGCTGACTACATACAGTATGCATGCTGGTGGGGTATCTGGCTCCCATGCCCCAACTGCACTATGTTTCTCCCAACCTGGTATATACTGTATGTAGGCACTGACTCCACCATCCCTTACATCACTACAACAAGGTATTGTTTAAAAGGGACCTAACGCCCATGTACATTATTCCCATTACCACACACTATTGCTATTGTGGAACTGAGCCATATATTGGCAGACTAGCTAACTGCACCTGCTTACATCCCTTAACCATGGCACGTCCTCATGCCATAAGAGGTACCCCCTATCAGGAAGATGGCTTGCGAAAACTTTTAAATGGCAATACAATAGTGAACTGTGCAACATAACAAAACAGCAGGGAGAACTAAGGTGTAATAGTCCATATACCTGGCACATAACTTAAACGCTACACATAAACAGTTTCATGGCATTAAAGTCTGAATGCCTTAACTTAAGTTATAATTCAAATGTTGTAGAATTTAAATCGCACACAATCAGCATAACATGGGGTACTAGAAATCAGAACAAAATACACACAATATGCAGTAATTAATAAACACAGTCAAAAACAAACAGCATCATAAATGACATACTGAGAATCACAAAAAAGGATTATGTGTAGTATTTGGGGTCTGGATACTTCCTCCAATCCTCTATAACCTGAACTTGTCTGACAAAAAATAAAGAATACGGGATAAATACGTGTGGCGCTAAATAGTAGTGTACGTTATTGGACAAGGCCTGACAGAATGGGAATCCGTGAGGACAACAGCCCAATAAAGTATATTTAATGAAACACCAAAACAACTTGTGTGCTAAACTAGTGAAAATAATACATAAATAAGTAGGTTAATCAGAGGGGGATCTGAACAACATTAAAGAACAATAATGGTGAAAACACCTGACTATAAACAGTGTGGCAAGAAGAATAAAGGAATTCTTTCCCATAAATCCCAATTCAAAAGGTGATAAATTAAACAGAACTTATAAGTAATGTGGTGACACATATGCAAAGTGTAGAATGGTGAAACACCATAACGACATGTATTGCTGTCATAAGAAAGGTCCAGCGAATGATTATAAATAAATGAATGATATGACTTCAGTCAAGTGACAAAAATTAAAAAATACAAAGAATAAAAAGTCTGTAGTTGTCAAGATGATTGGTAGAAGACCTTCAATCCGGGGATGGCATCCACAGGATAAGGGGCTCAGCATATATAAAGATGGGATAGGTAAAAAATACTCTTACCGGAAATGGTGGACCCCTCGGCCAGCGGCCTGGGGGTCAAACAGGCTTAAGGATAAGGAAGAAGGGTTCCACGGCAGTTGGAGGGGTTGGGGGGAACCCTCGACACTCACCAACCGACCTCTCTGGTTGTAACGACTCCCGGTCTCCAAGGGGTCGATCAAGAGTTGTTCACAGGAAAGCCACTTCCAGAGACCAGGTATGGGTCCTCAAAAATGGGGTTTAAACAGAAGGAAACCACCCCATAGTGTAAATCCGCTTACTAAGAAGCATTTATTTATAAAACAAAGGCTAAACAGCACGCCTTGACCTAAACATCACAGTCAGGTATAAAACAATAAAAAGCGCTATAGAATAAAAGTGGCAAGACAGGCATAACCCTCCAACTGCCGTGGAACCCTTCTTCCTTATCCTTAAGCCTGTTTGACCCCCAGGCCGCTGGCCGAGGGGTCCACCATTTCCGGTAAGAGTATTTTTTACCTATCCCATCTTTATACATGCTGAGCCCCTTATCCTGTGGATGCCATCCCCGGATTGAAGGTCTTCTACCAATCATCTTGACAACTACAGACTTTTTATTCTTTGTATTTTTTAATTTTTGTCACTTGACTGAAGTCATATCATTCATTTATTTATAATCATTCGCTGGACCTTTCTTATGACAGCAATACATGTCGTTATGGTGTTTCACCATTCTACACTTTGCATATGTGTCACCACATTACTTATAAGTTCTGTTTAATTTATCACCTTTTGAATTGGGATTTATGGGAAAGAATTCCTTTATTCTTCTTGCCACACTGTTTATAGTCAGGTGTTTTCACCATTATTGTTCTTTAATGTTGTTCAGATCCCCCTCTGATTAACCTACTTATTTATGTATTATTTTCACTAGTTTAGCACACAAGTTGTTTTGGTGTTTCATTAAATATACTTTATTGGGCTGTTGTCCTCACGGATTCCCATTCTGTCAGGCCTTGTCCAATAACGTACACTACTATTTAGCGCCACACGTATTTATCCCGTATCCCATCACAATTAGTCTGATTGTTGTGTCGGCAGCTTCCTTCTGTTCTAGTTGGCGCATTATTAATTTATTTCAAAAAATAAAGAATGTCCTCAGTATTGGGATGGGCCACAATTACTTTGTCCATATACACTATAATGTCAAAAGTATTGGATCACCTGCCTTAATAAGCATGTGAATTTTACAAAATCCGTTGTCTGAAATTCTGATCGTGTGTACTCAAATCCGACGCACAAAGTGCCACGCATGCTCATAATAAATTAAGAGACGAAAGCTATTGGCTACTGCCCCGTTTATAGACCCGACGTACGTGTTTTACGTCACTGCGTTCAGAATGATCGGATTTTCCGACAACTTTGTGTGACCGTGTGTATGCAAGACAAGTTTGAGCCAACATCCGTCGGAAAAAATCCATGGATTTTGTTGTCGGAAAGTCCGATCAATATCCGACTGTGTGTACAGGGCATTAGTCCGTAGGGTTCAATATTGAGTTGGCCCACCCTTCGCAGCTATACCAGCTTCAACTCTTCTGGGAAGGTTGTCCACAAGGTTTAGGAGTGTGTCTATGGGAATGTTTGACTATTCTTCTAAAAGCGTGTTTGTAAGGTCAGGCACTGATGTTGGACGAGAAGGCCTGTCTCGCAGTTTCACCTTGAATTCATTGTCCAGAGAACTAGTTGATGTTGGAGAAAGAGAAGAGATGTAATGAGCTGAATCCCCAGGAACCAGATGAAATAAGAGTATTTCCACAGCAGACACCATAAAGTGCAGATACTACATTCCCTCGCTGCTACAGTCTGCCACCAGAGCCTTTAAAATGAATTTGAAGGTGTAGGTGTCCTAACAGTCACAGCCTGCACTGGGCTCAGCAAGTTTCTCTTTACCACCACGTCAGGACTAAATGCTCAAGAGGTAAAGCAATTGTCCCGTTTTCCCCACACCTGTAAGTACTGCGCCTTTCTCTTGGCTTTGGTGACAGCTGTGATAGCAGGGGACCCTTAAGTATCAACTTGTACCTGCTGTACAATAATAACCTTTTCCTTTGCAGAGAGTACAAGTTAACATCAACACATTATTTTTACACAAGGCAGCCTATACAATTTTGTCATTAATGCTTATTGGTTTTAAATATATTTTGATTTGGGCATACAGTATCGACCATGTACCCAATTTGCCTTTACTAATAAAGTGATGATTCCAAATTTCCTATGTTGTCAGCCACAAATATTAGTGATTTTTGCATCTAGAAAAGATAGGATGATTTTACTGCATAGATAACAAAATAGTATTTCAGCATTCAATAGACATTTTATTTGTCATGATAAAGAGAATCCAACCGTCCTTTCCGTTAATGCCAGCAGAATCATTGGTAACATGCCAAAGAAAACAAAGCTATAGGACTAACTAAGGACACAGTGGACACATGAGCAATGTGTAAGAATGATTTGGAGTTAATGACTCAAAAATATTCCAAATTAGGTACAGAGGTATTGAAATGTAAACTACCTAAACCTGGACCAAAAAAATCCAACCATTCCAGCCAGGATTTTGATGAACACATGCAAACGACAGATTATGCCTTAGGCATTGTTAATTTATTTCACCGGTTTTAAAGACATTTAAAGCCCAACTATGACTTTTATGTAAAATTAAAATAATCAGTGGCCAAGCAGGTGTAAAAATTAAATAAGCAGCTTTTGCTTTAATTCTCAGCTTTTGCTTTAATTCCCTCTGGCATTGTTCCCAACAGACCCACTGCCAAAACTGAAAGATGCTCAGCGTCATCCAACCCACTTCTTGTGAGCCCTGAGGGCGTATCATGAAGCCGGTGTGGGCTCACTGTACTACTGGACAGAACATAATTTACATGCCATGGGCATGGTTCTGTCAATAAGCAGGTATCACCACCAATGATGCAGGAGCAGAAGAATCTGTGAGAGGAAAGACTGATTTTGTGTGATCAGCTAAAGGACTGCAGGATTTAAGGTAAAAATAATGTGCTTTTTAAAACATAAGTAGGGGGCTTTAGGTAGGGGGGTTTAGGGAGGTTGAGAAAATAGGATTATTGGGGGTCTTAGAAAACATGGGGTCTAAAGCTTATAGGGTAACTCCACTTTTGTGGGGGAAAAAAATAGCAAATAAAGAAAAAATAATATAGCATATACAATTGCGACACAAGTCATATTGTGATTGAATGTTATTAAAAATTACTTTTCCTTTTCAATCTGCAGCCGCTGTAATTTTCTAAAAAAGCAATGCAATGTGGCTACCTGGAGATGTTCTGTACACAGAATGTGTACAGAACGTCCCCCAGGAACATCATTTCCTGCTTGTGTGATTGGCTCACCGATTTTCCAAGAAATCTGCACTAAGATACAAGTCAATCCTTTTTTGGTGAGATACTCCCAATAGGAACTGTCTAAAGGGATACAGGCTCAGTGATTTCCCTTCTTAGTGTCCTCAGGGCCGTCTTTAATATAGATTGGACCCTGGGCAAAAATGTTCTTGCCCCCCCCATGCAGTTTCACTCTCTACCTGCTTTGAGGCATACAATAAATAGCAGCTAGACTCAAAATCAGATCAGGCAGCGATTGGGATTGGTTGCCAGAGGTTACAGTGTATATCATTACCGCTCACTGATTAGTTGCTAGAGGTTACAGCACATGATTTATGCTTGTTGATTGGTTGCTAGAGATTACTGTACATCAATTCTGCTCACTGATTGGTTGCTAGAGGTTACTGCACATCATTACAGCTTACTGATTGGTTGCTAGATGTTACAGCACATCATCTCCTCACTGCCTGCACACCATGGATCGAGGAGATGAGGGGACCTATTAATAGAAAACTGCTAGGGATCCTAGGACTCCTGGGATCAGTGCTGGGGGGAGGGGTGAGTGTGTTCAATTTCCAGCATGCCCCTTTATCTCCCCAGTGGGCAGCATTCTGTATAGGTGATGGTGGTTATGACCTCAGGGGGGCATGATATATATATGAATGCTGCCTCTATTTACATATGAATGCTGCTGGTCCGCCGCTATTTACATATGAATGCAACAGCTATTTACAAATCAATGCTGGTATTTACATGTAAACACAGGGTCTGCAGGTGAGTCATCTGTACACAACAATAGGGTAGAGCTGGGCAGCATTAGTAACAGAACTTTACACTGAGATATCAGGATACAGCACTGGACTAAAACCTCAAGGGACGAGGGGATTGAAACTGGGATGGTTGGCAAATATGGGGCAGCTGCTTTGGGCCCCACACTAATGACAGGGCCCAGGGCAGCTGTCCCTTTTCCCCTGCTTTAAAGACGGCCCTGAGTGCCCTGCAGGTGCACAGCTGATTGATAATTATGAGACTCACTTTCCCACATGGGCACAGGGAAACACACATGAGTTTCTTCAGAATAACAAAACGTAGGAATCTGCAACAAAGTTTGTTAAAAAGTTCTCAACAAAAGTGTAGTTACACTTTCAATCAAAGCACTAAGAAAAATGACAGCATATAGAAATTCCGGTAAATCCTTTAAAAGCCTTCACTTAAAGGGGTTGTAAAGTCAGAAGGTTTTTTAACTTAATATATTCTATGCATTAGGATAAAAAGCCTTCTGTGTACAGCAGCCTCCCCAGCACCCCCTAATACTTACTTGAGCCCCATCTCTGTCCAGTGATGTCCACGAGTGTCTCAGCCATCCAAGATTCTTCCTCCTGATTGGCTGAGACACAGCAGCTGCACCATTGGCTCCCACTGCTGTCAACCAAATTCAGCTAGACAATCAGGAAAGAGAGGGGGGCGGGGCTCTGTGTCTAAATGGACAGAGGGAGCTGTGACTTGCCTCGGGTGCCCCCATAGCAAGCTGCCTGCTGTGGGGGCACTCAACAGGAGGGAGGGGCCAGGAGCACAGAAGAGGGACCCGGGAAGAGGAGGAGCTGGGCTGCTCTGTGCAAATCCACTGCAACAGAGCAGGTAAGTATAACATGTTTGTTATTATTATGGGGAAAAAAACAAGACTTTAGTATCACTTTAATCCCCTGTGAAAATTCCATCAGTTATCACGTAAAATCAGGTCATGTAATCCTGCGAGTCTGCTTCCGATTTCTAAAGATGCCACTTAAAAAGAGTAATAGCTGCCAAGGCTCTAGTTGGTACTGGGTGGAGGTTTATTCCGCAGAACATGCAGCAGGTACTACTATAATCAGGAACTCTCCTGATCTTGCCTGGAGACTCTCGCTATTTAGTTTCCCTGCTGGGTTTCCAGGCCACCAGGAATTATTTCTGGTTTCATTTGTTGTCTATATTTTTATTGTGACGGACTGCCTGGCACCCCGACTGAGTGTCTCCACCAATCGGTACCGGTTGACGGGTAGCTAATACCAGCCCTTTGCCCCCAAGCATCATATGCAGACAAGATGTTGGGGTAACATCTTGTCTGCACGGGCTGAGCGGTGTCCCTCCAAATTGCAACTAACATCACGCAAGGTGTGTAATGACACGGGGCAGCACTTTTCGGAGAAACTCTGTACTTTTATTACTGTACACAGTGACACGGCTCACCTCTAAGTCGGGGAACTGCCTTAAAGTTTTATTTCCACATGACCCAGGCATTGATGAGTAACACGTGATATTTTTTCAGATTTAGATTTAACTCTAATTCCACAATTGCACTCTGTTCTTTTTTCCCTTACAATTAGGTGATCAGATTTTCAAAATGAAATCCAGGGACATTTTTTTTTTATTGACAAATGGTAAACTATTTTATAAGCATATTTTCCTCAAATGATATATGCAGTGTATGTGTTTATGGAATAATTTTATGATATATACATTATTTTTCACATTTCGTCCATGAGATAAAAAAAAAAAAAGATACTTACCACCTCCTCCCCTCATACCACTGTCCAGAGCACTGTGTACAATACAGGTCTCCCCTCATACCACTGTCCAGAGCACTGTGTACATTACAGGTCTCCCATCATACCACTGTCCAGAGCACAGTGTAGTCCCCCAGTCAGCACAGTCCCCCCCAGTCAGCACAATCCCCCCTCCAATCAGCATAACCCCCCCATTCTGCACAATCCCCCCTAGTCTGCACAATCCCCCCCCTCCCAGTCTGCACAAACCCCCCAGTCTGCATAATCCTCACCCCCCCATCTGCACAACCTCCCCAGTCTGCACAACCCCCCCCTGCACAATCCCCCCCCAGTCAGCACGACCCCCCCCCCCCCCAGTCAGCACAATATCCCCCAAGTCTGCACAATCTCCCAGTCAGCACAATATCCCCCCAGTCTGCACAACCCCACCCCAGTCAGCACCATAACCCCCCAGTCTGCACAAACCCCCCCACCCCACAGTCAGCACCATATCCCTCCAGTCTGCACAATCCCCCCCAAGTCTGCACAATTCCCCCCCCTGGTCAGCACAAGGGGGAGAACGAAATGAGAAGGGAAAGAGGCAAAGCAAAGAGGTCTGGTGAGAGAGGATGGCTCACTCACCAATTATGCCTCCCCTCTCAGGCTGGTTTTCACAGGTAGGCTGAGCAGAGTGCATGCATTGCATGCAGGAGGTTGGAGTGTGGGCAGACAGCAATTTGAGGTGGAGTGTCTGATTGGACAGGCGGCAGAGTTAGGGAGGAGCCAGGAAGTGCTGATGGGACGGGCTGCTGCCGATACAGCACGACTCCCGGGCCGCCGGCCGGTGTTCTGCCGAGAAAGTTCCTCTCGGCGGATAAAGACCCCCAGTAGGAACCGGCAGAAATAGCCGAAGCGAAATACAGAAGAAATCAGCTGTACACGGTGCCTGTAGGGGGCCGCTCGCCACGCTTCGCTCGCCACGCTTCGCTCGCCACGCTTCGGGCACGGCCTCGCTGCGCTCGGCACTTTTTTATTCCCCCTCTAGGTCCACTTGGATGGAGGGGCTTTAGCCTGGACCTAGGGCGCAGGCGCCGTGTACAGCTGATTGAAGATTTTCGGCTGTTTTCGGCGGCTCCTGGTCATTCGTACTGCGCAAGTGCAGCGCTTGCGCAGTACAGGGGGGAACTTATCCGCCGAGGGAACTTTCTTGGCAAGACACCAGAGCTAAAATGTGGAAGCGCCTGAGGCCGAGCAGTCAAAAATAGTGCCATGGCTGCTGCGGCGCCAATCCGGGGACAAAACCGGGGGGCAAATTCGGTCCGGGGAGAACGTCCCCGATCCGGGGACTGACATTGGAAAACGGGGACGTCTGGTCAGCCTACCTTACAAAATGTTGATATATATGCACCTGACATACCATTATACCAGATAAAGTGGATATACTTATTCAAAGTGCTGGCACCCAGGGGGGCATTTTTACTTACACTGAGCCATTAATCCAGAATTATCTCCAGTCAATACTATCTTCCCTGGCGTGCTCTACATAGCTGTGATTTGTATCTCTGAGCAGAACAGGGTATAGGGGACAGCAGGGAAGGTGTACAGTAAAGTGGGAATGCCAGAAAGTGGGGCCCTGGTCCAATCTTAGTACTGAGGCCTGTATATCTATTGCTACACCACTGTTATATAACCTATTCAGTGAACTCCTATGAGTCCTTGATTTTTTTATCAGCTAGAGAGCCTACTGACATCAACAAAAGATCACAGGAGGACAAGTAACAAGGGAGGCAAATATTTAAGAGTCATAGTATATATAATAAACATGTCCTGTCAGGTGTTTACTCCTGACCCTAAGGGTCGGTTCACACTGAGGCAGCACGACATACAGCGCGACTGCCTCAGGCGACCCAGGACACGACACAGCAGTGACTTGCAAGACAACTTCTGTATAGAAGTCAATGCAAGTCGCCCCGAAAGTCGTACAGGAACCTTTTTCTAAGTCGGAGCGACTTGCGTCGCTCCGATTAGAATGGTTCCGTTGCACAGGACGGGACGCTACTTGTCAGGCGACTAGGTCGCCTGACAAGTAGTCCCAGTGTGAACTGGGGCTAACTACTAGCTTCATTTCCATATTGTAACACCAGTGTTATTGAATAGTTTTTGCACAAATCATTTCTCTATGCTATGTATAATCATATGTATAAAGAAAAGAGTATTGGTTTGCTCAAAAGCAAGTGTAAAAATATTTTAAAAACTCAAAATTTGAAGTTCAATAAGAAAAGCATTTTACTATAGCATATGAGCAATTAAAATATATATATAATTACTAATTTAATAGGCATTTTCATTTAATAATACATGTTTCTAATGAGAAGCCCAGTTGTATACAACAATAACAACTCCTTTAAAATACTGGCTAGTCTGCAGCCAATATATGCCAGTGATTGAACTGCATACCAGATTTCAGCAGCAGGTGGTGCTGTAGATGAATGTTATAATTTCTCTTAGATTGTAAGCTCTAAGGACAGGGCCCTCTGATTCCTACTGTATTAAAGTGTATTGTATTTGTACTGTCTACCCTCAAGTTGTAAAGCGCTACGTAAACTGTTGGCGCTATATAAATCCTGTATAATAATAATAATAATCATTTCATGAATAGTAGCTCCCAACTCTGAATTTTTTGCTTACCCCCACTTTTCTGTCATTAACGCAATCAATTCGACATCTTAGGACTGGGGAAATCCCTCATGCAAAGTCACCTTCATAGCGAGGGAAGGTTTCTGAACCAGAGTGGCAGAACCTTCGTGAAGTCCTCAACAGGAACAGCAACAGCTTCTGCCATTTAAGAAGCCACTCTATGGGCACAATTCACGAAGCAATATGTTACCGCATTCGAGGATGCGGTAACATAGCGCACAACATTATAATAAAAAATGATGCAATTCACGAAGACACTCTCGTTATAAACTCGCATGCTTTTCTATTCAATAATACCACATGACAACGTGCGGTAAGTTATCGCAAGCATCTTGTATGAACATCGAATCCTGTTCATGCTGTGGCCTAAAAATGATTTAAAATCCGCCTCTGTGCAGCAGTGAAAAAAACTATTAAGTGCAATGTTGAGCACTGGATAGTCCTAGGAGGGGTCAAGGAGATGACAGTTCTAGAAATGCAAGTGATCATTAGCTATTTAGGGACATACATTTCAAAATAGGTTTTGATGAACATCTGGCAAATGGCATTACCACCTTCATCAGAATTGATTTCTGGAAGTGCTGGGATCTAGTCCTTGTCTCTTTGCTGAAGGTCAGAATTGGACAGCACACCCGCCCAACGAGCCATATTATGCAGCACACAGCAGACCACAAATATGTCCCCTAATTTTACTGAAGTATAGTGTAAAAATCCCCTAGACATGGATACGCACTGGAATGTGCTTTTCACAACACCAAATGTCTGCTCAATCACTATTCTAGTCTCGGTGAAAGCAGTATTATACTGACTCTCTGCTGCTGAGGATGGTCTCAAAACTGGCGCGAGAATCCATGGTAAACATGAGTACCCTGAATCGCTTAGAAATACAAACATTAGATTAGATTTGTTTTTTGAAAGGTAAGAATACAAGCTTAAAAAAAAGGATGAAACATGTAGGTGTCTTACCTATCAGCCAACCTGCGGATATATTTTGAGCTTTGAAATTCTCATAGATTAGGGGTTGGCGTAATATGTGTGCATCATGCACAAATCCCGGAAATCCTGTGACCTATACCTGATGATCAGATTGGCATCACAAACCACCTGGATGTTTAAGGAGTGGTAAGCTTTCCTGTTCCTGTATATGTGCTCCTTAAATGATGGTGCAGAAAAGGCAACATGGGTACAGTCAATTGCACCAAGCACATTGGGTATTCCGGCAATACTGTAGAAATCTTTTTTTATTTCATCCTACTCCTGGTGAGAATCAGGGAAAAAGATGTATTTTGGTGCTATTGCACAGAATCCAATTAGAACTTGAGTGAGGAGACAGGAAAAAGACGACTGGGAAATTCCCACAATCTCAAAATCCCACAATATAAGGCTGACAGCAACTTGGTCATGGTGCTATGGCATGACTTCTCTGTGTAGAGGGCTCAAGGTACCCGATTGGTTGGATATAGAGCTCCATTATCAGTTGCTTGGATAACCTGAACTTCTGCAGGGTCTCATCTTCAGGGACTTGGTCCAGAAGTGTGCGCTTCTTGAAGGTTCTTTCCTTCAAAAGGACCACTTGACATCTCCTCCTCCTCTTCTGTATTGCCTTAATTTCCAGGACACTGGGTGCAAAGGGCTCAATTTTAATAAGATATCCTCTGAAAACCTCTAGATAACACTCCTCACTCCTCTTACACTCCACACACCTCCAGCTTACACTTTCTCGCCTATGTTTCAACCAATCACTGGGGGGAGGCTGACATTGCCGTGGTTACCGCAGTTATTGCAAGCTCGGAGCAGTACTTAATTACCGCATGCATTTATTTATTTATTTCCTTTAGTGAATTGACTTTAATGCCTTTTATGTGTTATTTACCAAACGCTTTTGGTGTTTCAGTTAATTACCGCATACGAGCGATAGTGAATTTACATCTTCGTTATCACATGCAGTAAGTGATCATGTGACTGACATATTGCATGCAATAAGCTTTAGTGAATTGTGCTCTAGCTCACTACCTTACATAATGCCGACGATGTCTTAGGGTTATCTCAAATGGGAGTTTATGTTTCAGTCAGCTTCTTAGACAAAAGGAATTAGGGGTCAACTCAGAGTATTAGATATAAAGGAGGCTATGGTGTAGCAAAATAAAAGTCCTTGGTGCTAGCTGTCCTACATGTGGCTACTGCTCCCAGCACCATCTCTTCATCTCTGCACTGCCAGCCCTCCTGGCTACAGCTGCCCCTTTCCACTGCCCATGCCACCGCAATCCTCCTGACTGGCTCTACACCCATCCCAGACTGCTCCATCCCAGTTATCTCAGGCGTGTCTCCTAGTCCTCCTGGCCTGTGTGTCACTCCCCAGCTCTCTTGGCTGTTCCTGTTGCTCCTGGAGGCTTGCCCAGCAGTGTTCTTCCGCTGTCCTCCTTGCTCCCAGTGCCTCTTGGCCAGGACTCCTCCATGGTCTTAGGAAGGTCCCGTCCGCACCGGAGCCCAGTGCTGATTAACTATTGTATAATGTGTTAGCCTCCGTGTGTACTTGCTGTGTTTCCTACGTCTGATTCCTGTTACCGACTTTGGCCTGTTCTTGACTCTCCCTGTCTGCTTGTTACCCTGACCTTTGGCGTGTTATGTTTATCCTTGTCTTCTAGTCGCCCTGACCTTTGGCTTACCCCTTACTTCCCTGTCGTTCCAGCCTGCTGCCTCCTTCCTCTTCTCCTCTAGTCTATGGTGAGCGTGAGCTGTGAGACCCTGGTGGCCGCGACCTGGAGCCAGACTGCAGCGCAGTCCATCCTCACCACTAGAGGCTCTGGTGAACACCCGCTGGCTCTTAGACTCCGCGCCCTGGGGAATCTATGCTCTAGCTCCCACTGGGATCCATGTTAGTTATCCTGTAGACCTGCTTTCTGAACCTTCCAGGGTTCAATCCGCAGCAGTCAGTCCTAGGGTCCACTACCTTAGCGGTGCACTTTCCGACTCCTACAGTGTGCATCTGTCACCTGGTCCCAGGTAACCTGACACCCAGCTGGGCTGACCCAGAGTATTTGAGAGGGCCTGCCCCCTGCCAATCCAATTTGGGGATTGGTCAGGGCCCTCGGAATACTCTGGGCAGCTCCACTTTACTTCCCCTCCCATCTTCCTAGAAGGTTCCAGTGCATTCTAGAAATAGGGAGAAGGTCTCAGTGATGGTGTCTGTGAGTCATCCAGCTCTCTCTGGATCTCTGCCCAACCCAGGAAAAACACAGACAGGCTTGGCTGCCAGCCAAGCCTGCACAAATTTACCTACACTTAACACCAAAAAACCTATCTACAATTGTAGCACTAGAGGGTGCTACATAAGCTTTTTTTATCATTTCAAGGCCTTAATAGTAGTGCACAGCAGCATGTTCCCTCTTTATGTACCAACATATTTCACAGCTGAACTGCTTCCTCAGGGCAGTATGGTGTTGTAATAATAAACTGAATATAACAATTAAAAAGTAATGTAAGTGTTTTAATACAAGCATAACTCAGAAACAACTCTTTATTATCTTTGAATATTGACTATAGGCTCTCACATTACAGCGGATAATGGTCGGAGCCCAATCATTTCTCTGGCAGTCACAGGGGCTAGAACAGGTGCAATGTAGACCAGCAGCAAAGGATAAACAATATAAATACTATTGTAAGAATTTTTACACTCCTGCATGAATGTTCCCAAAAGGCAGCCTAGGATGCAATTACATATGGTAAAGCATTCTACCTTTCACCACTAGTAAAATGCATGTACACTCCCTGTGATAGCTTCCCTTTGTCTTACAAATACTTGACAAAAATAAATTCTAGATGTCTATTTTATTCGGAAATCACTTTTAAAGCAGAAAGCCAGCCAAAAATTACAATATTAAAAATGAATAACTTATTAAAGGATAAAAAACAAAACCAACTTCTGCACCAATAATCACATTTGGGCCGGGTTCAGATGTGTGCAGCCAGGAGGTCCAGTGCATCCCTGTTCACCAGTTCAGGTGCGAATCAGGTCTGAATTTTTGCCTGAATTCGCACCTAAACCAGACCCAAACACGCACAGGACCCTTTTGGAATGATAACCGCCGGCCACAACCTGACCTGTGTGAAACGGCTTCATTGCGAGTCGACCACACTCGCCTGTCAATTCGCACATATGTGGACCCAGCCGTAATCCAGAGATTTTCCCCACAGTACTGAGCCCAGGTGGACCCGGAAACCACCTCAGCTGGTGACTGGACAGTGAAAGGAGCAGCGCAGTGATGAACTCATCTTTACACTGCTTTATCTTTTTTATCAGCTCATACAATGATTGACTCCTTCTACAACTTTTTCCTCTTGTTCACCAACCCTACAGTACAGGGACTGCAAAAGTCAGATACCAGGTCAAATGTCCAATAAGGGACTTTGCAGGTGTCAAAAGCATTGTACATACACTGCTTCCATTTAAAATGTACATTTAATAGTGTATTGATGATTACAGAGCTGTATTAACTTATAACTTTTATATCTGCCTAGAGTTCACTTTACCCATTCAGTACTGAACTATTACATTCCCTTCCTGCCCAGGCTATTTTCAGTTTTCAATAGTCATACTTTGAACAAAAATGACACAGTCATGAAACACTACCCAAATTCATTTTATATGTGTTTTTTTTAACTATATAAAGGAAAACATTTTAAAAACATTTTTTCTTAGTTTTTGTTATACAATTTTCCATCAAGAATCTTTCTCCATACATTTAGGCCAGAATGTATTCTTTTACATTTCTCTGGTAAACATAACCCAAATCCAACCACAACCACAAGTGTAGTGACATTAAAGTCCACACTAGCATTCAAATCTCAAAATCTACAGGCATCCACGATCTAAGACTAACCTCTCTAGCCCTGTAAAGAAGAAATCATTATACATACCTTTTTTGAAGCCGCTCCCGTCCGGTCTCCAGCGGTGGAAGCTCTGCAGAGGAGACGGAAATGAATGGGAAGCGGCGTCATCCATAGAGTTACAATGGGGCTTCCGTTTTCGGCTGCCTTCTCTGCACACGCCTCCACAGAGATCCAAGACTAACCTATCTAGCCCTGTAAAGAAGAAATCACTATACATACCTTTTTTGAAGCTGCTCCGGTCCCACGCTGAGCTGTCAGCTGCAGCTTTAAAAAAGGGATGTATAACAATTTCTTCTTTCCAGGGCTAGATAGGTTAGTCTTGGATCATGGATGCCTGAGGATTTAGAGATTTTAGTGTTAGGGTGGGCTTCTACTTTAAAAATACATAGTCATACTGGGATCGTGATATATCACGACACAACCAAAAGGATAAAAAAGGACAACATTTGTTCTTTTGGTCATCTGTTGTGATGATATATTGTGATCCCGATAATACTTTGTATTTTTAATGTCTCTACGCTTGTGGGTGTGGTTTTAATGTATGTATAATAAACTTTTTATATTTTAAACTTTTTTGTTGTGTGCCATCAAAGTCCCAACATGTTTGCCATAAAGTTTTTCCAATTAGCATACATGCCTATTTGCCAAGAAGTTTTCAACTGGTCACATCATATTCAGGTGTCCTCCTACTCTTCCCATTGCAGTGGCAGAAAATGCCACACATGTATTAACATACGAACCACCCTCTGCAGTATTTATCTGGGACACCAGGCTGGCTTGGTGACAGAAAGCAGAGCCTGGGTATTTAATGAACAGATATGGCTGTCCCATGCATATACAGAATTACTAACTAATAATAGGAAAAAGGATCTTTTACCACTTCAACCCTGGAAGATTTGGCTGCTCAATGACCAGGCCATTTGCGATACGGCACTGCGTCGCTTTTACTGACAATTGCGCAGTTGTGCGACACTGTACCCAAACAAAATTGACATCCTTTTTTTCCCCACAAATAAAGCTTTCTTTTGGTGGTATTTGATCATCTCTGTGGTTTTTATTTTTTGCGCTATAAACAAAAAAAGAGACAATTTTGAAAAAAAACACACTATTTTGTACTTTTCTCTATAATAAATATCCCCCTTTTTTTTAAAAAAAGCTATTTTTTTCTTAGTTTAGGCTGATATGTATTCTTCTACATATTTTTGGTAATAAAAATCGCAATAAGCGTATATTGCTTGGTTTGCACAAAAGTTATAGCGTCTACAAAATAGGGGATAGATTTATGGCATTTTTATTATTATTATTTTTTTACTAGTAATGGCGGCGATCTGTGATTTTTATCGAGACTACAACATTATCGCGGACACATCGGACACTTTTGACACATTTTTGGGACGATTGACAATTATACAGCGATCAGTGCTGAAAAAATTCACTGATTACTGTATAAATGTCACTGGCAGGGAAGGGGTTAACACTAGGGGCGATCAAGGGGTTAACTGTGTTCCCTAGTGTGTGCTCTAACTGTAGGGGGAGGGGACTGACTATAGGAGATGACAGATCGTGGTTCATAGCTATTAGGAACTCACGATCTGCATCGCCTCTCCTCACAGAACAGGGACTTGTGTGTTTGCACACATACGTCCCTGTTCTGCCTCTCATGCCCGCGATCACACATAGCCGGCGGTCATCGCGACTGCCGGTCACGAGCATTGGCAGTCTCGCAGTGCAGCGGGCACGCGCGCCTGCCATCCCGCTTAAAGGAGCCGAGATACAGCTACGACGGTTCGCGGGATCGTGCCGACCTGCCGCAGTATAATGACGGTGGCTGGTCAGCAAGTGGTTAAATGAGTTATGTGATGTATACCAAGCTGATTTATTTTACATCAAATTGCTTTGTTAGTCATTGATTTCATTTTCGGCTAAAGAACCTCTGACTACTGTAGCAGAACAAAGTTTCTCAATGCCTGTTCTTAAATACCCTTTAAGGCCCCTTTCACACGAGGCGGGCTCCGTTTCTACGGAGCCCGCCTCGGTCCGCCGGCTCAGCGGGAGATCAGTCAGTTGATCTCCGCTGAGCCGGCGGATGACAGGTCCCTCTCTGCTCACTGAGCAGGGAGGGGCTTGTCAGGCGCCGCTGCCGCCTATGGAGGGATCGGACGAAAACGGACAGCGTGTCCGTTTTCGTCAGATCTCCCCCGATCTGCCAGCGAAGGACCTGGACGTAGAGCCATCCGTCTGCTTTTCAGCGGATCGGACCGGGACGGATGTCAGCGGACATGTCTCCGCTGACATCCGACGCTCTATAGACTAACATGGAGCACCCGTTCAAAACTGACAGGCGGACCTAAACGGTCCGATCGTGTGAAAGGGGCCTAAAGGTCATGTTTTTAGGATTTTCTTTTGCCAAGGAAAATGTATCTATTTCACTAAGTTATTAATTCCCTTTAAAAACTTGAGGCAAGTGAGTAGCTGAAATCTATTACCCTTTTGGAGCAATTGTTCTTTTCTTGGAACCAATTCCCACTATTCCTTATTTCTCCTCAATTGTCCCTCTTTTGGTCTGATGTATAGAATCCTATAAAAAAATAAAAATAAAAATACATGACTTAATTACAAAAGTGTTATACTACACTAAAAAAGTGTGTAGCGGTACCCCCATGGGGGCTGCTAATTGACTCTATACCCCACTGGCTACCCCGACTCTGCAGATCCTCTCTTACCTCGGACACCTTGGGTTCCATTCTGCAATGTGGCATTAGCAATAAGAAACTCACATGATATCACTGAACCACTTAGAAAAGTTTACTGAGATAAGTAATGGAACACAATGAAGAGCATGAATGAGCACAAGTTATGATTGACAACAGTTATCACTTAATGCACATATACAGAACATATAACCTTATAATCACCTGAAGGGGTATATGTGAACAAGTGCACAGAAGGATAGGTACTCAATATCTTCAAAACATATATTAAATACCTTCCCACTGGGGCCTCAACACACAGACCAAAATGCAGTATATAATCTTTACATTCAGTAACACAGTGTAAGATTAAGCGTATACACAAATGGCTCCCCCTAGGCTATGATTCAGAGATCAACTTGTGAGTAGAGCAGCAATGCTTAGTAAAAGAAGAAGATGGTGAAAGTTCTTTAAACTCCAGATGTCTTCAGCTAGCCTAATGGTTAAACTGCAGTATAGTGTTGTAATTTGTAATCCACAGAGACAAAGGGAAAGAAATGACTGTAGCACAAAAGGTGTGCTGATGATTGCTTAACTGAAGAACTATCACCACTTGTAGATTCCTCCTTAAATGTGAGTGCAATACAGTACTGACCTTACAGCACAGGGGAGAAAGACAAGGCCCCCAAAGTCCAGCTGTATGATGCCTGTGAAGAAGTAGATTCACCTCCGTGGAACCACAAGTTTCACCAGCAGTCTGTAAAAAGAACTCACTCAGCAATACTGTAATCTCTACTAGAATGGGCAGGTGCCCTCTCACCACAATAAACTTCAATGGCTGTGAGGCTCTGTCCAGAATCCCCTCCTGTAACTCCCGATGGACTGAAGTGTAGGGGCTTCCAGTTGCTCTGAAGCGCAGGCCGGTCCGCTTGCTAGAATAGCAGGGCTGTCCTCCAAGATCCCTCAGAGGTGGGCAATCCGGCTCTCCGCTGTATAGGCCGCAGTCTCTCACTCCTGGTCAGACACAGACTTCCTGCTGGCAGGTGTTGAATGGCATCCAGAGAGACTGAAAACAGGCCACGCCTCTCCTTTTATCACTCCTCCCAGCAGGCAGTTCTGCGCGCTTTGCATTGTCTGTCCTGTAGTCTAGGGCTGATCCAGCTAACAGAGTCACTTCCTCCTCCAGACTACATCTCCCACAATGCAGAGTCTAGCAGACACTAGGGGGAGCCAAACTCATTTGCAAAACAACAACAAACTGTTTAACTATAATGACTATAGTAGCAAACCCCTGGCTACAAGTGTTTTAAGGGAATTAAAAAAAAAACAAACATGTCATACTTACCTGCTCTGTGTAATGGTTTTGACAGAGCAGCCCTGATCCTCTTCCTCTCAGGTCCCCCGCCAGCCCCTCCTCTTTACTGAGTGCCCCCATAGCAAGCTGCTTGCTATGGGGGCATTTGTGTATACTAGCTGCCATGCTGGTTTTCTGTATCCATAAGACCCAGAGAGTGTGGCATAGCCCTCGCTCCCTCCTCACTGGCTGTGATTGTCAGCAGCAGGAGCCAATGGCTCCTGTTGCTGCATCTCAGCCAATGAGGAGGGAGAGTCCTGGGAAAGCCGCTGTTCTCGTGCACATCTTTGGATCGAGATTGGGCTTAAATAAGTACTGAGGGGGGAACTGCACTCTACAGGTTTTTTACCTTCATACATAGAATGCATGAAGATAAAAATCCTTCAGCCTTTAGAACCACTTTAAGGCTTCATACAGAGCCATATAGAATTTATACAGCATATAAGTGGTCCATAATAGATCTCAACTCATTTGTACATACATGTAATTAAGTCTGTAAGGATTGAGATGCTTACTATGTACATCATTCTGAATCTGTGCTGCTGTCGCTGCCTGCACATTGTTACATCCCCCTGAATGAGTCATTCATTAGGCAGCAGTGGCAGTGCAGAATATCCTCAGCCTTCAGTCATTCTAAAAGATGGAAGGCCTAGGTCAGTGATGGTGAACCTTTTGGGCCCGAGTGCCCAAACCTGACACATACTCTGACCTACCTGACACATACTTCCTGCACTACTCTCCCCCTCCCCATCCCCCCAAACAGAGTGCAATGTAGATCGGAGGATTCATCCTCCTCCTTTCCTCTCCATGACCTCATCATCCATTTCATCAGGGCTCTCTCCAGCACCGGACAGGCAATATTGCAGGAGTCCCTGCCATCCAGCCACTCCTTGGTATCCAAGCCGGCGGGAAGTCAGCTAGCAGCCACTGCCCCTCTCCCATGGTCATGATCTGCTACGAGCACCACCCTTCCCCCTCTGCTGTTTCACAGGTTGCAGTGAATTTGCCGGAGGGACAGGCTGTACCAAAATAGTTCTGGGGCAGGGGGAGCTGGAATAGGGTGCCGCAGAGAGGAATGCCTGAATACCTCATCTGGGGTGTAGGGGTCCAGGGAACCCTTGGAACAGTGGAGGAATAACTTTACACCCCCCCTAAATGTTGCACAAGTGACTGCCTGGCTGGGGGTTTCCCCCTTATCTTGGCGGCATGCTGCGTGTCCACAGGGAGGGCTCGGCATGCCAGCTGTGGCATGCGTGCCATAGGTTCGCCATCACTGGCCAAGGTCATTCCGTGCTTGAGCCACTGTCAGGCGCAAATGGCTTGGCTGTGTTTGAACAGGGGTTCAGCACCAGAACTTATGGCGCACATGTTTTGATTGAAAACTTACTGTATAGGAGACAAACATAGTTGAATCTGTATCACACAATCTCTTCAGGGTGCCCTCTGGAGTTCCATTTCTGCTACCGGTAACTGGTGGTCTGCTGCGCTCTGATCTCTTCACTGGTCTAGCCAGCTGGTCTTGTGTCTGAACCTCGCGTGCTTTCACTCCTAAATGCTAATGGACCCTCTGAAGAGGGTCACATTTACTTGTACCATCATCCGGCAGACTAGCAAAGCACTTTTGCAACTCTTCACCCTTGTGCTAACTGTCCAACCTATCAGGGGCCCTGGGCTGGAGGTGTAAAGGAGGCTGTCTTTATCTCGTCAGGCTCCTCTGCCAGGGTTGAGCCCCCTTCTTGTGGACCCATCCATCTCCATTCCAGCACCTGATGTCCCTTCCAGTTTCCATTTCCATCCTCGCTCCTGGAAAGTTCGGACCACTAGGATCACAAAAGCCCTTCTAGACCCTCTGTAACGGGGGTCATGGGGTTCTGGTAAGCGGCCAGGCTCTTACTGTGGTGGTTCTATACATCTGAGGCTACATGCGGTTGAAAAACCCATGATTGCTATCTCACTATTTTTGGGTTCTCCTTATGGACTATTTTTAATCATTTACAATGATTTCCTAATAGATTTATTTTGTTTGGACTTTATTTTTACATCTGCTTGCACTGAATGTGATTTGTTTGCACTGATTGGTTCCATACATCTGAGGCTCCATGCGGTTGAAAAACCCGTGATTGCTATTTCACTATTTTTGGGTTCTTTATATGGACTACTTTTAATCATTCACAACGATTTTCTAACAGATTCATTTTGTTTGGACTTTATCTTTATTTTTTGCACTGATTGTAACATATTATTGCACATATGGTTTATATATTCCCTTACACAGGCTGCATTTAGTGGTTTTGATGTGACTATTTAGCCACACATTCACTATTTCACATAGCGCGAATCATCCCATTCTTTCTCTTGCTTACGTTTTGTGTTTGTGTCACATTTTAGATATCGCTGCTTTTTCATCACTTTTTAGATCTTTTGTAGCGCAATTTTTTTTCTTCTTTTTTCGGACCCTCTGAAGACCCTGTGATGGGCCTTCCAACAGCCAATTGGCAGTGTCCACAACATCAGGAAGTAAAATGGGCATTGTAGTCTGGACCGTCCGAACTACAGAACAGAAGGAATTTTAGGTAAGCATTTAGGGACTTAAAAAACAATTAAAAAATATAGATTAGTTATTGGAGGGCGGAGCAAATAGGTTTGTTTTGTTTCTCTCCGAAGATGTGTTTTAAATCTATAATTTTTTTTTTTTCATTTTGGTATGCCAAGTAATGCATTGATCTAGCCTTCAGTATGACGCATGACAGAAACCAGGGGTAAAAGTCATATAATGATGGAAATGCTGACTCAGATAGCATTTATCAGTAATGCATAGAGGTTAAGGTTATGCGGCCTGCAGTGAGGACCATGTGACACCAGGACAGAATAAATGAACAAGCAGTTATATCCAGATTTATCAGTAAAGCTATAAAGAAGTTCCTTTATCTCATCTCTCCTGGATTATAAAGAAGATGGGAGAAAATCAGTCTTTATGACTAAATATGGACTTTGTCCCAAACAAGTCTGTTGGCTTTAACCTTTGGTCGCTGTCATAAATATATGCACTGCGTGGCAGTAATCTGTTTCTTAGCAAGGAAAGAACAAAAAAAACATCTCACTTAGTCATGCAAAGTGCTCATTTACCTGAGAAAACAACTAAAAGTCTCTTGGGGATATACGAGACAGGTTACACAGGAAACATATGAGTCAAGTCATTCTCTGAGGTTGTCCCATGGTATGCCAAGGATGCTCACAAATGCTGGGCAACTCAATTAGCCTTTGCCTGACCTTTACCAGATTTGGCCTTAGATGTAACTGAGCCATTCATTCACAATACAAGCAGAACAATGCGACAAAACAAAAACATACATTTTGCCATTGTACAGCTGCACTGAAGTAACCCTACCAGTTGCCTAGAAAATTTAGGTGCCGCTTCACTGCAGTGAAAGAACTATTATACTACCTCTGTGGTAGCCTATGCCTACTTCCATCACACTGTTTTAACAAAGCAGCCTCTTTAGCATTTATCACTTCAGAGAGTGTTGGCTAGTCTCTCCAGGTAAGCAGTGCATGGAATGAAAGATCCCCAAATTATATGTTATTTACTAAATATTACTTTTGTTTTCTTTCTTCTTTTTATTTCTTGTTATTCGGTACATTCTATGTTAAAGCTGTTTGATTATGGGATCATGTTTATTTTTGTAGATGACAAAAATGTACTCCTCCTGAGGAAGCGGCTTATGCTGCGAAACATGTAGAGGACCATGTCAAGATTTATTACACCCTGTACCTCTTGTATTTTTTGGGGTTCATTGACCCTCTGAATTCTTTTAAGAATCATGCACGGCTGTCTCTTTTGGTTTTATATATTCTTTTGTACAAACTTTTTTTGCTCTTTCCCTCTCCCCTTTTAATCATGTTGTTGATAAATAAAATGTTAGATTTTATGATACTTTTGTCCAATCCTTGGGTACCGAGATAGTCCAGTTCTTTCTATTTCTGCCAGGGGTATGCTTGGGGAAGCCCCAGGCTTACCTTTTCATCAGAGAGTGTTGGATCAGTGTGTCAGTGTATCTTCTGCCGCATTCTGTGATTTCCTCTTTTGACCATTGCATCAATGGTGTGTCCTTTAGGGGTTGTGAGATTGAACCACAGCACTTGGTTTGGAGTGGTGGGCCACCTGAGAGGTGAGTATATTAATGCTTCTATTGCAGTGACATGACAGGGTTGATTTAAAGCGCCCACTGTCATTGGCCTGGCCAATTCATAATGCATAGGTTACCTTCAATGAAAACATTCAGCATGCCTCTGCTGCCCATGACCCCCCATAATACCTTATTTACTTATTACCTACACATACTGCCTGCTCTCATACTCTCTGCGTGCCTCTCTTGCACATACTGTCCATTGTCATACCCTCAATACCCTTCTCCTGCACATACTGCTTGCTGTCACTCCATCTGCACTCCTCCCCTGCACCTACGGCAAAGCATCTACCCTCTGCACTTCTCTCCTGCATTCAATCTTAAATTTTTTCATCAAGTGACCTGACCATCTAAATGATCTATAAATCACACAAAACACATATTCAACCATGAAATAGGAAATCCATTTTAAAATAACAAGATGTGGCCATGACAGTTTGCAAAGAATGATGGTATCTCCTATTAGAAAGACCAACTCTGCCTTCATTCTTCGAGGCGGCTTGTGTCTTGTAGAAGAGAGGAGCATATACTGTATCCCCTTTGAGCTATACAGTTGCCTATTTTAAAGCTTCTGTTTTCTCTGTGCAGCCTTCCTGGTGCCAAACATTCTTTACCTGGAATTCCAATTCATTCTGGTGCACATACACCATGGTCTCCAATTGCTACAATTGCAAGCCCATCTAGCCTGATAAAAAATTTTAGCCAAAGTCTCTGTATCCTTTAGGGAGAACAAGACTTGCAGTGTCAGCACAGATCAGTGCTATAAACCATTGTTTAAAGAAATGGTGGTCAACTTTCTTGATACAGGGGGCCACTATTGCGGTCCCTGGCATTTCCAAAGGGCCAGCCATAATATTCATTGAATGTAATGTAATGAATGAAAGCTGTCAAGAACTTCAGACAGGCAACAGGAAATTGACTGTGAACATGCTACTGTAGAAAGTTGAAGACTGCAGACACGCTTTAGGATTTGTTGGAGACTGTGGACATGTTTCGGGAGAGACTAGAGACACTCTAACATGAGCCTGCTATAGATCACTGCTATTAAAACCCCTTTACAAATCAATAATTCCATATTTGTGCTCCCTGAAGGTCCATAACATATTATTTGTGCCACATTTGATATTTCTTACAGCAGGATCCATTATTTAAAAAAAAGATAATCAGAGAAAAAAACATAAGAAGGGATGGGCAGTGTAGAAAAAATTAAGATATTGTGAAAAAAATAATCCAATCCATTTAACTATTATAATTCAGTCTATTTGTCCTGGCCTGGGTACCTAGGTAAGGAAAACACAAACTTCTATGAGCAGGGGCCCTGAGGGCTACACAATAGGTACCAAAGGGCAATGTAGCAATACACACCAAACTGAGCATGTGCAGAGTGCCCCCAAGGCTCTATGCAGAGCGGTGACAGACACACTGAGGGCACTGACAAGCAGGAAGGAGAGGGTGAGGGGGGAGAGAGGAGAGCAGAGCAGGGCAGCATATGATGGAAGAACGCACTCTGACCACGGTGGTCAGGACTGAGTAGCCCTGGTTATTGTGGTCAGTATAGAGAGGCCATACAAGATGTGGCAGGTTCAGGGAGTTTTTTTTACAGTTTAGAGGGGGGCAGATTACACAACACAAGCACTATGCAGTTTGAGCTGCTTTAAAGGACCAGGATGTGTATTTTTTTGGGGGGTTAACAAACACTTTAAGGACACTTGAACAACATCCGTGAACCACTTGGACATGATAAGTCTCACCACGCCATATTGAAGATGATTGAACATCCTTAAACTTTAGAGCCCAACTCCTGCAACAAAAAAATATTAATTTGCTTGTTTAGGTCTAGAGGAACAATAATTGAAGAAGTGCGTACCTGATTCTGTGCTCCTTCCCGCTGCTAGTCTGAACTCCACAGCATCTTGTCCCCCACATTACATTCTAGGATCCTGACATAATCCAGACCAAAGTTGGGTTCATAGCCCTGCACTGGACCTGTTGACATGGAGGGAAAGTCCGCTGCCGGAGCGTGGGGGTGTGCCATCTGCATGGAAAGCGCAGGATCAGGTAAGTAAAACTGTTTTTCCTCTCCCGTAGACAAAACAAGCAGTTAACTCATGTTGTTCAGGCGCAGCCCCATTGAAATTGATAGTAGTATATTTTCCCACAGTTGAGCTTTAAAAATCAGGTCACTGCCTGATGACCATGCAAACCCCTTACAAGAAGCCATGACTTTCAAATAAGTAATCCTACTTCTTTTAATATGGGGGGGGGGGGGGTAGGTAATCCTTTTTCTTATAATATAAGGGGATGAGCCTGCAAAGCACAAACTGAACCTGCAAACCCCTTCCCTTCAGATCACACCTGAAGCCCCTCCATACCAGGATATAGTCACCTAATCAGGCAAATGCCGATATCTAACCTTCATATAGCCAGTTCACCCCATTTAGACCCCTCTTCTACACTGACTTGTAGGCCTTACACCTATAGTTTGTGTTTTTCTGATACAGGCCTATATGGAAAACAAGCAATCACTGTCAGCAAAAGGCAAAATCATGCATAATGCAAGACCCTTATTATTAAAATAAAAATTAATAAATGCAAATCCTGAGTTTATCCAGTGTTTTGGAATCCCCTCAGAAAATAAGAGACCCTTAGCTGTGTGGGGCTGCTTATACGTCAAAGCACCAAACTCCAGCATGACAAAGAAGAAAAAGTCCCCTTGTCAGGAGCAGGTTTGAAGATGCTGCGTGAACTTTGGGTTGCCCCCCGCTGAGCAAGAAATAAGCACACGTTTTTATTTTTTTTTGTAAATGCAATTTTAAGCATTTATATATATATTAAAAGGTTTCACACCATGCCAGTACATGCTTGTTTTCAATTTTTCCCCCCTAGCTTCACTGAAACTTTTCTGGCCGTTGCTTGCTCTGTTTTGCTCAAACAATGCCACCAGTTTGAACATGAGAGGATAATTAGTCAGTATGGGGGCTTGCTGGAAGTAATAACAAGCATGGACAAGCAACGGAAGCGCTTGCTTGCTTCAAACAGGTTACAAATATTTTCTGTGACTGTAAAACGATTGTTCCTATTTCCTAAAATATAAATATAAACAATCTTTTCACTTTGTGTTTTCTGGGTTTTAGCATTTACTTCAATAATAAATGCTTTCAAAATGGAATGAATGATCACAACCTTACAAAAAAAAAAAAAGAGTATAAAAAAAGTACAGAACTTGACACAGAAGTAATATGCAGTCACCATATGTTTATAAATTGGATCTGTGAAGATCTGTTGCCCTGTAGAAAACATCTAGAAATGCTAAATGGGCCTAAGGCTGGGTTCACACTGCCGTACGGGGCGGCTCACAGCAGGGGGTCCAGTTCGTCCCTGTTCACTGTTTCAGGTTTGATTTCGGTCTGAATTTTTGGCTGAATTTGGAGATGAAACGGACCAGAAGACGCACAGGACTCCCGTGCAATTCGCTCTGGAGCCGCCCCAGGGATGTGTGAACCGGCTCCATTGAGAGCCGGTCACAATCTCCTGACATGCGAATTGGATGCGGGGAAACCTGCATCCAATAGCATGAACCCAGCCTAAGCCTCCTGAAAAATAGCAGTGCACAACTTTTACTTAGGCCCCTATGATGTAAGCTTCACACTATATTGTCAAAAGTATTGGGACACCTGCTAGGGTTGCCACCTTTTCTTCAAGCCAAACCCGAACACTTTCGCTGTGCATGGCAATTTTTTTGTAGTACACGCAGGATTGTAAAATACCTTGGGTTACCCAAAGAGAGTAATAATGAGGTGTGCTACGGTGAACAGTGGCTGTGGCCAAATTGCATTAACAGTGGGGGGGGGGGGGGACTTAAAGGGGCATGGTTAAATAAAACTAAAGCATTAGTGTACCCATAAAATATGATTCAATTAATAAAAGAATGTGAGTTAAAATATGAAAATAGCCTACCTTTAAAGTGGACACTGTCAGCCAGTAGAGCAGTGGATGGTTTCAGAAGATCAGTGGATGGTGTCAGCAGAGCAGTGGACGGTGTCAGTAGAGCAGTGGACGATGTCAGTAGGGCAGTGGACAGTGTCAGAAGATCAGTGGATGGTGTCAGTAGAACAGTGGATGGCGTCAGCAGAGCAGAGGATGGGGTCAGTAGGGCAGTGGATGGTGTCAGTAGAGCAGTGGATGGTGTCAATAGAGCAGTGGATGGTGTCAGTAGAGCATTGGACGGTGTCAGTAGGTCAGTGGACGGTGTCAGTAGAGCAGAGGACAGTGTCAGTAGGGCAGTGGATGGTGTCAGTAGAGCATTGGACGGTGTCAGTAGAGCAGAGGACGGTGCCAGTAGGGCAGTGGATGGTGTCAGTAGAGCAGTGAACTGTGTCAGTAGAGCAGTGGACAGTGTCACCCAGTGAGAACTGTATATATGGATGGTGTATGGGGGGGTGGAGAACAGTATATATGGATGATATATGGGGGGGGTGGAGAACTGTATATATGAAGGGTGTATGGGGGGGGAACTCTATATATGGGGGGGACTGTATATATGGATGGTGTATGGGGGGGAGAACTGTATATATGGGGGAGGACTGTATATATGGATGGTGTATGGGGGAGGACTGTATATATGGGGGGAGGACTGTATATATGGATGGTGTATGGGGGGGACTGTATATATGGGGGGAGGACTGTAGATATGGATGGTGTATGGGGGGGACTGTATATATGGGAGGAGGACTGTATATATGGATGGTGTATGGCGGAGGACTGTATATATGGGGGG
Source organism: Lithobates clamitans (assembly GCA_037952925.1). Lineage (NCBI taxonomy): Eukaryota > Metazoa > Chordata > Amphibia > Anura > Ranidae > Lithobates > Lithobates clamitans. The sequence continues at coordinate 6,323,413 of JBBGZY010000292.1, read as the reverse complement.
ACTGTATATATGGATGGTGTATGAGGGGGGAGGACTGTATATATGGGGGGAGGACTGTATATATGGGGGGAGGACTGTATATATGGATGGTGTATGGGGGGGACTGTATATATGGGAGGAGGACTGTATATATGGATGGTGTATGGGGGAGGACTGTATATATGGGGGGACTGTATATATAGATGGTGTATGGGGGGGAGGACTGTATATATGAGGGGAGAGCTGTATATATGGGGAGGACTGTATATATGGGGGGGTCTGTATATATCGATGGTGTATGAGGAGGAGAGAGAGAACTATATGGATGGATGGTATATGGCAGGGGGGTGGCAGAACTGTATGTATAGTGTATGGTGGGGGGAGGGATGTGTGTATGTATGTATGGTGTACGGTGGGGGGAGGGGTGTGTGTATGAATGTAAAGTGTATGGTGGGGGAGGGGGGGTATGTATGTATAGTGTATGGTGGGGGGAGGGGGGGTTATGTATGTATAGTGTATATGGTGGGGGGAGGCGTGTGTGTATGTATGTATAGTGTATGGTGGGGGGAGGGGGGTGTGTATGTATGTATAGTGTATGGAGGGGGGGGTTTATGTATGTATAGTGTATGGTGGGGGAGGGGGTATGTGTATGTATGTAAAGTGTATGGGGGGGAGATTAGAGTACTTTGAAATCCTGGCATGGCAAAAACTTACCTTACAAGCTGGGCTCCAGTCCCAGCGTGATCCCTGCACACTTTCCAACAGAGCAGCAGGGAATGGGGAGGCTCCGCCCACCTCCTTGTCCCTTCTGCAGCCAGCCAGAGGACTCGAGGAGAGCGCCCGGCAACATGGAGGCTTTGCCTGTGTCCCATCCTGCATTCAAGCAGCAGGAGCAGAAATCAAGCGGCGCTGAGGACCCGAACTCCCGGACAGGTGACTGAATCCCGGAGAGGTGACAACCCTAACACCTGCCTTTACACGCACATGAATTTCATTGGCATCCCAGTCTTAGTCCGTAGGGTTCAATATTGAGTTGACCCACCCTTTGCAGCTATAACAGCTTCAACTCTTCTGAGAAGGCTGTCCACAAGGTATAGGAGGAGTGTGTCTATGGGAATGTTTGACTATTCTTCCAGAAGAGCATTTGTGAGATCAGGCACTTTTTTCCTTTTTTTTTTCACATAATCTCTGTTCTCAGCTGCATGAGAGCTAGAGGGAGGAGAAGCACACTGATCTTCCCAGTGAATGGCTGCGCAGGGAGGCATGTCAGGACAAGTCTGATCATTGGAGGAGTTTCCAAGCATAGCTAAAGAACTGAATATGGTGTGCTCTGCTGCTTAGTGTGGTCAATTTCTAATAGGAAAGCAGAGGGACTGGTAGGAACACCAGGAATTTCACACAAAGGAAGCAATATCAATAGAACAGGATACTTTTCCATACAAGTACATGGTACAGCAGGCACATATAAGGACTATGAAATGCTGGGGTAACAAACACTTTAATATTTCTTTTGGACATCGGAGCAAAGTCATTTCACTAAGAATTAAAAAAACTGAGGACTTCAGGACAGACACCAGACACAATGTCTTCTTTAAACCTGCTGAATCTAGCTTAAGAGGGATGGCATAAGCACACAGTCTCTAGGATTTCTCATACCTGTCTGTACTCACAAATGTCCTTGGATAATTGGTTGCCTCTTCCCAATATCTTCCAGACTCCAGCCCTCCCTCCCCCCTCATAGGCTGTGATCTCCTCTGCAGGGAAAAAGATGTTCTGCTCCCAGTCTCAGAGTATCTATACAGATTCTCAGCCACCATCTGGGCACCTCTCACCAGAAATTGGCCAGGGCTGCATAAATATTAAGTTGCTTATTAGACTCTTCCTGCCCACTAACTTCCAGAATATTTCTGGACCACCAGGGGGGGAGCAGTTAATCCTGCAGCCACTGAAAAGCGGAACAGACCAGAACAATCAAATGCAGCTTTACTGGGTACAGTGAGCCCTAACTAAATTTACCTAGCAATGAAATGCAGCTCCACTGAATACAGTGTCTCTTTAGACTAAACGCGTCGGGACGAGCCCTGCAGATGTCATTGAGTTGCCTTTATTGTACATTTCAAGGGCTTGATTCACCTACTAAATTTGAGTGTTTTTATTTTATTAAACTTACAATATTTTTACAGGTTCACACTATGTGGAGTATTTTCTTTTCTGGTTACTGGACTCAGCCCTTCCTTTGCAGAGCTGGCCACTCAGCTGTTGACTAATTGCCAGCTCCTATCTCTCCACCGTTACTCAGCTGTTGATGAGCTCTGCCTTCGCCTTGGTCGCATCACAGAGACATTCTCCTGTTTAAAAGACTTGCTTTGCTGACATCCCTTCTGGCTCCAGATCCTGCTTGATCCTCTACATTGATCCCTGACTTCTGGCTTGGTTGACTATCCGTTCCGGTTACTGAACTTTGGCTATGTTTTCACTATGTTTTTACTTTAATTATTAAACAAGTGTGATTTAACTGTACTCCTCTCTCGGTCTGCTTTCATGGTTTTTGACAGTTACACTGTTTGACTGCATGAGAAGACCCAGTCCATCACGCTGGCCATTTCTGAGGATTGCTGTTCTGAATCATTTCTTGGACGGATGGACCATCTTCCACTCTGATCTGGAATACAGGCGTAGAGGTCCCACGCATTGGTTACGTGGAATACCTTTTCTTGTCATCGAAATATATTTTTCCTCACTATTCCTTCATGGACTTTTTAATTCACGTTTTACCAACTTCTATATACAGTATATTGACTTATAGAGTATTTGAGCTTTGTGATATTCACATCACTTTTCACTGTTTTGTCATTTATTTATTTTTACTTTTGTGGTCATTCACATCATACATATTGTTTTTTACACATGAATTTGTAGCAGTACAATTTTTTAAGCACTGCACATAATTGTATCTTTATCTTTGGTTTGCACATAGTTTAGTGTTGTGCTGGCTGCTACCTGATAGATTTTTGTGTGTTAGCACAATATATACCATTCTTCCATTCTCACATTTAGAAACTTCCCAGCAGTGGTAATAGGCATCCCACCCCTTCCTACCTTTCCCACTTTCCTACTAGCTTATCACTACAAATAGTAGCCCTTCCGGACAAAAGAAAGGATCCTGAGGTAAAAAGGTGTTTTCCAGCTAACAACATTGCTTGGGTTTAGGGCTCCTGGGGCAATGTAAAGTATGTGCAGACATTTTTAGATAGTTAGATATCTGTATTTTAGTTCTGTACCCAGAATTAAAAAGCTTTGTTAACACTTTACCCTTAGACACACAAACATAAAAAGTCATATGCTTTGCTAAAATAAATTCATATGTAACCACACTGACCGAACATGTTTCCCTGTCTTGTCATATTATACCCACTCCTTTTTCTTTTTGCTTCACTTCCACATGATAACCTGATATCTAGTGAAAGGCTGTCTCCAGTGCACTTAAAGTGGTTTATGTGCAAATTTGAGAAATACAAAAATAGTGGTGAAATTGTTCATGTCGCTTCCATTCACAAAACTATCTTGCCTTGAGATAAAATTGGAAAGCCTATACTGTCGTCAATAAAAAAAAAAAAAAAGAAACACAGGTTACAAGTCCAGATTTCAATTCCAGCCTTTGAACTAAGTCAATATATTATCTTGGGATGAAAGGTGTAATTGTTACACTTGCAACATTTCAAGAAAAAGCAAGTTTTAAAGAAAGTAAACACACAATTAGCACCATATAAGCATCACAAAATCACAATCTTTATTGGCACCTAATTAAAAAAAATCATGATTTTTTTCCAAAATTTTGTAAATACAATTAAAACCTTAAAATCATTTTACATTGTATAGCATGTACTTATTTTGTATGGGCCGCAATTGTGTTCCCTTACTGTCAGTATTTACATTAGAGTAGGCCTTGCAGCATTCACAGGATCCCGTGGTAAGGCTCAGTGACATCACTGGAGCCAACAGGAAGCCAGAATTTAAGGTTAGTAATTTTTACATTTTTCCTCAATTTATTTATGCTTTCAGTTGGTGTGTTTATTCAATGGAGAGTGACTACAAAATAAATGGACCCCAAATTTCTACGTAGGGTCTGTTTTAAAGACCTGGGTCCAGTGGCATTGTGGGGGGGGGGGAGGGGTGGAGCCTGAGTGGGCCCCCAAAAAGCCCTAGGTCTCGGGCATTCACAAATCTATTATTAGCCCCAAGCCCAAACGGGGACCGATTGACATAGCAGGTCCTGCCTTATGGAGCTTGCAGTGCCTATAATGGGCGTCCCACTGGTCCAATGCCGGGACCGTGGGACATGTGACATCCATCATAGGTGCTGCAGGCTCCAGAAGGCGGGAATTACAATGCGGCTGGGTCACTTTGAGATCCCCGCTCGGCGCTTGGGCGGGCGGCTCTCCTCTCCTGTCCTTTCCTGTCCTCTCCTGTCTCTGGCTGCCTGCTGTCTACTGGGATGGGCGTGCTGGCGCCACACACTACGGCTGAGCTGCAGGAAGAGCCGGAGGTCATGGTCCCCTGAAGTCTGACGTCACGTCTAATGGTCAGGTAGGTCAGTGCATGTCAGTGTGTGTCAGGTAGGTCAGTGTGTGTCAGTTAGGTCAGTGTGGGTCTGGGTCAGTGTAATGGTCAGTGTATGTCAAGTAGGTCAGTGTGGGTTAGGTAGGTCAGTGTATGTCAGGTAGGTCAGTGTGGGTCCGGTAGGTCAGTGTGCATCAGGTAGGTCAGTTTGGGTCTAGGTCAGTGTAATGGTCAGTGTGTGTCAGGTAGGTCAGTGTGTGTCAAGTAGGTCAGTGTATGTCAGGTAGGTCAGTGTGGTTCAGGTAGGTCAGTGTGTGTCAGGTAGGTCAGTGTGCATCAGGTAGGTCAGTGTGGGTCAGTGTAATGATCAGTGTGGGTCAGGTAGGTCAGTGTGGGTCAGTGTATTGATCAGTGTGGGTTAGGTAGGTTAGTGTGTGTCAGGTAGGTCAGTGTAATGGTCAGGTAGGTCAGTGTGGGTCAGTGTGTGTCAGGTAGGTCAGTGTAGGTCAGTGTGGGTCAGTGTTTGTCAGGTAGGTCAGTGTGGGTCAGTGTGTGTCAGGTAGGTCAGTGTGGGTCGGTTAGGTCAGTGTGGGTCAGTGTAATGATCAGTGTGGGTCAGGTAGGTCAGTGTAATGGTTAGGTAGGTCAGTGTGGGTCAGGTAGGTCAGTGTGGGTCAGGTAGGTCAGTGTAATGGTCAGGTAGGTCAGTGTGGGTCAGGTAGATGAGTGTAATGGTCAGTGTGGATCAGTGTGGGTCAGGTAGGTCAGTGTGGGTCAGCGTGAGTCAGGTAGGTCAGTGTAATGGTCAGTGTGGGTCAGGTAGGTCAGTGTAATGGTTAGGTAGGTCAGTGTGGGTCAGGTAGGTCAGGTAGGTCAATGTGGGTCAGTGTAGGTCAGGTAGGTCAGTGTAATGGTTAGTTAGGTCAGTGTATTTCAGGTAGGTCAGTGTGCATCAGGTAGGTCAGTTTGGGTCTAGGTCAGTGTAATGGTCAGTGTGTGTCAGGTAGGTCAGTGTGTGTCAAGTAGGTCAGTGTATGTCAGGTAGGTCAGTGTGGTTCAGGTAGGTCAGTGTGCATCAGGTAGGTCAGTGTGGGTCAGTGTAATGATCAGTGTGGGTCAAGAAGGTCAGTGTAGGTCAGTGTGGGTCAGGTAGATCAGTGTAATGGTCAGATAGGTCAGTGTGGGTCAGTGTAATGATCAGTGTGGGTTAGGTAGGTTAGTGTGTGTCAGGTAGGTCAGTGTAATGGTCAGGTAGGTCAGTGTGGGTCAGTGTGTGTCAGGTAGGTCAGTGTAGGTCAGTGTGGGTCAGTGTGTGTCAGGTAGGTCAGTGTGGGTCAGTTAGGTCAGTGTGGGTCAGTGTAATGATCAGTGTGGGTCAGGTAGGTCAGTGTGGGTCAGGTAGGTCAGTGTAATGGTTAGGTAGGTCAGTGTGGGTCAGGTAGGTCAGTGTGGGTCAGGTAGGTCAGTGTAATGGTCAGGTAGGTCAGTGTGGGTCAGGTAGGTGAGTGTAATGGTCAGTGTGGATCAGTGTGGGTCAGGTAGGTCAGTGTGGGTCAGCATGAGTCAGGTAGGTCAGTGTAATGGTCAGTGTGGGTCAGGTAGGTCAGTGTAATGGTTAGGTAGGTCAGTGTGGGTCAGGTAGGTCAGGTAGGTCAATGTGGGTCAGTGTGGGTCAGTGTGGGTCAGGTAGGTCAGTGTAATGGTTAGTTAGGTCAGTGTATTTCAGGTAGGTCAGTGTGCATCAGGTAGCTCAGTTTGGGTCTAGGTCAGTGTAATGGTCAGTGTGTGTCAGGTAGGTCAGTGTGTGTCAAGTAGGTCAGTGTGGTTCAGGTAGGTCAGTGTGTGTCAGGTAGGTCAGTGTGCATCAGGTAGGTCAGTGTGGGTCAGTGTAATGATCAGTGTGGGTCAGGTAGGTCAGTGTAGGTCAGTGTGGGTCAGGTAGGTCAGTGTAATGGTCAGATAGGTCAGTATGGGTCAGTGTAATGATCAGTGTGGGTCAGGTAGGTTAGTGTGTGTCAGGTAGGTCGGTGTAATGGTCAGGTAGGTCAGTGTGGGTCAGTGTGTGTCAGGTAGGTCAGTGTAGGTCAGTGTGGGTCAGTGTTTGTCAGGTAGGTCAGTGTGGGTCAGTGTGTGTCAGGTAGGTCAGTGTGGGTCGGTTAGGTCAGTGTGGGTCAGTGTAATGATCAGTGTGGGTCAGGTAGGTCAGTGTCGGTCAGGTAGGTCAGTGTGGGTCAGGTAGGTCAGTTTAATGGTCAGGTAGGTCAGTGTGGGTCAGGTAGGTGAGTGTAATGGTCAGTGTGGATCAGTGTGGGTCAGGTAGGTCAGTGTGGGTCAGCGTGAGTCAGGTAGGTCAGTGTAATGGTCAGTGTGGGTCAGGTAGGTCAGTGTAATGGTTAGGTAGGTCAGTGTGGGTCAGGTAGGTCAGGTAGGTCAATGTGGGTCAGTGTGGGTCAGTGTGGGTCAGGTAGGTCAGGGAGGTCAGTGTGGGTCAGGTAGGTCAGGGTGTGTCAGGTAGGTCAGTGTAATGGACAGGTAGGTCAGTGTAGGTCAGTGTAATGGTCAGGTAGGTCAGTGTGGGTCTGGTAGGTCAGTGTTATGGTCAGTGTGGGTCAGGTAGGTCAGGGTAGGTCAGTGTGTGTCAGATGTGGGTCATGATATAGTGGACTTTCTGCTTTTAATTTTTTTTAAATGTTTTGAACCACTAAAGATTGTGTTTTTAATTTTAGTTATATTACTTCTGTGTACTCATGTTTATATATATATGCATTTTTTTAATTATTTTTTTTTCCATCTTATTGAAGTAAAAAAGGAGGAGTAACTGTTTTAGGTTTGAGCAGGATTTATTTTGTTGTTGTGACACCCATTGTGCTTAGCTATTTCAAACATCTAAACAGACTCGTAGGAAAGTTCTAAATTTTTTGACTTCCCTAACACGAATATTTATATAAAGTGAACACAGATTACGGTGAATAATAACTCAGTCTTTATGTACGGTATATCAACTATCCAGAGGTGAATAGAATGCAATATTGTCAGCTAGTAGTACAAGGAAGAGCCACTGAAACCACTAGAGAGATGTGCATCGTGCATCGTGTATGAACTGCCTGAGTCATTGCATAGCTGTTTTCTGTAACAACCTTATCCATCTGGGATATTGTAATCAGAGATTAAGGGTTGACACTTGGCTTGGAATATAAGGTCATTACATTAATCTATTTGTTTCAGACTGTCTTCAGAAATGCACCTATGACACGAAAAGGGAACTGTCAGTATACAAATATGGGAACTTGCTTTTATATGGGAGTATCAGGCTCTAACCTGGAACAATCATGCAGGTCTAGAGTTCCAACATCACAGGTTTCATGAATGCTGCTCACTAATTTGCTAAGCAAGAACAAAAATGATGATCCCAGAATATGCACCTTCAAAGGGTCTGTAAGCAATAGTAGCACCCATACTTCTAAGCTGGTAGTTCTCTTTAAAGACTAATTTCAGGCTTCAGACTTTACCTGCCCCCCCCCAGTGCTCCCCCTTCCCGCAAAGGCCAACTAGACAATATTTTATGCTATGTACTTTTTCCCTCCCATTTCCCAAAGTCTTCAAGTCAGTCACATAATGCTGCAGGGTCCTTGTTCTCTTGAAATCTTCTCCAGACTAGGTGGTCCTCAATGTTGTAGAGATTATGCAGCTGAGCTGTGGTGACCCTCCCCTCATGACACATCCTTGGTGACACCCCCAGCACGCACAGTGTGTCCTACGCTAGATGTCTTTTAACTTGGTAGACTGAAGCAATCTTGTGGCAAAAAATGATAACAGGTCTGGATTAAAGGTATTTCAGCATTTGTTTTTTTTTTTTGTTGTTTTTTTTTGCAGTTGTTGGGTGACGTTAAAAAAAAAAGATTTTTATAAGTTGATCATTAAAGGAGAGTTAGCAGGCACAACATTTTAATTAGTACAAGGTGAAGTGGAGCAGTATTCAGCTCTCTTTTTGGGTCACCACAGCCCCTGATAATAAATGTAGGATGCTATCCAATCCTGATATAGTTGCCACAGTCTGAACAAGGGTAGCTCCCTCACCAGAAAAGGTTTTTCCATGAAATCCTACAAAGACTCTTCTAGATGGCCAGTGGAACATAAATTCCCCAAGCAGTTCCTACCTTATGGCCAGAAAGAGCAAAGTCTTGTATGCCAAGCTGACCTTGAGATAAATAATATGGCACACTGTTCAAAATTTTGGAATGGTGCCACTCTCACACCAAAAAATTACTCAATCTCCTAGTTGTAACCATTTTTATTAAAATTTACATAAAACACAACCAAGAGCATACATCTTCTCTTTAATAACTCTTTAATGTCCTTATTTAAAGGCATGCTCAGTAGATAATTTCCGCGGAGCCCGTGCTATGAAATACACTGATTGGTTATTGATGGCTGTCAATGAGAAGCTGAAACAATTCAGTACAAACTTTATGTACTTTACTCTGCCAAAGGAAAATACGTTTTCTCAGGGGCTGTTATGCTGCCCTTCACTTAAAGAGAAGGTAAAGAGAAGCTAAAATGGTTTGCACCTCACACATTTCCCAAGCTGATCTCAAACAAACATTAGACTGATCTCGGACCAATTTCAAATGCAAGCTATTTTTTCTATTCTCTGAATGACTCCCTTACCAAATGAGTGACCCCCTGGGGTTACTACACAACAAGGAAGACGGTCAGCACTGGACCTGGAAAACAGCAATGATTTCTGTAGCGATTGGGGATCAGCCAAGTATGGAATATGCATACTTACATTGGTCCAAGCTGGACTAATATAACTATGCAAAAAGGCTCCTTCCGTATGTATAATGTGTAAACAAGAAGGGACAGGAAGTGTGTTATCACAAGTTCAGCAGGTGAAAATAAAGGAGGGAAAGCCTAAAGAAAAGGAAACTAATACAGTCACCACATCTAAGGATTGGTAAACTGCAATATATTACATTTTGGGTTTTGGGTTTAGAATCACTTTATCTAACCCTTAAAGTTTCTCCCAGCTCAAAATATTGTTTTTATTACCTGAAACCCCTGTCAAGTTATTTTTGCTGTCTGTACTCTAATTGAGGAGGTTCTCCATCTCTGTTTGTCCAATTTTAATTTTAAATGCTTAGCCAATGTTAGCAGTACAAAACATGATGGGAAATCCAAAATTTTACAACTACTAGCAGAATTGAGTGGAGGGGAAATCGTCTACATTTTCTTGCTCTATCAAAAGCTAAAACAAAAATTGGCTAGATATGCACTTTTATGCACGCATTGTTATTTTCAGGTCAAAGACTAAAAACTTTTGGAACTATGAAATGCAGAGAAAAAAATGGTATTGTGTTATATCTATTATAATGACACAGCATCACTGAGCAACTAAAGTAGTTGTTCTGTTTGTCAGCAAGGACACTTTTGTCCCTCACTAGATAAACAGTTTCTTAAATATGCTAATTAGTAATAGTTTTAATGAAACACATATATCCACCACCCCCTTCCCCTCTACCTTGCGTTGGACAAAGGCGCTGTTGTATTTCTTCAAGATTTACACTGTGGCTGCCCACTAGAAGTTATATTTATATGATTTCGAAAAAGGTGTTGGACTCATTGCCCCCCTATTGTATGCTGAAACTTGTTTATGTGTACTAAGTTTGTGGACACCCGACCGCCAAACTCATATAAGCAGATACATAAAAGAGGAGAATACCACACCAGTGTACTACAAAAATTGGGGCTGTAATGCCTCCACTCTTCTGCTAAGAATTTCCACAAGACTTTGAAGGGCTTCCATGCAAATCTGTGCCCATTCAGCCAAAAAGGCCATTTATGAGGCCAGGTCAGGTTGTGGACAAGAAGACTTGGCACACTAACTGCTTTCCAATTCATCCCAATGATGTTCAGTAGGGTTGAGGTCAGGGCTCTGTGCAGGCCACTTATGTTTCTTCACACCAAACTCATCAAACTGTGTTTTCATGGAGTTAGCTTTGTGTACAGTCATACTGTAACAGAAAAGGGCCTTCACCAAACCGTTGATACAAGGTTGGAAGCACACAATTATCTAAAACGTCTTTGCTTGTCTATAAATTACATTATCTCTGTTCCTTGTGAGCATTGATCTGCAAATTAAATCCTAATCCTATTAGAACTTCACCCTGATAAGTAAATATATGAATCAGCAACATTTTTATATAATGAGTTTTTGTTAACACTTGAGACCAGATCACTCAGCTGGGAGATAACGGAGCATAAAGACAAGAGCTACAGCTAAACTTATAATAACTGTATAATACTGCATTCTGCACCTGCTTAGCTGTGCTGATTAGTGGTGATATGCTGAAGGATATCTACCTCATGACCTAACCTTGTCATGACCTAATTTATCCTCATGACCTAACCTTGCTTCATTTGGGGCAATAATGCCAGTAACAAAACAATTTTCAATATTGCTAAGCCACTATTTGATCATGCACGTTTTTAATCAGTCACAAAAAATGGCAATGGCTACAATTAGGCTGCTCTTAGGAACAAATTGGCCTATTGGGGGGGGGGTCTTGGATAAAGTTCAGGAAAGGTGAGTGAAAATAGATCCAGATGTTATAACTTCAGGATCAGAGGTCTTCCCGAAACAGTCAAGGATGTGCACGCCGCAGTTTGCTCGCTTATCAAGGACCTGCTACCAGATATTCCTAGCCATCGCCTGGAACTGGATAGAGCCCATAGGGCCCTTCAGCCTCCTCGATCGGACAGTCTCCCGAGGGATATTGTGGTCAAGCCCCAGTTTTATGGAGTCAAGGCTGAAGTAATGAAAATATCCAGAAACATGGAGCAACTCACTATGCAAGGATACCGGGTAGAGATTTTTGCGGACATTTCTCCCACCACCATGCAAAAGAGATGGGCCCTTAAACCCCTTCTACTAGTGCTTTCACAGAAGTCCACCAAATACCGGTGGGCATTTCCATTCCACCTAAGCTTTCTCTACCAGCAGAAAACATACGGATTCTCCACATTTCCCGATGGTGAACGTCTTCTGCTTCACATAGGCCTGATTGTCCAGGAACCACCGGCAACTCCATCCCAACGAGGCTCCGGCTCCTCTAAGAGCCCCCCCAAAGCACGCTCACCCCAGCATGGCAGAAACAACAACCTAAGAGATCGAAAGACGCATGACCTCCCTGATGCGGAGTGCCCTGACCTAGAGAGGTCATAGCCAAAGACCTACGTTCCTCCTTAAAAAGGACATGTTCACTCCCCTGTTGAATAATGCTCAGTATGGAAACCATTTTTTTTTACTTCTTGTTACGTTAGCTTGTATTGCTCCCACTTCAAGCGAGTGGCGATGTTGGGGCTGTTGCTCCTCTTTAGGGGGTATCTCAGTGTTCTAAGACTAATTTCTTTCTCATAATGTACTGTTATGACCTGGTAACTGGGAGCTCAGGGGAGACCAGGGCCACCATCAGTGCCGTTAACTCCCCAGGGACACCATACCCAGTTACTTGTTCACCCTTGGGCCCTGGAACGACAATGGGAGGTTCTATTGCAGTTTAGGACCCTATTGAAAATCTAGTGGTATTAAGTTATTTACTACACTTATATAGAGATACCCCCCAAATATATGTTTTGCTTCTTTTTTCTAACTGGCTCTAGGCTGGAGCAGGTTTAATGCTCCTCAGTTTATCTCGGTAGGATGCAGTTTTCCTCCTGCCGCAGTAAACTATTGTCCTCGGGATTGGAAGACAAGTCTTCAAGGTTTTTGTTAGTAGGGAGAGGGTTGGTCCCCTCCCTTCTAACAGGGTTTGGGTTTGGGATTTGTTTTATGCTTTTGACTCATGGTGTACGAATCTCTTATTTTTCTACCTCTCCCCAGGGGTTGTCTGTGGCCTGATATTTCTGCACGAATGAAACCTCAGACATATCAACAGAAACTTTATGGGTAGCCCATAAGGCTGTGACTAGAGGCAAAATTATACAAACATCTTCCAAACTTAAACGGGAAAGGAGGGAGGAGATAGACAAACTGGAGAAAGACTTTATCAGCATAAGCAAATCCCACAAACAGTTCCCTTCCAAAACCTTGCTAGCTAAATTGGACAAGGCTCACCTGGCTCTAAATTTGGCCAAAAAAAGCCTCAGTTGGTCAGAAAAGCGTTTTTACTCCCAAAGAGACAAAATCGGGACGAGACTGGCTTCTAGATTAACACCTAAGTTACGCTCATTCTCATTCCCTAAAATTTGCACCACCCTGGGGGTTCTTTCCCAAAAACCAACAACCATTATGCGATCTTTCCAAGATTTCTTTTCCAAATCATACAAAGCAGATGACTCGATATCAACCTCTAGGGCTTCTGACTTTCTCCATGATCTTCCTCTTCCTAAACTTTCCACTAAGCATCGTGATAGCCTAGAGAAACGGATTTCGGAACTGGAAGTACTAGAGGTGATCAAATTTCTCAAGAAAGGCTCAGCACCAGGCCTCGATGGCTTCTCAGTATGCTACTACAAAACTTTTGCTTCAACCCATGCCCTGTATATGGTCAGTTTCTACAACTCGTTATGTGCTAGGTCCACTATGGATGGGGCTTTGAACTTGACTTTTGAGACAGTCATCCCCAAATCTGGAAAAGACACTAGCGATATTAGCAATTACCATCCAATCTCATTAAATAATAACGACTTAAATATCTTAACAAAAATCTTATCAAACAGACTATCAATATTCATAGCTAAATATGTCCATAAGGACCAAGCAGGGTTCTTACCAGGGAGACCAGGCCCGGACCAGATACGGAGATAGACATCATCTCCATACTAGGGTCTAGTTGGGATGGGGGGGCCCCACAAAAGGGCCTTTTACTGTCGGTCGACCTACAGAAAGCCTTTGATACAGTAGCTTGGCCATACATCTTTGAGGTTTTGGTAAGATGGGGCTTTGGCCCACACTTCTTGGGAACACTGAGAGCTCTGTATTCCAACCCCTGTGCCCAGGTGCGTTTACAAGGTAGCTATTCTGTTCTGTTTAATATAACAAAAGGTACTCGCCAGGGCTGCCCCCTCTCACTCCTAATTTTCACCATAGCTATCGAGTCCTTGTGATAGCAATCAGAACTCACCCCGATATTCGGGGAGTGTTCTGTGGGATGGCTGAACATAAATGCGCCCTTTTTGCAGATGACCTTCTCCTGTTTGTCTCCTCACCCTTGATCTCAGTCCCTAACATCTTTAAATTACTAAAGGACTTTGGCACTGCCTCCAGGCTACAGGTTAACATGTCTAAGTCAAGTGCCCTGAATATCTCAGTAGACCCCACACTGATTGGTAAAAAAACAAATACTGCGCTTACACTGATTGACTGCCTAAAGGCACATTTCTCATTTTCCTGGTCCTCCAGCTCTATCCCCTACCTCGGTAAACACTTGACCTCTAACATATCTCAACTATCCCCCTCTCTACAAGAAGCTAGGTACTGACCTTGTACTGTGGTCTAAACATGATTTGTCATGGATAGGTAGGATAAACTCGATCAAATGGACCCTTCTTCCAAGCCTCTTATACTTGTTTAGATCCCTCCCCATCCCATTAAAAAGGATCCATTTTAACAGCTTCCAATCCAAAATTATTCAATTTATCTGGGGTAAAAAAGCCCATAGATGTCTTTAATCTATACTCTTTCGCCTGCGGAACCAGGGAGGGCTCGCCCTTCCAAACCTGTGGTGGTTTTACCAAGCAGACTCAAAACCTAACTGGGTCATTATGAAATGACTGGCGGTCCCCCAATTTACATTATATTTTCTTGCCTGGGCCCCCCACGAAAAATAGACCCCCAATACTAGCACCCACCTTGTCCCATTCATATGCCCTGAGTGACCAAATCCATAAACACTCCTCGCTTGTATCTGTGCTTAAACTCTTTACACACCTATTTCACAACCCAAAATTCCCCCCGAGGAATGAACATTAAAGCTTGTCAGTGATGGTTAGACAAAGGACTGTATCATATTGGGTACTTCTTTAATTCTTTGGGGCCTCTAACGGTGAGCCATTACCTTAAGGTTCTGAAAATGCCCCCTGTAGAAAAATTTCATCTCTCCCAAATCACGCACTTTTTACATTCAATTTGGGCCAACAAACCAGACCCCCCCCCCCTCCTCCCAGATTAACCACATATGAAGGTTGGTGCTCAGAGCTTCTGGATCAAAGGGGAGGTATTTCAATAATTTACTCATTATTGACCGAAAGCCCGGATAAGGCGGCCTACGCTCAGAGCTGAAAACAGGATCTAGAGGAGGAGTGGGATGTTGATACTTGGCACCAGCGCTTTCAAGAGAGTCGTAAACGTCTATTAATTGAGGCCAGCGTAAAAATCCTAACGTGTTGGTATCTGGTACGACCACGTCTCGCTAAAATGTACCCTGAATCCTCGCCCCTCTGTTTCCGATGTTGTGACCTTGCAGGCAGTCTGATCCACACATGGTGGTCCTGCCCTCAAATTCGCAATTTCTGTAATAAATTTTTCCAGATAATACAAAAGGTCACAGGATGCGTTATTCCCCAGACTCCACATATAGCCCTGTTAAACTGCCGAGTGGAAAAGATTTCCAAACATTCCCAAGCACTCTTGTTCTTTATGCTGCTCAGGGCTAAGATCACAATTGCTTGTGCTTGTGAAAAAGCCTACTATCTCGGTGGGTGCCGCCAAAAACAAAATCCCTTGGATTGTGACGCAAGAAAAACTGGTGGGGGTATTACAAGATAAGTCTGAGACACTTGAACTTATCTGGGAGCCCTGGGCAACTTACGTTCATACTTCTTTGAGGCCTCATCCATAATCTGAGTGCTTTAGTACTTTTCCTAGATGACTTCCTTTTCTCCTCCCGATTTATTTCCCTTTCCCTCACTGCTCTCCTCCTCTTTTCTTCTCTTTTCTTCTTGATCTCTATGGCTAGGCACCTGCGCCTCGCCGATTCACAGAGGCTTCAGGTTTTCAACTTTAGATTAGGAGTGATTGGACTCCGCCTCAGATAGTTATACCTTAACCCTATTAAGGATTGGGGAGAAGGCTTTGCTGGGTTCATTAGGATAGTGGTTATCGTATTGATGGCCCCGTGTATCCTGGGCATCTTTGAATGTCAGGGTTCCTCTGCCTTCCAGGGAGATGGGCCCTGATGGGCCTTGGTGTAGCAATCATTTAATCGGTGCATGGCTCCTTGGGACCCTTCCTCCCTTTGACACAGAGACCCTCTTAAAAGCTTAGAATCATAGCTATGACAGATTTGTGCTTCTATTGATGTTCATCCACCTATTTGATAGACAGTTGGGTTATAGTGGACCCTGTGTTTCACTCTTTTTTTGTTCTGTATTTCCCTACCATTTGTTCATTGACATTTTGATGGCTTTTTTTGTACACTATTTTATATATTTAAAAAATTTCAATACAAAAACAATTGAAAGAAAAATCGACTGGGTGCTGACATCATGGGATCCCTGGACAGATAAGTGTCCTAATATTAAAAGTCAGCAGCTATAGTATTTGTAACTGCTGACTTTTAAATTAGGTGGTGGTGGTGGTGGGGGGGGGGCGGGGTGGATGGAGATCCACAGTATGTCTTAAGCAAAAACTTTTTTTGGCATAGTAGGGGATGACTAAACCCCAATTGTTTGCCCTGTCCTATAGACACAAGAGGGAACTGAGAGCAAATTTTTAAAATTACAGATGTCAGCAGTTCCCTATTGGAAGATTTTCCTACTATTGCTGTTCTGATGTCAACTCAAATTTTTATTTTTTCTCCACTTTTAACTATGGTGATTACAAAGACAAATACTGTAGAACAAATGAATCACCCTTATGCAGACAGGGACAATTGTAGAAAACAACTTGACAGAGGTTTTATAAGTATGGCACTGGGGTGGCGGCTACCTAAGGCCCCATTAACACTATTACATTTTCTGCAGATTTTTGTCTTCAGATTTACCATAACCATATAACATGAGGTCAAACCTTAAGAGTTTTAATTTGTATGTGATCAGGCAGGCCCTTGCACTACATGATTTTGGTAAATCTGAAGACAAAAATCTGCAGAAAAACTGCAGAAAATCTAATAGTGTGTATGGGGTCCTAATGTAGCTAGGCAGGGGGATGTGGGGATTTTGTTTTTGATGATTGTTTACTTTAAAGCAGTAATCATAACCATCAAGCTTTGATAATGTATCTTAACTCCCTATTTTAATTATCTCTGTCAGCAATGTGCATATCTTGTAATTCAGCAAGACCTAGCATCTATTGGAATGTTAGTTGAGAGAAGGTACAGAACAAGATTATTACTGCTTAAGCAACCTGATAGAGCAGGTTTTATGTGTTGTGTGATAGTGGTAATCAGAAACAACAACAAGCAAAGGACAGAACTCATATGAACCGAAAAAATAAAGATCGATTCTAGGGAATTTGTGAATCGGTTAACCACTAATGCTACCCAGAAAAGGCTACAACTAAAAAGATATTGTATTAATGTTTACCAATTCCTAGATGTGGTAGCTGCATTAGTTTTCCTTTTTCGTTTTGTGTCTACTTTATTTTTACCGTTTAATCTGACCAGTAAGTCTTTTATTGTTCGATTCATTTAACAGAGCAAGCTTTTCAGCCAAAGTTACAATTAAAGTGTTGAGAAAAAACATTTAACATTGATCAGGATGCTTAAAATGGCCAGCTTTTATTCATTTATGTAAAACCTTTATCCAGAGTTTCTGCCTGGTCCTCAATAGTTTCAATGGTGGCTGAATAAAGGCCTTTTTTACATTGGACACTTTCCTGACCATAGGGACTTACGTTCCGCTTTTTATTTTAATCAGCAGCTGGACATGTCGGTGTTCTGCCGAAAACTCCAACTATGTCATTTCCAGTGACTGTCTAGCATCAGTAATTGGAGATTTTGACGAGTTGGCTGTTTTCACAGAACAGCGGCAGCATATACTGTACGCTACACAATGTAATGAGTGGACATTGTTAGTCCACCCACTACTAACCAACACAAGGCGGCAACAACTTTTTTCCTCCTTACCCTGTGCTCTGTCAAATCAGCCAACTCCTTGTGTACCCTAGTGTATATGCTGCCAGTGTTTTGTGAAAACAGCCAACCCGTCCAAATCTCCAATTATTGCTGCTGGGCAGTCACCGGCAGTGATGTGGTTGGAGATTTTGGCGAGTTGGAGTTTTTGGCAGAACACCGGCCTCCGAGACTTACCACTGAAAGCCAATACTACATTATCTCTGATCTGCACAACACCTCACTACTGATATTAAAACATAAACTGCTTTTGAAAACAGATGCTGTCGTGGTGAGGACCTGAGAGGTGGCATTTCTAAGCAGTATAAACAATTTGTTAATACCATGGATAAATTGCCCAATATATTGGCTTAGGAAAAAGATTAAGACCTATTTCACACTATTAGATATTCTGCAGATTCTTGTCTTCAGATTTACCAAAACCCTATAATATGAGATCAAAATTTGTATGCAAGCAGGCAGGCCCTTGCACTACATGGTTTTGGTAAATCTGAAGACAAAAATCTGCAGAAAATTGAATAGTGTGTATGGGGTCTTAGGGATGGAGATTGATGAGGAGGACTAGAGGGACTGGTCACTCAGGACGTATAAAGGAGCTATGAATGTTTCGCTGGCAGAAGCAAGTTTTAAAGTCTTGTCCTGTTGGTACTTGGTACCCGAACACCTCTCCGAAATATACTGAGATTCCTCCCCAATCTGTCTTCGGGACTGTGGACAAATGGGTTCAATATTCCACACGTGGCAATCATGTAGTAAAATTAAACGCTTATTAATAATATCAGTTCACGCCCTGATATACTCTGTAAAAATTGGAAAAAATAGTAAAAATTGTTAAAGATCCCAGTGTAGCCCTACTCAATGAACCTGTAGAAAAAGTGCCCAGACACACCCAAACTCTGATTTACCCTATGTTCCTTGAGGCCAAGATAGCTATTGCGACCGCTTGGAAAAAAACAGCAGTTGACTTGGTGGCGATGAAGCATAAATTTACTTTGATCATGACTAATGAAATGCTGGTTAGCATACTACCTCCCCCCGATTCGAGATGGTTTGGAATCCATGAATGCAATATCTCTAACCTCCTTCGAGACGGTTGTTGTAGTGGCTCTTTCCCTCTTTTACCTTTCACGATACCTCCTCTTTTTCTCAAGCTTCTCCCTTTTTCTTTCTTTTCTCCTTCTTTCTGTTGCTGTCTCTAAATGCTGCCTTTCACAAGATATCAACCACACATTCAGTTGGTGGTTTTCTATGTTTTTTGCGCCTTAGTAGACACTTGGTCATTTTTGCTTGCAATTTGTTCCCCTCAACTAAAGAGTGCCCGCAATTTATACTCAATATTTCTCCATTAGTGTTGATGCTCTTCTTTATCTACAGTGCATCTGGAAAGTATTCACAGCGCTTCACTTTTACACATTTTGTTATGTTACGGCCTTATTCTAAAATAGATCCAACTCACTATTTTCCTCAAACGTTTACAGATAATACCCCATAATAACAATGTGAAATAAGTTTGTTTGAAATCTTATAAAAAAAATAAATAACAAAAAAAATCACATGTACATAAGTATTCACAGCCTTTGCTCAATACTTTGTTGAATCACCTTTGGCATCATTTACAGCCTCAAGTCATGATGCTATAAGCTTGAAACATCAATTTTTGGGCGGTTTCTCCCATTCTTCTTTGCAGGACCTCTCAAGCTCCATCAGGTTGGATGGCTGCATTCATCTTTTTCTCAATCCTGACTAGTCTCCCAGTTCCTGCGACTGAAAAACATCCCTACAGCATGATGCTCCCACCACCATGCTTCACTGTACGGATGGTATTGACCAGGTGATGAGCGATGCCTGGTTTCCTCAAGGCATGACGCTTGCTATTCAGGCCAAGAGTTCAATCTTTGTTTCATCACACATGAGAAGTTTGTTTTCATGGTCTGAGAGTCCTTCAGGGGCCTTTTGGCAAACTCCAGGTGGGCTGTCATGTGCTTTTAACTGAGGTGTGGCTTTTCCGTCTGGCCACTCTATCATACAAGCCTGCTTGGTGGAGTGCTGCAGAGATGGTTATTCTTCTGAAAGGTTCTCCTCTATCCACAGAAAAATGTTGGAGCTCTGTCAGAGTGACCATCGGGCTCTTGGTCACCTCCCTGACTAAGGCCTTTCTCCCCTGATCGCTCAGTTTGGCCGGGGGGCCTGCTCTAGGCAGAGTCCTGGTGGTTCCAAACTTCTTCCATTAATAGATGATGGAGGCCACTGTGCTCATTGGGACCTTCAATGCTGCAAAAAAATTTCTGTACCCTTCCCCAGATCTGTGCCTCGATACAATCCTGTCTTGAAGGTCTATAGACAATTCATTGGACTACATCGCTTAGTTTGTGCTGCACTGTTAACTGTGGGAGCTAAATTTTGAGTGTCATGGCAGTGAATACTTGTATACATGTGATTTTTTCGTTTTTTATTTTTAATAAATTTGCAAAGATTTCAAACAAACTTCTTTCACATTTTCATTATGGGGTATTGTTTGCAGAATTTTGGAATAAGGCTGAAACATAAAAAAATGTGCAAAAAGTGAAACGCTGTGAATACTTTCCGGATGCACTGTATGTCTTGGCCTATGTAAGCTTGCAACTACATGCAACCATTGTTGTTCTTATTTGTCTGTTTGTAGCACATTCATTGCAGACCCTGACCTGTTTCTATAGATGACCAATGCCATTGTGCCTGTTATGGTCTTTGCCCTTTTTTATGGAAATCTTCAATAAAAATATTGAAACAGAAAACCATTATCTCAAAAGAGAAAAGCTGAAAAATGTCTGTAACTGCTTAAAAAGTGTTAGCTGGATTTTAGCTTTAATTTGTTAATCAAGTCCATCTAAACCTACTTGTGCATCTAATGCCACGTACACACGACCGGACTTCTCGTTGGACTGAACTGTATGAAACCCCAACGTGTTTCGACCTATTCAGTCATGGTCTTCTTCTGGGGGATGGCTTGCTCTAAATGAATACATTAAACATCTCAGTTTTCAGAAGACATTTTGCATTGTGCACTAAACTTCATGGACACAATGAAAAATGATATTTACCGCTGAAAGATGGAATAAATGACCTCATAACCAGAAATTTTAAAATCAGTTGAATGATCCAATGGACTCCATGATTATCCTCGCCTCTCCAAGAAGGGAGTTCGGCCCAAAATGGCTTGCAAGAAGGCACACTTTTTTAACACCCTCAGAGAAAAAGGAAGGACGGCACCTGCAGCAGATTGCCGAATAGTAACAATGTATCAAAGGGAGATTAAAATCATTGAACTCTTAGTACTCTAAATATCTGACTTATTTATTATTAAGGTGTACATCTGCTGTAAATCTTATTATCAATATGTGTACTCATTACAGTGATATTTATGTTCTATAATAAATAAAAATAATGTAATAATAAGTATTTAAAATGAAAGGGATAATCCCTTGAATAGTGATTTTGAATAAAATTAGTGCTAAGTGAACTGTGTATAGGGGGCTAGACTGTGTGATAGTGAAAAAAATGATCTGTGCTAAAGAAAATTCATAATTTAAATTTAAATGTTAGTGACGCACTGCTATGCACTAGCAGGGATATGGAAGCAACAACATTTTTAAGTGAATGATGTCGACCCGCTAATTATTAGCAATAATATAACCACCTCTGCGCAAACAAAACAAACCATAAGGATAAAGAAAAAAAGAAAATAACATCATTTACCTTGAGTGCTGATTTAACTGAATGTGAATCATCAATGTCAATGAGGTGTAATACCTGAATGCAAATATGCATGAAAGGTAAAGGCTCTATGAACAGAGGAGAGAGCCAAACAATAGTATTAGATATAAATTAAAATTTAATACATTATAAAGGTTACAGCCTAAACCGACTCATGGCAATTAAGGCAAAGAGCTGGTTAATCCTACATGAGAGATGCTGTACTTACATTGAGCCATGTATTTATGATGAACATTCATCCAGGTCATGCAGGG
Source organism: Lithobates clamitans (assembly GCA_037952925.1). Classification (NCBI taxonomy): domain Eukaryota; kingdom Metazoa; phylum Chordata; class Amphibia; order Anura; family Ranidae; genus Lithobates; species Lithobates clamitans. Next base: position 6,301,794 of record JBBGZY010000292.1, on the reverse strand, counting down.
GATCATGCATTGATCCCTATGCAGCCTGGTGTTTATATAATGCCTCCTATAATCATAAAGGATTGGATGATTCAGTGCAGGTGCAGCCTCCCTCCCCTCAAGATAATGGTGTCCTGGCCATAATATAAGCAGCCGCCACGTGGGTCCCTCGGCGTCCCAGAAGGTAATAGCCCTGACCGATGTCGTCACCTCCGCCACAAAACACGTGACGCATTTGCAGTTTGCCATGAAACGTCCGGAGAGGATCAAAGCGCGTCTCTGGCAAGGTGGTCATCATTGTAAGTGAAAATAATACCCTGCAGAGCCGTTTTCTACCACTGGTCACTGCTGCTCTGTCTGTTGGGTGACTGGTCATGTCTCAGCCCCTTGTAGTCCTCTATTGTGCTGACCTCATTACCTCAGTGCTGCGTGGGGTGATTCTTCAAATCCCTCTCTGTTTTTCACACGCCTACCGACAAAATACAGCGTCAGTCGGTGTGCACCATTGCTATGGCTACATTTCCAAGAAATCGTGGGAGATGTAGTCCTATGAAGCGTGCAAGGGAGAGATGAAACATTTAGACAGTAGTGGTGATGTCACAGCAGGTACAGGTAACATTTTCTCTCTTGCAATCACTTATTGAAATATTTTCTTTCAAGCGGAGCAGGAAGCTTTATATAGAAATTGGGCTCATCCTAGAGTTCAAGCATATCTAATTCCAAGGTGAAAAAATTATTATATACTTCAGCTTACCAGTCCTTAGATGTCATGGATACATTTTTTTAGGCTCGGTTCACAGCAGGGGTCCGGTGCGTGCTGGTTCACTGTTTCAGGTCCGATTTAAGCCCGAATTTTGGGCTGAATTCGGACCTGAAACGGACCAAAGGACGCACAACGTTTTTCTGCAAAACGCACCGGACCTGCTGCGGAGATATGTGAACCGGCTCCAAAGAGAGCCAGTCAAAGAGTTTCATTTTCTAAAAGCAAATATACTGTGCACTAGAAGTGCACTTCAAATGCACTGCAAGTGAAGTTGCTCTAGATCTGAGGGGAAGCCTCGAAATGAGGGGAAGCTCTGCTGATTTCTATCATCCAATTATGTGCAAGAAAAAAATGCAATTTATTTATTTACCTTGTATGTTCCCCTCAGATTTACGGCAACTGCACTTGCAGTGCACAGACTATTTACCTTTAGTAAATCAACGACAAAGTCTCCTGCTATTGCGAATTGGATGCGATAATCCCACATCCAATTTGCAATGGTGTGAACCCAGCCTTAAAGATTTGTGTACTACTGCTTGGGCCATTAAAGTCCCGTAAAGGGGAGTTCCTTCTCCACTCTACAGCCTTAAGGATTTTTGCCCTTTATTTTTACCTGGTTTTCTTGATAGTAACATTCTCTCTGTCCCTGGGTGGTTACACTCACTCCTCCTCTGTATCTATGGATGGAGCCATGGTTGTCACATGCGCTGGATTTCAACCATGTCTTCCTCTCTTCATCTACATTACATAAGGGGAGGGAGAGGGCATATCAGTTTACACAAGAAAGATACATTTTTTGCATACATTTAGACCCTTTTCACACTGGGGCCGCCCGTGCTTTAGCGGTTCTAGCGGCGCGTTACCGCTGTTTAAGTGATGCTTTTCAACCGCTGGCAGGGCATTTTTAACCCCTTCTTTGCGCGTGTTGTGGCGCTTCCGAAGCACTTTTCAGGCACTTTGGAAGCGCTGCCCATTCATTTCAATGGGCAGGGCGTTTTGGGAGCACTGTATGCCCCAAAGATGCCGGTTGCAGGACTTTTTTAACGGGCGCTCCATGCTAGTCTATGGAGCTACGGATGTCAACGGTGACATGTCCGTTGACATCCGACCCAATCCGATCCGCTAAAATCAGATGGATGGTCCTACGTTCGCATCTGTCCCTGGGAGGTCGGATCCGGTGAGATTTGATGAAAAACAGACATGCTGTCTGTTTTCGTCCAATCTCTCCATAGCAACCAGCGGCGCTCGACAAGTCGCTCCCCGCTCAGTGAGCAGAGAGGGACCTGTCATCCGCCAGCTCAGCGGAGATCAGCGGAGATCAGCGGATCTCCGTGGCAGCGGATCCGCCTTGTGAGAATGAAGCCTTAAGCTAATTTTTGTTCAGCTCTAGTTGTAACTCTTTGGGAGCAGTTGATGTTTTGCCCACTTCATGTTCTTTATCTGATTTGGCCTTGAATTTTATGCGTGGCCAATGGGATCTCTGAAATTGATTGTTTTTAACAACCTGGTTTGTGTGATGCATCCTCACTTTATCATCTACTTAATGGTAAAAATACATTCATAAATATGATAAGACATTTTTCTGTACAACGTAAAATGTTGCCAAAATGCTTTGTATATTGACCAAAGTTCTAAGTCAATTTTATTTTGATATATTTCCCTAGAATCTAAAACCCCCTGAAGAAGACCAGAATGGGTCGAAATGCATTGGGGTATTCATGTGGATATTAATTCTGTAACTGGATACATGTTCTCCTGGGGGGCCTCTTGGCCATGAATGATGTTTTATATTGTTGTTTTATAAACGTGAACCAGAGTTTGTATTTTGTAATAAACCTATTGCATATTATAATTTATTTTGAATTTCTGATCTACTCCATTCTTATATCAATACTTAAATGTTAAAAAACCTCTTGGGGAATCTTTCGATTTTTTGTAACCTTTTTTTGGGTTGTACAGCCCCGGGTACTCTCATATATGTGTTTTTTCTAGTTTTTTGAATTTTATTTGTACCTAGGCACTAGGGTTGCAACCTCATCCCTTGAAGCCCGAACACATATGAATTACACAGGTTCTAAAACTAATTTAATGATAAGGCGCCAAGTGAGTTTAATTACCACCTTGATCAGCCACAGAACCTGTTAAATTAATATGTGTTCGGTTTTAAAGGGATGAGGTGGCAACCATACTAGGCACCCATGGGTTTTTGTACTACAAATGACTGATTCTGTCAAGAATCATTTAATTGCTATTGATAAAAGCACAGTCTCTCACTAATTTCAGGGCTGCCACAAACTGTTCTGTTGATTAAATTGACATACCTCCCAACTGTCCCTGATTTCAAGGGACTGTCTCTGATTTGGAACAAAGTTTGTCTGTCCCTCTTTCCTCCTCATTTGTCCCTTTGTTTGTTCTGATCTGTATAGTTGTATATAAAATGCACTTTTTATTTTTCAGAAAGTGTTTCCCAGTGTTAAACCTTTTATCCAATTTCTAAATCATTGCATTTGTAAACTTCAAAAGCTAATATAAAGGAATGGTAGTGGAAAAAAAGCACTTGTGGGTTTAACTAATTTTTTTTGTATAATTCTTCTTTAAGGGGGCGTGGCAGGAGGTGTGTTCTATGCCCACATACAGTTCCTAATAGGTGTCCCTCATTCCCATCTCAAAAAGTTAGGAGGTATGGTTAAACCAATCATTTATTTGTACAATACTCATTTAAGGGGGTGTAGCAGGGGGTGTGTCCTATTCCTACATTTTGTTAATAGGTGTCACTCATTCCCATCTCGGAAAGTTGGGAGGCATGAATTGATATTAAACCCTCAGTTTTGTAAGCACTTTTAGCAGCTGATCTGATCACTTACTAGGTATGTAGCTCCTTTAACTTTTAATCATTTCCTATGTTCCAACTTAAGCTGATGCCATGACCTTTGCCCCAAGTTCTCTTTTTCAGTGTGGCTCCTGAGTCCTATGGACCCATCCTTGCATGCAGGAACTAGAGCTGTGTCTCCCTACACTGTATGCATCAATAGAAACACACAGCACACAGACTAGGGTGGCTAAGCACTCTGCTCTTCCTTCCTCTCCCTCTTCTCTACTCCAAGGTAACAGAGTGCCTCCAGACTGCACTGTCCACTGTTAATTCTTTCAAGTGAACATCAGACATTCAGGGAAGTAGCATTGAGAAAGCAGAAGCCAGTAGTATTGAAAGTTGTAAACCTGCAGGTGCTTGGGCAAGAAAGTTTCCTCTCCCACACCTCCACTGTCACATTTAAAATCATTGAGGCTGTGTGGGGCTCTGCCCACACAGCCTCGTCATTCATTCACAGTGATCTGTGAATGAATAAACTTCAGGTCCCATCTGCCATTGTGGCAAACGGACTTGTAGTTCTCAATGGACTATGAGTGTGCTGATCAGGGGTGTGCTTCCTGCAGCTCAGTAATGACCCAGTAATGCAGCCTGTACAGAGGTACGGACCGAAAACTGTTGGAAGTGTCTGCAGAAGCCTGATACTGCATCCACAATCCACGGATTGCAGGTGCAATGCTGTGCATGCTCCTGTAAAAAATAAAAATGAATATTTTTTTTTTATCTGCAAAAATGTGCATTTATTTATTTTTTTCTTAAAAGTGAAAGTAGCCTTTTTTTCAATTGTCCTTTAATTTGACCCTATTGTAGAGTTTGCATCTGGAAAAAATAAAGTTTGAGTTTGATGTCTCTTTGTAACCAAAAGAGTAGACTAGACAGGCTGTCTCCCAAATAATGTTTAATAGGTACATTTAGTATTTCAGAGGGAAAAAAAAAAGTATTCTAGCTCTGCTGTTCCAGCGTTAATAAATAACCTGCAGAGATGGCCTTATGCAGTAGCAAATTCCGAGTTTACCTACTGTATTTGCATAGCTCCATAACTCCTGGTAAAAGTACAGTGAAGACCTCGAACAGGTGCAATTGCACAACACCTACAATGCTGTATAAACATAGATGTAAATGCTAAGCACACAGAGGAGGGCACTAGTTTTGCTAAAATGATGAAATTGGTAAAAAGGAGCCTGTTCAGATAGGGTTAGGTTACTCCAGTTTATAAACTAAGTCAAAAGTGACTAATGCCTTATGCAGCCACTACCACTCCAAGGAAAACTATGTTAGATGTTCCTAGATACTCACCCTGGCATCTCCTGGGGTCCCCTTTCCACTTCATTTGCCTACTGGGAGCACTGACACGTGGCTTACAGCTTTTGATTGAAGACTTCAACATGTGACTTGATAAATGTATATTCCTTGAGATTCCTCCTGAAGAAGTGGAATTGTCCATGAACCGCATTGAAGGCTCCCAAGATTAATATATTTGATGTACACCTGCTAATGTGTATTACATAGTTACATAGTAGGTGAAGTCGAAAAAAGACACAAGTCCACCAAGTCCAACCTATGTGTGTGATTATATGTCAGTATTACATTGTATATCCCTGTATGTTGCGGTCGTTCAGGTGCTTATATAATAGTTTATTGAAACGATCGATGCCCCCTGCTGAGACCACTGCCTGTGGAAGGGAATTCCACATCCTTGACGCTCTCACAATAAAGAACCCTCTACGTAGTTTAGTTCTTTTCTTCTAATTTTAATGAGTGGCCACGAGTCTTGTTAAACTCCCTTCTGCAAAAAAGTTTTATTCTTATTGTGGGGTCACCAGTATGGTATTTGTATATTGAAATCATATCCCCTCTCAAGCGTCTCTTCTCCAGAGAGAATGAGTTCGGTGCTCGCAACCTTTCCTCATAACAAATATCCTCCAGACCCTTTATTAGCTTTGTTGCCTTTCTTTTACTCCATTTCCAGTACATCCTTCCTGAGGACTGGTGGCCAGAACTGGACAGCATACTCTAGTTGTGGCAGGGCCAGAGTCTTGTAGAGTGGGAGAATTATCGTTTTATCTCTGAAATTAATCCCCTTATTAATGCATGCCAATATTCTGTTTGCTTTGTTAGCAGCAGCTTGGCATTGCATGCCATTGCTGAGCCTATCATCTACTAGGACCCCCAGGTCCTTTTCCATCCTAGATTCCCCCAGAGGTTCTCCCCCCAGTGTATAGATTGCATTCATATTTTTGCCACCCAAATGCATTATTTTACATTTTTCTACATTGAACCTCATTTGTCATGTAGTTGCCCACCCCATTATTTGTTCAGATCTTCTTGCAAGGTTTCCACATCCTGCGGAGAAGTTATTGCCCTGCTTAGCTTAGTATCATCCGCAAATACAGAGATTGAACTGTTTACCCCATCCTCCAGGTCATTTATGAGCAAATTAAACAGGCTTGGTCCCAGCACAGAACCCTGGGGGACCCCACTACCCACCCCTGACCATTCCGAGTACTCCCCCTTTATCACCACCCTCTGAACTCGCCCTTGTAGCCAGTTTTCAATCCATGTATTCACCATATGGTCCGTGCCAATGGACCTTATTTTGTACAGTAAACGTTTATGGGGAACTGTTTCAAATGCTTTTACAAAATGCAGATACACCATGTCTACAAGCCTTCCTTTATATAGATGGTGATACTGGGCTAACTAGTCTGCAATTCCCAGGGATGTATTTGGGGCCTTTTTAAATATTGTCTTTTCTCCAATCAGCTGGTACCATTCCAGTCAGTAGACTGTCAGTAAAAATTAGGAACAATGGTCTGGCAATTACTTGACTGAGTTCCCTAAGTACCCTTGGGTGCAAGCCATCTGGTCCCGGTGATTTATTAATGCTAAGTTTCCCAAGTATAGTTTTAATTCTGTCCTCTGTTAACCATGGAGGTGCTTCCTGTGACGTGTCATGAGGATAAAACTCCAGTTTTGGTTACTGAAGCCCCCCGATTCCCTCGTGAAGACTGAGGAGAAGATTAAATTCATTATCTTCGCCATCTCCCCATCCTTTGTAACCAGATGTCCTTCCTCATTCTTTATGGGGCCAATATGGTCTGTCCTCCCTTTTTTACTGTTTACATACTTTTTTTGCTCTCCTCCTCTATGTGTCTTTCATGTTCTATCTTAGCCATCCCTATTGCACCCTACATTTCTGATGATGATCCCTCAACCTCGTATTTTTTGAAGGCCTTCTCCTTTGCTTTTATATGCATTTTTACATTGGAGTTAAGCCATCCAGGACTGGAAGCAGCAAAGGAGATTCAGGGTATTGTCTGAGAGGAGCCACGTTTACGGAGGGAGATCATATGCTGATTATCAAGATCCTGGCTTACATGCTTATCATCCTTACATGTTTACCATCCTTTACATTTGTTGGAAAAGTGGTGTACTGCCTGACCTGGATATTATCCCGAGACGTGCCTTATTGTGCTTTCCATCTGGTAAGCACATTTGTTTGGTGGTGGAGGATAACTGTACAGGGTGTGTCTGTCATTACACTCTTTCACTTGACTCTCATGGAGAACTACCAGAGGATTCCTCTCATTCCTTCTATGTTTATGGACTATATTAATTACATTTATATTTGATGGGTTTTTGACATATTTGGGGGCTTTCTATATGTATATTTATTTTATTGCACGTGTTCAGTCCTTGCAATTTCATTTTACAGCACAGTTTCTTTCCTTTTGGATCTGCCAGGTGCCTGGACTGACACCCGTCTCAGCCTTTCAGCGAGCCACTGAGAGGCTGAGACACCCGCTCTGCCCCCTCCGCAGCTCAGCGATCCAGTGACAAAGCTCTGAAAACTGAGCGATGGTGTTCTCAGTGCAGAGGTGCCGGGGGACAGATGCAGCATCGGACCGATGCTGCATCCACCTATGTAAGTATGAATGTGCAAAAAAAAAAATTCCTTTACTTCTCTTTTAAACCCCATTGTGGAATGACTTGAAGACTGCAGTCCACAAACAGTCACCATCAAATTTTACTGAACTTGAGCAGTTGCAAAGAAGAGTGGGCAAATATTGCAAAGTCTAGATGTGCAAAGTTAGTAGAGACATATCCCAAAAGACTAAAGGCTGTAATTAAAACAAAAGGTGGTTCAACAAAATACTGACACAAGGGGGTGATCCTTTTTGCAACTCAGTAATTCTGTTTTTGAATTTTATTTTCTGACATGCTGGTGTTATATCTTTCACTTGAATGTTATAAGTTGCACAAATAATTACAGCTGGATAAAACAAAAACTGTGTCTGTCTTCATTTGAGACTGTTTGATTTGAGATTTTTGTAAAGGGGGTACATTTTTCTATACCCGTTTTTCAGGTGTTTGTTAACTTTATTTAAATTAATTCATTTTTACTTAATAAAATAGTTTTTCCATTTATGTAGATTACTTCTATAACTTAAACTGATACTAAAGGCTACATTTTACTAATAATATTATATAATAACATATTAGGATTTTTTTTTAAGTTATATTTACCTGCTCTGTGCAAAGATATTTAACATAAAAAACACTTACATCCTCTTCTAGCAGTCCCTGTGACTCCTGTAGCAAGCCAGGTGTTAAGGAGGTACTCGTTCATGTGCGCTCCTATTGGGACCTGTGCTGGGCTGTGTGCCTCTTTGAGGCATTTTTTACCTAAAAAATGTTTAGGCTTCAGTACCATTTGCTGACTGATATACGTATATACAGTAAATGTCCTGTCAGCAACTAGTTATTTCAGGATCTTGGTATTGTTTTTCCAGCCAGTAATAGGCTGTTTTGAAAAAGTGATCTGGGCAGCTGTCACTTTTACAGCGCTGTGAAGGGCTGTTACAGCCAGGACAGCAGCTAATCAAGCATGATTTGTGCTTCGTTAGCTGCTTTGGAGGGCAAGGGAGACATCAGGAGTTTAACAGACTCCTGTTTCTCTATGAAAGGGACCTATCACCTGTCCAAAGTTATCTCAAGTGGGGCTTGTTAGCCCTCTTTTGATAGCAATAACTTTAAATGAAAATAAATAAAATAAACGAAAGGGCGAAATTTCAAAAAACATTTAAAAAAGACCTAAAAGCACGCCTGTTCCACTGTGCATACTTGCAAATGTGTGCTTAGGTCCAGCACGCATATACTCAGGGGTGGACTGATAACTCATGGGGCCCCCGGGCAATAGGAGATTATGGGGCCCCCAGGCAATCAGAGATTATGGGGCCACACAGTATACACACACACAGTATACAATCACACAGTATACACATACATGTACACACAGTATACACAGACAGATGTAAAAAAAAACACAGATTTATACATACTGTCCCTGGTTTTACTGAGGCTGGCAACCCTGATGGGGCCCCCTAGTGTCCCAGGGCCCTCTGGCAGTGCCCGAGTGGCTCAATGGTCAGTCCGCCCCTGCATATACTGTATAAACAGTAATTCACCACACATGTGAGGTATCGCTGTGAATGTTAAACTGAGAGAATCAATTCATAATTCAATATTACCTCTAAACTGATAACTTGTGAAGCATAACCTGTGGGCAATACTAGGTATCATAGTTTCTCGCCATTTCACGGGCATGTCTATTTTTAAACCTTGACATGTTTGGTATCTATTTACTTGACACAACATCATCTTTTATGTTTAACCAATAAATTGGGTATTATTATTTGGTTGTGTGCACTATTTAATTTTAGTGTATTTTTTTCCAGAAAATTTGCATTTGATAAATGGCTGCACAAATATTGTGTGACATAAAAACTTACAGCAGCCACCTTCTTATTTATCAGGGCCTCTGCTTTCAGAAAATATATAATATTTGGGGGTCCTAAGTAACTGCCTAGCAAAAAATGGTGATTTTAACGTGTGTGAAAAATTTAAAAAATTGCAGCGGAAAGCAAGTTGTTAAAAGTCCTATTTATGCTCAATCATTTTTGATTTTATGTTTATTTGGGCTGAGGTATACCCTTTATGGGAGAACTGATTGGAAACCTTATTACTTCTTTCTTCCTAATACCGTATACCACTCCATGTGGTCAGGGATCTTAGGTGCACTCAGGGAAATTTCTGCAGGATCAGGAAGCATGCTCTGTGCCAATAAATTGACCCATCACACATAAATATTCATCGTTTCCTAATTGAAGGCACTTTTTAAACTACATCTTCCAACTTTTCCAGATTGCATAAGGCAGTCCTGATTGTCACTGTATGCATTATTAAAATGTTTGAAATGCCTCTCCTTTGACTACTATAATAGTGAGATTAGTCTGGAAATCCGGCTAGCTGCTGTCGAAATGCTGCAAGTTTCACTGAGTCTCCCAATGCACTGGCGCTGATAGAGTAATTAATCTGTCCATTTAGTGGTGATGGATTTTACAAAAATCCAATTTCCCTGCTTACATTTCACTGTGTAAATTATTAATAACATAATCATAGCAGATAATAATCCACGGTGGTGCCATCGCCTTTGTTGTCTGCCAGGTTTGTACAGGTTGTCCATTGTGGCAGAAGTCCATCCGTAATGAGCTACTAAATGAACTGCTTAACAGTTGGATGTACAGTGCCTTGCAAAAGTATTCACCCCCTTGGTATTCACCTATTTTGTTACATTACAGCCTTTAGTTCAATGCTTTTTTAAATCTGAATTATATGTGATGGATCAGAACACAATAGTCTAAGTTGGTGAAGGTAAATTTGAAAAATACTTACATAAAACTATTTTTCAGAATTAAAAAACTGATAATTGGCATGTGCGTATGTATTCACCCCCTTTGTTATGAAGCCCATAAAAAGCTCTGGTGCAACCAATTACCTTCAGAAGACACATAATTAGTGAAGTGATGTCCACCTGTGTGCAAACTAAGTGTCACATGATCTGTCATTACACACACCCAAAGGCTGAAACACCTAAGCAAGAGGCACCACTAACCAAACACTGCCATTAAGACCAAGGAACTCTCCAAACAAATAAGGGACAATGTTGTTGAGAAGTACAAGTCAGGATATCCAAATCTTTGATGATCCCTAGGAGCACCATCAAATCTATCATAACCAAATGGAAAGAACATGGCACAACAGCAAACCTGCCAAGAGACAGCCGCACACCAAAGCTCACGAATGGGGCAAGGAGGGCATTAATCAGATAGGCAGCACAGAGACCTAAGGTATCCCTGGAGGATCTGCAGAGTTCCACAGCAGAGACTGGAGTATCTATACATAGGACGACAATAAGCCATACGCTCCATAGAGTTGGGCTTTATGGCAGAGTGGCCAGAAGAAAGCCATTACTTTCAGCAAAAAACAAAATGGCACATTTTGAGTTTGCGAAAAGGCATGTGGGACATTCCCAAAATGTATGGAGGAAGGGGCTCTGGTCTGATTACACTAAAATTGAACTTTTTGGCCATCAAAAACGCTATGTGTGTTGTAAACCCAACACATCACATCAGCCAAAGAACACCATCCCCGCAGTGAAACATGGTGGTGGCAGCATCATGCTGTGGGGATGTTTTTCAGCAGTTGGGACCAGGAAACAGGTCAGAGTTGAGGGAAAAATGGATGGTGCTAAATACAGGGATATTCTTGAGCAAAACCTGTACCACTCTGTGTGTGATTTGAGGCTAGGACAGAGGTTCACCTTCCAGCAGGACAATGACCCCAAACACACTGCTAAAGCAACACTTGAGTGGTTTAAGGGAAAACAAGTAAATGTGCTGGAATGTCCTAGTCAAAGCCCAGACCTTAATCCAATAGAAAATCTGTGGTCAGACTTAAAGATTGCTGTTCACAAGTGCAAATCGCCCAACTTGAAGGAGCTGGAGCAGTTTTGCAAGGAGGAATGGGCAAAAATCCCAATGGTAAGATGTGGCAAGCTCATAGAGACTTATCCAAAGTGACTTGGAGCTGGGATAGCCGCAAAAGGTGACTCTAAAAAGTATTGACTTTAGGGGGGTGAATAGTTATGCACATTGACATTTTCTGTTATTTTGTCCTATTTGTTGTTTGCTTCACAATAAATTAAAAGAAAAAAAAAACATCTTCAAAATTGTTGGCATGTTCTGTAAATTAAATTATGCAAATTCTCAAACAATCAATGTTAATTCCAGGTTGTGAGGCAACAAAACACAGAAAATGCCAATGGGGTGAATACTTTTGCAAGACACTGTAAAGAGCACCTGCTTTAAGTTACCCCATACCTGCTGCAAAACCTATTTACTTTTATTATTATGCTGGACTAAGTCATCAATCTGATGGGAGCTGAAAGTGGGAACTAAATTTTGGAAGCTGTGCCAAATAAAAGTAAGAAAAAGACTAACTACTAGCCAGTGACACCAGTATTGCAGGGGATCTGTGAGCAATACCCTGCTGATTTGGAAAGAGTCCACCTTGTCCGAAAGAGGCCTTAAAGACTTACCATGCCTTGTTCAGCTCTTTGTAGAGGCGGCTATCTTTCTACTAGGAATGCTGTTGCTTACTCATGTTAGAGAACAGTGAGCATTAAAGTAGTGATATTGGAGCATGCTTTGCTGGGGTTTTTCGCCTTCCATGGGATCAACTGTGGGTATAGGATTGTGTTTATGGGATTGTATGATTTGTTTATTTTTTTCTTTATTGGTTGAACTAGATGGATTGTGTCTTTTTTTAACCTGACTAACTATGTAATTATATGTAGCTAGGTGACATCACTAAATAAAGGACCAGATTAAGAGCATTATTGACCTGGTGCTGAGGATTTTGGTGGGTCTTTTTACGTAAAAAACTCCCAAAAGAAAACACAAACTTTTTTTGTTAAAGCAAACAAAATTAAATAGAGGGGGGGGGAGAGGGGGTGGAAGAGAGGGTGGGGGTGAGAGAGAGGTGGAGTGGGAGGAGTGAGAGAGGGAGGTAAGAGAGAGAGGGGGTGAATTAGAGGGGGGTGAAAGAGAGAGAGAGAAAGTGGGTGAGAGAGAGAGAGAGCGAGAGGGGTAAAAGGGAGAGGGGGGATAAGAGAGGGGGTGAAAGAGAGGGGTTAAGAGAGGGATCGGGTTGAGAGAAGGGGGTGAGAGAGAGAGGGGATTGAGAGAGGGGGTAAGAGGAAGGGGGGATGAGAGAGAGAGGGGGTGAAAGAAAGAGAGAAGGGGTGAGAGAGGGGTGAGAGAGAGAGGGATGAGAGGGTGAGGGAGAGAGGGGGGTGAGAGAGACAGTGGGGGCTGACTCCTGTCCTCATCCTCTCTGGGTAACCCTGTATTATATACTGTATATACTGTCCTCCTCTCTTGGGGTACCAAAAAAGACTGGAGGGATGGTGGGCATGTTAAACTATGGCAGACACTACAACCCTGACGACCCCTCCTACCAATTAGTTGTCATCTCTTTCCTCATCTCTATGCCTATGTTATTCTGGCCCTGAGCAAATCTCACTCCAAATCTCATGAAACTAACATTTGGCGGCAGCAGTGCCCTTGTTCTCACACAGTAGATATATGGCTTTGTAGTTATAGTGTCAGGGCTGGGCTCAGCCCTTCCTTCTCTGAGCTGGCTGCTCAGCTGCCAGCTAATTGCCAGCTCCTATCTCTCCACAGTTACTCAGCTCTTGATGATATCGTGCTCGTCAGTCCTGCCTACTTAAGCCATACAGTCCAGTGGAGCTCTGCCTTTGCCTTGGTCAACATCACAGAAATTATCTCCTGCGATCCTGTTTAAGACTTGCTTTGCTGACATTCCTTCTGGCTCCAGATCCTGCTTGCTGTTCCACTACATTGATCCCTGACTTCAAGCTTGGCTGACTATCCATTCCGGTTACTGAGCTTTGGCTATGTTTTGACTACATTTGTTCTTTTTACTTTTATTATTAAACAAGTGTGATGTAACTGTACTTCTGTCTCAGCCTGATATCATGGTTTCGGACAGTAGGCGAAGGCCATGAATTCAGAAGATGCAGTCAATCCACTTGTTGGTATTATTTTTTCCAGATTGGATGAACTGGATCACCGCATAGATCAGTTTGCTATGGCGTTACAAATGCTCCTGAGTTGCACGGCTCACCTGGAATCTCCCACTGTGGCCGCCCCGGTACAACCTATGTTGCAGGCTGACCCTGCTGCTGCTCCAGTATCTGTGTGGGCAGTACTCGAGTATTACCTCTATAAGAGGTATGTCTGGTTTCGCTCCACTTCCCCAGTGATTTGGGGGCGATCCAGTCCAATGCAGAGAGTTTCTCAACCAGGTTGAGATATACTTTGAGATGCTGCCCCAGCTGTTTCCCACGGACAGGAGCAAAGTAGGTTTCGTGATATCTTTGTTTTCTGAGAGAGCATTGGCCTGGGCAAACCCTCTATGGGAAACTCAAAAACCTGTTGTCTTGAGCTACCCTGAGTTTGTGGCTTCATTTAAAGGGTATTTGATGTTCCCGCACGCTCCGCTTCTGCTGCCAAGTGCCTTATGTCCATCGAACAGAGTATAAGAACTGTTGCCAACTACGCCATTGAATTACGTACTCTGGCAGCAGAGGTGTGTGGAACAATGAGGCCCTCTTGGCTGCTTTTTCTCATGGTCTCTCGGATACCATCAAGGATGAGATAGCAGTCTGAGATATACCCACTGAGCTGGAGAAGTTGATCACGTTTGCCATCCTCATTGACTCCAAGGGAGCGCTTGTGGAAGACTCATGTACGTTTGTCTCCGAGCTTTGCAGTCCCACCCATGCCTCCCTCACCTCCCATGCCTCCTGGTACCGAGTCGGTCAGTGAAGGTGAACCCATGCACTTGGGCTTCATGCGTCTCTCTGCGGATGACAGAACCTTTAAATTGTGCCCTAATTGTGGCCAGGCAGGTCACTTTTTGAAGTCTTGTCCTACCTGTCCAGGGAACGCCGGAACTTTGAGGTACTGTTACGGACAGACCTTAGGTGGCATTGTTTCATCCCCAGTTATCCAGAAGGAAAGGCCCCTGGTCCGGGTTATCCTTTCTAGGGCTGAGTCGGCCGCCGAGATACAGGCTATAATCGACTCTGGGGCTGCAGGCCTGTTCATTGATGCTGCCTTTGTATCAAAGCACTCGATTGCCATTGAGGCTCTTGACGGGAGACCTCTACAGCCTGCCGATGTGACTCATGAGATGGTACCATTGTCCATGGCTGTAGGGGCTCTTTATCATGAGATAATCCAATTCCAAGTTATTTCCTCACCTAAGTTTCCGCTGGTTATTGGTTATCCTTGGTTACAGATGCACAACCCCTCTTTTGATTGGCTCCGTGCTGAGGTTCTCTCCTGGTCACCTCAATGCAGTGAGACATGCTTCCAGAGGGTAGCCAAGGTCCTGTGCACCTCTTCACTCTCCTCCGTGCCGGAGGAGTACCGCGATTTTAGAGCTGTTTTTGACAAAGGTCAAGCCGGTAGTTTGCCTCCACACCGGCTATATGATTGTGCAATTGACCTTCAACCTCATAACATACCCCCTCGTGGCAGGGTTTACCCTTTGTCGGTCTTGGAGGATAAGGCCATGGAGGAGTATGTTGTAGACGCACTTTCTTGAGGTTTCATCCGCAAATCCTCATCTCCTGCTGGTGAAGCTTGATTTGAGAGGGGCATACAATCTCGTGAGGATTAGAAGGGCGACGAGTGGAAAACTGCGTTTAATACCAGAACAGGCCATTATGAGTACCTCGTAATGCCTTTTGGCCTTTGTAACGCCCTGGCAGTTTTCCAGGAATTTATTAACAATGTCCTCCACATGATGTCTGATGTCTGTCGTGTGCTTCAGAAACTAAGAGAGAACAATCTCTATTGTAAACTGGAGAAGTGCAAGTTCCATTGTGAATAGGTTAAATTCCTGGGTTATGTCATTTCCACTGCTGGTTTTTCGATGGACCCAGAGAAACTTTCGGCAGTTCTACAGTGGCCCCGACCCGTGGGTTTAAGTCCTCTGCAGCGTTTCCTGGGTTTTGCCAACTATTATCGGAAGTTTATTCGTAACTTCTTGTCTCTGGTCAAGCCCTTGACTGATATGACCAGGGAGCCTGTGCTGGAATTTGAATCAAATTCTGGGGTCATGGACCCAGCACCTGATGTTGGTATAAAACTACAGACCTATGCAGTGCCAGTACAAAAGTATAGAGAAATCTATCCCTACTTCCTGTTTCTGGTCATGTGCTGAAACGTCACAAGGCCCCGAACCACAAGGGAAATTTGTCACAGACTCCCTCAGTGTGCTCTGAGGCGCCATGCTGATCAGAGGTCTGAGGGGGAGTTTAAAGGGGGACTTTGTATTATTGACATTCCAATATAAGCTTATTTGAAAAATTCTCTTTTCATGTTGTGCATGCGGCCTGTCTACTGGCCATCTCTTTACACAACTTCCTAGGTTCCATACATGTGAACTAAAAATAAGAAATACTGCGCCTAGGAAAACAATCACTAAAAAAATGATTGTATGTGCAGCTACTGTCCAAAAGGGTTGACCAATAATCAATTACTTTCAGGCAGCGCTTGCTATAACATGAACTAATAATATCCATAAAATTGTGTCATACTATGAATACCAGTGATATAATAATAAATGCCAGACAATGTAAACATAAGTGATAAATATAAATGAACATTAGAAATTAAAAATGAAAGTGGCATAGTGCAAACAGTCCTTAATGCAATCTTGAGTGCTTTGTGCCCTGTTCTCAGGGTTTCCCCTTTGTGCTTGATAACGTTGCCTATTGATGATGAAACACATCAAGCTGATGCTCCATGCATTACTTCTGTTCCAGCGAGCAGGACGAAAGCCAGGCTCTAGGCAGCATCTATCTCTCTGCACACACAGAGGGCCGTTTAGCATTCATATAGTGGCGTTTTTTAAATTGCGATTTTTATATTGTAATTTTTAAACAAATAAACTAAAGGATTTTATACTACGGGAGGCGATCTCTCCATTTATTTTTCACCTGCCTAATAATCGTGTGGGAGAACCCCTTGGACCACATCACTGAGGAACTTTGAATTTGTAAAAAAAAAAGATACCAGAGAGTGTGGGATAGGTCCCCCTAAAAACCTACAAGCTTTCCTGACTTCCCTTGCTATAAGGCTAGGAAGTCACCGACATCTGGTGAGTGCAGTGTGAACATATTATTACACTGATGGAGCACACAGTGGAAACCCTGGGAGCGAGGCATGAAGCACTCAAGATTGCATTAAGAAATGTTTGCACTGTGTCACTTTATTTTTAATTTCTATTTTTCATTTATAATCACTTTTGTTTACAGTGTGGCACTCATTATTATATCAGTGTATTCACAGTATGACACAATTTTTGGGATATTACTAGTTCATGTTATAGCAAGCGAAGCGCTGACTGAAATTAAAGGGGTTGTAAAGGTATATTAAAAATTAAAAAATAACAAACATGTCTATGATGTTTCCCAATGTTGACACTCGTGCATGCTCGCACCCGAGTCCCTCTGCTGCGTCCATTGACACAGACAGCTGGACTTGGCCCCGCCCCCCACTTCCTAGTCACTACTTTTGATTGACAGCACTGGGAGCCAATGGCTCCTGATGCCCCAGCAAAGCCAGCAAGACCCAGAATTGAGGGGAGAAAATATCTGCAGATGTGCACAGCGCTGGATGGAATGGGGTCTCAGGTAAGTAAGGGGGGTTGAGGGGGCGATGCTGACACCTTAACATTTTTTACCTTAATGCGAGGAATACATTAATGCATTAATAGACTATAGGTTCCACGCATGCTTTGCAGCTTCTCCTCTGCTGTTTACTTTCAATTTCTAAGGACTACATGGGATACATGGTACCTTGCATGAATGAATGAATGAATGAATGAGTGACTTGTATAGCGCTACCTATGTGAACTGAATTGCCTCAGGGCACTTATTTTTTGCTGCCGGTGTCCATCTGCAGTATAGCACGGTCCTTTGCCCCATGGGGTCCTGACACGCTTACAAACACATACACATACAACATACACATATTTGGCCAATTTTTCGACAGGATCTAATTAACCTACCAGCATGTCTTTGGAGTGTGGGAGGAAACCGGAGTACCCGGAGGAAACCCACCCAGGCACAGGGAGAACATGCAAACTCCAGGCAGATGGTGTCGTGATCGGGATTTGAACCAGCGACCCTATTGCTGCTAGGTGAATGTGCTAACCACTACACCAGTGTGCTGCCCTGTACAAGCTGTGATTCCTGTACTGACTCTGCCTCCTGAAACTCCTCCACTCAGTTGTAGTCGGCGGTAGAGGGGAAGCTGTCGCCACTAAGGGACCATCCACCTTGTTACCGGAGACTACAGTGAGTAAGCTGGAGCAAGTATCTGAGCAGTCTACTCATCAGCCGGGGACAGTGAAGAAGGGGGAAAGCTTCAGCAGGTGCCAAGCCAGGGATCCAGCAGGACAGCAGGGGTGACGCTTGAGGAGCATCGAGTACCAAGCCAGGGACCCAGCAGAACAGTGGGGGTGACAATTTAGGAGTGTCAAGTACCAAGCTAGGGACCCAGCAGGATAGTGGGGGTGACACTTGAGAAGTATACAGCGTGCTAGCTGTGGAAAAGCTCAGGAAATCCAGTGGCAATCGGATATGGAGGTCTAGTGAGAGACTGGGAGTCTGGGAGCTCAGTGAGTAAAAATCTACAATGAGAGACTGCAATGTAAGAGAAGAACTACTCTATGTTGCCAATAGTTAAGTACAACTGCAGTTAGTGATTGTTACAAGATTTGTTGCCATAAGAGACAGCGGTCCTACCTTTACAGAAGTTATATCCAGCTGGAGGCCTTCCACTGTATAGCTGTCAACCTATAGAAGTCTCGGAGTCTGCCAGTTATCATTGTCTCTACTTAAGGGTGTCCTGGCCCTAACTCCCCTTGCATCCGAGCGTTTTGGGGGTCAAACCCCTTCCTCATCACTATAGAGGTTCAGAGAAAGGGGTTGCACCCCCGAAACACGTCCATTGATACCCCATGATGGGAGCTAGCACATGTTGACACACTGTGTGTTGTGTGTTTAGTCAAAAATTTGTTTGTAACTACTCACATTTGTGGCATGGGGTCATAAGGGTAATTTAATTGCTATGCTTCTACGTGTACATGGCTTAAAATGTTGGCTTTTAAAGGGGTGAGATCACCCCATATGAGGAAGGCAACATCCACACAGTCTTGGGATACTAATGTCTCATTTGGCCTTCACTTTACCAAAATCAAACTTTGTAAGTTCCTGAGTTTGGAATGTGTATCTAATGTTTTTGAACATGCCTGTTTAGCCCCAAAAAAGGGGAAATAATGCAAAACATAAATGTTATACACCAAGATGTTGGTTTGTTTTAAAACCTTAAAAATGCACATGTAAATGTGCTTGGAGTAAATTGTTTTTACTAAACATGGTGTGGCTTATTATTTCAAAGCTCAATATCAGTGTATTTGTTAAGTTGTTGTAGTTACAGTGACAACGTGCTCTAAAATGTGGCCTACTCTTGCAATTTTTAGTCCTCTCAAAAATTAGAAGAGTTGAAAAGGCATAATGTTTTTGAAATATATACATTGAATCTGTTAAGAACAAAAACATTTTGTGTGTGGAGCTGACCCACAGCACACTATAATAGTTAGCTGATGAAGAGATTGTCACCTCATGTAGCAAATAAGGTACTTTTGCACTATTGTAGCAGGTAGCCAAAAGAAAGGCCATTTGAGAACATATTATAGAGATAAGAAACACAGACAACAGTAGTTCAAATGAAATATAAGTTTATGATCAAATAAAAATATTATTCAGGATCAGCTCCAATTTGCTGCCAAGATACTGCCCCTCTACCCAAAAAATAATCAAGGTATTTTTGACGTATATCTCTGGCATTTTGGGAGAGCAATTCAGCACGGCCAGTTTCTAGAGCCATCATCAAGCCCACAGACAGCCGAGCTGCAGCCTCTTCAGCTGGGCCTGCCACTGCAGGGTCCGCATCGGTTGGCACTGGGGCAAGGTAGCTTCTAGCATTCCTCCGTAAAAAAAAATTATGAGGTATACAGCAGCACAATACCACATGGTTAATTTTGTATAGTGCCAGGTTAATTGGTGTTAAAAACAGCCTAAACCAACTGGAGAGGATGCCAAAGGCATTTTCAATCACCATTCTGGCACGAGAGAGCCTATAATTAAATATTCTCTGCTCTGGGGTGAGGTTCCTCATAGGAAACGGCTTCCTAAGATGTTGCCCCAGAGCAAAGATCTCATCTGCAACAAAAACAAAATTGAGGCCCTCAACATTCTCCTCAGCAGGTGGCAAGTTTAAGGTGCCATTCTGGAGCCGCTTGTAGAACTCTGTCTGCGTAATGACTCCTCCATCAGAGTTGAGGTCGTTCTTCCCAACATCAAGATACAAGAACTCATATGTGGCAGACACTACAGCTAGCAGGACTATGCTGCAAAAACCCTTATAATTAAAAAAATATTAGCCAGAGTTGGGTGGTGGGACAATCCGGACATGTTATCCATCATTAGCACCACCACAGTTAGGAAAGTATGGAACTGGACTGCAACGTCCTCCCATTGCTGTGGGTTGAAAGGAAATTGTGGATTAAAAAAAGAAAAAAAAAATTACTACTTCTGCACATAACATTGCAAGCAGATTCGACACAAACATGCTAACTTACTTACACTATTGGCAGCCCAATGGACAAGTAAGAAGTGTCGTAATCTAAAAATATGGATCAACACTGTCCAAATTGCAGCACATTTTGACATTCTGAAAATACCTACAATATAATAGAAGACAAAAACTGTCTATGTTACAATTTGTAGATAATCAAACAGGCCCTTGTACTACATGGTTGGGTGAATTTAGACAGAAATTTAAACATGAAAGAGGTATAGTGTGTATGGGTTTGGCAAAGTCAGCAGAGTATTTGTATGTGTTGACTTTGCATTTTCGGGGGGAAGGGAGGGTCTCAAATTAGTTTGTGCCACAAATAATGGTCTCTTGCACTCTGCCTGACTTTGAGGACAGCAATAACATTTGTACACATTTTAGGGGTTATTTAGGGTAAGCCCCCAAATTGATCTGACAAAAAACACTGTGAAGTTACTAGGCTAGGTGTGTATGGGCCCAGGATAGCATGCTGGGGAGGTTAGTTAAAATACGCATAATATGCATGTAGGCCAACAAAGGAGCAGGAAAAGCTTACAGCATGCACAAGGACAAAGAAGACATTCACATCATATTACAATATTGAAATTATGTAATCAACAAATTAAGACAATACATTAGCAAACATTAATACATAGAATGTCATCTCAAAGGTAAAAACTTACCCGAATATAGTCCTTCTGCAGTACTTGAATAATAGCTGAGCAGGTGTCTGGAGTAATGAGTCCCAGAGCCTGGGGGGAGTTCCCAGTGCTAAACTTGAGGTCCTGGAGACTTCCTGTCACCAAGTAATGCAAGGTTGCTCTGAGTCTTTGCTCAGGAGTGATGGCAAGCCTCATGCATGTGTCCTGCTTTGTAATGTAGGGGGTCACCAATGCCAAGAGTTGGTGAAAGCAGGGGTCCACCATCCGGAGATAATGCTGAAAATCATCAGGATTATTCTCCTGAAGCTACCACAGCAAAGGCATATGACATAATTGGTCACTCCAAGACCAATAATAGCATGTTCTCTCCTCCAATTCCGCAACATGGCTGGTTGACGAACGGCCGTTCAGAAACGAACTGACGAGCACGAACTGAAAAGCGCAAATCAACACTCACCAAACTTCTACTAACACGAAATTAGCAGAAGGAGCCCAAAGGGTGGCGCATGACAATTGAACTTCCTCTTTATCAGCTCGTGGTACGTCTAGTACGTCACTACGTTTGTGTTTGTTGGCCGACAATTGTGTACCGTTTGTATGCAAGACAAGTTCACGGCACACGCCCTTCGGACAAAAGTCTGACGCTTTGTTGGCCAACAATCCGATCGTGTGTATGAGTCTTAAAGCGGAGTTCCACACAAAAATGGAATTTCCACTTTAAGGGAAGGTGACCCCCTGACATGCCACAATTGGCATGTCATTTTTTTGGGAGGGAGCGGAAACCCTCCGGGTTCCAGCTCCCACTTCCTCCCTGGGCACCACGGCGCCGGAAGTAAGTTCACCTCTCCCACCCCCCTATCCGCAATCATCTGGGACATGTCACAGATCCCAGATGATTGCCTGGCCAGTCACAGAGCGCAGCAGGGCTCATGCATGCACAGTGCGTGCCTGGCTGTGAAGCCACAGCCGGGCACCCACTGCGGCAATGCCGGCACCGCAGAGAGGAGTGGATCAGGGCTTCGTTCCCCCGCATCGCTGGACCCTGGGACAGGTAAGTGTCTGATTATTTTAATTTTTTTTTTTTTTGTCGGAACTCCGCTTTAAGTCACAGGTTTTCATTGTGCACCATTACAACCTTCTAGCTGCTGGCGAATGACCAATGACATCATCAGCTGATAAGGAAGATGTCAGTCACCTGCCTAGCATCCTTGTTTAACCCTCCCCCGCCCCTCTCCATCAGTGGTGGGGTCACATTAGCTGAGTGATGGAAAAGTGCATTTGCTTTAGAAGAATAAATCACCTTAGGTGTCCTACTTGGACTTGTGGATGTTGCTGCATTATGTAAAACAATTAGAATAGTTTTTACATTTTAGAATGGGGTGCCTCGAGACTGACCATCATTTTCAAAGCATGCCTTGACTAAAAAAAGGTTGAGAAACACTGCTTTAGATAATATAGTAATACATATAGAAAAAGCAAAGCTTTCTTTTGATGATAACATCCTGCAAAAATTATTTTATTTTTTAAACAACCCAAAGCCAAAAAAGAAAAATACATAAGAAAATGTTTGCATTTTTAATTGCACTAAAAAAATGTTAACAAATAAAGCAAATAAAAATGAAAAAGCTTATATATTACTGGTTAGAAAATAATAAATAACAAAAAAAAAATAAGGGAAGTATTAATTATAGAGGGTAAAATTAATATGCTAAACTCAGGGGTAATAAGCAGTTAAATAAATCTTAATTTCAAAACAAAAAAGTTTCTTTAATCATTTGCAGATTAACAATCGCAGTACAGAGGCTGTCAGACTCAGACACAGTTCCAAGCACACCAACAAATGTAGGCGCTGTCTAGGGGATGTTTTTTTGTGGATTTATTGCAGAAAACTTGAACAGGAGAGGGATAAGGGTGCAGGATACTCCAAAATGTTAAATGAAATTAATAGAGGAATGGCCAGCTAAACTGGAACTCTATGTAAGACATCCCAGTCCTTACAGCAACCTCTAGCACTTATTTCCACAAGCTTATGCACACCAAGAATCTTTAGCAAGGATCCTACTAAAAATGTCCATGGATAGCTGTTACCTACCAGCTTCCATACAGCATTCTGCTGTGATGCCGGCATCCCTCCTTAGGTCAGCCTTCACAGGTGCTCTGCCCAGCAAATATTATTTCATCCAGATTCCTTCAGGCCCATAGGCAAGCACAGGTTAAGGCCTAACATCAGCTCTCATGTACACAAGCTGCATCCCAGAGGCAGCAGCCCCAGGACAAGAGCACTCTGAGTAGACCGCCTAAACATTTAGCATCTCCCCAGCCACTTTATGGGTGCCCCTTCCCAGGGATCGGCTGAGATCAGATAAATATTCATATCTTCAGTGGTTGACCCACTTACTCTATTCTCTGGAAGCTTCTTTCAGAGACAGGCAGGAGTAATCAATCACCAAGCTTAGGGAGACCTGGCCAGACCTAAAAATCAGACTCTTACTCCTCTGAGCAAAGGGGAGACAAAAACAAAATTTAGCCTAACTAGGGCAGGGGGCCACACATGCCACTTCAGCTGTTTATATTTCTGGATCTAGTGCTCATTTTGGCATTGCACTGGCACTGAAAAAATAACTTTGCTTATCTATAGTCTAAAATTCCCAGGTTGGTGGTTTAAAACATGTATATACATACTGTATGTGTATATATATACATGTACTTGGCTGCATTCATCTTTCCCTCGATTGCAACCAATCGTCCTGTCCCTGCAGCTGAAAAACACCCCCACAGCATGATGCTGCCACCACCATGCTTCACTGTTGGTACTGTATTGGACAGGTGATGAGCAGTGCCTGTTTTTTTCTACACATACCGCTTAGAATTAAGGCCAAAAAGTTTTATCTTGGCCTCATCAGACCAAAGAATCTTATTTCTTACCATCTTGGAGTCCTTCAGGTGTTTTTTAGCAAACTCCTTCATGTGTCTTGCACTGAGGAGAGGCTTCCGTCGGGCCCCTCTGCCATTAAGCCCCAACTGGTGGAGGGCTGCAGTGATGGTTGATTTTCTACAACTTTCTCCCATCTCCCGACTGCATCTCTGGAGCTCAGCCACAGTGATCTTTGGGTTCTTCTTTACCTCTCTCACCAAGGCTCTTCTCCCCCCGATAGCTCAGTTTGGCCGGACGGCCAGCTCTAGGAAGGGTTCTGGTTGTCCCAAACGTCTTACATTTAAGGATTATGGAGGCCACTGTGCTCTTAGGAACCTTAAGTGCAGCAGAATTTTTTTTGTAACCTTAGAGACAGAATTATGGCAAGGCACAAATCTGGCCGAGCTCTTCAGGCAGTTCCTTTGACCTCATGATTCTCATTTGCTCTGACATGCACTGTAAGCTGTAAGGTCTTATATAGACAGGTGTATGGCTTTCCTAATCAAGTCCAATCAGCATAATCAAACACAGCTGGACTCAAATGAAGGTGTAGAACCATCTCAAGAATGATCAGAAGAAATGGACAGTACCTGAGTTAAATATATGAGTTTCACAGCAAAGGGTCTGACTACTTAGGACCATGTGATATTTCAGTTTTTCTTTTTTAATAAATCTGCAAAAATGTCAACAATTCTGTGTTTCTCTGTCAATATGGGGTGCTGTGTGTACATTAATGAGGAAAAAAAATGAACTTAAATGATTTTAGCCAATGGCTGCAATATAAAAAGCAGTGAAAAATTTAAGCGGGTCTGAATACTTTCCGTCCCCACTGTATATATATATATATATATATATATATATATATATATATATATATATATACATATTATACAGTGCATCTGGAAAGTATTCACAGCACCTCACTTTTTTCAAATTTTGTTATGTTACAGCCTTATTTCAAAATGGATTCAAATCATTATTTTACTTAAAAGTCTACAAACAATACCCCATAAAGACAACATAAAAGAAGTTTGACATCTTTGCAAATGTATTAAAAAAAAAAACAAAAAAAAAAAATCACATGTAAATAAGTGTTCACTACCTTTGCTCAATACTTTGTTGAAGCACCTTTGGCGCCAATTACAATCTAAAGTCTTTTTGAGTATGAAGCTACAAGCTTGACACAAGCTTGACACACCTATTTTTTGGGCAGTTTCTCCCATTCTACTTTGCAGGACCTCTCAAACTCCATCAGGTTGGATGGGGAGCGTCGGTGCACAGCCATTTTTAGATCTCTTCAGAGATGTTCAATCGGGTTCGATTTTGGGCTCTGGCTAGGCCACTGGGTCGTTTTCTAGTTGGAAGATGAACCTTCGCCCCAGTCTGAGGTCCAGAGCACTCTAGAGCAGGTTTTCATCAAGGATGTCTCTGTACATTGCTGCATTCATGTTTCCCT
This sequence comes from Lithobates clamitans, assembly GCA_037952925.1. Lineage (NCBI taxonomy): Eukaryota > Metazoa > Chordata > Amphibia > Anura > Ranidae > Lithobates > Lithobates clamitans. The sequence continues at coordinate 6,276,529 of JBBGZY010000292.1, read as the reverse complement.
CAATCCTGACTAGTCTCCCAGTTCCTGCTGCTGAAAAACATCCCCACAGCATGATGCTGCCATCACCATGCTTCACTGTAGGGATAGTATTGGCCAGGTGATGAGCGGAGTGTCTAGTCTCCACCAGACATGACGCTTGCTATTCAGGCCAAAGAGTTCAATCTTTGTTTTATCAGACTAGAGAATTTTGTTACTCATGGTCTGAAAGTCCTTCAGGTGCCTTTTGGCAAACTCGAGGTGGGCTGTCATGTGCCTTTTACCAAGGAGTGAGTTCCGTCTGGCCATTCTACCATACAGGCCTGATTAGTGGAGTGCTGCAGAGATGGTTGTTCTTCTGGAAGGTTCTCCTCACTCCACAGAGAAACGCTGAAGCTCTGTCAGAATAACCATTGGGTTCTTGGTCATCTCGCTGACTAAGACCCTTCTCCCCCAATTGTTCAGTTTGGCCGGGCGGCCCACCCTAGGAAGAGTCCTGGTAGTTCCAAACTTCTTCCATTTACGGATGATGGAGGCCACTGTGCTCATTGAATCCTTCAATGCAGACATTTTTCTGTACTCATCCCCAGATCTGTGCCTCAATACAATCCTGTCTTGGAGGTCTACAGACAATTACTTGGACTTCATGGCTTGGTTTGTGCTCTGATGCACTGTTAACTGAGGGACCTTATATAGACAGGTGTGTGCCTTTCCAAATCATGTGCAATCAACTGAATTTACCACATGTGGACTCCAATCAAGTTGTAGAAACATCTCAAGGATGATCAGTGGAAACAGGATACACACAGGATACACCTGAGCTCAATTTTGAGTGTCATGGCAAAGGCTGTATGTACATGCAAATTTTTTCGTTTTTTATCTTTAAGAAATTTCCAAAGATTACAAACAAACTTCTTTTACCTTATCATTATAGGGTATTGTTGAATGTAAAAAATTGTAGAATTTTGAGGAAAAATAATGAATTTAATCCATTTTGGAATAAGACTGTAACATAACAAAATGTGGAAAAAGTGAAGCGCTGTGAATACTTTCCGGGTGCACTATCTATATACATGTATATGGCAGACTGAGACACATCACTGGTTATATTGATGAAGTGTAAACAAACGAAGTACACTGTTTTCCCACTTGGTTAAAAAAGTTATGCTGCCCTAGTTTTCCTGCTAGTTGTTTGCTTTCTTTTATTGCTTGGAATATCTTATTTTATGGGCAGCTGCCAATTGCTACATTGCTTTTAGCAAGCTCCAACCAAGGCTGCAAACAGATTACACTTAGGGATAGACTTATCAGAACTGGCAAACTATAACAAGGCTTGAGAATAGCATGTTATTTTCAGGCTTTACACTACAATATTTATAGGGACACATTTTTCAAACTGTAGCTATTCTTGCACCCAAAAGAATTAGCAGTATTAGTAGCCAAGTGTCAGCCAATAGTTCAGATGATGTTTTAGTTTGACTAAGGTAAGGGCAGTTTTTGAGGCTTAAAGTTAAACTAACCCCCCACTGTAACGGCATGATGTAAATGATATCTGTCATGGTTGCTTGTGCTTTCAACTTGTAGCGCTGGTAGATTTATGATCTACCATCTGATAGGTAAATTTAGTGAATTGCTCATTATAGGAAGTTAGATTTGCCTCTGTTCCAGCTTGGCTAACGTTGCGTGCGGTTCCACATTGTGCCGGTGGGTGTCGTTGTCACCATCGGCGGGTGTTGGAAAAGCAACGTGTTGAAGCGTATGAGTGCTCCTCTGTCCCGGAGACAACTCGGTGGAGGTGGTCCTCCGAGTTGCATTCTGGGAGAGGGTATTTATGGGACAGACACCATGTTTAGGGGTTCGTTTTCAGCCACCTGCTGGCCGACAGGTATGTGCTAGAGTACCACCTCGTGGTCCTCCGTTCCGGAGGCCCGCGTCGCTGCAGTGAGTGGGTGGGCCCAGAAGCCTGTCTGGGGCCTACCACAGCAGCCGAGGAATGGTCCTGAGCTGTCTATCCTGAGTGAAGAAGCTGGACAACCGAGAAGATCCCAGGGGAGGACCCGTCATGGAAGGATCATGCAGAGTGCTGGTCTGGAGAGGGGCCTGGTGACTCGGTTGGAGGACGTATCCTGAAGTAGTCTTATTGCATGGTACTGCCGGGTTGGCTTAGAGGTCCAAGTACTGTGTCTGACATTCATCGTGAACCAATACATCCTGAGGCAGAGGATTGTGCGGGTTTATTTCAAGCAAGTCTGTGGCAGAGACTTTTGTTCGTGCTACGTACTGGCTGCTAGGCAAGTGAGAGAGGCCTATCCAGGCGAGCAAAGATCGTGTCCCACAAAAAGGGGATTGCATTCAATTACAGTATTCAACTTTAAAGGATGTTCTAAAGAAACCTAAAGAAAGGTATTTGAGCTTCCCTGCAGTTTTCCTCCTGCCTCTTTCCTGCTACTTCCTTCGTTAGTTGGTTCAATAAAGCATTGAAAACGTATTCAAGTGTTGGTGCTTATATCGTCCAGAGGTAAACTCAACGGAACCCTAGACCCGGTGCTGGTGAGACAGAGGTATCGAGAGTGAAGGTAACAGCCCGCTTAAACCAGCAGCTCCACTGAGAGTTAGTGCTACAAACTGAACTGTCAAACCATCAAATGGCTGATGGTTTGCCACTGTGCCTCATCAAATACAGCCACTGTGTCCGTCAAAAGAAGCCATTGTTCCCGTCAAATGCAGCCACTGTGCCCCTTCAAATGCAGCCACTGTGTCCATCAAAAGAAGCCATTGTGCACATCATGCGATGTAAGTTATTCCTGCGCTACCGTGGGGGAGAGATCCAAATAGAACAGCTGCATGCACTGAATGGGGTCAAACAAAACCCATACGTAAAATAGAAAGGATGGAGGTTGGTGCTGCACTATTCGGGTGAAGTGAGAAAATCCTGCTACAGGTAGCAGTACGAGGTAAATGTTGCAGCCAAGTGGGGAATGGGAGCTGTCAACAGCAGGGTATGTGTTCCCCTGATGAATTCACGTCAATGGTGACGTCACGCGTAGGGACGGGATAGGCATTCTATACCGACAGAGGTTGATGAGCTCGCCGCTCGTAGGAGATAGATGTTGTGCTTTACTGTTTAATACAGAGAAAGTACCTACTCTGGTCCAGGAATCCCAAGGAGAGGCAACCCCCACCAGCATTTACTTTTTTGCAGTATTCCCATTACCGCAAGGTAAGGGGCCACTGCTCACTTCTGTGTGATTTGTGCACGAAGAGGATACACACCCTCTTTCTTCAGGCATCCCACTTTTCTATTTTCACATTGGACTGCTTTATTTACTCTAAGAAGAAATATTATCACTGAACTCTTTATATATTCTCAAGTTTTTTCACCTGTGAACACTTTTAGGACTTTTCAGATCCATTTGATAGACTTATTATTTTGATTGTGATGTGATTGGAGTGTGTATGTCACACACACATTGCACTGTTTATGCGATTTTGCACGTTTTCACAGGAAGTTTTATTTATTGCTGTGTTTTGCACATCCATTTACTTGCACCTTATGCCCAGGACTGCACACATTGCTCAGTACTATTTTATAATTATTTGCACAGGAAGTTTTATATATTGCTGTTTTTTGCATATTTATTACTGTATTTTGCACATCTATGCATCTGCACTGTACGTCTAGGTCTGCACACTAGTGTACATTATTATTATGCGATCGTCTGCAGATTGAATTTTTATTTATTGCTGAGTTTTGCACATTATTTTGTTCGCACTGTCCTTTAGAGCTTTAGATATTGCACACCCACTTGTGACTGTCCTTTATTAATACTAGTTTTTCATGATCATATACTACACCGTACTGTACACATACCCTGCTGTTGACAGCTCCCATTCCCCACTTGGCTGCAACATTTACCTCGTACTGCTATCTGTAGCAGGATTTTCTCACTTCACCCGAATAGAGCAGCACCAACCTCCATCCTTTCCATTGTGCCCGTCAAATGCAGCCACTGTGCCCGTCAAATGAAGCCACTGTGCCCTTTAAATGCAGCCACTGTGCCCGTCAAATGAAGCCACTGTGCCCATGAGAAGCAAGAAAATCAGCACCCATTGTATTTCTACATCTATTAGAGAGCATAGTTAATAGCAATTGAACTGAATATTACTTATTTGGTGGGGGGGGGGGGGAGAGAGAGAGAGAGAGAGAGAGAGAGAGAGAGGGGGGGAAGAGAGAGGGAAGCACCAGAAGCACCTTAATACCTTAAGGCCTCATACACACGGACGTTTTGACAGCGGCTTTTTTGAGCTTTTTTTGCTACTTAAGAACACCACTCCATGTTATTCAATGGGCTCATACACACCATTGCGTTTTTGAGCTGTAACAGGCATGGTCATTTTTAAGCTCCAAAAAAAACGGACCCGCACCTTCAGAGGCTCCAGAGCTAGAGCTGTTTTGACGCTGAAGCCGAAAAAAGCTCAAAAACGCGCATTAGCGCTACACTGACGTTTTTTTGCGTCAGCGTTATTAAGCTGTAAAAATGTTTATTATGTGATTGGTCACTGTATGTAAGTAAAAACAGGAAATTCCTGTCTGTATTACCCAAAAGTCCCTTGCACACCTGGGGGATTGTGGGAAATAGAAAGAGGAGGAATAGGCATGGCTCTCATTACAGCTGTGGAGGCCCATCCCGAGCTGTGGGACCTTGCTCACCCACAGCATGGAGACCACATTTAAAAAAATCAAGTGTGGATGGAGATAAGCGCATCTCTTACCCCAGGGTGAAAAGATATGTCACATGGTACCCAAAAACAAACAAGTAAGTCTATGTTAATGGAATGCATAATCTCTTTGTTCTGTAATGTAATAAAAGTATAATGCATAATTAACCTCTTCCTTTCCACTTTTCTATTCTTGTCCACTATTCTTAGGCAAAGTCTTTCAGCGGCGGTGGAAATCACTCCGTGATCTAAGGGACCTCACTGAAGAGGAAAAATCAGCCCCATCCGGAGCCCCAACGCCCAAAAGGAAGCCGCATGTCTACCACCAAAACCTGGCCACCAGAGAGTAAGTTATTGTTTTGTTTTTTATAATACATAATTAACCCTGTGCATTTCTTTGCAGGCAATATGCATTTTCTATGTATAATGTCAACTATTTAATTCTATTCTTTGTAGGACATTATCCAATATTGGTGAGAAGTTGGGGTCCCTGCTCCCAAATTTTCTGTTTCAATATTGGCGAGAGAAGAGAGGAGGCAGGGGAAGTTCGGGCAGTGGACAGACCCACCACCAGTGCCACGGACAGCTCAGCCCACACATCTCCCCGTGGCAGCAGTGTGGAAAGCCTCGCTGAGGAGCCAACACATGAGGTAACTGTCCATCCATTATGTCAGCCTGTCTATGTCTGTCTGTCTGTCTACTATGCCTGCCAATTTATATATTTTTTCTTTTGCAGGAATCCAGCGTCAGCCAGCATAGGGAGGTGCATGGTCGTGGAGGTGTCCGTGGCCCTGGGCGTGGGCGTAACCAGCAGCAGAGGGTGGGCGAGTTTGTTACTGAGACCAGGGTGCTTGCACTGCTGCAGGAAGTGCGGCAGGAGAGGCGCAGCTTTGATGCCTTCCTTGACCCAAGCAACAAGCGCGCCTGCTTCTGCAGATACATGTACAACTTAATGGAGGACATGAGTGGAGACCTTAAGATACAGTGCATGGATCGATTAAACACCATCTGTGTTCAATACAGACAGTTAAAATACAGTGGTGTGCCACCTCCACCTTCCGTCGATCCATGCACTGTTTCTCAGGATCCCCCACTGGCCCCCGGGACCTCAGCAGTGCAAGCCCACCCCTCTCTATACCAGCCCCCTCCTCTCCGCCAGCCACCAACCACCATGCCCCAGACCCCATTGTACCTCCCACCCTCCTACGAAGAATTTAAACCGCCATCTTATATGCATAGGCTCCACCCCCATTCCTTCCCCCGTCCCCAATCCCCACATCCCCAAAGTGACCAGGCATCTCAGCAAACCTATCACCAGTTGTAATTATTTTCCTGGTCAATAAAACTTTTTTTGATTGACAAATCATGTCTGTTTTAATTTTGTTATAAGATGCACAACAGCAGTCAATTGCAGTCCGCTTGAGACAAACGCATGCTGAGCCCTTAAGAGGCCTTAGCATGCGTTTGTCCCAAGCAGATTGAAAAGAGCACATTGCAGTCTGCTTGAGACAAACGCATGCTGAGCCCTAATAGGCCTAGCATGCGTTTACCTCACGCAGAATGTAATGGACTCGAGGAACAAAAGAAGAAACATGGACACAGAGAGCAGTAACATGAATATGACGTGTTTTATGAAAAAGAACAAAATCCAGGATCATTTATTCAATGTCAACATTGTTTTTAAATATGATCATCTTGCCATGACACCTCTCCATCAGGAGATACAAAATATTGGGCAAATTGGTTGCAGATTGTCATGACCCGTGCTGTTGACCGCAAGTCCATAAATTGAACCGGATGTGTTTGGTTGCTGGGCTCCGGTTCCACATTGCTCCTATCATTGTTCCTCAGAAGATTATGTAGCATGCAGCATGCCAGGACCACCTAGATTGCATTCTCCACATCCAGTTGCATGGAGGACAGCAAAACCCTCCATTTGGCAGTCAAGACACCAAACGCTCACTCAACCACACGGCGTGCGCGGCTGAGCCTATAATTGAAAATTCTTTGTTCATGGCTGAGTCCATATCCACTATATGGCCTCATAAGGTTTTCGGCCAATCCAAAAGCCTCATCTGCAACTATCACCAACAAACTTGGTTCATCAGTGCAGGGTAGAGGCCTACTTGCTGGTATGTTGAGGCATCCCTCATGCAGACGACGTCCGAATGAAGACTCTCTGAATATGCGAGAGTCACCTTGGCTGCCATAAGCTCCCACATCCACGGCAAGAAATTTTAGATGGGCATCAGTCAATGCCAGGAGTACCACGGAAAAATATTTCTTATAATTAAAATAAGATGATCCGGAGTGGGGAGGCTTCTTCACCCTGATATGTTTACCATCCAGGGCACCGATGCAATTAGGAAATTGTGTTTTTTCCCAAAATCCATCCACAACAGACTCCCAGATTTCTTCAGTTGGCTCTGGCATGACTGAGTGGTGTAGCTCCTCCCAAATTGCAACACATGTTGACCTTGTTACTGCAGAGACAGTTGCGACACCAAGGAGGAAATAATGGTGAAGGGACACAAAACTTTGTCCAGTGGCAAGGAAACTAGCATAAAAATTTTAAAATATTTAATGAAAACAGCATACAGATAAAAAAAAGTACTACCCCTAACCCCAACCCACTATTCCCCAAGTTCTATTGCCTAAACCCTACCCCTAAACACAACCCACTATTCCCTAAACCCTACCTCATAACCCATAAACCCTACCACTATTCCGATTCACAAAAACCTAACTAACCCTATCCCATATGAGTACTTATTTCACTTACCTCAGTGTCACTAACAGCCGTTCCTCCGGTGACACAGAGCGACGCATGGCAGTGTCCATCCTGGTCAATCGTGGCCGGAGTCTCTCCAAGAGGTCATCAAACAGCGTCACAGACATCCTTGCAAAGTTGTAAAACTTTTGTCGGGTGTATGCGCAGTTCTTCATACATCTGGGTGAAGTACCCCACTGACAGTCGCTGGGATATCAGTGGATGGGTCCAGAAGCGACGTTGTCTACTCCTTCTATCCTCCTCCAACTGTCTCCTTCTACGAATCCTCTGCAGGATAATAAGCAGGATTGCTTCATCAATCTTTTGCACAACAGGATCCAAAATGCAAAAATCTGAGAAAAACGCACGCAAAATCGCAAAAACTCCACACTCAAACAAACTCACATAGACTGTCTATCTCCTCTCTCTCTCCTACCAAAATGGCCCTGTCACATGATATTGCACGTTGTTTATTCATTTTCCTTGGCATTGTGGGTAATTTGGGAGTGGAAAATAGCAGAGGTATGTTTTTTTTAAAAAACGCTCCTTAATGCTTACAAACGACGTTAAACGCGCATTGACGCCAGATCAAAACGCAAAAAAAAAAAAATCAAATTTTTAACGCTGCTTTTTTCCTGGCGTCTGTACTAGCTTTACAGCCCGTTTCTAAAAACGTCCGTGTGTATGAGGACTTAATCTTCTCTTCTGTCCCAGCCACCACGGCCGTTAATCTTTTCTCCTGCTGGCTGCTGGCATAAACACAGCGTGACTCTGGAGGGAGAAGGGGGCGTTGCCGTGCTGGCTCTATACAAGGAGTAATTGAGCACCGCTGCCATTCTCCTGATCTCCTCCTTCTTTCCTCAGACGGCATATCACTCCGCTGGTAACAGTGCAGTGAGCAGCGCCGCAAAGGCCGGATCACACAGAAGGTAAAAATGCAGCTGCTGCCGTTGCTGTCCGTCCTTTCTCCCTTTCTCTTTACACAAAAAGCTGGACCCGCTTAGATAGTTGGGGCTATTGACCCCACATTCGAGGCTCCAGCCTCAATAGCCACCCCTTAACGACGCCTATGCCTTAAGGTAACACTAAATTTTGGTTTACAGGAAAATTATGTATTCTTAAAAGAGTATGTAAACCCAACATTTCATATTCCTGATATGTGCCTGCTATACCATGTACTTGTATGAGAAAGTACCCTGTTCTCTTTGTATTGCTTCCTTTGTGTGAAATCTCTGATGTTTCTGCCAGTCCCTCTGCTTTCCTACTAACAACTGACCACACTAAGCAGGAGAACACAGTATGGTCAGTTCTCTAGCTATGCTGGGAATTCGGTGGGCTCTCCTCCAAAGACACCCCTCCCCCACATAGCCATTCACTAGGAAGCTCAGTGTGCTGTTGCTTCTCCTCCCCCAGTTATTATGCAGCTGAGAACAGAGGGAATGTGATCACTTATAAAAAATGGGAAAAGGGTATTTATATTTTTTTATATATCTATACACAAATGTTTTGCCTTTCAGTTCTATTTCAAACTTAATGGGCTGTTTTACAAGGCGATCGTTTATAAAAAAAACTTTAAAATAGGGCCCCAAAGGTCATGTCATGCTTCCCTGCCTCCTCCCCTCTTCCATTCTAACAATTGAACATTATTATTTTTTAAAACTATTTACACAGCTCCCAACTGATTTCAGAGGACAGTCCCTCTGTCCCTCTTTCCTCCTTATATGTCCCTCATTTTGGTCTGATCTATATAGTTGTGAAAATGCACTTTTTATCTTTCCAAAAGTGTTTCCCAGTGCTAAACCTTTCATCAAATTTCTAAATGGCTGCATTTGCAAATTGAAAAACTAAGTATGAAGGAATAGTAGTGATTAAAAAAAAAACACTTGTGGGGTCTCTAGCCCCCAGTCTCTCTTCTAAATATTATATTTTACTTGTACTGGGTTGCACCGTGGTGGGAGGATCCGCCTTTTAGATTTTATGGCTTATATGGAACTAGGCATAGGGATTCCCCATAAGGGCTCCCCGTTTATCTGACGTACTGCCTGTTTGTTTGTTTTTTAATTGGCACCCATCTATATTTTATACCTTTAAATACTCCTTATGTAGCCCCTGCGTGGGTGACTCTGGTGCTTATTTTGTTATGTTCATTAAACCCAATAAAAAAATATTGAATAAAAAAAAGCACTTGTGGGGTTCACTAATCATTTTTTTTTGTACAGACTTAAATAATTTAATGACAAATACTATAGATTACAAGGCTATTAAGTTGATGTGGATTATATTTGAAGAATGAGGATGTTGTCTTTTGTGTCACTTTAGCGCTGCTGATCTCCTGCAGGTCTCTTTGCTAACACTTCCTGTCTACATGCACTCCAAACAACGACTGCATGGGATTTCCATGGGCTGTTTTTCCATGATGTGTGTAATGTATGTTGAACCACCACTTGTAGTCTCCATTGGAGACTCCATTGTTTCAGAGTGACATCAGAGGAGCACAGTTAGGAGTCAGGGAGCGAGCGTTTGGAAAAACAGACAGATGGTGCTGGGAAACCAGAGTGATTCTGGACTATGCAGCGTTTGAATGAGAGCATTTTGAGGTTGGGCAGGCAGTAGGGCTTTTAAAGCAACGTCAGGGTGGAATCAACAAGAAAGCAAAGAACAGGAGCACCACATTGTTTAGAGTCCAAAAAAAGTTTATTCCATTGAAATCACTTTAGTAAGATTGGATGGTGCAGCCAACGTGTTTTGTAGTCCCAGCATTGTCCCTTCATCAGGGCTTGTAAGTAGAAATGCTGCTGGTGGACATAAATTAAAATTGTGGTGAAAAATTTGACCAGAACGCTCTTCAGCAGCGAGTATAAGCAGGATCTGCTTATGCTTCTAGGAGAACATGGCAATAGCAGCTCAATAAGAGTAATTATTCAAACCATAGTTTGGAGTTCAAACTTTAAGAATCTTTTGAATAAATAAATACGTTTTCAGCACCAGTGTTATTACCCACCTCCCATCTGCACTATAGCCAAAAGATGGCTGCAGCGCGGACCTAATTTGCCGGGAGAACGTCTATGGCTCGAGCAGCCTGCCCTACACCCTGCAGGGTGCGCTGCGGTACGCTTTGTGATCAGTGAGTCTATGAGATTCGGCTGATCACAGATCAGAGTAAGGAGTCGATCCCGGCCCCTCACCACGTGATCAGCTGTCAGCCAATGACAGCTGATCATGTGACATAAACAGAGCCGCTAAAAAAAAGCCGATCACCGGCGGCTGTGAGAGGGACATCAGTACCGATCGTGGAGAGCCTCTGCAGAGGCTTCTGTGCCCACCAGCGCCACCTACCAGTGCCCACCAGCACCACCTACCAGTGCCCACAGTACCACCCACCATCAGTGCCCACAGTGCCACCTATCAGTGCCCACAGTGTCACCTATCAGTGCCCACAGTGCCACCTATCAATGTCACCAATCAGTGCCTCATCACCAGTGCTGCCTATTAATACCACCTACCAGTGCCCATCAGTGCCACCTATCAGTGCCCATCAGTGACATCTATCAGTGCCACCCATCAGTGCCACTCATCAGTACCACCCATCAGGGCCCATCAGTGCCGTCTTATCAGTGCCCATCAGTGCCGTCTTATCAGTGCCTATCAGTGTCACCTTATCTGTGCCTATCAGTGTCGCCTTATCTGTGCCTATCAGTGTCGCCTTTTCTGTGCCTATCAGTGCAGCCCTTTAGTGCCCATCAGTGAAGCCCATCAGTGCCCATCAGTGCAGCCTCATCAGCGAATATCAATGAAGGAGAAAAATTACCCGTTTGCAAAATTTTATAACAAACTATCAAACATGTTTTTGTTTTTTTTCAAAAATTTCTGTCTTTTTTAGTTTGTTTAGCAAAAAATAAAAACCCAAGTGGTGATTATTGTGTGAAAAAAATGATAAAAATTGCATTTAAATACAGTGTAGCATGACCACGAAAATGTCATTCAAAGTGTGACAGCACTGAAAGCTAAAAATTGGTCTTGCTTAAGTGCCCAGTAAGCAAGTGGTTCATTTGACTAAATAATCTTTAGTTTGCTTAGATTGTTAAATACTATCATACTAAGATAAGGACTGGAACAAAGGGAAACAAACTGCATTTGCTGAGGGCATGTAGAGTATCTTCATGAACTTTCATTTTATCTCTGGGAATTGTTGCTGTTTATGTAAAAGTTTTTTGTGAGGTTGTCCGTAATGATTAAGTGAGATTAAAATCAATTTATTTATTTTTTTGCTAAATTAGATGCTAATAGCAGAACTGACATATTCTTGCTGCTGGTTTAAAAAAAAAAAGAAATTCTGAGTTTCTATCCCATACTGCCCCCAAGCCATGCTGCTCGGTCCCCAGGTATGTGGGCATTCCCTATCCCTGCTGGGACCTATGTACCCTAGGTGCACATTTAAAACTAGAAACTTAAAGTGTAACACCACTTTTGTTGAGAAAAAAACATTCCCCTCTGGGTGATATTTCTACCTTTTGTTATTCTGAAGAAACCACTGATTGTTAGTGTGTGCCCATGTGCACAGTGAGTCTAATGGGAGTAGTTTCATAATTATTGCTGTATATCCAGAGCTTTAATGAGGAAGGCTGCTGGGCCTGCATCCCTTTAGACGTTATTTCCTATTGGGAGTATCTTACCAAAAATTAAATTTTTGTTGCAGGGGATGCCAAAAATCGGACTTGTATCTCAGTGCAGACTTCTGGGAAAATCAGTAAGCCAATCACACAAACAGGAAATGATGTTTCTGGTGGGCATTCTGTACACATTCTGTATACAGAACACCTCCAGGTAGCCACATTGCAATGCATTTTCAAAAAATTACAGTGGCTGCAGATTGAAAAGGAAAGGTAATTTTTAATAACATTCAATTACAACATGACTTGTGTCACTCATAAATATAATTTTCAGTTGGGCAACTAAAAAATGATCTTTTGCGGTGGGGCTATGTTGGCACTGCAAGTGAATATTGCTCATTTAGGTCTAGGGGAAAAAAATGCACTTACCAGATCCTCCATCTCGCAGCTAGACTGGTCCCCAGGGGTGTATGTACAGGGGTCACCATTGCAACCCGGCCCCATAGTCCAGGGGGCCTGTGTGGCCCCCCTGTACAACTGTATAGGAGGGTGGTGGCGGCGGGGACATGTAGAGGAATCAATCCCTCCATGTAGCCGCTGAATGCCTGCTCCTCCCCCTTGCCCTCTCACAGACATTCAGCGGCTGCAGGAGGGAAATGGAGGGCATTGGTTCCTCTACATGTCACTTCCACAGCCTTGCCTATCCCTGTCCTGCTGCCCTGGGCGGGGAATCTGTCAGATTTGAGAGCGGGGAAGGGGCCAGTAAATGTGTCATTTACTGGCCCCTTCCTTGTCAGTGATCGGTACCGATGTTTTTTTTTTTTCTATTTATTCATAGCTGAGGCATAGTAAACTGTGTTTACCATGCTTCAGTTTATGAATGAACGGGAAGCTCTGTACAGAGCTATTCCTGTTCATTTGTTCTGTGCAGATGAGGCTGCAGAGAAAGGGACTAATTAATCTGTCCTCAGTCTGTTTAGACCCCTGATAGTTCACCAAAGGGGGTCCTAAAAATATGTAAAGAATAAACAAAAATACAATTGTAAAAAAATTAATAAAAATACAATAGAATAAAATGGAAAAAATAAATAAATAAAACAAATAAAACAACAAAAATAAAAAAACTACTGACACCATTGGCGGAACTGCTAGGGTTGCAGAGGTTGCACTTGCGACTGGTTTCTGGCGTTCTAGCAAGCCCCCTCGCTATGGGGGCACTCTAGCAGGCTCGCTCCCGAACCACACTCTGTGTGTCCATTCACAAACAGAGCGTGGCTCGCCTCTCTCGTTATTGGCGCACTGGCTGTGATTGACAGCAGCAGGAGTCAATAGATCCCACTGTTGGTTGAGCCAATGAAGAGAAAGAGACCCGGGTGAGCCGCTGTTTTCATGCACACCGCTGGATTGAGATGTGCTCAGGTAAGTATAGGGGGGGGGTGGCTGGGTTGGAAGCTGCACCCAGAAGGTTTTTTTACCTTAATGCATAGAATGCTTTAACCTCTTGCCAACCGCCCGCTGTCGTTTGACAGGGCAGAATGGCTCCCCTGCAGGAATCGCCATAGCTGTAGGGGCGTGCACCTGCCGTGTCACTGAGGAGCCGATGCACATGCCTGGCAGCTGTGATGTCCGCCGGGTACCCGCGATCGCTCCTGACAGGGCAAGAACGGGGATGTGTGTAAACACACAAATCCACGTTCTGGCAGGGGAGAGGAGACAGATCGTGTGTTCCTAGTATATAGGAACAATGATTGGTCTCCTCCCCCAGGCAGTCCCATCCCTCATACAGTTAGAACACACTGAGGGAACAAATTTACCCCTGGATCGCACCCTAGTGTTAACCCCTTCCCTGCCAGTGACATTTATACAGTAACCAGTGGCTATTTTTAGCTCTGATCGCTGTATAATGTCAATGGTCCCAAAAAAGTGTCAAAAGTGTCCGATCTGTCTGCCGCAATGTCACAGTCCCGATAAAAATCGCAAATCACTGCCATTACTATTAAAAAAAAAAATAATAATACAAATTCCATAAATCTATCCCCTATTTTGTAGACGCTATAACTTTTGCGCAAACCAATCAATATACGCTTATTGCAACTTTTTTCCCAAAAATTTGTAGAAGAATACATATCGGCCTAAACTGTGGAAGAAACTATTTTTTTTTTAATTTGGGGATATTTAATATAGTAAAGAATAAAAGATATTGTATTTCTTTCAAAACTGTCAGTCTTTTTTTGTTTATAGCGCAAAAAATAAAAACCGCAGAGATGATCAAATACCACCAAAAGAAAGCTCTATTTTTTGGAAAAAAAAGGACGTAAATTTTGTTTGGGTACAATGTCGCACGACCGCGCAATTGTCAGTTAAAGCGATGCAGTGCTGTATCGCAAAAAATGGCCCTGTCAGGAAGGGGGTAAATTCTTCCGGGGCTGAAGTGGTTAAAGAGGCGCTCCAGGCTCCCCCCAAAAAAATGTAAAGTCAGCAGCTACAAATACTGTAGCTGCTAACTTTTAATGTAAGGACATTTACCTGTCCAGGGATCCAGTGATGTCCTCACCGGAGCTGACTCTTCAATCGACTTCCGGTGCAAGCGCCGGCATCTCTAGCAAGGGAAACAGGGAGTGAAGCTTTGCGGCTTTACAGCCAGTTTCCTACTGTGCATGCGTGAGCCTCGCTGCATCTTGTGAATGGTCCCATAGTCTTCTTTGACTTGTGATGTGTCCCAGAAGACTGGAGGGGAGGAGTGGGGGCCAAGCCAGGTACCCACCCCCCCCATCACCAAAGTGCCAAATGTGGCAGTGGAGGGGGGGGAGGATGTAATCGAGCGGAACTTCCTTTTGTGCGTGAAGTTTCACTTTAGGGTAAAAAACCTTGCGCCTTTAGAACAACTTTAATCTGTTGCATGATAGTGATACACTGCCTGTCCACTCTAGAGATGAGATCAGATGTTCATCGAACTCATCTCTAACACGAATGCCGAACTCCTGTTTTTTTGTACTCAAATGAGCTGTGGACCGCATCATTGCGAAAAAGCAGGCGTTTGGAGTTGGGGTTAGAGATAAGTTCAGAGTATGCCCATGATCATCTCTAATCCATACACATCCACTTCTCGTCTCCCTTCTGCAGTGCTGTTCCTTGCTGTCCATCCTTCCTCACTGCAGTATTTTAGACACTGTTGTAATAGTGTACATTTTAGAACAAATGTCAATGCAGAACATTGTCACAAGTGCTTTATTATTTTGGCTCACACTATTGCACAATAATAGAAACATATCACTTTTAACATGATTTGGTGTGGCTGGCACAGCAACACATAGAACTTGCATAATGGCTTTGTTCATTTGGCACACAAAAAATGCACCAACATTTGCACCAATATTTACTAAAAATTTCAATATTTCCCTTTGTAAAGAAGAATTCCAGGTATGGATATTTTATACATAGTTACATTGATCCAGCTTGGACCAATATAACTATGTACAGTGTATACCATACCTGGCTGATGCTCCTGGGAGCTGGAAATCACTAAAGTAGACACAGCTACTCCAGTGATCCCCACTTGCTTCTGGGTACCCAGCAGCTGGCTGCTAAATTCGAGACAAAGGAGGTTAGCTGCTTGGCACCAGCACCATTCAAGAAAACGAATGTAAAGCATTCTCTGATTGGACGAGATGTGGAGGCAGTGACATCATAGTCTAAACTGAATGGATGCCTTTACGCTAGCAGAGACATTATAGTTCTCATATAGCCTGTATGTTGATTGGCAGGAGAGTACTGTCAGCTGTACTTTCAAATATTCCACAGGTCATGATCATAGTTTTAACAAAATACTTGATTTCACCTTTTTTCCTATTTTGTTGCATCTCTGTGCTGTGCTGTCTGCTTCCCCCTACAGTTCAGTACCTGGCTGAATGAGGAAACTGGAAAGGTACTGTGCTAGAAGCTAGATTCGTTTTATAAGGGCTTTATACATGTGTCTGTGTGTACACGTGTCTGTATGTGTTTTTGTACATGTCTGTGTGCATGTGTCTGTATGTGTGTGTGCATGTGTCTGTATGTGTGTGTGCATGTGTCTGTATGCGTGTGCATGTGTGTATTTGTCTGTATGTGTGTGTATGTGTGCATGTGTCTGTATGTGTGTGTTTGCATGTATCTGTATGTGTGTGTGCATGTGTGGGTATGTGTGTGTGCATGTATCTGTATGTGTGTGTGCATGTGTGGGTATGTGTGTGTGCATGTATCTGTATGTGTGTGTGCATGTGTATGTGTGTGCGCATGTGTCTGTATGCATGTGTGCATGTGTGTGCATGTGTCTGTATGTGTGTGTGTGTATGTGTCTGTATGTGTGTGCATGTGTCTGTATGTGTGTGGGCATGTGTCTGTATGTGTGTGTGCTCATGTGTCTGTATGTGTGTGCACAAGTGTCTGTATGTGTGTGCACAAGTGTCTGTATGTGTCTGTATGTGTGTGTATGTGTGTTTTATGTTACTTTTAATCCTGACCCCCCCCATTCCTGAACCATCAGAACTGCAAGGACTGATGCTCCTCTGAAAAGCAATCGATGCACAGATCGCTTTTCAGAGGCATTTGACAGGTGGTAAAGAGGCATTATGTTGCCTCCTCACCACCTGTTTTAATGCAGCATCACTACACCGCAACCAGGCAATGCACACAGTTGCAGGGTAGTTGCAGTGCAGCCCTATTCACCCTGGGTATACCTCCAGCTGCAGCCACAGCATGTGTACACCCCTAGCTGCTCTCTCTGCAGCTAAAGGGGAGAAGTTGGGGGTGGTAAAAACAGCTCAACCATGTGGTTTTACTGCCCCTCCAACCTGACATGTGAACAAGCCTGTGGTTCACATCTGTGTGGCTGCATGCTGCGTGTGGGCTTCCCTACCCACAAAAATGCAGGGAAAGAAGACCCCAACCTTTTTTTTTAAATTGCACTGCACACACATTAACGTGAACCAAGCCTTGGACTGGGGTGCCTCAAGACTGAAAATAATTTTTAAGGGCACCCCGACTGGAAAAAGGTTGACAAACACTGTCCTAATCTATCAATCTTTAGACGATCCCTGAAATCCCTTATCTTTAACCATTTGCAGACCGCCCACCGTACATTTAATGCAGCAGGGCGGCCTCTCTCTGTCAGATCACGAACCTAGTATGTGATCTGACACTTCTGGGTCTGGGGCGCGCACTGCCGGCGACCCGCTCCTGCTTTGATCACACACAGCGGAACCCTAGCGGCGGGTACCCTGCAGTTGATGTCAGCCGGCACCCACCGATTAGACCGTAAACAGGCAGAACGACAGTCTGCCTATGTAAATAAGGCAGGTTGCCGTTCTGTCAGATGGAAAGGTATTGATTCTGTGTTCCTGCAAAGCAGGAACATGGATCAATGTCTTCTCCTAGTCAAAGCTCCCACAGTGAGAAAACAGAGGCTAGGCACACAGTTAACCCATTGATCGCCCCTGATGTTAACCCCTTCCCAGCCAGTGTCATTAGTACAGTGACAGTGCATATTTTTTAGTAATGATCACTGTATTACTGTCACTGGTCCCCAAAAAAGTGTCAGTTAGGTGTCCGATTTGTCCACCGCAATATCGCAGTCCCGCTATAAGTCGCTAATAACCGCCATTACTAGTAAAAAAAAAAATTTAGGAAGTAAATAAATTAATATATATTCCAAAGTTTCTAGACGCTATAACTTTTGTGCAAACCAATCAATGTAAAATTATTGGGATTTTTTTACCAAAAAATATGTAGCAGAACACATATTGGCATTTTTTTTTATTGGGTATCTTTTTTAGCAGAAAGTAAAAAAAAGTCAAATATGTCGGTCTTTTTTTTGTTTATAGCGCAAAATATAAAAAACGCAGAGGTGATCAAATAGCACCAAAAGAAAGCTCTATTTGTGGGGAAAAAAGGACATCAATTTTTTTTGGGTACAACATTACAGGAATTGTCAGCTAAAGAAACGCAGTGCCGTATCACAAAAAATGTCCTGGTCATGAAGGGGGGTAAACCTTCCAGGGGTCAAGTGGTTAAAGAAGCCTATCCTACTTTTAACTAATACCCTATGTTTTTACTTTCTCCAATAGCTCACTATGCTTATGCTGGCAATGCCAGTTAATAAATATACATAACATCATCATAGAATCAATATCTTTACTACAAAAGCAACACAACCATTTCTAAGCAGTCATTAAAACCACAATCCACTCAGATTTATCCAAGAATACCCCGTGACCCCACGCACTTTCTATAAAGCCCCGCCAGAATTGTGGCATTGGCCCAGATGATCCAGGGATCTGTACATTCACGGTTAAAAAAGAAAAAAAATACATCTAAACCATTTCACCTTTTCACATGCTCAGTAGGGTATCGGCTCACTAACAATACGGCATTTAATTATTAGGCTTTTGCCTCTGTTTTTGCTATGAGTATATCCAACTTCAGCCACCTATAATATTGAAAGCCTTAATGACCTAATATTCATTTAATCCTTGAAGCTGAAATAAGCCTATAATTATTTCTAAAGTGCTATGTATATAACACTAGTTACAGTTACAATTAAAGTGGTTAATTAGTGTAATGGGACCTTTTGTGCTACTCACCTACGTTGATGGTAACAATTACTCAGACTAATGACAAAGCTAGACAGAAGGGAATGTGTTAGCTGGGCTCTTTGTAGGCCCCACAAGGGAATGAATCCAAAAGGGCAGCAAATCCTACACAAATTAATCTGCATACGTGATAATAAAGCTGCATCTTTAGCTGAAATGAATAAATAGCATAACCCTCATGCTCTCATGTTTTGAAAGCAAGTTCCCGGTATTATATTAATAGGACCGTGTTCAATGGTTCATTCATTCATGATACAGTAAAACCTTGGTTTGAGAGTAACTTGGTTTGAGAGTGTTTTGCAAGACAAGCAAAATTTTTTAATACATTTTGACTTGATATACAAGCAATGTCTTGATATACAAGTAGCGTCATATTACAACAGAGTATAAAAGAGAAGAGAGGCGCCTCTAATCCCTCCACAAGGGGATTAGAAGCAAAATCCAGCAAGAGCTACATAAGATAAAAGAGAAAAGAGGCGTCTCTAAGTGTAGCAATATGATTACATTTGTTGAAGGTACAACATTTATCAACTCACATGGTTGATGATTAAAACAGACACATCTAAGTATGCAGGCATCCGGGGTAAAGCTGTTCATATAGACCGTCCTCCTCACCGCCATTGACGTCATCGCTTCCACGCTGCGCTCGACGAGCGGTTCAAGCCTTGCTTTCAGATCGCTCTACAGCAGGGTAGACTTCCCGGTCATGATTGCAGACTGACAGCGGTGGTGCGGAGGACGGTCTATGTGGACAGCTTTACCCAGATGCCTGCATACTTAGATGTGCCTGTTTTAATAATCAACAATGTGAATTGCTAAATGTTGTACCTTCATTAAATGTAACCATATTGCTACACTTATGCCCCGTACACACGGTAGGATTTTCCGACGGAAAATGTGTGATAGGACCTTGTTGTCGGAAATTCCGACCGTGTGTAGGCTCCATCACACATTTTCCATCGGATTTTCCTACACACAAAGTTTGAGAGCTTGCTATAAAATTTTCCGACAACAAAATCCTTTTCTCGGAAATTCCGATCGTGTGTACACAAATCCGACAGACAAAGTGCCACGCATGCTCAGAATAAATAAAGAGATGAAAGCTATTGGCCACTGCCCCGTTTATAGTCCCGACGTACGTGTTTTACGTCACCGCGTTTAGAACGATCGGATTTTCCGACAACTTTGTGTGACCATGTGTATGCAAGACAAGTTTGAGCCAACATCCGTCGGAAAAAATCCTAGGATTTTGTTGTCGGAATATCCGAACAAAGTCCGACCGTGTGTACGGGGCATTAGAGGCGCCTCTCTTCTCTTTTATACCCTGTAGCTCCTGCTGGATTTTGCTTCTAATCCCCTTGTGGAGGCTTCCATTTGTGGATGGACAGTTTATGGTTACACAATCTATCACATTGCTATAATCTTTTTTATATGGACTATAAAGTGAAGGACTTATGAATAAATGGCTGTGAAACGAATCATTTGAGTTTCCATTATTTCTTATGGGAAAATTTGCTTTGATATAAGAGTGCTTTGGATTACAAGAATGTTTCTGGAACGAAGTATGTTTGCAATACAAGGTTTTACTGTATTAAGATATTTAATGCAAGTATACAAGTTGAAATTACCTTTTAATAATGTTTGAGGCCCCTTTCACCGGCGGACTCCGGCTGCGATCTGCTTGCTCAGCAGGTGATCTGCGGGTGACAGGTCCTGTCTGCTTCGCTTATGCAAAGTGAACACGGATACAGCCCATTCTCCTCTATGGGCAGTCAGATGTCTGTCTGTTTACACTCAACTGCCATGGGATCGGATTGGATGTTGGCATGTCCATTTACACCCTTTGCTCCATAGAGGAGAGTGGAGGTTCTGATCAGGTCTACCTGAAAAATGGACAGATGGACCCGATTGGAACTTTCATGTGAAAGGGGCCTAAAGTGTTGCTAAACCCGCAACAGTAAAATCAGCCTGTGTATGCAGTAAAGCATGCTTGTTATACTCACCGTGAAACCTAAGGGGTTACTCCTCTGCATTGTGTAAAAAGATTGTTTGATCCTGTCTTCTCTGATCCTCCTCTTCTTCTACAGCCCCCAAACTATCTCCTGATAGAACAGAGCCTTGGGGACAAGCTGAACATGCTCAGTTTGGTGTGTATTGCTAGACAGTTTTTTTTCTTGGGCGAGTGCATGTGATCAGCACAGTGCCAATCAGCAATGTCAAAGCAGAGGGGCAGGGGTCCTACAGCCTCATAGGACAATCAAGGGAGAAGGAAAGGTCATACTACAAGCTTTAACCAGTTATTGAAACAAGTCACAAGGCTGCTCTAACTGCTGATGAGAAAGGGTATTTAGCAGTTTATATTTACTAAAACTATTGCATTTCCTTGTTCTGTGTACTGTAGGAGACCAGATATAGTGAATGGGGGTCCTGGTTTTAATAACACTTTAAATAATAATTATTGAATTATATATTTTTCTGGAGTTCTAACTTATCTGGATGTAGCACTTTTCCTGCATAGGATGCTAGTAACTTTTGTTTTTGGCTCCTTCTGTAATCAGGGGAGCAGTAATTGTTTGTTTTGACCTGTTTATGGTTTTACAGACTGGAAGTTTGATTGCTTCCCCCTGCCTCTGGAAGAAGCTTCCATAGCTTAAAGGGGGGGGGGGGGGATTCGATAACCAGCCTAAGTTGTTATCATGTGTAGGGGGGTAGCAGGGTGGTGGTTGTTTGTCACATCCTACATGTTTTCCCATTAACTTGTTGGGTGCCAAGTGCTGGGTTACATGGAAGGTCTACCCCATGTGGGTTCTTTTGGGCTACACGAGGCACTGCGACAAGGTCACATTACACACACACACATAGGGTACCTTTATTCTGTGCTGTCTTCATCAATGCCCTGGGACAAGGCTGAGGCTGCCATGGGGGAATACTCAACCTTAAGGCGGACCTCCGCTCTTAGAGGTAAACATAAACCATGCACACTGGCACTGCAACTGTTCCCCAATTAACTCTTTGTTCCCCGTGCACACCCTCTCAGTAACTTGTTTTTTGGAGGGACACGCTAAGCCAATGTCCACATCTACGTGTCCAATGTTTTCCACTTCTACTCCCAAGTAGCGGATTGGGCCGCACGTGCACTTAACTCTTGACCTTTCGTACCTCTGTACAGGATAGGTAACCTCTGCAGTGCAATTGCCATGGGGGACAGACTGCTGGCGGAAGGTGTGGCAACAACATCTCTCGTGCACGCTATTGACAGGCTGCTTGTTACACTTTAGTTACTCCAGATAACCACATGTGTCTTCACATTACTCCACCCCATGCTGATGTATTCATACCCCAATGTGTTAAGACCCACTTGTCAACTATGTGTGTGCGGTTACTTACGATACACCTCTTTAGTAACTTCAGACCAGGCATGGACAACATTTCAATACTTAACTTAGGAAAAGTGCAAAAGCACATTTCACAGTCCAACAGGCAACACAGGATACTTTCCTAATCCCTAACTATGGCTACAGACTGTCCCGGCATACTTCCAAAAGCGTATTCCAGTGATTACAGTCCTTCAGAGGCATTCTCCAGCATTGGTGTCTTCAGAGAAAACCCCAAGTTAAGAGTCTCTAAGAGCAGGCCATGATGAGCAACATTCTCCTACTCCTATGGGTCTGTCTCCATCCCTTACTGGTCTCACAGCTCAACCCTCTGGACTCTACTCCACAAACTCTATTCCAACCCTCCGGGGGTTCTCTTTTCCCCAACTGTCTCTGTGGGATGCAAACTCTTATCCGACCGCTGTCACAATTTATATGATACAGGACAAGTGGGCTGGACCCAGAACAGAACCAAAAGTCCCAAAGAACCAGGAAAGGCATTAACTCTTACCTTCCCGACTGTGACAGGAAATATCTAACTATTTTACCTGTCCACACATGCTACAGCCAATCCCTGGAGAGGAGTGTCAAGAAGGGGGCTGGAAGGGTAATAAATAGTTTGAAGCCCTGGAGAGCTGGGTTTCATTTCCCCAGAAGGGTTCCAGAGCCTAAGGGCCTCAGCAGTCTCACGGCTGAGGGCCTGGATGGATCTGCTGATTGCAAGACCTCACCATGGGTGACCTGGTGTGGAGAAGGACTGACTCACTGGACCGTGTCCAGAGGAAGCTGAAAGGTGGCAGCTTTAGCTCAACCCTAAATTGATCATTGTGACTGCGCAGTATTCTGTAAATCACATTGGGTACCAGTAGTTGTGCATAGATGCAAGGAAACCAGATGCCAAAGAAACTTGCCTCATGGTCTTCAGCTATGAAGCCTTAGAATGCTCAAAAACTTGCCTCATGGTCTCCAGTTGTAAGGTCTTAGCATGTTCAGAAAATGACCTCCTGGTCTTTATTTGTGGGGGTTTAGACTGTCCAACATTCACATTTACTCAAGGAGAAGATTGTTTAATGCCTCTCCTGTTTCCTGTTTCTTTAAGCAATAAATCTTAAAAAGACATCCCCTAGATTGTGGAACCAGTGTAAACGGACTGGTGCTTGCGGTGGTGTGCAGCCTCTGTACTATTAGGGAAGACCCAGTTATTACCAGTGGCCCCTGCTGAGGTAGCGCTACATTTCTAAAATAAAAATAAAGAAGATTGTTTGCAAAAAGTTAAAGTAGTATTAGGTAAATTATTATTTTACAAAATCTGTTTTTATTTGAAATGGGGCAGGGTACTATATAGTATGGGTAGGATGGGGTAACAAAATAACAAGTACTGTAAACATTGCATGTACATTTAAGGTTACGGAACAAGTACTTTTTAAGACCTTGGAAAGAGATTAGCATGTGTATGCAAATTGTAAATACAATAGGTATAGCAAAGGTACAAAGGTAATTCAAAGTAATAACATGTTGATCGTAGACATTTGAATATAAAAATTCTCAATGGAGATGAAGTTTGGTCATTTAAAACAGAATATATAGAAGACTCACCAAGGCTTTGTTTTACCGGTAGGGTGGGCGATGTGAAAGGGGAAGAAGGAAGCTTGGAGGATAGGTAGGACAAGGAAGGGAGTAGAATGTTACAGGGTGTGAAGGGAGAAGAGAGAGGTGAAGCAAAAGCGAGAAAAGGGAAGAGAGAGAAAGAGGAAAAGAAGAAGAAAAATGAAGGGGGCTTAAGAAGGAGGGACGGGTGCAAAACTCTTTATCTAGTAGCTGCCATACACGGTTCAAATTTCAGCCACTTCAGACTGAACTTGTCAAAGTTTGTCAAAGTTTGAGCTGTAGGTGCCCCGTTAACATCACTCAACTCAACCAAAGTCAATTGAACAATGGTGGAAAACTGTTGGGCAAACAGCACCTGCATCTAATCAGATAGCTAGGCACTGTTTGGATATTCTTACAGACAGCTCCACCAGAATGCAATAGCTGGAAGGAGTGCTGGCTGAATGAAAAAAAAAAATCTATGTGTATGGCCAGTTTTAGATGAGGAGTAGGATTAGGTTGTCAAAAGTGAGGCATCAAAGCCCTGTGGCCTGCAATAGATCACCTGGGGTAGGCGGATTTTCAAATAGTTATTATAAGTAACATTTAATATAGCAATCACCTTTTCAGTAACGATTGGGGGTTATTTACGAAAGGCAAATCCATTTTGCACTACAAGTGCACTGCAAGTGCACTTGGAAGTGCAGTCGCTGTAAATCTTGAGGGGGACATGCAAGGAAAATAAAAAACAGCATTTTAGCTTGCACATGATTGGATGATAAAATCAGCAGAGCTTCCCCTCATTTCAGATCTACCCCTCAGATTTACAGCGACTGCACTTCCAAGTTGTAGTGCAAAGTGGATTTGCCTTTCGTAAATAACCCCCATTGTGCCATTTACCCTTACAAACCGCCATTGCACTGGAAGACAGGTCCACAGATCTAGGTAGACATAAGGGAATGTTATACCAGTGGAGAATTATTTGAAGGCGAGTATATTTTCAAACTGGTAGCTATCCGTTGGGATGAGTCATCATCCGTTGGGGTGGAACCAAGCTCATCAATAGGGATGAGCCGAACACCCCCCGGTTCGGTTCGCACCAGAACCCGCGAACGGACCGCAAGTTCGCACGAACGTTAGAACCCCATTGACGTCTATGGGACTCGAACGTTCGAAATCAAAAGTGCTCATTTTAAAGGCTAATTTGCATGGTATTGTCCTAAAAAGGGTTTGGGGACCCGGGTCCTACCCCAGGGGACATGTATCAATGCAAAAAAAACTTTTAAAAACGGCCGTTTTTTCGGGAGCAGTGATTTTAATGATGCTTAAAGTAAAAAAAAAAAAGTGAAATATTCCTTTAAATATCGTACCTGGGGGGTGTCTATAGTATGCCTGTAAAGTGACGCGTGTTTCCCATGTTTAGAACAGTCCCTGCACCAAATGTCATTTTTAAAGGA
Source organism: Lithobates clamitans (assembly GCA_037952925.1). Taxonomy (NCBI): domain Eukaryota; kingdom Metazoa; phylum Chordata; class Amphibia; order Anura; family Ranidae; genus Lithobates; species Lithobates clamitans. The sequence continues at coordinate 6,251,410 of JBBGZY010000292.1, read as the reverse complement.
AAAAATCTCATTTAAAACTGCTTGCGGGTTTAATGTCATGTCGGGTCATGGCAATATGGATGAAAATCAGTGAGACAAACGGCATGGGTACCCCCCAGTCCATTACCAGGCCCTTTGGGTCTTGTATGGATATTAAGGGGAACCCCGCACCCAAATTAAAATAAGGAAAGGTCCCTATATACTCTGAACAGCAGTATACAGGCGGTGCAAACAAGACAGGGACTGTAGGTTTGTTGTTAAGTAGAATCTGTTTGTAATTTTGAACATTTTTAATGTGTTTAGCTCCAGCCAAAAAATCTTTTCTAAGCTTTTTGGAAAACATAGGGAAGGGTTATCACCCCTGTGACATTTGTTTTGCGTCTTTCCTCCTCTTCAGAAGATTTCACCTCACTTTTTTGTCCCAATGAAAAATGTTTTTTGAAAATTTGTGTTTTTTTGTGGAACAAGGATTGGAAAGCATCAGTGGAAAGGAAAAATTGTTTTCCCATATTAACTCTTACAGGAGAGAATTTCCCTTCCTTAGGGGTAGATTTCATCTCACTTCCTGTTGTCTCCTTCCGTTTGCAAGTAGGAGTCGTTTGTAAGTTAGATGTTTGAAAGTAGGGTCCTACCCTATATACTCAGCAGAAATTTGGGCCTTAGGTGTTGCTGTGGCCAAAACACTGTAAGCCCTCACAGGGCCCTGCTGTGAAATATTAGATCAAGAATTGTAATTACATGCTCCTGTTGAACAGGAGCTGAAAAATTAGGCCTTAGGCACTGGTGCTGGTGCCACAACACTGCAACCCCTCACAGACACTCTAGTTGGAACGCAGGAACGAGCCCTGCTGCAAAGTATTGCATCAAAAATTGTAATTACACGCCCCTGTTAGACAGGGGCTGAAAAATTGGGTCTTAGGCACTGGTGCTGGTGCCACAACACTGCAACCCCTCACAGACACTCTAGTTGAAACGCAGGAACAAGCCCTGCTGCAAAGTATTGCATCAAAAATTGTAATTACACGCCCCTGTTAGACAGGGGCAGAAAAATTGGGTCTTAGGCACTGGTGCTGGTGCCACAACACTGCAACCCCTCACAGACACTCTAGTTGGAATGCAGGAACAAGCCCTGCTGCAAAGTATTGCATCAAAAATTGTAATTACACGCCCCTGTTAGACAGGGGCAGAAAAATTGGGTCTTAGGCACTGGTGCTGGTGCCACAACACTGCAACCCCTCACAGACACTCTAGTTGGAATGCAGGAACAAGCCCTGCTGCAAAGTATTGCATCAAAAATTGTAATTACACGCCCCTGTTAGACAGGGGCTGAAAAATTGGGTCTTAGGCACTGGTGCTGGTGCCACAACACTGCAACCCCTCACAGACACTCTAGTTGGAATGCAGGAACGAGCCCTGCTGCAAAGTATTACATCAAAAATTGTAATTACACGCCCCTGTTAAACAGGGGCTGAAAAATTGTGCCTTAGGCACTGGTGGTGGCGCCCAGAACCAAAAATGTTCTTACAAGCTATCAGCGTGATGATTGAGGAGGAAGAGGATAATTACTCAGGGATAGTCACTCAGCATCAGCATAGGCAGTCTTTGAAGGGATCTGAGATTTCAAAAAAAATTATTCGGTTACATCTGCATCAGGTGCTTGGTAGCTGGTGGTGATCCAAGACTGATTCATTTTTATGAAGGTCAGCCGATCGACCGAGTCGGTGGACAGACGCACCCTGTGATCGGTTACCACGCCTCCAGCAGCACTGAATGTGCGTTCCGAAAGAACGCTGGATGCAGGACAGGCCAGTAGCTCAATTGCATACTGTGCAAGCTCTGGCCAGTGATCCATCCTCAAGACCCAGTAACCCAGAGGATTTTCGGTGGGAAAGGTGTCCAAGTCTGATCTTGCCCCTAGGTATTCCTGCACCATGTAAAACAGACGCTGGCGATGGTTGCTGGAACCGATCATACCTTGGGGCTGCGGACCAAAAAATTGTCTGAACGCATCGGTCAGACGGCCACCTTCTCCACCGCTCCTTCTTTGACTGACCGAAGCCTCAGCAACACGTTGTCCAGAAACAGGAGTTTGTAACCTCCCAGTCTCTGGGAACGCGTTGCACAGACCTTTCTGCAAGGCCTCCCGAAGATGTTTCATCCTCTGCTCCCTCTGCGATGGCAAGATAAGGTCCGCAACCTTACCCTTGTAACGTGGATCAAGGAGGGTTGCCAGCCAGTATTGGTCCTTCTCCTTGATACCACGAATACGAGGATCCTTACGCAGGCTTTGCAGGATCAGGGAGGCCATGCAGCGTAGGTTTGCTGAGGCATTCGGTCCGGAGTCCTCTGGGTCACTAAGGACAACAACGTCCGCAGCCACCTCCTCCCAGCCACGTACAAGTCCATGTGTTCCTTGGGACTGATCCCTTAAAGACTGCTGATGCTGAGTGCCAGGCTCCACCTCCATACTGACACAATCTTCCTCCTCCTCCTCCTCCTCCTCCTCCTCGTCCTCTTCCTGTGTGATCGGCGGGCACGCAGGAACACTGTCTGGATAAAGGGGGCCTTGAGAGCTAAGGAAGTCCTCCTCTTCCTGCCTCTGTTCTGCCTCAAGTGCCCTGTCCATTATCCCACGCAGCGTGTGCTCCAACAGGTGGACAAGGGGGACAGTGTCACTGATGCATGCACTGTCAGTGCTCACCATCCTCGTGGCCTCCTCGAATGGTGACAGGACAGTGCATGCATCCCTGATCATGGCCCACTGGCGTGGGGAAAAAAAACCAAGGTCCCCTGACCCTGTCCTGGTGCCATAGTCGCACAGGTACTCATTGATGGCCCTCTGCTGCGTGTGCAGCCGCTGCAGCATGGCCAACGTCGAGTTCCACCTGGTGGGCATGTCACAGATTAGGCGGTTCTTGGGCAGGTTAAACTCCTTTTGGAGGTCCGTCAGCCGAGCACTGGCATTATATGACCGGCGGAAATGCACAGAGACTTTCCTGGCCTGCCTCAGGACATCCTGTAAGCCCGGGTACCTGCCCAAGAACCGCTGCACCACCAAGTTAAGGACGTGAGCCAAACAGGGCACATGGGTCAGTTGTCCCTGTCGGAGGGCAGAGAGGAGGTTGGTGCCATTGTCGCAAACCACCATTCCTGCCTTAAGTTGGCGTGGCGTCAACCACCTCTGAACCTGCCCCTGCAGAGCTGACAGAACCTCTGCCCCAGTGTGGCTCCTGTCCCCCAAGCACACCAGCTCAAGCACCGCATGGCATCTTTTGGCCTGCGTACTTGCGTAGCCCCTTGAACGCCTACGGAGCACCGCTGGTTCCGAGGAAGAGGCCATGGAGGAAGAAGAAGAGGAGGGGGTGGAGGAGAGAGGTGTGTCACAATCAGCATTTTGGAGGCGTGGTGGCGGAACAACCTCCAACACTACTGCACCTTGTCCTGCATCCTTCCCAGCTGCCAGCAGAGTCACCCAATGCGCCGTGAAACTTAAGTAACGTCCCTGTCCATGCCTGCTGGACCATGAGTCAGCGGTAATATGCACCTTACCGCTGACCGCCCTGTCCAGCGAGGCATGGACATTGCCTTCCACATGCCGGTAGAGAGCCGGAATCGCCTTCCGTGAGAAAAAGTGGCGTTTGGGTACCTGCCACTGAGGAACCGCACATTCCACAAACTCACGGAAGGGGGCAGAGTCTACCAACTGAAAAGGCAGCAGTTGAAGTGCTAGCAATTTTGCCAAGCTAGCATTCAACCGCTGGGCATGTGGATGGCTGGGAGCAAACTTCTTTCGGCGGTGCAGCAGCTGGGGCAGGGAAATTTGCCTGGTACAATCTGACGTCGGTGTACCCAAAGCAGATTGCCCATAAGTACTTGGCTGTGACACACCTAATTCTACACCTTCATTCCTCTCACTGCAGGTCGCAGAGAGGACTGAAGGTCTAGTGGGGTTGGAAATCTCAGCTGATGAGGAGCAAGGAGAGATCGTCTTTGTTCTTTGGTGTGGGTCTTTTAGATACGCTTGCCAACGAACTGCATGGCAGGTCAACATATGTCTGGTCAAGCATGTGGTACCCAAGCGGGAGATGTTTTGGCCACGCGAGATACGCTTGAGACATATATTGCAAATAGCAGCGGTGCGATCTGATGCACTCGTCTCAAAAAAGGCCCACACCAAAGAACTTTTTGAATAACGCGCAGAGACTGCAGCGCCCTGCACATGTGGAGCTTTGGGGTGTGATGCAGTCAATGTGCTGCCCTTAGGCTGGCCCCTGGAGGGCATCCTGCCTAGTTGGTGATGTGCCACCTCCTCCTCCTCCTCCTCCTCCTCCTCTCTCCTATCAGGCACCCACGTTGAGTCAGTGACCTCATCATCCCCTCCCTCCTCATCACTGGAGCAAACCTGGCAGTATGCTGCAGCAGGGGGAGCATGACTGCCAGATTGCTGTCCTTCTTGGGCACCCCCTCTGTCCGTGCTCATGTTACTGCCTTCATTGAGCTCAGTATCATCATCAGAGCCTTCCAAACGCTGGGCATCCTCCTGGAGCATGTACCCAACACTGTGGTCAAACAGTTCGAGGGAATCCTCAGGAGGACATGGTGGGGCTAGGGAAGGAGTCACTGATGACATTGAGCTGAGGGAAGAGGCCGCTGCTTTGCCAGACAAAGCACCCTGGGCATGGGTGAGAGAGGATGAGGAGGATGAGGACGGCTTGGTCATCCACTCGACCAAGTCTTCCGCATGTTGCGGCTCAACACGGCCAGCTGCCGAAAAAAAGGCCAAGCGTGTCCCATGGCCACGTGCTGATGAGGATGCACCGTCTCCACGACCAGCACTAGACACAGAGCCTGCTTGCCCTCTCTTATTGGCTTGTGACTGTCTGCCTCTCCTTCTTGGCCTTCCAGACATACTAATGGCCTGTAGCTGCACTAAGCTGGGATAGAACACCTGTAATTTTCTTCAGGTAGCTTTATATACTGTAACCAGACAAGCCTGCCTGTCAGTAGGAAGATAACAGGAACGGATCTAGCTGAACACTGTGAGCAGGACGCACTGCACTGAATGTAAATAGCAGGAACGGATCTAGCTAAACACTGTGAGCAGGACGCACTGCACTGAATGTAAATAGCAGGAACGGATCTAGCTGAACACTGTGAGCAGGACGCACTGCACTGAATGTAAATAGCAGGAACGGATCTAGCTGAACACTGTGAGCAGGACGCACTGCACTGAATGTAAATAACAGGAACTGATCTAGCTGAACACTGTGAGCAGGACACACTGTACTAAATGTAAATAGTCTAGCTGCCTGACCGTGGTACTAATAGGATCAAAAAGAACACCTGTAATTTTCTTCAGGTAGCTTTATATACTGTAACCAGACAAGCCTGCCTGTCAGTAGGAAGATAACAGGAACGGATCTAGCTGAACACTGTGAGCAGGACGTACTGCACTAAATGTATATAGCAGGAACGGATCTAGCTGAACACTGTGAGCAGGACGCACTGCACTGAATGTAAATAGCAGGAACGGATCTAGCTGAACACTGTGAGCAGGACACACTGTACTAAATGTAAATAGTCTAGCTGCCTGACCGTGGTACTAATAGGATCAAAAAGAACACCTGTAATTTTCTTCAGGTAGCTTTATATACTGTAACCAGACAAGCCTGCCTGTCAGTAGGAAGATAACAGGAACGGATCTAGCTGAACACTGTGAGCAGGACGCACTGCACTGAATGTAAATAGCAGGAACGGATCTAGCTGAACACTGTGAGCAGGACGCACTGCACTGAATGTAAATAGCAGGAACGGATCTAGCTAAACACTGTGAGCAGGACGCACTGCACTGAATGTAAATAGCAGGAACGGATCTAGCTGAACACTGTGAGCAGGACGCACTGCACTGAATGTAAATAGCAGGAACGGATCTAGCTGAACACTGTGAGCAGCACGCACTGCACTGAATGTAAATAGCAGGAACGGATCTAGCTGAACACTGTGAGCAGGACGCACTGCACTGAATGTAAATAACAGGAACGGATCTAGCTGAACACTGTGAGCAGGACGCACTGCACTGAATGTAAATAACAGGAACGGATCTAGCTGAACACTGTGAGCAGGACACACTGTACTAAATGTAAATAGTCTAGCTGCCTGACCGTGGTACTAATAGGATCAAAAAGAACACCTGTAATTTTCTTCAGGTAGCTTTATATACTGTAACCAGACAAGCCTGCCTGTCAGTAGGAAGATAACAGGAACGGATCTAGCTGAACACTGTGAGCAGGACGTACTGCACTAAATGTATATAGCAGGAACGGATCTAGCTGAACACTGTGAGCAGGACGCACTGCACTGAATGTAAATAGCAGGAACGGATCTAGCTGAACACTGTGAGCAGGACACACTGTACTAAATGTAAATAGTCTAGCTGCCTGACCGTGGTACTAATAGGATCAAAAAGAACACCTGTAATTTTCTTCAGGTAGCTTTATATACTGTAACCAGACAAGCCTGCCTGTCAGTAGGAAGATAACAGGAACGGATCTAGCTGAACACTGTGAGCAGGACGCACTGCACTGAATGTAAATAGCAGGAACGGATCTAGCTGAACACTGTGAGCAGGACGCACTGCACTGAATGTAAATAGCAGGAACGGATCTAGCTAAACACTGTGAGCAGGACACACTGTACTAAATGTAAATAGTCTAGCTGCCTGACCGTGGTACTAATAGGATCAAAAAGAACACCTGTAATTTTCTTCAGGTAGCTTTATATACTGTAACCAGACAAGCCTGCCTGTCAGTAGGAAGATAACAGGAACGGATCTAGCTGAACACTGTGAGCAGGACGTACTGCACTAAATGTATATAGCAGGAACGGATCTAGCTGAACACTGTGAGCAGGACGCACTGCACTGAATGTAAATAGCAGGAACGGATCTAGCTGAACACTGTGAGCAGGACACACTGTACTAAATGTAAATAGTCTAGCTGCCTGACCGTGGTACTAATAGGATCAAAAAGAACACCTGTAATTTTCTTCAGGTAGCTTTATATACTGTAACCAGACAAGCCTGCCTGTCAGTAGGAAGATAACAGGAACGGATCTAGCTGAACACTGTGAGCAGGACGCACTGCACTGAATGTAAATAGCAGGAACGGATCTAGCTGAACACTGTGAGCAGGACGCACTGCACTGAATGTAAATAGCAGGAACGGATCTAGCTAAACACTGTGAGCAGGACGCACTGCACTGAATGTAAATAGCAGGAACGGATCTAGCTGAACACTGTGAGCAGGACGCACTGCACTGAATGTAAATAGCAGGAACGGATCTAGCTGAACACTGTGAGCAGCACGCACTGCACTGAATGTAAATAGCAGGAACGGATCTAGCTGAACACTGTGAGCAGGACGCACTGCACTGAATGTAAATAGCAGGAACGGATCTAGCTGAACACTGTGAGCAGGACGCACTGCACTGAATGTAAATAGCAGGAACGGATCTAGCTGAACACTGTGAGCAGCACGCACTGCACTGAATGTAAATAGCAGGAACGGATCTAGCTGAACACTGTGAGCAGGACGCACTGCACTGAATGTAAATAGCAGGAACGGATCTAGCTGAACACTGTGAGCAGGACGCACTGCACTGAATGTAAATAGCAGGAACGGATCTAGCTGAACACTGTGAGCAGGACGCACTGCACTGAATGTAAATAACAGGAACGGATCTAGCTGAACACTGTGAGCAGGACACACTGTACTAAATGTAAATAGTCTAGCTGCCTGACCGTGGTACTAATAGGATCAAAAAGAACACCTGTAATTTTCTTCAGGTAGCTTTATATACTGTAACCAGACAAGCCTGCCTGTCAGTAGGAAGATAACAGGAACGGATCTAGCTGAACACTGTGAGCAGGACGTACTGCACTAAATGTATATAGCAGGAACGGATCTAGCTGAACACTGTGAGCAGGACGCACTGCACTGAATGTAAATAGCAGGAACGGATCTAGCTGAACACTGTGAGCAGGACGCACTGCACTGAATGTAAATAGCAGGAACGGATCTAGCTGAACACTGTGAGCAGGACGCACTGCACTGAATGTAAACAGCAGGAACGGATGTAGCTAAACACTGTGAGCAGCACGCACTGCACTGAATGTAAATAGCAGGAACGGATCTAGCTGAACACTGTGAGCAGCACGCACTGCACTGAATGTAAATAGCAGGAACGGATCTAGCTGAACACTGTGAGCAGGACGCACTGCACTGAATGTAAATAGCAGGAACGGATCTAGCTGAACACTGTGAGCAGCACGCACTGCACTGAATGTAAATAGCAGGAACGGATCTAGCTGAACACTGTGAGCAGGAAGCACTGTACTGAATGTAAATAGCAGGAACGGATCTAGCTGAACACTGTGAGCAGGACACACTGCACTGAATGTAAATAGTCTAGATAGAAGATAACAGGAACGGATCTAGCTAAACTGAATACAGTGTATATATATATATGCAACACCTGGGATGCATATATATACACAATACACTGTAAGTGCAGCTAACTGACTGACTGTTCTGCCTAATCTATCTAACTCAAATCAAATGACACTGTCTCTCTCTCTCTCTATCGCTCAGCACACCGGAACACACACTACACAGGGCCGCCGTGCAGGCGGCCTTATATAGTGTGGGGTGTGTACTAAATCCCCTGAGCCATAATTGGCCAAAGCCACCCTGGCTTTGGCCAATTACAGCTCTCTCTACTGACGGCGCTGTGATTGGCCAAGCATGCGGGTCATAGTGCATGCTTGGCCAATCATCAGCCAGCAATGCACTGCGATGCCGCAGTGAATTATGGGCCGTGACGCGCCACACGAATTTGGCGCGAACGGCCCATATCGTTCGCAATTCGACGGACGGTCGAACAGCCGATGTTCGAGTCGAACATGGGTTCGACTCGAACACGAAGCTCATCCCTACTCATCAATGTATTTTGGATTGGTAAGTAGCAGGGTTATGTTTGTCAACTGCGCTAAGTGAGGATTGGATGAACTAAATAAGGCCATATATGGATATAATGAAAATACAATTGACAGATTTAGTTCTTTATGTTAAGTGCATGCATATTAGATCACAGAGATCACAGTGTGCCACCTGAAAATCATCTGATTTTTTTTAGCACCATACTTCTTTATGTATCATTTATGGTTAGCATCTACTTTGGATTTAGATTCTGGCTCAGAAATGATACAATTATCTAAATCCTATTGCCTGTGCAGTTCTTGGCTGTGGTCACAATTGTCTGACACAGATCAAACCCAGCTGCAGCCTCTAACCTTGTGACTTGCTGCAAAGTTACATTATATAGTCCGATTACTGAGAGAAAGAAGACACAGGAAAATCTCCCCCCTGCCTGCAATAGACACATGGCATCATCTCTTCCTATGCAAAGTCCCTGGAGGGGAGCTTATCGACTGCTTTTGATTATAAAAGGAGGAGTTCTTTTGAAAAGTGATACCATGGCTGTATAATGTGACATGTTAAGAATGTATATATATATATAAATATATATTACAGTATATATATATATATTACAGTATATATATATATATATATATATATATATATATATATATATATAGGCAATAATGAGTCAATTAAATCAATTACGTTGCTTCAGTATTGCAGCAGCGCTGTATGCCCCAAATGAATAGTGTCCTTTTTTTTAATCAACTTCATAAAGTGCAAAGAGGGGAAACAGATGATAAGACTCCCACTAGTCAATATTATCGTGTTCTGTGAGGGCAGTTAATCCATTCACTAAGCGATACACCACATGCTGGAGTCCCCAATGAAAAATATTATCTAGTGATATATTACCTATCATTTAAGCAGCTGCTATTCATTTTTTTTGCTCATTTTTTTTGCTTATTTATATATATGCTATATACACTGTTGGGTATATCGTTCTAAGCGCGGAGCATTGTTGTGGATAGGGCGGGTACATACAACATTTATCTTGACAGCATATATATATATACATATATATATATATATATATATATACACACATATATATATATATATATATATATATATATATATATATATATACATACATATATATATATATATATATATATATATATATATATATATATATACATATACATATATACATATATATACACACATATTTTTTTTTTTTTTCTGCCAGACAGAGGGAATTTTTTTTTTCTTATTGAATGAGATGAAGCTAAGTGAAAATTAACAAAACCAGGATTTTTTCTTACACATGACTGGGATGTTTAAAGCATTTTTAAAGGATTTTTTTATAATTGAAATAATAAACATGTTATAGTCACCAGCTCTGAGCAAAGGTATTGCACAGAGCAGCCCCAAACCTCCTTTTTTTGGGGTTCCCTGCTGGCATTATAGGCTTCTCCTCTTCTGTGTCTGCCCCCATAGCAAGTGCTTGCTATGGGGCAGATGTATGGGCTCAATCCTGAGCCAGGCTTTGTGCGTCCATTGACACACACAGCATGGCTCAGCCCTGCCCCCTGTTCTCTGCTCACAGGATTCGACTAACAGCAGTAGGAGCCAATGGCTGTCCCTGCTCTCAGCCAAGCTCATGAGAGAAGGAGTGAGGGGGAAAAAAACAACAGATGGGCACAGCGCTAGTTTGATATAGGATTCAGGTAGGTATTTAGGGAGGGGAAGGGAACAGCAAGTGGCGAAATATTTTTTACCTTAATGCAGAGAATGCATTCAATTAAAAAACGTTTTACTTTTAGAACCATTTTAAGCACTTGACCTTCGGAAGATTTACCCCCTTCAATGACCAGACCGTTTTTGGGGATACGGCAGTGCATTACTTTAACTGACAATTATGTGGTCGTGTGACACTGTACCCAAATAAAATTTCTGTACATTTTTTTCCCACAAATGGAGCTTTCTTTTGGTGGTATTGGATCACCTATGTGGTTTTTATTTTTTGCACTATAAACAAAAAAAGACCGACAATTTTGAAAAAAAAAAACAATATTTTTTACTTTCTGCTATAGAACACATCCAATAAAAGAATTGAAAAAAAATCTAATTTCTTCATAAATTTAGGCCAATATGTATTCTGCTACATATTTTTAGTAAAAAATGTATTTCTTTCATGTTTTATTCTTTACTAGTAATGGAGATCGACATTGAGTTTGCAGTACTGCAGATCAGTTCCCACTGTGTATAATCACAGCGGGACCAGGTCGCTGGTGGCTTTCATGTGTGCCCGAGACCCGGAAGTGTTGGATCACATACTAGGTATGTGATGCGGGGCAGCAGTTCCAACTCACCGCAGTATAAGGTAAGGTCAGCAAAGGTTCACCTCATTCACTAAACTAAGTGCATTTTTTCAGTTTGAAAATATGTTTCCAAAACTAATTGGGGTTTTTCACAGAGTTGCTTATGCTTAGAACAATACAGTGAGGGAAAAAATTATTTGATCCCCTGCTGATTTTGTACATTTGCCCAGTGACAAAGAAATGATCAGTCTATCATTTTAATGGTAGGTTTATTTTAACAGTGAGAGACAATAATAACAAAAAATCCAGAAAAACCTATTTCAAAAAAGTTATAAATTGATTTGCATTTTAATGAGTGAAATAATTATTTGACCCCTTTGCAAAATATGACTTAGTACTTGGTGGCAAAACCCTTGTTGGTAATCAGAGGTCAGACGTTTCTTGTAGTTGGCCACCAGGTTTGCACAATTCTCAGGAGGGATTTTGTCCCACTCCTTTTTGCAGATTCTCTCCAAGTAATCAAGTATTTGAGGCTGACGTTTGGTACCTCGAAAAATTTAGCTCCCTCCACATATTTTCTATAGGATTAAGGTCAAGGCTAGGCCACTCTGGGACCTTAAGGTACTTTTTCTTGAGCCACTGCTTTCTTGTCTTGGCCATGTGTTGTGGGTCATTATCATGCTGGAATACCCATCCATGACCCATTTTCAATGGCCTGGCTGAGGGAAGGAGGTTCTCACCCAAGATTTGATGGTACATGGCCTCGTTCATCGTCTCTTTGATGCGGTGAAGTTGTCCTGTCCCCTTAGCAGACAAACACCCCCAAAGCATAATGTTTCCACCTCCATGTTTGACAGTGGAAATGGTGTTCTTGGAGTTATAGGCAGCATTCCTGCTCCTCCAAACATGGTGAGTTGAGTTGCCACAGAGCTTTCACCCAGTTCTCCTCTGAATCATTCAGATGTTCATTAGCAAACTTCAGGCGGACCTGTACATGTGCTTTCTTGAGCAGGGGGACCTTGCAGGCACTGCAGGATTTCAGTTTCACGGCGTAGTGTGTTACCAATTGAGATACCATAAAAAATGACTGCACTAGTATCATAATACAATTGCCCCAAATGATGTCTGTGTGCACAAAAAGCGTCAGTTCGTATTGAGCCTGCTCCATGTCATTGCGCTTTTTGGATTCCCTATGTGATCACGCTTCTTATGATGCTTCATTTGATCTGCTTATAACTTCAGACTGGATGTAAGTTTTCTACCTTTTAATAAAATTTGTGAGAGATGTTTTTACACTATGTGGAGACCTTTTGTTTTTTATGAATTGTGGAGTCCAAGATCTAACTAAGGGGCTGGACATAATGGAATATCATGGTGACAGATCTCCAGTGACTGCTTCTTTGATCATCATTCTACCATTTCCATCCTTATACTCGCTTGACTCTTTGCCACTGGCAGTAGAGTCCATGGATTCGGGTAAGTGTGTTTACTCTCCCCTCTGGCTGGCGGATGCGCGTATCCTGGTGACTTCTTAAGTGGACAGCGGACAACTTTCACCTTTACTGAATTGATTCTATTTACCACTTTTTCGTCTTTACTGTCTTGATACACAGTTGCTGCTTTACACTCATAGATCCTATGTGTGGACTTTTGTATATCTTTTTAATTTTTTTGGACTCTGTTTTTCACTTTTTTGCACTATGCACTTTATTAATTGATATATGGTATCATTACCTATCATGCACATTTGAGTATATATGTTGGTTCAGTTTCACTTGCACATTGTATTTTACTATCAGTTATATGATATCATTATTATTCATATATTTGTTTTGCACATTTATCATGGTTTATATTTAGCGCTGCAGTATTTGAATTTTAATTGTGTTACCAATTGTTTTCTTGGTGACCATGATCCAGGCTGCCTTGAGATCATTGACAACATTTGTCCGTGTAGTTCTGGGCTAATTCCTCACCGTTCTCATGATCATTGAAACTCCACGAGGTGAGATCTTGCATGAAGCCCCAGACTGAGGGAGAGTGACAGTTATTTTGTGTTCCTTTAATTTGCAAGTAATCACACCAACTGTTGTCACCCTCTCAGCAAGCTGCTTGGCGATGGTCTTGTATCCTATTCCAGCCTTGTGTAGGTCTACAATCTTGTCCGCGACATCTTTGGACAGCTCTTTGGTCTTGGCCATGGTGGAGAGATTGTAATCTGATTGATTGCTTCTGTGGACAGGTGTCTTTTATACAGGTAACAAGCTGAGATTAGGAGCACTCCCTTTAAGAGAGTGCTCCTAATCTCAGCTCTTTACCTGTATAGAAGACACCTGGGAGCCAGAAATCTTGCTGATTGATTGGGGATCAAATACCTATTTTATTCATTAAAATACAAATCAATATAACTTTTTTGAAATGCGTATTTCTGGATATTTTTGTTGTTATTCTGTCTCTCACTGTTAAAATAAATCTACAATTAAAATTATAGACTGATACTTTTTTTGTCAGTGGGCAAACGTACAAAATCAGCAGGGGATAAAATACCTTTTCCCCTCACTGTACTTTAAGCTGTAGAATCTTTATAAGATATCACTACTGAAAATCCTAATGATTCTATTTTAATACATATGTAGTTTAGATTTAAATGTCCCCATGTAATAAAATTGTAGATTTGCACTCATACTGTATGTTATCAAATTAGAATTGCTTGTAAGAAAATCACTATAAATTATTTAAAAATCTGCAGTCAGTATCCTAGACTAGAATAGCTTTCATATATTTTTAATTTTTTTTTTTAAGGTAAAGTTTTCCTTCTCAGCATCTATAAAGATATAGCATTTATGGATATTCTGAATAGACTGAGGACAGTTTGAAATACTTGTGCCCCTGCTGGGAAAAGGAACTATCATTATCTGCTCTGTCCCACTGTGACACACAAGAGGTTTGATTTATTAAATGCAAATAGGCTGTTTAGTTTGCAAGGGGCTTTGCCCTATAGCTTAGTGAAGAGGTGAAGCTCTACTGACTTTCATTATCCAATCACGTGCAATCAAAATTCATTTTTTTAAATTTCCTTGCACGTGATTGGTAATTCTTTGCAAAGTGAAACTTCACCTCATTCACTTTGTTTTGGAAAAAAATCCCTTGCAAGGGACAACTTTCTTTACAAAATAAACAGCCTATTTGCCTTTAGTAAATCTGAAGAAACTCCAAGCATAGCCAGTAGGTACAAAACACTCTGCTCCTGATCATCTCTCTATCCTACTGATTACAATCTCTTGAGCTTGGTCATTGAACTCTTGTGAATGATTTGTTTAAAGTATATGTATACCCTAACAATAAACTTCCATTGATCTTTTGGGCTGTTAAATATATTGTTTAGTGTTTTGTTATATTTGTTGCACAAAATACCTGTTCCTCCTGCTGGAAATCTTGTTAGCTGATAATGCTGTACTGGTATCATTGTGAACTACAGAGCATCTCCTCCTATATAATGGAGAGAAGGAGATGTTTTCCAGTCCTAACACACCTCCTCTCTTACGGTGTCAATACTGATCCTCCACAGACAGTGCAGTAAGTGAATGTTGTCACCATGGGACAGGAAGTGCGTTACTGGCAGGATCATCAGGTGAACATGAAGGAAAAAGAGCCTGAAATAAGAAATGTCAAGGCTTATGGAATATTTGCATTTCGGATAGAAATTAAATCCAAAAAAAGCAGCCTAACATAGGAATCTTTATTCTACAAGGATTAGTAAGTAAGAGCCCTTGAACTACGACAGCATCTGCAGTGGATTGGTTCAGTCTGGATGCATACTGATGGGGGTCTGCATTGAAGTCGGTGGTCCTTTTTATATATGCTTTGATCAGCCTTTTGAAGCACTTCATAGTTATTGGGGTTAGTGCTCTTGAGTCATGTAGACATAACACTGTTTTTATCTTTGGGACAGGAACAATTGTAGTGGCCCTAAGGCATGTAGGGACAGTCACCTGCAAAAGCGAATTAATAAAGATGTCTGTCAACACCTCTGATAGCTGGCGTGTACAAACTCTAAGGACCCGGCCTGGAATATTGTCCAGGTCTGCAGCGTTTTGGGGGTTACCCTTCAACAGGGACCTCCTCGCCTTTGCTATGGTCACCCTGAGGAGCAGCTCTGGTAGAGGAGTGAGCCAGGGGAAGTGTTAAAATCCTCAAAACATGCACTAGTCAATATGCATTTCTCATGTTGGGAGAATGCTTGCATTGTGGAAAGGCTCTGTGATCACTTTAGATAAAAATGTGGGAACCTTGGTCCCCTTGGACTAAAAAAAGGATAATTACTGTACCAGTGCCTTTGTAATTTTCTGATGACAACTCATATGTTATGTCAATGTTCATCTTTAGTGGCCCATAGCCACTTAGCAGGTACGTTTTCTTATCTTTGTGTGCTTCCTTAGCCTATGCTATACTTTTGCACCTCCTTGTATTCGCCGTTGGCAGTTTATTTTTGTATTTGCCTTTAGACTTAATAAAAACGTATCGAAAAAAATCCTCAAAACAAGCATAAATGGTGTTTAGAGAATTAGAAAGAGAAGGATCCCTTGGACATTCTACATTACTGCTGTTGTAATCTATGATGCTCTTAATGCCCCTACATATGCTCTGTGTGTCATTGGTGGAAAAGGGGCTCCTAATTTTGAGAGCATAGTTATCCTTGGGCCTTCACGTAATAAGGCTTATTTTTGCTGCTCTGAGTTCACTTGTGTCGCCAGATCTGAACACAGAATAACAAGCATTCAGTAGGGTTCCTAGTAGGGGTAGACAGTAATTGTTCTAGGTGTAGTAACATTGTCCACATACTTGCTAATATAGCCCATAACAGATGATGTTACATATGAATGTATGTACCTTATGTATGTATGCATGCAAACATCAATCAAAAAAGTTGCTGAAATACAGGAAATCCAAATGATGACGATAAATGGACATTCAAACACATAGTGCATATATTAGTCCAAACGATATAATGTGATTAGAAATCCCTAATGTAGCACCCGCCTAGGTTAGGTTGATAGTGCAGTTGAAGTGAATTTAGTCTTTTTTGGCTCCTCTGTAGCCAGTGTAGCAGAGTGTGATTGTTTTGGGTCTCACAGGCTGCAGGCTCCACTACTTCTCCTCGCCTTCTAGTAGGATCTAGAATGTATTGGGCTGGAAGAGGCAGACCCTGAGCTTGAATATTTATGGGACTCTAGTCAATCCCTGTGTAGGGTGTGCCCAAAAGGTGGAGAGAGAGACCTTAAATAATCTGAGCAACAGGGTTCTTATCCTGCAGGGAGAGATCCCAGCCTGGGAGGGCTGCTACCCTTCTGGGAAAGTCAGCTGGAAGCCTGCTGACAATCCACCAAGGTCCAAGCTCTGCTAAAGCTGGGAGGCTTATGTTTCTAGAAGCAGTTCAGAGCCAAGTAAGGGTGTGCATTGAGGATTCAGCCATGATATTCATGGTACAGTGTTTAGCCAATACTGCACAGGATCGATCCAAGTATCTGGGGTCACAGAGTGTAGAAGCCTGGAAGTGGGATCCTGGTAAATGTTTGCAGTTTAACCCCCTGTGTGACTGTGCTAGTGCTGCCAAAGTAAGATTTGCCCTGCTGGCAGTCCTAGAAGTGCTTGTGCCTTTATTCTCTGTAAGGGCCCCCCTTAAGAGAATAAGGGGGGTATGCCCCTGAAGAGAGAGAGAGATAGAGTCCTCTGAATATCTTGTGCACCCAATTTTGGAATATCTCAAAGCTTAAAAATACACACTGTGCTACACTAATTTAAGTGGACCTTCATTTAAAAGTGAAAGTACTGCTAATCCACTGTTCCCCCCACCAACATATTTGTGGGGGGTTTTTTTAGGGGGGGGAGGGTGGGTAGTTTTTTTTGAGAGGTACCTGCTCCCACTTCTGGAGTCTTTGCCTAGGAGAAATTTACAAAAGCTTGGCCCACCCACCCCCAACCTCCTGGTATACACCACACATCACACATCCCAGGAGGTTGCGGAATCAATCTGACAGTGCAGCGTGATCTGGGCAGTGGGGAGCCAGCTGTGAAACACCAGAAAGTCATAGCTGGTTCCCACAGCCAAGAAGACTGGAGATTTGAAGACCACCGAAGGACTATACTTGGTAAACACAGCATTGGACTCCTGGGCTGGTGAGTGTCAGTTTTTTAAAAGTAAGCAGATACTTTATTTGTAGCTGCTAAATTATTATTATTTTTTTTAAACGACTGGAGTTCTTCTTTAACTGGTTTCCCATTCACTGTCTTTTAAACTAATTTAAAATGTTATTTTGTTTGTAAATTTTTCCACCATGCTTTGAGCCAGAAACATTTTGTTAGACCTGTGATAAATTGAACAAATAATTATAGAATAACATTTGTACATAGCATATACATTATTATCAATGGTCAAACAAGAAATAGCATATTTTGGGGATTTTTTTTTTGCTCATGTAAATGTGGCTTTAACATTTATAAATAATTAAGTAATTACTGGAAGACAGGGCCACCAAAACAATGCCTCATTCTCAACGTTTCACCATGTAATATACATGTTATTGTTGACTCAATAGATCCATAGCTGAAAAATGAAAAGGTTAAGTATCTGTGAGAGCTTGGGTGTTTATTATCCTAGAAATCTAACTAATAAATGTACAGTATGTAACAAAAGGCAGCTACTCATCATACCTTCTGGTATGATGGACACTTTATTGCACTTCTCAATGAAAGACAGAAATAAGTACAATCTTTGTCTCTCTTAAGATCCATATTAGGAATTACAGTAAAACCTTGGATTGCGAGCATAATTTGTTGCGGAAACATGCTTGTAATCTAAAGCAATTTTATATCAAAGCGAATTTCCCCAAAAAGAAATAAGGGAAAATCAAATGATTCATTCCACAACCACTTATTCATAAGTCTATAGTCCATATAAAAAGATTATAGCAATGTGGTTGTGTAACCATAAACTGTCCATCCACAAATGGCAGCCTCCACAAGGGGATTAGAAGCAAAATCCAGCAAGAGCTACAGAGTATAAAAGAGAAAAGAGGCGCCTCTAAGTGTAGCAATATGGTTACATTTAATGAAGGTACAACATTTAGCAACTCACATGGTTGATGATTAACCACTTCAGTACCCGGCCATTGTCAAATGACGTCCGCAGATGGGATCTCCCATCCTGGGTGGACGTCATACGACGGGGGGACGTCCAGGGGGCGCGCGCGCACCGCGTTGATCAGGACCCGGTGCGTGTGCCCTGCGGCCGTGATGTCCGCCGGGCACCCGCGATTGCCCGTTAACCGGGCCGGACCGTGGATCTGTGTGTGTAACAAATAAAAACCGCAGAGGTGATCAAATACCACCAAAAGAAAGCTATATTTGTGGGGAAAAAAGGACGTCAATTTTGTTTGGGTACAACGTCGCACGACCGCGCAATTGTCGTTTAAAGTGCGACAGTGCTGAAAACTAAAAATTGGTCTGGGAAGGAAGGGGGTGAAAATGCCCTGTATTGAACCGGTTAAAAGAGGCACATCTAAGTATGCAGCCATCTGGGGTAAAGCTGTCCACATAGACCATCCCCCACACCGCCGTCTCTCACCGCTGTCAGTCTGCAATCATTACCAGGAAGAGTACCCTGCAGTAGAGCGATCTGAAAGTGAGGCTTGAACCGCTCTTGGAGTGCAGCTTGGAAGGGACGAAGTTGATGGCGGTGCGAGGGATGGTCTATGTGGACAGCTTTACCCCGGATGCCTGCATACTTAGATGTGCTTCTTTTAATCATCAACCATGTGAGTTTCTAAATGTTGTAACTTCATTAACCGCTTCAGCCCCGGATTTTACCCCCTTGCAGATCAGAGCACTTTTTGCGATTCGGCACTGCGTCGCTTTAACTGACAATTGCGTGGTGGTGTGACGTTACACCCAAACAAAATTGACGTCCTTTTTTTCCCACAAATAGAGGTTTCTTTTGGTGGTATTTGATCACCTCTGCAGTTTTTATTTTTTGTGCTATAAACAAAAAAAGAGCGCCAATTTTGAAAAAAACACATTATTTTTTACTTTTTGCTATAATAAATATCCCCCAAAAGTAAAAACTAATATAAAAAACTGAGCTGTGCAGAAGACTCCTGCGCTGTCAGAGGAATCCTATACTAAGGGGACACTGCTGCAACACACAAAACTGCTCCAAAACAGATAAAACAATAATATACTAAGAGGGTGGTGGCTGCGCTGTGATAGAAAAGGAAAGGGAAGGGGGTGGGAGTAGGTAAGGGGAGGGGGGGGGGGAGGGGGGGGGGGCTATACTAGATGGATCAAATGACCTCCGTTATAAATAAATGATGTAGAAACGAGATCACAAATGCAAATGTATGAACAAATAAAATAAAAAATAAGCACAAGCAAATATCAAGGGATCATGTATCCCAAATTCCTGTGATCAAATCTAAATGAAAATACAAATAAATGTATATCAGCAACGTATGTGCAAGGGTATGTGAATCTGCTAGAGAAGGAGCATAAATTCGAAATCTATCGTGATAACATGAAAAGGTACTCCAATGACATTACTAGAACCATGTGTATAAAAATATAATATAATATACAACTAATAGTTAGGTCCACACGTGAATAATAGACAATGTGAATACAAAGTGGATATAGGTGTCCATAAAAATAGTCCCAGTGATTGGTGTTGGTGTCCCGCCAACACTTGGCGAAAAAATACCAAAAAAATAAAAAATGATAATAATAAAGATGACAACAGTCCCACCACCAGATGTGACAATCCTGGATATAGATACGGTGTTAATGAATCAGGGGGAAGGAAAAAAGAAAAACCAGTGTGCTGACAGGTGGGGGCACCTTCGTGTTCCCAGGCCCCTTACCTTACAGCTGTAAGGTATACAGCATATGCCGAGGAGGCCCCGCAGGCGGGGGAGTCCAGCAATACAGCAGATGACGTTGGTTGGTGATGCCGTGTATCATATATAAAAAACAAAGAACGAGTGGTATATGGTATAATACCGTTTGATGTAAAGACACAGGTGGGAGAGAGGGGGAGGGGGGGTTGCACTCACTTTTGGACAATGAGCGCACGCCTCAACCCACGAACGCCAAGCTCGTATAATCCCAGGCTCTGAGTCTTCTGAGGAACTCTCCCCGCTTCCAAATCCACCACCCATTGTGCAGAGTTGTTTAGTGCGGTATATAGGAAACAGAAACCGCACATAGCATAATCCCGTATGTCATATACTTTATTAAAACATTCCTAAAATTCGTACACTTACATTTAAAAACAGCTGGGGGGTAAAACATCCACGAGCGCCGAGCTCGTCACATCCAGCTAGTGTGTGGCAGCGTCCCGTGCTCCTGACGCGTATCGTCACGTCACGTGACTTCTTCAGAGGATCATCCTCTGAAAACAACTGTGTGGTGAACTGCTTACCAGAACGTGGCTTACGTTCTGGTAAGCAGTTCACCACACAGTTGTTTTCACTTCATCACTCAATTGGTTTTACTTTATCACTCAGAAGGATTTATTGTGTCACTCTGGACTTAATTGAACTTAATTTCACTGAATGCCATTTTGGACTCATATTTAGCGCGGTTTTCTTGTTCTTATTTATTCTGTTGGTGGGCCCCACTTTTAACCGCAGCTTATTGAACTTTAATTTTTGATACTTGTACTAAGGTGTCATTTTATTTTCACATTTATTTCTTCATTGATGCTTAATTTTTTTTTTCCCAAGCGCAATTTTGTTTTGTTTCTATAATATATATTTACATCCTTACAATCCTAGACCTCCAGAATATAAAAACATTGAGAATTCCAATCCACTAAAGATGTAAGAAAACATAAACTGTCTATGTGGTGTTTTTGCTGTACCAAGAGGTGGGAGCATGTCTATGCATCGAAAGAAAGTGACATGGCATGTCCACTTCAGAGGTAAGTTTTGTGTAGCACCTACAGCAATCGTTCAACCATTCTGTCACATACACAAACTATCTCAAGCAAACACATACCTGGAAATAACTGAAGAAATACTTATGGATGCATTTGGAAGAAATGGTTCCCCTAAGTCTTATGAGAAAGCAACACTGTTGGGGACATCATTATCCATGGTTCCTCTTGCTGATCTTCGCCCATCTCTCCTGCACATAGTGGAAATGCTAAATTTTCTCTGTATGCTGTATGTAACACTGACCTTCACTGGAGACCCTTTAACTGAATAATTTGGAGAGGAGTCCACTTTGGCCATAAAGCTGGTGTGATGGTCAGATGGTCACAAACGTATGAGCATATAAAGTAGTGTTCATCATCTCTTCATGGCTTTTTTTTATTTTATTTTTTTACAATGGAATTGCTGGTGGGAAAAAAACAGAGGAGCCATACAACATGAGGAACCTCTACTGAAATTAGACCTATAGATTGTGAGGCATTTTGATAGAGAGCTGTAAAACACAAACATTAAGGGGCAACTATGGCTGCTTCCATGGAAATATACAAACGCTTTATAGAATCTCTTTAAGACTCTGGCATTACTGTACCTTTAACACACTACTATAGACTCCTTTAAAATAAGCAAATCCATAGAATCCTTTAAAATAAGCAAATCCATTCCACCATTTACAGCCTATACAATAGACTTGAAATTCAGTTATAAAACTCTGAAAATGTGATATTTGTTATTTGAGTATATTTTGCCTCAATTGAAAAACAAGAGTCATCTCCACTGGAATGAAATAACGTGTCCAGAAACACTAATAGATATTGTACTAAAAGTACACAGCGATGATACTGCACTTAATGACTTTGATAAATGCAGCAGATAGGGCATTATCATCTATACACTCATCACATTCTGCAATTTATTGTTGTTTGTTGTTTTTCAGTATTGCTGAATCACTGAATTACTTGAGCATTGCATTACGTTAATTCACTTACCTTAGGTTACTTGGTTTGTTTAAGGTATCTCTCAGTCCCAGAAGGGACTCTTCCTGAATTCATGAAAATGCTAACTGAAGTTCAATATGGAACCATGCAAAAGGACAGCATTAGTCAAAAACATGGGTCTAGACCTAACAAAGAAACCTAATGTGTTCCAGAAGCTTAGAGATTTAAAAACTTGAAGCTCAACCTTCTCCAGTCCCTGCGCCATATATGTTTTTTCTTTTACATTTTCAATACATACTTAAATTTTAGACATCTTCTGGCTGGTCCCATTCCTTTTCTTCCAACTTCTTCTTCCTCCAATGATGGACAGTCCTGAATACTGCATAAAAGTGCCCTCAACTTTTGAAGTGAGCTCTGCAACATTTTTCTGTGAGCCCAGGCTAGTCCCATGACAAACACCCGAGGATTCTGTCCATGACAACATGGATCACAGGAAGTAGGTTGAATGACAATGGGCATTTTCCAACCCTGAATAAAGTCTGCTGTGCTGGACAGACAAACGGGGGTTGATTTACTAAAACTGGGGAGCACAAACTCTGGTGCAGCTCAGCAAAGAAACCATTCAGCTTCCATGTTTTTTGTCAAAGCTTAATTGAACAAGCTGAAGTTAGGAGCTAATTGGCTGCCATGCACAGCTGCACCAGCTTTTGCACTCTCCAGTTTTAAGTAAATCAACCCCACAATATCTGTGAGGGACAGCATCAGGAAGAAGGCGAGCATTGCAGAGAAGCATCATATTTTATTTTAGCTGACCTGGGGCAGTTAAAAATAAAGGCATCCCAAAAATGGAGTTAGGCTTTAAGGGAGCCAGTAAAGGGTCAATGAAAAGTTAATATGTTGTGTTGTGACCAGTGGCTACTATGGTATAACCCTCTGCTTTAGCCCTGACCAATGCAACACATTTTTGGATTAGAAAAAAAGCTGCTTTTCTTTGACAAACTGTGAACACAAATGCGACTGAAAGGTATTCATGATAACTGGTGTATAATTTAGAAAAATACAAACTTGAATTCCTTGAACTGAGATCATCTAATAGTCCCTGGTTAGTGCTTAGCTTTGAAAGGATAAGAAACAAAGAAAAAGTATGCACCATAAAGCATATCAGCCAGAATATCTAGAAAATTCAAATGATACAACATTAAGAGAATCTTACTGTTCAGAGAACCTTAAAAGTCCTAACAAAAAGAAGTTTAAATATAGTAAGTCAATGTTGAAATAAAGATTTTTCTTTATATAAAATTTTTATGTAAACCTTGCGGGCTGAAGTGCTGAAAAAGAGCGTTAGTAGAGAGGCTAACTGGAAAGCTTTCCTGTCTCAGCGTGTTTGGGTCCTTGATTTAATCCCTACCTAAAACACTATGTGCATGGGGGTCTTATGCCCTGTGACATGGGGCCAGCAGGAAGAAAAACAGATTGCAGCAAGAGACCATTTCTAGTAATGTCAAATTCTGAAGACTCTTCGGGTGGTAGTGTCAGTGCAATACAGTGAAGATCAGCTGTACAGGCAGTGGAAGAACTGAGTATTAAATTTCTTATTTGCAGGGGTTAATATTTGGATCTTTAGCATAGCTATAGAGCTAGAGAAACTCTTCTGCGCTTTGTTTCTGGATCACATGATTTGAAACTATTGCAGTGCAAGAGCACTGGGACGACAACATCATCAGGGGAAGTTCCACTGATCCTGTTTCTCCCCCTTCTACTTTTAGCATTTTTGTTTTGCTTTTTTTTAACTTTTTTTTTAGGGAGCAAGTACCTATTTCTGGCAGGTAGCTGTTCCAAATTCTGCTAGAAATGCCCTCCACCTGCAACCGCTTAGGTCAAGTCACAGATCCCCTGAGACTCCGAGTCAATTCACAGAGCGCAGCATGGCTCATGCATGTGCAGTGGAGAACTGGCCACAGGGAGGCACAGCCAACTTCCCACAGCAAATATGGAGGCGCTGGGGATCCAAAGACCGATCAAGAACCAACCTGGGTGAGGACAGCTCTGGAACCCTGGAGAGGTAAGTGTCTATTTATTAAAGGTCAACACCTACAGTATTTATTTTAATTATTTATTTTTTTACAGGGTAAAGGTCCTCTTTAATGTGAATTGACAGTGTGCTAATGGTGGCTCCATAAAGCCAGCATTGGTTCCCATGACCCAAAAGCAGAGCGCTATGGAACCAGGTTGAAGTGGACCTAAACTCAAAGAGTGAATATTCGCTGGGTATCGATAACATTTATAAATGTTAATGGTGCCTAAGCAGTACCTTAAATTGTACCATTTGTCTTCAATTCCTCCTGTAAAATAGCAGTGCACTTCCTGGTATGTGAGTGTGCTTGTATCTACAGCCTCATAGCTGTATGTTTGCAGTGAGAGATCTAAGGCACTGCTGCCTTTGACTGCAAGTCTGGTGAGATTTGATGATCTCACTACTGTACTCTTGTGGTTGTGATGCACGTTCTAAAGGTGTATCAAACCTGCAGGATACAATTGAAGTCAATGGCAAAGTGCAGCTAACTCGCAGAAAAGCTGATGGTGCACTGCGCTGCACCTGTGCATCAGTGTGAAAACACCCTAATAACCCTTTTTTATAAGTGCTAATATGCCCAGTGCAAACGTGCAGTGTATGTGATGTTTAATACACTGAACTCTTCCTCTTCTAGCTTCAGTCGGCATCGCTCTTCAGGCTGCTAGAAAGGTCCCAGGCAAGTGGGATTTGCACTTGATATTACTCCACCTGGGACAGGAGTTGGCGCTACAGAGGAAGCATCAGCTTATGTGACTCCTGTTGTCTCCACGGCTGCTTGCTTCCTTCTTTGTCAGCACCCGTTCCATGCACTCTGATGCTCTGGGACCCACCATTCCAGACCATCAGCATGTGCTTCCCTGGTTTTAGGCTGCGGGCCACATCAGTGGGCTCACAGGTTGAGCACCTCCACGATAAGTATATTTTTTCTGTGATTTTTCTTCATTCTCTGGTAATGTGACCTCAGTCTCCTTTAGTCTAATAAGCTGGGCAAGAGCTGGGGGTGAAAATTACCATCTGCATATTGTCTTTGATATAAACTCTTGCCTTGTTAGAAAGCTGATATCATGTTAACGGTCAATTATCCAGATGAGGGACTATGCCGGATGTGATATGGCCATGTGGGACAGACAAGCCTCTTTTTCCAGGGTGATGGTCTTACAATGAGGGAAGAGCCTGTATTGTCCTATACCTGGGACCAAGCACTGGGCAATGAGATGGGCAGAATCAAGAAGAAGGAGAAAATAGAAAGTGCTTTACTCATGATGAAGTGTTTTCTATATTAAATAGTGTAGTACCCTCCTAGAGAGGTACTGGGATTAGTTAAATTTAGTGCTGGCTCATTGTGTTTAGTAGAGCTGTAATTTTGTTTGCTAGGTAAATTTAGCTTGCCTCACTGTAACCAGTGTGGCTGTAATTAGTGTGTTAGGCAAATCTAACTTGGCTCACTGTAACCAGTGCTGCTCATTAATTAGGTCAGTTCAGTGTTCTCAGCTGCTGCTAGTCTGTTTACTCCTTCCGCATTCCATAGAGCTGTGAAAATTCTCTGGAACATAGGTGGGGAGCTATGCAGATAGCAGTATGAATATTTATGCAGCCCTGACCAATCCCAGGGAGCAGGGCCCTGAAGGCTGCTGGGAGTCTGCAAAAATTATCTGAGACACTAAGCTTCTGGTTCTTTTCCTGCAGAGGATCAGTCCAGCCTGGAGGGCTGCTGCCCTCCAGGGCAGTGCTGCCATGTGCTCGCTGTTCATGAAGCCTCAGGTGGAGGACCTTAGGGCCTGGATGCTGAAGCTATAGAGGGCTGACTGAGGGGCTGTCTGCTGAAGATATAGTCTGGAATCACTGGAGAAAGGTGTAGTTTAGAAGTTGGAAGGAGGCAACCAACTGTCCCAGGACATTTTTTGTGTACAGACAGCTGTGAGCGATCTTAGAGACTTTTGGGATGCTGCCAACCCTCATGTGCTAGAGAATGAGATGTGTGTTTGTCTAAAGGAGACATGGGCTGGTGTCCTGAAGAGCTTAGTCTATCTTATACTATGTGAAGGGGCTCTGCTCTTGTGGCTCTAAAGAAAGGAGTTTGCATTGAACCATTTCCACTACAAAGCCAAGTCCACAGTTTGCTGTGAGCAAGGACTTCTGCTTCAGCTTTTCAGAAAGGAGATTATTGTCTTCAATTTGCACATAGTTTTTGGTTTTGGAGTATCACACTCAATTCCCCCAACCCTATCCAAGTTCTCCAAAAAATAAAAACAACAAAAACAAAACCCCTACACTGGTTTTTGAAGAAAAGTGTGGTTGAAATTGTGTGCCTGGCTGTGGGGCAATCCACTGGGGAAGAACCTGAGCACATTTCCAGTGGTTCCTTTGGGATTAAGCGCTACATGAGTCTAATTAAAATTTTTACCTATGTATCCAAAATTCCTAATGAAAACTAGCAGTGTCCTCAGCCTCATAGCTGTACATCTGTAGTGTAAGATCATCTAAAGCCGCGTACACACGGGCGGACTTTTTGACCGGACTGGTCCGATGGACCGAATCCGGCGGACAATCCGACCGTGTGTGGGCTCCATCGGACCTGCAGCAGACTTTTTCGGTCGAAAATCTGGTGGACTTTAAATTTGAAACATGTTTCAAATCTTTCCGACAGACTTGAGTCCAGTCGAAAAGTCGGCTCGTCTGCATGCTAGTCCGACAGACAAAAACCGACACTAGGGCAGCTATTGGCTACTGGTTATAAACTTCCTTATTTTAGTCCGGTCGTACGTCATCACGTACGAATCCGTCGGACTTTGGTGTGATCGTGTGTAGGCAAGTCCGTTCGTTGGGAAAGTCCGCCGAAAGTCCGTTGGATAGACTGTCGGACCAGTCCGGTCAAAAAAACGCCCGTGTGTACACTCCATTAGGCATTGTTGCCTCCTACTGCTAGTCTGGTGAGATTTGATGTCACTACTAGGGATGAGCCGAACACCCCCCTGTTCGGTTCACACCAAAAAAATGCGAACAGGCAAAAAATTTGTTCGAACACGCGAACACCGTTAAAGTCTATGGGACATGAACATGAATAATCAAAAGTGCTAATTTTAAAGGCTTATATGCATGGTATTGTCATAAAAAGTGTTTGGGGACCTGGGTCCTGCCCCAGGGGACATGGATCAATGCAAAAAAAAGTTTTTAAAAATGGCCGTTTTTTCGGGAGCAGTGATTTTAATAATGCTTAAAGTGAAACAATAAAAGTGTAATATCCCTTTACATTTTGTACCTGGGGGGTGTCTATAGTATGCCTGTAAAGGGGCGCATGTTTCCCTACTACTCGCGGCTTATAATGCATTGCCGGTCCGACAATACACATAGAAGTTCATTGATAAAAAACGGCATGGGAATTTCCCACAGGGGAACCCCGAACCAAAATTAAAAAAAAAAAATGACGTGGGGGGTCCCCCTAAATTTCATACCAGGCCCTTCAGGTCTGGAATGGATATTAAGGGGAAACCCGGCCAAAATTTAAAAAAAAAAAAAGACGTGGGGGGTCCCCCTAAATTCCATACCAGGCCCTTCTTGTCTGGTATGGATATTAAGGGGAACCCCGTGCCAAAAAACGGCGTGGAGTCCGCCCAAAAATCCATACCAGACCCTTATCCGAGCACGCAACCTGGCAGGCCGCAGGAAAAGAGGGGGGGACGAGAGAGCACCCCCCCTCCTGAACCGTACCAGGCCACATGCCCTCAACATTGGGAGGATGCTTTGGGGTAGCCCCCCAAAACACCTTGTCCCCATGTTGATGAGGACAAGGGCCTTATCATTTGATTTCTCCCATAAACTTTTAAAGGGTGTTCCGCGGCATTCGAATTTGCCGTGAACACCCCAAATTGTTCCCTGTTCGGCGAACTTGCAAACAGCCCATGTTCGAGTCGAATATGAGTTCGACTCGAACTCGAAGCTCATCCCTAGTCACTACTGTCAAGCTCACTGTTTTGTTTCCTCGAGTGGAAAGTACATGAGAAGTTTTTGTGCATGCATCTCACTGATTTTGCTTTAATCACTGTGTAGACCTACTGTGTGTTTTCTGCACTTGTCCTACTACTTCCAATCCCTACGTTACTACAGGAATCAGTAATGACATAGTGGCCAGGGAAGGAACTACAGCACAAAGCAGGGGTACATGCATTAAAAACTCCCAAAAGTATTAAATGTTGAAGGCACGCCCGGAAGCTGCAGCGTTGGTGGCAGGGGAGTCTGGCTAGCTTCCCATTTATTTATTTTTATACATGTTGACATTTTTCATAGGAAGCAAAAGAGTTGCTTTAAAAGCCAGGGCCTGTACTACGTCCAACACTGTCTAAGCTCATTATACAGAGGCATCATAGAATTAATTTATGTAAGGTAAAAACCTAGAAGATAGGAGACAGCCAGAAAAATAGAGGGAAGACAGCAATGTTACACAAATCTAAAGAAATGATTTAGAGAATTTCTTTTTTATTCAGGGACGATAAATTGAAAATTGAAGGGTTAGACACAGCATAGACATTGTAAACACGCTTAAAACATACTTCTTTCTTCAATTCTGAAATTTATTATTGCCTTTTATACTAGGAATTACTGACACTGGCAAAGGAATTTCAATAGCTAGCTTCAGCAGTCTGAAGAATGAGAAGCATGTTGCCATTGTTGTGGTCTACATCTACAGCATTTCAATAAGAGAAATTAGAATGGCTTTGGGTCAATTGTATTTTTTTCATAAGTTCAAGTTGATACGTTTTGACTGATGTTTTTTATCTGTTATACAGTATATACTATATAACAGATGTAGCACTACCACCGTAGGTGTCGCTAATATCCCAGGTCTCCACTGCTGCGCAGCCATATACATAGAATTTCCTTCATACATTCCAACGCAGAAAACAGTCCTTGCCTTGTTTTTTATGTTTTATTAGGGGTTGATAACTTGGATGGGGTAGGGATTTATTGGATGCCCAACTTGAAAATTGTCCAGAACTATGAACAAGGGGGCAGCTTCCTCCCTATTTACAAAATGTCCTCTTCTTCCTTTCTCCTGCACAAACTTGGTTTCCAATGCACAGCACCTGCTAGTACCAGGATGTTCAGCAGAGGCCCATTGCAGGTAGGAACTCCCAGTCCCTTGACAAAGTAGTGCAATGTGAGTGAACATGACATTCCTCCTTCTGCTTCCCTGGGGTCATTGATCCCAGCTCCACTTGCTTGCAGAAAATGCTCGCCTACTTGGCTGCCACCAGCCATGCCTGTCTGATCTTCCTTCCAATCCTCCTGACTGACTTTCCGCCCCAGTCCTGCCCGACTAGCTCACACACATGGACACCTCCCAGGGCAAGGTTAGAAGAAGACTTGACAATACGCGGTCTTCAAGAGACGCCTGCTACAGATGGCAGTCTCTCCCCTTGTCTGTCCCTGCACCGTGGTGATCTACTCACTGTCTCCCCTTGCTCCTTCCCGCTGCCTCTCTGGAATGAATCCTTCCACTGTCTTCTTTGTTAGGATCCTACCAGGCCAGCTTTCCTGAGCACCTGGCCCGAGGTAGAACCCCCCCCAGTAAGGGGTCCCTCAAAGGCCACTGACAGCCTCCCTCAGCACAGCTTCTCCATCTTCCACCCAACTCCCCTGCTGGAATGGCCCATGTCTATTTATGGGGTTGTCTCAGTCCCCTGCCATCCCACTTCTGAAGATTGGCTGAGGCTCCATAAATATTCACGGCAGCCTCTCCTAACCCCGCCCTCTAGTTCTAAAAGGTTCTCCAACCTTCCACACACCAGGGGGAGGCACCAGAGAGCTGCCAGGATGATTCACCCATCCCTGGCCTCTAGTAACCCTGACCCAATTCAGTGACTCAGGTTATTCCTGGCCAGAAATATGTTTAACCTACTCTCAACTCTAGTAGCACACACTAGAGGGTGCTATACAGATAAAGCAAATTCATATTTAAAAATAAATTCCAGATTTGGATATTTTTACATAGTTACATAAATCTAGATTGAACCAATGTAACTATGTATTTATCACACTTGTGGGATCCCTCTAGAAGCCGGAAATCATTGAAGTAGACACCACTACTCCAGTGATCTCCACTTGCTTCCGAGTCCTGTGCTGAGTAGCTGTCTTGCTGCATTGTAAATACAAGAGGTCACTTGCGAGGCATGGGCAATATTCAGAAATCACTTTTCATTTTGACAATCCATAAAAAGCCTTCTCTGATTTGATAGGATGGTAAGGGGGTGGTGATGTCACCCTCTCCACCTCATCCAATCAGAGAATGCTTTGCATTCATTGAGAACATGCGCTGTGTCCAGTAAGAAGAGGAAAATCCACTCAGCATTGGACCAAGAAGCTAGTGGAGAACAAAAAAGAATGGCAATGGAACTCTTCTTTAAAGAATATTCGTCTTTGGTTCATAGTAATTTGTTTACAGCTATGTTGTAATCTTAATCTTCCTCAATTTATCCCAGCATTTACAAAACACCCTGAACTTCAGATCCCACCAGACATAACCAAAGAACTCCCTATTATCAAAGATCAGATACTCCAGTGTAGGGCAGGTGCTAGACTATTTTGCACTCTAGGCTATTTTGGGGCCTCTTGCAGAGCTTTAGGCCTGGGCCCCCTGGGCCTGACCCCCTTACATCAGAGTTTACCCCTTTCATTAGGGTCCACAAAGTTGCCCCCCTTACATCACGGTCCCAAGAAGAGTCCCCTCTCCTTAAATTAGGGTCCTCAGAGTCCTCCCCCCTTACATCATTGTTCCCAGAGTTCACCCTTACAACAGAGATCCCACTTTCATTAGAATCCCCAAAGTCTTCCCTTACATTAGGGTTCCCAGAGTCCCCCCCCCCGCCGTGGCTGCACCCTGGACAGCAGTGCGCCCTAGGCGGCTGCATAGTGGTAGCACCGGCCCTTCTCCAGTGACTGCAATATAGAAGTAAAAGCCTTTATCCAATTGTCTCAGCATTGCAATGGGATTTCACAATAGATCAAATGATCTAGTTGCAGGCAGATCTAGAAAGTTCACTATTCTTATTACCAACATGCAGAGTATGACACAGGAAACTAATCCACAGACACCAGGACCTTTGTTTTATTCTCCTGCCACAATAGATGTATATAGTATAACAATAACAATATATATAGTTACATAGTTACATAGTTGGTAAAGTTGAATAAAGACAATAGTCCATTCTAGTCCATCCAGTTCAACCTGTGTAGGTGTACGTGTGTCAGTGTGTATACTTATTTCCCTGTATATTGTATTTTTTAAGATGCATGTCCAAGAGTCTTTTATAAATGTCCATACTGCCTGTTGCCACCACCAATTGTGGAAGAGAGTTCCACATCCTTATTGCCCTGACAGTGAAAAACCCTCTGCGCAATTTAAGGTTAAACCGCTTCTTCTCCAATCTCATTGTGTGGCTCCATGTCCTCTTACACTCCCTGAGGCTGAATAGTTTTTTCCTATGCTGGGATCACCATTGAGGTATTTGTAAATTGCTATTATATCCCCTCTCAATCGTCGCTTTTCCAGAGAGAATACATTTAGTGCTTGTAGTCGTTACTCATAATTGAGGTCCTCCAGTTCCCTTTTAAATTTCATTGCCCTTCTTTGGACTCTCTCCAGCACCAGCACATCCCTTCTGATGACTGGTGACTAGAACTGGACAGAATACTCCAGATATGGCCTAACCAGAGTTTTATAAAGTGGCAGAATTATAGTTTTATCTTTGGAGTATATCCCCTTTTTTAAGCATGCTATAATTCTGCCAGCTTTGGTAGCTGCAGCTTAACATTGCATGCTATTGCTCAATTTGTCATCTACTAGGACCCCCAGATCTTTCTCCATCCTTGATTTCCCCAGAAGTTTTCCCCCTAGTGAGTAGTTTGCGTTTATGTTTTTTGCCCCAAGTGCATTACTAAAAAAAACAGAAGGGAGGAATGGAAGCTAAGAGGAATGTTGCTTCTCTGGAGCTTCTGTCAGTGTCATCAGGGGAGCAGCTGCCAATTGAACACAACTTTGGGTGACCCATGCGGCCATCTTTAGTGAGGGCAGTGTTTAGAAATAGACCCACTGAAGTTGGTGCACATTTTGGGAAGTGGGCAGCGGAGAAATAGAGCTCCTGCTGGTTAGGGGCAGTGTGCAAAGATAGGGATAGGTTCCTGGTGAGGAGGGGCAGGGCAGATACCTTGGCTAATCTGCTCTGTGGGTCTTAGATCGGAGACTGAAGACCTTCTCACACTGCAGTGCATTGCACCACAGTTCCAGCTGCAGGCACCCTCTTCCATCAAATTCTGTTGCTGATCTGGTTACCTGTTGTTTCTCCAAGACTCCAAACTGTTGTTTTTCCAAGACTTACTGATATACTGCAGAGATTGCAAGCAGATCTTTGCCACTCCCCATACGTCTGTATGGTGAGTTAAGGTTCTGGACTGGCCATCTCAGTCTCCTGACCTCAATATCATTCAGCCATTGAACCACTCTGGGGAAATCTCAAATGTGAAGTTCATGCAAGACAGACCAAGAATTTACAGGAACTGGAGGCTTTTTGCCAAGAGGAATGGGCAGGTTTACCATCTGAGAAGATAAAGAACCTCATCCACAAATACTACAAAAGACTTCAAGATGTTACTGATGTTAAAGGGGACAATACACAGTATGAAGAACTGGGGCATGTAAACTTTTGATCAGGGTCATTTGGGTACTTTCTGTTGTCATTATGATTTAAAAAGAGTAAACACAGTTGATTGATAATAAATGGCTTCAGCCAAACACTAACCATGAGTGAAAGAAAAGTTTTTGTGTTATCATTCATATTCTCTAAAAAATTGCAAGAAATCCTACATTCTGCCAGGGTATGTGAACTTATGAGCACAACTGTATTTGACAGGGTCTCAGACTCCTTTGATCTGTTTCGTGGTACGAGGCAGGGATGCCCGCTCTCCCCCAGCCTGTTCGCCCTGGCGCTGGAGCCTCTGGCAATTGCCATTAGGAGTGCTCCGGACGTTCTGGGCCTGCGGGTGGGTATGATGGAAGAGCGCCTCTCCCTCTATGCCGACGACGCATTATTGTACCTTAATGATGCTGGACCCTCTCTTCAAGCTGCCCTGCGTATTTTTGACAGTTTTGGTGGTCTCTCGGGAGTTAAGATAAATTGGACCAAATCAGTCTTATTTTTTATAGATGATGAGGTTAACTCTGGACCCCTCTCCTCCCCACTACAAAGGGTTAAAGAATTTAAATACCTTGGTGTTGTGATCACTAGGAATCTCTCGGATTTTATTGTAAAAAACCTGACCCCTGTCCTGAACACCCTACGTTCGAAATGTGCTGCCTGGGAGAGTCTTCCTCTGAATCTTCTGGGTCGCATTAGTCTCCTTAAAATGATGATACTGCCAAAATTTAACTATCTGTTTAGGAACTGCCCGGTCTGGGTCCCCGCCTCGTTTTTTAGGGAGATTGACCGTATAGTGGGTTCCTTTATTTGGTCGGGGAGAAACCCTAGGTTGGCACGTACTACGTTATGTTTACCTGCAGATTTGGGCGGACTTGCCCTCCCAGATTTCCAGTTATATTTTTGGGCAGCCATGTTGGTGACGGTACACTGGTGGTTCCAGGGTTCTAGATCCAATGTGGCAACCTGTCTCGAGGCGAATATTCGGGGTTCCCTGACGGACCTTCGGAATTTTCCCTATAGAGGACCCAAGGCATATTGTGGGATCCCTGGGCCTACTAGAGCAACTTGGAGGGTGTGGGAAGCGGCTAGGCGCAGATACTTGAGACCTGGCCAATTGTCTCCAGCTCATCCCCTGTGGGGGAACCCACGACTTAAACACTTCCGTATGATACCGGACCCACAGGTGTGGGCTAGATATGGTCTAACCTTGTTGGAACACGTAATGTCTGGGGGTCAACTGCTCTCCCTGCATGAGCTTTCGGCTAAATTTGGACTGCCCCGCTGGATGGGGTTCCGGTACCTACAGCTGAGACATGCGGCCAGGGCTCAATTCCCACAGACTCCCCTGTTACAGACGGACCCCATCGAAGATCTCCTATCCCCTGGAGACTTGTCTAAACCCCTATCCTCAATATATAATGCGTTGCTGGGAAGAGATTCCCCTAAGATTAATGATTTATGGGAAAGATGGCGGGCTGATATCCCGTCACTGGATAGGGAGGGATGGGAGGACTGTCTAGAGTATGGCCCGAAATTAGTGATAGCATCCAAGGACAAATTGATTCAAGTTAAATTTATACACAGGGTCTACTATACCCCGCAGAGACTCCATCGCATATTTCCCGAGAGAGACCCCATGTGTCCTAAATGCAAAGTCCATATAGGCACATATATACATATGTTCTGGGAGTGCCCAGTTGTTGCACTATTTTGGACTAAGATTGTAGGTGAAATCAACTCCAGATTGCAGACCTCCATTCCGCTTTTGCCGGCCATGGCGTTGTTGGGGATACATGATGATGAGCAGAGGCCATATCATCTTAAATTACTGATTTCCTTCCTTCTTTTCTATGCCAAAAAAGAAATACTTATGAAATGGATAGATTCTTCCCCTCCATCCTTTTCAGCCTGGGAGGCACAGATTGAGGCAGTAATCCCCATGTATAAAATGACATATATAAACCGTGGCTGTCCGTGGAAATTTGAAAAAGTTTGGGCTCCGTGGATGGCCTCGTAGAGAAACATTCAGTTCACTACGTTTATTCATCCCAATAGGGAAGGGTTTTGGAGGGTGGAGGGTGGAGGGTGGACGGTACTTGTTGAGAATGGTACTATTAACCTTATGTATTGTTTGTGGGTTTTGCATATTAATTTCCCTATCCTCAAATATGTAATCTACGTATGTAATGTATTCTACTCTGTTGAATGGTATTCTGTAACTCTGATTATCTATTACAATAATAAAGCACCACTGTTTTTGTTAAAAAAAAAAAACTGTATTTGACAGGATAGTACACTGTGATGCAAAGGTGCAGCAGACAGTGCTAATAAATCCTAGTAAAAAAGGGAAATTAGTTTTTGGTAGAATACTAGCTGGTTCAGAGTTCTGCTCCACATTAAAGTATATGTACACCCAGTTACTAAAAATCTCACATAAGTGTAGATGTACCCTCTTGAGGGCTACTGAGAATTGTGGTCCGTCTCTCACCCTGTCCAGCAAGGCAAACAGTTTACATTCACCCTCAGACAGAAAACCAGGCCTTGAACTTTGGTTTTTTATTTTATTGAGGGGTATTAAACTTGGATGGGGTAGGGGAATATGGAGTGCCCACTTGATTGAAGCACAGTGTACGCGGGATTACACCTATATACACTCTCTGTATATACACCTTCACACTTCAGCTCCAGCACAACTCTTGCTTGCAGACTATCTCTACTTAACACCTCCAGCACATCACTTGCTTGCACTTCCAGGACCAGCTAGCACTGATTTGCAGGCCTGACACTGGCTCAGCCAGGCCTAAATTGAATGTCCTTTGCAGGCAGGGACCGCGGGCCCCTTTGGTGTAGCAAAAATGTAGAAAGTCGCAGTGCTCTCTGTCCTCGTGGCTACTGCTCCCAGTACTACCTTTTCAGGCACTGCCAGCTCTCATGGCTGCACCTGCCCCTCTCTACTGCCCGTACCACTACAGTCCACTCCACTGGGTCTGCACCCATCCTAGACTGAAATCTCCTAGTTCTCTCAGGCGTGCCTCCCCAGTCCACTCCTGGCTGTGTGTCACTCACCAACCCTCTTGGCTGTGACCTGTTGTTCCTCTCCTGGAGACTTTGCCTGGCAGTTCTCTCCTGCTGGCTCTCTTGCTCCTGTGCCATCTGTCCAGGACACCTCTGTGTGAGGTGAGAAGGGTCCTGTCCGCACCCGAGCCCCAGGCCTGAGGTCACCACCCCCCCAGACTGGGGAGCTCAATGGAAGACCACGACAGCCTAGCACTTTATCTCCAGCTTCCACCCAAACAACTCCTCCCCAGCTGGGTTGACCCTGGATATTTAAACAAGCCTGCCCCCTGCCAATCCAAGTTGGGGATTGGTCAAGGCTCCCCTGAATACTCCAGGCAGCTCCATCTCTCCTCTCCAGAAGATACCAGAATATTCTAAAAAAAAGTGGGAGGTCTTGGTGATGCTGCCTGTGAGTCACCACCTCTGCTCTGAGTTACTCCCAACCCTGATCAAAACACACCTAGGCTTGGCTGCCACCCAAGCCTGGAAATGTACCTACTCTACCAAAAAAAAAACCCAATATCACTTCTAGCCCACTAGAAGGTGTTACATAGGCCATAACATGTTAATGTAATTTCAGAAGTAATTCTCAATATTTTTAAATCTAGGGCTTGCATTAAACTAATACCTGTTGATTGTGCCAAATAAGTCCTTGATTAGGCAATTCCTGTTTTGGTGTGACAACATTTTGTCCTTGTCTTCCAATTGTGCTGCCACATGGTTTTCTGTTCTCACCATCAGGATACCTGCGCTAAAGGATGGTGCACATATATGGTAGTGCTCATGTATGTAGACAGGAAGTGACTGTAGGAGATCAGTTGTAGGAATTTGTCTTGGATTTGGGGTGACCATGAGTTAGTTCGGCCCAAACTCAGCCTGTTCTCAGATTGGGTGAACAGCCTGACCAGATTGAACAAGGGGTCATTCACGTGAAATGAAGGTCTGGGTATCTGGGGACCCTCTTTTTTTAAAAGGAGATTCCAGATTCTGATAGGGGATGACCCAATGTGGGGACGACTTAGGAATGTGGGGAAGTTCCAAAAGTGGAACTTCCCCCTATTTGATTCCTCCCCCCTCCTGTTTTTGACAGGTACCCTGTCCCCACTTCCGTCGGACCTCGCCGTGACAATGTACGTCAGAAGTCTGGCCCCTCCTCCTTCCCCTGCTGCCAGTAAGA
Source organism: Lithobates clamitans (assembly GCA_037952925.1). Taxonomy (NCBI): domain Eukaryota; kingdom Metazoa; phylum Chordata; class Amphibia; order Anura; family Ranidae; genus Lithobates; species Lithobates clamitans. The sequence continues at coordinate 6,214,207 of JBBGZY010000292.1, read as the reverse complement.
GAGTGCACCGCGCTTCATGCTTGTGCAGTAGGGACCCGGCTGTGAAGGCTTCACTACTAGGTTCCCTTACCGGCAATGACATCGGGCAGGACCTGACAGTCGATGAAAACATCGGCTGGGGTGCCGACATCGCTGGATTCCAGGACAGGTAAGTTTTCTAATATTAAAAGTCAGCAGCTACAGTATGTGTAGCTGCTGACTTTTTATCTTTGGAGGGGGAGGCCGGAACACCACTTTAAAGTGTTTTTTTTTCTGCCCCCCTTCCTTGTCCCCTTTGCAAGACACACTCCCAATGTTGAGGGCTTGTTGGTCTGCTATGAAGAAATATAGGAACACACTCTTGCTCTCCAATCTTTCCTGTCAAGCCAGGATGCTTGCCTGGACAAAGGCCTGCTATGGATTTATGGATTTTAAGGGGGCTAACAAAATTTTTTTGTTCGCTTGTTTTTTCTTAAATAGATAGTACAGTTTTTATGTAGAATGTGTACTTTTTCTTTAACGGCTTGCTGACCAGCTGCCGCAGTTTTACTGCGGCAGAATGGCACGGCTTGGCGAAACAACGTTGTGTTACGTAACTTCGCCTTTTGGCCACCAGGGGCACGCCCTCAGCGTGTGCCTGACCCAGGTGCGAGTGCCTGGCGGGCGCCCGCAATCGCTTGTGACAGAGCGAGAACCGGGATCTGTGTGTGTAAACACACAGATCCCTGTTCTTTCAGGGGAGAGGAGACAAATTATGTGTTCATACTATGTATGAACACCGATCTCTGTCTCCTCCTAGTCAGTTCCATCTCCCCTACAGTTAGAACATACACTAGGGGACACAATTAACACCTTGATCACCCCCTAGTGTTAACCCCCTCTCTGCCAGTGACATTTACACAGTAATCAGTGCATTTTTTATAGCATGGATCACTGTATAATTGTCAATGGTTTCAAAAATGTGTCAAAAGTGTCTGATGTGTCCGCCATAATGTTGCAGTCCCGATAAAAATCGCAGATCGCCGCCATTACTAGTAAAAAAAATAATAATAATGAAAATGCCATAAATCTATCCCCTATTTTGTAGACGCTATAACTTTTGCGCAAACCAATCAATATACACTTTTTGCTATTTGTTTACCAAAATGTGGAAGAATACATATTGGCTTAAACTGAGGACAAAATTAGTTTTTTTGATAAAAAATGTGGGATATTTATTATAGCAAAAAGTAAAAGATATTGTGCAAAGTGCACTTGAAATTGCACTGAAAGTGCACTTGGAAGTGCAGTCGCTGTAGATCCGAGTGGGACATGCTCGCACATGATTGGATAATAAAAACAGCAGAGCTTCCCCTCATTTCAGATCTACCCCTCAGATTTACAGCGACTGCACTTCCCAGTGTACTTTTTGTGCAATTTCAAGTGCACTTTGCACTTGTAGTTTGCACTTGTAGTGCAAAGTGAATTTGTCTTTCATAAATAACCCCCATTGTGTTTTTTTCATAATTGACGCTCTTCTTTTGTTTAAAGCGCATAAAATAAAAACGGCAGAGGCGATCAAATACTACCAAAAGAAAGCTCTATTTGTGGGAAAAAAAGGATGTCAATTTTGTTTGGGTACAGCGTCGCACGACAGCGCAATTGTCAGTTAAAGCGAAGCAGTGCCGAATCGCAAAAAATGGCCTGGTCATTGAGCAGCCAAATCTTCTGGGACTGAAGCGGTTAAGGAAACAAAAAATTGAGGACTCACACAGTTTACTGTGCTTCAGTTGTGAATGAACACAGTGAGTGATTGGTACCGATCATTTATTGAGTTTATTAGGAAAAGGAAGGGGCCGGTAAATGACATATTTACCGGCCCCTTCCATGCTTTCCATCTTGAAACTATCCCCCGCAGCATCCGGCGGGAGAGGAGGGGAGGAGAAGCTGGAAGCACTGCAGGGGGAAAGGGGACCAGAGGAGCACACAGGGGGCAGAAGAAGGGGAGGACAGGACAGAAGAAAAGGAACCTGGACAGGAAGGATAGCAGCATAGGTGTGCGCAGCCTATTGTATTAGGGTGTGCACCTCAAAGCTCCAACACATATGCCTTTGTGACATATTAACCGGCCTCTTCCCCACTCATGATCCTAAAACAATGGGGAGGAGCAGGTGAGCACACAAGGGGACCTGGGCAGAAGAAAGAAAAGGAACTGGGACAAGAGGGGTGGCATACATTGGTACCAATCCTCTGTATTTTCCTCCCGTGACAGCTGAATATCGGCGAAAGGAAGAGGAGGAGAAGCCTACTTTCAGCTGCTGCGGAAGAAAATACAGATCGATCCAGGTTCTGGGGGTCGGCCTACAATTGATGGGTTGCCAACTCCAGATTTAGGGTGTGCCCAGGCACACCTGGCACACCCCTTGCGCACGCCTATGGATGGCAGGGGTGGCATTTACTGGAACCGATCCCCTGCTGGCGGGAGGGAGAGGAGGAGGAGCAGGTTTTCAACAACTGCAGTAGGAAAATATAGAGTATTCTTTCCAGTAAATGCTGCCAGTGGAAAACCTAATGTGACAGGGAGGCAGCATGGGCCATTGCAACCCCTGGGACCCCTCAAGCTCTGCCAGTGCAGTTAATTATTTTTTTAAATGAATGCAAACCTGGATTGAATGGTAACCTTTCATAATTTTTGTAAGTTTAGCTTTTAATCCAAAACAGTTATTTTTAAATTTTAAATGCTGCTGCGCAATTTATTTTTATTTAAGCCCCCACATTAAACTAATCTGATTTATAATGTGGAAAAAAAATAGATTCTTGGACTATTTAGTCAATTTACAAACTTTTTAAATGTGTGTCTGTCTCCGCAATTCTGTGAAAATCATGTGCATATGATACGATACATGATATAATAAAAAATCACTTTGCAATGTAAGATATTAAAATGTAATACAGTTGTGATAGAATTTATAGAATACATGGTAATTCTCTCTTGAGATGCCTGTGCTATCACTGCTATTGTGCTGTTTTCCCAGACCTAGGCCCAGGTCGTCACACTAATCTGTGAAGCAAAACTTTACCCTTTGGACCTTTTGCAATGTGCTCTGAACTTCTAAACACAATGCCTCAGCTGGTTTCCCTGCCTATATAAATTCAGGTCCAAAGCAAAAGTCTTATTCTCTCTCTGGGACACAAGAACAGCAGCCAGGATTGGTGATAAGGAGTTAAGGGGTGCCTGAGAGCTTCCACAGCTCACCATGGGCACTAGGACACTCTTATTCCTTGTGCTGTTCACCAGCAGCTGCACGTTTGCCCGTAAGTAGTGGATTATTGTACCACGAACGCGTTTATTATCAAATCTACATATATTTGAGGATGCTGGCAATCATATGAATGCCACCTGTGAACCCACTGGTTTTCATTACTCATATATATATATATTATATTATATATATATATATATATATATATATATATTTTTTTTTTTTTCTAATTATTATTATTATTATTATTTATTATTAAAAAGGTTTTCTTTCAGGGCTACTAATCTTAAAATACAAAAATTATTTAGGCATTTCTAAGGATTTTACAGAGCTTGATATTGTTTTTGTTATCAACATGTGTTGTGTCTGAGCTATCTTTCCTAGTGATTCAGTCATTTTAGGCTGGAAAAAGGCTAATTTTTTTACCCCAGGAATAGTAAAGCCCTCTTCTTTATGTTATAACTCCAAACTTTATCTTGGATATCTTCAGGTTTGATTTGGTTATTACCTATGCAAATATTTTAGGTTTGTTGGCCCTTTAATGCATCAAATGTTCCAGTTTGCTGTAACATTGAACTTTCTGTTACAACTGGATTTGTTTACAGCTAGGATTATAAAATGTTGTTATTTTACATTGTTAAAGGGAATGCAATGGTTATTATTGGCAATGAATGCCATAGGACGTTCATTCTTTGTTGCAAATGTTTGTAATAGATTGTACATTATATCACTACTGTTTATATTAATGGTAGTGAAGATGCTAATTGCTGGTTGATTATAGGACTTCATCTAATGGCAATAGTTGTAACTGAAAATTAAAGTTGAATTTAAAATAATTAAAATAAAGATAAAAAATGTCAGAAATAAATCTACAATATAATAGATGTTACAATAATGATAATAATATTACAAATCAGACAGTATATTAAAACATTTTTATTGTATTTAAATTAGGCACTTTTGGCCCTGATAGTTTATATACAGTGCATATGTCTTACTTTTATACATATACACTTACACATATACTGTATGTAATATATATATAGATATATCTACAGATAGATATATCTATCTATAGATATATCTATCTATAGATATATCTATCTATATATATAGATGTTCTTTTCATGTCTACATTAGGACCAAACTGGGCACTTTTTCTCGCCCACAATTTGCTCACATTTTGGGAACACTGTTGTTGACAGCTAAAGCTGACATTAGGACAGCAGTTGTCCATAGTTGTGGTAGTATAGTAGGTACTTGATGCTACATGCTGTCATGTATCTTGCTCCATAAAGACATTTTTTTTTTCATTTTAGAAACAGATTATGTGATACACTGCTGATTATTTAACATTTAGGTACTCATGTAACAGAAGTACAAATCTCTGTTTTAATGATATTGTTAGGTTTATTACCTTCCAGTCTGTTTCTCACCCATGCCAACCTGGGATCTTCCAGTTACTAAAGAATTCCAACTCTCAGCATGCCCAAACATAGTTTACCTTTGGAAAGAATTTGGTGAAATTTATGTTGGTGAAATATTCAGGGAGGTACTTGTTTACTGCACTGTCTGTCTTTCTAAGAAGATTGTACTGCTCGTTATATTGGTGGCTAGTGGGAAAAATGCCCCCTTTACGTTGGTAACCAATGGGTAGAATGCCCCCCTTACATTGGTGGTCAGTGGAAAGAATGCCCCTTACAGTGATGGTCAATGGAAACAATGTCTCTTACATTATGGGTTATTGGGGGGAATTACCCCCTTACAGTAGTGGTCAGTGGGCAGAATGTCCTCCTAAAGTGGTGGCCAAAATGGCATCCTTAGAGGCAGCAAAAAAGATCATGGGTGTTATGCTGTTGGCTCTGTAAAATGGCGTTAGACCCAAAACTGTGTAGGCACCATCAGATGAAAAGCCAGTCAGCCACAGCCCAAGAACCCCCAGCAAGCTCTGAAGGAACCCTAAGGTTCCATGGACCCTGGTTGAGAATAGCTGCTTTAAAAGTTAGTTGATCCCAAACTGATTTTTCAGTTTGGTTGATTCTGGTGACATGAACCATCACCTATTTTCTCTGAGGACTGTAGTGATATGATCTCTTCAATTAAAATTGTTCAATTGTAAAATGGTTCAAATTTTGAGGTTTGCTGAATAAGGGGACATTTGAGAAATGCACCACAGATTAAATATTTATGTGGTGTTATGGAAGAAGGCAGTGCAAAGTGATATAGCTATGTGCAAAATACTGTAACAACCTGAAAAATCATCATTAACCATCTGGTTTCAGGGCTTCAGTTATCACATTGAGTGGTGTATGCTGTATAAGACTTATACCACCGTGCATCATCTTAGTGTCCAGTCCAGTCTTGATGCAAGATGCAGTAACCCATAGCAGCCAAAAAGCATTTGTCTCTTTGACAGATCTGCCAACACATTCTGAAGGGTTACTTTACCTTGCACAATGTCATTGCATACTGCACTGTTGTGTTGAATAAGTCCTTAAAGTAAATCTGTCTTGAGAGCAATGCTGCTTACCTGGATGTTATACTGACCTAATGGTTTTGGTAAATCCTGACCAAATCAGAAAGTGCAGTACAGGAAATTTGGAAAAAATCAACAACGTTAATGTGCATACTTAAATCTGGGTTAATGACTTAATAGGGTTGATTTACTAAAGACTGTTCAGTTTAGAGAATGGAATTTAAAAAATCCTCTCTACATGATTGGGTATTCGAAGTGAACACATCTTCTGCATATTTGAACAGCTTCTACTTCTCTAGAAAATCAACCACAATGCATTAAGCCATTTGGATTTATATACACGTTAAACCCTTCCTTGCTCTAAAATGGAGCGCAAGGGAGGTCGGTCCCCAACCGATCCATCAAAAAACAATGAAAAAATGGAATAGTACTAGTTTGATTGATATAAATTTAAATTATATAATAGGAAAATAGATATTTTCTTTTAATACAAAATTAATATCAAATAAAAAATATACATGAACAAATACATATTAAAATGCATGATGAACAGTCAATATATATCACCAGCATGATATATATACTGTTCATCATGCATTTTAATATGTATTTGTTCATGTATATTTTTATGTGATATCAATTTTGTATTAATTTTGTATTAATACAATTTTTTATTTACCTATTATATAATTTGAATTTATATCAATCAAACCAGTACCGCAATAGTCCATTTTTTCTTGTTTTTTGGGGGGATCAGTTGGGGACCGACCTCCCTTGCTCTCCATTTCTCATATATTGGATGATGGAACACTCCCTTCCCATTTTACTTAACTCATGTTTCCAGAGGCTGTACATTTTCCTTCCCTGTTCTAGCAAAAACTAACAAAATATACAGAAGCAACAAAAGGACCAACTTTTCTGCGGGTGGTGGATTATGTGAGCTCCATCTCTACTTGTAGTTGGTCTGCTTAATGCTTTATTAAGTCTAATGTAAGTCTAACTCTTTATTAGGTCTAATTTTAAGTCTGATCCCCCGTACACACGATCGGATTTTCCGACAACAAATGTTGGATGTGAGCTTGTTGGTGGAAAGTCCGACCGTGTGTGTGCTCCATTGAACATTTGTTGGTGGACTCTCCGCCAACAAATGTTGGTTAGCAGGTTCTCAAATTTTCCGCCAACAAAACTTTGTTGTCGGACTTTCTGATCATGTGTACACAAGTCCGTCGCACAAAAGTTCACGCATGCTCGGAATCAAGTACGAGCCACAAGAGCTCGGTCTTGTAAAACTAGCGTTCATAATGGAGATATCACACACGTCTTGTACGTCACTACGTTCGTAATTGTTGGCCAACATTTGTGTGACCGTGTGTATGCAAGACAAATTGGAGCCAACAACCTTCCAACAAAAATCCACGGTTTTGTTGTCGGAAAGTCCGATCGTGTGTACGGGGAATACGTCTTTCTTAGGTCTAATGTTAGGTCTGCGTCTTTATTAAGTCTAATGTTAAATCTACAGTCATGTTCAATTGATTGTTTTTATTGTTCCTTATATTCCTGATTTCATTTTTGTTTGGAGGACTAGAGGGTGCGTGATCTCAGGGGAAAGAGGAAAAGACACATTGGGGTTGATTTACAAAAACTGGAGCGTGAAAAATCTGGTTCAGCTGTGCATGGTTGCCAATCAGCTTCCAGGGTTTTTTTTCTCAAATCTTAATTGAACAATCTGAAGTTAGAAGATGATTGGCTACAGTGCACAACTGCACCAGATTTTGCACTCTGCAGTTTTAGTAAATCAACCCCATTGCAATATATATCAAAGCCAGAATAGAATACACGACAAGTGTTTTATATATATATATATATATATATATATATATATATATATATACATATATATATATATATACATATATATATATATATATACATATATATATATATATATATATATATATATATATATATATATATATATATATATATATATATATTTATTTATTTATTTATTTCATATCTTTTCAATAATCGTATATATATATCCTATGTATGGATAAATTTGAAATCCTTTTCCATTGTTTTTTTTTTGCAGAAGATGATGGGTCAGACAGCCAGAGCCCAAGCTGTTCAAGTAAGACTATTAAGCTACATATTATGTTTTTTTTTATCAAAGTGGAAATGCCCAATTGTACTATGGGGGTAAATTTATCCTCTGCTCTTCTGCACTAAAAGGATTACAAGGGATCAGGGTGATTTCCAGGGTTGTGACATACAGAATTGCTTAATGTTTTTAGTAGAGGTAAACATCAGATGTGAACGCTGACTTCATATTGGTCCTATCAGTGTGGATAATTATTTATTGCCGCTAATCTTTACTGATCATGAAATGTGTACTGTGTGTTTAACCTTTGTAATGAAGGCTGGAGGCCACCCTTGCTCCCTGGAACAGAGGATACATGCTGTTCTGTACAACACATAATAGGAAAAGAACTGTTGCTTATTCTAAAATGACCAATGTTCAAGCTGTCTAAAATGAGGCAACACCTCCCTCTAGTGTCCATGCAGCAATAAGACAGCTAGAAGACTGCCAAGTAACACAACATATTTAAAGGGAATAAAAGGTTTAATTCACAAAGCTGATGTTTTAAAAATTAGCCTTCTGACTGAAAAGAAAGCTTTTTATTCTTGAGTTAAAAATTTGTGAATTGAGCTGATGTCAATTAGAAAAAGAGTTTTAGGACAGGCCCATTACAATGAACCCTGGGGCCAATAGCAAAATTTGAATGCCCCCCCCCGGCTCTCTCTACAGCAGCTTACAGTGCCAATATTGGGTCAATTTATTAAAACTGGAGAGTGCAAAATCTGGTGCAGCTCTGCAGAGAAACCAAGCAGCTTCCAGATTTTATTTTTGCTTAACCCCTTCAGCCCCGGAAGGATTTACCCCCTTAATGACCAGTCCATTTTTTGCGATACGGCAATGCGGCGCTTTAACTGACAAGTGCACGGTCATGCGACACTTTACCCAAACAAAACTAATGTCCTTTTTTTCCCACAAATAGAGCTTTCTTTTGGTGGTATTTGATCATCTCTGCGGTTTTTATTTTTTGCGCTGTGATAAAAAAAAAAGCGTTAAATTTGAAAAAAAAACAAAACATTTTTTTACTTTCTGCTATAATAGATATTAAAAAAACAAAAACAAATGTATTCATCAGTTTAGGCCGATATGTATTCTGTTACATATTTTTGGTAAAAAAAAATCCCAATAAGCGTATATTGATTGGTTTGCACAAAAGTTATAGGGTCTACAAAATAGGGGATAGATTTAGGGACTTTTTTTCTATTGAATTTTTTTCTATTGTTTTCACTGGTAATGGGGGCGATCTGACATTTTTAGCGGGACTGCGACGTTGCGGCAGGCAAATCTGACCCTAAGTGACCCCAAGTGACACTTTTTGGGGACCAGTGACACCAATACAGTGATCAGTGCTAAAAAAAATGCACTGCTCAATGTATAAATGACACTGGCAGGGAAGGGGTTAACACTAGGGGCTTTCAAAGGGTTAACTGTGTTCCCTCAGTATGTGTTCTAACTGTGTGGGGGATGGGCTCACTGGGACCACACTGAGATCGCTGTTCCTGATCACCCCTGATCTCAGTGTTGTGCTGTTAGAACAGGGACCTTCCTTGTTTACATAGGCAGATCCCCATTCTGCCTTTCTGTGGAGCGATCGTGGGTTGCCGGCAGACATCGAGTCCGCTGGACCCGCTGGACCCGCGCACACACTCCCCCCCTGCACGTGCGCCCACAGTATATAATGCATAAAATAACGTACAGGTATGCTGTTTCGCGCAGCCGGACCGCCCTGCCGCAGTATATGTGCAGTGGGCGGTCAAGATGTGGTTAATTAAACAAGCTGAAGTTAGAAGCTGATTGGCTGATTGGCTACCATGCACCAACTACACCAGATTTTGCACTTTCCACTATTAGTAAATGAACCCCAATATGTCATTAATCTTAACATGAATGTAAACTAAGAGCTGTCAGCATAGTCAGTATTCTAATAGAGAGCAGTGCTGAGCAATAGGTGTATAGGATTCATTTCAGAATATAGCAGAGGGCAATATTCTACAATGTTAGGACAGCTAAGCAAGTCCTTCCTCCTGCACTGAAGGCGATCTGTGACTGAGTTTGGTGTTCCTCAACATTCTCCCTAATGGGACGACCCCGGGTCCCAGTAGTAGCTGCATGGGCTGCTAAGGCTATTGCTGTGCCACTGTTCCTGGACATGCAGCTATTCACTAATTAGACAAAGTAAAGCTCAGTGTACATATTACAATCTGACTGTGCAATCGCCTTCAGATTGAATAAAACGGTTTAATATAAGGACCTTCCGAAACTACCCAATCCATTTATATCCAGTCAGACAGGCCCTTGACTTCATAGTTGATGGTATATCCCAAAAAGATTGTACAATCAGATTGTAATGTGTATGATGAGTTGCGGACTTGCGGACGACCCACTGTACATATACTGCGGCAGGGTGGCCGCTCTGTGCCAGGTCACGTACCCAGTACGTGATCTGACACTTCTGGGTCTGGGGCACGCACGCTCGCCGCCGCGCGTGATCGCACAAAGTGGGAGCCCAGTGGTGGGTCCTGAGAACTTGATGTCCGCCACCCCCTGCCGATTATTCAATACACAGGCGGAACGGCGATCTGTCTATTTAACAAGGCAGATTGCCGTTCTGGGAGGAGGGAAGGCATTGATCCTGTGTTCTTGCAAAGCAGGGACATGGATGTATGCCTTTCCTTTGTTAAACCCCCCCACAGTATACAAGCACTGGCTAGGAACACATTTAACCCTTTTATTGCCCCTGATGTTAACCCCTTCCCTGTCAGTGTCATAAGTACAGTGACAGTGCATATTTTTTTAGCACTGATCACAGTATTAGTGTCACTGATCCCCAAAAAGTGTCAAAAGTGTCAGTTAGTGTCTGATTTGTCCGTCGCAATATCGCAGTCCCACTATAAGTCGCTGCTCGCCTTCATTACTAGTAAAAAAAAAAAAAAAATTAATAAATAAAAATATCCCACAATTTGTGGACGCTATAACTTTTGCGCAAACCACTCAATATATATGCTTATTGGGATTTTTTTTACCAAAAATATGTAGCAGAACACTTATTGGCCTAAATTGGTGAAGACATTAGATTTTTTCCCATTTTTCAATTGGATATGCTTTATAGCAGAAAGCAAAAAATATAGTTTTTTTTTTCAAAATTGTTGGTCTTTGTCCGTTTATAGCACGAAAAATAAATCACATACCACTAAAAGAAAGCTCTATTTGTGGGGAAAAAAAAGGACATACATTTTATTTGGGTACAGCATTGCACGACCGCGCAATTGTCAGTAAATCGCAATAAATGGCCTGGTCATGAAAGGGGGTAAATCTTCCAGAGTGCCAAGTGGTTAACAGATTTTCAACTAGTCTTTTGGCCTCCAGGTTAAAGTTATGATTTACTAAATTCTCCCTGGACAATAATTATCCGCAAAGTTTTGGCAGGGAACAGAAAAGGCCAACCGAATGCAGCTTTATGTGACTGGTTACATAAGGTTGCTTTTGTACCATGCAATCATTTGTTTTCAGAACCTAATTCAAAACCTGATTAAAATAAAAATCCAGTTGCTGACCTCAGGTCAAACATTTAAATGCTGACTACACAGGACTTATTATGATTTATTGCTTATGAATGTTTTTTTTTAATATATATTTTCATATATATGTATATCTATATATATATATAGATATGCATATATATATATATTTATATTTATATATATATTTATATATATATAGATATATAGATATATATATATATATATATCTATATATATATCTATATCTATCTATATATATAGATATATATATATATATATAGAAATAGATATAGATATCTATTTCTATATATATATAGATATATATCTTTCTATATATATATAGATATATATCTTTCTATATATATATATATATATATATATATATATAAAAATATATATAGATATATAGATTTATGTATGTATGTATGTATATATGGTATGGATAAAAATTAAAAATGCACCCACAATGACATATGGGGTATTGTGATAAAAGTGGTAACTTGGGTATATAAATATGCCTTATGCAAGAAGTAGCTTTGAAAGAAATTTATAAACTAGGGTGTGTCTTCTTACAGAGGCTTTTTTTTTTTAATTCTTTGCACTGCTTTTTAATCCAAACATTCCTTACAATATCACCAATTATCTATAGTTGAAGAGTTTAACCCTAACATTAAATAGCATTATTACCTAAGTCCACTGGGAGTACAAAGACATTGGGGTTGATTTACTAAAACCGGAGAGTGCAAAATCTAGTGCAGCTGTGCATGGTAGCCAATCAGCTTCCAGGTTTGTTTTTTTTGTTTTGGGCAAAGCTTAATTGAACAAACTGAAATTAAAAGCTGATTGGCTACCATGTACACATTTTGCACTCTCCAGTTTTAGTAAATCAACCCTATTGCATGGTTAGTCCCCAGGCAATATGTATGAAATGTCTTTAGACTTTAGTAGGTCTGTAGTTTTATAAATGCTGCTTATCCACCTAATACTTAGCTTTTAATTCCAGGAGATTCAACAAAATTCAAACATCTTAGGAAATACACATATAATTATGAGGCAGAAACCTCCAGTGGAGTGACGGGTACAGCTGACTCACAAAGTGGATCCAAATTCAACTGCAAGGTAAGTTAGCAGGACTAGATGATCACTCACATATACGTATAAATTCACATTTAGAGTACAGGTTGGAGTGTGAACCTGTTTGTTGCTTGTTATAGGTGGAACTGGAAGTCCCCCAGCCATGCAACTTCATCTTGAGGATAAAACAGTGCACCCTGCGAGAGGTGTACGGAGTAAACTCAGAGGGCAAAGCAATCTACAAGAAGGCCAAGAACTCTGAGGACTTCTCCAATGCTATGTCCAAGTAAGTAGGTTGGATATTTCAAGTGAAATTCTCACCAATTTTGATTCATGGACCAGTTTTTTTAAAATTTAGCTTATAACATCTTCAAAAAGTAGAGACATCGTCATTAATATTCATTGGACTTATGGTTAGAACATCGTTAGTAGGAAGAAACGATGGACGCCTTTCTGAAAGGCATCAAGGTCTCCAAACCCAGCCAACTCCCTTTCTTATTCCAGGACACGTAGTGCACTCTTCTGGTGGCCATTAGTATTGCAACTTGACCTTTTAGATATATCATTGCACTTCCTAAGCGCAGTTCTAGTTGAACTACAGTATATACTCCAAGACATTGAAAATAATAGGGAAAAATGGGCTCATGTTTGCTTTTGAGAAATATATAAAGTGGTCTAAACTAGACAATCACAATATTTTAAAGTCAAGAATTCCTATAAAGACAAAGTGTAGTGTATTTTAATCTGGGCATATTTTTATGTGTATGTATAGCCAAAATAGATTTTGGTTAGAATAGGGAAGGGTAAAAGCCCTGCCAGCTTAATTTTTACTGTAAGTATACCATTTGGAAAATGCCCCTCCATTTTTTTCCTTAGTGGCGCAACTGGATGTTAAAGGAAATCTCCCAAAATGAGGGCATTTCACCCCTTAGACATGTGTCCCTATTGGACAATTTTGCCTTACCTCTTTTTCTGGGGAGAGCTCAAAACTTTTGGACAATTAGGACAATCAGAGTGGTGAATCTGCCCAATGGGCACACAGACAGCAATAAAAACTTAAAAGAGGGTCTAACTTTTTCCCACCCCATGTAAAATGTATAAAAGGGTTTGCCTCGAAATACACTTTAATTTATTGTAGTATTACCATATTGTATAACTAAAGGCAAAACTTTTTTTTTAGTCTTGGAGTGTGGAGAAGGATTGGAGCAGTTTTTATTACTGTCTATGCTCCTTTTAAGAAGTTTCATGCTGTATGTCTATGTAACCTAGTTACTATTATGATTGGTTTGTCCCCAAAATAGTAAGAGATAGTACTGCAATGGGGACACTAAAGCTGGCGAACCTTTGAAGAGATTTCCTCCCACTTCCTGTTTTGGTTATTGGACAGGAAGTGAAGGGAAATCTCCCCAGTGGGACACATATGGAAAATAACAAACCTGGCAGGGGCTGTATTTCTTTTCGGACGCTATCCAAATTTAAAAAAAGTTTTGCCTTTAGCTCGACTTTAAAGTAATTTGTGACTTTTCACATTTTATATTAACAGCCACTAGAGGTAGTTCTAAGTGGATAAGTGCAATTACTCTCTCTATTAACACATATTGAGATAAGATATCAGCCACTCATGGAGATGCATTTTATTGACTTAATGTTACTGCTTATAGGCATGAAGTGAGTTTCAGTATTGTGGATGGGAAGCAGGTCATCTTATATCCACAAAATGATGAGCCTGTTAATGTATTAAACATGAAGAGAGGCATTATCTCATCACTCCTTGTTCCAGATGAGAGACAGGAGACCGGTACCGTGGTAAGACTGCTTGATCTTTCTTTACTACATTGATTGATGTGTTGGTGGTAAAATGCCCATAATAAACCTTTGGATAACTAGTCTAACTACTAGCAATACTGAGAATCACTGCATTGTCAGCATAGATCAATTATTCTCAGTATTGCTGGTAGCACTTTTATACGTCAGCCCATTACTGATTATTGTAGCTCGGTTTTATCTACAGAAGGAATAATTGTATAATCTTCATGGAGCTCAGTATTTTTTATACTTTTTTGTCTTTGTTTTTTGTGTTTTCAGGATACTGTGTATGGTAAATGCACCAGTGAGGTCAGTGTGTCTGGGAAGAAAGGAGACACAGATGTTAAAGTGACCAGGAATCTGAGGACATGTGACCAGTTCACACCATTCAGAGACTACGTCAGCCCCATCGCTCTCTTCAAAGGACTGGTAAGTTGTGTCACTTTTCTCTTAAGGTCCCTGCTGAAATGGCTGAATTCAAACCATGAAAGGCCCTTCAAGCACCACCAGGCTTGAATGGAAAATCCACTAAACCGGGTTGAAGAATTATCAGCCATTGACTGCATGCTTTCGGATGCAGTCACTGTCTGGCAGTTCCATGGTACTCAAGCAGCCGTAGGTGCTGTAGTTGCCTGCATACAATAGGCATTAGTGGAATTTCCTCCATCCACACTGTTAGGGTGGAGGATGGGGTAATCAATTGCTTTTCACCCAATCAGCCCACGTGCTGTACAAGAGGAAATTGAACCATGAATGGCTAACCTTAGTTGGGACAAGTCTGATAATTTTTTGATTACCAATGACATCTAAAATTATAAAGAACCGGCCAAGAGTCTAATGCCCTGTACACACGGTCGGACTTTCCGCTGGAATATGTGCGATCGGAGCTTGTTGTCAGAAATTCCGACCGTGTGTGGCTCCATCGGACTTTTTCCATCGGAATTTCCGACACACAAAGTTTGAGAGCAGTCTATATAATTTTCCGACAACAAAATCCGTTTGCGTAAATTCCGACCGTGTATGGACAATTCCGACGCACAAAGTGCCACGCATGGTCAGAATAAATTAAGAGACGAAAGCTATCGGCTACTGCCCTGTTTATAGTCCCGATGTACGTGTTTTACGTCACCGCGTTTAGAATGATTGGATTTTCTGACAACTTTGTGCGACCATGTGTATGCAAGACAAGTTTGAGCCAACTTCCGTCGGAAAAAATCCATGGATTTTGTTGTCGGAATGTCCGATCAATGTCCGATCGTGTGTACAGGGCAATATACTGTATACAGTAAGTATCTAAATGTCCTAAGCTTATTCAATTTCATTAAACTATTCAGTATCTAAATCTGTTGTTATAATGCATCCTTACCTCCTTAACTCCTTACCACAGGGGTAGCTGTGTGTACTGTTGTTTTGTTGTATTCTTTCCTCATCAGAGCAGAAAAGTTCTGTCTGAGGTCAAGACAGATTATTGACACCTAAGCCACTGGAGGTGGATTAAACTGTGTTGGGTTTTCTTTTATACAATGACTATAGCACATTTGTTATATGACCATTTTTTAGTGTTTAATAAGCACTAAAAGAGTGGAGATTCAAAATGACTACAAATGATCATTTGCAACGAATTCCTTGTGTCAAGCTGGCAGCAGGGTGTTGTACCATGATAGCCATTAGCACCCTGAATCTAAACTTCTACAGGGGTCAGGCTAACAACTGACTTTATTGGCCTGCAGCTACCAATTCAATTTAACCTTTTATTTTCCAGCAGTTATTTTATTGCTAGTTTGGATCTGGTTAGTGGATTTGTGGCCATAGCAGTTGTTGTTAACAGTGCCAGTTTCATAATTTTTTTACCTGATTGCTTGCTGTGGGTTATGGATACTTGTATTTTTTTTAAGAGCCTACATAATTGGTTTACCAATTTCTCTTCCCAGTATGCTCCATTGTCCACCCTGCTCAGTAGCAGCCAGTCATGCCAGTACAGCATGGACCCCAGACGAAAGTGCATTTCAGACGCATCCTGTGTGGAGACTCATCTGTTCCTTCCATTTTCTCACAAGTTAGTGCTATACTGAATATTTTACGTCTGCTTGCATTAATATTTAAATAAACGGGACATGGATTGTCCAAGCATGGATGCAGTTGGATGGACTAGGGTGAGGTTTGGTTGGTGGACTCAGGGTTTAGTGGAACTGGGGAAAGGCTTACAGTTTCATAGCTGGTAAGGTTGAAAAAAGACGCTTCTCAATCCAGTTCAGCCTGTGTAGGTGTATGTGTCTGAATGTTGATAATCATTTTCCATATCCTTGTATGTTGTGTTCGCTAAGATGCAAGTCCAAGAGTCTTTTAAAACTATCAATACTCCTCGCTGACACCACCAACTGTGGAAGAGAGTGCCACATCCTTATTGCCCTGATAGTAAAAGACCCCCTACGCATCTTAAGGTTAAACTGTTTCTCTTCCAGGCTTAAAAGTATACTCCAGTCACAACTAACAGCTGGATGTTTAAAATCACACAGGGAGCACAGCCTACTTGCTTAATGCTTCCTTTTTTCACACGGGAATTGCTCTAGCCCGCCAGAACACACCAGTCCATTGTAGGTAGCAGGCCTGGACTGGAACAAAAAATAGGCCCGAGCATTTTAGACTGAGTAGCCCCTGAGCCCGGGGGCCTTACTTTTGGAGCCTGGTGACAGAATGCCAGGGCGCAAATGTGACCTTTGCGACCCTGGTAGTTCCACCACTGGCGTCAGTAGTTTTTTATTTTTATATTTTTTAAAATTGTTTTTACCATTTTATTTTGTTTAATTTATTTTTTACAGTTTATTTATTTATTTATTTTTTTAGGAGCGCCGTTGGGGGGCTTTGGTGAGATATCAGGGGTCTGAACAAATCCCTGACATCTCACCTTTTAGACAGAGAAAGGAGATTGAGGACAATCTCCATCTCTGCAGCCTCGGCTGCACAGAATGAATAGACAGGAATAGCTCTCTCTGTTTATTCATAAACACAGTTTACTATGGCTCAGTTATGAATTGACAAAGCCAGTGATTGGTACAGATTACTGACTGTCCATTCAGACAAGGAAGGGGCCAATAAATGACATATATTTATCTGCCCCTTTCCCGCTTTCAATCCTGACAGACCCCCAGGGAGGATGGGGGGCCAGAAGAGAGGACAGGGGCAGCAAAAAGAAGATGGATTGGAGGGGCGGTGGGGCGACATATAGTGAAACCGATCCATCCATTTTGCTCCTGCTGTCACTGAATGCCTGCAGGAGGGAGAGGAGGGGAAGCGGTGATTCAGAAGCGGCAGGAGAGGAATTGATGGATCAGTTCCTCTGTATGCCGCCCCTACTATCCAAGGCAAATGCCCAGTGTGCCTTGTGGCCAGGCCGGGCCTGGTTGGTAGCATGGTAATGCTTGAGTGTGGTGAGGAGTAGGAGTTCCCAAAGATGCCTACTGCGCCTGTCTCTTACTAACTAAAATACTAGTGCAAAAAAATATTGTTTCCCACAGTTACCAATCAGATTCTTTCCTTCCTTGGAAGTTATAAGCTGGCTGGTGATACAGAAAGCAAAAAAAAAGTGTGAGGTTACTGAAGTTACACAGCACAGGCTTTAGAATGTACACTCCCAGTTAAGCCATGGCAGACTCTATCAGTTCTGGCTGCATTAAGTAATAGAGAATGAAGATGTAGGTCAGAGGGTTGGCGGGCGTTCAGGAGGTGATCCTGCCCCCTCCTGGACGTCTGCTTTTTTTTTTTAATCCCAAGGGGGATTTTGTAGGGAAAAATAACGCTGCAACCATGAGCCAAGTGTGTGCCTTGTGGTTGCGGTGTGCTATTGAACTCAATAGGCAAGTTTGACAAGCAGTATCGCCTGAGTCAGTTTGAGTGAAAATTGCCGCTGCCCTGTCATGTGTACAGCACTGTCAGGCTGTATCAGAGACCAGGTATGTAAAACGGCTTTTTGCAGCCCCCATGCCTGAACCAGCTTTTAACCCTTGTAATGTAGGAGTAGCACTTTCTTTTCCCTGGACATAGGCTTCAACACGTCTCTTTATGTATTACAGAAAACAATATGGCATGATGGCTAAAGTGACACAAACATTAAAACTGGAAGATGTGTCAAAAACCAACAACAGAGAATTTTCAGGTGAGAATCGTCATTTTACACCCATTTTGTGACGAATGTTAGGCGGTACAGCCTGCAGTATCCACCGAATGGATGGCGTGTTTGTCAGATTGGCCTATCCCTTTAGCCCTCTGATATCCTCATCCTCTGGGTATCAGGTCAAATAGGGTGACCAATGTGTCTAGAATTCACGTTTTTAGCTCTGCATCTACGTAAATGGGGTTTTACGTCTTCATGACTGAAACACTGCAAAGCAAACATTCGAAACATAACTCTATTTGGTTTTGAATAAAAGTAATAACTACTGTATGTGTTGTGCTTTCAGACTCAGCATACATCAAAGGCTTAGCCCTGGAGGCTTCACACTACCAGTCCAGTAATGAAGATGCAGTTATAGATAACCTCATGGTGCTGCAGAAAATGTCTACTAGTGAGCAGAACCAGCAGAGAGCAAACCACTTCCACAAACTGGTGACTGCGCTAAGATCCCTCAACAATGAGACTCTGGGCCCACTCGTGCCAAGACTTATGGAGCTGTCAAGGTACGTTCTGCATAGTAATAAACAGGTTGGATATTTCCGTGACCCTATCCTTCAGAGTGGATTTTCAACTAAAATGTAAATTCTTTATTAACATATGACTCCTCTATTATTGTAAAGTCCAACATTTCCACTCCTTGATTGCCACCTGCTGGTGAAATCTATTATCACCTCATGACCACACCAAGGTAATAGGGTTGATTTACTAAAAGGCAATAGGTTGTTCATTTTGCAAGGGACTTTGTCCCAGAGCCGAGTGAATGTGGTGAAGTTTCACATTGTAAAGAACACCTAATCACATTCAAACAAAATAAAAAACAGCATTTTTGCTTGCACGTGATTGGATAATGGAAGTCAGCAGACCTTTAGCTCATTCACTAAGCTCTGGGGAAAATCCCTTTGCAAAATGAAAAGTCTATTTGACTTTAGTAAATCAACCCCAATGACTCTGTGAGGATCTGAAAAGTTACCAAGAACAATAAGAAAACGTAAGATAGAGGTCAGCCATTGGTTACAAGGTGAAGACTGCAGAGATTTCTTCCAAGAAAAAAGCAGTTTGCAGTTTAAACTGAAAATTTCCTTTCATTGAATTTACCATGGCCTAAGCTGCAATAGCCCTATACATGCTAATAAAATTATAATACAACACCATTTATTGCTCTTCCCTTAGCTACATCACTAACCTTGTCTCAATATATAATCCAAGCAGTCCTTTTCTCTCCTCCTAAGACCTCTTGCTCTCTAGCTCCCATGTCTCCTTCTCCCATGCTTATCTACAGGACTTCTCCAGAGCCTCTCTCTTCCTCTGGAAATCTCTACCCCAATATGTCCAGCTATCTCCTACTCTGTCCACTTTTAGGCCTCTTTCACATTTGTGTGACCTGAAAGTGACGCAACTTGAAGCAATGCTTGTGTCTATGGATCTCAAGTTGCATCAAAGTCGGACTAAGGTAGCGCAGGGACTACTTTTAAGTCACTGCGACTTGAAGTCACACAGATATGAATGGTGCTCACTGGAAATCATGGGGTGCAACTTGTCATGTGACTTTGAAGTCCCAAGTCACCGGGCAAGTCACACTAGTGTGAAAGGGGCCTTAGGCAATTTCTAAATAATCATCCTTTCAGGTTATCCCACAAATTAACTTTTAATTCTCCCATCCGATCATCCCTCACAGTTATTACCTTTTATAACACTTGTCCCTCTATATTAGATTGTAAGCTCTCAGGTGCGGGCCCCATCTAACCCTTGAATTGTATTGTAACTGTACTGTCTCCCTTTAGATTGCAAAGCGCTGCACAAACTGCTGGCGCTATATAACTCCTGTATAATATTAATAATAATAATATAAATAGCTGTTAACAGAATAAACATATTACAAGCAGCATTACAACTTCAAGTAGCATCAAACGATGGAGCTGTGCAACTCCAATTACCATAGAGTGCTCAGAACGTAAAAACGTAATTCAATGGGGTTAACGTAGAGCAAGGGTTTTGTTCTAACTGGTATTTAAAATCAAATGCTATTTAGTGTACAAACTGCTGTAGCAATGGTTGCTTTATTCAGTATTTTTCAGCCATCGGTCTTATAGAATAAAGCAGCCTGATAATGATGTAAACCACAACAGTGGGCGTATCCTAGTACATTTGGCTGCAATAAGTGGAAATCTGATAGGATTGTGTGGGTTAATGCACTTTGCATATTTATTGAAGAAGCTGGGATATCAGTACCAAATACTGCCACTAGATGTCAGTATTGTAGTATTTCTCTATGTCTATGTAAATGTTTTATTGGAGTCTAGAAAAGTAAAACGATAATATCAATAATAAAAAATAACTATATACATAGATATATAGATATATAGCTATATATAGTTTTATATATATATATAGTTTTAAAGTATTTATTTATTAAATTGTTTATTATATATTTGTATTTCCCATTCCAGCCCCATCACACTGCAAGCTCTGACCCAATGTGGTACTCCAGAATGCTTCGGAGGTCTACTGCAGATACTGCGGACAGGGCAGATGTCTCCAGTACTGACTGATACTGTTACCTATGCGCTTGGCCTCCTGCCATCACCGTGCACTAAGCGCGTGCGTGAACTTCTGAACATGGCACAGTACCAGCAAAGCAGAGCCTCATTCTATGCCCTGAGCCACACAGTAAACAAGTAAGTTCATTACATGCAACACGAAAAAAAAAAAAAAAGTATAAAAGGTATACAGCTTCCAATCTGAATGCATATAAAGTCTGTAAATGAAGTGTATATAGACAGCTTGGTGTAGTTTATATAGAGCTTTCTGGTGGATTGTGTCCCTGCTACGAGTCTATATAGTGCTCCCAGGTGGAATATATTTAACAATCTGAGTTGACATGTAAAATATATATAATGTATATTGAGGCTCGGTTCACACTACTGTGACCTGAAAGTCGTGCGACTTACGGTGCAACTTTGCCAGGCGACTTCCTGGTGACTTGAGTACTACTTTGAAGCGACTTGATGCAAATTTGAAGCAACTTTGTTTTGGGAAGTTATGCAGAGATAACAGCATACATGAAGATGCCATTGCACTGCCTGGGTAATCTTCCTGTAGATCCAAATCACATCAATATAGATGAGGATTTGACTTGGAGACGACTTCCATTAAAGTCCATGGGCACAAGTCAGATAGAAGTCAACTATCCAGTAGTGCAGGAACCTTTTGTACTGAAGTTGAAACAGAGGAGGAAATACTAAGGTAGGAGCAACTTCAGTAGTGCTAATTAAGACAGCTCTCATTGAATAACATTAGATTTCACATGTCATGCGACATGGGGTCTCACAAGTCAGATCTCAAGTTGCGCTAACTTAGGCACACTAGCTGTTTTAAAACGAAAAGTCCCATGAGGAATTGCAAGACTCAGGGATGTTTAGCTTAAATACAGCTGGAGTGCTGTGAGTGCCCACCCCATGTTCTGTGTATAAAGTGCCCAAGTAGAGTGTAATGGAGTGTAAAGATCCTAAGTAGAACATGTATAGAGTCCCCTGATGGAGCATAAATCTAACTCACAACAAGATTGCATATAGAGCTTTATAATGATTTATAAACTGCATTTGTGTAATCTTTTACACGTTTATGTTTTCAGCTTCTACAAAGACACATTTACCATCACTTCTGAGCTTAGGGATGTGGCTGACTTCATGTCATCTCTGATTGGGAACGAGTGCAATGGAGACCAAGATAAGACCTTCCTGACCCTCAAGGTACACCAGACTTTGAGTTGTATTTAATGGAATCTGAAAAAAACTATTTGGACTCATCCTTTTCTTTATACAATCTCTGTCTTCCTCAGCATTGTCTCATGTCTGCATGTCTGTTTGCTTTTCTTCCTCAGGCTATTGGCATTATGGGAAGCATCTTAGAAGAAGCCAATCCACAAATCAGGTCCTCTGTTCTGAAATGTGTTAGTCAGGCTCCATCCCCTGATGTCCAGAAGGCAGCTATTCAAGCGCTACGGAAAATGACAGTCACAGATGAAGTAAGTTAACTTAACGACAGATAGGAAAGTTCATGACTGGTCTACACATTTGGCCATAGTTATTGTTTCCTTCACTGCTTAATCTCTAATACTTTTTCTTTTTTATCTAGGTTCGGAATTCACTTGTCCAAGTTTTCCAGGACAATAACTCTCCTGTCCAAAAGAGACTGGCAGCTTACCTCACCGTGATGAAGAACCCTTCACAGTCTGACCTCCGCAAAGTTCTTCGAGTGCTTAGCAAGGATGACAGTGAAGTGAGGAACTTTGTTGCCTCACACATTGTTAACATTCTAAATTCTGAAGCTCCAGAAACCCAAGAGTAAGTGTAATCATTGCAAGTTGCAAGTTGAACATGTATATCTTGGTCAAGTTCACATGGAAAACTTTGCTCTTATAATGTTGAGTTAATTTGGAGATTCCAAACTGAACATGTATTATACTTTGTTCAAGCTCGCACTGAAAGTATAGTGAATCAAATTAAATGTTGTTAAGAATACTTTAATTATGGGCTGAGTGCATCTATGCAGCTAAATAATCATAGTAACAGTCAGTTACAGTATAATGCTTTCTATTTTTACTTGTGCTTCATGTCCTGGGGACACCCTGTCGTGCCCTAACAAACATCAGTAGGAAGTGAGGCTAAAATATCCTCAATGGGGAAGGAGACAGCAATACAAGCTTGTCAGAAATGGACATAGGGGGCAATGAATACAAATAAAGCTCGATCTCAGAGTCAAGATGTAAAGAAAGGGGAAAGGTTTGGTGTCCCCAGTAACACACTTCCATCCCTTTAACATATAGTAAAACAAAGAATTCACCCTGGGACTTTGAATGAAGTGGGTACCGTTTCCACCAGTAAACATAACAGTAGTAAATACAGTATATGGTTTATTCAAGTAAAATTGTTTACATGCATAGATAACACCAACAGTTGCCAATCAAAAAAAGGATATATAAACAAGAAATATTGGTACAGTACATGGATGTAATAGCAGTCATAGTACACGGGCATCATACTACCCGACTAGTTTCGCGAGATCCAGCTGGCTCTTCAGGGGTGGATGTGTGTAACAATGTACCACTGAGCTTGACCATGGCTACAGGTGTGCGACTCCAAGACAGCGGCAGCAGGTGCCTTACCAGGGAGCTGGGGGGGGGGTTTAGATGGGACCCCACCAGGGACCAAACGGAGAGCAGGCATGCCTTGTGTGTAGTGATGTAACCCTAGAGACCTCGTTAGTCCATAAAGAGTGTAGACTGAGGATGGTGAATATCTTGAGTATAAGGCTGGCCATACACTATACAATTTTCCTGTTCAACTTTCCTTTAGATTTACCAAAACCATATAATATGAGGTGAAACCTAAACCCTTTCAATGTGTATGCAATCAGGCAGACCCTTGCACTACATAGTTGAAGGTAAATCTAAAGAAAATTGAATAAGAAAATTGTATGATGTATGGCCAGCTTAAGAGTAATGAAACACAGCAGGCAACCTCCACAGCTGTGTGTATCCTCAGTAAGGATTTCCTCCAGTTTCCTTCCACGCTCCAAAGACATGTTGGTAGGTTAATTGACTCCTATTAATATTGGCTTATGCACATTTGTTATCACATTCTACATTCCACACCCAAGCTGAGCAACCAGGGCTGGGGGTTCAGTGTTGAGGAAATACCTACCTTGTAAAAAAATTGCCAAGGTTTGCAGAGTCCGATACGACTGAACGGATATAAACATACATAAGTTGTCAAAAGAACGATCCAATGTTTTTCAGGATCCTAATGGGCCCCCTTCACCAGGGCCTAAAATTTCTGGAAAAAGTTTGGATTTTGTCTGGCACCCCTGTTTTTTTCTGTACCTCTAGTAATAAAAACTTGACATGGGTTTAATCACTTCCCTAACTCATTTCAAAAGTAAAAAGAAATGTTTTGATCCTAAAACTTTGTTCGCAGTAATGTACCCTAATTAGACTTTGTATTGCCCTACATAACTGCCAATCACTGGGCATAATTCAAGCCAATTCAGCCAGCTCCCCTAATGCAATGTAACAACAAAGAGAGCAAAGTAGGCTAAGTAATTATTTAATTGTTTGTAGATAAGTAACACATACTTATTTACTTACTATCATAATTTATGGCACTA
This sequence comes from Lithobates clamitans, assembly GCA_037952925.1. Lineage (NCBI taxonomy): Eukaryota > Metazoa > Chordata > Amphibia > Anura > Ranidae > Lithobates > Lithobates clamitans. Next base: position 6,189,636 of record JBBGZY010000292.1, on the reverse strand, counting down.
TAGCCCCTAAAGGGTGTTGACCTTCTCTGTAGCTTTTGCAAAAACATATATTTTTTTAAAAGATGGTTGCTGACCCCATGCCTTTGCCAAATGAGAAGGACCATGATTGCTTTTTTCTTTGGGTTAATGCCAAAGACCTTTCTGGCATTGGTGGCCCTGTAACAGCTATACCACCACTTGTATAGCTCTCAGGGTCATTTGACCATGCAAGGTGCGCCATTGCCTGGATTTAGGGGCCATTAGAGGAGTCTTAGAGGGATGGAAATGCATTAGCTAAGGTTATGGAGCCTGATCATTTAACATTTGCCTTTTCACAATACATATCAGTATAATGCAGTTCAAAAATCAATTGAAATAAGTCTATTTCTGCTATGGCTACTGTATACTAATTGTAATTTTACTGACAACTATCACTGTATGTAAATGATAATGTTGCGTATCACTTTACAGGCTCAAAACCCAACTGGAAGAGTCCATGAAATCAAACGGAGCACCACCTATTGTCACTGATTTTGCAAAATCCTCACGCAACTACCAATACTCCAAGAGTCTACATATTCCTGGAATGGCTGACAGTGACAATGTAGCCGCTAAGGTAGAAGGAAACATAATCTATGATTCTACCGGTTACATGCCTCGTGAAGTCATGCTGAAGGAGACCCTGAATGTATTTGGACAGTCTCTGGACATGTTTGAGGTACTTGCTTTTTTAATTAATTTACCCTCCTTCCTTGTTTCTGTTATTACCTTTGTGAAAATCTTGAGATACATGAAAAAATTAGATTGCTTTAACAATCTATTAAATATAGTAACCAACAGTGACCAAAAAATGTTAATATGGTTGGAGGTATACATAACTGAAAGTTTGCATATCATTATTTCCTTTTAGTGCCCTAAAAGTACTTTTTTTACAATACTAAAAATATAAAAAATATATTTTGCATCTATTTTGAGGCATTTTTAATTAATTTTGAGTAGTCATGAAAAGATAGAGTCCAATCTGATTACCGGTATATACAGTGCCACATCCCATAAATTGAATATGAAAAGGTTAATAGCAAAAACTAAGGGATTTCTAGGGCACCAAAATGTTTTTATATTTTTTATGCTGGTTTTAAAAAGCGTAGGAAACAATGTAGATATAAAAAAAAACATTTTCAAAGTTTGGTTTGTAGTTAAATAGACAAAACTATTTTCATATTACTGGGTTTAGTAACACTTTCAGCTACATGAAAAAATGTGATTGCACTAAGCAATCTATTAAATACTGTAACTAACAGTGACCAAAATATGTTAATCTGATTGAAAGTGAAATATGATTGGTTGTTATATATAATCTGAAATATTATATATTATAATAATTATATAATATATATTATTATAATAATATAATAATATAATAATCTGTCATTATATCCTTTTAGCAAGTGCTTTTTTCCCAAAAATAAAAATTAAAAAAAATATAATTTGCATATATTTTGAGGCATTTTAAATGCATTTTCAGTAGTCTTTTATCAGAGGGAAGAAAGATGTAGCCCTATGCATTACAACACATATAAAATGCAAAAATATAGGGCTTTTGTCTTTGAGCACTTTATACAAAGTGCTAGCTTTCCAGCTGTCTTTTTCTACTTCTGAATCACAGACCTGGAACAAGCATAGATCAGTCTCAGAGAAAAGGAAGTTGCAAGCCAGTGACTCAGCATTAAAAAAGAATTATCATTATGAAAGCTGGGGATTTTGCATTTTCAGAATGGGGGAGAAGCAATTGCAGCCTACATTACCTACATGGGTGTTAACTGTACTGTAGATACCAATAGCCCATAACTCTATATGTGCTTTGTGAGCAGTTCATGGGTGAAGAAGTGGAAAATATCCCTTAAAGTAAGCTTGCAGTGCAGGACACCATCTAAATAATCTTGCTAACCTCTGTATAAAAATGATAGCTTTCTGACTTTCTATGACTATAATACTTTGAGTCACTGACCTGTAAAAAGTGTGCAGCAGGGTTGGTCCAAATAAAAACTAATTTCTAGCAATGCACTGGAACCATTGACTCAGCATTGGAGCCAAACCACTAGTATTTTCAGAAGGAAAAGTCTACAAAGACACATTTCAGGTACATGTTTCCTATAGAGATAAAAGCTCCTGGGGGTTTAACCACATATGAAAAGAATCAAACTATTTTTCCACTGTATGTTTAAGAATAAGGAATAATCTACCTGGATGCTGTGTGCGTCAGTCATTCTAGCCTTGTATGTATACTATGTACGTATACGGAGTGTTAGAACACTATGATGTATTCTTGAAACCATGTTTATTCAATCCTTCATTTTTTTCCCCAATATAGATTGGCATTGAAGGCAATGGTTTTGAACCAACTCTGGATGCTCTGTTTGGAAAAGGAGGCTTTTTCCCTGACTGTGCTACAAAAGCTCTGTACTGGGCAGATGGCAAAGTCCCTGACAAAGTCAGCGAAGTTCTCTACAAGTGGTTTGGTGTCTCCAGAGAGGACAGACAATCTGAGGTATAATTACAGTTTGTGTTCATCATTTATTGCATTGGTTGGTTTATTTGAATATTTTTTACTCCTTGTAGAGCAAATATAATATATAAATTAAGGTTTAATTAAACCTTATGCTGTAAATCACGTCCATAATGTTTTAAGGTTAGAGTAAACAGAATGTAAATGCATTCATACATACAGTACATCCTGTAAAAGGTTTTAGCATTAATTTGCATGATACCAATAGTTCCCAACTGCCCTTACTTTGGAGGGACTGTCCGTTTTCAGAAACCAAATCCCTTTTTCCCTCTTCAAAGGGCCCTTCAAAAAACAAAGAAGCTAATCTTGCTAGTGTGCAGCCCACATTACATATGTGAGTTAATATTTAGACCATAATTTTTCTCAAACTTGAGATCTAAAAAGGCCATTTTCATAGTGGTTGGTAAGGTTGACTATATACACCAGTTCATCCAGTTCAACCTGTGTGGGTGCCTGTGTATTATGTCTCTACCACTTCCCATATCCCTCTTTATTGTTTAAGATGCCCATCTAAGAATTTTTTAAATTAGCAACATTACCCGCTGAAACCACCGATTGTGGAAGGGAATTTCACATCCTTACCACTTTAATGCCCTGTACACACGGTCGGACATTGATCGGACATTCCGACAACAAAATCTATGGATTTTTTCCAACGGATGTTGGCTCAAACTTGTCTTGCATACACACGGTCACACAAAGTTGTCGCAAAATCCGATCGTTCTAAACGCGGTGACGTAAGACACGTACGTCGGGACTATAAACAGGGCAGTAGCCAATAGCTTTCATCTCTTAATTTATTCTGAGCATGTGTGGCACTTTGTGCGTCAAATTTGTGTACACACGATCGGAATTTCCGACAAAGGATTTTGTTGTCGGAAAATTTTATAGCAAGCTCTCAAACTTTGTGTGTCGAAAATTCCGATGGAAAATGTGTAATGGAGCCCACAAACGGTCGGAATTTCGGACAACAAGGCCCTGTCACACATTTTCCGTCGGAAAATCTGACCGTGTGTACAGGGCATAAAAGTTAAAAACACAGGTTAAGGTTAAAATCTAACTTCTCGGAGTGGCCGCTTGTCTTCTTGAATGACCTGAGACTAAATAGTTTCCTTACAAAGCTGGAGTCACCATTAAGATATTTGTATATCTGTATATTGTTCGGCCATCATGATTTTTAATTGATCATGTTCTGGTTGATTGTATTCTAGGATCTTAAAAAGGCTATCCTCTTTAATGCTGAGAAGCTGATCAAAGAAATCAGAGCAAACAATGCACCAGAAGCCAACGCCTATTTGGAAATTCTTGGTAAAGAACTGGGCTATATTAAACTGAGTGATTTCAAGATCTTGGGAGACATGCTGCTGAAGAACTTCCACTCCATCCATAATCTCCCAACAAAGGTATTTCAAATGTGTATTCTTTTTATAACTAATGCAAGTTAGGCCTAGACTGACAGTTTGGTAAAAGTATACCCTAACAGCAACATCAATACATGGGAAACATCCCAGGTCCAGCTCCTGCTGCAGCTGTTGCATATTTAGAGTTGGATACAAGCCTGTAACAAGGTTAGGAGGACCTTTGGAAAGAATCACAGTCTTACATTTAACTAATTTGAAAGGAAAGTGAAAGAAGGGAATTATAAAAAAATTGGGTTACATTTTTAAGTTGATGAATTGTATAAAGTTTAACTTATTAAATTGAATTTTTGCTATTTTTAGATTGCACAGTTATTTTCAGCTGGTGGTGAGAGTGATATGTTCGTCCACTACATCTTCATGGACAATCAGTTCTACCTGCCAACTGGATCCGGCCTTCAGCTCCAAGTGTCCCTGTCTGGAATAATTACTCCAGGAGCCAAGTTTGGATTTACATTCAAAAATGTAAGTATTCATAACAGCAGCTGAAATGAAATGCTATTGTGTCAAAAATTGCCCAAATCTCTCTGCAAAAAAGAGATATTATACTCACCACTCCTCCATTAGATTTATTAACATTCAACACCTTTGGGAGTTTGGGATGTCTGTGTTCCCTGCACAGTAATGTGGTTCCATACTCAGGTCCCTATATCATTGCTCGTCTTGTAGTGAAGTAGGGTTCAGAGGATGGAACCACAGTGGGCAGGGAGCAGAAAAGCTCAGAAGACATAGTTGCTTTAAAATTATATGGAAAAAATACTAGGGGTGCACTGAATGGAAATGTTGGTTCCGAAACCAAAAATGCAGGATCCAAAGTCTCTAACCTTCTCTTCTATAATTGTCCACAATCTCTAACCATCTCTTGTATCATGTCCACCATCTCTAACCATCCCTTGTATCATGTCCTCAGTCTCTAACCATCTCTTGTATCATGTCTGCAATCTCTTACTTAAACTTAAACACACTGCTAATAGTATTTGCAAAATTTCCTTTCAGTGCATCTCTAGCAGACATGATACAGGAGATGGTCAGAGACTGCAGACATGATACAAGAGATCAATGCAGCCTACCAGTTCATGTCAGGTGCAGCCTTGCCAGTGCCTGTCAGATGCAGCCTACCTGTGCCTGTGGGATGCAGCCTTGCCAGTGCATGTCCGATACAGCTACCAGTGCCTGTCAGATGCAGCCTTGCCAGTGCATTTGAGATGCAGCCTTGCCAGTGCATGTGAGATGCAGCCTTGCCAGTGCCTGTGGGATGCAGCCTTGCCAGTGCCTGTGGGATGCAGCCTGCCTGTGCCCGTCAGATGTAGCCTCGCCAGTGCCTGTGGATGCAGCCTTACCAGTGCCTGTGGATGCAGCCTGCCTGTGCCCTTAAGAAGCAGCATCACCAGTGCCTGTGGATGCAGCCTGCCTGTGCCCGTCAGATGTAGCCTCGCCAGTGCCTGTGGATGCAGTCTTATCAGTGCCTGTGGATGCAGCCTGCCTGTGCCCTTAAGAAGCAGCATCACCAGTGCCTGTGGATGCAGCATGCCTGTGCCCATAAATGCAGCCTCACCAGTGCCTGTGGATGCAGCCTACCTGTGCCCGGATCAGATCGGCGATCTCTCGCAGTGTCACGGAGCTGGATTTTAATTGCCCTGGCTGCAGTAACAATGTCCCGCCCCCTGTGATCAGGTCACACTGATCCAATGTCCCAGCATTTGCTCAGTGTGCTTTCTATCACATGAGACGAGACATTGTTACTATGGCCATCCAGAAAATTCAGCTCCCTGACACAGGGAGATCGCCGCTCTGCAAGGAGAGGAGAAGGGAGGAGGAGGGAGGAGAGGAGGAGAGAGGGGAGGAGGAGAGGGGAGGAAAAGACCTTGAGCCGCCAGGATGACACCCTGCAATGGGCAGCCACCGCTACTGTGCATGCTCTATTATCGGCACCTTATCAACACTTTTTTTCAACTGCCAATGTGCCGAAAAATACATTTTTCGGCATATTGGTTCATTGATACTAATGGTATTACTATCAGCTGTTTGAAGGTGGGGAGAGAATTGAAATGGGTCTGGAGCTGCTGTCAATCATTTGCCATTAACCTTTCCTTGCATTTGCTATACACCCTGTGACCAAAAGTGCTTCATAGAGGATAGGAAGTGCAAACAGTATGAAGACATGCAAAGAAAACCAAAAAAAGTGTAGCGCTAATATGAACCGTGAAATGGCCACATGATATGTACAATGAAGACCATTACATCATAACATTGGCAAACAATACCAAAAAACTGAAAATAACATCAAAAGTGAAAAAATATAGTCCTCTATAAGTATGTGACTTCATACGTAGATCATATCAATATACTCGTGAAATCTTGAAATAAGAAGAATCCCACCACCAACAGTAGGAAGGCTTACTGGAACGTTTGAACCCAAAGAAACGTACGTTCAATTGGGTCAAACAAGCTTGTGTGATAAACAGCCGATAGGGTTCTGTAGAAGTTGAGAGAAGATCTTGTGATGATCTGTAAACGGTGCGTCCCTTGTCAGCTTCGTGCTGTTCGGTTGCGAGCCACATCTGTCTGCTACAGACGTGTACGTACAGGCTGCCACCTGCAGCCTTAGACTCCGAGACCTCCTATCTCTTTCTCCTAGAGCTGTCTCCTACTGGGACCCTCTCGACCTCCTAGGTCAGACTTCCTGTCTGCCGGGCAGAGCTGTCTCCAAGTCTGAGCCCAGAGGACTATATTTTTTCACTTTTGATGTTATTTTCAGTTTTTTGGTATTGTTTGCCAATGTTATGATGTAATGGTCTTCATTGTACATATCATGTGGCCATTTCACGGTTCATATTAGCGCTACACTTTTTTTGGTTTTCTTTTCATGCACATGTCCTACTGGTCGTGTTAGCAGCTTATCCTTTTTGGGCAGCGCAGAATTATTTGTTATATTTAGTATGAAGACATGCCTTCATTACAATGGAAAATAGTATGAGTTGCAGGGCCAACAATGCTGGAGAGCTAAATAGGCAGAGGGTTGCCGTGCCCAGCAAGGCAGTAGATGAAAGTGACAGGTTTACAAGGTATTTTATTAAAATGAAAAGTGGTTTGAAAAAAAAAAAAATCAGCAATTTAATCCAATGTAAGCTGATATTGTTATAGAAAAGCATCAGATTGCTTTTAAATCACCCTTATATTTCTGCCAGTAGTCTTACTGTCAAAAATTTAGTCACCTATTCTCAGCTAAAATCTGCTACGAACATTTAAAAGGATGAAATATGGAAACGTACTTCCACAATGAAATCAGTAAAATGGCAGTAGCCTATTCATTTTAAGTCATCTGAATTTGTATACTGGATATTATTATGTGATTGTGCCCTTTGCAGAAAAAGGCTGAACTGACTCTGAAACCAGCAGTGGCTGTGGAATTTGTTACTCAGTTAGGAGTCCAGATTCCCGAATTTTCCAAACATGCGGTCTTAATGAACACCAACATCTACCATGAATCCGGAATTCAGGCTCGCGTATCTGTGAATAATGGACAGTTCAAATTCTCAGTCCCGGCACCCACCACTCCAGTAAAACTCTTCAGTATTAAGTGAGTAACAGACAAGAAAGCAGATCTCATTGCCTGCCTAGCTATCAAATTTTATATATATATATATATATATATATATATATATATATATATATATATATATATATATATATAGTATGTCTTTCTACAGTATCTATCTATCTATCTATCTATCTATCTATCTATCTATCTATCTATCTATCTATCTATCTATCTATCTATCGAATCAACACCTTTGACAGAGAGTTAAACAGTTGAATGTTCTCAACGCCATCAGTGCTGAAACCATTATTCTGTTCTCGCTGACTAATGAGTATTTGCAGCACACACAATGAACACTAGCTAGTGAAATAGTCAGCACTTATGTGTACACTCTCTAGGGAATCCCTAAATTCCTACATACAGTTATTATAGATTGTTCTCCCAATATAACCACTTTTGTGTAGAATCCACCTAACCATCGCAGATATCCCCTTGTCCAATCTAGTTATAAAGAAATAAATTGAGAGATAGGTAGATAGATAGATAGATAGATAGATAGATAGATAGATAGATAGATAGATAGATAGATAGATAGATAGATAGATAGATAGATAGATAGATAGATAGATAGATAGATAGATAAAGAGATAGATAAAGAGATAGATAGATAAAGAGATAGATAGAATGCAAATAGAGAGAAACCTGAAATAATACAGAATAACACATGATAGTTACAGATTGATTGATTGATAGATCGGTTCTACTGAACTATAATAACATATTTTTTTGCCTTTAATCAGCAACAAGGTTAACTTGGTCTTTGCATCAAAGACTGAAGTCATGACCTCCATTGTCCAAAACCGCGAGGAGCAGTCATCTTGCCTGCCTCTGATTTCAGGGCTATTATACTGTACCAGCTTTGGGTATTCCAATGCCAGCTCAATAGATGGAGCCCCCTACTTTCCACTTACTGGAGAAACCAGGTGTGTATGCTTTTTAAAACTAGTGACACTGAAATGGGCATTTATATATGTACATATGCTTGTCTTTCTGTATTTCATTATAGCATAAATGTATGGTGCAAGTTTTAAGTTGAAATAGTGAACGACTGGTTAAGTGTTTAAGTCTTCTGGACTGGCAACAAGTCTTGTAATATGGATGCCAATATAACAAAGCAAGTGAATGTTGTATATTGCTGTGTATACAATGATGACATTTACATTGAAATCATCTGTAAAATGTATTGGCAGATATACTTTTGTCTAGCTCTGGTGACATTGGGGTTGATTTACTAAAACTGGCGAGTGCAAAATCTGGTGCAGCTGTGAATGGTAGCCAATCAGCTTCTAACTTCAGCTTGTTGAATTAAGCATTGCTGGTTGGTTTCTATACAGAGCTGCACCAGATTTTTCACTCTCCAGTTTTAGTAAATCAACCCCACTGTTACATATTTCCATCAAATTGTAAAATAAAGAAAGATAAAGGGACAGAGGTTTGCTAATTGTGCTTCAAAATGGAGATGAGTGATGGCTAATGATATCCCTTGTCTTAAGCATAAAAATACAGCTTTCTGAGATGCAAGTTTAATTCGTTTCTATTAAAGTTGTTTCTGGAAACATATAAACTGCTTTAGTGGCACAGAGGAAAGAATTTCTCTTGCAGCTGGGCTCCTAAACTGTCTGTTAACCAAGGCAGCTAATCAAAAACGGTTAGGGGACAAAAACTCTCAGTCAGCTGAACTATGGAAACAGTTGTAATGAAAAGATTTGAATTCTTCTCAACACGTAGGTTAGAGTAGGAGAATTTTGCAGCTTGGTTTAGGAAAAAAATGAATCTAAAATTCATTGTCACATTCCAAATGTTTACATTTTAATAACATATCTTAACCATTTTTGTAAGATTTGAGGTGGAGATCCAGCCAACAGGAGAGGTGCAGGAATATTCTTTGGCAACACGTTATGGGTCTAACAAAGAAGGAACAGACTTGGTGAACTTCCTGGAAGTGTCGGCTCAAGCAGAAGGTGTGTTATTTTGAATTTTTGTTCCTAATTCTGCATTGTAATTCTCATTGCAACATCTGCTTTGATCTTTTTTTTAATTTCTAAATCTTGTTAGATCTGTAAAAATATCTGTTTTACAGGGGTTAAGTTATCTCAGGCGCTGCTGACCTTTAAATATAACCGTGCCAAAATGCTCTGGACTAGTGATTTGGAGATTCCCGGCGCCAATATTAATCTTGGAACCAGACTGAAATTAAGTGATGACTCTAATCCTAACATGAATTCATACACACTTACTGCTGAACTTGTCAATCAACAGATCTCAGAAGTTACTCTGACTGGCAGGCTAAAGTAAGCATTCTGACATATTTTTAACTGTTTGTAAATAGGGATGAGCAAAATTGAGTATTCATTGCAATGAAATTTTAGTGAAAATCTGTTTTCAAAATGTCGCCATTTTGATTAAATGCGTTGGAGTCAATAAGAAGGTAAAATGAAGCTGGTTTCTAAGGGTGCAATGGGCTTTAAATGGTTCCTGAAGAGTTTTGAAAGCTCTTTTTACCTTCCATGGGCCTATTTTTATGTCAAGTATGATCTGCTCATTAACCTCTTCATTTTAGCTTCTTTTCTTTCCCAGAAAGAAAAAAAAAAAAACAGATAAGAAAATAGTTAAAGGGTAACTCCACTTTCGTGGGGAAAAAAAATGAGCAAATAAAGAAAAAATAATATAGCGTATACAATTGCTACACAAGTCATACATAGTTGCCAACCTTGTAAAAAAAAATTATAGGGACACTTTTTTGCCTGTAGGCAGAGTCTTTTTATAATTAGGGGGAGGGGCATTCATTTGTAGGCATGGCATAGTGGGGGGGAAATGTGCCACACAAAAAATGGGCGTGGTTTAAGTGGAATATTGGGCGTGGCTTAAATGGGGTGGGATTAGAGTCTGAGATGAACAAGGGATGGAGGGAGAAAGAGGGAGGGAGAGAGGGAGAGAAAGAAAGATAGGGAGGGAGGGAGGGAAGGAGAGAGAAAGGAAGGAAAGAAAGAGGGATGAAGGGACAGCAGGCCCAGATCCTACACCACAATAGGAACATGTATATTCCTGAAAGTAAACAATCAGCAGATAAAGATACTTCAAACACTTGGTGTTAGCGCTTCAATCATCCTCACACCATGGTTGTTATGGTGTCAGGATGATTGAAGTTCATTATATCCATCAGCAGAGCCCTCCTTACATATCTGTCCCTATCAGCGGAGCCCTCTGTACATGTGTCTGAACTCTCGGGATGGAGGGCTGGCGGCAGCTACAGTTCCCAGGTTTCTCCGTGTGTTCAGTGGAGAGGTGAGGGGCCTCCGAACCGTGCAACCAATCGGCTTCAGTGTACAAGAGAATGGTCCACTTGAACACTGAAGAGAGAAGCCGATTGGCTGCCCCTCCCCTCTCCACTGAACGCAGGGGAAATAGTCCTCAAGGCGGCGGTGGCGGACATCTTTTTTGTAGCCCGCCATCCGTTTTTGCCAAAAACATTCCCACTTTCCCGGTACAAAGGCAAAATCCTGGGAATTTAATCAGGACGAGCTCCGATTAGGATGAGGGTCCAAAAATCGGGATTCTCCCAGGAAAATCTGGACTGTTGGCAAGTATGGTCATATTGTAATTGAATGTTATTAAAAATTACTTTTCCTTTTCAATCTGCAGCCACTGTAATTTTCCGTAAATGCAATGCAATATGGCTAACTGGAGTTGATCTGTACACAGAATGTGTACTGACCACTCCCCAGAAACATAATTTCATGCTTGTGTGATTGGCTTACCAATTTTCCCAGAAGTCTGCCTAAGATACAAGTCAAGTTTCAGACATCCCCTGCAAAAAAATATCATTTTTGGTGAGATACTCCCTGTAGGAACACGTCTAAAGGATGCAGGCCCAGCAGATTTCCTCATTAGTGCTGTGCAGGTACACAGCTGATAGATAATTATGAAACCACTCGCATTAGACCTACTCAGCACAGAGACACAGAGGAACATACAGGGATTTCTTCAGAATAACAAAAAATAGGAATCTTCAACAAAGGTTGTTACAACTCTTGCAATGTACATAGATCACCCAGAGGGGAATGTTTTTTTTCTCAACAAAAGTGAAATTACGCTTTAAACAAAACATTATAACACAAGTAATGGTCAAATGAACAAAAAAAAACTTCAATTGTTGGACTCTTTGTATTAGATTTCCTTATGACCCCTTACCAGCATTTGCAAATTACCCAGTGTACCCTTTCTATAACAGCCAGGACATTTAGACAGCAAATCTTCAGTGACAGCCTAATGGGCCAGTCCACCTAGAACTCATATTACTTTGATGGTGAATATGGAGGATAAACCTCCTACATGTATGATCTTCTCCTCAAGAAATGATTCCCATAAGTGGCTGAGAATTAAGCAACACAAGTCTTTAAATCAAAATCCAGTGTAAATATAAAACAAATGACTTAACAAGCCTGGTTCTACCAAAAACCAAAATAAACTTTGGGTAGGTTGACTTGCTCATCTTTTTGGTTATGTGAACAATACACATTTTAGATGATTATGACATTGGATTTCCTATTGCTAACAGATACTTTAGCTAGATTCATGGGTGAGCAATTGTTTCCAGAGCTGCAAAAAACTTTAGGTGTGTAATTTAAAGCAATTTTTCTTTCTGTTTCACAGCCATGATTACAGGTCACAAGCTGCAGTGAGTGGGACCCTTAGCATCCCCAAATTACACATGGAAGCCAGGACAGATGCCAATGTTATGAGTGTTTCTGGAAACCACAAGCTTCAGATACAGTCCTCTGCTAAGATCTGTGCATTGACCGGATCTCAGGACCTTGTGTTCACATATGGTGCGTCTATTCTAAACGAGTGAAAGTATAAACAATTAAAAATGTGAAAATGGGAATTCTGATAAATTATTGACAATTTGCCTTTAATGAATATGCCTGATAAATTACAAAGTCTTTAGAAAAATACAGTAACAGAGGGGTTAAATTCTTCAATTATAACCAAATCTTGTAACTGCGTAATTTGACTTGGAAACAAGTTTTCTAACTAACCAGATTTGAAAATGTCCTTTAACTTCCTGTCCTGATGATGCAACAGGATGTTAGAGGAAAATGTCCTAAAGTGAGGGGCAAATCCCATTTTAGTTGTCCCCAGAACAGGTGTCCCATTGGGCAATTTCCCTTTATCTCTTGTTCTGGGGACAACTCTAAACATTTGGATTTCCCATAATTTTCTTTCTCTTTAGCAGTGATCAACAGTACAGATAGAGAGCCAAATTTCCCCAGTGGGGACATAGACAGCAATAAGAACTTGACAGAAGGTCTAACCCTTCCCCACTTTATTAAAAAAAAAGCTTTTGCCTTGACAATCACTTTAAATTCTACCTGTTCTCTTCTTCAGACAATGAGAAGATTGAGCTACAGTGGAACACTGGCAGTAACACCAACGTTAAGAAGATCCTTTCCAAACTTCCAGAATTTAAATTCTCTTACCCAGAGACTATAAAGACTTATGCCAACGATGTGCTGGACCAGAAGGTTGCTCAGACCGACATGACCCTCCGCCATATTGTGTCACAGTCACTGGTGGTAAGTTATAGTCAACTGTCCATAACATATCAAATATAAGAATATGGATGATACCCTGGGCTTAATATTGCAAAAGGAGGTATCTAAACTGTGAACTGCTTGAAATGAAATTTTGAGATAACATGACGCTCAGTTCTCACATTCCCCAGGTTGATAGTACTTGCAATGTCCAGCAATTTAGTTAACCTACGGTATGTGATACTACAAGCAAGGTATGAGTTAGGCATTAATTTACTAAAAAGGGTAGAGCAATTGCTTCAGTTTACAGTACTTAAACTGAATTTTAATTCTGAAATTAGACACAGGCTTAAAAAAAAAAAAGTAATAAGAAGAGAGAGAAAGTCAAAACATAGTCAACAGTCCAGATGCAATACTGAAGGCAAATAGACTATGCAAGGGAATTTGTGTGGGACTTTTACTTGTACAATCTAAAATATTGTTTTTTTTTATTATTATTATTTGCCTTGCACATGATTGTGTACTCTTTGTAAAGTGATTTTTCAGCAAATCCCGCATACTGCAACTAATACACTTTTTCTGTACTGTTGGATATACATTTGGCACTCTCTGTTCTACCAACCCTGCCACTTTTCTTTAGAAAGCCTGTTGGAGTCTGTCAGACCCTGGAGGGGTGTCTTTGAGAAATAAGTTGTTGCAGCAAATCAGAATACCAATCTAAATCTGAATTACCTTCTTTTTAAACAAATAAAAAACCTGACATGAAGGATCTCAGAAATTATGCATCTGTAACTGATGTGTGAAAAGAATAAGGAATATCCTTTGTGTTGCTTTTGTATTTTTAGGCAGCTGACAATTGGTTGCAGAAGGCATCAAAGGAAAGTCCGTATGCACAAACACTTGCCAATAAATTGACTGCATTGAAAGAAATGGATCTGCAACAACTGGGCATTCCACCATTCCCAGATGATCTATTTTTGAAAAGGTAAGGATTGACCTGGAGTTGTTTCTATAAGTGAATAGAGTTATACGAATACAAAAAGAGGAACTTCATGCATATGTCCCTTGAGCTCATGCATGTATTCACCGTTATGTGCGATTTTCAAACTGTGTTAAGTGTAGTAGTCATAAATCCTTCTTTAATTTAAATTCACAGCACCCTGTACACACACCTGGTGGAATTTAAGGTCAGGGTGATAGTGGGAATGTCTAGTGATATGCAGCTATGACAGGATGATGATTTCTGCACTGGTGTTGGGTGGGGAGTATTTAAGCAAAGTTGAAGGATGATTAGGAGTTAGGTCTGAGACTTTGCAGAAAAGTAATTTCAGTATCAGAAAGTTGTCTTCAGTATATATCAGAAGAATAGCATGAAGAAACTTACTGAGTCCAAGACTGCCTGCATGAAAACAGTTCAACTCAGCCCAGGTTCACACTGAAATCACACGTCAGTCCCGATTTCGGCAGCAATTTCACAGACATCTGTGCTGGTCTCTGCACATATGTCAATGCAAATCACACCCCTGAAATCGCAAAAAGTAGTACAGAAATACTTTTTGAAATTGGTGTGGCGCCGCAAATGCAGCGAGGACGGTGCCGTTGCCAGCAATTGCCGCCGATTTGACATGTCAAATCGCATGTCAAAACGCACCAATGTGAACCAGGGCTAATGCACTAGCCATTCTAACAGCTTGAAGACTTTTTTCTTTGGAGGAGTACAACCCACATCTTGGTTCTATGCTTGAACATATCTTGTTTAGAAATGATTTGCTTATCAACCTTTTTTTTTTTTTTTTTGCAGTGATGGAAGAATTGCCTATCGTTTTAACAAGGATAGTATTACCTTCAATATCCCGTTGCCCTATGGTGGAAAGCCATCCCACCAAGTGGTGCCATGGGCAGTAAGGTCCCCAGCCCTGGAGCTGAAGTCAGCAGGAATAAGTGTCCCATCTCAAGAGTTCAGGGTTCCAGCTTTCACTATCCCTGAGTATTACCAACTTAGAGTGCCCCTAATTGGCCTTCTGGATGTCTCATCTAACTTAAATAGCAACTACTACAACTGGTCAGCATCCTATTCTGGAGGCAATGCTACTAGTGACATCTATCGGTTCACTTCTAGATACCAAATGAAGGCAGATGCTATTTTGGAAGTTTTGTCATATTCCATTGATGGTAGGTCCTTTTTCTAAGGAACTTGCAGCTTTTTGCTTATGTATTTGTGTGTTCACAGTTCCACTATGTATACATGTTTCTATACAAAACTGTCCTGAAGAAGAACCCAATATAAACATGTGAAAACAACTTCTTATAGTAAATTCCCATAACCCTAACTTGAGAACTCCAGCACTTTCCTGATAAAGCCATTTGAGATTGTGCTACAACAGAGAAGTGGAATTCCCTGAAGTCAGCAGTATAATATAGATAGTGTATGATCCCAAGGGCTGGCACAGATTGATAATTGAGTGTGCTGTATTTCCTGCACTCAGCTAAAAACACATGTGGGATAATTGGTTTGAATACTCAAGCTAAAATAGTTTTGGGCTGCAGAGATTTTAATTTTAATATACTGTATGTATAGTATAATGTATGGTCAATATATAAGCAAGACTCTTCGTGGTGTTTTGTACAATGCTTACTAGACTGAAGACTAACAGTAGCTCTTGTTGTATACAATTTAATATTTATGACTGTTCTATGATAGCTAATTCACTATCAAGTGAAAGGTTGCAGCTCCTGGTATCACCATGCTATTTGTGAAGCTAGGACTCCTCTGATAAGAGCTTGGTAGGGAAGGTTATAAGTAGTCAAATAATTGTTTTCCTAATTTGGAAATCTTTTATAAAAGATTTGTCTATATAGCTGTACAGCACTTTTTTTAGCTTCCAATGAAACATTTGAATCTTATTGGTGATACATCAAGCAGAGGGGCAGAAAGTTACACCCTGCAGATATAGGAAGCAGTTTCATCAACCAGGGCTTTCTGACATGCTTCAGTGGATTACATAGAATACAAATTAGGAAATGTATGCTTTCTGACACGCAGTGTTTCCTGGCTAGAATTATTTCTTCACTAGCTAATTTCACTTGTGATCTAGAGTTGGTCTTTTATCAAATATGGTTACAGGCAAAACACTGACAAATTCTGTAAATGCACACAAAATAATTTTGTTATTTGGAAGGGAATATTGTGCATACATTTATTTTATTTTATTTTTTATTTTGCAGGTTCCGGGGTAGCAACATATGATCCAATGAAAGCATTAAGTCTGTCCTATGAGGGATCTTTAAGCCATACCTTGCTTGAATCAAGCATGAGATTCAGTGAGCAGTACAACTTCAGGAGTAACCAGATCTTTAAAGGATCCTATGCATATCAGGCCAGAAGTGTTCTGGGATTAGATACCTCTGGAGCGCTTTCAGCCAAGTCATCAATAGCAAATAACATACTGACAACAGAGGTTGAGACTAATGAGCGTTTCGCCTTAGCATCATTGTTTGCCAACAGTGACTTTAGGCTTGTCACCACATTCAACACTGACAATTTCCAGGCTAAAGCTGATTCCAACTTTCAGTTTGATTCCTCTTTCTTGAAAGCCACCAATAAGATGTCTGGAATGTTCTTGACAGAAGCTGTGACAATGTCTTCAACCACTGAACTGCTTGATGGAGCTCTTGTTAACACCATGTCTTTAGATTACAGGAATAAACAGCTCACTCTGAAGTCAGATACAAATGGAAATTACTACAATCTGGTTGGGTTAAACAAGCTTGAGTTCACCATTTCAAAACAGATGGCTGCTGTACGCTCTGAATGCCAGGCAAACTACAAGCGTAACAGATTCTACACTCTCCTAACTGGCTCCCTGAATTCTCTTGGTCTAGAACTAAATGCTGACCTGACCCTCAATAATCAGCAAAGTCGAGCTGCTCACAAAGCTACTTTAAAGCTTAGCCAAGATGGCCTGTCTAGCAGTGCAACAACCAGTGTCAACTTTAATCCCCTAATGCTAGAAAATGAGTTTAATGCTGGAATTGGAAGTTCGGGAGCAGTGATGAAAATGATGGCAAATGGACGATACAGAGAGCACAGTGCCAAGATTTCTGTTGATGGAAAAGTTGCCATGATGGAACTGTCTTTGGGTAGTGTTTATCAAGCTACAATTCTTGGTTTAGACAGTAAGAATCTGTTCAACTTCAGGATTAGCCGAGAAGGACTTAAATTCTCAAACAACCTAATGGGCTCATATGATCAAGTGAAACTTGAAAACAGCAATGATTTAAGCATTGTGGGAACGACATTACAGTTTACCTCTAAATTTGAAAATTCCTTAAGCTCTGACAAGTTCCACAAGCACAGATTTGAATTCCAGATGCAACCTTACACTATGACATCTTTGCTGAATAACGAACTACAATATGGCTCTTTGGAATTAACCAACGGAGGCCAGCTTCAACTTGAATTATTCAAGTTAAATATCAATGGCAATATCAGAGGTGCATTTAACAAAGATGAAATAAAGCATTCCTATGGATTCTCAGTTGGAAACCTGGCTGCAAATCTGAACACAGACACTGTTGCGAATATACAAGGAACAGCCCACACACATAGATTTACCCTTGATATTGCTGGCCTCTCAGCCTCACTTAGCAGCAACACAAACTGTGAATCAAAATATATGCGCTTCAGCAACATGATCCGTTCTGTTGTGGAACCATTCACCATTACCATTGACTCTCAGACCAATGGAGATGGGAGACTGCTGATCTTTGGGGAACAATCAGGACAGCTTTACAGTAAATTAATCCTAAAAGCTGAGCCTCTTTCTTTCAACTTAGTCCATAATTACCGAGGATCCACCAGACATTCATTAGGTACAGGCAATACACACGAGACCCTTCTAGATTACAAAATCAACCTGTTGTTCACACCAGCAGAGCAGCTAAGTTCTTTGAAGCTGAAGAGCAGCCTGAACCAAAACACATACAACCAAGACTTTAGTGCATACAACAACGCTGATGGTATTGGAGTTGAGATTAATAGCCAGGCCTTGGCAGACCTCTTAATCTTGGACAAAGAGATCCGTCTACCATTTGCCCGGTTTAATCCAATTGATGCATTAAACTTAAGAGACACTGTAAACAGTCCCCAAGAGTTCAGCATTTCTGGACATATAAAGTATGACAAGAATAAAGACATGCATGTCATCAGTTTGCCTTTTATCGAGAACATATCCTTGTATTTTGAGAAAATAAGAACTGTATTGATTAATGCCCTACAAGCACTGCAGAATTCATTGAATGAAGTGAATATTGATCAATATGTACAGAGATACAGAAGGGCAGTGGACCCCGCTGTGCAGAAAGTAATAGACTATGTGGAAAATTTGAATGTAGACGAAAAAGTTAGAGCAGCAAAGGATAAAATATACACATTAGCCAAAGAATATAAAGTTACTGCAGGGGAACTGCAGTCTGTAGTTGAGGAGTACTTTGCAGCAGTTCAGTACCGCCTACAGGTCTATGTGAATGAAATGGACAGATACATAAGAGATAATTATGACTTTGAGCAGCTTAAGAGGGCTGTTGAGATGTTAATACAAAGATGTGTTGACAAACTGAAGGCTTTAGATTCTGAATACAGAGTTCGGGAGAAGATCTTTGAATTGGTTCAGAACATACGTGTGCAGCTGGAAGAATTTAATATCAATGATTTAGGACAAAGCGTTGCTGCCTGGATTCAGAATGTAGATGATCAATATCAAATAAAAGCTGGGCTGCAAAGACTCTTACAACAAATTCAAGTGTATGTTTACAAAGTTGATCTTGACCAAATATCACAAAGCATAAAAGCAGCACTGCAAAGCATTGATATATCCCAATATGTAGTAAAGATAAGAAACTCTTTGCCAGTTGAGAAGCTCAGTGTTGTTATAGAACACATAAAAAATTTTATTACCACACAGATGGAGGAATTTGAAATCGGTGAGAAAATAAATGTTGTTGTTGACAAACTACAAGACTTTGTGGCCGACTATGAACTTGATAAAAAAGTGGAAGTTATTCTAGAAAAGTTTGTTGAGTTCCTCAACCAGCAGAAAGTCAAGGAGACCATGAAAAAAATAGCAGATATGCTCAATAACATTGATATCAGACTATATTATAAACAAGTTCTCACTTTTGTTGATTCCACAGTCAAGCAAGTGAGAGACTATGACTTTAAGAAGCTCATTGAGCACATCAATTACTACCTTGATATTGTAATTAAGAAGATGCGGTCTTTCGATTATGACAAGTTTGTGAATAATATCAACATGTGGATAAAGGACACAACCGAAAAGCTAAATGATAAAATGAAAGCCTTGGAACTGCCTCAGAAGGTTGAAGCCTTAAGACAGTATTTAAATAATGTAAGAGCAGTGGTAACCGAATATCTTCAACAAGTAAGAGACACCAGACTTGCTGCCATCATGCAGTGGTATGACGATATCATGACCTCCACAGTACTAAATGAGTGGAAGACCAGGGTAATTGACCATCTTGAAGATTACAGAGACCGAATCTCTTCAATGAACATACAAGAAGAATGTAAGAAATATCTTCAACAATTGAGCCAGGCTTACAGGCGCTTCTTGATGTTTGTAACAGAGCAGTGGAACCTTGCAGCTATGAAGATTACAAGTTTTGCAGAAGAGAACAATATTAAAGAATGGTCTGACAAAGTTAAAGTTTTTGTAGAGGAAGGATTTGTTGTACCACAAATTAATATAGGATTTATCCACATTCCTGCATTTGAAGTTAGCCTCCGGGCTCTTAGGGAGGCGACATTCAGAACACCATTCTTTACTGTGCCATTCACTGATCTGGAAATCCAGTCTGTGGAGATTAATTTTAGAAAGCTAAAAGATATGGAAATTCCAACAAGATATGTTACTCCAGAGTTCACTATTTTGAATACCTATAAAGTACCATCATATGTTATTGATCTGAATGAAATTAAACTGAAAATTGTACGAGTAATTGACCAGATCATTTCAAGTGACTATAAGTGGCCACCTCCAGATGTTTTATTGAGAGATCTAAAAATGAGTGACATGGGGCTTCCTGAATTTTCTATTCCAGAAATCTATATTCCTAATATGCAACTTCCTGAATACAAAATCCCTAAATTAAATCTAGAAAATTTCAAATTTCCTGAAATACAGATTCCTGAATTCCAGCTTCCAAAGATTCCACACACTGTCTCTATTCCAACGTTTGGCAAGCTTTCTGGCTCATTCAAAGTGAGCTCACCATTTTTTAATATGGCAACTTTAGCTGAGGTCAAGAATACTACTGTATCTGAGAAGTCACCGGAAATCGTTGCATCCCTCACAACAGAAGCCACATCTATGATCGAGGCATTGGCTTTTACTTTTGGTGCTGATGCTCGCATTTCTGCTCCCTTGCTGGAACAGTTAATCTTCAAAGAAACTGTGTCATTGGCACACCGCAATGTGAAATTGGATCACTTTAGTGAGATCACTTTCTTGTCAAGTCACATTCAGACAACGGTCCAAACCAATGCTAATCTAAGAACTGAGAAGAATTCAGCTGAGTTGCAGAATTCAATTATTGTGAAAATACAAAAGAGAATAACAGCAGATGTTACAACAAAATATTCCCACAGATTCAATATTCCACAACTGGACTTCACCAGCCAGCTCGACCTTCAAAATGATATTGACACAACTGTGGACATTGGACGCATAACTCTTATATCTTCTGGTAAAGGAGGCTGGAAATGGGCTTGCCCATATTTCTCAGATGAAGGTACCCATCAAGCAGACCTAAAGTTCAACCTGAAAGGTGGCAACATTGAAATTTTGGGAACCAACAAGATCAATGACAAATATCTAAAATTAGATCAAAACCTCAAGTATGACTCAGTGTTCTTAAATTATGTGACACTTGAAATGATGTCAAAGGCAGATGCACCTAACATCGGAAACAGCATTGTGACAGCTAAAGGAAGGGCACAAGTTAGTGAGATGAAAATAGAACTAGAGGCAAACCATAACTCAGAGTTAGCAGGGCGAGCAACTGGCATAATAAACAACAATTTTGCCTTTTTGGCAAAGGCATTTGAAATAAAATTGTCTACTACTAACAATGGAAATCTCAAAGTCAGTTTCCCCCTTAAGCTCACTGGCAAGATTGACTTCATGAACAACTATGAGTTTACACTGAATCCTAACATTCAGCAAGTGTCATGGCAGGCTAATGGAAGGTTCAACCAATATAAGATTGCTCACACGATTTCACTAGGAAATAATGAAGAAAATATTGCAGCTGTTTTGGAAATGAACGGGGAAGCTGTTCTTGACTTTCTGACAATTCCAGTCTCTATTCCAGAAATTACCATCCCATATACATCACTTAAAACAACACCAGTCCGAGAATTTTCTTTGTGGGAAAGAACTGGACTGAAAAATTTGTTGACATCAACCAGACAGAACATTGATCTGAATATAAAGCTTCAATACCAAAAGAACAAAGACACACATGCAATTCCTCTGCCATTAGACACACTTTTTGATTCTATAAATACAAACATGAAGACCCTTAGCAAAAAATTTGAAATTGGGCGAGACAAAACATTGAATTTTTTGGTGGATTCCTATAACCAGGCTAAGACAAAATTTGACAAATATAAAGTAGACAATCAGGTCAGCAGAATTCCAAGAACCTTTAGGCTTCCAGGCTACACCATCCCACTAGTCAACATTGAGGTTTCCTCTTTCTCTGCTGAGCTTCCAGCTTTTGGATATGTAGTCCCTAAAGAAATAAGCACCCCAAGCTTTGTAGTTCCAGTGATTGGATTTTCCATCCCAACCTACAAATTAGTTCTACCCTCACTTGAACTGCCTGTTCTTCATGTTCCAAATTCCTTACGCAGACTGTCCCTTCCCAAACTAAAGTTACCACCTGGACAGAACAGTATTTTAATTCCAGCTTTGGGTAACCTCACTTATGATTTCTTCTTTAAATCCAATGTGATTTCACTAACCACAAGTGCTGGGATATATAATCAGTCCGACATCTCTGCCCGGGTAAGCATAGCTTCTACCTCTGTTATTGAAAGCCTTCAATTTAATATGGATGCAACTACTTCTCTTACCAGGAAGAGAGGGCTAAAACTGGCAACAGGGCTAGCTCTGAAATCAGTCTTTGCTGAGGGAAAACATGAAAGTTCTATATCATTTGGAAAGAAAAACATGGAAGCATCTGTCATCACAAATGCACAAATGGACACAAGTCTGATAAAGAGCACCTTTAAACAAGAACTTAATGGCAACACAAAGACAAAGCCTACTGTTGTATCTAAAATGTCCCTCACGTATGACCTTAATGATGCATTATTTGGAAACACAGCTAAAGGAAATCTTATTCACACTTTAAATCTTGAAGGTCTTACATCTTACTTTTCAGGGGAAACTCATGTAAGGGCAGATATAAGTGGAACACTTTTGTCTAAACAGATGTTTAATGGATGGTTTAGCACTGATGCAAATGCCTACCTGAATTCCAATGGCCTCAGGTCATCTGTGAGTCTTGTGTCCAGATCTAAAGCAGACAGCATTGGAAACATGGAATTAGAAGAGAGTCTGGCTGTTGAAGCATCTATCAGCCGTGTTTTTGCCCTTTGGGAACATAAAGGAGAAAACTATTTCAGGATCACCCCACTTTTTACATCAAAGGGACAGCAAAGCAGCAAGGCAACACTAGAGTTGGCTCTTTGGAGTTTGCTGGCAGACCTTCAATTCCAGATTAACCAACCCAACTCATTCATTGAAGCTGCATCATTAAACCAAGGCATTTCATTAACCCTTAATACAGAGAAGCAAGAATTTAGTGTGAAAGGTCATGGCATTATAGAGAACCTTATTGCTGCTCATGACCTGAAGCTATCCAATGACCAGACAGAAGCTAGCATTATGGTTGGTGGATCCTTGCAAGGTTATGTAGATTTCCTAAAGTTAATCATACTTCCAGTGTATGATAGAAGTTTGTGGGATATCCTAAGGCTTGATATTACAACAAGCCCTGACAAGAAACAGTACTTAAATGCTTCTACATCACTAGTTTACACAAAAAGCAAGAATGGATTTTTCTACCCTCTTTCATCTGAGAAGCTAGGCGATGGCTATACAATGACATTCCCAGGATTTAGTTTCCCAAAAGATGCCCATCTTCCTTCTTCACTTCCAGAAGTCCAGTTCCCTAAAGTCCCCATAAATGTGCTATACACTGCAGGAGAAGATTCTAAAATATCTTTTGTTGAGCTTTCTGTACCACAATATCAAGTAACTCTGCCCAAATATACCCTTCCCAAAACTTTCTACAACTTAGATTTCAACAGTTTGTTCAACAAGATAGCAGACATTGACCTACCAACAATTGAAATCCCAGAGCAGAAAGTTGTGATCCCACCAGCAAGTATGAGAATGCCCGCTGGAATTTACATCCCAGCTTTTGGAGCCTTGTCTGGATCCATCCAGTTTACGACCCCGATATACAATCTCACTTGGACAAACAAAGTGGAAAACAACCCAGAAGGTCTTGTTGGTTCCATTGATGCTACCAGCAGTTCAACACTAAGATTCCTGGAGTTTGACCTAGATGGTGAGTTTCTTTATACCTCAGTATAAAATCCTCAAATGGTTATATGAAGTGGAAGAAAATTAGTATGCAGGATAAAATGCAAGTGAGCACAATGTGCATGCTTTTCCATAAAACAGGTAAGGTCAAGTAAAATAGCTCAATGTTCACTATGCTATTCCATAATGCAAAAAAGGTCAATTACCAGATCTTGTGACAGTTGTTATTGTAATTAGAAACTGTGGACTAAGAATTTAATTTATTCATTACCTCCTTTTATTTGCTTGCAGCTTCATTGGCTAGTTCTTTAAATGGAAGATCTCTGAATATCATTGGACAGGGAAGTCTTGCACACGTGGACCTGAGTGCTGTTTGGAAGGAGCAAACGTCTTTCAATGGATTAAGGTAACCAAAACCTCTTCACTTGTTCATACATTCATACAGTATCTCACAAAAGTGAATACATCTCTCACATTTTTGTAAATATTTTATTATATCTTTTCATGTGACAACACTGAAGAAATGACACTTTGCTACAATGTAGTGAGTGCACAGCTTGTATAACAGTGTAAATTTGCTGTCCCCTCAAAATAACTCAACACACAGCCATTAATGTGTAAACCACTGGCAACAAAAGTGAGTACACCCCTAAGTGAAAATTTCCATATTGCGCCCAAAGTGTCAATATTTTGTGTGGCCAGCATTATTTTCCAGCACTGCCTTAACCCTCTTGGGCATGGAGTTCACCAGAGCTTTACAGGTTGCCACTGGAGTCCTCTTCCACTCATCCATGATAACATCACGGAGCTGGTGGATGTTAGAGACCTTGCACTCCTCCACCTTCCGTTTGAGGATGCCCCACAGATGCTCAATAGGATTTAGGTCTGGAGACATACTTGGCCAGTCCATCACCTTTACCCTCAGCTTCTTTAGCAAGGCAGTGGTCATTTTGGAGTTGTGTTTGGAGTCGTTATCATGTTGGAATACTGCCCAGCGGCCCAGTCTCTAAAGGGAGGGGATCATGCGCTGCTTCAGTATGTCACAGTACATGTTGGCATTCATGGTTCCTTCAATGAACTGCAGCTCCCCAGTGCTGGCAGCACACATGCAGCCCCAGACGACGACACTCCCACCACCATGCTTGACTGTAGGCAAGACACACTTGTCTTTGTACTCCTCACCTGGTTACCGCCACACATGCTTGACACCATCTGAACCAAATAGGTTTATCTTGGTCTCATCAGACCACAGAACACGGTTCCAGTAATTCATGTCCTTAGTCTGCTTGTCTTCAGCAAACTGTTTGCAGGCTTTCTTGTGCATCACCTTTAGAAGAGGCTTCCTTCTCGAACGACAGACATACAGACCAATTTGATGCAGTGTGCGACGTATGGTCTGAGCACTGGCAGGCTGCCCCCCCACCCCTTCAACCTCTGCAGCAATGCTGGCAGCACTCATACTTCAATTTCCCAAAGACAACTTTTGTATTTGATGCTGAGCATGTGCACTGTTCTGAGTGGACCCTGTCCTGTTAAACCACTGTATGGTCCTGGCCACCATGCTGCAGCTCAGTTTAAGTGTCTTGGCAATCTTCTTATAGCCTAGGCCATCTTTATGTAGACCAACAATTCAGATCCTCAGAGAGTTCTTTGCCATGAGGTGCCATGTTGAACTTCCAGTGACCAGTATGATAGAGTGAGAGCGATAACACCAAATTTAACACACCTGCTTACAATTCAGACCTGAGACCTTGTAACACTAACCAGTTACATGACACCGGGGAGAGAAAATGGATAATTGTGCCCAATTTGGATATTTTCACTTAGGGGTCTCCTCACTTTTGTTGTCAGCGGTTTAGACCTTAATGGCTGTGTTGAGTTATTTTGAGGGGACAGCAAATTTACACTGTAATACAAGCTGTACACTGATTACTTTACATTGTAGCAAAGTGTAATTTTTTTCAGTGTTGTCACATAAAAAAGATATAATAAAATATTTACAAAAATGTGAGTGGTGTACTCACTTTTGTAAGATACTGTATATATTGGGGGTTATTTACTAAAGGCAAATTCACTATGCACTACAAGTGCACTGCAAGTGCACTTGAAAGTGTACTGAAGTGCACTTGGAAGTGCAGTCGCTGTAGATCTGAGGGGGACATGCAAGGAACATAAAAAACAGCATTTTAGCTTGCACATGATTGGATGATAAAATCAGCAGAGCT
The DNA here is from genome assembly GCA_037952925.1 of Lithobates clamitans. NCBI lineage: Eukaryota > Metazoa > Chordata > Amphibia > Anura > Ranidae > Lithobates > Lithobates clamitans. The sequence goes on along the minus strand of JBBGZY010000292.1, from coordinate 6,163,676 downwards.
TCCCCTCATTTCAGATCTTCCCCTCAGATCTACAGCACTTTTAGTGCACTTTCGAGTGCACTTGTAGTGCAAAGTCGATTTGCCTTTAGTAAATAACCCTCATTGTCTTTTTGTAGAGTTGGCTAGGAAAATAGTCCATTAGGTTGACCAATCAAGCCCTAAAATCTATACCTCTTGCTCGGCAGTTCAAAACCAAACTAGAAGATATTATCCCAGCTCAGGGTCTTTCAGTTTTCCCCTCATTTGGTCACAGGAAATGACTCCTGGGAAGGTTCTGCTTGCTACAAAAATCACCCTGTAAATGTTCTGCTTTTGCATAGAGTCTATATTGTTTTTATCATGCATTTATAGTCAACAGCGCAAGTTTTTTTTTGTAATTTCCTATTTTACATTTCTATTTAGGATGCAAGGCCACAATCTTCAAATAGACATAACTAGCCCGACATTCACCAATGTACAAATAAAATGCCAACATGATGAAAATGGCGTTTCCTCATCCATATATTCTCCATCTTGTGGAACTCTGGGGCTTCAACTGGAAAGGGACTCAAAGACTATCAAAATTAGGCTCTACAGCCGTTCTTTGGTAAGTATCTTTGCTTTTAGTCCTTCTATAAGAAAATGTAGTATATACAACATATGTAGGTCCGGCCTAAACTTTTTTTTTTTTACTTTTGTGGTGTGGAAAAATTAGAACATCTGCCAGGTTTTTACTGCTATCTGGGGCTTTGCTAGAGAGCCTGGCTGTCATCAGGGTCACTAGTACTAGCGGCTTCATTGGAAGATTCAACTTCTGTTCTTGGTCTAGTGCTAACCTAAAATTTGGCATTTTCTTTTACTGTCAGTGATCATGGTAAACAGGATAAAAAGAGAGATTGAGTCTCCCTAACGGGCACAGACAGCAATAAAAAACCTGTCATGTATTCTAATCCCTCTCCACTCTATGCAAAGCTAAAAAGAAAATTGCCTTTATTTAGAGTTTAACTCTATGTACAACATAATGCTTGGGAAAATTAGGCTAACAGCTTAGTACACACTATAACAAAAGTGTTGATTATTATGGTACATTTGATCTTACAAGTTCTGCACAGCTTATTGTTAATGCTTTTCATGTCCTACAGGCATCTTCTGGAAAGGACACCTTAATTCTGAAAAATGAGATATCCCTAAAAAACCCAGATAGGATTCAGAACAAACTGAATTGGAGAGAAGAAGCTGCTCAAGATGTTCTCAATGGTCTGAAGGAGAGACTGCCCAAGATGTCTGATGCTGTCTACAGATGCATCAACAAATACCACAAGGAACACTTAGGAATGGACATGAAAGATGCTAGCCTACTTATGAAGGAACATCTTCAGTCCAAGGTTTCCGCAACATACCAATCTGCAGCCAATCAAATTGACAAGATGGAATATCAGCTTCGGTCAGCTGCCAGAGATACTAGCGGTAAATATGCTGATGTTGTGTACAGAGCACAACAGTTGTACCAGCAGCCACCAGACATGTCATACCTTATGAGTGATGGTGAGCTGGGAGCTCAGCTTTATGATAAATCAATTACCGTAATAAGAAGTTACCAAACTACAGTGAGAGATATAATTGATGCTTCTGTTGAGTTTTTAAAGAGCACCAGATTTCAGTTACCAGGCCAGACCCAAAAATACTCTGGGGAAGAGCAGTTCTCTATGGGGATGAAATGGGCAACTTCAACGATTGAAGCATGCATTGAGAAAATCCAGCAGCTTCTTGATAACCTAATTCAATCAATTAATAACACTAACTTCAAAATCCCTGGCACAGACACAGTTATTGAGGGCAGACAAGTCGTCATTGCTGTAAAAGACTTTCTGAAAGAACTCCAGCATATTACTGAAAAGATTTTCATTGATCTCCAAAACGTCAGCCTTGAGAAATATCTGCAGCATCTTAAAAGTTTGATTCAAGAGATGTCACAAAAATCTGAAAAACTAATTGAAGCCCTTAGGTCTAGAAACTACCAAGATTTGAAACACCAAACTCAACAGATGTACAATGATGCAGTGAACTCCAACTATGTACAGTATGCTAGTGACCTTGCTGATAGAATCATAAAGAGCACCAGTCATTTGGTAAAAGTTTGCCAGAATCTATGTGAAGAACTTTCAGAGAAAACGAAGCAGCTTCTAATCTATGCCAGGGCCTTGCGAGAAGAGTATTTAGATCCAAATATTGTGGGATGGTCAGTGAAATATTATGAGCTGGAAGAGAAAGTCGTTCAGTTCTTCAAATTCATCATGGATTCACTGAAAGAACTTCCATCAAAATATGGAGTGGATGTCTCAGAATATGCAGACAAAATGAAAGAATTTTTGAAGGAATACTATGAGCAAGCCATGATACTAGCAACCAATGCAGAAAACAAAGGGCAGAGGCAGGTCAGGGAATTTGCATTAAAGGCAGAGGAGAAAATTAGTGAGTGGTCAAACACTGCCAGAAAAGCCGCTGTGGAACATTCACAACTCCTCAATGCCAAACTCAAGGAAGCATACAATCAATTTTTGAGTTCTTACGAAAAATTCCTCACTGAAGCCAATAAACTTATTGATCAAGTCATCCAAAAGTACAATGACTTTATAGAGTTCATCACACAGATGTTGCAAAATTTGCAGAATTCAGCCAGTGAGGGAATGAAAACATACCTTTCCACACGTAAAGGAGAAATTAAAGTGGATGTACCCCATCCCTTTGACTGGAAATCATTTGATGAAGTTCCTCAGGTGAGAAATGACATCATAGCTAAGAGGATGGAAATTGCACGTTCCATGGTCCTTGAAGGCATTGACAAAAGCTCAAAGAAATGGGAAGAAGTACAACTCTTTATCAAAAACCAACTTGAAGATGGAAAACTCAGTGCACAGCAGATTATTGAAAATATTTCTAACTGGAAGAAAAACTGAACAGATATTATGTACTGTAGTAGCTGAACATTAGGGTTTTTACTGTGAAAACAATAACAACAGTCAGTTTATATTACATTTTAAAGCTATTGTTGTTTCTTTTATTGAAAAAAATAAAAAATAAATTGTTGTTATTTCTAAAAGTTGAACTAATAAAATACCTTTGTTATAAGCTGGCATTTTAACTATTTTCTCTCTCTCTCTCTTTACATTATATATAATCAACATTAAAATGCATCCTAACATTTGCCTTCAATGACTTTTCTTTAAAGTGAAACAGTTGTGATTTTTGACAGATTTTAAGAGAAGTAGTATAATACTGCTCTCTTTATATCACTTTAAGTAATTTCTGTTAACACATATCTAAACCTAAAAACAAAAATGTAATTTATTGCATCTTACCAGTCCTTGGATGTGGCTGTGAGCTGAGCTGAAATCATAAACATTACCTTTAATGTGTAAACTACTGTACTAGTTCTATCAACCATATAATAGTGACAACCAGCCATTTTTGAAGTCCAGCCTATATGACAATCATGGCTCCCTCCATAGATACAATGAAGAAATAAGCATGGGCACCTAGGGACATGAAATGTGTTATCTGAAGGATTACCAGGTGAAAATAAAGGAAAGAAAAAGTATGACAAAAAAGAAAAGAAATGAAGCCACTGCATCTCTTACATTTTTGCCTTTTGATTTAGATACACTTTAACAATTTATTGATATGCAGCAGGGACAGATTTTCCTTAATGGAACCTACGGGTATACAACCTTTTGGAGCTCGAAGAAATTCCCCCGTGACCAAAACAGTGAAAAGCTTTGCTGTCCATGGGCCTAATTTGCCTAATAGCAACTCCTGTTCTGTATACAGTAATCATGCTGGTTTAGAAAGTGGTGTAGAATATGTTTTACAACTTACATTAGGAAGGCCTGGAACATGAAATTTGCCAAAAAAAGTTTATTATATAGAGTCATGAAGAAAGAAAGTAACGAGCAATATTGGTATACCAATAATTTTATAGCAGATCTTATTATTACAGTGTATGTCAGGACAAAATTAAAGAAAACACATACGGTGCCTTGAAAAAGTATTCATACCCCTTGCAATTTTCCACATTTTGTCATGTTACTGTATATCCAAATAGGTAAATGTATTTTATTGGGATTTTATGTGATAGACCAACACATAATTGTGTGGTACATGGTACATAATTGTCAAATGGAAGGAAAATGATAAATGGTTTTCATTTTTTTTTACAAATAAATATCTGTGTGGCGTGCATTTGTATTCAGCCCCCTTTTCTCTGATACCCCTAACTAAAATGGAGTTGAACTTATTGCCTTTGGAAGTCACCTAATTAGTAAATAGAGTCCACCTGTGTGTAATTTAATCTCAGTATAAATACAGCTGTTCTGTGAAACCCTCAGAGGTTTGTTAGAGAACCTTAGTGAACAAACAGCATCCTGAAAGACAGGGAACACACTAGACAGGTCAGGGATAAAGTTTTGGAGAAGTTTAACGCAGGGTTAGGTTATAAAAAATATCCCAAACTTTGAACATTTCACGGAGCACTGTTCAGTCCATCATCCGAAAATGGAAAAGTATGGCACAACTGCAAACCTACTAATACATGGCCATCCACTTAAGCTGACAGACCGGGCAAGGAAAGAATTAAACAGTGAAGCAGCCAAGAGGCCCATGGTAACTCTGGAGGAGCTGCAGAGATCCACAGCTCAGGTGGGGGAATCTGTTGACAGGACAACTATTAGTCATGCACTCGACAAATTTGGCCTTTATGGAAGAGTGGCAAGAAGAAAGCCGTTGTTGAAAGAAAGCTATAAGAAGTCCTGTTTGCGTTTTGCCAAAAAGCCATGTGGGGGACACAGCAAACATGGGAAAGAAGGTGCTCTGGTCAGATGAGACCAAAATTGAACTTTTTGGCCTGAAAGCAAAATATTACGTGTGATAGAAAACTAACGCTGTACATCACCATGAACACACCATTCCCACTGTGAAACATTGTGGTGGCAGCATCATGCTGTGGGAATGCTTTTCTTTACCAGGGACAGGGAAGCTGGTCAGAGTTGATGGGAAGATGGAGGGCAATACAGGGCAATCTTAGAAGGAAACCTGTTAGAGTCTGCAAAAGACTTGAGACTGGGGTAGAGGTTCACCTTCCAGCAGGACAACGACCCTAAACATACAGCCAGAGCTGCAATGGAATGGTTTTGATCAAAGAATATTTATGTGTTAGAATGGCCCAGTCAAAGTCCAGATCTAAATCCGATTGAGAATCTGTGGCAAGACTTGAAAATTGCTGTTCACAGACGCTGTTCATCCAATCTGACAAAGCTTGAGTTATTTTGCAAAGAAGAATGGGCAAAAATGTCACTCTCTAGATGTGCAAAGCGGGTAGAGACATCCCCAAAAAGACTTGCAGCTGTAATTGCAGTGGAAGGTGGTTCTACAAAATATTGACTCAGGGGGGCTAAATACAAATGCACGCCACACTTTTCAGATATTTATTCGTGAAAAATTTTGAAAACCATTTTCTACTTCACAATTATGTGCTACTTTGTGTTGATCTATCACAGAGGTCCTCAAACCGCCCCAACAGTCATGTTTTCAGGATTTCTATTATTTTGCACAAGTGATTTAATCAGTTTCACCGCCTTAGTGATTACCACAGCCGTTTCATCTGAGGGAAATCCCGAAAACATGACCTGTTGGGGTGCCTTGAGGATTGGAGTTGAGAAACACTGGTCTATCACATAAAATCCCAATAAAATACATGTACATTTTTGGTTGTAACATGACAAAATGTGAAAAATTTGTTGACTCACTAGAAATGCACTCCTAATTGAAAACATGCAACATTTTGTGGACTCTGATTTACATGAAATGGTGTGAGCCCTGCCCTGTTGTGTTTTGCTAAATGACTGAACCACCCCAATCCTAATTTTCACAACATAGAATGGAATTGTTCTGTAGTCTAAGATAAGAACTTGATGAGTTAATAAGGCCCCTTGCGATAACTCAAGGACACAGGACAGTTCTGAATTGCTGACATGATCAACAGTTTTTTTTTCACTTATTGAACAAATATAATAAAATGCTTTGAAGAACAAAAAAAAAGTTAATTGTAAAGGCTGACATACACTTTAATGTAAAATATATTCTTCATTACATTATCCATATACAAAACGTATGTGTTACTCAGGTTCTTTGAATACTGTAAGTTACCTGCAAATCTGTATGTATGGAAGATTTGGAGATAAACAATATGAACATCTCACGTAAAATTAGATTTCCCTTACTTTTTTTATTTACCATACTCCATAATATAATAACCCCCCACCCACACTACCACAATCATCCTTCCCAAAAATGTCAATGCCAAATCCCAGAAAAAATTGAAGGTTTTGATTGTTCTGTAGTATCAGAAAGCTGACACTGAAAAACCTGAACATTATGCTGGCCATACACGCACAGAATTTTGCCCGTTTGGAGACTAAATGATTATTCGTCGGTAGAAAGCGAATTGGCCACTAACTGACAGAATAAACCCATTTACATGATCGTTTCCATGATCGTAGAGACTGTTGGATAACAATAAAAACATATATAAATTATACAAGACAGAATATTCTTATCGTTTCGATTACAACATACACATACACACTTTAGTTGAAATGGTAAAAGTTTTCATTTCAGATCCATCGACATTAGCCAGGCCCCAAGTTGGGTCCACTAACAGCACGATTGTTGAATGATCTTTCCGAAAACTACTAATTTTCGGACGAAATTTTGTGCGTGTATGGCCAGCATTAGTCATCTAGTATGGATAATGGATTTATCCTAGCCACTGATTAAGTTACATAGTTACATAGTTAGTCAGGTTAAAAAAAGACACAAGTCCATCTAATTAAACCTATAAAAGGGGGGGGGGAATTAACAATCCCATATACACAATCCTATACCCTCAGTTGATACAGAGGAAGGCAAAAACCCCAGCAAAGCATGATCCAATTTGCTCCAGCAGGGGAAAAAAAAATCCTTCCTGATCCTCCGAGAGGCAATCAGATATTCCCTGGATGAACTTTATCTATAAATGTTTGTATCCAGTTATATTAAGTTTAAGCAATGGGCCATCAGAACAACACAGCCAGGATGAAGGAACAAAACTGTCCTTTTATTAAATCCCAACTCCATCCATAACCTTTTTGTCTCTTTTGGAAAGACTGGATAGAAGAACTTAAGTAGAGTTTACTGGCACCCTTACTCTACTGAAGCGCGAACGCAGAAGAGCTGAAAGAGCCTGGAGAAGAAACCCTACTAAGGAAAACCATTCAAACTACAAAGCTCTCACCGAGAAATATCACAAAGCAATCTTCAAAGCAAAAAAAGAACATTTCTCGCACAATATCTCAAGAGCCTTAAACCTCCCTCGGGAACTGTTCAAAATAGAGCCCAGACTATGAACCCAACCTGCCTGGAGCCCCCAGCAAATAAAACTCAAGAATTTTGCAATAAGCTATCGGACTTCTTCATCGACAAAATCGATAACATCTGGAAAACAATTCAACAGAAAAAAACTACCAACCTCAATCAACGAAAGCAAAAAGAGGAAATTGATACAAACATCACACAAGAACCGAAATGATCACTAATCCCAATCACCACTGACAGCACCAAAAACATCATCAGAAGCCTCAGAGACAGCACTTCACCAAACGACATCATACCCACAAAACTTCTGAAAGAATGTTCCGACATCCTCGCTCCCACTATAACACACCTCATAAATCAGTCATTCAAAGAAGGGACTGTCCCGATCGCCCTCAAGCAAGGCATCGTCAAACCTCTTCTAAAGAATCCCAACCTCGACCCTAAAGACCCTAACAACCGCAGACCGATAACAAGTCTCAACACCATCTCCAAGGTCATGGAGAAAGCAGTCGTACAACAGCTACAACTCCACCTGGACACACACAGTCTCTTGGACCCCCTGCAATCAGGCTTCCGCCCAGGCCACGGCACAGAAACGGCACTCCTCAAAGTATGGGACGATTCCCTCGAAGCTGCAGATGACAGAGAATCAAGTCTCCTGGTACTGCTGGACCTCAGTGCAGCATTCGATACAGTGGACCACAACACCCTACTCATCCGCCTCACAGAAGTAGCGGGAGTCACAGATTCTGAGCTACAATGGTTCACATCGTTCCTGGAAAATCACTCTCAGACAGTGAAACTAGGAGCCTTCACCTCTGAAACCCGGGCAATATCGTATGGAGTCCCTCAAGGGTCACTTTTATCACCAGTCCTCTTCAAAATCTATATCCGTCTGCTCCTCCAAATCATCAGAAATTCGGACCTCCGCTACCACTCGTACGCTGACGACACGCTACTTTTGGATCACCGGACAAAAAGACCACTATCAACAACTAGAAGAATGCCTCACATTGATAGACAACTGGATGACCACTAGCTACCTCAAACTCAACGGATCCAAAACAGAGCTTCTCCTACTACATGCAAACAAAAACTAAAAAAACAAGAACCCTTGGACTCCGCCCACCGTCTTTGGACAGACCATCGCCCCAAGCATCAAAGTCAAAAGTCTTGGAGTCATTTTTTGACTCAGAAATGTCAATGGATGCACAAATTGGATCAGTAGTCAGCGGATCTCACCACCTTCTTCGCCTCATCCCCTTCTTTCCTAAAGAGGACAAAGCGGCAGTAGCTGGAACCATCATTAACTCCCGACTCGATAACGCAAACTCCTGACTACCTAAATACCAGATTGCACGCCTACAACTCATCCAAAACACCGCAACAAGACTGATAACAGTCTGAGGAGCCCACATTGGCTAACCATAAAGGATTGGATGACATTCAAGACCCTCTGCCTCACCCACAAATGCCTACATGGAAACCTGCCTCAATACCTATGCGAGAAAATAAAACGCTACGTACCTAATCGCAGTCTTCGATCAACCCACCAAAACCTCCTCCATGTTCCCAAATCCCGCTACAAATCAAAGGGAGAATGAAGATTCGCAGTCCAAGGACCACGGCTATGGAACACTCTACTGACCAACATCCGTATGGAAGAAACCATCAGGCCTTCAGGAAGAAACTCAAGACCTACCTCTTCTAACAAGCTGGACCCACAGGAGGGACCAAGCGCCTTGAGGTGATTCAGTTCGCATTTGCAGCGCTATACAAGTCATTCATTCATTTAGTTGCCACCAGGAGAAGAAGACACATGCAGTAATCATAGCCTGACGGAGGTTCTAATCCTTCCTTTTTTAATAAAAGTGTTCTGTGCTGACAGAAAGTAAGGGGAAGTATGCCTCGCTGAAAGTTTATGCAGAATTATGGCTGCATAGGCGAATAAAACCTGCACTGCTGACCAAATAAAGTAAGAAAAACAAATACCCTGTCGTTTTAAAACAGATAGTCATTGGGCATAGACATTACTAGTTAAAGTGAACCTGTGCCCAGACTATGCACAACAGTGACGGCTGGTGAAGTTTTAGAATGGGGGTGGCAGACCCCGTCCTTCCTTTTTGACCCCTCCCACTTATCATAAGCCCCACCCCTTATATAATCCACCCACTCTGTCCCCTGTATTCCACTTGCTTCCACCCATGGTGCCAGCAAGGTGCCAGCAGTATACAGCTCAGCATCACATAACAGAGTACACAGCCCCAGAATCAGAGGACAGAGTGTATAGCTCAGCCTCACAGATCAGGGTATATAGCTCAGACTCACAGATCAGGGCATATAGCTCAGCATTACAGATCAGGGTATGTAGCTCAGCCTCACAGATCAGGGTATACAGCTCAGCATCACAGATCAGGGTATATAGCTCAGCATTACAGATCAGGGTATATATCTTAGCATCACAGATCAGGGTATATAGCTCAGCCTCACAGATCAGGGTTTATAACTCAGCCTCACAGATCAGGGTTTATAGCTCAGCCTCGCAGATCAGGGTATATAGCTCAGCCTCACAGATTGGGGTATATAACCCAGCATTACAGATTAGGTTATATAGCTCAGCATTACATATCAGGGCATATAGCTCAACCTCACAGATCAGGGTATATAGCTTAGCCTCATAGATCAGGGTTATAGCTCAGCCTCAAAGATCAAGGTATATAGCTCAGCCTCACAGATCAGGATATATAGCTCAGCATTACAGATCAGGGTATACAGCTCAGCCTCAAAGATCATGGTATACAGCTCAGCATTACAGATCGGGGTTTTGGCACGTCTTTGCTCATGGGGCACTAGCCCACATGTATTTTTCTTGCATTATATATTTTTTTGCATTGTGTCATTATTTATCCTATTTGTGTTAGTATATGCATTTTTGCTTTGCTATATTCAAGCAGTCACTGTTTCACCATTACCTTTATATATTAGGCTTTGTCTGCCCGCAACATTATAGTCATGTTGATGAGCTACGTTGCACTGCACTGCATCCTCACCATGTTCTTTTAGCATGTAGGATCCATTCATGCATTGGCCCGTTTCTTTTTTAGTTCACTTTGACACTTTAGTCATCTTTGTAGCTCCCCCTCACCTTCATTACAGCGCAACTACCATCTTCCCCCACTTTTATACCGCTCAGCCTCACAGATCAGGGTATTTAGCTCAGCATTACAGAACTGGGTATTGTCAGAAACCATGAAATCAGGCCGAGACAGAAGTACAGTTAAATCACACTTGTTTAATAACAAAAGTAAAAAGAACAAACGTAGTCAAAACATAGCCAAAGTTCAATAACCAGAACGGATAGTCAGCCAATCCAGAAGTCAGGGATCAATGTAGTGGAACAGCAAACAGGATCTGGAGCCAGAAGGGATATCAGCAAAGCAAGTCTTGAACAGGATCACAGGAGAATGTTTCTGTGATGTTGATCAAGGCCAAGGCAGAGAACCTCTGGACTGGACGGCTTAAGTAGGCAGGACTGACGAGCAGGATATCATCAAAAGCTGAGTAACTGTGGAGAGATAGGAGCTGGCAATTAGCCGCCAGCTGAGAGGCCAGCTCAGAGAAGGAGGGGCTGGTCCCAGCCCTGACGGTACCCCCTCCTCAATGACCCCCCCCTCAGAGGACCACCAGGCTTGAGGGGAAAATGTCTATGAAAATCACGGAGGAGGATAGGGGCATGTACATCTGAGGATGAGACCCAAGAGCATTCCTCCTGACCATACCCTTTCCAATGCACCAGGTACTTCATACTCCTCATGGTTTTCAACCTGTACAGGGTGAGGATGTGGCACCAAGGTGGTAAAGCGGTTGCAGACCCAAGGTTTTAATAAGGAGACATGAAATACATTTGAAATATGCATATTAGAAGGAAGGGCTGATGCGTAAGCCACTGGGTTAATCCTGCGAAGAATACGGAAAGTCCCAATAAACTGAGTTGCGCACTTCAGTGAAGAAACACAAAGTTGGAGGTTGCGAGTTGACAGCCAGTCAACTGTCCCCAACCTGATAGGAAGGCACAGGCAGGCGTCTGTGGTCAGCATGGAGTCTGTACCTATCATTGATTAGCATTTCGCAAAGCCTCCTGGACTTGTGCCCAAGTGGAACGAAGAACACTGAGATGCTCCTCTAATGCAGGAATACCCTGCGGAACAAACCACTCAGGCCACATGGAAGGTTGGAAACCATAATTCGCCATAAACAGGGACAATTGGGAAGCAGAATTCAAGGCACTGTTGTGAGCAAACTCTGCCCATGGTAATAGGTCTGACCAGTTGTTATGATGATCAGAAATATAGCAACATAAGAATTGCTCCAAGGACTGATTGTCTCGTTCTGCGGCCCCATTAGACTGCGGGTAATATGCAGAGGAGAAAGCAAGCTGAATTCCCAACTGTGCACAAAAGGCTCGCCAGAACCGGGACACAAACTGACTACCCCTATCCGAGACAATCACCTTGGGTAGCCCATGTAAGTGAAAGATTTCCAGAGCAAAAATGGAAGCCAGTTCCTTAGAAGTGAAGTGGGCAACTTCTTAAGTGGAATACAATGACACATCTTTGAGAATTGGTCAACCACCATAAGGATAAATATGTTGCCCCGGGAGTTGGGTAACTCCACAATAAAATTCATAGACAGGTGGGTCCAGGGCCTCTCTCCATTGGGTATGGGTTGTAGGAGGCCCACTGGAAGGTGTCATGGAGTCTTACTCTGAGCACACACGGAACAGGTAGCTACGAAGGCAGTTACATCAGCACGTAGACTAGGCCACCAGAATTGTTGGGAAGTGGCCCAAAAGAGTTGATTCCTCCCAGGGTGGCCAGCAGCCTTGGGAGAATGGTAAATCTGGAGCCCGGCAGTACAGAGACTCTCTGGGACAAAGCAGTGGTCACAAGGTTTCTCAGGGGGAGCATGGACCTGAGCAGCAAGATTTTTGTCACCCAAAGGAGAAGTGAGACTGGTGCGAACCGTAGCCAGAATACAATCAGAGGGAATCACAGGAACCGGAACCGACTCCAATTTGGAAGTGGAGGAAAATTGTTGTGAGATTCTTATGGTCAGTAAGAATGAGAACCGACACAGTGGTACCTTCGAGGAGATGTCTCCATTCTTTCAGAGCTATCTGTCACCAATCTCGTAATTGCACTCCCCAGGTGACAATTTCTTGGAAAAGTAGCCACAAGGATGCATAGCACTCTCAGAGGTAGGAAGTTGAGACAGAAGGGATGTCAGAAAAGCAAGTCTTGAACAAGATCGCAGGAGAATGTTTCTGTGATGTTGACCAAGGCGAAGGCAGAGAACCTCAGGACTGGACGGCTTAAGTAGGCAGAACTCACGAGCAGGATATCATCAACAGCTGAGTAACTGTGGAGAGATAGGAGCTGGCAATTAACCGACAGCAGAGCAGCCAGCCTAGAGAAGGAAGGGCTGAGTCCAGCCCTGACAGGTATACAGCTCAGCCTCACAGATCAGGGTATAAAGCTCAGCATTACAGATCAGGGTATGTAGCTCAGCCTCACAGATCAGAGTATATCGCTCAGTCTCACAGATCAGGGTATACAGCTCAGCCTCACAGATCAGGGTACATAGCTCAGCATTACAGATCAGGGTATATAGCTCAGCATCACAGAACAGAGTATAAAGCTCAGCCTCACAGATCAGGGTATATCGTTCAGCCTCACAGATCAGGGTATATCAAATAAAAATCTGAAAGGGGTTCCAGTTATTACTCACTCTGTCCAAAACAAAAAACTTTTGGAGATAGTCTACATTAATAAAAATTCTCTGCCTCGCTGCAAGTTTATGCAGCATTATGACTGAGAGGCAAATACAACCTGCACTGCTGACCAAATAAAGTAAGAACAACAAATACCCAGTAGTTTTAAAAGAGATTTTTATTGGGCAAAGACATTACTAGTTAAAGTGAACCTGTGCACAGATTATGCATAACAGTGGCCGCTGGGGAAGTTTTAAGATGGAGGGTTGCCAGACCCCCACTTCCTTTTTGACCCCTCCCACTTCTCATAGGCCCACCCCTTATAGAATCCACCCACTCCGTCCCCTTTATTACACTTGCTTCCACCTATGGTGTCAGGAGTATACAGCTCAGCATCACAGGACAGAGTATACAGGCGCAGAATCACAGGACAGAATAAACAGATTAGCATCACAGGACAGAGTATATAGCTCAGCCTCACAGATCAGAGTATATAGCTCAGCCTCACAGATTAGGGTATACAGCTCAGCCTCACAGATCAGGGTATATAGCTCAGCCTCACAGATCAGGATATACAGCTCAGCCTCACAGATCAGGGTATATAGCTCAGCATTACAGATCAGGGTATATAGCTCAGCTCCACAGATCAGAGTAAATAGCTCAGCCTCACAGATCAGGGTATATAGCTCAGCCTCACAGATCAGGGTATATAGCTCAGCATTACAGATCAGGGTATATAGCTCAGCATTACAGATCAGGGTATATAGCTCAGCCTCACAGATCAGGGTATATAGCTCAGCCTCACAGATCAGGGTATATAGCTCAGCAATACAGATCAGGGTATATAGCTCAGCATTACAGATCAGAGTATATACCTCAGCAATACAGATCAGGGTATATAGCTCAGCATTACAGATCAGGATATATAGCTCAACCTCACAGATCAGGGTATACAGCTCAGCATTGCAGATCAGGATATATATCTCAGCATTACAGATCAGGGTATATAGCTCAGCCTCACATATCAGGGTATATAGTTCAGCCTCACAGATCAGGGTATACAATGCATAACATAGTATTTACATATTCTGAACAGGCAGTGAAGTCACTTTAAAGCAAGCTCTTTCTCACCTATGTAGTAGTAGGCAATTTGGAGAAATGAATCTTCAAATCTCAATACAGAGGCACTGAAATCTCAGATCCTTTCCTTTTTCTATGAATGTAGAATCTTGGCAGCCTGCCGGACCTCTACTGTAAACATACAGCAGGTGTTTGTACACTGTTAGAAATTGACAAGAACTGGACTTCAGTGCCCGTCACTGCCATCCATCAGTGCCCATCACTGCCACCTATCAGTGCCCATCAGTGCCAGCTATCAGTGCCACCTATTAGTGCCCTTCAGTGCCACCTATCAATGTTCTTCAGTGCCACCCATCTGTACCACTCATCAGTGCCACCTATCAGTGCCCACCAGTGCCATCTCATCAGTACCTACCAGTGCTGCCTTATCAGTGCCCATCAATGCAGCCTATCGGTGCCCATCAACGCAGCCTATCAGTGCCCATCAGTGCAGCCTCATCAGCGTACATCAATGAAGGAGAAAAATTACCTTTTTACAAAATTTAAAACAAAATATAAAACAGTTTTGTATTATTTTTTTAATTCTGTCTTTTTTAATATCTTTTAACAAAAAATAAAAAACCCAGAGGTAATCAAATACCACCAAAAGAAAGCTCTATTTGTGGGGGAAAAAATGATAAAAATTTCATTTGGGTACAGTGTTGTATGACCGCACAATTGTTGTTCAAAGAGTGACAGCTCTAAAAGCTGAAAATTGGTCCGGGCAGGAGGGGGGTTTAAGCACGCAGTAAGCAAGTGGTTAAGTAACTGTGGGTAACTTAAGGTGGACAATAGCCCTAAAACAGGCTCTGCAGAGTGGACTGAGTCTGTCTAAACCCTCAATTTCAAACTAAATCTCATAATAGTTTATAGTAGAAATAAAACGGAATGAACATTGAAGTTTCCATTAAGACATAGACTTTACAACACATTTCCATCTGCCAGCTGATCAGTATAGAGATATCCTATAGAAACTCCAAAATTCAGCCTTATTCTACCAACAGGTGTTTAATACCTAGAGATCAAAGTATAATTTCATTGCAGATTAAGTTGTCACGTTGACTTTTCTTCCTGTTTATAAAGACCAGCGATTCTATCGCAAAACAGTTGTGCTTAATCATCTGTTAATGTCACTTTGTATGATACATGAGACCACCACAATGGAAGACAGCCTCAGCAATAAGGTCACCGGAAGCCCGAGAGAACAACATAACAGAGGATATTGTGTTCTTAATTTTTATGAATGTCCTAGCTATAAAAAAAAATAAAGTTGCATTTTTGGCACAATGGGGAAAATATGATCAACTTGGAGATAAACTTTAAATTTGAACTTGGGCAGACATCAAAACTCTATTTCATAAAGAGAAAAATCAACCAAAATGTATTCACAAATATACTTGTATTAACAATGAGGTCTCCGTATCTTTAGATGTTAAATAGTATTCTTTGGTTGGTGAAATCATCGTTCAACCCCGAAAAACAAGCTATTATTCACTAAAATTGTGGCATATGCTGCAATGTTCCATCAGGCTGCTATGTTCCTAGACAAATAAAATGTGTTTGCAGGTTACTTAGCAATGTAGAAACAACTGTATACAAACTATAAATGTGTTTTTTTTTATTAGCTGACTCAAGCCCTTGGTATACTGCAAAGCAAAGCCTTCTAAGATGTGTGTGCTTGGGTAACATAATTTTGGGTTGATGAAATAATACATGCTATGAAGCATTCTATATTCCTGAAATGCAACGCAGTCTGCAAGGAAGTCACAGACCTACAAATAAAGCCTGTCAATGTTGGCTAGATCATAGCACAGGATTCCAAAACCCTTAGCAAGTTAACTATCCAGATATTATATTTAATCAATTTCATCATTAATAATAAACAAGATAATTTCATGTGTTGCAAAGTTAAAATAAATAAATGCAATTAGAAATATGCACATTCACTGTGATTGGCTGTCACAGTGGTCACATGATCGGGAGCTGGTCTTAACCACTAACGATCATTAGTGGGGGCCTAGAGTTGTCAACTTGGCCTTTGTGCTGGAAGCCCGCACTGAGCGCACTCCCAGCACACAAACACCAGCCGCCTAGTGACACATATGTGTTGCACCATTTTGTTGCTGCGCATCTATGATACATGGACAGCAACAGGTTAAATGCTGTGATATCCAAACACACAAAAGGAATGCTGAATGTGATAAATGATTAGCTGGAATGAAACAACTAAAAAAAAAAAAAATATTCATGGAACATGTTTTCAAAAGAATGAAACTGCATTATTCTACAATATTTGTAATAGTTCATAGAAGTAACATAATAATAAAAAAATCTGATTTAAAAATAAAATCTGTCAACAGCCAGGTGACTTTCGAAAGGTCAGCGATGACATACTCCATATCTCACTTTTGATATCAAAACCCAATAACAAAACTGTAATAACTGCAGATCACCAGTCCCTAGATGTGATGGCTGCACTTTTTTTTTTTTCAGGCTAATGCCCCGTACAGACGATCGGACACTGATCAGACATTCCGACAACAAAATCCTAGGATTTTTTCCGAGGGATGTTGGCTCAAACTTGTCTTGCATACACACGGTCACACAAAGTTGTCGGAAAATCCGATCATTCTGAACGTGTTGACGTAAAACACGTACGTCGGCACTATAAACGGGGCAGTAGCCAATAGCTTTCATCTCTTTATTTATTCTGAGCATGCGTGGCACTTTGTGCGTCAGGTTTGTGTACACACGATCGGAATTTCCGACAACGGATTTTGTTGTCGGAAAATTTTATAGCCTGCTCTCAATCTTTGTGTGTCGGAAAATCCGATGGAAAATGTGTGATGGAGCCTACACACGGTCGGAATTTCCGACAACAAGGTCCTATCACACATTTTCCGTCGGAAAATCTGACAGTGTGTACGGGGCATAAGAACACAAAAGTACAGAAAAAAAACAGTTGATCTTGTGTAATTCTCACATAATGTTATCAGCTTGCCCGGCTATCTTTTGTGAACAATTAAACAAAACCCCTCTATATAATGGGGATGAAGAGAGTAGGAGATGTTCTGTAGCCTTTTCACAGGATGATAACATCGCTTCACCATAGATACAGTGAAGTGAATCAGCATTGCCATCCTAGGACAGGTAGAAAAAAAAATGAAAAAGGAAACTTAATGCAACCACTACTTCCAAAGGCTAACAATATATTAATTTCGGAAAAGGGGGAGGGTAGATACACTTCAGTATTATTTATTACCTGGATCACACTGTAAATACAACTTTAAAGTGACTTTAAAGTTTTAATAAACTTGGTCCCTTTAACCACTTAAAGACCGGGCCTCTTTTTCAGACTCGGTGTTTACAAGTTAAAAACGAGGTTTTTTTGTTAGAAAATTATTTAGAACCCCCAAACATTATAAATTTTTTTTCTAACACCCTAGAGAATAAAATGGGGGTCATTGCAATACTTTTTGTAACACCGTAATTGCGCAGTGGTCTTACAAGCTCACTTTTTTTTTTTAAAAATTCACTTTTTTGAATAAAAAAATAAGACAACAGTAAAGTTAGCCCAATTTTTTTTATATTGTGAAAGATAATGTTACGCCGAGTAAATTGATATCCAACATGTCACACTTCGAAATTGCGCCCGCTCGTGGAATGGCGTGAAACTTTTACCCTTAAAAATTTCCATGAGCAACATTTAAAAAATTCTACAGGTTGCATGTTTTGAGTTACAGAGGAGGTCTAGGGCTAAAATTATTGCTCTCACTCTAACATTTGCGGCGATACCTCACATGTTTGGTTTGACCATTGTTTTCATATGTGGGCGCTACTCACGTATGCGTTCGCTTCTACGCGCGAGCTCGTCGGGACGAGGCGCTTTAAAAAAAATTTTTTTTCCTATGTATTTTACTTGATTTTATTTATTTTTTCACTGTTTTTTTTTTTTTTTTTTTTTTTAAATTGGGTCACTTTTATTCCTATTACAAGAAATGTAAACATCCCTTGTAATAGAAAAAAAAGCATGACAGGTCCTCTTAAATATGAGATCTGGGGTCAAAAAGACCTCAGATCTCATATTTGGACTTAAATGCAATAAGAAAAAAAAAATATTGTCATTTGAACAAAATGACAACAGAAAAATGGCCCTTTTAGAAGTATGGGCGGAAGTGACGTTTTAACATCGCTTCCGCCCTGCTATAGTATGGAGACGGGTGGGGGCCATCTTCCCCTCACTCATCTCCATACCCATCCACGGAGAAGTCCCGATCTCCTCCGCCGCTGCCGACGGCTCCGGTAAGTGGCAGAGGTAGGGTTGCCACATCATCCCTTTAATCCAGGACACACATTAATTGCACAGGTTCTGTGGCTGTTTAAGGTGGTAATTAACCCCATCCCGCCGACCGTACGCAGATGTGCGTACTCGGCTTTCCAGGGTTATACCGGGATGATGCCCGCAGCTGCAGGCATCATCCCAGTACTGTTGTTTAGAGCCGGCGATCGGCTATCCAAGTATAACAACCAATGCGGCTAAAAGCCGCTCGGCTGTTATACCGGAGGAGAGGGAGGGGACGCCCCCCTCCCGCCACCTCCCGCCACTCTTACCGGGCCTCCCGTGCAATCGTGAGGCCCGGTGTCCAATCGTCTGCCTTCGGCGGCTGGAACAAAGCTGTGGGCTGCTTCGTTCCAGCCTTCTTATTGTAAACGCGGAAGCGACGTCATGATGTCACTTCCCGTTTACTTGGCTGCCAATGGTGCTGGTTTTAAAGAAATACACAGTATTCAGAATCGCCGTTTTTTTTTTAGACCCCCGATCCCACCATAAAGAGTACCTGTCACCACCTATTACTGTCACAAGGGATGTTTACATTTCTTGTGACAGCAATAAAAGTCAAAATTTTTTTTTTTTTTGACACAATTTATAAGTATAATAATAAATAAAATAAATAAAAAATATGATTTTAAAGCGCCCCTGTCCCCGCGAGCTCGCGCAGCGAAGAAAGAGCATACGGAAGTCGCGCCTGCCTATGTAAACGGTGTTCACATCACACATGTGAGGTATCGCCGCGATCGTCAGAGCGAGAGCAATAATTCTAGCCCTAGACCTCCTCTGTAACTCTAACCTGGTAACTGTAAAAAAAATGTAAAGCATCGCCTATGGAAATTCATAGGTACCGTAGTTTGTCGCCATTCCACGAGTGCGTGCAATTATAAAGCGTGGCATGTTTGGTATCTATTTACTTGGTGTAACATCATCTTTCACATTATACAAAAAAATTGGGGTAACTTTACTGTTTGGATTTTTTAAAATTCATGAAAGTGTCCCTTTTCCAAAAATTTGCGTTTAAAACACCGCTGCACAAATACCGCGTGATATAAAACATTGCAGCAATCTCCATTTTATTCTCTAGATTCTCTGCTAAAAATATATATAATGTTTGGGGGTTCTAAATAATTTTCTAGCAAAAAATACAGATTTTAACTTGTAAACACCAAATTTCAAAAATAGGCTTAGTCATGAAAGGGTTAAACTCACTTGGTGCCTTATCTACATTAAATCAGCCTCAGAACCTGTGTAATTAATATGTGTCCTGGATTAAATGGATGATGTAACAACCGTAGACGGAGGGCGCGGGAGAGCGGCGGGACGGGGGCGGCCAAAAATTAGTTTTTTGTTTGTTTTGTCACATATGCCTAGTGCAAACTGTTCAGGTGAGAAACATATTAACCTTTCAATTCATCGTCCATACGGCAAAAGTTTTCCAAACTTTACGTTCGATTTTTCGGCTCAAAAATGTTACAACCGATTTTTGATTTGTGCCCATTAACTGGACGATCAACAAACAAACTGTCTACATGACCAATTTTTTAATGCACAAATTGTGTGTATAGCCTCATGTAGTCAAGGATAGTAAAATTTAAACCGTACCATCATCCAAATTAATATGTACAAGGAAAAGAGAGTGGGACATAGGGGACAGTGGCTGATGTTGGCCCCATAATGTTCACACCCCAAAATGGCTGGACTATACCGGTACAGATAAACGATGATAAACAATATGTATAAAAGAAATTTATTACAAAAAGCAAATACATGGTATACATATTAAAATGCAAAAACAGAAATTCAGGGTTCACCAAAGAATATCTGTAAATTACAAAGTATTGACTGGTCTGGTTCTCGACTAGTTTCGCGATATTATCGCTTCCTCAGGAGGACCAATCTATAAGACAAATAATATAATGCAATACAAGCCAAAATGTTATACAGTACACTACTAGTAGTGATCGTAAAAACAGCATGTAGGAAAAGGAAAGAAAAAACATAATTACTAGTTCGGCTTACCCTATAGTTAGGTGATCGTGTGCGGCACCGGGCCGCCTAAAAACTCTCCCCCGCGGCGGACAAGGGGGATAATGTAGAGCCCTCTAAATGAAAAGCATAGCGTGAGTAGGGGGCCACAAGGGTAGCTGATGAAAGGATACAATGGATATAGCCATACACATATTACAAGGGCGGAAGGAGGGAAGGAAAGAGAGGGCTAAAGGGAAAAGGGGAAAGGGAACTGGGGAAGGGGGGAAGGGGGAGGGGGGAAGGGAGGGGGGGAAAAAAGAGAGGGGAGGGGAGAGGGGCGGGGAGGGGAGAGGGGAAAGGAGGGTAAGGGTAAGGGACATGGAAATGGGAGAAGGAGGGGGGGTGGAGGGGGAAGGGAGGGGGGACGGGAAACGAGAGGGACACCGGGGAGGGGGTGGTGGAAGGAAAGAAGGGGGTAGGGGACAGGGTGAACAGGAACAAACAATACACAGGGAAGGGGAGGATAGAGGAAGGGGGGGAAAGGGAGCAGACAAGAGGGATTGCACTAGGCTAATAAACAATTGGAGCATGTAGTGTAGCTCACCATAATGGTTGACCAGAGGGTAATAAAGATGCTAGCCACGAGGAGACTTGCAGTGGCGCGGGGTCGGGTGGCCCGTAATGAGCAGGAGAGCCAACTATTTCCAAACACTGGGGCATCATAGAGGGTACAGTGTGTGGAAGCCCACCACTGAGGGTGGATAACCACAGGGTTGCATGAGAGTCTGTCAATAAAATAGTATCAAATGTAACATGAGATACAGGATAAAATCCATGTGAAGGTATCTGTAATAGATAGCGTCGGGTAGAGGATAGTATCCAAGGTAAGAGAGCATACAACGTACCTATAGATGTACACCAGTGAGGTGTTGAAGGCCTCCCTTCCATCCCAGCCCCACGTCAGCAGTCTAACACGGAGAGAGCTCAGATGCTCACTCACAGGCCCGAGGGCCCATTAAGTGAGCTCCCCAACCCGGAGACGCCCAAGACGCCGCCAGCCGGCAAGCGTCTGACGTCACCGGGTCAGTTTCTCCGCACTGCGCAGGTGCGCGGACCGCGCTACTGCACAAGCGCGTTCACGGCGAGCCCGTGGGTAGAACACCCTGGGCTCGGCAAGGACAAGCAGGAGACGAACACCAGGGCGTCTTCTCCTGCCAGGAGAAACACATGTCCGCTGCTAGGAAAGGCACAGGTAGCCACGGACCACACAGGGCACCTAGGGACAGCCAAACAAAATAAAGAGGAACATTAAACATCATGACAAAAAATGGTAGTAAATAAATAACAATATGTATAGAAAACATAAGAGTGGCAGTAATTGCCACCCAATCCATTAAGGTGTTGGTAAACACAAACGGGACTTGGTCCCCATAGATGGCTCTGAAGACAAAGGGGGCAGCATTAGCTGCTAAGAGACCTAGTAGAGGGATAAGAACATTGATGAGATGGGGTTTCCTGTTGGTGAGTGGAGGGAGTGAGAATAGGGACAGGGAACAAGGAGGGGGGAGGGGTATGGGGGAAGGGGGGGGGTTGTTTTGGAATGTGCAAATGTAAAGGTAAAGAGTGTGATGTAGAAAATAGAGGTGATGCAGTGAAAAGTGATGAGGGGATGGATGAAAAAATATACACAGTTAATAGGTTGTATCAGGTAATGAAATGGAACAAGTGAGAATGTGTGAAGCAATGGATCTAGATGCAACGTAGTGAGGATAGAAACCTGAAGGTAATAGTGACAACCAACAGCGAGGAAACCATAACAGTAAATGGGAAGAATGGAATAAATCCTTAATTAATTGAATTAGGCAGGGAACTCCATAGAGTGTCAAACTACATAATGTTATATTCTAGGCTTAAAAAAGGGGTAATCGCAAAAGAGCGATGATGTAACAATGATAAGGTTGGGTAGCAAAGGGCCAAAGTGGGTGAAAGTCAGCTACGGATTAAGGGTACGGGTAACATAGTAATCACAGTGGGCCGGAAATTGAACGGTCCATAGTAGCACTTTTTTCCCCCCCCCCTCCCTTCCCCCCTCCCCCTTCCCCCCTTCCCCAGTCCCCTTCCCCTTTTCCCTTTAGCCCTCTCTTTCCTTCCCTCCTTCCGCCCTTGTAATATGTGTATGGCTATATCCATTGTATCCTTTCATCAGCTACCCTTGTGGCCCCCTACTCACGCTATGCTTTTCATTTAGAGGGCTCTACATTATCCCCCTTGTCCGCCGCGGGGGAGAGTCTTTAGGCGGCCCAGTGCTGCACACGATCACCTAACTATAGGGTAAGCCGAACTAGTAATTATGTTTTTTCTTTCCTTTTCCTACATGCTGTTTTTACGATCACTACTAGTAGTGTACTGTATAACGTTTTTGCTTGTATTGCATTATATTATTTGTCTTATAGATTGGTCCTCCTGAGGTAGCGATAATATCGCGAAACTAGTCGAGAACCAGACCAGTCAATACTTTGTAATTTACAGATATTCTTTGGTGAACCCTGAATTTCTGTTTTTGCATTTTAATATGTATACCATGTATTTGCTTTTTGTAATAAATTTCTTTTATACATATTGTTTATCATCGTTTATCTGTACCGGTATAGTCCAGCCATTTTGGGGTGTGAACATTATGGGGCCAACATCAGCCACTGTCCCCTATGTCCCACTCTCTGTTCCTTGTACATATTAATTTGGATGATGGTACGGTTTAAATTTTACTATCCTTGACTACATGAGGCTATACTCACAATTTGTGCATATTCATTGGGTGGATAACACACCCGTTTTCTTTCTTTTTTTCTCTTTGAGTGCCTCTAATTCCTAACTTATAGTACTTTTTTGTATATCAACTATCCCATTACGTCAGAGTTTGGCCCCCTTCTTTAGATGGTTCATACATGGGGGCAACCTTATCACTGACCATGCAGGTTAAGTTTCATACAGCCAGACGTTCCTCCATAATTACCTCATTATACCATGTTCCAACTTAAACCTTCAATATTACACCTATTATTGCCATTAATGTGGTTTAGTCAGTCTACATTCACTACCCTTTACCCAAGAGTATGTGCTACTATGGACCGTTCAATTTCCGGCCCACTGTGATTACTATGTTACCCGTACCCCTAATCCGTAGCTGACTTTCACCCACTTTGGCCCTTTGCTACCCAACCTTATCATTGTTACATCATCGCTCTTTTGCGATTACCCCTTTTTTAAGCCTAGATTATGTAGTTTGACACTCTATGGAGTTCCCTGCCTTCAGGTCATCTGACCCCTAATTTAATTAATTAAGGATTTATTCCATTCTTCCCATTTACTGTTATGGTTTCCTCGCTGTTGGTTGTCACTATTACCTTCAGGTTTCTATCCTCACTACGTTGCATCTAGATCCATTGCTTCACACATTCTCACTTGTTCCATTTCATTACCTGATACAACCAATTAACTGTGTATATTTTTTCATCCATCCCCTCATCACTTTTCACTGCATCACCTCTATTTTCTACATCACACTCTTTACCTTTACATTTGCACATTCCAAAACAACCCCCCCCCCCTTCCCCCATACCCCTCCCCCCTCCTTGTTCCCTGTCCCTATTCTCACTCCCTCCACTCACCAACAGGAAGCCCCATCTCATCAATGTTCTTATCCCTCTACTAGGTCTCTTAGAAGCTAATGCTGCCCCCTTTGTCTTCAGAGCCATCTATGGGGACCAAGTCCCGTTTGTGTTTACCAACACCTTAATGGTTTGGGTGGCAATTACTGCCACTCTTATGTTTTCTATACATATTGTTATTTATTTACTACCATTTTTTTGTCATGATGTTTAATGTTCCTCTTTATTTTGTTTGGCTGTCCCTAGGTGCCCTGTGTGGTCCGTGGCTACCTGTGCCTTTCCTAGCAGCGGACATGTGTTTCTCCTGGCAGGAGAAGACGCCCTGGTGTTCGTCTCCTGCTTGTCCTTGCCGAGCCCAGGGTGTTCTACCCACGGGCTCGCCGTGAACGCGCTTGCGCAGTAGCGCGGTCCGCGCACCTGCCCAGTGCGGAGAAACTGACCCGGTGACGTCAGACGCTTGCCGGCCGGCGGCGTCTTGGGCATCTCCGGGTTAGGGAGCTCACTTAATGGGCCCTCGGGCCTGTGAGTGAGCATCTGAGCTCTCTCCGTGTTAGACTGCTGACGTGGGGCTGGGATGGAAGGGAGGCCTTCAACACCTCACTGGTGTACATCTATAGGTACGTTGTATGCTCTCTTACCTTGGATACTATCCTCTACCCGATGCTATCTATTACAGATACCTTCACATGGATTTTATCCTGTATCTCATGTTACATTTGATACTATTTTATTGACAGACTCTCATGCAACCCTGTGGTTATCCACCCTCAGTGGTGGGCTTCCACACACTGTACCCTCTATGATGCCCCAGTGTTTGGAAATAGTTGGCTCTCCTGCTCATTACGGGCCACCCGACCCCCGCGCCACTGCAAGTCTCCTCGTGGCTAGCATCTTTATTACCCTCTGGTCAACCATTATGGTGAGCTACACTACATGCTCCAATTGTTTATTAGCCTAGTGCAATCCCTCTTGTCTGCTCCCTTTCCCCCCCTTCCTCTATCCTCCCCTTCCCTGTGTATTGTTTGTTCCTGTTTACCCTGTCCCCTACCCCCTTCTTTCCTTCCACCACCCCCTCTCCGGTGTCCCTCTCGTTTCCCGTCCCCCCTCCCTTCCCCCTCCACCCCCCCTCCTTCTCCCATTTCCATATCCCTTACCCTTACCCTCCTTTCCCCTCTCCCCACCCCGCCCCTCTCCCCTCCCCTCCCCTCCCCTCTCTTTTTCCCCCCCTCCCTTCCCCCCTCCCCCTTCCCCCCTTCCCCAGTTCTCTTTCCCCTTTTCCCTTTAGCCCTCTCTTTCCTTCCCTCCTTCTGCCCTTGTAATATGTGTATGGCTATATCCATTGTATCCTTTCATCAGCTACCCTTGTGGCCCCCTACTCACGCTATGCTTTTCATTTAGAGGGCTCTACATTATCCCCCTTGTCCGCCGCGGGGGAGAGTTTTTAGGCGGCCCGGTGCCGCACACGATCACCTAACTATAGGGTAAGCCGAACTAGTAATTATGTTTTTTCTTTCCTTTTCCTACATGCTGTTTTTACGATCACTACTAGTAGTGTACTGTAAAAACGTTTTTGCTTGTATTGCATTATATTATTTGTCTTATAGATTGGTCCTCCTGAGGAAGCGATAATATCACGAAACTAGTCGAGAACCAGACCAGTCAATACTTTGTAATTTACAGATATTCTTTGGTGAACCCTGAATTTCTGTTTTTGCATTTTAATATGTATACCATGTATTTGCTTTTTGTAATAAATTTCTTTTATACATATTGTTTATCATCGTTTATCTGTACCGGTATAGTCCAGCCATTTTGGGGTGTGAACATTATGGGGCCAACATCAGCCACTGTCCCCTATGTCCCACTCTCTTTTCCTTGTACCAATTTTTTTAATGATTTTTCATCGAGTATATGGCCACCATAACGCTTACATGGATGCACTGAGCAGGCTGGATACTGAGCCATGGGGAGCAGAAAAGAACTGTAAAAAGACCTGCGTAACAAGATAATGGAACTTTATAAAGATGGAAAAGGATATAAAAAGATATGCAAAGCCTTAAGTTTGCCAGTAAGTGGAAAATTTGGGGATCTCTTGATACCAAGCCAAGGTCAGGTAGACCAAGAAAGATTGTAGCCACAACTGCCACAGGAATTGTTCAGGATACAAAGAAAAACCCACAGGTAACCTCAGGAGAAATACAGGCTGCTCTGGAAAAAGATGGCGTGGTTGTTTTTAAGGAGCACAATACAACAATACCTGTGGCATTGGTGCAGTACATGCTTCTCTCTGGCAACTAGACCATGCAGATCATTTTTGTTCAATCATCATTGTATTGTGTGCCTTAACCTCTTGCTGACCGCCCCACGTACATTTACTGCGTGGCGGCAGCTCCTCTGCACAGAATCACATCACAGGTACGTGATTCTGCACTTCTGGGTCTGGGATGCACTCATGTGCCGCTCCAATCAGTGGGTCTGCTGGACGCAATGTCCGCCGAGACCCTCCGATCATTTGAGGCACAGGCAGAATGGCGATCTGCCTATGTAAGCAAGGCAGATCGCCATTCTGTGACAAGGGAAGTCAGTGATCCTGTGTTTCTGCTAAGCAGAAACACCGATCTCTGCCTTCCCACAGTACAAGCACCCACCACATAGATAGAAAGCACTCCCTAGGGACACATTTAACCCTTGTGTCATTAGTACAGTGACAGTTTTAAGCACTGATCGCTGTATTAGTCTCACTGATCCCCGTTAAGTGTCTGATTTGACCGCCGTAATGTCACAGTCTCGCCATTACTGGTAATAAAATAAAATAAATAAAAGTTCCAAAAATATATCCCATAGTCTGTAGAAGCAAACCAATCAATATACGCTTATTGGCATTTTTTATACCAAAACCGTGTAGCAGAATACATATTGGCCTAAACTGATGAAGAAATTTGATTTTTTACATTTTTTTATTGGGTATGTTTTATAGCAGAAAGTAAAAAATTATATATTTTTTTCAAAATTGTCTGTCTTTTTTTGTTTATAGCGCAAAAAAACCCAGCAGAATTGATCAAATACCACCAAAGAAAGCTCTATTTGTGGGAAAAGGACTTACATTTTTTTTTTGGGTACAGCATTGCACAACCATGCAACTGTCAGTTAAAGTAACGCAGTGCCGTATTGCAAAAAATGGCATGGTCATGAAGGGGGTAAACCTTTTGGAGCTGAAGTAGTTAAGAACAACCACACAGAGTGGCCTGTACTTCTCCTGAGTAGGGATGAGCCAAACACCCCCCGATTCGGTTCGCAGCAGAACATGCGAACAGGAAAAAAATTTGTGCAAACACGCGTACACCGTTAAAGTCTATAGGACACGAACATGAAAAATCAAAAGTGCTAATTTTAAAGGCTTATATGCAAGCTATTGCCACAAAAAGTGTATGGGGACCCGGGTACTGCCCCAGGGGACATGTATCAATGCAAAAAAAACTTTTAAAAACTGATTTTTTTTTCATGAGCAGTGATTTTAATAATGCCTAAAGTGAAACAATAAAAATAAAATATTCCTTTAAATATCGTGCTTGGGGGTCCCCTTAGTCTGCCTGTAAAGTAGCACATCTTTCTGATGTGCTTTACTGTGCCACAGCAAAATTACATTTCTAAGGGAAAAAATTTCATTTAAAACTGCTCGCGGCTGTAATGTATTGCTGGATTAATATAGATTAAAAATCATTGAAAAAAACATTGGAATGTCGGCACTGCAGAGAGGAAGGGGAGAGGAGTGAGGCTTTGGGCGGCCGCATCGGTGGACCATGGGACAGGTGAGTGTCTGTTTATTTAAAGTCAGCAGCTACATTTTTTGTAGCTGCTGACATTTAAAAAGGTGGAACTCCGCTTTAATAAGTGATTGAACAGTGCTTACTGGCAAATTTACGGCATTGGATATATTTTTATATCCTTTTCTTTATAAAGTTCCATTACTTTGTTACGCAGGTCTTTTGACAGTTCTTTTCTGCTCCCCATGGCTCAGTATCTAGTTTACTCAGTTCATATGAGAGCTAACAAACTCATTGAGAATTTATACACAGACACTAATTGCAATTTAAAAAGCCACAGATGTGGGAAATACATTTTCAATTGCCATTTTAACCTGTGTGTGTCACCTTGTGTGACTGTACCAAGGCCAAACATTCCGGGGTATGTCAATTTTTGATCAGGGCCATTTGGGTGATTTCTGTTACTAATATGATTTAACAAAAGAACCAAACAACTATGTGATAGTAGATGGCTGCATATGATCACTATCCTTAAACAAAAGAGAGTTTTGTTGGCATGATGGTCATATTTTCAATACGAATGCCAAAATGTCACAATTTCTACCATGGTATGCAAATTTTTGAGCACAACTGTACATACCTCTTCTGCAACCTGTAGAGCTGAACACCACTTCATTAAAGTAACATGCTCAGCTAAAGTTCCTACACAAACCAACATTTCTGGGAGTGGTGATTCATCATTGTTTTCAGGGATTCCTCCTGCCAATCCCTACATCTCTACTGAGTCCTATAGTGACATATGGGACCAGTGAAAGCAGTGGAAGCCTGATTGCCATATAGGTTTTTTTAAGCAGTACTTCAGCTAGCAATAACAAAATAAAACGAATAGCCCAGCAAGATAAAATAACAAAATCCGCTTTTACTGCAATATTCACCTTCAATCCAGAGATTTCCCCTGTAGTATTTTTTTTCTGCCACTAGATGCCCTCGGTCTGATGACTACCCTTATCCAACCCGCTTCCTCTAAGCCCTCATTGTTCCACTTCCCAGACTGTGATTGGATGGTGAGAGAAGAAGCAGCATAGTGATGAGCTCATCTCTCTGTCACCTACGATCAGCATGCTTCTTCTCAGTAGACAAACTGATTGGCTCCTGGTGCTGCTTCTCCCTCCCAAATCTGTTATACAGGGACTGATACAAGGGAAAATCCAGGTACTTACTCTTCTTGCATAATTAGAATGATATATTAATGATCACGGAGCTGTATTTGTGTTTCGTATATCTGCCTAAAATTTGGGTTTAAACATTAATACTTTTTGTATTATTCATATAATTTATGTCTCCCAGTTACACCCTGTATGCATCTAAAAACCTAGAAGTAGATTACCATTTCTTTTTAAAGGCAGTCAGTGCAAAAGTCGACATAACACGGTCTGAACACTAGATCCAGTGATGTCTGTTATAACTTATTTAACATGAAATGTCTAAATTAAAACATATTACTGTATGTTCTCCTTCCCTCCCAGCCCAGTACAGATGTTTTCCCTGAGCCGTAGATCTGTTAATTTAAGTCTCATGTGACGCAGTTACATCTGTGGATTGCAGAAGTCCTGGGCTGATCTAGGCTAATGCTGTCCGCACCGAGGGCCCATCTGGTGAGAGCGAGCAGCTGGTGGGACGGCATCAAGCTGCACGCAGCTCTGCTTTGGTCTGCACTGGGAGCTAAATTTAGGGACACTAGAATGGCAAAATTTTAGCACATTATTTGACATCAGATTTTCAACATTATAAGTTAAAGTATAAGAAGACCGTTACCCATTCCCTTACCCATTCAGTGTAATATAGAAATGTAAAGTAAACATATGTGTATATGTATGAGAAAACATTATAAATACATTTTTTCTTGTTTTAAATTGTGCTCAGCTGTATAATAGACTGAGAGAGGTGAGGGTGGAGCCTGCAGGGAGGAGCGTCAGCAGGAGGCGAGGAAACAGCAGTGCACTGATCTTCCCAGTAAAAAACTGTGCAGGGATGCGGGGGCGTGGTCAGCAAAAGGCAGAGAATCTTCCCAGTAATTTGCTGAGAAGGGGTGTGGGGGGAGGGGGGTTGGCAGCAGGAGGCACAGAAACAGCAGTCCACTAATCTTCTTAGTAATTATCTGTGCTGGGATAGGGGGAGGGGGTTGCCAGCAGAAGGCAGAGAAACAACTATACACTGATGTTCCCTGTGATTAGCTGTGTGTTTGTGTGTGGGGGAGTGTGAGGAGGAGGTAGAGAAACAGCAATGCACTGATCTTCCCAGTATTTACTGTAGCTGTAATGGGATGGGGGGGGATTGTCAGCAGGAGGCAAAGAAACAACAATATACTGATCGTCCCTGTGATTAGCTGTGTGTGTGGGGGTGGGGGTGGTGGTGTCAGCAGGAGGTAGAGAAACGGCAATACACAGATCTTCCCAGTAAGGAGCCATGCAGGGGAAAGGGGGGGGTCAGCAGGAATCTGACCATTGGATTACAGACAGGCTGTGCTCCAAAGCAGAATGTCAAGAAGAAAACTGATCACCCTGGGATGGGTGTGCTTCCATGCCTTGGCCTGGTCAATTTGAAATAGGTGTGCAGGTGGACTGGCAGGAGCACTAGGTATTTCACACAAAGGGAACAAGAGTTTTAATACAAGTACACAGCGACTCATACACATATCAGGAATATTAAATGTTGGGGTAACATAACACTTAAAAGTAGATCTGATCCCTATCACTAAAATGTTTTGTAAAATGTTATATTAGATTTTTATATTATATATTAATATTTTTTAAATCTGCAGCTTTCAGTGAAATATTACCTGATGATCCTTCAACAAAGATCCTTCTTCAGGTCCTTCCTGCTATATGGTTACAACGCACTGTCCCTGTCTCCCATTTATTCTCTTGCATTTTCACCTTGATGCTTGCGCTTCCAATGGGGACCTGCAAATGGCGATTTATATACTCACTATGCAGCCATTATCCACATTTGTCATCATTGCTGGAGTATATGCATGTACACAGGGAGTGCCTGCAAAGAGACTACAAGAGATTAGCAGCACTAAGAAAATAACATTTTAAATGTGGTTCCAGTTTCCCCCTACTGTACAAAAATATATATATATTTCTACCTGTGTTGAGGTTGGAGAGTTTCCCTAACTTTCTGTCTGGTAAAACATTTTCAGCAGAACCAGAAATGAAGTTGAATCTTTCTAACGAAACCCCAGATTGCAGTAAAAACCTAAAAGGGTTCTAACTAGACATGTGTGGTTCACTTCGTTCCAAATCTGAATTCGGACAAATTTTACGTTATTCGGAAATTCGGATGTATCCGAATTACTGAATTACAATAGTAACAAATGTAAATAAATCCAAAATAATGAACCAAAATTCGGACGAAATTCGATTCAAATTCGAAAACAAATTTAAATCGAATTTGAAAAAATTAGAAATCGATTTTCGAAAAAAGAATACAATAAAATAAAATATAAAATAGAATATTACCAACTTCCAAAATTCAAATAGAATAAATTGGAATAGAATCCAAAACAATGGAATCCAAAATAATAGAAAGTAAGAGAATAGAAAATAAGAGAATAGAATAGAATAACAATAGAATAGAATAAAATAGAAAGAATATAACCATCTTCAAAAATTCGAATTTTGAATAGAATGAACTTGAATAGAAAAGATTAGAATAGAAAATAATAGAATAGACAATAAGAGAATAGAAAAGAATAGAAAAACAATTCATATAGAATGGACTAAAATAGAGAGAATATAACCGTTATGTTCTTTATATTTTATTTTATTCTATACTATTGATTTTCTATTGTATTCTCTTATTTTCTATTCTATACTTTTCTATTTCTTTTTCTATTCAGTTGATTTTCTATTCTATTCTCTTATTTTCTATTTTATTCTGTTCTATTGTTTTTCTATTCATATTCTTTTCTAGTCTATTCTATTCTATTATTTTCTATTCTATTATTTTCTATTCTAATCTTTTCTATTCAAATTCATTCTATTCAAATTTTGGTAGATGGATATATATTATATTATATCTATTCAATTCTATGTTTTTCTATTTTATTGTTTTTCTATACTATTTTCTATTCTATTATTTTCTATTATTTTCTATTATAATCTCTTCTATGCAAATTCAAATTCATTGTATTCAAAACTTGAATTTCTTAAGATGGTTATATGTAGTTATAGTATATATAACTATCTTCCGAAATTCGAATTTTGAATAGAATTAATTTGAATAGAAATGATTAGAATAGAATTGAAAATAAAAGAATATAATAGAAAATAATTCAAAAGAATAGAATAGAAAAGAATAGAATTGAAAAGCAATAGAAAAAATAGAAGGAATATAACAGTTATGCCCACAGTTTACAGTCACAGTTTACCATTGTCCCATCAACATCTGTCACAGGGTACCACCAGTGCCACATGCACATCTGTCACAGTGCACTGGTGCCCCATCAACATCTGTCGCAGTGTACCATTGTCCCATCAACATCTGTCACAGGGAACCACTAGTGTCCTATGCACATCTGTCACAGTGCACCAGTGTCTAATAAACATCTGTCACAGTGTACCAGTGTCTCATAAACATCTGTCACAGTGCACCAGTGTCTCATAAACATCTGTCACAGTGTACCAGTGCCCCATCTACATCTGTCACAGTGCAGAATATAATCCAAAACAATGGAATCCAAAATAATTAAATAGAAAATAAGAGATTAGAAAATAATATAATATAAAAACAATAGAATAGAATAAAATAGAAAGAATATAACCTAACCATCTTTAGAAATTCAAATTTTGAATAAAATGAATTTGCATAGAAAAGATTAGAAAAGAAAATAATAGAATAGAAAATAAGAAAATAGAATACAAAATAATAGAAAAACAATTAATATAGAATAGCAAAAAAAGGAACAATATAACCGTTATATGCTTTCTATTTTATTTTATTCTATTCTCTTAATTTCTATTCTATTCCTTTCAAATGATTTTTTATTCTTTTCCATTCTATTCCAATCTTTTCAATTCAAATTCATTCTATTCAAAATTCTAATTTTGGAAGATGGTTATATATTCTTTCTGCTTTATTCTATTCTGTTCAATTGTTTTTCTAGTCTATTCTTTTCTATTCTATTTTTTTCTATTCTAATATTTTTTATTATTTTCCATTCTATTCTTTTGTATTTGAATTTAAATTCATTCTATTCGAAATTGAAATTTCGGTAGATGGTTATATATTATATTCTTTCTATTTTATTCTATTCTTTTCTATTGTTTTTCTATTCTATTGTTTTATATTCTATTGTATTCTTTTATTTTCTATTCTATTCTTTTCTATTATTTTCTAATCTATTCTAATTTTTTCTATTCAAATTCATATTCATTCTATTTCTCAATTTTTTCTATTTTATTCTATTTTGTTCTAATTTTTGAATTGTCAGACAGTCAGTATCAATAGCCTAATGCAACAGCTGCATTTAAAATGGAAAAAAAATTCTAATTCGAATGCGTTTTCGAATTCGAAAACCAATTAGATATTTTTTTTCCCATTTTTTTTAAATGCGGTCAAATTTTTCAAATTCGGTTGAGTTTTTCAAATTCGAATACAAAACAAATTCCGAAAATGAATGAAATGAATCTAATGAATTTAAGAAACAAATTTATTTAAATAACGAATCAAAAATAAACAAAACAAAATAAAACACATTTGTTTGTCCTACACATGTTTAATTTCAGGCCTGGCTGCTCCTTCCAAGAGCTGCACAATCATGGGGGCTGAAATACGGCTCCTCTACACTTCTGTGCTCTTGTTATTTTGCAGAGACCCTGGATAGTAGGGATGAGCCGAACACCCCCCGGTTCGGTTCGCACCAGAACCCGCGAACGGACCGCAAGTTCGCACGAACGTTAGAACCCCATTGACGTCTATGGGACTCGAACGTTCGAAATCAAAAGTGCTCATTTTAAAGGCTAATTTGCATGGTATTGTCCTAAAAAGGGTTTGGGGACCCGGGTCCTACCCCAGGGGACATGTATCAATGCAAAAAAAACTTTTAAAAACGGCCGTTTTTTCGGGAGCAGTGATTTTAATGATGCTTAACCACTTGACAACTGGGCACTTAAACCCCCTTAATAACCAGACCAATTTTCAGCTTTTGGTGCTCTCACATTTTGAATGACAATTACTCAGCCATGCAACACTGTATCTATATGAAATTTTTGTCCTTTTTTTCACACAAATGGAGCTTTCTTTTGGTGGTATTTAATCACCGCTGGGTTCTTTATTTTTTGCGCCGTAAAAGAAAAAAGACCGAAAAATCTGTAAAAAAATGCATTTTTCTTCATTTCTGTTATAATATTTTGCAAATTAGTAATTTTTCTTCATATATTTTGGCCAAAATTTATACTGCTACATATCTTTGGTAAAATTAACCCAAATCGGTGGATATTATTTGGTCTTTGTGAAAGTTATAGAGTCCAAACGCTATGGTGCGAATATCTGAAAATTGATCACACCTGAAGTACTGACGGCCTATCTAATTTCTTGAGACCCTAACATGCCAGAAAAGTACAAATACCCCCCAAATGATACCTTTTTGGAAAGAAGACATTCCAAGGTATTTGAATAGATGCATGGTGAGATTTTTGAAGTTGTCATTTTTTCCCACAATTCTTTGCAAAATCAAGGTTTTTTTTTTACTTTTTTTTTTTCCCACAAAATTGTCATATTAGCAGGTTATTTCTCACACACCACATATGCATACCACAAATTACACCCCAAAACACATTCTGCTATTACTCCCGAGTACGGCGATACCACATGTGTGAGACTTTTACACAGCGTGGCCACATACAGAGGCCCAACATGCAGGGGAGCACCTTCAGGCGTTCTGTAGCTCCCAGGCCAATTCTGACATTTCTCTCCTACATGTAAAAATCATCATTTATTAGCTAGAAAATTACATAGAACCCCAAAACATTATATATGTTTTTTTAGCAAAGACCCTAGAGAATACAATGGCGGTCGTTGCAACTTTTTATCTCGCACGGTATTTGCGCAGCAATTTTTTTAACGCGTTTTTTTTGGGAAAAAAACTGTTTTGTGCTTTACAAAAACCAAAACAGTAAAGTTAGCCTAATGTTTTTGCATAATGTGAAAGATGAAGTTATACTGAGTAAATAGATACCCAACATGTCACCTTTCAAAATTGCACGCGCTTGTGGAATGGCGCCAAACTTTGCTACTCAAAAATCCCCATAGGCGACGCTTTAAAATTTTTTACTGGTTACATGTTTTGAGTTACAGAGGAGGTCTAGGGCCAAAATTATTACTCTCGCTCTACCGATCGCAGCGATACCTCACATGTGTGGTTTGAACACGGTTTTCATATGTGGGCGGGACTTACGTATGCATTCGCTTCTGCATGCGAGCACGCAGGGACAGGGGCGCTTTAAATTTTTTTTTTTTTTTTTATTGTTCATTTTACTTTATTTATTTTAGTTTGATGCTTTTTTCCAAAAAAAAAAATTTTTGACCACTTTTATTCCTATTACAAGAAATATAAACATCCTTGTAATAGGAATATGGCATGACAGGTCCTCTTTACAGTGAGATATGGGGTCAATAAGACCCCACATCTCACCTCTAGGCTGGGAAGCCTGAAATAAAAAAAAAAAAAAAAACGATCCTGGCTTCGATCGTAGCGGTGAGTCGGTAGAAGCGCGGGAGGGGGGGACATCCCCTCTCGCCTCCCGTAAGAACGATCAAGCAGTGGAACAGCTGCTATGATCGCTCTCATGGTGTAGGGAATCGCCGGCTGAAAAAGCCGATATCTGAATGATGCCTGTAGCTGCAACCATCATTCAGATATCTCCGCACAAAGTCAAGGACGTTGTATGACGGCCGGTGGGCGGGAAGTGGTTAAAACGCATTTTTTTTTTTAACACAAAGTTGTCCATTTATACAATATTTCTACCACATAACATGTACATCCCAAAAATGACACCCCAAAATAGATTCTCCTGCTCCTCCTGAGTACGGCGATACCACATGTGTGAGACTTCCACAGCCTGGCCACATACAGAGGGCGAGTACAGCTGAGCATGGCTCAGCATGGCGGGGTATGGCGGGGTATGGCGGAGTATGGCGGGGTATGGCGGAGTATGGCGGGGTATGGCGGAGTATGGCGGGGTATGGCGGAGTATGGCGGGGTATAGCGGAGTATGGCGGAGTATGGCGGGGTATGGCGGAGTATGGCGGGGTATGGCGGGGCATGGCAGAGTATGGCGGGGGCATGGCAGAGTATGGCGGGGGCATTGCAGAGTATGGCGGGGGCATTGCAGAGTATGGCGGGGGCATTGCAGAGTATGGCGGGGGCATTGCAGAGTATGGCGGGGGCATTGCAGAGTATGGCGGGGGCATTGCAGAGTATTGCGGGGGCATTGCAGAGTATTGTGGGGGTATTGCAGAGTATTGCACAGCATTGCAGAGTATTGTGGGGGTATTGCAGAGTATTGTGGGGGTGTTGCAGAGTATTGTGGGGGTATTGCAGAGTATTGCAGAGTATTGTGGGGGTGTTGCAGAGTATTGCAGAGTATTGTGGGGGTGTTGCAGAGTATTGCAGAGTATTGTGGGGGTGTTGCAGAGCATTGCAGAGTATTGTGGGGGTGTTGCAGAGTATTGCAGAGTATTGTGGGGGTGTTGCAGAGTATTGCAGAGTATTGTGGGGGTGTTGCAGAGTATTGCAGAGTATTGTGGGGGTGTTGCAGAGTATTGCAGAGTATTGTGGGGGTGTTGCAGAGTATTGCACAGCATTGCAGAGCGTTAGGGATGGCTGAGCAGGGATGGATGGATGCCTGGATGTCTCTGTGCAGCGCTGTGGGCACTACACATACAGCCCACAGCGCTGCAGACATCCATCCATCCGCCTCTCCGGTCACTGTGTACCGATCGGTACACAGGCGGGGAGGAGAGGGGGAGGAGAGGAACCGGCGTCATCAGATGACGCCGGTCTGTTTACATGTGATCGCGCCGTCATTTGACGGCGCGATCACATGGTAAACGGCCGCGATCAGCGGCCATTTACCGGGATCCGTGATGCGCCGGGTCCTCCGGACCCGGCGGTCACGGATGTGTTCGGGTGCGCGCCCCAGGGGGCGCGCGAGAGGGGAATTCTGGGAGGACGTCATAGTACGCCCTCCCAGAGTTATCCAACCGCCCTGCAGCCGTCATTCGGCTATGGGCCGGTTGGTAAGTGGTTAAAGTAAAAAAAAAAAAAGTGAAATATTCCTTTAAATATCGTACCTGGGGGGTGTCTATAGTATGCCTGTAAAGTGACGCGTGTTTCCCATGTTTAGAACAGTCCCTGCACCAAATGTCATTTTTAAAGGAAAAAATCTCATTTAAAACTGCTTGCGGGTTTAATGTCATGTCGGGTCATGGCAATATGGATGAAAATCAGTGAGACAAACGGCATGGGTACCCCCCAGTCCATTACCAGGCCCTTTGGGTCTTGTATGGATATTAAGGGGAACCCCGCACCCAAATTAAAATAAGGAAAGGTCCCTATATACTCTGAACAGCAGTATTCAGGCGGTGCAAACAAGACAGGGACTGTAGGTTTGTTGTTAAGTAGAATCTGTTTGTAATTTTGAACATTTTTAATGTGTTTAGCTCAGGCCAAAAAATCTTTTCTAAGCTTTTTGGAAAACATAGGGAAGGGTTATCACCCCTGTGACATTTGTTTTGCGTCTTTCCTCCTCTTCAGAAGATTTCACCTCACTTTTTTGTCCCAATGAAAAATGTTTTTGGAAAATTTGGGTTTTTTTGTGGAACAAGGATTGGAAAGCATCAGTGGAAAGGAGAAATTGTTTTCCCATATTAACTCTTACAGGAGAGAATTTCCCTTCCTTAGGGGTAGATTTCATCTCACTTCCTGTTGTCTCCTTCCGTTTGCAAGTAGGAGTCTTTTGTAAGTTAGATGTTTGAAAGTAGGGTCCTGCCCTATATACTCAGCAGAAATTTGGGCCTTAGGTGTTGCTGTGGCCAAAACACTGTAAGCCCTCACAGGGCCCTGCTGTGAAATATTAGATCAAGAATTGTAATTACATGCCCCTGTTGAACAGGAGCTGAAAAATTAGGCCTTAGGCACTGGTGCTGGTGCCACAACACTGCAACCCCTCACAGACACTCTAGTTGGAACGCAGGAACGAGCCCTGCTGCAAAGTATTGCATCAAAAATTGTAATTACACGCCCCTGTTAGACAGGGGCAGAAAAATTGGGTCTTAGGCACTGGTGCTGGTGCCACAACACTGCAACCCCTCACAGACACTCTGGCAGTATGCTGCAGCAGGGGGAGCATGACTGCCAGATTGCTGTCCTTCTTGGGCACCCCCTCTGTCCGTGCTCATGTTACTGCCTTCATTGAGCTCAGTATCATCATCAGAGCCTTCCAAACGCTGGGCATCCTCCTGGAGCATGTACCCAACACTGTGGTCAAACAGTTCGAGGGAATCCTCATGAGGACATGGTGGAGCTAGGGAAGGAGTCACTGATGACATTGAGCTGAGGGAAGAGGCCGCTGCTTTGCCAGACAAAGCACCCTGGGCATGGGTGAGAGAGGATGAGGAGGATGAGGACGGCTTGGTCATCCACTCGACCAAGTCTTCCGCATGTTGCGGCTCAACACGGCCAGCTGCCGAAAAAAAGGCCAAGCGTGTCCCATGGCCACGTGCTGATGAGGATGCACCGTCTCCACGACCAGCACTAGACACAGAGCCTGCTTGCCCTCTCTTATTGGCTTGTGACTGTCTGCCTCTCCTTCTTGGCCTTCCAGACATACTAATGGCCTGTAGCTGCACTAAGCTGGGATAGAACACCTGTAATTTTCTTCAGGTAGCTTTATATACTGTAACCAGACAAGCCTGCCTGTCAGTAGGAAGATAACAGGAACGGATCTAGCTGAACACTGTGAGCAGGACGTACTGCACTAAATGTATATAGCAGGAACGGATCTAGCTGAACACTGTGAGCAGGACACACTGTACTAAATGTAAATAGTCTAGCTGCCTGACCGTGTTACTAATAGGATCAAAAAGAACACCTGTAATTTTCTTAAGGTAGCTTTATATACTGTAACCAGACAAGCCTGCCTGTCAGTAGGAAGATAACAGGAACGGATCTAGCTGAACACTGTGAGCAGGACACACTGTACTAAATGTAAATAGTCTAGCTGCCTGACCGTGGTACTAATAGGATCAAAAAGAACACCTGTAATTTTCTTCAGGTAGCTTTATATACTGTAACCAGACAAGCCTGCCTGTCAGTAGGAAGATAACAGGAACGGATCTAGCTGAACACTGTGAGCAGGACGTACTGCACTAAATGTATATAGCAGGAACGGATCTAGCTGAACACTGTGAGCAGGACGCACTGCACTGAATGTAAATAGCAGGAACGGATCTAGCTGAACACTGTGAGCAGGACGCACTGCACTGAATGTAAATAGCAGGAACGGATCTAGCTGAACACTGTGAGCAGGACGCACTGCACTGAATGTAAATAGCAGGAACGGATCTAGCTGAACACTGTGAGCAGGACGTACTGCACTAAATGTATATAGCAGGAACGGATCTAGCTGAACACTGTGAGCAGGACGCACTGCACTGAATGTAAATAGCAGGAACGGATCTAGCTGAACACTGTGAGCAGGACGCACTGCACTGAATGTAAATAGCAGGAACGGATCTAGCTGAACA
This sequence comes from Lithobates clamitans, assembly GCA_037952925.1. Lineage (NCBI taxonomy): Eukaryota > Metazoa > Chordata > Amphibia > Anura > Ranidae > Lithobates > Lithobates clamitans. The sequence continues at coordinate 6,123,854 of JBBGZY010000292.1, read as the reverse complement.
CTGTGAGCAGGACGCACTGCACTGAATGTAAATAGCAGGAACGGATCTAGCTGAACACTGTGAGCAGGACGCACTGCACTGAATGTAAATAGCAGGAACGGATCTAGCTGAACACTGTGAGCAGGACGCACTGCACTGAATGTAAATAGCAGGAATGGATCTAGCTGAACACTGTGAGCAGGACGCACTGCACTGAATGTAAATAGCAGGAACGGATCTAGCTGAACACTGTGAGCAGGACGCACTGCACTGAATGTAAATAGCAGGAACGGATCTAGCTGAACACTGTGAGCAGGACGCACTGCACTGAATGTAAATAGCAGGAACGGATCTAGCTGAACACTGTGAGCAGGACGCACTGCACTGAATGTAAATAGCAGGAATGGATCTAGCTGAACACTGTGAGCAGGACGCACTGCACTGAATGTAAACAGCAGGAACGGATGTAGCTGAACACTGTGAGCAGGACGCACTGCACTGAATGTAAATAGCAGGAACGGATCTAGCTGAACACTGTGAGCAGGACGCACTGCACTAAATGTAAATACCAGGAACGGATCTAGCTGAACACTGTGAGCAGGACGCACTGCACTGAATGTAAATAGCAGGAACGGATCTAGCTGAACACTGTGAGCAGGACGCACTGCACTGAATGTAAATAGCAGGAACGGATCTAGCTGAACACTGTGAGCAGGACGCACTGCACTGAATGTAAATAGCAGGAACGGATCTAGCTGAACACTGTGAGCAGGACGCACTGCACTGAATGTAAATAGCAGGAACGGATCTAGCTGAACACTGTGAGCAGGACGCACTGCACTGAATGTAAATAGCAGGAATGGATCTAGCTGAACACTGTGAGCAGGACGCACTGCACTGAATGTAAACAGCAGGAACGGATGTAGCTGAACACTGTGAGCAGGACGCACTGCACTGAATGTAAATAGCAGGAACGGATCTAGCTGAACACTGTGAGCAGGACGCACTGCACTAAATGTAAATACCAGGAACGGATCTAGCTGAACACTGTGAGCAGGACGCACTGCACTGAATGTAAATAGCAGGAACGGATCTAGCTGAACACTGTGAGCAGGACGCACTGCACTGAATGTAAATAGCAGGAACGGATCTAGCTGAACACTGTGAGCAGGACGCACTGCACTGAATGTAAATAGCAGGAACGGATCTAGCTGAACACTGTGAGCAGGACGCACTGCACTGAATGTAAATAGCAGGAATGGATCTAGCTGAACACTGTGAGCAGGACGCACTGCACTGAATGTAAACAGCAGGAACGGATGTAGCTGAACACTGTGAGCAGGACGCACTGCACTGAATGTAAATAGCAGGAACGGATCTAGCTGAACACTGTGAGCAGGACGCACTGCACTAAATGTAAATACCAGGAACGGATCTAGCTGAACACTGTGAGCAGGACGCACTGCACTGAATGTAAATAGCAGGAACGGATCTAGCTGAACACTGTGAGCAGGACGCACTGCACTGAATGTAAATAGCAGGAACGGATCTAGCTGAACACTGTGAGCAGGACACACTGCACTGAATGTAAATAGCAGGAACGGATCTAGCTGAACACTGTGAGCAGGACACACTGCACTAAATGTAAATACCAGGAACGGATCTAGCTGAACACTGTGAGCAGGACGCACTGCACTGAATGTAAATAGCAGGAACGGATCTAGCTGAACACTGTGAGCAGGACGCACTGCACTGAATGTAAATAGCAGGAACGGATCTAGCTGAACACTGTGAGCAGGACGCACTGCACTGAATGTAAATAGCAGGAACGGATCTAGCTGAACACTGTGAGCAGGACGCACTGCACTGAATGTAAATAGCAGGAATGGATCTAGCTGAACACTGTGAGCAGGACGCACTGCACTGAATGTAAACAGCAGGAACGGATGTAGCTGAACACTGTGAGCAGGACGCACTGCACTGAATGTAAATAGCAGGAACGGATCTAGCTGAACACTGTGAGCAGGACGCACTGCACTAAATGTAAATACCAGGAACGGATCTAGCTGAACACTGTGAGCAGGACGCACTGCACTGAATGTAAATAGCAGGAACGGATCTAGCTGAACACTGTGAGCAGGACGCACTGCACTGAATGTAAATAGCAGGAACGGATCTAGCTGAACACTGTGAGCAGGACGCACTGCACTGAATGTAAATAGCAGGAACGGATCTAGCTGAACACTGTGAGCAGGACGTACTGCACTAAATGTATATAGCAGGAACGGATCTAGCTGAACACTGTGAGCAGGACGCACTGCACTGAATGTAAATAGCAGGAACGGATCTAGCTGAACACTGTGAGCAGGACGCACTGCACTGAATGTAAATAGCAGGAACGGATCTAGCTGAACACTGTGAGCAGGACGCACTGCACTGAATGTAAATAGCAGGAACGGATCTAGCTGAACACTGTGAGCAGGACGCACTGCACTGAATGTAAATAGCAGGAACGGATCTAGCTGAACACTGTGAGCAGGACGCACTGCACTGAATGTAAATAGCAGGAATGGATCTAGCTGAACACTGTGAGCAGGACGCACTGCACTGAATGTAAATAGCAGGAATGGATCTAGCTGAACACTGTGAGCAGGACGCACTGCACTGAATGTAAATAGCAGGAACGGATCTAGCTGAACACTGTGAGCAGGACGCACTGCACTGAATGTAAATAGCAGGAACGGATCTAGCTGAACACTGTGAGCAGGACGCACTGCACTGAATGTAAATAGCAGGAATGGATCTAGCTGAACACTGTGAGCAGGACGCACTGCACTGAATGTAAACAGCAGGAACGGATGTAGCTGAACACTGTGAGCAGGACGCACTGCACTGAATGTAAATAGCAGGAACGGATCTAGCTGAACACTGTGAGCAGGACGCACTGCACTAAATGTAAATACCAGGAACGGATCTAGCTGAACACTGTGAGCAGGACGCACTGCACTGAATGTAAATAGCAGGAACGGATCTAGCTGAACACTGTGAGCAGGACGCACTGCACTGAATGTAAATAGCAGGAACGGATCTAGCTGAACACTGTGAGCAGGACGCACTGCACTGAATGTAAATAGCAGGAACGGATCTAGCTGAACACTGTGAGCAGGACGCACTGCACTGAATGTAAATAGCAGGAACGGATCTAGCTGAACACTGTGAGCAGGACGCACTGCACTGAATGTAAATAGCAGGAATGGATCTAGCTGAACACTGTGAGCAGGACGCACTGCACTGAATGTAAACAGCAGGAACGGATGTAGCTGAACACTGTGAGCAGGACGCACTGCACTGAATGTAAATAGCAGGAACGGATCTAGCTGAACACTGTGAGCAGGACGCACTGCACTAAATGTAAATACCAGGAACGGATCTAGCTGAACACTGTGAGCAGGACGCACTGCACTGAATGTAAATAGCAGGAACGGATCTAGCTGAACACTGTGAGCAGGACGCACTGCACTGAATGTAAATAGCAGGAACGGATCTAGCTGAACACTGTGAGCAGGACGCACTGCACTGAATGTAAATAGCAGGAACGGATCTAGCTGAACACTGTGAGCAGGACGCACTGCACTGAATGTAAATAGCAGGAATGGATCTAGCTGAACACTGTGAGCAGGACGCACTGCACTGAATGTAAACAGCAGGAACGGATGTAGCTGAACACTGTGAGCAGGACGCACTGCACTGAATGTAAATAGCAGGAACGGATCTAGCTGAACACTGTGAGCAGGACGCACTGCACTAAATGTAAATACCAGGAACGGATCTAGCTGAACACTGTGAGCAGGACGCACTGCACTGAATGTAAATAGCAGGAACGGATCTAGCTGAACACTGTGAGCAGGACGCACTGCACTGAATGTAAATAGCAGGAACGGATCTAGCTGAACACTGTGAGCAGGACACACTGCACTGAATGTAAATAGCAGGAACGGATCTAGCTGAACACTGTGAGCAGGACGCACTGCACTGAATGTAAATAGCAGGAACGGATCTAGCTGAACACTGTGAGCAGGACACACTGCACTAAATGTAAATAGTCTAGATAGAAGATAACAGGAACGGATCTAGCTAAACTGAATACAGTGTATATATATATATGCAACACCTGGGATGCATATATATACACAATACACTGTAAGTGCAGCTAACTGACTGACTGTTCTGCCTAATCTATCTAACTCAAATCAAATGACACTGTCTCTCTCTCTCTCTATCTCTCAGCACACCGGAACACACACTACACAGGGCCGCCGTGCAGGCGGCCTTATATAGTGTGGGGCGTGTACTAAATCCCCTGAGCCATAATTGGCCAAAGCCACCCTGGCTTTGGCCAATTACAGCTCTCTCTACTGACGGCGCTGTGATTGGCCAAGCATGCGGGTCATAGTGCATGCTTGGCCAATCATCAGCCAGCAATGCACTGCGATGCCGCAGTGAATTATGGGCCGTGACGCGCCACACGAATTTGGCACGAACGGCCCATATCGTTCGCAATTCGGCGAACGACCGAACAGCCGATGTTCGAGTCGAACGTGGGTTCGACTCGAACACGAAGCTCATCCCTACTGGATAGTGATGGGGGACCGCCTGACTGGTTTCACTGGTAAAACTGGCTGATAAGTGTATAGGATCTGTGTGAGGTGTATATATGGGCAGTGTCCGGGCTTAGTAATGTTTTAAACACAGGGAGGGTGAGGGGGACTCACTGAGAAGTCTATAAGCCCCGGTTCACATGTACAGTGCCTTGAAAAATTTGTCATACCCGTTGAAATTTTCCACATTTTGTCATGATACAACCAAAAACGTAAATGTATTTTATGGGGATTTTATGTGATAGACCAACAAAAAGTGGCACATAATTGTAAAGTGGAAGGAAAATGATAAATGGTTTTCTAAATTTTATACAAATAAATATCTGAAAAGTGTGGCGTGCATTTGTATTCAGCCCCCCTGAGTTAATACTTTGTAGCACCACCTTTCACTGCAAATACAGCTGCAAGTCTTTTTGGGGATGTCTCTACCAGCTCTGCACATCTAGAGAGTGACATTTTTGCCCATTCTTCTTTGAAAAATTGCTCAAGCTCTGTCAGATTGGATGGAGAGCATCTGTGAACAACAATTTTTAAGTCTTCTCAATTGAATTTAGGTCTGGACTTTGACATGGCCATTCTAACACATGAATATGCTTTGATCTAAACCCTTCCTTTGTAGCTCTAGCTGTATATTTAGGTTCGTTGTCCTGCTGGATGGTGAACCTCCTTCCTGTGTCCCCCACATGGCTTCTCACAAACTGCAAATGGGACTTCTTTTGGCTTTCTTTCAACAATGGCTTTCTTCTTGCCACTCTTCCATAAAGGCCAGATTTGTGGAGTGCACAACATAAGCCCCGTACACACGATCGGATTTTCCAACGGCAAATGTTGGATGTTAGGCTGTTGGTGGAAAATTTGATCGTGTGTATGCTCCATCGGACAATTGTTGCTGGACTTTCCGCCAACAAATTTTGGCTAGCATGTCTTCAAATTTTCCCCCAACAAATGTGTGTTGTCGGATTTTTCGATCGTGTTTACACAAGTCCGTTGGACAAAAGTCCAAAGTACAAACACGCATGCTCAGAAGCAAGGACGAGCCGGAAGTGCTCTGTCTGGTAAAACTAGCGTTCGTAATGGAGATATCACATTCGTGACGCGGCACATTATGAAATCTCTTGGGTCACAGCAATAACTCCAAGCCCAATAATAGTAGCATGATCTCTATGACAAGAACGCCATATGGCTAGTATACGAACGCCCATTCAGAACAAATTGACAGAACGCACTGAAAATCAGAAGGACCTCACAAGCTGAAAATCAGAAAGGACCTGACAAGCACGCACTGAAAATCACAAGCGAACCAAAAAGAACGCACTGAAAAACAGAAACGAACTGACAAGCACACACTGAAAAACAGAAAAGAACCGACCAGCACAACCTGAAAAACAGAAACGAACTGACAAGCACGAGGCTGAAAAGCACGAGTCGATACTCACCAAACTTCTACTAACACGAGATTAGCAGAAGGAGCCCAAAGGGTGGCGCATGACTAGTGAACTTCTTTTTTATTGGCTCGTAGTACGTCTAGTATGTCATTACGTTCGTAATTCTTGGCCAACATTTGTGTGACCGTATGTTTGCAAGACAAGTTTGAGCCAATTCCATGTTTTTGTTGTCGGAAAGTCCGATCGTCCTTACGAGGCATAATAGTTGTCTTGTGGACAGATTATCCCACCTAAACTGTGGATCTCTGCAGCTCCTCCAGAGTTACCATGGGCCCCTTGGCTGCTTCTCTGATTACTGCTCTCCTTGTCCGGCTTTAGGTGGATGGCCATGTCTTGGTAGGTTTGTAGTTGTGCCATACTCTTACCATTTTTGGATGATGAATTGAACAGTGCTCCGTGAGATGTTCAAAGCTTGGGATATTTTTTTAAACCTAACCCTGCTTTAAACTTCTCCACAAGTTTATCCCTGACCTGTCTGGTGTGTTCCTTGACCTTCACGATGCTGTTGGTTTACTAAGGTTCTCTAACACACCTCTGAGGCCGGGTTCACACTGGTGCGACACGACAGCCATCCTACTTTGGATCTGACTTAGCCCTGCGACTTGAAGCCGACATGTGTCCGACTTTCAATGAATGGGGATCCGACTTGGATCCCTGTCAATACCAGGCACTGTGTTTGGTATGAATCTTGAGGGGGAACTCCACGCCAAATTTTAAATAAAAAACCGGCATGGGTTCCCCCTCCAAGAGCATACCAGGCCCTTGAGTCTGGTATGGATTTCAAGGGGAACCCCCCTATGCCAAAAAAATGGCGTGGGGTCCCCCCAAATCCATACCAGACCCTTATCCGAGCACGCAGCCCGGCCGGTCAGGAAAGGGGTGGGTGTGGGGATGAGCAAGCGCCCCCTCCCCCCCTCCTGAGCCGTACCAGGCCACATGCCCTCAACATGGGGGGGTGGGTGCTTTGGGGCAGGGGGGCGCACTGCCACCTGTCACCCCAAAGCACCTTGTCCCCGTGTTGATGAAGACAAGGGCCTCTTCCTGACAACCCTGGCTGTTGGTCGTCGGGGTCTGCGGGCGGGGGGCTTATCGAAATTCGGGAGTTCCCTTTAATAAGGGGGCCCCCTGATCCCAGCCCCCCACCCTATATGAATGAGTATGGGGTACACTTTACCCCTACCCATTTACCTAGGTAAAAAAGTGTCAATAAAAAAACACACTAGACAGGTTTTTAAAATAATTTATTAGGCTGCTCCAGGGGTCTTCTTCTGACTTTGGGGGTCTCTTCCTTCTTCTCCGCGCTCTCAGGCCTCTTCTCCGTGCTCTCCGGTTCTTCTCCCGCTCTCCGGTATCTTCTGCCAGGCTCCTCCACTATCTTCTGCTCTTTTGCCAGTTCTTTTGCTAGCGGTGGCCCAGTCTTCTCCGCCGTCTTTTTCCCTCTTCTCTTTTTCCAATGTTGACACGATGCTCTCTCCCACTGTAATGCTGTGTGCGCGGTCCGCAACGACTTATATAGGGATGGGTTGTGGTCACTGGGTGATGTCACATGATGTCACCCGGTGACCACACCCCTTATGACGTCACAGTCCCAGGGCATGATGGGACTGTGACATCATAAGGGGCGGGGGCACCAGGTGACATCACCCAGTGACCACACCCCATACCTATATAAGTCATCGCGGACCTCGCAAACGGCATTAGAGCGGTTGAGAGCCTTGTGTCAACATTGGAAGAAGAGAAGAGGGAAGAAGACGGCGGAGAAGACCGGGCCACTGCTAGCAAAAGAGCGGACAAAAGAGCAGAAGATAGGGGAGGAGCACGGCAGAAGATACCGAACAGCGGGAGAAGAACCTGAGAGCACGGAGAAAAGGCCGGAGAGCGCGGAGAAGAAGGAAGAGACCCTCGAAGTCGGAAGAAGACCCCCGGGGCTGCCTAATAAATTACCTGTCGTGTGTTTTTTCTATTGACACTTTTTTCCTAGGCGAATGGGTAAAAAAGCCCATTACTGTCATGTGTTTTTTCTATTGACACTTTTTTCCTAGGCGAATGGGGAAAAAAGCCATTACTTTCAGCAAAAAACAGAATGGCACATTTTGAGTTTGCGAAAAGACATGTGGGAGACTCCCAAGAATGTATGGAGCAAGGTGCTCTGGTCTGATGAGACTAAAATTGAACTTTTTGGCCATCAAAGAAAACGCTATGTCTGGCACAAACCCAACACATCACATCACCCAAAGAACACCATCCCCATAGTGAAACATGGTGGTGGCAGCATCATGCTGTGGGGATGTTTTTCAGGAGTCGGGACTGGGAAACTGGTCAGGGTTGAGGGAAAGATGGATGGTGCTAAATACAGGGATATTCTTGAGCAAAACCTGTACCACTCTGTGTGTGATTTGAGGTTAGGACGGAGGTTCACCTTCCAGCAGGACATTGACTCCAAACACACTTGAGTGGTTTAAGGGGAAACATGTAAATGTGTTGGAATGGCCAAGTCAAAGCCCAGACCTCAATCCAATAGAAAATCTGTGGTCAAACTTAAATATTGCTGTTCACAAGTGCAAACTATCCAACTTGAAAGAGCTGGAGCAGTTTTGCAAGAAGGAATTGACAAAAATCCCAGTGGTAAGATGTGGCAAGCTCCCAGAGTCTTATCCAAAGCGACTTGGAGCTGTGATAGCCACAAAAGGTGGCTCTACAATGTATTGACTTTAGGGGGGGTGAATAGTTATGCACATTGACTTTTTTAAAAAAATTTTTATTTATATCAGGAAACGGGTCCACAAAGACTTCAACAATAGTACAATTAAAAAGACAATAATACAAATACATAGTGTATAAATAAAGGTTAATGTACATAGGTAGTAGCTTTTAGTTTTGTTGGTAGAGCATCAGCCTTTTCCTATGTTGACAGATGTTGGGAGACCTAAAATATGGCTGGCGTTCTTGGTTATGTCTATCTTAAATATTATATCTATAGATTCCTGGTGCAGGACCCCATATACATGGGGTTGTTTCAGTTTCCTGGTTGTAGTGAGTTAGGTCACCGTAGGCCTGTGGGCCCAGCTTCCTTTCTTTTTCTAAGTATTGAGAAATAGAAGAGAGTAGTAGTAGTTTGAAACGGGACAGTGCCCTTAAAAAGCGAGAGAAGAGAGGGAGAAAGATACATTGACTTTTTCTGTTATTTTGTCCTATTTGTTTTTTGCTTCAGAATAAAAAAAAAAAAAAAAAAAGCATCTTCAAAGCTGTGGGCATGTTCTGTAAATTAAATGATGCAAATCCTCAAACAATCCATGTTAATTTCAGGTTGGGTGAGTATTCAAGGGGGTGAATACTTTTGCAAGGCACTGAATACAGTATCTCACAAAAGTGAGTACATCCCTCACATTTTTGTAAATATTTTATTATATCTTTTCATGTGACAACACTGAGAAAATATCCAAATTGGGCCCAAAGTGTCAATGTTATGTGTGGCCACCATTATTTTCCAGCACTGCCTTAACACCCTTGGGCATGGAGTCCACCAGAGCTTCACAGGTTGGCACTGGAGTCCTCTTCCACTCCTCCATGATCACATCACGGAGCTGGTGGATGTTAGAGACCTTGCGCTCGTCCATCTTCCATTTAAGGATGCCCCACAGATGCTCAATAGGGTTTAGGTCTGGAGACATGCTTGGCCAGTCCATCACCTTTACCCTCAGCTTCTTTAACAAGACAGTGGTTGTCTTGGAGGTGTGTTTGGGGTCGTTATCATGTTGGAATACTGCCTAGTCTCTGAAGGGAGGGGATCATGCTCTGCCTCAGTATGTCACAGTACACGTTGGCATTCATGGTTCCTTCAATGAACTGTAGTTCCTCAGTGCCGGCAGCACTCATGCAGCCCCAGACCATGTCACTCCCACCACCATGCTTGACTGTAGCCAAGACACAACTTGTCTTTGTACTCCTCACCTAGTTGCTGCCACACACTCTTGACACCATCTGAACCAAATAAGTTTATCTTGGTCTCATCAGACCACAGGACATGATTCCCCCAGGTCCTTTTCCATCCTAGATTCCCCCAGAGGTTCTCCCCTAGTGAGTAGATTGCATTCATATGTTTGCCACCCAAATGCTTTATTTTACATTTTTCTACATTAAACCTCATTTGCCATATAGTTGCCCACCCCATTCATTTGTTCAATAAAACCAAGGGGAGCTAAATCTGCTGTTTCCACCTGAATTCTGGGTTGGCCAGTGAATGGGGGAAGTACAGGCGCTGCAGAATCTGTGAGCTGCCAATCAGAAAGGGCACTACGGGCTCTACGGGCCTGTGTTTGAATTCTTGGTTGCTGCAGGACACTACTTGTTCAAGCCACCGCACCATCTTGAACTGCACTTATTGGACTTGCCACGTCACCAAGTGTTACCATAGTGCTGGTTTGTCAGGACGTACTAGGCCGCTGGTGCTCACCAGTTCACTCTGCTGCATACGAGAATTATGCGATTATAGCACCTCAGCAACCTGGGAACGGGGTCGGTTACACCTGACCTCAGCAGGAACCACTACTCTGTTGTCAGAGTTATCTGTCAGGGTTTCACTGCTCTCTACAGGTTCGCATACTGAGCCTGATTCTGACAGTGAGGACTCCCCATCACTCTCATCTGTCATGCTCAGTATCCTGTAGGCCTCTTCACTAGTGTACCTTCCGTTTGACATTTTGGCCAATAAATTTATACCTAGTGTGACACATAGGTAAAAAAAGCACCTGGTTGTCGAGGACTGTGTGAACCACTACAATTAAATTTAACTTCTAGCACTAGAAGAGGTTAGGCCCGACTCTGCTAATGCTGCAGTTTTGTGTGCTGTGTATCACAAAGGACAGTGAACTACTGACGCTGCACTTGTTGGGGGGGGGGGGCGCAGGTGCTGACAGGTGTCAGGGCTGATAATGCTAACGCTGCATTTTTGGGAACACTGTACTATTGGGGATGCTAGTATAGTTCTGATCCGTTCAGACTATACTATTAATGGAGGTGTATAGTGTGTGTGTGTTAGCATTACTGGCAATCAAAGTGTTAAAATGTATTAGTGAATATGTAGTGGGCAATCTGATGCTATCTGGAATTGACGCTAACTGACACTAATGCTATCTGGCGTCACCAGTGACTCGAAAACAGTGATCAGAAAAAAGATGTGTACACTGTACTAATGACACTGTGACATGGCAGTGAAAGGGTTAACTGGGGGTGATCAGGGGGTTAAAACTTTATTAGGAAATATATGGCGGGGCCCCCTGACCCTATCTGGGGCTGACGCTAACTGACACTAACTGCCCCTAACGCTATCTAGCGTCACCAGCGACACCAATACAGTTATCAGTAAAAAATCTGTACACTTTACCTAATGACACTGTGACAGGGAGTGAAAGGGTTAACTGGGGGGGGGGGCATCAGGGGGTTAAATGTGCCTAACTGTGTGTTCTGGTGTCAGTTTAGTGCTTTTACTTACTGTCTGATGTTCTCTTCTCTCACGCTAGACCCGAAAAAGACTCCAGGAGAGAAGATTACATAATTTCCTGTGCCTGTGTTTACATTACACAGGCACAGGATGTTCTGACATTCATCAGAACCGATCAGCAGATCCAGGGCGTAAATCATTGGCCTGGACCTGATGATTGATCGATCCTGAATCGAATCTGATCACCGCCGGGATGGTGGGCATGCATGAGCAGTGAGCACGCCCCCTACCCGCAGGTGCGAATCACGTATAGGTACGTTATTTTGCGCACAGAGGCTGTCCTGCTGCAGTAAATGTATGTGGGGAGGTCCGGAACTGGTTAAAGAATATACCACCCAAAAACCAAAATGTTACCAAACATCTACCAGACCAAAATGTTACAGCCTGCCAGTCCTTAGATATCCATAGGTGTGCACAGCCTATTGCATTAGGGTGTGCACCCTTAAGCTCAAACACACATGTGTGTGCGTATATGACCCCGGTACATTGATCTCCCTGCCGGCACAGTGAAAGAGAAGAGCATAAACACTTCTCTTATGGCAGAGCCGGTAAGAGGGAGATATTTCCCCTGTTTCTGCTGCTACACAGAGCGATGACACTAATGTGCACGGGGTGATTAGGGTGTGCCTGGGCCTGGGAAGCTGATGGGATAAGTAGTTAATATAGAAAATATAACATTGTTTTGCTTTCTGTCAAGCTCACAGGAAGTGACAAGGACACTGTATTTGTGGCAAGATTTGCAGGCATTTTTTGTACTTGTTAAAAATGTTCTTAGCCTGAAAAAAGAAAATGAAAGAAAGCCCGGAGCAAAGAAATAAAAATAATAAGCAAAGGGCGGGCATGACAGAGTTAACAGTGGAACATAGTTTGAGGGATGTTTATGTTAGAACAATTGGGATTGGTAGGTTATTAGGAAGGGGTGGAGCAAAAATTAACTGAGCAGGGGGCAAGGTCCCTTCCCAGCTCAGTTGGTCTGGAAGAGAGAGCTTCCCACCCTCCCTCCCTAAAATTGGTAAGTATGGTCTATATGGATTTTGTTGGTACAATTTCAAATGTTGGAATGTCGTGGCAGTGGCGTGATGTTGGTCTTTGCGGGTGAAGGATTAAACCCCAGTTATGGTAAAGTTTGGGACCCATCAGTAGTATGAGGCCCGTTGGTGGCATTCCAGCTAACGGAGGTTTTAGCTGGAATTGGTTATTGGGTGCACTGCGGTCAATTGGTTTGTTGTCTCCGAGCATGTCAGCTGGAGGCCTATTTTAGTTAAGGTACCGCAGTGCCTGATTGGATCGAGTTTAAGATTGGTGGGTTTTTCCCTGCAAAGACCAACGGGAGTATTTAACTGATATGTCAGGTGTTTTTATACAGTTACGTTAAGTTGATATTGAAATTAATTTTATTGGTTATTATTAATAAAGATAATTGGCTGCTACGGCCAATATTTTACTCCAGATGGGTGTGGTCTCAATTATTTGGGGTAAATAGGGATGGGGGTACGTAGCAGGTTTAAAGGCTGTGATATTAAAGGGAAACTAGATACATCTGGTATACAATAGTCATGCAGCCAGCACATTTAAGAACTTGTAAGCTGCAATATATGACATATTCTTTGGTTGATTATCTTTAAATTAATACAGAACCGCATACAATTGTGTTTTATATGCTCTGAGTTCCGGTTTTTATGTTGGGAAGCAAAACCAGTGTTGCATAGTGGAAATCTTTTATTGAAGCTGACCTTTAAATCTCCCATGTGCCCTTCCAGCCACCTACCTAAATACATACCTTTAGCTCTGCTCTGGATGTCATAACTGTGCGGCCCTTTCTGACGCTGTGCAGCCTTTGAAGAAAAAAGTTCCAGTGGTGGCCATCACCTATGTGAATTCATGTAATTTGCTCCATTCATTGTTATGGCTGATTGGTACTCATCGTGGTTCACCTCCAAAAACCACAATGAATAGTGAATGGGCTACAAGCTGCTAAAATAGAAGTTTGGCAATACCTAAAACTTCTGCAAGCAAGTATCTATAGCATTATGTTCTTTGCACGTACATATCATGCAAAGAGTGTAATTTAAACTAATAAGCTATAAGCCCAACTCCGAGGTTGGATTTCTCCACCTTTTTACTCCTTCCCCAATAAATGACCAGCATTTTCCTGTAAATCCGGGGTAGAGGATTGAAGCCTTGACACCCTGGACTAACATAAAAATGGTTTGAATAATGCTGGGTGTCATAAAACTGTAAGAGGACCATCACTGGATTAGTGACGGGGGTAAGTCCACGGGCACACAGCGCCGGTGATTAGGTGAGTATAGCTGCTGATGCTGCTTTTTAATTTTTGTAAAAGCTACTAAGTGAACCATATTGGTGTTTTTGCCCAAACTGAAACTGGGCTTTGAAGCCTGAAAAAATATTAAACCTTTTGTAAGGTAAACCAGATTTCCAGCACCAGATGTTCATGTTGTGTGTGTGTGTGTGTGCATTGCACACATGCTAATACTTCTAGGCAAAGAGGCAATAGATGTACTATTCCAGGTCATCGTGCTTACATTCGTGTACACACTCGCGCATATGAATTAGCATGTGTACTTGGCACTCAGTTGCCTATTTAAACTGGTCTATCACCATGAGCAGTTGCTGAATGGTCTTCAGCTTGTACCTGTATTTCTGTGACTTGCTTATCTGTGTATGACCCGGCTTTCTCCTGGACTTTGCTTTTGCTCCTACATTAACCTTGTTCACCTGATCTCACTGACCTCAGCCTGTTTACTGGACTCGTCTTTGCCTGCTGATTCTGAGCTGCATTGCCCAGCTGTTACTGACATTGGCCTGCTTCCTGGATTTTCTCTGCCTGCTGACTCGGTCCCTTGATACTCGGCTGCCTGGTCACTGCCTGCATACCGGCTCTACTACCATCTTCTGATCTGTTGCCAAGCTGCCTCAGTATTCTGTTCTTAAGATTGCCACCTGCAGCTTCATCCACCTAAGAGTGGACTTCACCAGCCAGCTACTCCGGCACTCCTGCCACTCCGTGCCCTCACACTCTCTGTCTCCACCTTCAGGAGTGTTGGGCAAGAGGTGCAAAAGAGGCCTTCCACAACATTCCAGTCATCACTAGGTACGTGATACCTTATAAAATGGCTTGCCAATTTAAGTGCTAGCCGACCAGCCGCCACAGTTATAATGCGGCAGGTTACATAGTTACATAGTTACATAGTAGGTGAGGTTGAAAAAAGACACAAGTCCATCAAGTCCAACCTATGTGTGTGATTATGTGTCAGTATTACATTGTATATCCCTGTATGTTGCGGTCATTCAGGTGATTATCTAATAGTTTCTTGAAGCTATCAATGCTCCCCGCTGAGACCACCACCTGTGGAAGGGAATTCCACATCCTTGCCGCTCTTACAGTAAAGAACCCTCTACGTAGTTTAAGGTTGAACCTCTTTTTATTTAATTGTAATGAGTTGCCACAAGTCTTATTAAACTCTCTTCTGCGAAAAAGTTTTATCCCTATTGTGGGGTCACCAGTACAGTATTTGTAAATTGAAATCATATCCCCTCTCAAGCGTCTCTTCTCCAGAGAGAATAAGTTCAGTGCTCGCAACCTTTCCTCATAACTAAGATCCTCCAGACCCTTTATTAGCTTTGTTGCCCTTCTTTGTACTCGCTCCATTTCCAGTACATCCTTCCTGAGGACTGGTGCCCAGAACTGGACAGCATACTCCAGGTGCGGCCGGACCAGAGCCTTGTAGAGTGGGAGAATTATCGTTTTATCTCTGGAGTTGATCCCCCTTTTAATGCATGCCAATATTCTGTTTGCTTTGTTAGCAGCAGCTTGGCATTGCATGCCATTGCTGAGCCTATCATCTACTAGGACCCCCAGGTCCTTTTCCTTCCTAGATTCCCCCAGAGGTTCTCCCCCCAGTGTATAGATTGCATTCATATTTTTGCCACCCAAATGCATTATTTTACATTTTTCTACATTGAACCTCATTTGCCATGTAGTCGCCCACCCCATTAATTTGTTCAGGTCTTTTTGCAAGGTTTCCACATCCTGCGGAGAAGTTATTGCCCTGCTTAGCTTAGTATCGTCTGCAAATACAGAGATTGAACTATTTATCCCATCCTCCAGGTCGTTTATGAACAAATTAAAAAGGATTGGTCCCAGCACAGAACCCTGGGGAACCCCACTACCCACCCCTGACCATTCTGAGTACTCCCCATTTATCACCACACTCTGAACTCGCCCTTGTAGCCAGTTTTCAATCTATGTACTCACCCTATGGTCCATGCCAACGGACCTTATTTTGTACAGTAAACGTTTATGGGGAACCGTGTTAAATGCTTTTGCAAAATCCACGTCTACGGGCCTTCCTTTATCTAGATGGCAACTCACCTCCTCATTGAAGGTTAATAGATTGGTTTGGCAAGAACGATTCTTCATGAATCCATGCTGATTACTGCTAATGATACCGTTCTTATTACTAAAATCTTGTATATAGTCCCTTATCATCCCCTCCAAGAGTTTACATACTATTGATGTTAGGCTAACTGGTCTGTAATTCCCAGGGATGTATTTTGGGCCCTTTTTAAATATTGGTGCTACATTGGTTTTTCTCCAATCAGCTGGTACCATTCCAGTCAGTAGACTATCTGTAAAAATTAGGTTGTCTCTGCGCAAATTGCCGAAGCTATACGTTGGTGCTTTAAGATGCTATAGCACCCACGCGCACCCGTATTGTGTCCCCGAAGCCGATGCACTTGCCCGGCAGGTGCAATGTCCGCCGGGCACCCGCAGACAGAACGAGAACGGGGATCTGTGTGCGTAAACACACAAATCCCGGTTCTGTCAGGCAAGTAGAGACAACTAAGTAGGAACAACGATATGTCTCCTCCCCCAGGCAGTCACATCCCCCCACAGTTAGAACACACACGAGGTAACATAGTTAACCCCTTGATCACCCCCTAGTGTTAACCCCTTCCCTGCCAGTGACATTTATACAGTAATTAGTGGCTATTTTTAGCTCTGATCGCTGTATAAATGTTAATGGTCCCAAAAAAGTGTCAAAAGTGTCCGATCTGTCTGCCGCAATGTAGACGCTATAACTTTTGCACAAACCAATCAATATACGCTTATTGTGATTTTTTTTTTGTACCAGATATATGTAGAAGAATACATATTGGCCTAAACTGATGAAAAAATTATTTTTTTTTACATTTTTTGGGGGGATATTTATTATAGCAAAAAGTACAAAATATTGTGTTTTTTTTCAAAATTGTCGCTCTTTTTTTCTTTACAGCGCAAAAAATAAAAACTGCAGAGGTGATCAAATACCACCAAATGAAAGCTCTATTTGTGGGAAAAAAGGACGTCAATTTTGTTTTGGTACAACGTCGCACAGCCGTGCAATTGTCAGTTAAAGTGACTCAGTGCTGTATCGCAAAAACTGGCCTGGTCAGAAAGGGGGCAAATCTTTCCGGGGCTGAAGTAGTTAAATAAAACCCATTACCCACCCTTCATGTATCAAGATGCTAGTTTACATATAGTTTGCTCATTTTTTATGACATTACATAAAACAATCAGAGTATGCACAACTCAAGATTTCACACACACGCTCATCTGTTTTCTGTAAACAGGGCACATTGTTCTCCACTTTCCTTGTAAAGGACTTTGCTTTGTTTTAACTTTTACAGCCTGATCTGCTTTGTGTTGTAATGCTGACAAACTTTATTACCAGTGTCTCTTATGGCAAGGTTGACTAATCAAGTTCCTCCGGCTACAGGGAGTGTGGTATTTTTCAGCCTTTCAGAATTACTAGACTTCCTTCCTTCAACTAAGTAGGACTAAAGACATAAAAGAGAGTCTGGACACATCAGCCTAGTGGAGTACTCAAAAAGAATCAAATTGTATTAACTGAAAGAGATTATCCATCACAAAAGCGGTAGAGTCTTGTGCTGACATTTTTAGTTTAAGGCCTCATTGACATGGGTAGCTGGGGGGGTGGTAAAGTTCAACTACAGTTTTACTGCCCCCTCAAATGGCCACCTTAAAGATAATATGCAGTTGCTTTGGGTCTTTTACATGGCGTTGGCGTGATTCTTTGCTTGTGGTTGTGGCAAAAGTGGTACCCCATGTCGAGTTAGGCGGGAAGTACCTCCACCAAATGCTAACTATTCAAGTAAATGAGGCTGCACCACAATGACAAATCAAACATTTGGCTTGTGGTTGTGTCACAGTATTAACATAGATAATCCCTATTTCGGCTGTCAAAAAAAGGGCATTCGAGAGGTGGCAGTATCCCCTCCTGAAAACCTGAGAACTGCAGCTCTACTGCCCTCAGAAAAGCAATTCACCATGGATGCCACTTGGTTTAATGAGCCCTAATTGATATGTTTTATTGGCTAACTCAAGTTCGTTTTCTGTACCTTCCACATTCAAAAAGTATCACTCAAACTACAAACATTCTACATAAGAGAGAATTAAAAATAAAGCCAGGTTAAAGATGACACTTTTCTCCCAATCCAAGTGGGTCATAAAGGTTGCCACGTAGCAGGTAATTTACGTTCCCAAAAAGTCAAAATTAAACTTTTTACCAATGTTATTAACAGAAAAGCGATTGTAAGGCCGATATTTTTTACCCCCAACAAATGGCAATGTAATGGGTGATTCTTGGGAACAGCCTTGAATGAATAGGAAGTGAATAGGTGTCAAAGCTTTTGTCCAAAGCTTACATATACTATATTGTCAAAAGTATTGGGACACCTGCCTTTACACGCAGGTGAACTTTAATGGCATCCCAGTCTTAGTCCGTAGGGTTCAATATTGAGGTGGCCCACCCTTTGCAGCTATAACAGCTTTAACTCTTCTGGGAAGGCTGTCCACAAGGTTTAGGAGTCGATGGGAATGTTTGGCTATTCTTACAGAAGCGCATTTGTGAGGTCAGGCACTGATGTTGGATGAGAAGGCCTGGTTTGCAGTCTTCCCAAAAATGTTCTTTTAGGTTGTGGTCAGGACTCTGTGCAGGCCAGTCAAGTTCCTCCACCTTAAACTTGCTCATCCATGTCTTTATGGACCTTGCTTTGTGCCCTGGTGTGCAGTCATGTTGAAACAGGAAGGGGCCATCACCAAACTATTCCCACAAAGTTAGCGCATGAAATGCCTAATGCTTTAAGAGTTCACTGGAACAAGCCCAATCCCTGAAAAACTACCTCACACCATAATCCCCCCTCCACCAAATGATTTGGACCAGTGCACAAAGTAGACAGCCTTCCCAGAAGAGTTGAAGCTGTTATAGCTGCAAAGGGTGGGCCAACTCAATAATGAACCCTACGGACTAAGACTGGGATGCTATTAAAGTTCATGTGCGTGTAAAAGCAGGTGTCCCAATACTTTTGACAATATAATGTATGTAAACACTGGACAAAAGCTGTGATACCCATTCACTTCTTATTCATCAAGGCTGTTCTCAAGAATCACCCATTACATTGCCATTATTTGGGGGTAAAAAATATCGGCCTTACAATCTCTTTTCTGTTAACATTGGCTAAAAGTTAAATTTTGACTGGTTGGGAAAGTAAATTACCTGCTAAGTGGCAACCATAGTCACCACTTTATTACCCACTTGGATTAGGAGCTAAGTGTCATCTTTGATCTGGCTTTATATTTAATCCTCTTCCATGTAGAATGTTTGTAGTTTGAGTGATACTTTTTGAATAGTATAAAGCCTGAAGAATGGATTTATGAGGTACAGAAAACTAACTTGAGTTAGCCAAAAAAATTATCACTTAGGGCTTATTGAAACGAGTGGCATCCATGGTGAATTGTTTTTGTGAGGATGGTAGAGCTGCAGTTCCCAGGTATTCAGGATGGGATACTGCCACCTCTCAAATGCCCTTTTTTTGACAGCCGAACAGGGATTATCTATGGTAATACTGTGACACAACCACAAGCCAAACATTTATGGCGTCCTAATACTTCTGACAATATAGTGTACTTGGATTGGGAGACACTCTGATCTACATTTCTGTATTTTTTATATTTATTTTGTTATACCTTCTTTTTATTTAATACTTCTCCTTGTTAAGTTGCACAATATAGTATGTCAGTACGCTTTGGCTTTCCCTTTTGGTTTTAAAGCTTTACCCATGACTATTTGCATCTGGAGCTGCAAGATAGGGGTGGAATTAGGCTTTAAAAAGCACTACAGTAACTTTGAACAGTGGGAACCTAAAGACATTTAATATATTTATTAGCTTTTTACGAATAGTGTGTTGAAATCTTTTCAAAAATTACAAGATGAGTTTTAAATTCCTATAACTAGCTTTTTTCAAATTCTCTAAGTTCGGCATGCTATGCATGCCCAACTGAAGCTGAGTTGCCTTAGACTCTATATACTAACAGAGTTGGCTAGGGTACTTAATGCTTCTTTTAAAAGAGATAATGAGTTGTTTATGTATCTAAAGCTGCTTGATTTTTAAATAACTTTGGTTCCCTTACTTTATAAGGCTAAATGGGAATAGGACATGGGTCCTATACCTGAAAATCAATGAGATCCTATTTTACGAAATGCCACTAACACATTATTATCTATTTACTAGTAGGATGACACAACTAAATATACTACAGAGAACATATAGGACACCCAAGAGGCTGCATAAAATCAGATATAGAGATTCTCCTCTTTGCCCCAGATGTCTTTGAGACCGAGTCAATTTGATTTATATGCTCTGGTGCTGCCCCAAACTTTTTATAAGAAATAGTAAATATAAATAATACTGTGCATGATGTTCAAATTCCTCTCAGCCCATTTATTTGTGTTTTGGGTGGGTCAAATTTTTTAGAGGTAAATATTTTTTTAATTTTGGACGTTAATTGCCACCTGTTTTTGGCAAGAAAATTAGTGGCTAGGAAATGGTTTTCCCCAGGTCCTCCTACAGTGGATGATTGGATCAAGGATGTAAATACTTCTCTTTACTGGGAAAAAACTGACGTATCACAAAAGGGGATGTCCAAATAAATTTGAAAAAACGTGGCTTGCATGGTTAAACGCACCTTATTTGAGATAGACTACGGTAGACTACGATAATATATCTATATAATTACAGTATCTCACAAAAGTGAGTACACCCCTCACATTTTTGTGAATATTTTATTATATCTTTTCATGAAGAATTGACACTTTGCTACAATGTAAAGTAGTGAGTGTACAGCTTACATAACAGTGTAAATTTGCTGTCCCCTCAAAATAACTCAACACACAGCCATTAATGTCTAAACCGCTGGCAACAAAAGTGAGTACACCCCTAAGGGAAAATGTCAAAATTGGGCCCAGTTAGCCATTTTCCCTCCCCGATGTCATGTGACTCATTAGTATTACAAGGTCTCGGGTGTGAATGGGGAGCAGGTGTGTTAAATTTGGTGTCATCGCTTTCACTCTTTCATACTGGTCACTGGAAGTTCAACATGGCACCTCATGGCAAAGAACTCTCTGAGGATCTGAAAAAAAGAATTGTTGCTCTACATAAAGATGGCCTAGGCTATAAGAAGATTTCCAAGACCCTGAAACTGAGCTGCAGCTCGGCGGCCAAGACATACAGTAGTTTAATAGGACAGGTTCCACTCAGAACAGGTCTCGTCATGGTCGACCAAAGAAGTTGAGTGCACATGCTCAGCATCATATTCAGAGGTTGTCTTTGGGAAATAGATGTATGAGTGCTGCCAGCATTGCTACAGAGGTTGAAGGAGTGGGGGGTCAGCCTCAGACAATACGCCGCACGCTGCATCAAATTGGTCTGCATGGCTGTCGTCACAGAAGGAAGCCTCTTCTAAAGATGATGCACAAGAAAGTCCACAAACAGTTTGCTGAAGACAAGCAGACTAAGGACATGGATTACTGGAACCATGTCCTGTTGTTTGATGAGACCAAGATAAACTTATTTAGTTCAGATGGTGTCAAACTTGTGTGGCGGCAACCAGGTGAGGAGTACAAAGACAAGTGTGTCTTGCCTACAGGCAAGCATGGTGGTGGGAGTGTCATGGTCTGGGGCTGCATGAGTGCTGCTGGCACTGGGGAGCTACAGTCTATTGAGGGAACCATGAATGCCAACATGTACTGTGACATACTGAAGCAGAGTGTGATTCCCTTGCCTTTGGAGACTGGGCCGTAGTGCAGTATTCCAACATAATGACCCCAAACACACCTTCAAGACGACCACTGCCTTGCTAAAGACGCTGAGGGTAAAGGTGATGGACTGGCCAAGCATGTCTCCAGACCTAAACCCTATTGAGCATCTGTGGGGCATCCTCAAACAGAAGGTGGAGGAGCGCAAGGTCTCTAACATCTACCAGCTCTGTGATGTCCTCATGGAAAAGTGGAAGAGGACTCCAGTGGCAACCTGTGACGCTCTGGTGAACTCCGTGCCCAAGAGGGTTAAGGCAGTGTTGGGAAATAATGGTGGCCACACAAAATATTGACACTTTGGGCCCAATTTAGACACTTTCACTTAGGGGTGTACTCACTTTTATTGCCAGCGGTTTAGACATTAATGGCTGTGTGTTGAGTTATTTTGAGGGGACAGCAAATTTACACTGTTATACAAGCTGTATACTCACTACTTTACATTGTAGCAAAGTGTCATTTTCTCAGTATTGTCACATGAAAAGGTATAATAAAATATTTTCAAAAATGTGAGGGGTGTACTCACTTTTGACAGATACTGTATATTTTGAGTCATTCTATAGGGAGGTATATTTACATATATGGCTCATTGTATAGCATAGGAGTACTACTTTCTGAACAAGCTGGGATTGGAATTTTTAATCTATTTATAGTTATATATGAATATTTTACAATATGATGAATACCAATATCAATCACCATTGTGCAGTGCTATGAATACAACTAATGACATCAAACAAAATCATACATGGTCATAGTGTGATTATCTGTGCATACTGTATATTTAACATAAAATATCAAGTATTCTCCAACACAGAATAAAGTTCATAAAATAGGGTCCACTTCACTGAATAAATGAACATCTGATCTTCACTCTTCACAGTGCTTAGTGTGATTCTTTTCCACACTTTAAATCTGTTCCTAAAAAGGTGCTCTGTGATCCACTCTCTTCAGCTGGCAAATTCACCAAATCACATAGCCTATCTACAGTATATTTAGGCATCTGAAGTTTAAGGTTTCTATTAAGGTGGTAAGCTATTATAAGCTCTGTGGGTCACACACCATTCCGAAAGGGTTAAAAAGCTGAAATGATCATTAGGAGTCATTACAGGTAAAGAATAGTGATGACAGAATCTCAGAAAATCCAAACCAATGCTGATTTGATAGAGACAAGGTTGAGATTTATTACATTGGGTATGTTTTTGCATTCAGCCTGCCATATAGTGAGCTATTAAAATACCCTAGTTTACTAGGAAAGTTTTGCTCTGGGCTCTCAGGATGAGCCTCATCCCTCACTGAAGGTCACTAATTTCATTATGTTATTGGAGCCCTAATTAGCCATCTTCCTTATGTTCAATGAGTAGGCCCAAGTGGCATGCTCACTGGACAGAAGAAAGGCAGCTGGGACTTATGCAAGGCTTATGCTTTTTAAGGTAATACTTTTACTTAAAAAAATAACTGATAAAAATATTACTAACTCAGGATTTGATTTGTTTGAGATACAATTGTCATATCATCTGTGTGGGCACCCTTAGTCTAATGCACCGTACACACGGTCGGACTTTGTTCGGACATTCTGACAACAAAATCCTAGGATTTTTTCTGACGGATGTTGGCTCAAACTTGTCTTGCATACACACGGTCACGGAAAATCGTTCTGAACGCGGTGACGTAAAACACGTACGTCGGGACTATAAACGGGGCAGTGGCCAATAGCTTTCATCTCTTTATTTATTCTGAGCATGCATGGCACTTTGTCTGTCGGATTTGTGTACACACGATCGGAATTTCCGACAACGGATTTTGTTGTCGGAAAATTTTATATCCTGCTCTCAAACTTTGTGTGTCGGAAAATCCGATGGAAAATGTCCGATGGAGCCCACACACGGTCGGAATTTCAGACAACACGCTCCGATCGGACATTTTCTATCGGAAAATCCGACCGTGTGTACGGGGCATTAAAGTTGAACTCTTAGTGACAAAATGAAACTAGTTTAGGAAGGGCATAGAGCAATTCCATTGGCTAACCAATGGAATTGCAAGCTTGTGGCATCTATAACAAGACCTGTGCACTAAAGAGGAGCTTTCAAAATGTAAAATGGCTGCCAAGCATGCTTTAGATCACAGGAAGGAAGGAGACAAGGGAGAAAAGAAGGGAGAAAGGAAAGGAATTCATGTTTAGCCTAAATAAACAATGCAGATGAAGAAAAGGGCCAAAATGCCTTTTGATGGTTCATTATCACCCACTGGGCAGACTTAGTTAATAAGCTGAAGATTTTCAAGGAATGTGTGGATCAAGTGACTAAGCACTAAAATGATGCACCAATGTCCCCTATAATAGGCATCTTCTATCACACTGATAGACAGCTACATAGTGTAACCCGAAATAACTTTGCCCACACAAGTGTTAAGGACTCCAAACATGAAATATAACCATGTTTGTTTAATAAGAATACTTGTAAAACACTCTATAAAAAGTTGTCTTCTGTCTGAATAGTAATTTTGTTCAGCTGCATAGGAGCAGGAGCTGGAGTCCAAGGTTTCGAAAAGACCCACATTGCATTTTGCATTCAAGATTGGTGTTCCAAATAAGGCAGCAGAAGAAGGAAAATATGGTCTTTGTAAAGGCGGGTACTTCAAAATTTCAAAGAGCTTAATGTGATGATATATACACAGAGGCTGGAGAAAAGTAAGGAAACAAGTACTGTGTGGTAAAGGAACGAAAGTGTTCCCTAATATGGTGTTGGACCACCTTTGGCATCCAAGACGGCCTGAACTCTCCTGGGAATTGACAAATATAAGTCTTGGATGGTGGATCATGGAACCTGATATCACTTTTAATGCAAAAATCCGGGTCACAATCCTGCGCAGTGTCCTTTTGTCTCTTTTGGTCAGCTGACCATGTCGACTACGCTTATGCTTATCAGGTAACGTTTTGCCAGAAACTGTAAATGCTGTCATAACTTTTAATACTGTAACTCGCGACAACGCAAACATATTGGCAACTTCAGTCACAGATTTACCAGCAAAGCAGGCATCAACAATTTGCCCTCTTTGCAACTCAGTAAGCTCTGACATGACTCCGTATTACTAGCAGTGCACACAGTGAATGAGGAAAATTAGGCTTCTCATCACACAGAAGAACCATTTTCACACCTGCAAATAATCATGTAGTGTTTATATACTGTGTATATATATATATATATATATATATATATATATATATATATATATATATATATATATATATATATGAAATGTTGAGGGTGGAGTGCACATGATCCAGATGTAACAGTGCAAGCAATCAGACCCTTTCACAGGTCATATATAGAAAAAAACGATCAGATGGGATTGCTGCACTTAAAATTTATTTAGAAAAATTCTAATTCAAATTCCATTCAGTGTCAAATGCATAACAGTTTCAGGCTGTACAGATAATGCCCTTCTTCAGAGCAAGACACATACAATGACAATGATTTTTACTAACATATTTATACACTCCTATCTCATATGGGATCAATTAATCAAGCAATCATTTTGTACCAATGGGAAAAATCAACCAATGCAAAAAAACATATAGGTCTGCATGAAATCATGGATCATCAGGTGCTACCACTTTTCCTATCACATTCGATATGCACTGAGATAGGAGTGTATAAATATGCTTGTAAAAATCATTGTCATTGTATGTGTCCTGCTCTGAAGAAGGGCGTTATCTATACAGCCCAAAACCGTTATGCATTTGACACTGAATGGAATCTGAATTTGAATTTTTCTAAATAAACTTTAAGTGCAGCAATCCCACCTGATCGTTTATATATATATATATATATATATATATATATATATATATATATATATATACTGTATATATATATATATATATATATATATATATATATATATATATATATATATATATATTGCTATAGCATGTATAATGTACCAATTACTCAATTCCAAGCATATACTGTATAAGCTCCTGATTGTTAAAATGTAACTAAGAATTGTATTTCATATAAGTTAAAAGTACTCCATAGGCAACACATAAACATACATTAATTAAAAGCAACCTGCTGCTCTTATGCCGCGTACACACGGGTGGACTTTTCGGCATCAAAGGTCCGACGGTCTTTCCGACAGACTTTCAACTAACTTTTGACGGACTTCCAACGGACCTCCAATGGACTTTCGAACGAACATACTCGCCTACACACGATCACACCAAAGTCCGACGGATTCGTATGTGATGACGTACGACCGGACTAAAATAAGGAAGTTCATAGCCAGTAGCCAATAGCTGCCCTAGCATCGGTTTTCATCCGTTTGACTAGCATACAGACGAGCGGATTTTTCGACCGGACTCGAGTCTGTCAGAAAGATTTGAAACATGTTCCAAATCTAAGGTCCGTCAGATTTTCGACCGAAAAAGTCAGCTGAAGGTCCGATGAAGCCAATACACGGTCGGATTGTCTGCCGGACTCCGTTCGAAAAGTCCACTCGTGTGTATGCGGCATTACTCCACCCAATTATCCTATAGTACTTGGGAATTGTATATGAATATCTTTGAAACATCCAAAGGCAAAACTTCAGATGGCCACCAAAGTCACTGCTCCACTCTGTGGAAATCAGATTAGCGATTATCAAAAAACTTGCAGTATTGGTAATGGAAACCTTTTTGTCAATTGGGCTATATCAGATTGTCTCTTTAATATATGCAAATACTTTTGAGATAAAACTGTTGATACACTAATGCTGTAAATTGTGTAAAACTGAGCATGCATTCTTCATATAGTATAAGCTGTATAATCACACATAAGTCAGAGATCCAACATTAAAGGTATAAGTCCTTATAGTTTCCTGTAAAACTGATAGATTCACCACAATATGGTCTACAGCAATGGTTCTCCACCCTGTCCTCAAGTACCCCCAACAGGCCATGTTTGCAGGTTTTCCTTTATCTTCCACAGGTGCTTTAAATCAGAGTCAATGGCTTGGTATTTTGGACAGCTATTTTTTCTAAGAGAAATTTCCAAAAAAATGGCCTGTTGGGGGTACTTGAGGACAGGGTTGAGAACCACTGGTCTAGAGGAGGTAACACAAAGGGATGGGGACACACACAGTCCACAAATCATCAAGGATAGTTCACGCTGTAAGGCTGGGTTCACACTGGTACAGCAAACGTTTCTGACATTGGGAGCACAAGCCGTATGACGTGTATAAATTAATGGTTCCCTATGAAAGCCATCTTAACTGGTCTGACACAAGTCGGTCCGACTTTGAAAAAGGTTCCTGCAAGTTCAGGATAGGACCAGGCAAGGTCTCTTTGACCCCCCAGTGCTCCACTTGGTTGGTCCACGCACAGCAGGTTCCCATTCGGAGTGCGTGGTCTACTCTAGTGGAGTCCTGGTACCTGCAAGCTCCAGCTCCTCTATCCTGGCTTCTGGCGGCCTTTCTCTAGGAGATAGAGTGTATGATGCTATCCGAAAGTTTTTCGATGTTTCCACATCTATTTTGAGCCCGATTCTGCTTCAGGTACATGTATACCTCGCTTCTAATGTTATTTACATTGCTTTGATATCTTTCTTGGCGATTGCCAATTCATTACCTTTGTACTGTTATTTCTTTTTCAATAAACAGTATTTAAAACAAAAAAAAAAAAAAGAAAAAGGTTCCTGCACTACTTTGGTCCGACGTTGATCCTACTTCAGCCTATTGAATCTCATTGAAGTCGGATCAAAGTCGGATCATTGTCTTAACTGATCCGACTTTGGCATGCGACTTGTGCTGTGATGATCTTGAAGGGGAACCCCAGGCTAACATTTTTAACCACCTCAATACAGTGCATTTTCACCCCCTTCCTGCCCAAGCCATTTTTCAACTTTCAGTGCTGTCGCACTTTGAATGACCATTGCGCGGTCATACAACACTGTACCCAGATGAAATTGTTATCATTTTTTCCCCACAAATAGAGCTTTCTTTTTGTGGTATTTGATCACCTTTGCAGTTTTTATTTTTTGCGCTATAAACAAAAGAAAAGCGACAAGTTTGAAAAAAACACAATATTTTTTACTTTTTGCGATAATAAATATCCAATTTTTTTTTCTTTAAAACAAATTTTTTCCTCAGTTTAGGCCGATATGTATTCTTCTACATATTTTTGGTAAAAAAAATCGCAATAAGCGTATATTGATTGGTTTGCGCAAAAGTTATAGCGTCTACAAAATAGGGGATAGATTTATAACATTTTTATTTATTTATTTATTTTTTACTAGTAATGGCGTCAATCTGCGATTTTTATCATGACTGCGATATTGCGGCAGACACATCGGACACTTTTGACACATTTTTGGGACCATTTTTGGGACCATTCACATTTATACAGCGATCCGTGCTATAAAAATGAACTGATTACTGTATAAATGTGATTGGCAGGGAAGGGGTTAACACTAGGTGGTGATCGAGGGGTTAACTGTGTTGCTAGGGAGTGTTTCTAACTGTAGGGGGAGGGGACTCACTAGGGGAGGAGACCGAGATCCACGGTCTTGCTGCGTTACCGGCAATCGCGGGTGCCCGGCGGACATCGCGGTCGCCGGGCACTCGCACCGGGTGCCCAGTGACACGGCGGGAGCACACCCCCTGGTGGGCCAGGAAAGCGAGGCCGTCATATGACTCCCACCTGCAACGAGAGCTGCGCCGCCTGGCCGTCAATTGACAGTCGGCGGTCAGCAAGCAGTTAAACAAAAAACGGCAGAGAGTCTCCTTTCAAGACCATACCAGAATAAAATTTAAGGGGAACCCCCACACTCAAAAAAAAACATGTGGGATCCCCCCAAAATCTAAACTAGACCCTTATCCGAGCACGCAGCATGGCAAGTAAGGAAAGGGGGTGGGGATGAGCGAGTGCCCCCCTCCTGAACCATACCAGGCCACATGCCCTCAACATGGGGGGGTGGGTGCTTTGAGGCAGGGAGGCCCTGCTCCCCCTACCTCAAAGCACCTTGTCCCCATGTGTTGATGGGGACAAGGGCCTCTTCCTGACAACCCTGGCCGGTGTTTGTTGGGGTCTGTGGGCGGGGGGCTTATCGGAATCTGGAAGCCCACTTTAACAAGGGGGCACCTAGATCCCGGCTCCCCACCCTATGTGAATGAGTAGGTGGTACATGGTACCCCCTACCCATTGACCTAAAAAAAGTGTCAAAAATAAAAACAGTACACAGGTTTTTGACAAAGTAATTTCTTAAAGCAGCTCTGACGTCTCTTCTCCCTCCGCCGATGTCTTCATCCTCTTGTTCTTCTTCCTCCACTAATGATATCTTCCTCCAGTTCTTCTCCCTCCGCTGATGTCTTCTTCCACTGCTGGTTCTCCTCTCTCCGCTGTCTTCTCCCTCTGCTTTTTCTCCTCTCTTCACTGTTTTCTCCCTCTGTTCTCCCTTCGATCTACAACCGTTGCTTGCTCCCACTGTAATGCTAGGGCCACCATGTGCCTTTACTTATATAGCCATGGGGTGCGGCCACCCAGTGATGTCATCCAGAGGCCCCATTCCCTTGTGACGTCACTGCCCGGGGCATTATGAGTGTCACTGTCTGTGTCTCCTGTGGGGGGTGCAAGTGTTATCTTGTGCCACCACCCCCAAAATAGTGAACACCACCCGCCATTGCCTATCTACTGTCTGGAGAAGTCTGGTCAGAAGTGGTCTTCGTGGAAGAATTGCAGGCAAAAAGACATATCTCTGACGTAGAAACCAGGCTAAGGCGACTCAACTATGCACGAAAACATAGGAATGGGATGCAGAAAAATGTCAGCAGGTGCTCTGATGAGTCAAAATTTGAAATATTTGGCTGTAACAGGAGGCAGTTTTTTCTGTGGTACAATAACGAGGGTTTGCAGGCAACAGTGAAGCATAGCGGAGGTTCCTTGCAAATTTGGAGCTGCATTTCTGCAAATGGAGTTGGAGATTTAGTCAGGATCAATGGTGTCCTCAATGCTGAGAAATACAGGCAATTATTCATCATGCCATACCATCAGGGAGATGTGTGATTGGCCCCAAATTATTCTGCAGCAGGTCAATGACCCCAAACATGGTGCCAATGTCTAAAGAAGAACAAGGAGTTCTGGAAATGATGGTTTGACCCCCACAAAGCCCTGATCTTAACATCATGGAGTCTGTCCGAGATTACATGAAGAGACAGAGGTATCTGAGGCAGCCTACAGATGCACAGAAGATGTGTGGTTGGTTCTTCAAGATGTTTGGAACAATCTACCTGCTGAGTTCCTTCAAAAACTGTGTGCAAATAAGGATTTGATTTGGATTTCTCTTTTATTCATTTACTTTCCATTTTGTTAATTGATAAAAATAAGCTAAAACTTTTTCACAGATATATATATATATATATATATATATATATATATATATATATATATATATATATATTTATATACACATACAGCGGAACCTTGGTTTACGAGTAACGCGGTTAACGAGAGTTTTGAAAGACGAGCAACTTTTTTTTAAATTCGGACTCGGTTTGCAAGTGTTGTCTCACAAAACAAGCAGAGTTCAAGCTAATAGGGTGTGCAGTACCGCATTTGGCCAGAGGTGGGGTGGCGCTGGGGACACTCAGAATAGTTCAAGGCCATAGGGAGCCATTCGGAAATACTCAGAATCACTCGGAAATATTCGTAAACACTCGGAAATACTCCATTCCTGAGTATATCCAATCTTTTCCGAGGCTTTCCGAGTTCAGCCGAGCTGTCCCCGAGTACTTCCAAGGCTCTCCGGCGCCCCCCTACCTCTGGCCACATGCGATATTGCATGTAATAGAAGTCAATGTGGAACGAATTATCTTCGTTTCCATTGACTTCTATGGGGAAACTTGCTTTGATATGCGAGTGCTTTGGATTACAAGCATTCTCCTGGAACGGATTATGCTCGTAATCCAAGGTTCCACTGTATGGTGACAGTACGGATCCCTGTCCTAGTGATTGTCACCCAGGATTTTCAAATAGGCAGGTTGAGAGGCTCCAGGAGGATTATTTAATTTGGAGGAAATTGTTTTATCAGTTTCCTCTGTGGTTGGTAAAATCCAGTTGGGGACCTGGAGCCTGGAGATTTAATAGCGATCTGGGTGGGATGGAATCTTTAATCCTGGGACCGGATTTGGGGAACAGCCAGGAGTCTGGCTTGTTGATTGTGCAGGTGGGTCCTGGGCTTATAGCAGAGCCAGGACCAGGGTTCTGGGCTCCACCCTCCCAAGGAGTCTAGGCGTGCAAGGGAGAAGTGTGCCCGTTGGCACAGGCCAGTCTGACAGAGCAGACAGAGGACCCAAGCCGGTGGGCTGAAGCAGCCAGGAAGCTGTAAGAGAGAATGTCACCAGAGGTACAGATTGGGTACCAAACAGGGACACAGTTACAGGGTCAAGAGCACCAAGGTCAAAGCCTGAATAGCAGTGCTGACCAGGGAGCCAGGTGGCTTGGTATTTTCCATTTGTTAATTCATTATTGCTTTGAAGTTGAAACCCCGCGTGGGAATCCTGGATGGACTGTTTTTTTCTTTTACTTCAATAAACATGGGCCAAAAAAGCCCTTAAACTACATATCTGGCATAGACTCAGCTCACTGGTAAGCTCTACACTGAAGCTAAATACATTACAATATATATATATATATATATATATATATATATATATATATATATATATATAGTTATATAGTAGGTGAGGTTGAAAAAAGACACAAGTCCATCAAGTCAAACCTATGTGTGTGATTATATGTCAGTATTACATTGTATATCCCTGTATGTTGCGGTCGTTCAGGTGCTTATCTAATAGTTTCTTGAAACTATCAATGCCCCCCGCTGAAACCACCGCCCGTGGAAGGGAATTCCACATCCTTGCCGCTCTTACAGTAAAGAACCCTCTACATAGTTTAAGGTTAAACCTCTTTTCTTCTAATTTTAATAAGTGGCCACGAGTCTTGTTAAACTCCCTTCTGTGAAAAAGTTTTATCCCTATTGTGGGGTCATCAGTATGTTATTTGTATATTGAAATCATATCCCCTCTCATATCATGTTACTTTCCCTAACTAGACTCCAATTTCCTTTTAGGAGTCAAGTTATGTTGAATGGATGGGAATGAATAACAATTTATTGTGACACATGTAGAAAGGATTTTTGTGTACCTATGTTATGCAATACAACTGTGAAACCAGTATTGTCAAGTTCAAATAGGATATGTTTTATTCATTTTATAATAAACAATTCGATTTTAACAGTATAGCTTATTTTGTACATTACTAATGTACTTTACAGCTTCTTGGCTCTAGTCCAGCCAGCACCCATCCCAAATGTGTTTGCATAAAATTACCTCAAGGTCAAGCAGGTCACAGAATCATTGTATTGCTTTCAACAGGTCTGAGCAGAGTGCTAATGATAGACATTAAAAGGAAGCCATTGAGCTGCACTATGAAAGTACTGTGTATACTGTATATTTATATAATAATCAACAATGGCTCTCATGTTCACTACTTAAATAATAATAACTTACAGATTCAAACTATAAAGATGTGTATTTAAATATATATCCAAAATAAGTTTCACACATTAACACAAACTGATAGGGTTATTAAAATTAAAGGGTTAGATTAAAGCTCAAATCAAGGCCAAACTTCTTTATTTTTGATTAGTACAGTGTCATGGCTGGGACCTCTGTGAGGTTTTAATCTTTGTTTGTAATTGCTTCCATGTTGACAAAATTGAGGGATTTTTCCTATTTAAGCATTCAATTACAAAGTATTATGTAAGCATTATATATGATATGTATATACTTTTTTAATGAATAACTACAATTTCTTTGAAAGAAAAACATTTTATAATATAGTCAGGCGATGGCGCTGCAGTATAAACTGTATTTGCACAATGTTAAAAAAAAAAAAATTCAATGAAATGTGCATTTGATTGTTAAGCTGCCACCACTACCAGCAAGGATTTTCCCTTGATACCTGCCTAGCAGGAACCTGTAACCTCTGATAATTCATGTACTGACCCAGACAGTCTGAAAGAGGTGTTGCTAAGCGAGAAATTACTCCGCTTCAAGAATGTGAGGTTAGGAACTCAGCAGAGTGCTGGGCTTTCCCACAGTAGATATTTAAAAGGTTGTAGATCATGGCTGCCTAACAGGCACAATATTGGGTCACTTGTCTCACTTACAACAATAATCCAGTTTGATATGGGTCACGCTGTCACAAAGCGTCCACCCATGCTAGCTACATTGAAGGATCATATCCCCTTTCCTTCAAACTAATTAAATTCTTAACTAGTAGGTACTTAAGTTAATAAAGTGTGCCACACAGCTGCTGAAAGCCATTTGTAAAAGAAAACTGGACAGTGGAGCTTTCAGAAGCCTGACATAGAGAGTGCGTTGAAGCCCTACTGGAGCACGGCAGGGAATCAAATTAAGAATGTTAACACAATGCTTGTGTGAGAAAAGACCTTTGTAAACAGTAAAAAAAGGAGCAAATCTCTTTAGCTGGGACAAGTATATTGACTCCTTTCTGGCACTGACAAGGAACTGTGCATTGAAAAAGCCAACTGAATGCAGTCTAATGTATGAGTTTCAATTAAAGTAATTCTGCTTGGGGCTTCTGCTGAGCAAGACACCACAAATGGCTTATGTATGGGATACTTCGTTTAAGCTTGTTATAGTGTTCATTTGTCTTGAATGGAGGTTGATGGACAGCAGTGGTGTAGCCAAGAAATCCAAGATCTGGGGGTCTGTAGACTTCTGTTCCTCATTCAGCATACCTCCTTCATTTCTGTTACTTTTCTTCAGTTTGGTTAATGAAGTTGATTACCGTAGTTCTTATGGGTTAGGGTTTGTAGAAACAAGAGTGTTTCAATATTTTTTGGTCTAGAAATATAATTGGTTGAAGAA
The DNA here is from genome assembly GCA_037952925.1 of Lithobates clamitans. Classification (NCBI taxonomy): domain Eukaryota; kingdom Metazoa; phylum Chordata; class Amphibia; order Anura; family Ranidae; genus Lithobates; species Lithobates clamitans. The sequence goes on along the minus strand of JBBGZY010000292.1, from coordinate 6,090,163 downwards.
TTCCAGTGAGTTTAAGGGGTTCAAGGTGCCCCCTTCATCAGGGCCTGAGATTTAAAAAAATAGAAGAAACTGGTTATGTGGTAGAGGTCCTGTAGGTATAAAAAAAAGAGAGATGCGTAGCCTGCTCCATTCACCGATAAACACTGGACACCGGGTAAACTGGTTGTCAATTGTAAATTATTAGCCAGGAAGTTCTAAATTGAATTCACAATCAAGTGTCCTGACTCCTCATTTCCCTTACCCTGTAGTGAAAACAATCAATGGTGGGCTGAATTTAATGGAATTTTAACTTCCCTTTTAGCACCACCATTTTGTCAATTTTCAATATGTCCTTTATTTCATAGTAGGAATGTGGTTGACCCGAAGGGCACAACAAGTGCAAAATATATGGCCTAAGGGTTTCAATATTTGCAAATAAAACTATATTCCTTAGGTGTGCTTTATTGAGATACCACTTTAAGACTAGGGAAGTTATAGGTGATACTAATAAGGATATCAATGTAAGTTACAGGTGACTGAGGCAGTTGATTTTTTTTGTATTGTAAGTCTTTAGTAAATTACTTATTTTGAAACAAAATTCCAGTATTTTATCTTGACTTGGCATGCCAGGTATCACATCTTCAGGCAAACTAACAAGTCTGCAGTGAAGTGCCACAAACAGTCTTTAGTGCAGTGCAGTACAGTACATGCTGATGGTCAGGATTTCTAAAGGCACTTTACACAAGCACTGTGACAATTTTTAGGCTGGAAACACCAACGTGATTGTTCATTTGTAAAGTGTAACCACCCTGCCTTAAGTAGGGGTGTCTATTTGAATAAAGAGTTGCTAGGCTGTAGTATGCATAAGCTGAGATAAAAGTTGCACTTTCTTGGGTCTCTCCTGGTCTCTGGTTATTATTCGTTTCTGGCTGCTGCTGAGGAGTATCTCTGGAAATGGTGTGGGGGCTGCAATAGTTATGCTTATTTAATATCTCCCTGGCCAACCACTAGGAGGTTTATTGCCAGTGGTATTGTGGTGCAGGCTGGGAGAGGGTATAGATATTCAGAAGTGACTTTGCAAAGTCAGTCTTCACCCAGGCAGCAGTTGTATGTCTCATCCCCATAAACCTGCTGCATGAAGAGGGTGGCCATGTAATTGGACGGAGGCCTGAGTTCAAGGCCTATAATACAGATCAAGAAGATCATAGTACTGTAGGAATCTGTTGCCTTCTACTGTCTGTATTTGTAAATAATTGTGCTGCTTAACCACTTCAGCCCCGGTAGGATTTACCCCCTTAATGACTGCGTTACTTTAACTAACAATTGTGTGGTTGTGTGACGTTGCACCCAAATAAAATTAATGTACTTTTTTTCCACAAATAGAGCTTTCTTTTGGTGGTATTTGATCACCTCTGCAAAAAGACAGTTTTGAAAAACCCCCAATATTTTTTACTTTTTGCTACCTATCCAAGATAGCAAAATAGTTTATACAGTTTGCAACTCCTATTATTCTAGTTAACCATATCTCTTCTGGTCTGGGATTCTATAGTTAGTATTATCTCAGTGCTCAGTAACCAGCATGTGCTTAAGCCAGGTTAGGCATCTGACAGCCCAGTGGTAGTTAGAGGCCCGGTTGCATGGCAGATTAGAAGGTACAAGGGACTAGGAAGCAGAGCTGATTTTTAATTCCAATGTCACACCATTGTTTCTGCTGGTTAAAGTTCCAGGCTGGTTGGAGGATCTCCTTGTCATCGCTGATTTTTCCGGTCTTCGACAGCAAGACATATGCCGCATCAAGATCATCCTCAGTGGCCCTTGCAACAGGACTTTGCTGCACTTTTCATCTGGAGATGTCTTTAATAACAACTATATACACCTGGGTATTCAGTATGTGCACAATTCCACCAGGATTCCAGTTGTCCCCAAAAGAGGGATACAGCACCATGGAAGAAGTTCAGCATATGTGGGGTACCAAAGAGGTGCGCAGAAGCTTGGTCCTTAACTGAAGAGTGGTGATGTCTCCCCTAGGAGTCAGCAGCTCATCCATCCTGTATCTTGCAGCCAGGATCTGAGTTTACAGAATGCTGGTTTGGCCTAAAGGTCATTTGTCTATGCAGGCTTTAAGTATTTTTTTTTGTCTTCCTTCTGGAGTCTTCCACATCCACCAGTGTCCCATAAACTAACCCTCTCTCCCAGGAGTTTGAGTGAGAGTCAACAAACTCCTGGTGCCCATCTGTTCACATTGCTCCACTACTGCTGAGAACTAGACTCTGAGGTGAAATGCTAGCCCACCTTGCCTCTGAGGTTTCTCATATGCGTGACTTGTGTGAAAAAGTCAAGTGTAGAAAATGTGGTCTAGATTTTACTCTCTAAGAGTGTTGTATCAGAATACAGTGTCATCTCCCCAGGAATATGGTTTCTATCTTTCTAATAAGTGGTAATTTTTTCACATTGTTCTTTGCGTTCTTTTTACTGACAAAGGAGATCTACACTCAAAAAATTGTATGATGCTATGTATTATTGGATTCATTTGGTTAGATAGAGATGAGTGGGGTACAGTATCAAATGTATATATGAATCTGCCAGTTGTTTGATTTTGTTTAGAAAGCTTCACGTATATTGCTACTTGTTTATTTAGGGCAATCGCACTTATCTGCTATTATTTTGTTCTGACTCCAGGGATGTAATTTCCCTTGGCTGGGGAGTGTAATGTACCTGGTAGTTGAGCCTGACTGGTAGAAGGAGACCTCTCTTAAGCGCTGGTTCAGGAGCCGCTGGAAGTGGGAACAGTGGTCTCCTGAGCACAGTGGGTAGGAGGGCCTGATGCGGGTTCCAGCAGAAGCAGACACCGGAACTGGAATGAAGTCCCTCAGGGATGGCTGAGCTGTGGATGCAGGTAACTGGTGCAGGCCGGTAGGTAGGCTGGTAGCCGGATGCGTAGACAGCAGCGGGATGCAAACAGGCAGGCTGGAGCAGCGTGACAGGACACAGGCAAGCAAGGTCAGACAGTCCGTATTTGGCAGGAGATCAGGCAGGATATCAACAGGAGGGATGATCCAAGAGTAGTCAGACAGGCAGGAGTTCAGCAACGGGTAGCAGAAGAAACAAGGTCAGACAAGCCGGGTCGGATAGGAGACTGGAGAATGGTCAGACGTAGCCGGGTCAATATCAAACAACAAGCAGGCAGATACAGGAACTTTCAGGTGCAGAGCTGCAGACGAACAGCAGCTAACATGAGCACCTGTCACCCTTTTAAAGGCCCCTTGGCGCCAAACGGCGCTAGCGCGAACGGGCGCGCGCGCACCCGCGAACGCGCGAACGCGCGTACGGGCATTCGCGGGAGCGCTCCGGCGCCCCCTGGTGGGGATTTTGGCTGAATATGCTTGGAAATGATCCTTGAGGACCTACGTGCACGCAGATTCACCCGACGACTGCTGACATGCCCCTGACATTGCCCCCCCCCAACGGGCAGCCTCCGGATGCCCAGATGCGCCTTTTTTTCAGGATGGGTAGAGAAGTATGCATGAATTAAACGTTTGGCATGAATATTACAGTCAGGTTCCCATGAGTTGTTCTCCGGACCATACCCTTTCCACTTAATTAAAAACTGTACTTGCCCAGACCTCTTTCTGCAGTCAAGGATGGATTCCACTTCGTATTCTTCATTGCTGTCCACCAGAACTGGTTCAGGGACCCTGGTGCCCCTATCAGGAAAAGGATCATCTACAGCAGGCTTTAAGAGTGATACGTGAAATACAGGATGTATCTTAAGTGAATCAGGTAAGAATAATTCATACGATACTTCGTTAATTTTCCTTTTCACAGGGAAAGGTCCAATAAATTTTGGGGCAAGTTTCTTGGAAGGACATGACAATCTGATATTATTAGTGGACAGCCATACCTTGTCGCCAGGTTGGAGGTTTAGATCTCCCCTTCTTTTCTCATCAAAGAACCTCTTATTATCCGCTTGCGCTTTGGATACCGCCTCCTGCAAGATCCGATTATTACGACTGAAGAACTGCACTGTGTCCTGGACCGCTGGAACTGAAGATTCTGAAAGACAATCTGGTAAAAAAGATGCATGAAACCCATAATTGGCAAAGAAAGGAGATTGACCGGTGGCAGAGTGACTGGCGTTATTGTACGCAAATTCTGCAAGTGGCAGCAAGGATACCCAATCATCTTGCACAAAAGATGTAAAACCCCTAATGTATTGCTCCAGAGTTTGATTTGTCCTTTCAGTTTGCCCATTAGTTTGGGGGTGGTATGCTGAGGACAGGGCTAGTTCAATCTTCAAGTTTTCACAAAGGGCTCTCCAGAAACGTGAAGTAAACTGCACCCCCCTATCAGACACTATATTTGCGGGAATCCCGTGTAACCTAACGATTTCTTTAATGAACACACGAGCTGTCTCTACAGCAGAAGGTGTTCCTTTTAGGGGCACAAAGTGGGCCATTTTGGATAGCCGGTCGACGACCACAAAGATCGCCGAACACCCCTCCGAATGTGGCAGTTCGACTATAAAGTCCATTGCTATCATTCTCCAGGGCCTATCTGGTATAGGCAATGGTCTTAGTAGACCCCACGCTCTGTTCCTGGGGGTTTTGTTCTGGATGCAGACAGAGCAGGAGTTGACATATTTCTTGCAAAATTCCTTTAAGTTAGGCCACCAAAAGGTGCGCTGCACCAGCTCAAGGGTCTTACGGACCCCAAAATGTCCTGCAAGTGGGTGGTCATGCAAAAGCATCAGCACCTTGACTCTAACGTTCTCTGGCACGAAGATTTGACTTCCCCTCCATAATAGTCCATCTCGAGGTGTTAAGGAAGGCTCTTGAAGACTTGAAGGTTCTGGGGATGCTTCTCTAATCATGGATAGCAAATCTGTCTGAAGGAGAAGAAAACTGTTTGCCGGCAAAATAGTGTCAGGGACAGAAGAGTCCTTAGGATTATCAAACATGCGTGACAATGCGTCTGGCTTTGTATTCTTGGATCCCGGCCGGTAGGTGATGTGGAAGCAAAATCGTGTGAAAAATAGGGCCCAACGGGCCTGTCTGGGTTTCAGTCTTTTAGCAGATCTTAGATACTCCAGATTTTTGTGATCTGTATAAATCAGTACTGGATGGACTGCACCTTCAAGCAAGTATCTCCATTCTTCCAAAGCAGTCTTGATGGCAAGTAACTCCCGATCCCCCACATCGTAGTTCCGCTCAGCTGGCGAAAGTTTTCTAGAGAAGTACCCAACAGGATGCATCAGATCTTTGTTGCCCTGACGTTGGGAAATAATAGCACCCACAGCTACTTCGGAGGCATCAACCTCTAGAATAAAAGGCAAAGATGGGTCTGGATGGCTAAGAATCGGAGCTGACGTGAAACGCCTTTTTAATTCTTCAAAGGCCTCCTGGGACTCCTGGTTCCAGTGGAAACGAAGATTCTGCTTGGTTAGCTGTGTAATGGGGGAGATGATGGCAGAGAACCCCCTGATAAACTTCCTGTAAAAGTTCGCAAAGCAAACAAAGCGTTGTACGCCTTTCTTGTCCATGGGTGCTGGCCATTCTAACACAGCAGACACTTTCTGGGGATCCATTTTAATACCGGTTGGGGAGATGACCAACCCCAGAAACTGAATCTCTTTTTGTTCAAATTCGCACTTCTCCGCTTTGGCGTACAATCTGTGCAAGCGGAGTCGTGCTAGGACTTTATGGACATGTTCCCTGTGTTGCTCAAGTGAACTGGAGAAGATAAGGATATCGTCCAGGTAAACAATTAAGAAGATGTCCAGGAAGTCTTTAAACACATTGTTGACCAGATGCTGAAATGTGGCAGGAGCATTGCAAAGGCCGAAGGGCATGACCAAATATTCGTAGTGCCCGAAACGGGTCCGGAAAGCCGTCTTCCATTCATCCCCGGCCCGAATGCGGACCAGGTTATAGGCCCCTCTCAGGTCTAATTTGGTGAAGATAATGGCGGTCCGTAATTTTTGAAACAGTTCTGGTATTAGGGGCAACGGATAACGGTTCTTGACCGTAACCTTGTTTAATTCCCGATAATCCACGCAAGGGCGGAGCGTATGATCTTTCTTAGAGACAAAAAATATTCCCGCTCCTGCTGGTGAAGTGGACTGTCGAATGAAGCCTTTCTCTAGATTTTCATCGATGTAAACCTTAAGCGCCTCTTGTTCCTTTTCGGACAGCGGAAAGATGCGCCCAAAAGGGATCTCAGCAGGAAGCAATTCAATTGGACAGTCATAGGGGCGATGGGGTGGCAGAGAATCTGCTCCCTTCTTGCTGAATACATCTGCAAAGTCCTGATAGACCTCTGGTACGTTTTGAAGCAGATCTGGGTCAGTGTCCATACATAGTAGGGTAGTAGCAGGATTAACAGGTTCAGGTAGGCAATGTCTTTGACAATAGGGTGACTGAAACTTGATCTCGCCCGTGGCCCAATTAACAAGAGGATTGTGGGCTTGAAGCCAGGGCATACCCAAAATGATTGGGAAAAGAGGTGATGAGATGACGTCCAAGATTAAGATCTCTCGGTGCTGGGATGAACAGATAGCAGATAGTGGAAGGGTTTCTTGAGAGACCTGCCCGGACTTTATACGGGACCCATCGGCCAGAAAAATTGAGAGTCTATGTGTCTTGTCTTTCAGAGGAAGTTTTTGCTGTGTGGCAAAGGTGGAGTCAACAAAACAGCTACATGCCCCGGAATCAACAATGGCGTTGACTTGAATTGTTCTTCCCTGGAGCTGTAATGAGAGAGGGAGAACAAGTTGAGTGGCATTGGCTGTTAAAGCAGACAAACTGGTTGGAGCTGAAGAAAAACACTTACGGATCTTCACTGGGCAGTTGTTCACGTAGTGGCCCGTTCCGCCACAATAGAGGCAAAGGTTCAGTTGGCGCCTGCGTGCCCGTTCTTCAGGGGTCAGAGTGGTACGCATAAGTCCAAGTTGCATGGGTTCAGGGGCATCAGTTGCCGGGTTGACTGGACTTGGCCCGGCAGAAGGTAGATACCGAGAGGCAGGCAGCGGGGCTCTGGCAGTCATCCACATAGGCCGAATTTGTTGGGTAGATCGTTCAGACCGGCGCTCACGAAGGCGTCGGTCAATCTGGATAGTGATGGCAATGAGCTCTTCTAAGGTGTCAGGCATTCCTACTCGGGCAAGCTCATCCTTAAGACCCTCAGATAACCCCATGCGGAACTGGTGGCGTAGGGCTGCATTATTCCATTGAGTATCCGCGCTCCAGCGTCGAAAGTCCATGACATAGTCCTCGGCCGGTCTACGACCTTGCTGGAGCGCGATCAAAGCTGCCCCAGCGGTGGCAGCCCGCTGAGGATCCTCATAAAGCTGGGCCATGGCTTCAAAAAAGGCAGGTAGGGTCTGAACCTGTATGGCGTTGGATTCAATCAAGCGATGGGCCCAGGTCTGGGGTTCCCCCTGCAGGAGGGATACAACAAACCCCACTTTGGTGGCTTCCAAAGAAAAAGTCCGTGGCTGTAGTCCAAAATAAAGTTGACAAGCGCTGCGGAAGGCCACAAACTTAGTTCGGTCACCGGAAAACTTGTCAGGAACAGGTACTCTTGGTTCTGGTGGGAGCATGACCACTGAGGGTGGTGCAGCAGCCTGTACTGGAGCAGCTGCGGGTGCAGCGGCCACACCACCGGAACCACTGAGGTTTAACACTTGCCCTTCCAGTCTGTTATAACTGTCTTGTAGAGTCTTTACTGCTTGGGTGATGGATTCATGTATGGCGTTGGATTCAATCAAGCGATGGGCCCAGGTCTGGGGTTCCCCCTGCAGGAGGGATACAACAAACCCCACTTTGGTGGCTTCCAAAGAAAAAGTCCGTGGCTGTAGTCCAAAATAAAGTTGACAAGCGCTGCGGAAGGCCACAAACTTAGTTCGGTCACCGGAAAACTTGTCAGGAACAGGTACTCTTGGTTCTGGTGGGAGCATGACCACTGAGGGTGGTGCAGCAGCCTGTACTGGAGCAGCTGCGGGTGCAGCGGCCACACCACCGGAACCACTGAGGTTTAACACTTGCCCTTCCAGTCTGTTATAACTGTCTTGTAGAGTCTTTACTGCTTGGGTGAGGGCCGCCAAGTTTGTACAGATCTCCTGAATGGGAGAGGTCTCTCCTGCAGGCTCAGTCATGGCTGTTCGTACTGTAATGTACCTGGTAGTTGAGCCTGACTGGTAGAAGGAGACCTCTCTTAAGCGCTGGTTCAGGAGCCGCTGGAAGTGGGAACAGTGGTCTCCTGAGCACAGTGGGTAGGAGGGCCTGATGCGGGTTCCAGCAGAAGCAGACACCGGAACTGGAATGAAGTCCCTCAGGGATGGCTGAGCTGTGGATGCAGGTAACTGGTGCAGGCCGGTAGGTAGGCTGGTAGCCGGATGCGTAGACAGCAGCGGGATGCAAACAGGCAGGCTGGAGCAGCGTGACAGGACACAGGCAAGCAAGGTCAGACAGTCCGTATTTGGCAGGAGATCAGGCAGGATATCAACAGGAGGGATGATCCAAGAGTAGTCAGACAGGCAGGAGTTCAGCAACGGGTAGCAGAAGAAACAAGGTCAGACAAGCCGGGTCGGATAGGAGACTGGAGAATGGTCAGACGTAGCCGGGTCAATATCAAACAACAAGCAGGCAGATACAGGAACTTTCAGGTGCAGAGCTGCAGACGAACAGCAGCTAACATGAGCACCTGTCACCCTTTTAAAGGCCCCTTGGCGCCAAACGGCGCTAGCGCGAACGGGCGCGCGCGCACCCGCGAACGCGCGAACGCGCGTACGGGCATTCGCGGGAGCGCTCCGGCGCCCCCTGGTGGGGATTTTGGCTGAATATGCTTGGAAATGATCCTTGAGGACCTACGTGCACGCAGATTCACCCGACGACTGCTGACATGCCCCTGACAGGGAGAGTGTAGTCACCCTGTCCTAGGAAGAAGTGTTGAATTTGGGGTACCTAGAATTTAGTCAACCTAAGCTGAACATAAAGTGCAGCTTTCTTAGGTCTAGGCTCTGGTTACTGTTTTATTCTGCCTGGTTTTGAGGAGTATTCCTAACAATAGTGTGGGACGTTGCAATAATCAGATTTATGAATATTTATGTCTCCCTGGCCAACCGCTAGGATGTTTATTGTCAGCGGTGCAGGCTAGGAGAGGGTATAAAGGTTCAGTCTTCCCCTGGGCCTCCTGGAGGAGGTTCCCTACACCACGTGAGTGATGTTCTGACGTCACGGATGATGCTGCTCCACACACTGGCACACCCAGGCTTCACCTTCTGAGGCAGCGGACGCCATCTTTACTCAGGCACCTGATGCTGAATCCTAGCATATGGACCAGATGATTACAGATTACTCTCACCCCAGCAAGAGACCAGAGCAATCAGATACCATTCTTGGACGCCAGCCTGGTCCCCTGTGAGCCACACACTCATGAGCACTGCACTTCCCTCCGTTTGATCCATGAAGTGGATACATTTGTGTACAGGTCAGGTGAGCGGATCCAATGAACTTATACTTTGCTAGCAGTGCCACTCTCTGCTGCCTATATGAGTGACATATACCTATAGACTTTTAATAGTATTTACTGTCTGTATCATTACATGCATAATGAGAGTTATGGAAATAAGGTGGAGTTCAAAGTGAATTTCTACACCTAAGTGGAGCACCCCTTTCAGAAGATTTGAGAATGTTATTAAACCCAGAGGCTGGTGGACTTAGGCCACCATAGACAGACAGAAATTTCTGCTGAACTGGCAGAAGTTCAATCCATGTATGAGCAGACTGGTTATACAGAATTCGATCTATCAATTGACTTCAGTACAACCAGCGTGTCTTTTTTGTTTATGTCGAACACTGCTGGCTGCTATAGCTGCCAGCAGTGATCACTGTATTCTGATGGCTCAGAAAAGTTCACCTCAGAGCACACACCGACACACGGCTCTTACAGAAGCTTGGTGAATCAAATGCCAGGTTCCCTAGCATTACAACTGTGCAGCTGCGATCAAGTCTGGGCACAAGCCAGCACAGGCTGCTAGAGACACAGCAGGGTGGCCAGTAAGAGGAGAGCTGGCATATGACCTTATTTACATCATATCACTGCCACTCCTAAACCTGCTCCACTGCCGCACCAGGCCCACAATTCCCTTTATCTGGCCCTGGGGGCTGGTGCACCGGCCTATACCTGTACATGCACTGCCTGCACAGAGAAACTGCAATGTAGAGCGGTCTCTCTCTCTGTGCCGGCAATGTGGAGCAATTTCTTTCTGCGCCAGTAATGTGGAGCGGTCTCCCTCTCTGTGCCGGCAATGTGGAGCAATTTCTATCTGTGCCGGAAATGTGGAGCGATTTCTCTCTCTGTGCCGGCAATGTGGAGCGATTTCTCTCTCTGTTTTGGCAATGTAGAGCGATCTCTCTGTGCAGGCAGTGTGAAGCTGTCTCTCTCTGTGCCGGCAATGTGGAGCAGTCTCTCTCTGTGCGGGCAATGTGGAGTAGTCTCCCTCTCTCTGTGCGGGCAATGTGGAGCAGTCTCCCTCTCTCTGTGCGGGCAATGTGGTGCAGTCTCCCTCTCTCTGTGCGGGCAATGTGGTGCAGTTTCCCTCTCTCTGTGCGGGCAATGTGGTGCAGTCTCCCTCTCTCTCTTTTTCTCTCTGTGCAGGCAATGTGGAGCAGTTTCCCTCTCTCTGTGTGGGCAATGTGGTGCAGATGGATGGTGAGTTAATTTGGTGGTTATATGGGCCACTTGACTGGACTTGCCCCCCCAGGCCTAAGCCTGCCAGCCCTCCCCTGAATCAACCCCACTGTCCAAATTAGGAGCTGGGACCCCTACAAAATTTGGGGATTTACTGACACAGTTTTCAGACTCCTTTTTGCCCCATAACATAATGAGAGTAATTTTCAGGTCAGCAGACGGTGCCGTATAGAAATGTGTTTTTCTCTATTGCTTTAGATCAGGGTCTCAAAACTTTCAAAACAAAGGTCCAGTTTACTGCCCTTCAAACTTTAGGGGGCCAGACTGTGGCCAGTAGGAGTAGAAAATGCTCTGGAATCGGTGGGAGCAAACAATGCCATAGGCTCGGTGGTCAGCAGGAGTAAAAAAATGTGCATCTATGGTGTCAGTGGGAGGAATAGTGCCCCATCATTGTGTCAGTGGAAAGAACAGTGGTCCAAAATTGGTGTCAGTGGAAGATTTAGTTCCTCACCTCTGGCATCAGTAGGAGAAATCCTGCCTCATATCAGTGGATGGAGTAGCGCCCCAAGAGCAGAATAAAGTCAAGCAAAGGGCCACATATGGCCACAATTTGGAGACCCCTGCTTTAGATGATTCTTTACTATTTATGAATTTGTTTGTACCCTTAAGCTCTGCTCTATCAATATAGGGATTTGTGGATCCCATGCTGCCTGTCTCTGTATGTCAAGTTTGAGTTAGTCTTAATTACTTCCATTTTTGTTATCCACCTACTGGAGGTAATTCTTTTGGATTTGGTGAACCGTGAAGCCATATAGCCACTGTGAAGAAGTGTCACTATTACCATGGAACTTTTCTCAAAAAGTGAAGTCCCCCTGGTTCGCTCCCTCCCCCTTCTCCCCCCAGGTTTTTTTTGGGGGAGAAGGGAGATAAGTATCGATTTTCATCTTAAGTGAGGTTGATGTCCCTTGCCCCTCCCCTGCACTTCCTGCAGCCTCTTGGGACATGTAACATGTCCCAGGAGTCTGCAGGACCATTCACAAAGCGATGTGCGAGCTTGTGTATCCGCAGTGGGGTGCTGGCTGTGGTACTCAGGTCCTTTTCGCACCTGAACATATTGGGCTCACGTGCACAATTCTGCCTGCAATCTCAGAAACACGTACAACGTGCTTGTGGTGCCATTATTTCTTAATGACACCCCAAAACACGCAACGCCAAATGCTCCTAGTCCAGTGACAAAAATTGGTACATGAGCTTTTTTGGTATGTTTTTGGAGCAGAGGGAGGCCCATTCAATATGAATGGTGCTGCTCCAAACACGCACCACAAAAACGCATAAAAAAAAGCCATGGCAGCGTCGTGTAGGTGTCGCTCAGGTGTGAACCAAGCCTCAGTAAGCAACAGCTGGCTCCCATATCTAAGATGGTGATGCCAGTGACCTGCAGCTGTAACAAGAACTGACTACAGGATGACAGAGTAGGACCCAAGGCACTGGTAAGTACCTGATTTTTAAAAATGAACAGCTATAGTATTTGTGAATCTGCTGCACATTTAGTTAAAGCTACCAAAACTGGCGATAGGGCTTTTTTGATCTGGCACAGAACCTTTTAAAGGACCATATCACTAAAATAATTGTTCAGACACTTTATTGAATTCCCCCCATAGAGTTATAAAGTTACTTGAAAAGTCCACTTTTCAACTGTATGTTGAACTACTGTATGTGTAATAAGTGGGTCTCCAAGATCTCCTGGTTGCTCTTACATACAAGAATTCCACTTTCATAGTTCGTTATTTCCTCTCTTTGAGAGAAATATTTGGAGGTATTACATATGTGTTACACATGGAAGTCTGTATATCAGGCCTCAGGTCTGGTAAAGTGGGCAAATATTACATACGGCAAAAAAAACGGAATCTCCAATGTATGAAATACTGTAAATTGATGGTTTTCCCTAACTACTATCCAACACAGTACTGCAGGGAGAGGCAGAGGTAGGGAAGCCTTCTGTGTCATGTAGTTCCTCAAAGCGGGTCCCACCCTCTCTCTCTTTATCTATATGTGCTATTAAAATTATTTTTTTGTATTGTGGAAATCATGAGATGGGATGGGGGCACGCTCATGAGATGTTTGCCCTGGGCTCACCAATCCTAAAACAGCTCGGTTGCATTTGTTGTAATGTTAAACATTTTTCATGTTCCAAAACAGTTACAGTAACAAACTCGACCATTACACATTCCCTTCTGGTTTGATTTTAACTTTTAAAGCTTTTTTTTTATTTTATACAAAAACTGTTTGCAATGGGATTTATTTGACATAGATAAAATCTGCCACATGTTGGTCGCATTATGGTTGCATTGGATTTACAAGAATTTTTTGCAGATACAAAGCAAGATATACCGTAACTTTCTTTAAGTTATTACATCATTGTTTGTGTGCTTAGCTAATGCAGTTTTCCATATATCTTTAAAAGAAAACTCCAGTAGGAGGTATTGCATTCCATCAAACCAGGATAGTAAGTTTATGTACTTTAAAGCTGAACTCCAGCCTCCTTCAGTCTTACACAGTTGTATAGGCTCCTCTCATGTACTAAAATTGCAAGATAGAATCTGAAGGCCGTTGGCTTAGTATACACGGAGAAGTAGTCCCAACACTTAACCTCCCTGGCGGTATTCCCGAGTGTGGCTCGGGGTGAATTTTCAGTACCAAAAGCGGTAACCCCGAGCCACACTTAGGCAAAGTTACTTACCCTGTCCCCAGGATCCTGCGATGTCTTCTCGCTGTGTGTGGGGGTTGTGTCCTCCGCTCGATTCATCACAGTGCCGGGCTCCATTCCCTGCAAACGTCGCGACGCATGGGGACGGAGCACGGCGCCAAATTCAAAAAGTTAAAAACACACAATACATACAGTACACTATAATCTTACAGATTACATTACTGTATCAAATTATTTCACCTCCCTTTTGTCCCTAATGCTTTGTCCATTGCCCTGCATGCAGTTTTATATTATATTTACTGCTCTTTCTGCCTGGAAACTTGAGAATGTCCATAGCAACCAAAAAGTGTCCCTTTACGTCAAAAGTGGTTTGAGACCAGCTAGAAAACAGTGATATTAGAATCACTCGCAGAATTGAGCCATAGTGATTTGTGGGAAAGTTCGTCATCAAACACTGAAAGTAACGACAGCGACAATTCTGCAACTGAGCAAATTTCAGTGTTTTTGATTTGATTACATTATTTAATCTTATTATTATTATATTATTATTTGTTATAAATATTTATAGTTATTAATTATATTATAATTTATGATTTCGTGTTTCAAACTTTATCATACTCGGGATGTCTACTAGACTCTTGTTTGGACAGACTTAAGTGAGTTATTCCTAAGAATTACAGGCCTACAATATAAAACGCCAAATTTCCATGCAAAAGATTGTACCACTTTGAGCATCAAAAATCTTGTTAAGCGCTGCGTAAATTATTGGCGCTATATAAATCCTGTATAATAATAATAATAATCTGATATAATCATACTGCCAGAGAGGTTAAGTGCTCCCAAGGAGAGGGGAGAAGTGATAGGAAGATGGTTTACAAGTTATGTGCAGCTACTGAATGTTTGCTCCTGTGTATGGTGTTCTGCGCCAAAATATTGTCAGTATGTCAATGTGATGTTAAATGTCACGGCCATCTTTGAGAAGTTCCAGTAAAGTGTCGAAAATGCATTACTGGTGTAGCGCTACTCCCATAGGAGCCACAGGAATTACTTGTCCAGGTCTTCCCAACTTCAGCCTCCGCAGCCAGGCACACAAAAGGCCCATTCACTCTTTCTCCAGAGACCAGTCTAGGGGATGTTGTTTTTGTTGTTTCTATTTTTGGAGAACTTAGATAGGGATGAGGGAAGTGGTGAGATGCAAGATTAGGAACTATGTACAAATGAGTACTTAATCTTTCTATAGCTTAAGTAGTAGTACTAGAGCCAGTAGAGATAAGTAGTAAAGTGTCTGGACAGAGGTCTTCAGGACACCAGCCGGTGTCCCCTTTCACAGACCCACAGCTGACTATAACTAGGCACCAGAGGGGGCAACTAGAGCACAAGGTGCCCAAGATCTTTCCAAAGTCTGTGCTCACAAGGCCCAAGGGCAGATGGATGTCTCCTTCCAATCTTTCAAGAGATGCCCTCCATTAACCACTTAAAGACCGCCTATAGCAGATATATTGTGACAGGGCAGTTCTACTGCATAAAATCACGTACCTGTATGTCATTTTGCGCAATAGATACTGGGGGTGAGCGCACGCGCTGTTTGGACAGAAGGGGAGCCAATCAGCGGGTCCCCCGGCCACCCACGATCGTTCCCCAGAGAGGCAGAATGGCGATCTGCCTATGTGAACAAGGCAGATCGCCGTTCTGACAGGGAAGAAGATGGAGATCTTGTGTTCCTGATAAGCAGGAACACCGATCTCTGTCTTCATCCAGTCAGACCATCCCCCACACAGTTAGCAAGCACCTCCTAGGGACAAGAAAAACAATAAATAATTGCGCTTCAAAAAATCTACGAAATAAATAACATAAAGCTGCGATGTCCTAGAATGTGACACAAACACAACAAAAGTGAAAGAGAAAAAAATTTATGTGGCTAGGAGGTGCCACACCAAAAAAAACTGAATACAATAATATACATGAATGAAATGTTGTACCAAGCTATAACACACACGATATAGGAAAGTATAGGGGGATACATCGGCCCCTCACTCACATGTAGGTATGGAAATCATCATCAATAGAAGAACAACCTGTGGCACCGACCGGATAACCACAGATAGCCCGTCCTGCTGGGTATACAGCGACAGTGGGAGGTGGCACGATGATGCCGCTCAGCCCTACGCTGCCCTTCGCAAAAGATTGTGTCTTCCAGGGGCACGAACGTTTTTTACTCCAATAAATTACCTTTTGATTTTACACTATGGGAGCCTTCCCTTTTTTTCTTCCCATGATGACCACACTATGCTGAGAGCTGAGCCTTCTTGTGGATCCATCCACTTCCATCACAGTCCTTGACGTCCTTCCAGTTTCCACCCTCACTCCTGGGAGTTCCGGACTAGCAGGATCTCAATGCCCATCTAGACCCTCTGTAACGGGGGGTCATGGGGTTCTGGTAAGCGGCCAGGCACCCCCTTTTTGGTGGTGGACCCACACATTTATGACCCTACATATTTGAATCACCTGGGACTGTCTATCATTTTTTTGGGTTTCTTCCTATATGGACCTTAATGATCCACTCCCTGGTTTACATCATCACACATGGACTCAATTTGAACTTTGATTGCACTGTTTGTGTTACATTACCGCACTGTTCACCAGAGGGGCTGATGTATACCCCTATACTTTCCTATATCGTGTGTGTTATAACCTCCTAGGGACACATCCTTTGCCCCTGATGTTAACCCCTTTCCAGCCAGTGTCATTAGCACAGTAATAGTGCATATTTTTAGCACAGATCACTGTAATAATGTCACTAGTTCCCAAAAAAGTGTCAGTTAGGTGTCCGATTTGTCCACTGCAATGTCACAGTCTGGCTAAAAATCGCTGATCACCATCATTACTAGTAAAAAAAAAAAAAAAATGCCATAAAAATATCCCATAGTTTGTAGACGCTTTAACTTTTGCGCAAACCAATCAATATAGACTTTTTGGGATTTTTTTTTACCAAAAATATGTAGCAGGGTACATATTGGCCTAAATTGATGAAGAAATTGGATTTTCTATTTTTTTTTATTGGGTGTTTTATAGCAGAGATGAAAAAATATTGTTTTTTTTTTTTTTTTCAAAATTGTCACTTTTTGTTTGTTTATAGCGCAAAAAATAAAAAATGCAGAGGTGATCAAATACCACCAAAAGAAAGCTCTATTAGTAG
This sequence comes from Lithobates clamitans, assembly GCA_037952925.1. Taxonomy (NCBI): domain Eukaryota; kingdom Metazoa; phylum Chordata; class Amphibia; order Anura; family Ranidae; genus Lithobates; species Lithobates clamitans. Next base: position 6,073,592 of record JBBGZY010000292.1, on the reverse strand, counting down.
GAAAAAAAGGACATCAATTTTATTTGGGTACATCGTCGCACGACCGCGCAATTATCAGTTAAAGTAACGCATTGCAAAAAATGGCCTGGTCATTAGGGGGGTAAAGCCTTCCGGGGCTGAAGTGGGTAATACCAGAAAAATCTGTGGCAGACAGCTCCCCTCAGTCAACTTCTTCTAAGCACCTGGGTCTCTGTATTCGTCCCTCAGGTTGCCCACCTGAGGCCTCCACATGGAAGCTTGTGCAGAGGGGGCAGTGCCTACCTCAGGCTGGACTACTCCACTCTGGGACAAGACTCAGAGCCCTGTGTGCTCTAAGAATAAATACAGTCTCTCCGCCCACCTTCAGAGCCTGCCTCTCTGGAATAGGCTGGGGCTGTATCAATATTCATGCTGCTATCTGCATAGCTCCACATCTAATATCCAGAAACTTCTCAAGTTTCCTGGATACAGAGGGAGCTATCCAGCAGACTAGCAGCAGCAGAGCACACAGATCAGGCCTAACCAATCAATTGCAGCTCACTGAGTACAGTGAGCCAAGCTATGCTTTTACCTCAATCAAATCACAGCCACACTGACTACAGTGTGGCAACTAAATTTACCTGGAGGGTGCTACGTCTGTGTGGACATTTCTCTATTCTTTAATATTAAGGCCAAAAGCCAGGGATGTCATGAGTGGGCCTAGAAGTTTGGCACAATATGGTGAAGGCTTTTATCTACCATCTGGCAGGTTGTTGTTCTATCCAAGAAAAAGTGGGGTTATGGGGAAGAAGCCCTTGTCACCATCAACATGGGTTCCCCACCATGTTGAGGGCATATGGCCTGGTATGGTTCAGGAGAGAAGGGCTGCTCATCCCCCCCCCCCCTTCCTGGCCAGCCAGGCTGCATGTTCAGATTAAGTTAAGGGTCTGGTATGGATATTTAGGAGGACCTTATGCATTCATCTTTTTTTTGTGGTGATCCCCCTTAAATTTCATACCAGGCTTAAAGGGTCTGCTATGTAATTTAGAGGGGACTCTACAAAAATATTGATTTTTAATAATGCTCTAGAATACAGCAAACATGTAATTTACAAAGAAAGAAAAAGGATACAGATTAAATTGCTGTCAAATTACATTTCATTGCCAGATTTTATTTATTTATTTTTTTATTTTTTTAACAGAACCCTCCAAAGGTCCCCCAAAACACATAGCATACCTTTGAAGGGGTCTGTGTGCTCTCAGTCCTGCCGGAGCACCTTCTGTGCTTCATGGAGATGCACCTCTTCACAGTCAGGATTCAGGCACTCGTCAAGCATGTTATTTATTAAAAACCGGACATTTTTAATGCTTAATTTTCACATTTTGTATAAAGATCAAAGCCAATGTCATCATGAGGTTATTGCTGGTCCTGCATTATACATGATGACGTAGTAGTGCCTGTCTACATTCCAGTGCTAGAGAAAAGAGTACCAGGCCAACGGCTATTGCGGGACTGCGGGTTAAAATAAGTATTGCTCTGTATTCCTCAATCCCCTAGGGCCTAGAAAAAACAAGCAAGGAATCTTCTATCAGTTTAGAGGGGGAAAGTAATGCAACTACTATATTCTCATTTTAGAGGAGCTGCATGTTTGTTAAAAGCAATAATTGGGAACAGACATTTTTTAAACACATAAAAAAGCAGGCTATTTTTTTATTTATCTAAAAAACTTGGTTGATATTTAACCTTGAAAAGTAAAACTGTTTTTGAGATTTGTTAATTTCCTAAATGTATTAATGTATTTAGAGCAAAAACAAGATTAAAGGTTGCTATTTGCATCCTAATAACCAGCAGATTGAATCAAGATGACACAGGTTTGATTCGATGGCTAATTATTATTTACTTTACTGAAATATCTGCATGTGCATGGCTGAGTACGCAGGAATAGCTGGAGTTGTCGCTCATGACTTGCACGTCTGTGGTTTTTCACATCGATCTCACCAATACCACCCACAAAGTCCAAGAATTTATAACGGAGCAAAAGCCAGTTTTCCCACAGGGCTCAATTATGGTTTGAGCTCTGTCTAATACTAAAGTAGGTGGCTTTATTTGTTGTTCCAGAATAACTTCATATCAGGCTGTGGAGCAAATTCATACAGATGTCATTTGGATAGTTTCAAATTTTGGAATTAAACCGTATCTGCTCAAAACACCAGCCTATATGGGGCGAAGGCAAAACTAAAATATATTGTTTTTATATATATTGTTTTTCATTTTTATATTTACTTTACTGTTTTACATTAAAGTAGAATGCTAGGCCACAGTTTAAAGCTGATTTAAACACTTAAGGGTGTACATCTATTTTGTGTGCACCTATATGGAAGTGTTGAGGAATCTGGTGGCGGCTTGCGCAGTGAAGGATCCCATTGTAGAAGAACCCTTCTTGTTGAGAGAGTTACTTAAGAGCACTTAATAAATGTGTGTTCCTTGAGGCAGCCGCATACACACGATCAGATTTTCCAACGGGAGATGTGTGATGACAGGCTGTTGGTGGAAAATACGACAGTTTGTACGATCCATCGAACAATTGTTGTCGGATTTTCCGCAGACAAATTTTGGATGGCAGGTTTTAAAATTTTCCACGGACAAATGTCTGTTGTTGTATTTTCCAAGCGTATGCACACAAGTCCGTCTGACGAAAGTCCAAAGTACAAACACCCATGCTCGGAAGCAAGGACGAGCCAGAAGCGGTCGGTCTTGTAAACTAGCGTTCGTAATGGAGAATTAACATTCGTGACGTGGCAAATTATGACATCTCGAAATGCAGCGCACATTCTGTTCTTCTTTAATGGGATAATAATGAAGCTGCGTTGCTGGTGATACTGATGGAGTCATTGCAAACTAATTTTCAAAGGCTTTTTTTCTAGCGATATCAAGAATAATATTAGGTTTTATTTTCACAACATTTGAAAATATACGTGGAGGCTGCACTGCCTCGACAAGGCCTCTCTGTATTGTATGGTCCTAACTCTAGTCTATGAGTGCCTCTATATTGGAGCACATGTAGTGTAGCCAGGTGCAGCCGGCTGAATGATACCCCTGCTCACTTCCCAGACTTGTATCTTAGTATAGACTTCTGGGAAAATTAGTGAGCCAATCCCAATCACAAGTAGGAAATTATGTTGATGGGGGGCGTTCTGCACAGCACACATTCTATGTACAAAACACCTCCGGGTAGCCATATTGCAGCGCTGCAGATTGAAAAGGAAAGGTAATTTTTAAAAACATTCAATTACAATATGACTTGAAATGCAATTGTATATGCTATATTATTATTCGCTTTTTTTTGTTACCACAAAAGTGGAGTTACCCTTTAAGTTACATAGGTGTGAGCAACCTCCAACCTACAACCAGGTGTGTCATGGGGGACCAAGCATCTTTAAGATTCTTGGCAGAACAGAGAACCCATTATCAGCCCAAGAAAGCTCAATGAAAGCTGAAGGCATACAATGTGTCCCTGCACCAAATCCATGCAACCACCCCAATTTATAACTACTTAGAGTAAGGTGCACATGGAAGGGCTTTGGACAGTTACCAGCTAGTCTGAAAAAAAAAAATAATTACACTGTCTAACAATTTTCCCTAAAAACTAGTTGCACAATATTTGGTAATATATGTGGAAGCCACACTGTCTCGTCAAGGCCGTGTTTGTTCTGTGCAAAGACCCTAGACCCTTCCATGTGCATCCCCGAGATCTCGTGGTAGGTTGGTCATCCAGCCCCGCACTTACCTAATCTAGGTTGCGGGCAGGCGGCAGATTCTATCGCGTCATCCGCCGTGCGTCTCCTCCCTCCTCCTTCTAGGCGTCCAATAGGATTGCCTGTCCTTTCAGCCAATCGGGTGACGGGTCTCAGGACCCGCTTCCCGATTGGCTGGAAGGAGGATCAGTGTGACAATAGCAAATATTCATTTGCTATTGTCACACAACTGGGTGGGCTTGGAGTGCTCTGCGTCCCAAGCCCACGCTTTTTTGAAGCCTATTATAGCCTTTGGCTCTAATCACGTGCTTCAAAACCTTCCCCATTGGAATCCATGCGTCTGGTGCCCTGCATGTAGATTAAGGGTCTGGACGCATAGATGGGGGGGGCGGCGCCCATGCGCCCCAATGGACAGGCGTCACTGATCATCACTGTAGAGAGAAAAGACCTGTGGGAGGGGCCATCAAGCCCCACCCACTACAGGCTGCCTGCAGAAAACTACAGGAGAGGGCAGAGACAAGACCGGTTACCCTGCACAAGGAGAGAGAGCAGCAGTGATCAATCGTTGTTACAAGAAATTCTTGCATAGAGAGGTGTTCCAAACTGGATTATTATACAGATCTGTAAGAAATGCACAAAGCATACCAAGATTTAAGTAAAAGTACATATGACTCTTATATTTCAACAATATTTGTTTAGCCCATATTTGTGCTGTAAAGTGAAACCCTAGTTTTGTTTAAAAAAAAAATCATCTCCAGCAGGTTAGTTATATAAATTAGAATAACTTTTGCCTACTTCATTGTTCTTATTGTTTTCTGGATATGGGAATTGCTATTTTACTAACCTCCTCAAACCAGCGCTAAATGGGATTGTGTGCTTGTGAAAATAGAAAACTGCATTATGGTATCCCTTGGCCGCTATTATATACATATAGCCTTGGCCAGTATTACACAAAGATAAAAGATTCACTAATTTTCTAAAGCTTATGCGTGTATACCAACACACTGATTGTGTGATCAAGAAAAGCAGTCTAACATTGGAGTATATGTAAACCCCATTACTAAAATCATATAAAATTGAACATGGGATTGGGATTTCAAAAGTCAGTTTCAAGATTTTTAAATGCAGCCTTTAATAAAATAATACCGGATGATCCTGCAATTAAAGTGGTTAACAAAGCATATCATAGTATATGTAAACCCCATTACTAAAATCATAAAAAAATGAACATGTGATTGTGATTTCAAAAGTCAGTTTCAAAATTTTTAAATGCAGCCTTTAATAAAATCATACCTGATGATCCTGCAATTAAAGTGGTTAACAAAGCATATCTCTCTATAGTGTGTACTAGCTTCAATTCAAAGAACCTAGTGCTGTTCTGATCTGTTCTTTCCTCTCTCTTCTATCTGCATGAGCCACTTCTGAGAAGTTATGCCCACACCACAGAATCCTGGGAGACCCCTCAACCCCCCCCCCCCCCCGCTTCGTCAGAACAACCTCAGCTGTGTATGTTTCCCTATGATACTATAGAGGGGGGGTGGCAATTTCCTCCACTTAAGAAAATATTTAAAGTTGAAAGCCTCATTTAGGCCAGGTGGTGAGGTGGCCTGTAAATTAAACATCCATCTCAACTCACATTGGAAGAGACGCTTGTTAAAGTCACCACCTCTGGCCAGAAAGTATACTTTGGGAATAGATTCTGGGTGAACTAATGCCATATGGAGGCCAATAGGCACACCAGGGTCTCGTTTGCGTATGGTGGATAGGTGTTGGTATAATCATTTCCAGAATTCATTTATAGTTTTCCTGACTTAGTAGCACCCACATTCACATGTGAGCAGGTACACTATGCCAGGAGTCCTACAGTTTACATAATGTTTAGGACGAAAATTACGTCCATTGGGTAAATCGATGTGTCTACGCCTATCCATGTATTGGCATTAGGCACATCCACCACACGCAAAGGTTCCCAAAGTTTTGCATATATCACCTTTATAAGGTTTGTATCTGCTTGCTACCAGTTTGTCACCCACAGAGGGAGCCCTCCTGTAGGCGACAGCTGGTACGTCAGAGACATATGGAGCAAGCAATGAATCCATCGTTAGTAGGTGCCAGTATTTATTCAGGATACGCCTAACTTGTTTGTGCTGTGTCGAGTAAGTGGTGATAATTCTGGTTGTATTATCATTTGAAGGTTGTTTTTGTATATTCAATAAATCTGGACGAGATAGAATAATTGTCTTTCTATAACCTTTCTTAAGAAGTCTTTTCTCAGGGTGTCAGCCTCATTTTTGAAGCTAGCATCATCTGAGCAGTTCCGACGAGCCCTCAAGTACTGGCTATAAGGAATTGATGCAAGTAGGGTTTTGGGATGGAAACTTGATGCATGTAAGATTTTGATCAAAAAGGACAAAAAGCTTCAACGTGACAGAAGGGCCTTTGGAGATGGCAAAGTCTATAAATGGCAATCAAATCAAACCAATAATTTTCCCAAAGTACTGAATAAAAATAGACATACAAATACTTATGAATTACCTGTACATTCACCTACTTTCTCTTCCGTTCAGTCTTCCACTCAGCACAAAGGTGGAAGACGACAAAAACATTGTTGTCATGGTGACGAGTCAAATGACGATTGCTTCCATATGTAGGGTTCTCCCCCACGGTCAGGTAACAGTCATGGCAGCCATCCTGATCACACTATAAACAGTGACACATCAAACACACATACTCCAGCTAGTCATTCCGGATCTTCTCTGAATATGCAGTCAGGTGCATAAATATTGGGACATTGACACAATTCTAATCTTTTTGGCTCTATACACCACCACAATAGATTTGAAATGAAACAAACAAGATATGCTTTAACTGCAGACTTTCAGCTTTAATTTGAGGGTATTTACATCCAAATCAGGTGAACGGTGTAGGAATTACAACAGTTTGTATATGTGCCTCCCACTTTTTAAGGGACCAAAAGTAATGGGATAATTGGCTGCTCAGCTGTTCCATGGCCAGGTGTGTGTTATTCCCTCATTATTCCATTTACAAGAAGCAGATAAAAGGTCCAGAGTTCATTTCAAGTGTGCTATTTGCATTTGGAATCTGTTGCTGTCAACTCAATATGAGATCCAAAGAGCTGTCACTATCAGTGAAGCAAGCCATCATTAGGCTGAAAAAACAAAACAAACCCATCAGATAGCAAAAACATTAGGTGTGGCCAAATCAACTGTTTGGAACATTCTTAAAAAGAAAGAACGCACCGGTGAGCTCAGCAACACTAAAAGACCCGGAAGACCACGGGAAACAATTGTGGTGGATGACCGAAGAATTCTTTCCCTGGTGAAGAAAACACCCTTCACAACAGTTGGCCAGATAAAGAACACTCTCCAGGAGGTAGGTGTATGTGTGTCAAAGTCAACAATCAAGAGAAGACTTCACCAGAGTGAATACAGTGGGTTCACCACAAAGATGTAAACCATTGGTGAGCCTCAAAACCAGGAAGGCCAGATTAGTGTTTGCCAAACATCATCTAAAAAAGCCTTCACAGTTCTGGAACAACATCCTATGGATAGATGAGACCAAGATCAACTTGTACTAGAGTGATGAGAAGAGAAGAGTATGGTGAAGGAAAGGAACTGCTCATGATCCAAAGCATACCACTTCATCAGTGAAGCATGGCGGTGGTAATGTCATGGCGTGGGCATGTATGGCTGCCAATGGAACTGGTTCTCTTGTATTTATTGATGATGTGACTGCTGACAAAAGCAGCAGGATGAATTCTGAAGTGTTTTGGGCAATATTATCTGCTCATATTCAGCAAAATGCTTCAGAACTCATTGGACGGCGCTTCACATTGCAGATGGACAATGATGAAGCATACTGCGAAAGCAACCAAAGAGTTTTTTTAGGGAAAGAAGTGGAATGTTATGCAATGAGAAAAAAAAGGCCAAGAGGCCAAACGCGGAGCTAGAAATAAGTGTATTCAACTTGAACTAAATCAAGTAAGGAGAGCTGCGAGAACCAAGAGTCTACAATACAAAAACCCAATATCATAAAACGAAAAAAGAGGTACAGCGCTAATATCACAAATTAAATATTCCCCCCCAAAAAAAAATCACCAAACAAGAATATTGACAACCTGAAAAGGTGAAAGCATTCTAATAAATGAAAACTAATGTAAAGTACCGATTCTGGGACTATTTTTAAATTCCGGTATACAGGTGGGTAAGAAATGGTGTATATGATGTCATTAATAATGTGCTAGAAAAATTGAATAAAGACACTCAAAACAACATAAATAATAAAACATATATAAAAAGTGTACATGTAAAAAATACCATATAGAATGGACGTCAGGTGATAAATAATCTCAACTATAAGTGATAAACAATCCAGATATAAGTAACTCTAGATGCAAAATTATATTGAAATTAATCTCAAGATCATATGAACACTAATTAAGTCCCGATAGTCTTGAAAAGAGAGTCATCACACAAATATTATATCAGGGATATGTAATTAGCGGACGTCCAGCTGTTGCAAAAAAGTCCCATTATGCCTCTGCCTCTGGGTGTCATGCTTGTGGCTTTCAGAGTCTCGCTATGCCTCATGGGACTTGTAGTTCTGCAACAGCTGGAGGTCCGTTAATTGCATATCCCTGCTTTATATAGTCCCGCAGCGCCATCTTAACTCAGGGCTGTTAGGGTACTTATGATGGAAGTGTATAGGCAATGCCATTTTGACTAATGGCATGCCCAAAATAACAGAACGTAATAAGGAAGCTGTGGAGACCTAAGTAAATACCAGTGCCATCTAGTGGCTAAAAAGGATATCAGCGTAATAAATCAATGAAGGCAACAGCGGAGAGCAGGCATCGGAAGCCACGCAAGACACCAAAAGTCGGATTACAATAAATGCAAGAGGACAAATTAAAATACATATGAAAATTTATAAAATTAGATTAATGCACAACCTAAGACTGGTCTACGGAGTGTGTAGTATATTTAATCCAGTGCCCATGTTCGAAACAATATATTGGGCGAACTAAAAGAGCTTTACATGTACGTTTGGAAGAACATGGGAATATCAAACGTGGTTTCACTAAGCATAACCTTTCTAGGCACTATGCCAAGCATCATGATATGAAATCAAAGGTACCCTGTTCTTAGCCATTGATAAAATCCAACCCCATTAGAGGGGTACTAATAAGATCAGGTCTGTATCTCGGCTTGAAACAAAGTGGATTTTTAATATGAGATCTTATGCACCCTTTGGCCTAAATGTAGATTGGGACATAAATTGTTTCCTTAACAATGCTTAGAATTTGTTTGTCTTGCTTTTCCTTTTTTACACTTTTATACATTTTTATTTCTATCTAATTTCACAAATTTAACTTGTATTTGTAATTTTAATAAATTATCTATTATTTTTAATCTTATTTTTAATGACAAGGATGAGATAATTGTTTGAGCTTGTTTAATATTAATTTTACTATAACTTGTTATCTCTACCTTTAGGTTGTGCATTAATCTAATTTTTCATGTTCATGTGTATTTTAATTTGTCCTCTTGCATTTATTGTAATCCGACATTTGGTGTCTTGCGTGGCTTCCGATGCCTGCTCTCCGCTGTTGCCTTCATTGATTTATTCCGCTGATATCCTTTTTAGCCACTAGATGGCGCTGGTATTTACTTAGGTCTCCACAGCTTCCTTATTACGTTCCGTTATTTTGGGCATGCCATTAGTCAAAATGGCATTGCCTATACACTTCCATAATAAGTGCCCTAACAGCCCTGAGTTAGGATGGCGCTGCGGCACTATATAAAGCATTTGCATGATGACTCAGTTATTGCAGCCAATCCCCAGACGACGTCCGCTAGTGATGAAACGCGTAGGGAGGAGCCTGCATCTCTGACGTCATCACGCTTTTCTTCTTCAGAGGTGATGGTTTGTAGCGGACAGTGAGCGAAGGAAGTCTCGGGAGATGCCGCCGTTCGGATCCACTCTATTGCTGTGTGATTTACTGCGCTCATTCAGCTGCTTCTTGTAAGTGCAATCCTTTTTGAGCTCAATAAATTTTGTACTCAAATGCTACACTATGGAGCCCCTTTTAGTTTTTATGTCTTTGAGTGACACCGAGTGATATATATCCAGCATCCAGCATTCTCAGATGACCTATAGGTTTTTGGGAGACCGAATTCCCTGGGCTTGGTGAGACCAACATATGTTTAATGTTATGCAATGGCCAAGTCAATCACCTGACCTGAATCCGATTGAGCATGCATTTCACTTGCTGAAGACGAAACTGAAGGGAAAATGCCCCAAAAACAAGCAGGAACTGAAGACAGTTAAAGTACAGGCCTGGCAGAGCATCACAGGGATGAAACCCAGCATCTGGTGCTGTCTATGCATTCCAGATTTCAGGCTGTAATTGACTGCAAAGGATTTGCAATCGAGTATTAAAAAGTGAAAGTTTGATGGATGATTGTTAATCTGTCCCATTAGTTTTGGTCCCTTAAAAAGTGGGAGGCACATGTACAAACTGTTGTAATTCCTACACCGTTCAGCTGATTTGGATGTAAATACCTTCAAATTAAAGCTGAAAGTCTGCAGTTAAAGCACATCTTGTTCGTTTCATTTCAAATCCATTGTGGAGGTGTATAGAGCCAAAAAGATTACAATTGTGTCGATGTCCCAATATTTATGGACCTGACTGTATCATCTACTACACCTTCTAATTCACATTCACATCAACCACCATTAGGCACTTTTTCAGACCAAGCGAGGGGTCGAATACAGACCCATCAAAAAAAGTCTCAAGCACACCCACCCACAATACACAAATCCAACATGCACAAACCACATTGAATGTTGTGAATTCATCCTCACATTCTTTGGATCAGAACGAGATGGCTGTTCTGGCACGTGGCCTCACTTTTTGTCCAGACTCCAGTCTTGACAAATTTGGGGCCATCAAGGACATCCATCTCTTCATACGCAGCAACATCCTATTAAAAAGTTTATATGCTAAGAAACAAGTTTTAGAACCTGGGCAAACCAATCAAGACACACAGGCTTTGCATAACTCGATCATTATTGGAAGAAAACGAGTCAGAAAACCTAATTGATTCGATTGACATAGAGGCCCTTCTTACAGCTGTGGATAATACGCCCACGGCACGGGAAAACATACATGCTATTGATCCTTCACTAAAAAACAAATCTACTATGTATCCTCCGCCCAGTTCTAACCATAATGCAGCAGTTTTTTCTCAAATTGGTATCTGCTGATATCCAGAGAATGAAAAATTTCTCTGGGTCTCATGCTAATCTCAATTATAATGAGAAAAGGGCGCTAGACCTGCTGGCTCGTAATGATATTGTCATCAAACCCACTGATAAGGGTGGCAATGTCGTGGTTATGAACAGCGTTCACTACATTGAAATGTGTATGAAAATACTCAGCAACTCTGAAAGGTACCGACCTATACATAGGTCGCTGCTAGATAAATTTACTCAAGATTTTTATTTGATGGTGGATGCGGCATTTTATCAGAATGTCATATCCAAACAAATATGGGAGTTAGAAGAGTGGGCTTCCCTAGGGAATCCACCTTTTATGCTCTGCCCAAGCTGCATAAGCATTCCACGAATCCCCCAGGCAGACCCATCATATCTGGGTGTGTAAATTTAACTGAAAATCTCAGTCGTGTAGTGGTCATCTTAAACCCTTCATAACGTGTATGTCATCTTATGTAGGTGACACCATACTCAATAGGTTGCTATAGATGTCAAGTCCATGTATTGTACCATTCCTCATGAGAAGGGCCTTGCAGTGATACGTCATGTGCTGTCCCAATTTAGCGAATGTGAATCTAGCTATACTTATTTAATTTTAACATCTCTTGAGTTTATACTTCATCACAATGCCTTTTGCTTTGATGGTTCCCACTACCTCCAGGTGCAGGGGGTGGTGATGGGGACGTGTTGTGCCCCATCGTACGACAACCTTTTCCCTCGGGGAGTGGGAACATTCACTGCTTACTAATGACTCGCTATCTATGTATATGAGCCATGTACTTGCATGGCACCGTTACATAGATGATGTGTTCCTCATTTGGGATGGACCAGATGATCTTTTACACAAGTTTATTGACTTTATTAACATCAATGAATTTAATTTAAGTTTTACAATGTCACACACTACAACTGAGATCACCTTTTTGGATGTATTTATTAAAAACAGACAGATGGAGGTCTCTCTAGTGAACTATACCGTAAACCTACAGCAGGGAACTCATTATTACACACATCAAGTTTCCATCCCAAACCCCTACTTGCATCAATCACTTATACCCAGTACTTTAGGGCTCATTGGAACTACTCAGATGATGCTAGCTCAAAAATGAGGCTGACACCCTCAGAAAAAGACTTCTAGAAAGGGGATACTCCAATACTTGTCTTAAGAAAGCTTATAGAAAGACAATAATGTATCTTGTCAATATTTATTGAATATACAAAACAACCTTCAAATGATAATACAACCAGAATTATCACCACTTACTTGACACAGCACAAACAAGTTAGGCGTATCCTGAATAAATACTAGCACCTACTAACGATGGATTCATTGCTTGCTCCATTTGTCTCTGACGTATCAGCTGCCGCCTACAGGAGTGCTCCCTCTGTGCTGGACAAACTGATAGCAAGCGAATAAAAACCTTATAAAGGTGATATATGCAAAACTTTGGGAACCTTTGCGTGTGGTGGATGTGCCTACTGCCAATACATGGATAGGCGTAGACACATCGATTTACCCAATGGACACAATTTGCATCCTAGACATTATGTAAACTGTAGGACTCCCGGCATAGTGTACCTACTCACGTGTGAATGTAGGTGCTACTATGTCAGGAAAACTTTAAATTAATTCTGGATACAAATATACCAACACCTATCCACTATACGCAAACGAGACCCTGGTGTGCCTATTGGCCGCCATATGGCATTAGTTCACCCAAAATCTATCTCCAAGGTATACTTTCTGGCACTTGATCATATCCATTTCAACTCCAGAGGCGGTGACTTTAAAAAGCGTCTACTCCAATGTGAGTTGAGATGGATATTTAATTTACAGGCCACCTCACCACCTGGCCTAAATGAGGCTTTCAACTTTAAATCTTTTCTTCTGCACTTTGTTTCAGGGGGCTGTGAATTGAATTCATAGTTTCTTTTTTCAAGTTCTGGAAATGGCATTTCTGTGCTACATCCCTCACACCATGGCTTCACAAATTAGCTATGAAGGTACCCCTTTCGACAGTATGGGGACATTACAATTAGTGACACTTTAGCACCTCTATACTGTGATTTATTTCTCAGAGTACAGCTCTGTGACTATATCATCATTTATATGAAAAATAGAAGAAAACTGCGCTAAAAACAAAATAAGAAACAACTAATATGTAAAGCAGCAATCCCCACAAAAACATCAATTGTGAAAAAACGTAAAGGGAATAAAGGGTTCGCGCTATACTAATGAAGCATAATAAATAATTCACAGTGAAGCAAAATACATATAGTGCTCATAACTAAAATAAGTCCATGTTTAAAAAAACAACATATAGTGGTAGTGAAAAAAATCGTTTAAGTGTGACATCAATTCAATGCTGTGAAAAAAGTCCGCACCACCAACAGTACAAAAAACATCCAAGTGAGATTGATGAAATTCTGTGACAGCAGCGAGGGGTCCACCACCAAACAATAGAAGGGGTTACTTCTTACCAGAAGGCCATGACCCCCCACCACAGAGGGTCACAGCAAGCAGGAATCTATAGGAGCCAAGAAGTGGGGAATGCCAGCGGTGTCCACCAGGGGTCATCACATCCTCAGCAACTCAAGTAACCCGGGGCATATACACCATAAATTATAAAAGGGGCTCACATAGTGTAAAACTGATAGGATTTATTAAAAATTAAAAGATAATACAAATGCGCACTTACAGAGTGTAAATGGATAAGACAGCCTTAAGTCCGGCTCCGTGGCCACCGGAGCTCGGACAAACCCGTCCTACTGGAATGTGGATCGCTTGGGGGTGACGTCAGCGCGTCGTCTGGCTCCGCCCTACGCGTTTCGTGACATCATCACGTCTTCCAGGGGCTCCGTGGCCACCGGAGCTCGGACAAACCCGTCCTACTGGAATGTGGATCGCTTGGGGGTGACGTCAGCGCGTCGTCTGGCTCCGCCCTGCGCGTTTCGTGACATCATCACGTCTTCCAGGGGCCCCTGGAAGACGTGATGATGTCACGAAACGCGTAGGGCGGAGCCAGACGACGCGCTGACGTCACCCCCAAGCGATCCACATTCCAGTAGGACGGGTTTGTCCGAGCTCCGGTGGCCACGGAGCCGGACTTAAGGCTGTCTTATCCATTTACACTCTGTAAGTGCGCATTTGTATTATCTTTTAATTTTTAATAAATCCTATCAGTTTTACACTATGTGAGCCCCTTTTATATTTTATGGTGTATATGCCCCGGGTTACTTGAGTTGCTGAGGATGTGATGACCCCTGGTGGACACCGCTGGCATTCCCCACTTCTTGGCTCCTATAGATTCCTGCTTGCTGTGACCCTCTGTGGTGGGGGGTCATGGCCTTCTGGTAAGAAGTAACCCCTTCTATTGTTTGGTGGTGGACCCCTCGCTGCTGTCACAGAATTTCATCAATCTCACTTGGATGTTTTTTGTACTGTTGGTGGTGCGGACTTTTTTCACAGCATTGAATTGATGTCACACTTAAACGATTTTTTTCACTACCACTATATGTTGTTTTTTTAAACATGGACTTATTTTAGTTATGAGCACTATATGTATTTTGCTTCACTGTGAATTATTTATTATGCTTCATTAGTATAGCGCGAACCCTTTATTCCCTTTACGTTTTTTCATCATCATTTATATGATTGCGTGCGTGCAATGTGGATGATTCACTTCATTGTTAATCATGTCCGTTTGATATTTAATAACCATGTATCTTTTGTTCTTTTCCTTCAAATTTTTATTGTTGGTTTTTGGTTATTTTCATGTATTTATCATTGTACACATGTTGGCCGTTATTATCCTCTTTTTCCACTGGGTGGCGTATGGTGTGCTCCCAGGGCTGCGCTGTTTCTTCACAAACACCTGGCGGGTAGGCTCCACCCGTGCATGACTAAATGGATGATGGGGTTCTACTTGTCTCCATGCGGGCCATATGTGCGGGGATGAGCTCCTACCTGTCGCCACTGTGTTTCTCTAACACAGGGGACTTTCCTATCGCCGGTGACGCACCGGCGCATGACGTCATCACACCCCAAGGGGTGGGGCTACGCCGCACCTCCACGTCAGAGAGACGCTCTGAATTCTGGCCTCAGCTGTTTTTCATACAGCTAATGGGGCAGAATAACCAGCATTACCCAAACAACCTGTGAAGATTGGCTCTCTCATCAGCTGACTCACTATTTAGAGTGCTCAGACACAGCTGGCATGTTTCAGTCTGAGGACTGCTGCTCTGATGTCTGCACCTTATCGGCACAGTGAAAGTTAGCATACTAGTTTATATAGGCAATTCTGGGTAACACATGCCCTTGTCCTGTTGTTACAGCACACTAGTTGTGCTTGTATACTTAATCTAAAAACATTGATTGAATTTCCTGTGTTTATTTATGGCCTTTCAGACAGCAATACTCCTTTACTGGTTTAACATCGGGGTGTCTCTTGTGGATGTTAATCAGTGGTTGGCTCTGGGTTGCATGCTTGTCCATCTCTGTGTCCATACGGACTCTTTCAGCCAACGTGGATTCCCCGCATTTGTTTTTACCATTTCCCCATGTCTTTTCAATGAACCCTATATGTAAGTACCTTTAAGCCTAAATACTGTATAGCTCATTATTTAACATCACGTGTTTTTTTATGTACTATTGTACAAATATTTGCAGATAAAGATAAAGTCACTCAAGTATAAATCTTCCCTGATGAAGGAAATATGTATCAATAAAATTTCCGAAACATGCTGGGATGTATGCTACAGATCTTCATGGACTGACCTCAGCTTGACTTTGGCAGTGCCTGGGTTATTAGCTTTGGGTTTGATATATATGTCTATGTATTAACTGGTTCATTGGTGTACTTTTTGTATATTTTAATGTGATTGTTTATGACTACAAAATTTATCAGATACTGTGTACTCAATAAAAGTGGCACATGGTTGCCTTTTATTTACTCCATTACCTTAATTTCTGCCTTAAAAGTCCAAGGGGGCGGCCCCTGTTGCACTTATTGCAGGCTTCTTTTTCTCATGTTTTAAGGATGTTGGCAGTTCTACACATTTAATTCCCATAAATAACCTTCTTCTCTACAGTCTCAATACACAGCGCCATCTCTTCCTCCAGCACTAACTTGCTTACAGAGCCCTGCCCCAAAGTCACCCCCCTCAGACTAGGGGGCACCCCTGAGGGCCACCAACAGCTTCCTCAGCACTCCATCTCCATCTTCCACTGACTCCCCCTCTGGCATGACTCATGCCCATTTATGAAGTGGCCTGCCCCCTGCCAGCACTTTACTAGGGATTGGTTGAAGCCCTTATAAATATTCCAAGCAGCTCCTTCTAACCTTCGCCCACTATTTCTAGAACATTCCCAGAAAAAAGGGGGAGGCACCAGAGAGGCTGCTAGGATGAGTCATCCAACCCTGACTGAACACATCAGACTTAGCCCTCAGACTTAGCCCTCAGCTCAAATAAATTTCCACACATTAACAATCTACACTACCATCTAGCACACACTAGAGGGTGTTACATATGTAAGGGTTTACAACCAATTTAAGGTTCTTGTTTTGGGTTGTCTACAGTGATGAGATTACTTCCACGCACTGGCAGAGAGCTGTGGCTGCTGGTGCTCTGTCATTGCTTTGTACTGACTTCTTGGCTACAGCTGTCCGCACACACACTGCAGTTTTTCACAAGATACTTTCCACAACTCGGCTGATTTGGCTATGTAAATAGTTGAAATGTAATGTGCCTATATTTTGTCTTACCTGGTGACCCCCCCAATCAATCATTCTTTATTGTAGATCAAAATCCAACTCCAGTACTCCTCTGAAGAGCCCTCAGTCCTGACGCAGGCAGTGGGATGGCTCTTGGATGGACTTATGTAAATATCAAAAATATCTTAATAGCTGGGTGTCAGTCTAGAGTAGTGATTGTTCCTAAGTAGTGATGGGCAAACAGTTCGGCCCGAGCATAAGTTCAGGCCACACTTTCGCTGTTCGGATGTTCAACAAACAGCCGAACAAACGGGCCGTTCGGCCGCTTGTTCGCCCCCCCTAAACTGACCACAATGCATTGCGCGGCGCTGAACAGTGCATTGCAAGCCCTCATTGGCTGAAGCAGTGAAAGCTTCAACTAATCAGGGCACAGAGCACTATCAGAGTCATGATTAGACACTTTCATCATGACTTTATCCAATCATGGCTCATTCCCGCTCCACAGTATCAAAGTATTCTTTCCATGGCAGCCATTTTCAGTGTGATTTCGATATTAGTTTAGTGTCAGTCTAGGTATAGTGTGAGTGTAGTGAGGAGGACCATCATTTAGCTTTGCATAGTGTGCAGCTAGAGTAGGAACAGCTCAGATAGTTTCACTGTAGTGTAGTGAGACCGTGTCATTCATACATACATTGGTGTAGAGTAGGGATAGCTCGTAGAGTTTCAGTGTAGTGTAGTGAGACCGTGTCAGTAATCTTTACATTAGTGTATAGCTAGAGTAGACACAGTTCAGATAGCATCAGTGTAGTGACAGATGCAAGAACATATTTGGGGGGCACACCATACAATGCGTTTAAATTCAAGATGGTGCTGCTATAAGACCTACAAACAGTACAAAATATTTTACAGCGCACACATACAAGAATGACATTTCCTGCAGGGCTAGTTAAAAACACCTGAACATATTCAAAAAATACGGGGGTTTGGTCACACTATATTGTCATATAGTGCTAAGCCCACTTACTGCGACAAAGTACCCCGAATTAGTGGATCCTACTCTAGTAATAGAATGGAAGATCCTTTGTCTCAACCATGGGAGCTAAACTCCTCTATGTGGGAGAACTGAAGGGGATACATCCTATACACTGGTGGCCACTAAACAAAAGGTAATGAGGAGGGGGAGGGGTAGGACCCACTAATTCGGGGTACTTTGTTGCAGTAAGTGGGCTTAGCACTATATGACCATATAGTGTGACCAAACCCCCATATTTTTTGAATATGTTCAGGTGTTTTTAACTAGCCCTGCAGGAAATGTCATTCTTGTATGTGTGCGCTGTAAAATATTTTGTAGTGACGGATGAACACCGTTTATTTGATTGCGTTACTGCCAGTTTAACGCCATTTACTTCTGTGTGCGTTACTGCCAGTTTAACACCACATCGTTTTGTGCATTACTGCCAGTTTAAAGCCATTTACTTCTGTGTGCGTTACTGCCAGTTTAACGCTATTTACTTCTGTGTGTGTTACTGGCAGTTTAACACCATATAGTTCTGCGTGCGTTACTGCCAGTTTAACGCCATATAGTTCTGTGTGCGTTACAGCCAGTTTAACGCCATATAGTTTTGCATGCGTTACTGCCAGTTTAACACCATATAGTTTTGTGTGCGTTACTGCCAGTTTAACGCTATTTACTTCTGTGTGCGTTACTGCCAGTTTAACGCCATATCGTTTTATGTGCGTTACTGCCAGTTTAACGCCATATAATTTTGTGTGCATTACTGACAGTTTAACCCCATATAGTTCTGTGCACAACTGTACGTTTGGTGCATTATATTGCAGTATATTGTAGTATATCCACGGAGTGTGTCTGTGTAGTGTGAGTACTCAAATTAAAGTGCACCAAACACCTCTTTACATTGATTAAAGTGCATCTACATATAGATTTCAACTTCTTCTTTACATTTGCTTATAAGCACTGCCCCTTCCCTCCCAATAATGTCTGTGAGGACAATAAGGAGAGGCAGACATTCACTTGGCACTGTAAGGGGGCCAGCAACAAATGTGTCCACAGGCAAAGGTGGACATGGTGGTTAATCCTCAGGCAGGGCATCACTTCCTCTGTTTAGTGGGCTTGCCCGTGCTATCCAGCCACAGCATGCAGAGGAGGTGGTGGACTGGAGTGTGCAGTCCCCTGCAGTTGCCAGAGTGGATAAACCTACCTCCTTGTCCACATCTATTTCTGCCATAGCCTCAATATCAGCCATTGAGGAGTCAGCAGAGTTATTTGACCACAGCGTCAGCCACTTCCTACTTGATGATGCCCAGCCATTACTGGATTCAGATGTTGGTTCTGAGGTTGAGGATGACAGGAACATGAGCCTAGAGAGAGGGAGGAAAATTGGTAGACAAATTGGCATTCATGTTCCCCAAGCCGCAGCAAATTGCCAAATTGTCTCCAGTGGTAATGATGAAGATGGAGGAGATGGAGATGATGATGATGATGTTGATGAGATCACTGATGTGACTTGGGTAACAGATAGAGCAGAGGAGGAAACTGAAGGTGAGGCGGCACAACCCCAAGAAGGCCGACATCAAGAAAGAGTAGAGAGCAGCCACTAGGGATGAGCCGAACACCCCCTGGTTCGTTTCGCATCCAGAACAAGCGAACACCGTTAAAGTCTATGGGGAACATGAATAATCAAAAGTGCTAATTTTAAACGCTTATATGCAAGTTATTGTCATAAAAAGTGTATGGGGACCTGGGTCCTGCCCCAGGGGACATGTATCAGTGCAAAAGAATTTTTTAAAAACGGACGCTTTTTCGGGAGCAGTGATTTTAATAAAGCTTAAAGTGAAACAATAAAAGTGAAATATTCCTTTAAATTTCGTACCTGGGGGGTGTTTATAGTATGCCTGTAAAGTGGCACTTTTTTCCTGTGTTTAGAACAGTCCGAGAGCAAAATGACATTTCTAAAGGGAAAAAAAAGTCATAAAGTAATAGAGGTGACAGCTATAGTGAATTGTCTATGGGAGAAATCAAAAGTGCTAATTTTAAGGGTTAATATGCAAGTTATTGTCATAAAAAGTGTTTGGGGACCTGGGTCCTGCCCAAAGGGCACATGTATCAATGCAAAAAAAAGATTTAAAAATGGACGTTTTTTCGGGAGCAGTGATTTTAATAATGCTTAAAGTGAAACAATAAAAGTGTAATATTCCTTTAAATTTTGTACCTGGGGGTGTCTATAGTATGCCTGTAAAGGGGCGCATGTTTCTTGTATTTAGAACAGTTTGACAGCAAAAAGGAAAAAAAGTAATTTAAAACTACTCGCGGCTATAATGAATTGTCGGTCCAACAATACACATAAAAATTCATTGATAAAAACGGCATGGAATTTCCCCACAGAGGAACCCTGAACCAAAAAAAAAAAAAAATGCGTGTGGGTCCAAATAAATTCCATACCAGGCCCTTCAGGTCTGGTATGGATATTAAGGGGAACCCCATGCCAAAATTTTTTTTAAAAATGGCATGGGGGTAACCCTCAAAATCCGTATGGATTTTAAGGGGAACCCCGTGCCAATATTTTTTAAAAAATGGCGTGGGGTCCCCCCAAAAATCCATACCAGACCCTTTTCCGAGCACGCAACCTGGCAGGCCACAGGAAAAGAGGGGGGGACGAGAGAGCGCCCCCCCTTCTGTACCGTACTATGCCACATGCCCTCAACATTGGGAGGGTGCTTTGGGGTAGCCCCCCAAAGCACCTTGTCCCCATGTTGATGGGGAAAAGGGCCTCATCCCCACAGCCCTTGCCCAGTAGTTGTGGGGGTCTGCGGGCAGGGGGCTTAACGGAATATGCAAGCCCCCCCTTTAACAAAGGGACCCCCAGATCCCACCCCTGTGTGAATCAGTAATGGGGTACAAATGTACCCCTACCATTTCACAAAAAAAGTGTCAAAAAGGTTAAAAAGCACAAGACGGTTTTTGACAAGTCCTATATTAATTTCCTCTTCTTTCCGCTTCTTCTGGTCTTTCTTCGATGTTCTTCTACTTCCTCCATCTTCCTCTTTTCCATCTTCTTCTTCTCCATCTTCTTATTCCTCCACTCTTCTCGTCCTGCATCTTCCTCCGGCTTCTTCTTCGCACGATCCGCCTCAGTGGGAGTCTTCCGCTGTGTGATGCTTTGGTTCTTCTGACACTTCTTATATAACGGAGGGAGGGGCCACCCGGTGACCCCGCCCTCCTCTGACGCACAGGGACTTTACTGGGAATTCCCTGTGGCTTTCCCCGTGCGTCAGAGGAGGGCGGGATCACCGGGTGGCCCCGCCCTCCATTATATAAGAAGTGTCAGAAGAACCGAAGCGTCACACGGCGGAAGACTCCCACTGAGGCGGATCGTGCGGACGGAGCAGAGAAGAAGCAGGAGGAAGATGCGGGACGAGAAGAGCAGAGGAAGAAGATGATGGAGAAGAAGAAGATGGAGAAGAAGAAGATGGAGGAAGAAGAAGAACACCGAAGGAAGATCAGAAGAAAGATGAAAGAAGAAGAAATTAATAAAGGCCCCAGGTCCCCAAACACTTTTTATGACAATAACTTGCATATTAACCCTTAAAATTAGCACTTTTGATTTCTCCCATAGACAATTCACTATAGCCGACACCACTATTACTTCATGACTTTTTTTCCCTTTAGAAATGTCATTTTGCTGTCAGACTATTCTAAACACGGGAAAAAAGCGTCACTTTACAGGTACGAAATTTCACTTGTATTGTTTCACTTTAAGCTTTATTAAAATCACTGCTCCTGAAAAAACATCAGTTTTTAACATTTTTTTTTTGCATTGATACATGTCCCCTGGGGCAGGACCCAGGTCCCCAAACACTTTTTATGACAATACCATGCATATAAGCCTTTAAAATTAGTACTTTTGATTTTTCCCATAGACTTTTAAAGCGTGTTCCTCGGCTTTCAAATTTGCAGCGAACAGCCCAAATTGTTCGCTGTTCGGTGAACTGGCAAACAGCCAATGTTCGGGTCGAACTCATGTTCGACCCAAACATAAAGCCCATCCCTAGCAGCCACCCTATTCCATCACATTCTGCAGCTGTTATCTCCCGGCCCACTCCCCAAAGCTCAGCTGTCTGGGACTTTTTCAGCACATCTGCAGCAGATCGCACTGTTGCTATCTGCAAACTGTGTCTCAGGCACATCAAACGTGGCAAAAACACCAACCATATGCATATCACTGCAATTTTATTTTGCTTTCATCAAGAGTACCTCTATAGGGTTACGGTGGGATTGCGCCACCGACACCAAAGACCAATTTTTACGCACCCGTTACTTCTATACAAAGTCAAATTGACAACAGAATGTAGCCAAAAAATCTCTAATCTTGTTCCCAGTGCACTACATTGTGGCTTCATCATACACACTGGCTCCCCAGCAGTTGCTGAGCAAAATAAAGGCAGCTTGCAATGTCATTTTTTTTGTCTTTGCAATTATTGCTGCAGCAGATTCTAGACATGGTACAGATATGCCACTTTACAGGTAGACTAAGGGGACCCCCCAGGCACTATATTGGAAGGAATTTTTCATTTTTAGGCTTTCACTTTAAAAATCAAAAAATCACTGCTCATTTAAAAATGACAATTTTCACAAACTGTTTTTTTTATTGATACATGTCCCTCCAGGGCAGGACCCAGACCCTTATAACCATTGTATGCCCAATTACTTGCATATAAACCTTCAAAATGGGTACTTTTGATTTTTGATGTTCGGGTCCCATTGACTTTAATGGGGTTTGTTATGTGGGTCTGAACTTTCGCGGTGTTCGAAAGTTCTGGTGCGAACCAAACAGGGGTCCATTCGACCCATCCCTATTACTAAGCAGGCTGCATAAGCATGCAAAAGCACCCTATTTAAAGCCCACATGTGATACTGAGCCAATATGATTAAAAGTAATGAAATATCATGAATAAAACAGATGGACCGCAGACGGAAAGGTTTGGGGGTAAAGCGCTAGATGATGTTGGATGTTCTCCAACCATGAAATGAGGTAGAATCTATTTGACTTGCTGCAGCTTCTAATGCACACTGTGAGGATGTCACTGTGCAGTGAAATCAGTAAACAAGTTTTAGTAAGGGAGACGAGCTGTATGTATAGCTGAAATTTGTCTTTAAATATAATAAATATATTCAAAAAAATAATTGTCCTTTTCCTATAATGCTGCTTAATTTTTGGTGTGGTATAGTGGCTCTTTAAGGAAACAGAAGTCCATACTAAGTGATTAAAGCCAAGTAATGAAGTGCAGGTGTGTCGCAGAGTGAGTCTTGGGTTTACTATGGAAACTTTCATAACTTCATCAAGATACAAATGGCTTGTGAATGCGTTTTCATCATCCGGAGAAGCTTGTGTATGTGGTGGCCAGAAATGCACTCCTCTAAAGAAATCGAGTGAGATTTTCCACTGACATCCTTTCATCGGCATGGACTCATAATTACTGCTAGGAAAATAAATCTTTCTCTGGTAACCGTACCCTTTTTTTTTCATTGACCATTAAAGCTTTCTGCTCGCCACAACTACTGTACTTGAACACTTAACAAATGTCCCCAAATACCTCCTTAGCCCGCGGAGTCAGGAGATCATGGGAACTCACTTCCTCCCGCATGACTTGCAGCACTCAGCTTCTGTGCCGAGCAGCTTTTATGTAGCCCAATTTATTAAGAATATCATAACTCAAAATGTCTCAGCCTTGGGTACAGCGGGTCACTATAAGTACAACATGTGGTTCTTTCTTCTAAAGTTGAACTCCGGGAAAACAACATGAACAGGCAGAGGGAATCTTAGAATCTGTAATACACGGCAAAGTGTGAAAAAGTGTAAAAGTGTCAAAATGTTCTCCCTCCCCCCCAAAATGCTCTACCTCTTAAGAGCATTACCAGTCTTGGTGCCGGCACATTACCTTTTCCAATGGCGCATTCTTCAATATATTTCACATTTGACTCATCCAGTCCATTTTTCTGCACCCCCGTACCTATGTTTTTGTACATAGGATATGGAACAAAGGCTAAGTGACTAAATTAAGCATGAATACCTAGTAACTGGGGTGTAGAAAAATGCCAGCAGGTGACCTGGACTGATAAGTCAAAATGTGAAATATTTGGCTGTAGTAGGAGACAGTTTGAGGTGGAGTTGGAGATTTGGTCAGGATTAATGGTGTCCTCAATGCTGATAAATACAGGCAGATACTTATCCATTATTCCATACCATCAGGGAGGTGTGCGATTGACCCCAAATTTATTCTGCAGCAGGTCAACAACCCCAAACATACAGCTAATGTCATTAAAAACCATCTTCAGTGTAAGGAAAAACATCGGTTTTGCAGGTAAACTGGCTGCTTCAGAGACAAAAAGTTATATATACTGTGGGGCAAAAAAGTTTTTAGTCAGCCACCAATTGTGCAAGTTCTCCCACTTAAAAAGATGAGGGAGGCCTGTAATTGTCATCATAGGTATACCTCAACTATGAGAGACAAAATGTGGAAACAAATCCAGACAATCACATTGTCTGATTTTTGAAAGAATTTATTTGCAAATTATGGTGGAAAATAAGTATTTGGTCAATATCAAAAGTTCAGGCAATGACAGAGGTCAAACGTTTTCTGTAATGCCCCGTACACACGGTCGGACTTTGTTCGGACATTCCGACAACAAAATCTTAGGATTTTTTCAGACGGATGTTGGCTCAAACTTGTCTTGCATACACACGGTCACACAAAGTTGTCGGAAAATCTGATCGTTCTGAACGCGGTGACGTAAAACACGTACATCGGGACTATAAACGGGGCAGTGGCCAATAGCTTTCATCTCTTTATTTATTCTGAGCATGCGTGGCACTTTGTCTGTTGGATTTGTGTACACACGATCGGAATTTCCGACAACGGATTTTGTTGTCGAAAAATTTTATATCCTGCTCTCAAACTTTGTGTGTTTGAAAATCCGATGGAAAATGTGTGAGGGAGCCTACACAGGGTCGGAATTTCCGACAACAAGGTCCTATCACACATTTTCCATTGGAAAATCCGACCTTGTGTACGGGGCATAAGTCTTCACAAGGTTGTCACACACTGTTGCTGGTATGTTTGCCCATTCTTCCATGCAGATCTCCTCTAGAGCAGTGATGTTTTGGGGCTGCCGCTGGGCAACACGGACTTTCAACTCCCTCCAAAGGTTTTCTATGGGGTTGAGATCTGGAGACTGGCTAGGCCACTCCAGGACCTTGAAATGCTTATTACGAAGCCACTCCTTTGTTGCCCGGGCGGTGTGTTTGGGATCATTGTCATGCTGAAAGACCCAGCCACGTTTCATCTTCAATGCCCTTGCTGATGGGAGGAGGTTTGCACTCAAAATCTCACGATACATGGCCTCATTCATTCTTTCATATACATGGATCAGTCGTCCTGTTCCCTTTGTAGAGAAACAGCCCCAAAGCATGATGTTGCCACCCCCATGCTTCACAGTAGGTATGGTGTTCTTTGGTTACAACTCAGCATTCTCTCTCCTCCAAACACGACGAGTTGTGTTTCTACCAAACAGTTCTACTTTGGTTTAATCTGACCATATGACATTCTCCCAATCCTCTTCTGGATCATCCAAATGCTTTCTAGAAAACCTCAGATGGGCCCGGACATGTACTGGCTTAAGCAGGGGGACACGTCTGGCACTGCAGGATCTGAGTCCCTGGCGGTGTAGTGTGTTACTGATGGTAGTCTTTGTTACGTTGGTCCCAGCTCTCTGCAGGTCATTCACTAGGTCCCCCCATGTGGTTCTGGGATTTTTGCTCAACGTTCTTGTCATCATTTTGACCCCACGGGGTGAGATCTTGCGTGGAGCCCCAGATCGAGGGAGATTATCAGTGGTCTTGTATGTCTTCCATTTTCTAATTATTGCTCCCACAGTTGATTTCTTCACACCAAGCTGCTTGCCTATTGCAGATTCAGTCTTCCCAGCCTGGTGCAGGTCTTCAAAGTTTCTGGTGTCCTTCGACAGGTCTTTGGTCTTCACCATAGTGGTGGTTGGAGTGTGATTGTTTGAGGTTGTGGACAGGTGTCTTTTATATTGATTACAAGTTCAAATAGGTGCCGTTAATACAGGTAATGCGTGGAGGACAGAGGAGCCTCTTAAAGAAGAAGATACAGGTCTGTGAGAGACAGAAATCTTGCTTGTTTGTAGGTGACCAAATACTTATTTTCAACCATAATTTGCAAATAAATTCTTTCAAAAATCAGACAATGTGATTGTCTGGATTTGTTTCCATATTTTGTCTCTCATAGTTGAGGTATACCTATGATGACAATTACAGGCCTCTCTCATCTTTTTAAGTGGGAGAACTTGCACAATTGGTGGCTGACTAAATACTTTTTTGCCCCACTGTATACAGCCAAACTCTGCTACTAAAGGTGAGGTTGTGGAAGACAGTTTCATGTCACACGTCATACACCATGGCAAGACTAAGAACAGCAATAACACACAAGGTAGTTATACTGCATCAGCAAGGTCTCTCCCAGGCAAAGATTTCAAAGCAGAGTGGGATTTTAAGATGTGATGTTCAAGCTCCTTTGAAAAAGCACAAATGAGTGGGCAACATTGAAAACTGGGGACATAGTGGTCGGCCAAGGAAACCTAATCCAGCAGGTGAAAGACACATCATGCTTCTTTTTTTTTTTAAAGATATTTTTATTGCATTTTCTGAACATACAAACAAACACACAAATAAAAAAACAACAAAATCCAAACATAAAGTACAGAATGCTCCTATGTCAGCCTAGAACAGAAGGAGGTTGTGCATCATATATATATATTCTATGTTAGTCAGAGCGAACAACATCTAGCTTAAAGTGGGGTTCCACCCAAAAAAACAAAAATAGCTGAAAAATTCTAAAAAACAAAAACAAAAAAACATTTGGATATTTTTTTTTTTTACTTACCTCTAAATGCCTGTTGCTAGGTGGTCCCTCGTAGTCTGCCTCTTCCTTTGCCTGGGCTGGTGACATCACTTCCCCCTCAGCACAGAAAGGGCCCGACTCTGTTCCCTCCCTCCTGTCAATCATCTGGGACCCATTACAGGTCCCAGGTGATTGAGCGGCCAATCACGGCGCACGGCGCTGCTCGCGGATGCGCAGTGGGTGCCAGGCTGTGGGGGGGGGGCGAGCGGGGCTTCGATCCCCTGCATCGCTGGACCCAGGGACAGGTAAGTGTCCAATTAAAAGTCAGCAGATGCAGTATTTGTAGCTGCTGACTTTTAATTTTTTTTTTTAATGGACCCCCTGGGTAGAACTCCTCTTTAACATCAGACTCTAAAAACTAGTATCACAGTCATGAACAGTACTATCGTGGCAGAATTCATTTGTGGTATGAGGCAATCTGCCTTAAGTAATTTCCCATTATGGCAGTGTAGGGGAGAGGTTCAGTGGGCTAGCCAGCCATCTGTCCCAGATTTTGTTGAATGTTTTTTTCCTCTTTTGGAGATCAAAAGATGAGCTTATATAGTGGTAGTGATTCAATAACCAGTTTTAACCAGAGACCTCTAGTTGGGGTCGCAGCACCCTTCAAGGTCAATAAAATGGCCTTCTTCGCGTAGAAATAGAGGATACAAAGCAGCCTTTTAGCCTGGGAGGGAACAGTGAGATCACCAAAATATGCCCAAGAGACAGTTCTTGGGATAAGGTATTGAAATGGTTATGCAGTAATCTTTCTCTGTCAGCTTACCTTCTCCTCATGTGTTCAGACTAAGAGGCCAGCCACTCACACCTGGCATGTTTTATAACCTCTCCTCTAAGCATGGCCCCACCCCAGGCCCTATCAGGGAACCCTTTATTAACCTGTGCACTGCAAGCCAGCAGTGCTGATCAACCATTGTGTGTTAGTTTTTGTGTGTTCTTAGTTTGCAGACTTGAGACCCAGGAATCGCATCAGACTCAAGTGATGCGATTCCTTCAGGATTTGGCATCCTGTTTTGAACAGGTTCAGGCCTCATTAGGACCCCCGGTTCAACAACCTCAACCGCTATCTGCACCTATCGCACCAGTCGCAGCCACACATTCATTACAACTTACATAGTTACATATAGTTACATAGTAGGTGAGGTTGAAAAAAGACACAAGTCCATCAAGTCCAACCTATGTGTGTTATTATGTGTCAGTATTACATTGTATATCCCTGTATATTGCGGTCATTCAGGTGACTATCTAATAGTTTCTTGAAGCTATCAATGCTCCCCGCTAAGACCACCGCCTGTGGAAGGGAATTCCACATCCTTGCCGCTCTTACAGTAAAGAACCCTCTACGTAGTTTAAGGTTAAACCTCTTTTCTTCTAATTGTAATGAGTGGCCACGAGTCTTATTAAACTCTCTTCTGCGAAAAAGTTTTATCCCTATTGTGGGGTCACCAGTACAGTATTTGTAAATTGAAATCATATCCCCTCTCAAGCGTCTCTTCTCCAGAGAGAATAAGTTCAGTGCTCGCAACCTTTCCTCATAACTAAGATCCTCCAGACCCTTTATTAGCTTTGTTGCCCTTCTTTGTACTCGCTTCATTTCTAGTACACCCTTCCTGAGGACTGGTGCCCAGAACTGGACAGCATACTCCAGGTGCGGCCGGACCAGAGCCTTGTAGATTGGGAGAATTATCGTTTTATCTCTTGCGTTGATCCCCCTTTTAATGCATGCCAATATTCTGTTTGCTTTGTTAGCAGCAGCTTGGCATTGCATGCCATTGCTGAGCCTGATCATCTACTAGGACCCCCAGGTCCTTTTCCATCCTATTTTCCCCCAGAGGTTCTCCCCCCAGTGTATAGATTGCATTCATACTTTTGCCACCCAAATGCATTATTTTACATTTTTCTACATTGAACCTCATTTGCCGTGTAGTCGCCCACCCCATTAATTTGTTCAGGTCTTTTTACAAGGTTTCCACATCCTGCAGAGAAGTTATTGTCCTGCTTAGCTTAGTATCGTCTGCAAATACAGAGATTGAACTGTTTATCCCATCCTCCAGGTCGTTTATAAACAAATTAAATAGGATTGGTCCCAGCACAGAACCTTGGGGAACCCCACTACCCACCCCTGACCATTCTGAGTACTCCCCATTTATCACCTCCCTCTGAACTCGCCCTTGTAGCCAGTTTTCAATCCATGTACTCACCCTATGGTCCATGCCAACGGACCATATTTTGTACAGTAAACGTTTATGGGGAACTGTGTCAAATGCTTTTGCAAAATCCAGATACACCACGTCTACGGGCCTTCCTTTATCTAGATGGTAACTCACCTCCTCATAGAAGGTTAATAGATTGGTTTGGCAAGAACGATTCTTCATGAATCCATGCTGATTACTGCTAATGATACCGTTCTTATTACTAAAATCTTATATATAGTCCCTTATCATCCCCTCCAAGAGTTTACATACTATTGATGTTAGGCTAACTGGTCTGTAATTCCCAGGTATGTATTTTGGGCCCTTTTTAAATATTGGTGCTACATTGGCTTTTCTCCAATCAGCCGGTACCATTCCAGTCAGTAGACTGTCTGTAAAAATTAGGAACAATGGTCTGGCAATCACTTGACTGAGTTCCCTAAGTACCCTCGAGTGCAAGCCATCTGGTCCCGGTGATTTATTAATGTTAAGTTTCTCAAGTCTAATTTTAATTCTGTCCTCTGTTAACCATGGAGGTGCTTCCTGTGTTGTGTCATGAGGATAAACACTGCAGTTTTGGTTACTGAAGCCCCCCGATTCACTCATGAAGACTGAGGAGAAGAATAAATTCAATACCTTCGCCATCTCCCCATCCTTTGTAACCAGATGTCCTTCCTCATTCTTTATGGGGCCAATATGGTCTGTCCTCCCTTTTTTACTGTTTACATACTTAAAGAATTTCTTGGGATTTTTTTTACTCTCCTCCACTATGTGTCTTTCATGTTCTATCTTAGCCGTCCTAATTGCACCCTTACATTTCTTGTTGCATTCTTTATAAAGTTTGAATGCTGAGGATGATCCCTCAATCTTGTATTTTTTGAAGGCCTTCTTTGCTTTTATATGCATTTTTACATTGGAGTTAAGCCATCCAGGATTTTTGTTCGCTCTTTTAAATTTATTACCCAATGGGATACATTGGCTAATGACCTTATTTAATATGCTCTTAAAGCAAACCTATCTCTCCTCCCTGTTCTTTGTTCCTAATATTTTATCCCAATTTATGCCTTTTAGCAAGGTTTTTAGTTTAGGGAAGTTGGCTCTTTTGAAATTCAGTGTCTTTGTGTTCCCTTTATGTTTCCTATTTGTGTGATTTATACTGAAACTAATTGACCTGTGATCGCTGTTACCTAAATTGCCCCGTGTTTACACATCCGTGATCAGGTCTGTATTGTTGGTAATCAGTAGATCCAGTAATGTTTTATTTCTAGTTGGTGCGTCTACCATCTGACCCATAAAATTGTCCTGCAAGACATTAAGGAACTGGCGAGCCTTAAATGAATGCGTGGTTCCCTCCGCCCAGTCTATGTCTGGATAATTAAAATCCCCCATTGTGATAACACTTCCCATCCTTGCTGCTAATCCAATTTGTGATAGGAGATCCGTCTCCACTTCCTCCCTCAGGTTAGGTGGCCTATAGCATACTCCCAGTATTATTTTCCCCTTTCCCCAACTGCCAGCTCTGGCCCGTTTCTCTGGGGACTCCAAGGCTTGCAGGGGGTTCCTTAGCCAGTGCACAATTCATTTTGAACTTCAGCCCCAAAACTTCCTGTCCGATCGGGCGAAAGTAGCCTATATTATATCCCTCCTGTCCGGTGAGCTTGGGCTGCCCCTCTGTGGGAACTGAATGATCCAGTGGTTTCTAGCCTGTCTGATTTCTTGAAACTTTTTCGGAATATCTTCGAGGAACCGGTTCGTGTCTCCTCGGCAGCTAGCACTCTTTTACGTCTCCGTCATGAGTCCGCTTCTGTGGGACAGTATGCTCTTCAGTTCCGTATTGAGCTGGAATTGAGCTGGAATAATGAGGCCCTAGTTGCAACCTTTTTACATGGCCTTTCTGATAGAGTGAAGGATGAATTAGCAGGAAGATCCCTTCCTGCTGATCTGGACGGTGTCATCACCTTGTGTAACCAGATCGATTTTCGCTTTCAGGAGAGCGCCCTGGAAAAAAGACACCAGCACTCCCCGTTCCTTAGGCAGCCTGAGCTCCCAGTCCCTTCTCTTCGATCCGAGGAGCACCCCCTGCCTGCTGAGGAACTTATGCAGCTGGGCTGGACCAAGTTGTCTCCTGAAGAGCACGCTAGGTACAGAACTCGGGGCCTGTGCCTCTATTTTGGGGCCAAAGGTCATTTTCGTGACACTTGTTCTCTTTGTCCGGAAAAACGATCGGGGCTAATACATCTGGAAGGTGGAGTATTAGACCCTGAAATATCACCTTCACCGTCTCGTCTTCTTCTTTCTGTGTTCCTTCATGTCAGCGCTGGACATGTGCATTCGTTTTCGTCCGAATGCATTTTCATCCGAATTTCGGGTATTTTCGTTATCGTTTTAACAAACGATAACGAAAGTGCAGAATCCGAAAAACGAAAGATCCGACATAAACAAATGCTTTATTTTCGTTTCCGTTGCTACAACAGTTCGATATAGATAGGAGATTCGACATGATGATGACAATAACAATCTGTGTACATCAAACCTGTGGTCGAATGTGCCTAACCTTAACTCTATTAGTCCAAGATTATTCTACATAGAGACAAAAGATTCTACGTAGAGAGAAAAGATTCGACGTAGGGGAGAAAGATTCGACGTTTGGGAGAAAAGATTCGATGTAGGGGAGAAAAGATAAATAAAAATAATGATGATGATGAATGTTATTGGCTGATTGTAACCAAAGAAGAGGAGCAGTGAAATAGCTAGAACTAAGTACACACGTACTTTGGCTTATGGCGTCTGTTTAAAGTTCTAAGAAGATTCGACGGAGCAGTTATACTAAACGGCGTCGTACAGTTTAGCTGCTCCATCAAATCCTCTTTGAACATTCGACAGACACCATAAGCCTTCAATGACAGATTCAACCTTAATTTGGATTTTCGGACGAATGCAATTTTTAACGAAAAACGAAATAAATAAAAACGAATTTCGAGAGTAACTAAATAAATTTATTTTTCGAACGAAAACGAAATTCTGAAACGAAATATTTCAGTGTGCACATGTCTAGTCGGCGCTTCCTCTCGTTCGGTCTCGGCACATCTGGATTCCGGAGCCGCTGGCAATTTCATGGATTGGGAAACTGCATCTTCCATGAGACTTACCCTTTTGCCCCTTTCAACGTCATTGGTGGTCTTGGCGATTGATGGCACTGTTCTCCCAGGGGGTCCTATCCGCTTCCAGACCCTTCCTGTTAAGATGTCGGTAGGGACACTCCACCAGGAGTGGATATCCTTCCTTGTCTTACCCAAGGCTTCATCTCCTATCATATTAGGTCTTCCTTGGTTACGGTTCCATTCTCCACACATTGACTGGACTGCTGGATGGATCCTGGCTTGGGGTTCCTCCTGTTCCTCTTCCTGCCTACTCAAGGTTACCCCAAAAAAGAAACTTCCTGTTACCATCCCAGTATCTTCTGCTCTTCCCGCTGCATATAGCGATTTCTGGAATGTCTCCTGCAATAGTCGGGCTGAGGCACTCTCTGGGTCATGTGGCACTCTGGATGAGGAGCCCACCTGTGAACTTGAGCCAATCATTCACTCCAGTTTGCATGGTCATTTACCTTTGCCTGTTCCTGGACCCCTTGGACGCACAACCAGGCTGACTCGCCCACCAGTTCCACAGTCGCTACGCCCTGTGATGCGATTCTGGTGGTCGCTGCACCTGGCAATGTTGTTCAGTCGGCCTCTGCACCAGTTCAGCCTATGCCCAGTGAAGCTATCCAAATTGACTTCTGTGACATATCACTTTCTAACCAACCTGGTCTCAGGGATCCACTGACTTCTGCCCAGTCTGATGATCCTGTGCTGGATGTCCAGCTCATCTTTAAGGGTCTGGGGGACCCTGCTCAGACTGATGGTCTTCTTATGCCTTTACCCATTCCTAAAAAGCCTTTAGCCCTCAATAAGTCCTCTCGTTCTCTCCCTACCTCGGTTTTGGTCTCTGAGGATAATCTTAAGTACGAGGTTAGTCAAGTTCTGGATTCCCGCGCCGTAGAGGCATTCTTCAGTACCTTGTACATTAGGAAGGGTTTGGTCCTGAGGAGAGGTCTTGGATCACTGCATCTGAGATCTTTGCACCTCTTCTGTTGAGGAGGTTTCATCTGGAGTTTCCCTTTAAGCCAGGGCCCAGGCAGGGGAGGGGGAGGCCTCATAAGAGGGGGAGTACCGTCATGGTTATGCAGTAATCTTTCTCTGTCAGCTTACCTTATCCTCATGTGTTCAGACTAAGAGGCCAGCCACTCACACCTGGCTGGTTTTATAACCTCTCCTCTAAGCATGGCCCCACTCCAGGCCCTATCAGGGAACCCTATATTAACCTGTTCACTGCAAGCCAGCAGTGCTGATCAACCATTGTGTGTTAGCCATTGTGTGTTAGCTTTTGTGTGTTCTTGCTGTGTTTCCTACGTCTGATTCCAGTTACTGACTTTGGCCTGTTCTCGACTTTCCCTGTTTGTCTGTGACCCTGAACCTTGGCGTGAACTCTGTTGTCCTTGTCTGCTTGTGGCCCCAACCTTGGCTTATTCCCTTACTATCCCTATCCTCCTGTTGCCTACTGTGGGTGTGAGCTTGGGGACCCTTGGGGTCGCGACCTGGAGCCAGTTGCAGCCCAGTCCATCCTCACCACTAGAGGCTCTGGTGAACACCTGCTGGCTCTTAGAATCTGCGCCCCAAGGAATCTTACGCTCTAACCCCAGTGGGATCCATGTTGGCATTCCAGTGGCCGTGCCTTCCGTACCACCCTGACTCCCATCCGCAGCAGTCAGCCGTAGGGTCCACTACCTTGCGGTGCACACCTGATCCAAACAGTGTGCATCTGTCACCTAGCCTCAAGGTGACCTAACAGGTATATTGGGGAGACCCAGTGCTGAGGAGATACTGTAAAGGAGCCTATGTTCACCCAGAAGTTTTGTATTATGGGACAGTTCCACAAGCAGTGGAGGAAGTCAGCTGCGTGGCCACATCCTCTAAAGCATTCAGCCGAGGGGGATATGCCCATTTTGTTAATTTTAACTGGAGTAAGGTGTGATTGGTGAAAAATCTTAAGTTTAAGATTATCCTGTCTCTGGAAGAGTGAACAGAGGTTTTAAAGGTGTCACAGAATTCAGACCAGTTTTCTTCTGTGATAGGGATATCTAAGAAGTCCCATTTCCGTTGTGCTGCCTTGAACCTAGGATTGGAGCTTGTCACTAGGGCTGAGTAGGGATGAGCTTCAAGTTAGAGTTGAACTCGTGTTCGACTGGAACATCAGCTCGCCGAACAGCAAACAATTTGTCGTGTTTGCGGCAAATTCGAAAGCCGTGGAACTTTTTTTCCTTTGAAATGTCATTTTGCTGTCAGACTGTTCTAAACATGGGAAACATGCCCCACTTTACAGGCATACTATAGACACCCCCAGGTACAACATTTAAAGGAATATTACACTTTTATTGTTTCACTTTAAGCATTATTAAAATAACTTCTGAAAAAACAGCAGTTTTTAAAACTTCTTTTTGCATTGATACATGTCCCCTGGGGCAGGACCCAGGTTCCCAAACACTTTTTATGACAATAACTTGCATATAAGCCCTTAAAATGGGCACTTTTGATTATTCATGTTCGTGTCCCATAGACTTTAACGGTGTTCGCGTGTACGAACAAATTTTTTGCCTGTTCGCAAGTTCTGCTGCAAACCGAACCAGGGGGTGTTTGGCTCATCCCTAGGGCTGAGTAATAGGTAGAAAGCTTTGTCTGGTCCGGAGATCTTAGGAGTTTTTCCAGGTCATGGGTCTTAAGGGGACTGTCTAGGGAACCAAACTGTGCTCGCACAGCATGTCTAAGTTGGTAGTAATAAAATAGGATGGACTTCGAATGAACGGACTTGCCTACACACGATCAACCAAAGTCCAACGGATTCGAACGTAAGTTGATAGCTAGTAGCCAATAGCTGCCTTAGCGCCGGTTTTTGTCCGTCGGACTAGCATACAGATGAGCGGATTTTTCGACCGGGCTCGAGTCCGTCGGAAAGATTTGAAACATGTTTTATTTCTAGGTCAGTCGGACTTTTGGGAAAAAAAGTCCGCTGGAGCCCACACACAATCGAATTGTCCGACAGAGACCGGTCCGCCAGACCAAGTCTGCCGTAAAGTCCGCTCGTGCGTACGCGCCATTAGAGTTTGGGTGTCAGAGGAAGAAAAACTGATTTGCCCCCATGAGAGGTCTTTTTTGAACATTCAGTATGAAGCCTTCTGGCGTTTTCCCCAGCTGAGGATTGCAATGGACACCCCATTCTCTGGGCGGCTTAGGACTTTAAGTTAGGTCTTTTGAGAAGAAGAACATAAACTTGAAGGGGCTGACACATAAAAAATATCTTGTTGCCCATATCAACCACTCAGAATCCTTGATTCATTTGAAATCCTGTCCTGAAGAAATGACAGCTGGAAACCAATTAGAAATTTCTCCTAAAGCTCACTGATTAAGCTTCAGCACCATCAATGTTGTCTTCACCTATGCTCAGAACATGAAATATTGTAATGCAGTCGCTCCTGTCTCCTTATCCAGCTGGAAACGTTGTATATAAGAGCCATATCAAAATGTTTAAGGCGTGCAGTTTTATTTTACACTTCATGGGTAAGCTTAGAAGTGAGCTGTACCCAACAGCTTACCACAAATTGCTGAAACAACATTAAAGTGGACCCTTGCCAGGTGCAGGATTTTGCATCTTCTAAAATGAAGGGTACTTGCCCAATTCAATAAGTATATGTACAAATGAAATCCAGCAGTCAAAATAAGTACGTCTCAAAGTGTATCTATGGTCAAAATGTAAGATCAAATATTCATTTTCACAATGTAATTTAATTATTTCTAACCTACTCCTATTAATCTGAATGATCTTGAAGTTTATAAATGTATTTTGTGACGATCCCCACACATTTACTTCCTTGAATACTGTGACAGGTATTCACTATGTTCTCTGAGTAGCACTGATGTGTCATACATTTCACAGAGCCTGCTCTCTGAACTACAGCATAGCTCCCAACTGTTCATGATTTCAAAGACTGTTCCTGGTTTGGAACAAAGTCCCTCTGTCCCTCTTTCCTCCTTATTTGTCCTTCATTTTGATCTGATCTATATAGTTGTATATAAAATCTTTCAAAAAGTGTTTTACAGTGCTAAACCTTTCATCCAATTTTTAAATTGCTGCATTTGTAAATGTCAAAAACCAGTATAAAGGAATAGTAGTAGTGGTAAAAAAGCATATGTGGGTTTAACTAATAATTTTTGTATAATTGTCCTTTAAGGGGGTGTGGCAGGGGGTGTGTCCTATGCCTACATACTGTTGCTAATAGGTGTCCCTTGTTCCCATTTCAAAAAGTTGGGAGGTATGCTACAGAGGTGCTGAGGCGGAGTCAGTACAGGAATCACTACTTGCAGGCAGCAAGGTACCATGGGATATGTAGTCCTTAGAAATTGAAAGTAAACGTAAGGAAGAAATTGAAAGTAAATAAAAGGAGATTTTTCAAGTAAGCTTATAATGGATTGTAAAATATACAGTAACTATTGTTTGTATTGTTATTACAATGCTGATATTATTAAATGATAGTATAAGCTGTGACCATAGAACTGCTTTAAGGCCCAACTCCGATCAAAACTTTTTTTTTTTTTTAGCTTTGTTTCATCATATGAAAACCTGAATGTGATACAATAGAGACTATGGAGTCTAATTGCTAGTGTGTATGTAAAATAAAAAAAGGGATATGGAAACTGTCCTCTATAAAAGAACAGCTGCCACTCATCTACTCATCCTAATGCAGGGTGGGGCTCAGTGGCCAATGATACATGGAAAAATATATATACATCTATACCAAAAGCAGGCATAGAGAAAGATGCCACATATAGAGCCACAGAGATATAGTGTCTAAAGAGTACAACTCAGGTGTCGAAAAAAATATAAATCTATTGAATGCTAGATAAAATATCCTATTATACAAAAATATATATACATGAAAAAATCTCCACTGTGCACCATCTGATGACAACGTTGTCAGTGAACAAACAAATACGTACAAACAAACAAACAGATATAAGAACATCTGCACTACATTAACGGCTGCACTTACTTAGTCACTCCCTATCCACCCTGGGGGAAGGGACTCCAAGTCTGATGCGGTGTATGCCGCGATGAATCCAACAGGCAATAGCAGAATAATAGAGCGATCATTTGCCTGGCTGCCTGGACACAGTTTGATATTTTCAGCCTAAAGAGAGGCCTGGAGTGAGGGAATGAAATAGACTAGCAGAGGCCCGGCATGACAAGGTTATAAGGGAACAGAACAAAACAAACAAAAATAGAGGAAAGGTGGGGGTTTAATGATTGGAGGAGTAAGGGGAATAGGTGGGGTTTAGTTTATTTAAGGAGCAAGGGAGGTGACACAGGCAACACTGCAGGGGATCTTGTCAGAGGAACAGTTTCCCACCCACCCTCCCAGTATTTTGTGTTTTAATTTTAGTTTATTTCAGGTGCAAATGGACATGTCATGGCAGCTAGGAGATGGCGGTGGTGGTCTTTGATGGTGGCAAGTAACCTATGAGATGGTGTGGGGGACCCATCGGTGGTATGGGCCCACGGTGTATTCAGTTAACACGGTTTAAATGGATGATGGTAATGGTGGCACTGCTGGAATGGGTTTGTTTCTGAGCTGGTGTGACACGGCTGGAGGCCTAATACGCAAAAGCCTGCAGTGTGAAAGTGGAATGGAGTTATGTTGGGAAGTGCCGTTAAGACCACCGGGGAGGGGGGAGCAACTGAGATTATGGTATTTTCTGTTATGGTTAAAATGTTTATATAATTTAGAATATTTGTGAATAAAAAGGCTGCTATGGCCAGTTATACTCCAGTTCAAGTGTGGTCTTGTTAATAAGTAGGTAATGATAAGTGGGACAGGTTTTGGAGTATGATAATGGTGCCAGTCTTATGAAGGTGGGACATCTTATCTCCACTGGTCATGGATAACAGAAAATGAAATATTACAGATCACATTCACGTCTACTGTCTGCAGAGCATCTACCCACATACCAAGATAAGATAGCTCACATTATAGGTACATGTATTGCCAATTGTGCTCCCTGCTGGAAATTGGGTTGACTTTATGTCTGATTGATATGATGCCTGTTTATTTTCTATTCTCTGGATCCATTCTGATGAGTATCTTTGAGGTGAAACTTTACCAGCTTGTATCCAGCTCCTCATTTTCTTCCTGCCGTTTGTCCCCAGCATTTTAGACTGCTTATCTTGACCATTAGATTTTTCTGCGTTTTATGAATTTTTGATGTGCTGGATTTTGTCAAGTGTAGTCACCTGCCTCTCTCTTCCATCTGGATTGCCCGGCCCCATGGTGCTTGCTATTACACTACCTAGTGAATTCGCAGTGCTTGTAATGATCCATATTATGATGCATGTGTAGTGCAGACGTTCTTATGTCTGTTTGTTTGTTTTTGTACGTATTTGTTTGTTCACTGACAACGTTGTCATCAGATGGTGTACAGTGGAGATTTTTTCATGTATTTATGTTTTTGTATAATAGGATATTTTATCTAGCATTCGATAAATTTATATTTTTTCGACACCTGAGTTGTACTCTGTACACTCTATCTCTGTGGCTCTATATGTGGCATCTTTCTCTATGCCTGCTTTTGGTCTAGTGTATATGTACCCTAAGGCCTTAAGGCTCCACTCACACTTAGGATTCCAAAGTTGGGGTGTGCTATACTTGCAAGGCAAAAAAGAGGAGATCGTTGCCAATGGTAATCAAAGATTACATCAGCTACAGCAACCAGTCGTTTGGCCTGATATCTGGTAAGATGACAGGTCTTCCGGTAGCGAGGGGGTCAGTGCTCTGACTCCTATCTTAGCTGTCTTTCTCCTCCGGTCACTGGGAGCAGACTAGCGTTATGGAGGTCTAAGGCTTGATCACTAGGTATGGGAAGGAAAGAGTTAACTTAAGACATGTATGAGACCTGCGCTATATGTCCAGCTGGGTTTCATTCCATTACTGGGAGTGAGGTAATGGAGTTACACTGGACTGATGGAGTGGGCAATGGCTCTACATGTCCCTGCAAATGCATCAGTACAAATGTGTAGTGACATGGGACGAACCATCTTTTGGAGCAACTACAACATTAGTGCTGCACACTGTGGCTCACCTCTGAGTCGGGGACTGCCTTAATGTTTGATTCTTCACATGACTGCAGCCTCCGCCTGGTCCCAGGCATTGGTGGACACGCCTTCGGGTGAGGTGTTACCCCACGTGCACGGGTGCACCAAGACTCTACCCATATGCTGGCAGATCTTGGATAGTGGAAGGGGCCGTTAGGGCCCTTCCACAGCACCCTACCCCATCACCCATCAACATCCTAATGACAATTTAAAATAATATAATAATAATTATATTATTTAAAATATAGAAAGCAAAATTCTGTTTACCTTTAATTTCTAATAAAAAATAATATTTTTAAATAAAACCGTTCCGTTTTCATTGCATAGGTTACTTAAAGAGGAACTTCACAGAAAAAACAAAAAAAAAAGGCAGAAGCTACAATGGGAAAAATAATTATTTGACCCCCTGCAGATTTTGTTAGTTTGCCACTTATAAAGAAATGAAGGGTCTATATTTTTTAATATAGGTGTATTTAAAATGCTAGAGACAGAGTATCAACCAAAAATCCAGACAAAAACACATAATACAAATGTTATAAATTGAGTTGCAGTTTAGTGAGTAAAATAAGTATGTAATCCCCTACCAACCAACAATAACTCTGGCTCCCACAGACTGGCTACAATATATGCTCATGTGGTATACAGATTAGTCCTGTCAGTTTAAGAAGGTGCTCCTAACGACAACTTGTTATGTGTATAAAAGACACCTGTCCACAGAATTTTTCTTCCATTCAAACCTCACTATCATGGACAAGACCAAAGAGCAGTCAAAGGATGTCAGGGACAAGATTGTAGACCTGCACAACGCTGGAATAGGCTACAAGACCATCAGCAATAAGCTTGAAGAAAAGGAAATAACTGTTGGAGCTATTATTTGCAAATGGAGGAAATACAAAATAACCATCAATCGCCCTCGGTCTGAAGCTCCTTGCAAGATTTCGCCTCACGGGGTAAGAATGATTAAGAGAAAAGTGAAGAATCAGCCCAGAACTACACGGGTGGAGCTTGTGAATGATCTTAAGGTAGTTGGGACCATAGTCATCAAACAAACCATTGGTAACACAATACGCCGCCATGGACTGAAATCCTGCAGTGCCCGCAAGGTTCCCCTCGTCAAGAAGGCACATGTACAGGCCCATCTAAAGTTTGCCAATGAACATCTAAATGATTGGGAGAAGGATTGGGAGAAAGTGCTGTGGTCAGATGAGACCAAAATTGAGCTCTTTGGCATTAACTTGACTAACCGTGTTTGGAGGAAGAATAATGCTGACTATGACCCCAAGAACACCATCCCTACAGTCAAGCACGGAGGTGGAAACATTATGCTTTTAGACTCTTTCTCTGCTAAAGGTTCAGGCCTACTTTTCCGCTTTGAGGGGCCAATGGATGGGCCATGTATTGTAAAATCTTGGATGAGAACCTTTTTCCCCTCAGCCAGGACAATGAAGATGGGCCATGGATGGGTCTTCCAGCATGATAATGACCCAAAACATACAGCCAATTCAATAAAGGAGTGGCTTAAGAAGAAGCACATTGAGGTCATGGAGTGGCCTAGCCAAACTCCAGACCTTAATCCTATAGAAATATTATTGAGGGAACGGCAGCTAAGAAACCTTATGGATTTAGAGAAGATCTGTACAGAAGAGTGGACCACAATCCCTCCTGAAATATGTGCAAACCTGGTAGCTAACTACAAGAAATGTCTTACCGCTTTGCTTGCCAACAAGGGTTTCTCCACCAAGTACAGTAAGTCATATTTTTTCTGAATTTTTGGTTGATATTCTGTCTCTATCATTTAAAATATGCCTATGATAAAAACTATAGACCCTTCATTTATTTGTAAGTGGGAAAACTTACAAAATCATCAAATAATTATTTTCCTCACTGTACAAATACTGTAGTTATTGACTTTTTAAAATGAGATACTTACCAGTCCCTGGAGTCCAGAGCTGATTTCCAACAGCTGGTTCTTCTCACTATTGCAGGTCCCTGGTGCTGATATCTTGGATTTGGGAGCTTGCTGTGACTTTCTGAGGAATCACAGCCAGCTCTCCACAGCACATGCGTGAGATTGTGCAGAGACACTGGTTCCAATTAATGTAAGGAACGGGCCAGGAGCAGTAATACTGTGGTTAAAA
Organism: Lithobates clamitans; assembly: GCA_037952925.1. Classification (NCBI taxonomy): domain Eukaryota; kingdom Metazoa; phylum Chordata; class Amphibia; order Anura; family Ranidae; genus Lithobates; species Lithobates clamitans. The sequence goes on along the minus strand of JBBGZY010000292.1, from coordinate 6,032,301 downwards.
GAGCTACATGATATCCCCTGGTCTCTTGGCTCTAGCGATAGAGCCTTTGGCTACCATCGTCCGATCGTCTTCGGCAGTTAAAGGTCTTTCAGTTGGCCCATTAACAGAAAAGATCTCCTTGTATGCAGGTGATGCTCTCCTATACTTGCCTGATGCATCAGACTCTCTGACTGCAGTACTGGAGACTATAAACCAATTTGGGTATTTCTCCAGTGTCAGAATCAACTGGAGTAAATTGCTTCTTTTTTTCCCTCTCCCAAAAGCCTCCCTCCATGGCAGCCTTGGCCCCCTTGACTTGGGTCTTTAATTGATTTACTTTACTTAATTGATAATGTATACCCAATATTGCAACAGACCACTTTTATCTGGGTGAGGTCCAATCCTAGGACTGCCAGAACCACCTTACAGTTGCCCCTGTCCCTTAGGGGGTTGGCACTCCCATGTTTCCATCAATATTACTGGGCGGCTGTCCTAGTTGGCTCATTTATCATTCCCATCTCACACCAGTAGTGCCCTGTGTGCCCATACCCACCTTGGATGTTGTCGGTGTGGGCTGCTATTACCGAGCTTACCACCACAGCTCCCGGATGGCTCATGGTCTTCAGCACTACACCATTTGTGCATGGATTCTTGTAAGTTACCATCTAGGAGGGGTGCTCTTATTCCACCCCCTTATTTATTGATACATGTTAGATCATTTAGACAACTTATTGAAAAGTGTCTCAAAAGCCATGAAACTCATAGAGCTAACAGATACCGTGTTATACTTATCATGTGCTTATCAGATTTTCATGTTATTTAGTACAAACCACTACCAATTATGATAGGGACTAGTGAGGCCATAGGTCATGCAGGCATTACCATGTAATATGTATGTACTCATATATTCATTTTGGTCAATTGTGGAATCGTAACCTTGTGATACTAACTGATACCAATGATATTATCTTGTTTAACTGTTTCAGAACCTGACATTAAGATTATGTCTGTATGTCATGTATATGAACTAATAAACATCTTGTTATATTCACCAATTTATTCATTTGCAACCACGTACTTCATATAAAGTCCCAACCTTCCTGTTCCTTTATCAAATTGATAGGGATGGAGGCACACGGCCTTACCAGGCCATAGCTTCATATAAAGTCCCAAACCCCCTTTCCTTTTTTTTCTGTCCTAGTAACAGACGTTGGTGGTTTGCCCAATCACAATCAAATACAGCGGTTAATTTGAAGGCTACCGTGCTGGGTTCCTACTCTGCATTAAGCAATCTTGTATTTAGGGGCCCCATGGCGCACCCCAGGATGACAACGCTGATGCGCATGACTGTCAGGGTATGGGGACAGGTATTTGTGGCAGTGAATGAGGCTAACGCTATTTCCCCCCACACCCCACTCTGGGGCAACCCCCGATTGCCACACTTTCAATCCATCTCTGATCCTAGCCTCTGGGCCAGGTATGAAATTAAGAAATTACAACACATAATGCCAGAGGGACAACTACTACCATTTAATACTTTAAGAGCCACGTTTAATATTCCTATATGGATGTTTTTCCGTTATCTACAGTTATGACACGCAACCCAGTCGCAGTTTCCAGCTGTGGTAACGGTGACCTCACATGTGGTAGAGCACTTCCTTATCACCAATAATACAGATTGTTGTCCCTGTACATTACAATTTCTAGCAGAGATTCTGAACAGAACACCCGATTATTTCATATCTGGAAGGAGGATATACCCAGCCTTACCGAGGATTGAGATGATTTTTATGTGGCCTTCTACGCTAGAAAAGTCATTCTATCAAATGGAAACAGGCAGAGTCTCCCACGGTTTCGCAATGGAAGTCCATGGTCGACTCTGTTGCTCCTCTATACAAACTCACATATATGAGGCGAAAATGCCCTAAGTTCGATAAGGTTAGGGGGCCTGGGCGAAGGCTTAATGCCAAAGAGAATATGGGTGTTTTGACATAGCCAGTATTATTGATATATATGTGATGTCACTTCTCCACTTCCCAGAGTGGGCCTGTTTTTACTCCCTGCCTCCCCCCTTCCCCTCTTCCCCCTTCCCCCAACCCTCCTTTTCTTTTCTTCCTTCGTAGCCAACTCCCAGCAAACCCGTTAAAAATTACTGATTGTTTGGTCAACATATCATTGCCTCAGCTTTTTTGAAATACTCACATAGGATGTAATGACCTGTGTATACACTAATCAGAACTTACTACGAGCTGTGTAATGTTCTTTATTGCGTTGTACTGTAATCTGTGCCTCTGATGTTCTCTCTTTTTTTTTTGTTTGATGTATGTAAAACATTTACTTTGTGAAATAAATAAAAACTTTTCTGTGGAAAAAAAAAAGAGCTACATGATGCTAAATGTCCTCCAGCCAGTAAATGATTCAGGATCTGTCTGACTTGCTCCAACTTTGAATGCACACTGTAAGAAGCTTGCAATGTGCAGTGGAATCAGAGTAAGCAATTTTGGTACAGAAGAGGAGCCTGTACAACTTTGTACGGTAAGACGACATCAGGTTTTGTAAGAGCACTATATATAAAACATATAAAATACTATCCGATTTTAATTCTTATCATTACTATATATACACTGTAGACAGAAGAAGAGGAACATTATGAAAGGGAACTTAATTTACCTTCTCCTGGGGCACCATTAATACTAAATATGGCTCTGCTCCAGGCTTCAAAGTTCACAGTAAGTAAAGAATTATTAAAATTTAGGATTTAGAATCAAAGCTAGCAGTTCTTACGTGATTTCATGTAGGTTCTGATACAGCCTGCTCAGTAGATGTAAATAATTTTTCAGTTGACTGTTAAACCATGACCTTTCCAGTTGTTAATTTAAGCTAATGGTATTTAGGACATATATTACACATTTGGCGTAAAAATAGATTAACACCACAGTATGACAGCTAAAGCACAACAAAAACTGAAATATACCACATGAGAAAATTATTATAATAATGAGAAAAATAAAATATATGGCTTCTGGTATGAAATTAAGGGTGCCACTTCCTAATTTGCCAGAAGAAATCCCAATTATAAAGGACCAAATGGACTTTTAAGGCATTATCCCTTAATGAAACCAAACAGAAACCCCCACTCCTTGTGCGTGGTAAAGTGGTGTTGCTGAATAAAGGGGTTGTAAACCCTCGTTTTTTTATTGAATAAAAATAACAAACATGCCTATACTTACCTGCTCTGTGCAATCATTTTGCACAAAGCAGCCCCGATCCTCTTCTTCTGGGGTGCCCCACTGGTGCTCCAGTCCCTTCCTCTTTATTGAGTGCCCCCACAGAAAGCCGCTTTCCCTGAGGGCACACGTGCAAGCTCACCCCTGAACCCTGCTGCTGCGTCCATTGGCACCCCCCCACTCCAGTGTCACTGGATTTGATTGACAGCAGCGGGAGCCAGTGGGCTTTGCTACTATCAATCTGTACAATGAGGAGAGACACAACGGCTGGAGCTGCTGCACTCATGCACATCACTGGATCAGATCGAGCTCAGGTAAGAAAGGTGGGGGTCTCGGGGGAGCTGCAGCACGGAAGGTTTTTCACCTTAATGCATAGAATGCATTAAGGTGAAAAACCTTGAGGCTTTACAACCACTTTAAGTGAGCATTGAAGCCACCATTCCCAAGAACCTCTTTACAAAAGGAGAAAGATCAGTCTCCATCGTTGCGATGCCAGAATCAGAAGATGCCGGCACTGCCATGACGCAGATCAAGGATAAAAGGAGAGAAGGTTCCTACTTCAACACAGTGATAACATATGTCCATATGTCCATATATGGACACGATGGAAGCTGCCGCCTGTAGGAGCGCTGCCTGCCTGCCCGCAACCTCAATGGGGTAAGTGCGAGGCTGGATGACCAACTGACTGGCCGACCGACTGCCACCACTGACTAGTTCCCAAGTTTCATGGGACCATTACAAGTTGGCATGTACAATACTCATAGACTTTTTTAACGTTTGAGGTGCAGGAGAGAAAAGAAAAATGAAAGTGCATCTCAAGTTATGGATAGTGTGGGTAAGAGCTAGACTCTCTTTTAACTTTTTATCTTAGTCTGTGTCCCCGTTGTCAACTGTTGTCCATTGTCACCAAGAATTACATTTTAGAGTTGCCCTCAGGAAGGGGAAATCCAACAATTGGGGCACCTGTTACATGGACAACTGTAGAAGAGAGGCATTCCCCCCAAATTAGGAGATTTCCTCTAACTTTCCTCCGCAGTGTACTGTGCTTCAGGTGTGAATGAACACAGTGAGTGATTGGAAGCAATCACTGTGTTCACTCTGAAAAGAAAGGGGTAAATGCCTGGCTCCTTCCCCTGATCTCCGTCCTGAAAGGATCCCTGTTTAGCATTCCTGCTTCTCATTCCAGCATCCTGGTTTTGGCTGTGGCATTTTCTTGTCTGTCTGTCCATCTGCAATGTGATTAATGTGGCCAGTCTCTGAGTGGAGACCAAACCTGATTTAAGCCAGCCAAGACGGCAGTCTCATGCTTGTGATATCGTGTGTAATATGTGCAAGTTCTCTGTCTGACCTCAGATCGGATATCGACTATTCTCTGAACTCTGCCTGCCTTTTGACTATGTATTTGCCCAGACTATTCTGAACCCCACCTGTCTTGTACCTGGACTGTCATTGAACCACTTTGCCTGTCTGCCAACCACAAGTACCTTTTTGCTTTGCTCAATTTGCTTCTGCCTCGGAGTGGTAACCACCAGGTAGGCCTGCTTTCCTTCTGGGAAAGGGAGCTGCTGTAGATGAAGGACACAGAAGCTAGCTATAGTGTCTGACCACCTGCGTTGGGGGTAAGCATGACACACAGGAATGCAGAGGGGGGCCTGGGCAGAAGAAGGAAGAGGAACCTGGAAAAGAGGGGTGGCGGGGGTGGCATTTCCTCACAATGATCCCTTCTATTCTCCTGTAGCAGCTGAACACTGGTGGGAGGGAGAGGAGGAGAAGCTGGCTTTCAGTTGCTGCAGGAGGAAGATAGAGGGGATCAGTTCCAGTAAATATCGCACTTGCCACCCCTCCTGTCCAGGTTCTGGTTGTTGACAAGGAAGGGTCGCGATCGACAGGTAGATTGTGATCGTGTGGTTGCTGACCCCGGTGTAAACCCCCCCTCTGTAGCATGGGCGAGGTCGCCAATGCAGCCCCTGTGGCCCTCAAGTTCCGCCAGTGACTTTGTCCTTAAAGCTGAACTAAACTCACCTCTCCTAGGTCCCTCGCCCAAGCTGACAGCCTCAATCCCCTTGTCTTCTTCTCGGTTTAGGATCTTACCATCTTAACAAAAAAACTCCCTCACATGCGTATGGAAGTTCATTCATTTTGGCAGCTCAGTGTACATTCAAAAGAAGATTGAAAACAGCCAAGTAAGTTTGCCAATTTAATTTGTTTGTAAATGACCTGGAGGATGGGATAAACAGTTCAATCTCTGTATTTGCAGAAGATACTAAGCTAAGCAGGGCAATAACCTCTCCGCAGGATGTGGAAACCTTGCAAAAAGACCTGAACAAATTAATGGGGTGGGCGACTACATGGCAAATGAGGTTCAATGTAGAAAAATGTAAAATAATGCATTTGGGTGGCAAAAATATGAATGCAATCTATACACTGGGGGGAGAACCTCTGGGGGAATCTAGGATGGAAAAGGACCTGGGGGTCCTAGTAGATGATAAGCTCAGCAATGGCATGCAATAAGGCAAACAGAATATTGGCATGTATTAAAAGGGGGATCAACTCCAGAGATAAAACGATAATTCTCCCGCTCTACAAGACTCTGGTCCGGCCGCACCTGGAGTATGCTGTCCAGTTCTGGGCACCAGTTTTTAGGAGGGATGTACTGGAAATGGAGCGAGTACAAAGAAGGGCAACAAAGCTAATAAAGGGTCTGGAGGATCTTAGTTATGAGGAAAGGTTGCGAGCGTTGAACTTATTCTCTCTGGAGAAGAGACGCTTGAGAGGGCCACTCATTACAATTAGAAGAAAAGAGGTTTAACCTTAAACTACGTAGAGGGTTCTTTACTGTAAGAGCGGTAAGGATGTGGAATTCCCTTCCACAGGCGGTGGTCTCAGCGGGGAGCATTGATAGCTTCGAGAAACTATTAGATAATCACCTGAATGACCGCAACATACAGGGATATGTAAGGTAATACTGACACATAATCACACACATAGGTTGAAAAAAGAGTGGCACAAACATAATGCTTGGGCTGCTCTTCTTAACTTAGCTGAGCAGATCCTGCTCCTAAGTAACAGAAGAGCTACAAGCGCCATAAACTTTGGTTGGTAATGGAGCAGGAATTTTGTTCATTCCCCAAAATATGACTGCTTGAAACCTTTGTTTTTACAGTTTAGTTCCAGCCAATGTCCATTTTTTGACCATGCCATGGGGGCTGAAAAGAGCTTTAATGTATTTAGGGCAAGTGTAGAAAATTACTTTAACCTTTTTTTTTAGTTGTTAATTTTATCCAATGTCTGCACATTGCTGCACTTTGAAAATAAATTGATATAGTTAAATATGAATATTTTTTCAAAACCTGTAACTGTTGAAACAGATTTACAAGGATCGCTGTTAAATATGCATTAATTCCTAGGGGTTCACTTGTACTAAAAATATGAAATAACTCTCAAAATGTTTAATTTAATATGAGGCATGGAAAAGAGAAAATATAAATTTTAAAGAGAATATGTGAATCTGGGGTTACTCCATTCTCAAACAGCCAAGTCATCTTTTATGAAAGTAAAACCAGATGTTTTCTTAAAGCACTAAGCCAATCATGTATTTTAATTATGTGCGCTGGTTTAGGCCACCAGGAATATCATTATGGGCACACAGCAAGCTGATTAAACTTGACAGGAAAAGCAATCATCTGTTGTGTATGGGCCTGTATTTGTAAGGTTGATGTGCAGACTTTACCCGCCAACACTACAGCATGTGTCCCAGAGGCTGATGCACAGAAGCTATGCTATGGGAGAAATGTCTGGTTGACCCATGGCCAGCGATCAGAATCAATTTTAAAACCCTTGAGTGCAGAAAGTCCATGCTAGGGGTAATAAAAGTTTTTGCCTATAGAATAAGCCCCATATAATGGTCATACATTTTTAGGGCCGAATAAGACTTTTGCAGGGTTTTACAACATGCATATTAATGTGGTAATGCATTTTTTTCCATCATTAAGACTGACAGTCCTAGCTAATGTATAGTGGAGAAGAGAGTCACTTGCTCTCCCCTTCCTCATTCATTCACAAAAAGCCTGGAATTCTGTCTGCTAAATACAAGGTATTCTATGAATGGAAGAGTGAAAAACTAAGGGGCATGGGGTTAAACAACAGGGTCTTCTTTCATCCATTCGTAGAAAATTATTGAGAATGACACAGGTAGGGATACAGCTAAACTACAACATAATTGTACACATGAATGGGAGTGGGTGTGTAGGATTATAATAAAATTCCATAGGTCCAAAGATATCCGTAGCAGCTCCTCAATGAGATTAAAACAATCTCTGCAATATATAAAGTAAACACAAAGGGCAACTAAGTGCAGTATATAAGAAAAAGCTTTAATAAAAATCACATGTAGCAACTCACAAGGTGTATAAGAAAAACAGCATGTAATCCAACCAGTGCGGTTTGCTGTTGAGCCTCAGTGTGTCTTCAGGAGCCAGGAATCAGATGTCATTGTCAGGAGCTGTGTAGGACAACAGAATTAAAATCAGAAAGCCTCACGGTTAAAAAAGGAGCAGTTACTTACCCTCCCAGCTGTGATGTCACTTCCGGAACTGCGCAGTCCATGCGCTCCACGGTGGCTCCAGGATTTCTGGTTTAGTTTCTGGTGTCCTACACAGTTCCTGACAGGGGCATCAGCCTCCTGGCTCCTGAAGACACGCTGAGGATCAACAGCATAACGCACTTGGTGGATTACATGCTCTTATCCTTACACACCTTGTGAGTTGCCACTTGTGATTTTTAATAAAGTCTTTTGCTATACACTGCACTTAGTTGGCACCCTCTGCTGATTCCTTTTCATCCATTCATAGAGCCTTCAGTGAAAAGAATACAAGGCCTTTTGTGAATTGTTGAGGAGAGAGGAAGGGGGGAAGCGAGCAACTCTCTTTTTCACTGTACACTACCCTGAACTGTCAGGCAGAATGGCATAAGCATAGAACTTACAGTAGTATCATGCAGGAATAAAACAAACATTTTTAGCATCCCCAGCCACCATCTGGGAGGAATTGGCAAAATATTATGGTGGTCATAACACATCTATTTCATTATCTGATCACTGTGTGATTTGAATAGTCATAACAACCCTTCTGATTGATTCAGACTCGGTTTAGATCGGATTTGAGGCAATCGATCAGGTTGGAAAATCAGTGATTGTTTTGCATTGATCGGCGACACCAAGATACTTTGTTCGTAAATACGGTTGGAATTCAATTGATCAGATTATGAGATTACATACTGGAAACAAAGATGTGATTGGTAAGTTAGAATAGTAGCTTAACTATCAATCTAACTTTCCCAATTGCGGCATAGTGCAAATGAGTTGTCGTGTATAGATCAATTCCTCTTGGAAGGGATCGATCGGAGAAGAAATTGAGCATTTATCGAAGAGTATATGGCTACCATTACACATTACTTCTCTGAACCAATAATAATTTAATTTTTTTTTTTTCCTTCCACTTTGCATTTTCTTATTTTTAATAGTGCAACTGTATCTGAAAAATTGATGGCAGGACAGATAAACACTGCAGCCAGAAGATGGCAGTTTTCATCTGTAGGTTGAAGGCCCTCATTAATGGAGCCTTCAGCCTGCTCAAGGATGACATGTTTGGGAATCACTCATATCATTTCAGATCATCAATGGGAACTGACTGGAGGGATTGAAACTTTAAACTATGTGGTTGCGTGGTTGCGCGTGTAGCACCCTATAGTTTAGTCAGGGAGCTCCTCACAAATTTACTTGCCAGGGGTAGTTATCCTGGTTGATTGATGGAGATCTACTGATTTCTCCCTAAGTTTGGCCTTGTTGCACTTTTCTCTTCTACCTCTAGGTGGCCGGGTATTTAGTGGTAATAGATATAAGAAGGGCAACCCAAGGTCAGGTTATGGGTATATGGGGTATCCCAGCCAATGGGCAGGGGTTTTCTTGAATCCCTTGGCCTGCTGGGAGCACCTATATATTTGGGTGGAGTCAGGTGATCTGTGTTCTGTGCCACCTGGATGGCTGTCTGGGTGGATATGTGTTGTACGCCCTGGGCTGCTAGGCTGGAGATTGGGCCTATCCTGGGGGCATCTGGCTGCCGGGCAGTGTAAGGGACTTTTCAGAAGTAAGAGGGCAGCGCGGGGTTGCGACTGTGGCTTGCAGTCCAATAAGAAGTGACGGTTCTGTCGGCTGGAGAACCTGTCAGTGGTCAGAGGTAGAAGGGAAGCTGTCACCACAAAGGGACCAACAACCTTTACCAGGGACGACAGCGAGTACCATATTCTCATCGAACGGGCAGGGTGGAGAATTAGGAAACTTCAGTTGGTGATCAAGTCGGGGACCCAACCCGCGGGGGAGACCCTTTGCGAACAGCCTTGTGAGTCAAGCCAGGGACCTCGCCAATTAGCAGGGGTGAAGCTTGAGAGGTATCTGTAGTGCCAAGCTGGGGACCCAGCACGGAAGTGCGGGTTACATTTGAGGGTATACCACCGCAAACCTTGGGAGGAGTTCAAGGGATTCAGAGTCAGTGAGTCAGAGGTCTAGTGAGAGACCAGGAGCTCAGTGTTGAAGAACTACAAGAGGAATTTGTAGTGAAGTTGAAAGGACTGTTAGGTTTGAGTTACGAACTGTTAAAGAATGTTACCGTAGGAGACAGCATTCCTGCATGTGCAGATGTGGCATCTTGCTGGGGCCTTTCCCTGCACGGCTGTCTTCCTATTGAAGTCTCGGAGTCTGCCAATTGATTCTATAACTACTTAACTGGTTCCTGGCCCTAACTCTCTTTCCCCCAAAAATACCAAAAGGACTGTCAAAAGAAATAAAACCTCTCTTACATCCAAGAAGTGTCTGGCGCCCAATCACTTTCACCACTATGCCTCACAACCCACTACATATTGAAGAATGTCAGCTATCTTTGGTCTTGGAGGTCCTCATTAGACTGGACAAGGCCGGAGACCTTGCTACATTTGGCGCCCAACGTGGGGCCAAAGCATTGTCCTTGCAGCAGTCGCCCATAGCAACCGGCTTCAGCACTATCGGGATTTCGTCTGGCTCCATGGGATGTTGGCAAGAAACATTTACCCTTCTTATAGACTGTGTTGTCGTGTGTACTATCAATGTGGGGAAGAACCCCCAAGTCTCATTGCTCGGGAGAGGATCAGCCTGGTCTTTTAACACTTCCTGCCAGCACTGTGAGGGTTAATACAGACTCCAAAATGGACTCCATTACGGTTTTGGCGTGACACAGCATGAAGAATGCGGGCGCCACAGTTCCCAAAGAACTTTTGCACCAATCCGTTGGCAGGGGGAGGAGTTCCCGCTCTACAGAGGATGATAAGGAAGTACTGCCACGTGTGTCTGATTGTGGGTTAGTGAAGCAGACGGCGCAGTTCATGAGCGAGATCGTGGAGTAGGAGTCTGCTTTGGCCCGAGCGGGGGAAAACCTGTCCTGACTGATACTGGAGTGCGGTATGCACCAAATGGCCAGCTTGCCTTGTATACGGCCGGGGACTACGAGTCCTTAGGACAGATTTGTGGAAAGTGCTCTGGCCTGACTACGCAGTTGAGGCCTTGGATTGTTTGTGGACGTTGCGGGGAGCATCTGTTTGAGGTTGTCCCTCCAACCCTACCCCCACGGATCCTGCAAGTGGATTGGGACAAGAATGGTTCTGTCCCTTCAGAGAGTGATGCCCCAAAACCGTCGGGTGTCATCCCAGTCATGCATGAAGCTGTTATCTCTGTCTCAGCAACTACCCCAGGACCCAGCGTACCGATCGCTACCAAAGGCCGAGGTCAGGCCCAACTACTCGCACTGATGTCTGAGCCACCTGAGAGAAAAATACCAGGGCTGGGTAAGCCAATGTGAAGTGAGAGTGGTGTGCCTGTGGGGGAATTGATACTGGTAGCCATGAGAGGGGATGTCATGGGGGCGCCAGTCAAGGTGAGAGTCAAGCGCAACTACATCCCGGCCGAAGAGTGCTCTACCATCTCGGATTCGGACATTCCGTCCGATGGTCTGTCAAAACTCTTCTCTGACACCCTGTCCTACTCAGGAAAATGGGGAGAAAGTGATGATGAGTTAACTAGTAATGTGTAGGAGGATGAAACACCTGCTACTACTACTGCAAGTGTACAAAATATGCTGTCAGCCAGCGCAGCTCCACTGATCAGCATCGCCAGGTCCTGTGGGGAGGACTGCGGAGCTCAATGAGTCCCCAAAGCCCATCCTATTACTCCCATGCCTAATCTTAAACCAGACCATAAGCCTAATGTGATCACTGGGTGCTCGGTCCTACATGCTCCAGACACTCGGATCCAACACGGATATGGAGACCCTAAGACTCTGCCTCGGCTGTCCAAGATACAGAGAATTATAATCAAAAAGTGGCAGAGATTACGGGTATTTATACCCCTACATTCCTCCTCATCTGGAAGAGGAGATCACTGAGAAGGGAATGCAATGGGTGGGCGAAGCAATGCGTGGGTTCCTTCAGATCCCTCTTAAGACAGACTGACTTTTTTATGTTGTCACACAAAAATGTCAAGAAAGTACCTATCAGTATTGAATAAATGGGGTTATGGCAGGAAGATCAACATGGATGGTGTAGTCATCTGCCAGCCAGATAAAAGTGATCTAAAGTGGTTTGTCACCACAGTGAATGCACGGGGAGAGACTGTCATTCTACCTGACCCCGGTTACTGCTGGTGAAACATCATCAAAGTGATACCATGACTTTGTGGATTATAAATATGGGTTGTGTGATGTCAAGGACGCTACGCTGACAATTCCATTGCACAACCATTTAAAGTGTTGTTAATGGAGAACACCCCAGAAAGCTGTATTGCCAGAACTGTGCTGGATTGGATGCTACCGACAATTACAGGAAAACATGATCTGAGCCACATTGGCTAGAATTGAAGTTGTTGAGGTGTCGCACCCTGAAGAACTATCTGTGGACTTCAGCAGACTGTGTTTGCAAATGTAGCACTAACTCTCGGTGGAGCTGCTGGTTTAAAGCGGGCTGTTACCTTCACTCTTGACACCTCTGTTTTAGCGGCACCGGGTCTGGGGTCCTGTTGAGTTTACCTCTGGATGATGTAGACACCAAACACTTGAGTAGATTTTCCAATGCTTTAATGAACAAATAATAAAGGAAGTAGCAGGAAAGAGGCAGAAGGAAAGTTGCAGGGAAGCTCAAATACCTTTCCTTAGTTTTCTTTAGGACATTCTCTGGAGTTGAACACTTGTGGTTGAAGGGTTGAATGTGTTCCCCCTTGTGGGACCCAAGTGGGACGCAAGTGAGAGAGGCCTGGATAGGCCTCTCTCACTTGCCTAGCAGCCAGTATGCAGCACGAACAAAAGTCTCTGCCACAGACTTGTTTGGAATAAAACCCGTACGATCCTCTGCCACAGGATGTATTGGTTTATGATGAATGTCGAACACAGTACTTGAACCTTTAAGCCAACCCGGCAGTACTATGCAGTAAGATTACTTCAGAATACGTCCTCCAACCGAGTCACCAGGCCCCACTCCAGACCAGCACTCTGCATGATCCTTCCATGACGAGTCCTCCCCTGGGATCTGCTCGGTTGTTCAGCTTCTTCACTCATGATAGACAGCTCAGGACCGTTCCTCTGCTGCTGTGGTAGGCCCCAGACAGGCTTCTGGGCCCACCCACACGCCGCAGCGACGTGGGCCTCTGGAACGGAGGACCACGAGGTGGTACTCTTAACGCATACCTGCCGGCCAGGAGGGCCAGCAGGTGGCTGAAAACGAACTTCTAAACATGGCGTCTGGCCCATAAATACCCTCTCCCAGAATGCAACTCGGAGGACCACCTCCACCGAGTTGTCTCTGGGACAGAGGAGCACTCATACGCTTCAACACGTTGCTTTTCCAACACCAGCCGATGGTGACAATGACACCCACTGGCACAGTGTGGAACCACATGCAACTCAGCCAAGCTGGAACAGAGGCAAATCTAACTTCCTCTAACAAGCAACCCACAAGATTAACCTATCAGCGGTAGATTAAAAAAATCTACCAGCGCTACATACTCCCCCCACTACAATAGACGTTGTCCTCAACGTCTATCACAAAAATAATAACTCCCAAGCCTGAGAGCAGGTATTTGAGCTTAAAACTTGGATTTAGGCAAAGAAGAAAGAAAGACAGTAGAAAGACATTATAAGATTAACATTTGTAAAACAATATGTTCACCTCTGCAAACAAAACCATCCTATGACTGTACATAACCCCACTATCTATCTAGCTGAAAATCCTAACAGCTTGATAGGAGATCAAATGGTTCCTGAAAAGGAAAACATATTAAACACACATGCAACCTATACAGTTTCAGGAGCAAAGTCTCATTTGAAAAAAATGAAACTCTCTTCCCATTATCTACATCAGAATAATCTTTAGGAGTCCATCCCTATATATAATTTTTTTCTTAAATGAAAGAAATACGGCTAGCAAAATAAAGTCCTTGGATTTGAAACACTGAGATGAGTATTCAGATCTTGACCACAAAGATCTCTATATACTGACACTAACTAACTAACTATCCCAAAGTTCTTTTGTCCATAATTACCAATAAAACCGGGGATCTGGCAATGTCAGTGTTTTTCCCAGTTTATCCACTGTAGTGATGAAATATACAACGTCATCTTTTCCGGGTCTGCAAATGACCACTTTGTCAGCATGAATGTGCCGACCATAGTTCCAATGCATAAAACATCCACTGAAGCATTCATCCATAGCAACAGAACATCCAGTTTTTTGGAAAGGCTTAGGCACAGACAAATAGTCCCAAACAGCTTCACTGTACCAAAGCTCCCGGTTAGCTTCAATCACTTGCATTATGTCCTGAGGGACATAAGAGAACTCCAAACCATATTCCGTAGCTACACGCTTGTTCAACATTCTCTGCAAACGTGCAAGTTTCAGGTAAGGATCTATTTTTCCCCATACCGGGAGGCACACATGAATCCAATGACTTGCTCACCATAGACCCAGCCGGTATCCGAAGTGAACTAGCAACTTTTGACAATGTCTCATTTACAGTGCTGTGTGGCTCCACACAAGGTGATGTCTTCCCAGAACTCAGGGCTGTCCATTCAGGGAAAGTCATAGCAGAGGCGACATCCTCGCCTTGGGCCCATAACAGTTCCTGTGACATAGTCCCAAACAGGTCATCATCACCGGAGAGATCCGACATGGACTCTATCTCCGAATCTCCCAGCTCTTCTGCTGGCAGATATCTATTTACAGTCCCAGATACATTCCCCATTAATCGCTCACCCGTTCCTGTCACGGACTTTGGTGGATCCGGTTTGGGTAGTCTCTGGGGTAGGCCTCGGCCACGGCCGCGGGCAGCCTTCACATATCCTACCTTCCTCTGGACAGGTACAACAGGGATAGGCGTAGTGGACGCGGACATCAAAGCAATGTCCGCTGATGAATCGGTAACAGCAGTGTCTCTCTCCAGAACATTCTCGGCAACAACAGGCAAAGTTACGGCCTGCCATTCTCTTTCACCAGGAGTAGCAGCTTCTACTATGGTGACACCTGTAGCCCAGTCCATACGATAAGCACGGGGCGACATGGTAGGTTGCTCCACCACAAACAAATATTCTCCACATTGCGGGCAGCGACCAAATGGACGGAGATGTACGGCCAGTCCTTCACATTTGTGGCAAACCATGCCCAGCCCTTCGATATCTCAGACGGTATAGAGAACAAACCTCCCCTGCGGCTTCAGACAAATACCGGTATCTGTAAACAGGGTTCCGGTCAGCACAGTACTCGACACGGTGCTCGCAGGGAACATTCTTGGTCTCATAATTGGCTGCATCGCTGGAAAAGACATGGCCACACTCTGATCTTCTCAGCACGATCACAAGGCTTCTCTTCCTCTCTGGCGCCAAACACATACACGCGTGCCATGCGGTATCAAGTAGGGTAGGCTCCTCCCACTTTTTCTTCTGATCACGTAGCTCCCGGGCTTTTACTGGCACCCGCCGCCTACGCACTCAGAAATAAAGTCCTGCAACTTTTAACCTCTTCTTCTCCTGAGAAAATGACAAAGTCCAGCTCTCACCGTAAACTCCCGGTGAAACACTTCTCCAGGTTGCAAGAACTGATGGCTAACAAATTTCAGGCAAGCCCCCCACATGTAGCACTAACTCTCGGTGGAGCTGCTGGTTTAAAGGGGGCTGTTACCTTCACTCTTGACACCTCTGTTTCACCGGCACTGGGTCTAGGGTCCCGTTGAGTTTACCTCTGGACGATGTAGACACCAAACACTTGAGTAGATTTTCCAATGCTTTAATGAACAAATAATAAAGGAAGTAGCAGGAAAGAGGCAGAAGGAAAGTTGCAGGGAAGCTCAAATACCTTTCCTTAATATTCTTTAGGACATTCTCTGGAATTGAATACTTGCGATTGAATGGTTGAATGCGTTCCCCCTTGTGGGACCCAATATTTGCCCGCCTGGATAGGCCTCTCTCACTTGCCTAGCAGCCAGTACGCAGCACGAACAAAAGTCTCTGCCACAGACTTGTTTGGAATAAAACCCGTACGATCCTCTGCCACAGGATGTATTGGTTTATGATGAATGTCAGACACAGTACTTGAACCTTTAAGCCAACCCGGCAGTATTATGCAGTAAAATTACTTCAGGATACGTCCTCCAACCGAGTCACCAGGCCCCTCTCCAGACCAGCACTCTGCATGATCCTTCCATGATGGGTCCTCCCCTGGGATCTTCTTGGTTGTCCAGCTTCTTCACTCAGGATAGACAGCTCAGGACCATTCCTCTGCTGCTGTGGTAGGCCCCAGACAGGCTTCTGGGCCCACCCACACGCCGCAGCGACGTGGGCCTCCGGAACGGAGGACCACGAGGTGGTACTCTTAACGCATACCTGTCGGCCAGGAGGGCCAGCAGGTGGCTGAAAACGAACCCCTAAACATGGCGTCTGTCCCATAAATTCCTTCTCCCAGAATGCAACTCGGAGGACCACCTCCACCGAGTTGTCTCTGGGACAGAGGAGCACTCATACGCTTCAACACGTTGCTTTTCCAACACCAGCCGATGGTGACAAGACACCCGCCGGCACAGTGTGGAACCACATGCAACTCAGCCAAGCTGGAACAGAGGCAAATCTAACTTCCTCTAACAAGCAACCCACAAGATTAACCTATCAGCGGTAGATTAAAAAAATCTACCAGCGCTACACAAATGATGAAGAAGAATCTCTTTGTTTTCTTTGTTGCCTGTTGTGGACAGACTGGAGATGTCTTTGCAAGGGGACCTGAGTCAAGAAGCATGGTCTCTTGCACCATAACTTGGCTGCTTGTTGCCTGAGATTCAGCCATGCCCTTTTGCCCAGAGTTGCCTTTGGAAGAAAAAAAAAAGGAACTGCTGGGAAATGTAGTCCGTTTAAAGTAAAGTTAATGGACGGTAACCTGTCATGGACACTGAGCATGTAGCTAGTTAGAATAGGCTGTGATAAGGAAATGATTGCCTATTTCTTCAAATAATGGACTCATACACATATACGTCAGGACTGTTACTGATTAAAGCACTAATGAAGTTTATAATTCTATGCTGATCAGGAAAGGGGTGGCATTCTTGATGAGAATGGGGCCTGCTTTCAAGATGTAAATAATGTAGACATGTATAGGATGTTTTTACATTTTCATTCTGCCCTCGGCTGAGGATCAGTTCAAATAATTGTGTACATATTGCACTATATTCTTATAGGATAGGATGCCTTTGCATTGTTTTGATTTCTCTCTTTCAGGTGTTGCTGTGTCGGTGTGTCTTCCTTGGCTAAGGAGAGACAGGGATCTAGCCGGTTGACAACACTAACCTTTTATATATTGTTACGACTGTATATATTAGATAGATAGTTAGGTGATAGCATTATTGCTTACTTGCTTTAAAAATGTACATAATTATTTTTGATACTTGAATGTCATATGTGACTAAAGCCTCATACACACGATCGGATTTTCCAAGGGGAAATGTGTGATGACAGGCTATTGGCGGAAAATTTGACCGTGTGTATGCTCCATCGGACAATTATTGGCCAACTTTTCGTGGACAAATGTTGGATAGTAGATTTATACATTTTCCGCGGACAAATGTGTGTTGTCGGATTTTCCGAGTGTATGTACACAAGTCCGTTGGACAAAAGTCCAAAGTACAAACGCGCATGCTCGGAAGCAAGGTAGAGCCAGAAGCGGCCGGTCTTGAAAACTAGCGTTCGTAATAGAGAATTAACGTGTGTGACGTGGCAAATTATGAAATCTCAAAATGCAGCGCATATTCTCTTCTTCTTTAATAGGATAATAATGAAGCTGCTTTGCTGGTGATACTGATGGAGTTATTGAAAACAAATTTTCAAAGGCTTTTTTTTGCTAGTGATATCAAGAATAATATTATTATGTTTTTTTTTTTTTTAATTATTTGGGCAAGTCACCATAACACCATTATCCTGTAGTTTTTAAGATCAAAGATACAACTAAGTTGGTGTCCCAGTTTTACATTGTATTTTTTCGAATGTAACTGCCTACTCCCAAACTGTCATTAAAAGTAAAACACATAGCCAAGTATTATTTGCCACAATTTTTTTTATTGTGCATTAAAAAGAGAAAAAAAAAATTAAATTAGACATGCTATCTGCCAATAGAACCAAAAAGTACATTCTATGCATCCAAAAATATAGAAAATATACCAAATCAAATCATTATTCAACCAAGAAAATAATGTTAAAGCAATAACTCCAAGGCAAATAATAAATAACACGTTATCTCCTCCGATTCCACAACATGTCTGGTTGACGAACGGCCATTCAGAAACGAACTGAAAAGCGTAAAATGAAAAGCGCGAACTGAAAAGCGTGAAATGAAAAGAGCAAAATGAAAAGCGTGAAAAGAAAAGCACGAATCAACACTCACCAAACTTCTACTAACACAAAATTAGCAGAAGGAGTCCAAAGGGTGGTTCTAAAGAGCTGAAAAACCACGTAGTACGTCAGTACGTTTGCAATTGTTGGCCAACAATTGTGTGGCCATGTGTATGCAAGACAAGTTTGGGCTAATTGATAACAACAAAACCTGGGGAATGCCCAGGAAAAAATTTCAAGCCTACTTACCACCAGCTCGCAGACAACCAATTGACCTCTCTAACAGTTTGCGTTAAAAACAGGGGTTCAGTCCGCACGCATTTGCAAACGCATGCGTAAGCCACGTCACGGCACCCTGTAATCTGTGGTCCTAACACTAAAATTTGGGTGTCCCCACAGTGGAGACACATGCATTCTAATGGATAAGTGAGGGCAGGTGGACTGAAGGGAGCCCACCCCTTCTTAAAGGTACAGGACACACCAAACACCCAGCAGGTAGCACAATGGCTGCAAAGGTGCTGGTGCGTTGCTGGACCAATACACACACCCACGTGATTGCAAAAATCTTGCCACCACCCTCACTTATAGCTGGCTATCGCAGTAAGAGGCATTGAAAGGCCACAAACAGATAACAACAAAACCTGGGGAATGCCCAGGAAAAAATTCCAAGCCTACTTACCACCAGCTCGCAGACAACCAATTGACCTGTCTAACAGTTTGCGTTAAAAACAGGGGTTCAGTCCGCACGCATTTGCAAACACATGCGTAAGCCACAGAGCCACGTCACGGCACCCTGTAATCTGTGGTCCTAACATTAAAAGTTTGGGCTAATTCCCTTCAGACAAAAGTCCACGGTTTTGTTGGCCAACAATCCGATCGTGTGTATGAGGCTTAACTATTTTCATGTGATATCAATGTTTATTCATGTGGCACGCCACACATATGTTATTCTACTGTTATACTGTTAACCTTTTCCTGTTTTCCCACCCATCCCAGTTTTTGCCAGGACATTCGCTCTCAGGCTTGAGGGCTGAAAAATGACTTTTTCTGCAAACTCTGAGACGTAGTTTTTTGGGCAGGGGGAGGATGTAGCACCCTGTAGTTTAGGCAGGGAGCTCCTCACAAATTTACTTGCCAGGAGTAGTTATCCTGGTTGATTGATAGGGATCTATTGATTTCTCCCTAAGTTTGGCCTTGTTGCACTTTTCTCTTCTACCACTAGGTGGCTGGGTACTTGGTGGTATTAGATATGAGAAGGGCAAAGCAAGGTCAGGTAAAGGTTATATGGGGTATCCCAGCCAATGGGCAGAGGTTTTCTTGAATCCCTTGGCCTGCTGGGAGCACCTATATATTTGAGTGGAGTCAGGTGATCTGTGTTCTGTGCCAACTGGACATCTGTCTGGGTGGACGTGTGTCGTATGCCCCGGGCTGCTAGGCCGTAGATTGGGCCTATCCTGGGGGCATCTGGCTGCCGGGCTGTGCAAGGGCCTTTCCAGAATTAAGAGGGCAGCGCAGGGTTGAGACTGCGGCATGCAGTCCAACCAGAAGTGACAGTTCTGTCAGCAGAGAACCTGTCAGTGGTCGGAGGTAGAAGGGAAGCTGTCACCACAAAGGGACCAACCACCTTTGCCAGGGTCCACAGTGAGTAACTGAAGCAAGTATCGGAACCATATTCTCACCGAACAGGCACGGTGGAGAATTGGGAAACTTCAGGCGGTGATCAAGTCAGGGACCCAACCCACGGAGGAGATGCTTGCAGAGCAGCCTTGTGAGTGAGGCCAGGGACCTCGCAGGTTAGCAGGGGTGAAGCTTGAGAAGTATCTGGAGTGCCAAGCTGGAGACCCAGCAGGGAAGTGTGGGTGACACTTGAGGGGATACCACCGCAAACCTTGGAGGAGCTCAAAGGATTCGGAGTCAGTGAATCAGAGGGTCTAGCGAGAGACCGGGAGCTCAGTGTTAACGAACTACAAGAGGCAATTGTAGTGAAGCTGAAAGGACTGTTACCTTTGAGTTAGGAACTGTTAAAGACTGTTACCATAGGAGACAGCATTCCTGCATGTGCAGATGTGGCGCCTTGCTGGGGCCTTTCAATGCACGGCTGTCTTCCTAATGCACGGCTGTCTTCCTATTGAAGTCTTGGAGTCTGCCAATTGAATCTATAACTACTTAAGGGTGTCCTGGGCCTAACTTTCTTTCCCCCAAAAATACAAAAAGGACTGTCAAAAGAAATAAAACCTCTCTTACATCCAAGAAGTGTCTGGCGCCCAATGACTTTCACCATCTTTGCACCCACTATGCCTCACAACCTACTGCATATTGAAGGATGTCAGCTATCTTTGGTCTTAGAGGTCCTCATTAGACTGGACAAGGCCGGAGACCTTGCTACACATGGTTGCAAGGCTGCTGGCTTTGAAGGGGGGACATTTATTAAAGAAGGAAAGGCTATCTACTAAGTAAGCTTTGAAGGCTGTCTGCCCTCTTCCTTTACTAATGCAACATACCATCTGTAAAAACAAGTGTTTCCTCCTTCATATGGGGACTTTCAGACAGCAAAAGCAAGCGGCTAAGGTGCATTTTTAATTTGCTTCAGACAGATCTATTGTTGCTGCTGGAGGTCTATTGTTGCACCGCCGGCAGCCTAGGTTGAATGGGAGTCCTTCTCCCAGCGATCGCGGTGGGGAAGAGAAAGGACAGCCGCCCAGATGATCAGAGCACAGGGAACACAGCGATAACAGCTTTCATTTCACATTGCTGTGTTCCCTGCTGCTCGCTGTCATATATAGCCCCTCCTCCTGGTCCTGCGACTTTGATAGACAGATCACCGACCCAATCCCGGGATGGGCGATCTGTCAAAGTTCCCCGGCCAGGGGGCTGGCCTGCATGTGATGTTGAGTGGCGGGAACACAGCAATTGAAATGAAAGCTGTTATCGCTGTGTTCCCTGCACTCTGATCATCCGGGCAGCTCTCCTGTTCCTCTCCTCCCCTGCACAGATATGCTGTACGGTGGACACAGGCTGCATGGTGGGCAGAGGCTGCATGGTGGACACAGGCTGCATGTTGGACACAGGCTGCATGTCGGACACAGGCTGCATGGTGGGCACAGGCTGCATGGTGGGCACACCCTGCATGGTGGACACAGGCTGCATGGTGGACACAGGCTGCATGGTGGGCACAGGTTGCATGGTGGGCACAGGCTGCATGGTGGGCACAGGCTGCATGGTGGACACAGGCTGCATAGTGGGCAGAGGCTGCATGGTGGACACAGGATGCATGGTGGACACAGGCTGCATGGTTGCATGGTGGACACAGGCTGCATGGTGGGCAGAGGCTGCATGGTGGACACAGGCTGCATGGTGGGCACAGGCTGCATAGTGGGCAGACGCTGCATGGTGGACACAGGCTGCATGGTGGGCACAGGCTGCATGGTGGACACAGGCTGCATGGTGGGCACAGGCTGCATGGTGGACACAGGCTGCATGGTGGACACAGGCTGCATAGTGGGCAGACGCTGCATGGTGGACACAGGCTGCATGGTGGGCAGACGCTGCATGGTGGACACAGGCTGCATGGTGGACACAGGCTGCATGGTGGGCACCAGCTGCATGGTGGGCAGAGGCTGCATAGTGGACACCAGCTGCATGGTGGACACAGGCTGCATGGTGGGCAGAGGCTTCATGGTGGACACAGGCTGCATGGTGGGCAGAGGCTGCATAGTGGGCACAGGCTGCATAATGGGCAGACGCTGCATGGTGGACACAGGCTGCATGGTGGGCAGAAGCTTCATGGTGGACACAGGCTGCATGGTGGACACAGGCTGCACGGTGGACACAGGCTGCACGGTGGACACAGGCTGCATGGTGGGCAGAGGCTGCATGGTGGACACAGGCTGC
Organism: Lithobates clamitans; assembly: GCA_037952925.1. NCBI lineage: Eukaryota > Metazoa > Chordata > Amphibia > Anura > Ranidae > Lithobates > Lithobates clamitans. The sequence continues at coordinate 6,010,271 of JBBGZY010000292.1, read as the reverse complement.
ATGTTGGACACAAGCTGCATGGTGGGCAGAGGCTGCATGGTTGCATGGTAGGCAGAGGCTGCATGGTGGACAGAGGCTGCATGGTGGGCAGAGGCTGCATGGTGGACACAGGCTGCATGGTGGACACAGGCTGCATGGTGGGCAGAGGCTGCATGGTGGACACAGGATGCATGGTGGGCAGAGGCTGCATGGTGGACACAGGACACATGGTGGACACAGGCTGCATGGTTGCATGGTGGACACAGGCTGCATGGTGGGCAGAGGCTGCATGGTGGGCACACCCTGCATGGTGGACACAGGCTGCATGGTGGACACAGGCTGCATGGTGGGCACAGGCTGCATGGTGGGCACAGGCTGCATGGTGGACACAGGCTGCATGGTGGGCAGAGGCTGCATGGTGGACACAGGATGCATGGTGGGCAGAGGATGCATGGTGGACACAGGATGCATGGTGGACACAGGCTGCATGGTTGCATGGTGGACACAGGCTGCATGGTGGGCAGAGGCTGCATGGTGGACACAGGCTGCATGGTGGACACAGGCCGCATAGTGGGCAGATGCTGCATGGTGGACACAGGCTGCATGGTGGGCACAGGCTGCATAGTGGGCAGACGCTGCATGGTGGACACAGGCTGCATGGTGGACACAGGCTGCATAGTGGGCAGACGCTGCATGGTGGACACAGGCTGCATGGTGGACACCAGCTGCATGGTGGGCAGAGGCTGCATAGTGGACACCAGCTGCATGGTGGACACAGGCTGCATGGTGGGCAGAGGCTTCATGGTGGACACAGGCTGCATGGTGGGCAGAGGCTGCATACTGGGCACAGGCTGTATAGTGGACACAGGCTGCATAGTGGGCAGATGCTGCATGGTGAACATAGGCTGCATGGTGGGCAGAGGGTTCATGGTGGACACAGGCTGCATGGTGGGCAGACGCTGCATGGTGGACACAGGCTGCATGGTGGGCAGAAGCTTCATGGTGGACACAGGCTGCATGGTGGACACAGGCTGCACGGTGGACACAGGCTGCATGGTGGGCAGAGGCTGCATGGTGGACACAGGCTGCATGTTGGACACAGGCTGCATGTTGGACACAAGCTGCATAGTGGGCAGAGGCTGCATGGTTGCATGGTAGGCAGAGGCTGCATGGTGGACAGAGGCTGCATGGTGGACACAGGCTGCATGGTGGGCAGAGGCTTCATGGTGGACACAGGCTGCATGGTGGGCAGAGGCTGCATACTGGGCACAGGCTGTATAGTGGACACAGGCTGCATAGTGGGCAGATGCTGCATGGTGAACACAGGCTGCATGGTGGGCAGAGGGTTCATGGTGGACACAGGCTGCATGGTGGGCAGAGGCTGCATAGTGGGCACAGGCTGCATAATGGGCAGACGCTGCATGGTGGACACTAGGGATGAGCTTCGTGTTCGAGTCGAACCCATGTTCGACTCGAACATCGGCTGTTCGACCGTCCGTCGAATTGCGAACGATATGGGCCGTTCGCGCCAAATTCGTGTGGCGCGTCACGGCCCATAATTCACTGCGGCATCGCAGTGCATTGCTGGCTGATGATTGGCCAAGCATGCACTATGACCCGCATGCTTGGCCAATCACAGCGCCGCCTGAACAGAGAGCCGTAATTGGCCAAAGCCAAGGAGGCTTTGGCCAATTATGGCTCAGGGGATTTAGTACACGCCCCACACTATATAAGGCCGCCTGCACGGCGGCCCTGTGTAGTGTGTGTTCCGGCGTTGAAAGAGATAGACAGAGAGACAGTGTTTGATTTGAGTTAGATAGATTAGGCAGAACAGTCAGTCAGTTAGCTGCACTTACAGTGTATTGTGTATATATATGCATCCCAGGTGTTGCATATATATATATACACTGTATTCAGTTTAGCTAGATCCGTTCCTGTTATCTTCTATCTAGACTATTTACATTCAGTGCAGTGTGTCCTGCTCACAGTGTTCAGCTAGATCCGTTCCTGCTATTTACATTCAGTACAGTGCTTCCTGCTCACAGTGTTCAGCTAGATCCGTTCCTGCTATTTACATTCAGTGCAGTGCGTGCTGCTCACAGTGTTCAGCTAGATCCGTTCCTGCTATTTACATTCAGTGCAGTGCGTGCTGCTCACAGTGTTCAGCTAGATCCGTTCCTGCTATTTACATTCAGTGCAGTGCGTCCTGCTCACAGTGTTCAGCTAGATCCGTTCCTGCTATTTACATTCAGTGCAGTGCGTCCTGCTCACAGTGTTCAGCTAGATCCGTTCCTGCTATTTACATTCAGTGCAGTGCGTGCTGCTCACAGTGTTCAGCTAGATCCGTTCCTGCTATTTACATTCAGTGCAGTGCGTCCTGCTCACAGTGTTCAGCTAGATCCGTTCCTGTTATCTTCCTACTGACAGGCAGGCTTGTCTGGTTACAGTATATAAAGCTACCTGAAGAAAATTACAGGTGTTCTTTTTGATCCTATTAGTACCACGGTCAGGCAGCTAGACTATTTACATTTAGTACAGTGTGTCCTGCTCACAGTGTTCAGCTAGATCCGTTCCTGTTATTTACATTCAGTGCAGTGTGTCCTGCTCACAGTGTTCAGCTAGATCCGTTCCTGCTATTTACATTCAGTACAGTGCGTGCTGCTCACAGTGTTCAGCTAGATCCGTTCCTGCTATATACATTTAGTGCAGTACGTCCTGCTCACAGTGTTCAGCTAGATCCGTTCCTGTTATCTTCCTACTGACAGGCAGGCTTGTCTGGTTACAGTATATAAAGCTACCTGAAGAAAATTACAGGTGTTCTTTTTGATCCTATTAGTACCACGGTCAGGCAGCTAGACTATTTACATTTAGTACAGTGTGTCCTGCTCACAGTGTTCAGCTAGATCCGTTCCTGTTATTTACATTCAGTGCAGTGCGTCCTGCTCACAGTGTTCAGCTAGATCCGTTCCTGCTATTTACATTCAGTGCAGTGCGTCCTGCTCACAGTGTTCAGCTAGATCCGTTCCTGCTATTTACATTCAGTGCAGTGCGTGCTGCTCACAGTGTTCAGCTAGATCCGTTCCTGCTATTTACATTCAGTGCAGTGCGTCCTGCTCACAGTGTTCAGCTAGATCCGTTCCTGTTATCTTCCTACTGACAGGCAGGCTTGTCTGGTTACAGTATATAAAGCTACCTGAAGAAAATTACAGGTGTTCTTTTTGATCCTATTAGTACCACGGTCAGGCAGCTAGACTATTTACATTTAGTACAGTGTGTCCTGCTCACAGTGTTCAGCTAGATCCGTTCCTGTTATTTACATTCAGTGCAGTGCGTCCTGCTCACAGTGTTCAGCTAGATCCGTTCCTGCTATTTACATTCAGTGCAGTGCGTCCTGCTCACAGTGTTCAGCTAGATCCGTTCCTGCTATTTACATTCAGTGCAGTGCGTGCTGCTCACAGTGTTCAGCTAGATCCGTTCCTGCTATTTACATTCAGTGCAGTGCGTCCTGCTCACAGTGTTCAGCTAGATCCGTTCCTGTTATCTTTCTACTGACAGGCAGGCTTGTCTGGTTACAGTATATAAAGCTACCTAAAGAAAATTACAGGTGTTCTTTTTGATCCTATTAGTACCACGGTCAGGCAGCTAGACTATTTACATTTAGTACAGTGTGTCCTGCTCACAGTGTTCAGCTAGATCCGTTCCTGTTATTTACATTCAGTGCAGTGTGTCCTGCTCACAGTGTTCAGCTAGATCCGTTCCTGCTATTTACATTCAGTACAGTGCGTCCTGCTCACAGTGTTCAGCTAGATCCGTTCCTGCTATTTACATTCAGTGCAGTGCGTGCTGCTCACAGTGTTCAGCTAGATCCGTTCCTGCTATATACATTTAGTGCAGTACGTCCTGCTCACAGTGTTCAGCTAGATCCGTTCCTGTTATCTTCCTACTGACAGGCAGGCTTGTCTGGTTACAGTATATAAAGCTACCTGAAGAAAATTACAGGTGTTCTATCCCAGCTTAGTGCAGCTACAGGCCATTAGTATGTCTGGAAGGCCAAGAAGGAGAGGCAGACAGTCACAAGCCAATAAGAGAGGGCAAGCAGGCTCTGTGTCTAGTGCTGGTCGTGGAGACGGTGCATCCTCATCAGCACGTGGCCATGGGACACGCTTGGCCTTTTTTTCGGCAGCTGGCCGTGTTGAGCCGCAACATGCGGAAGACTTGGTCGAGTGGATGACCAAGCCGTCCTCATCCTCCTCATCCTCTCTCACCCATGCCCAGGGTGCTTTGTCTGGCAAAGCAGCGGCCTCTTCCCTCAGCTCAATGTCATCAGTGACTCCTTCCCTAGCCCCACCATGTCCTCCTGAGGATTCCCTCGAACTGTTTGACCACAGTGTTGGGTACATGCTCCAGGAGGATGCCCAGCGTTTGGAAGGCTCTGATGATGATACTGAGCTCAATGAAGGCAGTAACATGAGCACGGACAGAGGGGGTGCCCAAGAAGGACAGCAATCTGGCAGTCATGCTCCCCCTGCTGCAGCATACTGCCAGGTTTGCTCCAGTGATGAGGAGGGAGGGGATGATGAGGTCACTGACTCAACGTGGGTGCCTGATAGGAGAGAGGAGGAGGAGGAGGAGGAGGAGGAGGAGGAGGAGGAGGTGGCACATCACCAACTAGGCAGGATGCCCTCCAGGGGCCAGCCTAAGGGCAGCACATTGACTGCATCACACCCCAAAGCTCCACATGTGCAGGGCGCTGCAGTCTCTGCGCGTTATTCAAAAAGTTCTTTGGTGTGGGCCTTTTTTGAGACGAGTGCATCAGATCGCACCGCTGCTATTTGCAATATATGTCTCAAGCGTATCTCGCGTGGCCAAAACATCTCCCGCTTGGGTACCACATGCTTGACCAGACATATGTTGACCTGCCATGCAGTTCGTTGGCAAGCGTATCTAAAAGACCCACACCAAAGAACAAAGACGATCTCTCCTTGCTCCTCATCAGCTGAGATTTCCAACCCCACTAGACCTTCAGTCCTCTCTGCGACCTGCAGTGAGAGGAATGAAGGTGTAGAATTAGGTGTGTCACAGCCAAGTACTTATGGGCAATCTGCTTTTGGTACACCGACGTCAGATTGTACCAGGCAAATTTCCCTGCCCCAGCTGCTGCACCGCCGAAAGAAGTTTGCTCCCAGCCATCCACATGCCCAGCGGTTGAATGCTAGCTTGGCAAAATTGCTAGCACTTCAACTGCTGCCTTTTCAGTTGGTAGACTCTGCCCCCTTCCGTGAGTTTGTGGAATGTGCGGTTCCTCAGTGGCAGGTACCCAAACGCCACTTTTTCTCACGGAAGGCGATTCCGGCTCTCTACCGGCATGTGGAAGGCAATGTCCATGCCTCGCTGGACAGGGCGGTCAGCGGTAAGGTGCATATTACCGCTGACTCATGGTCCAGCAGGCATGGACAGGGACGTTACTTAAGTTTCACGGCGCATTGGGTGACTCTGCTGGCAGCTGGGAAGGATGCAGGACAAGGTGCAGTAGTGTTGGAGGTTGTTCCGCCACCACGCCTCCAAAATGCTGATTGTGACACACCTCTCTCCTCCACCCCCTCCTCTTCTTCTTCCTCCATGGCCTCTTCCTCGGAACCAGCGGTGCTCCGTAGGCGTTCAAGGGGCTACGCAAGTACGCAGGCCAAAAGATGCCATGCGGTGCTTGAGCTGGTGTGCTTGGGGGACAGGAGCCACACTGGGGCAGAGGTTCTGTCAGCTCTGCAGGGGCAGGTTCAGAGGTGGTTGACGCCACGCCAACTTAAGGCAGGAATGGTGGTTTGCGACAATGGCACCAACCTCCTCTCTGCCCTCCGACAGGGACAACTGACCCATGTGCCCTGTTTGGCTCACGTCCTTAACTTGGTGGTGCAGCGGTTCTTGGGCAGGTACCCGGGCTTACAGGATGTCCTGAGGCAGGCCAGGAAAGTCTGTGTGCATTTCCGCCGGTCATATAATGCCAGTGCTCGGCTGACGGACCTCCAAAAGGAGTTTAACCTGCCCAAGAACCGCCTAATCTGTGACATGCCCACCAGGTGGAACTCGACGTTGGCCATGCTGCAGCGGCTGCACACGCAGCAGAGGGCCATCAATGAGTACCTGTGCGACTATGGCACCAGGACAGGGTCAGGGGACCTTGGTTTTTTTTCCCCACGCCAGTGGGCCATGATCAGGGATGCATGCACTGTCCTGTCACCATTCGAGGAGGCCACGAGGATGGTGAGCACTGACAGTGCATGCATCAGTGACACTGTCCCCCTTGTCCACCTGTTGGAGCACACGCTGCGTGGGATAATGGACAGGGCACTTGAGGCAGAACAGAGGCAGGAAGAGGAGGACTTCCTTAGCTCTCAAGGCCCCCTTTATCCAGACAGTGTTCCTGCGTGCCCGCCGATCACACAGGAAGAGGACGAGGAGGAGGAGGAGGAGGAGGAGGAAGATTGTGTCAGTATGGAGGTGGAGCCTGGCACTCAGCATCAGCAGTCTTTAAGGGATCAGTCCCAAGGAACACATGGACTTGTACGTGGCTGGGAGGAGGTGGCTGCGGACGTTGTTGTCCTTAGTGACCCAGAGGACTCCGGACCGAATGCCTCAGCAAACCTACGCTGCATGGCCTCCCTGATCCTGCAAAGCCTGCGTAAGGATCCTCGTATTCGTGGTATCAAGGAGAAGGACCAATACTGGCTGGCAACCCTCCTTGATCCACGTTACAAGGGTAAGGTTGCGGACCTTATCTTGCCATCGCAGAGGGAGCAGAGGATGAAACATCTTCGGGAGGCCTTGCAGAAAGGTCTGTGCAACGCGTTCCCAGAGACTGGGAGGTTACAAACTCCTGTTTCTGGACAACGTGTTGCTGAGGCTTCGGTCAGTCAAAGAAGGAGCGGTGGAGAAGGTGGCCGTCTGACCGATGCGTTCAGACAATTTTTTGGTCCGCAGCCCCAAGGTATGATCGGTTCCAGCAACCATCGCCAGCGTCTGTTTTACATGGTGCAGGAATACCTAGGGGCAAGATCAGACTTGGACACCTTTCCCACCGAAAATCCTCTGGGTTACTGGGTCTTGAGGATGGATCACTGGCCAGAGCTTGCACAGTATGCAATTGAGCTACTGGCCTGTCCTGCATCCAGCGTTCTTTCGGAACGCACATTCAGTGCTGCTGGAGGCGTGGTAACCGATCACAGGGTGCGTCTGTCCACCGACTCGGTCGATCGGCTGACCTTCATAAAAATGAATCAGTCTTGGATCACCACCAGCTACCAAGCACCTGATGCAGATGTAACCGAATAATTTTTTTTGAAATCTCAGATCCCTTCAAAGACTGCCTATGCTGATGCTGAGTGACTATCCCTGAGTAATTATCCTCTTCCTCCTCAATCATCACGCTGATAGCTTGTAAGAACATTTTTGGTTCTGGGCGCCACCACCAGTGCCTAAGGCACAATTTTTCAGCCCCTGTTTAACAGGGGCGTGTAATTACAATTTTTGATGTAATACTTTGCAGCAGGGCTCGTTCCTGCATTCCAACTAGAGTGTCTGTGAGGGGTTGCAGTGTTGTGGCACCAGCACCAGTGCCTAAGACCCAATTTTTCTGCCCCTGTCTAACAGGGGCGTGTAATTACAATTTTTGATGCAATACTTTGCAGCAGGGCTTGTTCCTGCATTCCAACTAGAGTGTCTGTGAGGGGTTGCAGTGTTGTGGCACCAGCACCAGTGCCTAAGACCCAATTTTTCAGCCCCTGTCTAACAGGGGCGTGTAATTACAATTTTTGATGCAATACTTTGCAGCAGGGCTTGTTCCTGCGTTTCAACTAGAGTGTCTGTGAGGGGTTGCAGTGTTGTGGCACCAGCACCAGTGCCTAAGACCCAATTTTTCAGCCCCTGTCTAACAGGGGCGTGTAATTACAATTTTTGATGCAATACTTTGCAGCTGGGCTTGTTCCTGCGTTTCAACTAGAGTGTCTGTGAGGGGTTGCAGTGTTGTGGCACCAGCACCAGTGCCTAAGGCCTAATTTTTCAGCTCCTGTTCAACAGGGGCATGTAATTACAATTCTTGATCTAATATTTCACAGCAGGGCCCTGTGAGGGCTTACAGTGTTTTGGCCACAGCAACACCTAAGGCCCAAATTTCTGCTGAGTATATAGGGCAGGACCCTACTTTCAAACATCTAACTTACAAACGACTCCTACTTGCAAACGGAAGGAGACAACAGGAAGTGAGATGAAATCTACCCCTAAGGAAGGGAAATTCTCTCCTGTAAGAGTTAATATGGGAAAACAATTTCTCCTTTCCACTGATGCTTTCCAATCCTTGTTCCACAAAAAAACTCAAATTTTCAAAAAACATTTTTCATTGGGACAAAAAAGTGAGGTGAAATCTTCTGAAGAGGAGGAAAGACGCAAAACAAATGTCACAGGGGTGATAACCCTTCCCTATGTTTTCCAAAAAGCTTAGAAAAGATTTTTTGGCTGGAGCTAAACACATTAAAAATGTTCAAAATTACAAACAGATTCTACTTAACAACAAACCTACAGTCCCTGTCTTGTTTGCACCGCCTGAATACTGCTGTTCAGAGTATATAGGGACCTTTCCTTATTTTAATTTGGGTGCGGGGTTCCCCTTAATATCCATACAAGACCCAAAGGGCCTGGTAATGGACTGGGGGGTACCCATGCCGTTTGTCTCACTGATTTTCATCCATATTGCCATGACCCGACATGACATTAAACCCGCAAGCAGTTTTAAATGAGATTTTTTCCTTTAAAAATGACATTTGGTGCAGGGACTGTTCTAAACATGGGAAACACGCGTCACTTTACAGGCATACTATAGACACCCCCCAGGTACGATATTTAAAGGAATATTTCACTTTTTTTTTTTTACTTTAAGCATCATTAAAATCACTGCTCCCGAAAAAACGGCCGTTTTTAAAAGTTTTTTTTGCATTGATACATGTCCCCTGGGGTAGGACCCGGGTCCCCAAACCCTTTTTAGGACAATACCATGCAAATTAGCCTTTAAAATGAGCACTTTTGATTTCGAACGTTCGAGTCCCATAGACGTCAATGGGGTTCTAACGTTCGTGCGAACTTGCGGTCCGTTCGCGGGTTCTGGTGCGAACCGAACCGGGGGGTGTTCGGCTCATCCCTAGTGGACACAGGCTGCATGGTGGGCAGAAGCTTCATGGTGGACACAGGCTGCATGGTGGACACAGGCTGCACGGTGGACACAGGCTGCATGGTGGGCAGAGGCTGCATGGTGGACACAGGCTGCATGTTGGACACAGGCTGCATGTTGGACACAAGCTGCATGGTGGGCAGAGGCTGCATGGTTGCATGGTAGGCAGAGGCTGCATGGTGGACAGAGGCTGCATGGTGGGCAGAGGCTGCATGGTGGACACAGGCTGCATGGTGGACACAGGCTGCATGGTGGACACAGGCTGCATGGTGGGCAGAGGCTGCATGGTGGACACAGGATGCATGGTGGGCAGAGGCTGCATGGTGGACACAGGACACATGGTGGACACAGGCTGCATGGTTGCATGGTGGACACAGGCTGCATGGTGGGCACAGGCTGCATGGTGGGCACACCCTGCATGGTGGACACAGGCTGCATGGTGGACACAGGCTGCATGGTGGGCACAGGCTGCATGGTGGGCACAGGCTGCATGGTGGACACAGGCTGCATGGTGGGCAGAGGCTGCATGGTGGACACAGGATGCATGGTGGGCAGAGGATGCATGGTGGACACAGGATGCATGGTGGACACAGGCTGCATGGTTGCATGGTGGACACAGGCTGCATGGTGGGCAGAGGCTGCATGGTGGACACAGGCTGCATGGTGGACACAGGCTGCATAGTGGGCAGACGCTGCATGGTGGACACAGGCTGCATGGTGGGCACAGGCTGCATAGTGGGCAGACGCTGCATGGTGGACACAGGCTGCATGGTGGACACAGGCTGCACGGTGGACACAGGCTGCATGGTGGGCAGAGGCTGCATGGTGGACACAGGCTGCATGTTGGACACAGGCTGCATGTTGGACACAAGCTGCATGGTGGGCAGAGGCTGCATGGTTGCATGGTAGGCAGAGGCTGCATGGTGGACAGAGGCTGCATGGTGGACACAGGCTGCATGGTGGGCAGAGGCTTCATGGTGGACACAGGCTGCATGGTGGGCAGAGGCTGCATACTGGGCACAGGCTGTATAGTGGACACAGGCTGCATAGTGGGCAGATGCTGCATGGTGAACACAGGCTGCATGGTGGGCAGAGGGTTCATGGTGGACACAGGCTGCATGGTGGGCAGAGGCTGCATAGTGGGCACAGGCTGCATAATGGGCAGACGCTGCATGGTGGACACAGGCTGCATGGTGGGCAGAAGCTTCATGGTGGACACAGGCTGCATGGTGGACACAGGCTGCACGGTGGACACAGGCTGCATGGTGGGCAGAGGCTGCATGGTGGACACAGGCTGCATGTTGGACACAGGCTGCATGTTGGACACAAGCTGCATGGTGGGCAGAGGCTGCATGGTTGCATGGTAGGCAGAGGCTGCATGGTGGACAGAGGCTGCATGGTGGACAGAGGCTGCATGGTGGGCAGAGGCTGCATGGTGGACACAGGCTGCATAGTGGGCAGACGCTGCATGGTTGCATGGTAGGCAGAGGCTGCATGGTGGACAGAGGCTGCATGGTGGGCAGAGGCTGCATGGTGGACACAGGCTGCATGGTGGACACAGGCTGCATGGTGGACACAGGCTGCATGGTGGGCAGAGGCTGCATGGTGGACACAGGATGCATGGTGGGCAGAGGCTGCATGGTGGACACAGGACACATGGTGGACACAGGCTGCATGGTTGCATGGTGGACACAGGCTGCATGGTGGGCACAGGCTGCATGGTGGGCACACCCTGCATGGTGGACACAGGCTGCATGGTGGACACAGGCTGCATGGTGGGCACAGGCTGCATGGTGGGCACAGGCTGCATGGTGGACACAGGCTGCATGGTGGGCAGAGGCTGCATGGTGGACACAGGATGCATGGTGGGCAGAGGATGCATGGTGGACACAGGATGCATGGTGGACACAGGCTGCATGGTTGCATGGTGGACACAGGCTGCATGGTGGGCAGAGGCTGCATGGTGGACACAGGCTGCATGGTGGACACAGGCTGCATAGTGGGCAGACGCTGCATGGTGGACACAGGCTGCATGGTGGGCACAGGCTGCATAGTGGGCAGACGCTGCATGGTGGACACAGGCTGCATGGTGGACACAGGCTGCATAGTGGGCAGACGCTGCATGGTGGACACAGGCTGCATGGTGGACACCAGCTGCATGGTGGGCAGAGGCTGCATAGTGGACACCAGCTGCATGGTGGACACAGGCTGCATGGTGGGCAGAGGCTTCATGGTGGACACAGGCTGCATGGTGGGCAGAGGCTGCATACTGGGCACAGGCTGTATAGTGGACACAGGCTGCATAGTGGGCAGATGCTGCATGGTGAACACAGGCTGCATGGTGGGCAGAGGGTTCATGGTGGACACAGGCTGCATGGTGGGCAGAGGCTGCATAGTGGGCACAGGCTGCATAATGGGCAGAGGCTGCATGGTGGACACAGGCTGCATAGTGGGCAGACGCTGCATGGTGGACACAGGCTGCATTTTGGCCACAGGCTGCACGGTGGACACAGGCTGCATGGTGGGCAGAGGCTGCATGGTGGACACAGGCTGCATGTTGGACACAGGCTGCATGTTGGACACAAGCTGCATGGTGGGCAGAGGCTGCATGGTTGCATGGTAGGCAGAGGCTGCATGGTGGACAGAGGCTGCATGGTGGACAGAGGCTGCATGGTGGGCAGAGGCTGCATGGTGGACACAGGCAGCATAGTGGGCAGACGCTGCATGGTGGACATAGGCTGCATTTTGGCCACAGGCTGCATGGTGGGCAGAGGCTTCATGGTGGGCAGAGGCTTCATGGTGGGCAGAGGCTGCATGGTGGACACAGGCTGCATGGTGGACACAGGCTGCATGTTGGACACAGGCTGCATGGTGGGCAGAGGCTGCATGGTGGACACAGGCTGCATGGTGGACACAGGCTCCATGGTTGCATGGTAGGCAGAGGCTGCATGGTGGACACAGGCTGCATGGTGGGCCGAGGCTGCATGGTGGACACAGGCTGCATGGTGGACACAGGCTGCATAGTGGGCAGACGCTGCATGGTGGGCACAGGCTGCATGGTGGGCACAGGCTGCATGGTGGACACAGGCTGCATGGTGGACACAGGCTGCATAGTGGGCAGACGCTGCATGGTGGACACAGGCTGCATGGTGGACACAGGCTGCATGGTGGGCAGAGGCTGCATAGTGGACACCAGCTGCATGGTGGACACAGGCTGCATGGTGGACACAGGCTGCATAGTGGGCAGATGCTGCATGGCGGACACTGGCTGCATGGTGGGCAGAGGCTTCATGGTGGACACAGGCTGCATGGTGGACACAGGCTCCATGGTTGCATGGTAGGCAGAGGCTGCATGGTGGACACAGGCTGCATAGTGGGCAGACGCTGCATGGTGGGCACAGACTGCATGGTGGGCACAGGCTGCATGGTGGGCAGAGGCTTCATGGTGGGCAGAGGCTTCATGGTGGACACCGGCTGCATGGTGGACACAGGCTGCATGGTGGGCAGGCACTGCATGTTGGACACAGGCTGCATGTTGGACACAAGCTGCATGGTGGACACAGGCTGCATGGTGGACACAGGCTGCATGTTGGACACAGGCTGCATGGTTGGCAGAGGCTGCATGGTGGACACAGGCTGCATGGTGGGCCGAGGCTGCATGGTGGACACAGGCTGCATGGTGGACACAGGCTGCATGGTGGACACAGGCTGCATAGTGGGCAGACGCTGCATGGTGGGCACAGGCTGCATGGTGGGCACAGGCTGCATGGTGGACACAGGCTGCATGGTGGGCACAGGCTGCATGGTGGACACAGGCTGCATGGTGGACACAGGCTGCATAGTGGGCAGACGCTGCATGGTGGACACAGGCTGCATGGTGGACACAGGCTGCATGGTGGGCAGAGGCTGCATAGTGGACACCAGCTGCATGGTGGACACAGGCTGCATGGTGGACACAGGCTGCATAGTGGGCAGACGCTGCATGGCGGACACTGGCTGCATGGTGGGCAGAGGCTTCATGGTGGACACAGGCTGCATGGTGGGCCGAGGCTGCATGGTGGACACAGGCTCCATGGTTGCATGGTAGGCAGAGGCTGCATAGTGGACACAGGCTGCATAGTGGGCAGACGCTGCATGGTGGGCACAGACTGCATGGTGGGCACAGGCTGCATGGTGGGCAGAGGCTTCATGGTGGGCAGAGGCTTCATGGTGGACACAGGCTGCATGGTGGACACAGGCTGCATGGTGGGCAGGCACTGCATGTTGGACACAGGCTGCATGTTGGACACAAGCTGCATGGTGGGCAGAGGCTGCATGGTGGGCAGAGGCTGCATGGTGGACACAGGCTGCATGGTGGGCCGAGGCTGCATGGTGGACACAGGCTCCATGGTTGCATGGTGGACACAGGCTGCATGGTGGGCACAGGCTGCATGGTGGGCACAGGTTGCATGGTACTGTATGGTAGGAGGTGGATGGAAGGCACGTGATCAGATGCTTACATGAAAACATGTATGGTGGGCACAGGCTGCATGGTGGGCACAGGCTGCATGGTGGACACAGGCTGCATGGTGGGCACAGGCTGCATAGTGGGCAGACGCTGCATGGTGGACACAGGCTGCATGGTGGACACAGGCTGCATAGTGGGCAGACGCTGCATGGTGGACACAGGCTGCATAGTGGACACCAGCTGCATGGTGGACACAGGCTGCATGGTGGACACAGGCTGCATAGTGGGCGGATGCTGCATGGTGGACACTGGCTGCATGGTGGGCAGAGGCTTCATGGTGGACACAGGCTGCATGGTGGGCCGAGGCTGCATGGTGGACACAGGCTCCATGGTTGCATGGTAGGCAGAGGCTGCATGGTGGACACAGGCTGCATAGTGGGCAGACGCTGCATGGTGGGCACAGACTGCATGGTGGGCACAGACTGCATGGTGGGCACAGGCTGCATGGTGGGCAGAGGCTTCATGGTGGGCAGAGGCTTCATGGTGGACACAGGCTGCATAGTGGGCAGACGCTGCATGGTGGGCACAGGCTGCATGGTGGGCAGAGGCTTCATGGTGGGCAGAGGCTTCATGGTGGACACAGGCTGCATGGTGGGCAGGCACTGCATGTTGGACACAGGCTGCATGTTGGACACAAGCTGCATGGTGGGCAGAGGCTGCATGGTGGGCAGAGGCTGCATGGTGGACACAGGCTGCATGGTGGGCCGAGGCTGCATGGTGGACACAGGTTCCATGGTTGCATGGTGGACACAGGCTGCATGGTGGGCACAGGTTGCATAGTACTGTATGGTAGGAGGTGGATGGAAGGCACGTGATCAGATGCTTACATGAAAACATGTATGGTGGGCACAGGATGCATGGTGGGCACAGGCTGCATGGTGGACACAGGCTGCATGGTGGGCACAGGCTGCATAGTGGGCAGACGCTGCATGGTGGACACAGGCTGCATGGTGGACACAGGCTGCATAGTGGGCAGACGCTGCATGGTGGACACAGGCTGCATAGTGGACACCAGCCGCATGGTGGACACAGGCTGCATGGTGGACACAGGCTGCATAGTGGGCAGATGCTGCATGGCGGACACTGGCTGCATGGTGGGCAGAGGCTTCATGGTGGACACAGGCTGCATGGTGGGCCGAGGCTGCATGGTGGACACAGGCTCCATGGTTGCATGGTAGGCAGAGGCTGCATGGTGGACACAGGCTGCATAGTGGGCAGACGCTGCATGGTGGGCACAGACTGCATGGTGGGCACAGGCTGCATGGTGGGCAGAGGCTTCATGGTGGGCAGAGGCTTCATGGTGGGCAGAGGCTTCATGGTGGGCAGAGGCTTCATGGTGGACACAGGCTGCATGGTGGACACAGGCTGCATGGTGGGCAGGCACTGCATGTTGGACACAGGCTGCATGTTGGACACAAGCTGCATGGTGGGCAGAGGCTGCATGGTGGGCAGAGGCTTCATGGTGGACACAGGCTGCATGGTGGGCCGAGGCTGCATGGTGGACACAGGCTCCATGGTTGCATGGTGGACACAGGCTGCATGGTGGGCACAGGTTGCATGGTACTGTATGGTAGGAGGTGGATGGAAGGCAGGTGATCAGATACTTACATGAAAACATGTATGGTTTAATCATCTATAGGGAATACACACATATAAAATAATGAATCATACAAATACTACATTGCATACAAACAGGTAACAAAAAAGGCACTAGAAAATAAATTAAAATTGGGGTTTGCCCATGTTGAGGCAAGTTGTTAAAAATGGCTGACGCGTTTCGAGGGTAACCTCTTCATCAGAGCCAGGAGAACAAGAGCACAGTCTGTATGGGCCGGTAGGCCGACATGTGTACATGAAAAGGGGTGGCTAGTAGGAGGGGATATCCTGTGGTGGATGGTTGTTTAATCCAAGTTCCATACTAGTCCTTGTCCGGGTTTTCTAGGTAGGGTATAGATCAGGACCGTATATACTGTACACTACAGACGAATATAATCGGACTGTGAATTAAATGTATTTTCCTTTTGTGATGGAATTGGCTTTCAGATGTGCCTTTATCCAGTGGATATGTCGGAGTGGCTGTAGTCCCAAAAACCTCCCGGGATGTGGAGCCGTGTGATCCTGGAGACCGGAGGGGGCGCTCCTGATGTGGCTGCAGCTGAGGACGCTCCAACAAGATGCCTCTTGACATTTTTAACAACTTGCCTCAACATAGGCATACCCCAATTTTAATTTATTTTCTAGAGCCTTTTTTGTTACCTGTTTGTATGCAATGTAGTATTTGTATGATTCATTATTTTATATGTGTGTATTCCCTATACATGATTAAACCATACATGTTTTGATGTAAGCATCTGATCACACGCCTTCCGTCCACCTCCTACCATACAGTCCTTTCCAGACCACCCCGGGTCTGTTTAGGTGGTGGGACACGCTTTTATCACCTCCTCCAATCCTTCCACTTTCTACAATACTACCCGTACACTTCAACAAAGGGCCTCACAAGTGCAGGAGTATTTCTCACCACATCTTGCCTACATTTTGTACATGGTTGCATGGTAGGCAGAGGCTGCATGGTGGACACAGGTTGCATGGTGGGCAGAGGGTGCATGGTGGGCAGAGGCTACATGGTGGGCAGAGGCTACATGGTGGACAGACGCTGCATGGTGGACAGACGCTGCATGGTGGACAGACGCTGCATGGTGGACACAGGCTGCATGGTGGACACAGGCTGCATGGTGGACACAGGCTGCATGGTGGGCAGAGGTTGCATGGATAACGTTGTTAATATTTATTTATAACTTAATTCTGCATAAAACATTTAAGTATAATTTCATGAGATCATTTATGAGGGCGTGTTTAGGGTCGGAATTAGGGACGGAGCAGGGTCAGGGTTGGGTGAGGCAACTGGTGGCGAGTAACCCTTGAGGCCTGGCTAGTAGCTCAGGACTTGAAATTTTGAGCCCTGACTTAGTAGATAGCCTTTCCTTCTTCTTTAAAGCGGAACTTCAGTCATTTTTTTTCAACTTTCCATCTATTAAATCTTCTGCCCTTGTTGTTTTAACTTTGGATAGTAAAACATTTTTTAATTGCCAGTTAATAACTTATACAGCCCACTTCCTGTTTCTTGTCTGGTAAAAAGCCTAGGCTTATGACATCATGCACAGCTCTCTTGCTCACTCTCGTGAGAGTTTGCCAGGAAGGGAGGGGGATGAGTCATAAGAGGGCCAATGAGAGCTGCAGTACTACAGAGCTGAAGGTGTCCCTCTGTGTATCGTAAATCCAGGAAGTGAACAGGTAGCAGCTTTAGCTGCCCACAGTTAAAATGGATGCAGCAAGACTCAGTGGAGGGAGATTTCTGCAGCATATTTGGCAGAATCACAGTATATATTAAATAATATGCAAAGTGGTTGGAGGGAAGCTTCAGAATGGCAAAGATGTTTTTTATTACAAATTATGTGAGCAGACTGCAATTCCTCTTTAATGTAGCCATGGCATGGGACATTGTGTCGGGGAATGTCATTATTTTAGTTGTGGGTGAGAAGGGTTTTCTGGGCTGCTGTTAGAAATCACAGGGCCTCATACAGTCCCCCCCCCCGGCCAAAAGTGACTGAGGACATAGATTTATCAGTCCCTTTGTCTACAACCTCCGCTGCACAGATGAATGAATAGGAAGCACTCTGAGGCTTTCTGCTCATTCACAAACTGTAGCATAGTGAACACAGTTTACTATGCATCAGTGATAAATGGACACAGGAGTGATTGGTACCGATTGCTCACTGTGTTCATTCAGGAAAGGAAAGGGCCAGTAAACGACCTCTGCCTGTGTGTCCACAGCAGCTGCGGGCAGGAAAAGAGGGAAGCCGGAAGCACTGTGTGGGAAGGGGGACACAGGGGGGCCAAGACAGCAGATGGAAGGGGTGCATGTGCTACAACCATTTCCCTTGCAGTGCAGCCGGAGGGAGGGAGAAGAGGAGAAACTGGAATCGCTGCAGTGAGAGGCAGAAGAGGATCTGTCTCTGCAATAAGACAGTACAGCCGGACCTCCTGCTCAACAGGTGCCTGGGCCCCCCTTTTGAACTGATGGGGTCCGGGCCCAGTACAGGAGGGCTGGCTGTACTGCCTTACCAGAGGCCCTAAGGGTTTTATCAATATTCTGTGTAATCTCTTGAAAAGTAAGCACACCTCTATATGCATACCTTCCAAACTTCTTGAGATGGGAACCTATTAGCAAAAGTATGTAGGCATAGGACCCCCTGCCCCACTCCCTGAAAGGAGAATTGTACAAAAAAAATATTAGCTAAACCCACAAGTTCTTTTTTTACTACTGCTATTCCTTTATACTGGCTTTTGACATTTACAAATGCAGCGATTTATAACTTGGGTAAAAGATTTAGCACTGTAAAACACGTTTTAAAAGATAGATTGTATATAAAATGCACTACTATATAGATCAGACCAAAATGAGGGACAAATGAGGAAAGATGGACAGGGGGGACTTTGTTCCAAATCAGGGACAGTCCCTTGAAATCAGGGACAGTTGGGAGCTATGTATGGTGTCAGTAGTGGGACAGTAGGCGTATTTCACAGCAAATGCCTCTATGAATAACTGAACTAGAAAACAGCTAGTGTATGTTCCCCCTGTAAGCATCTCAAGGTTTCATTTTAGGTTTCAACTGGCGTTTATGCTTAATGTACTGGCATCAGCTCAAAGCTCAAACATTTCATAAGAGATTTTTCGGTTTTGCTTGTTAGGTCTACTTGGATGTACTTATTTCCCAACTGCATACTTTATATGGGACTGTCACAATATGCTACTGGGAATACATTACTGGAAATTCACATCATTCTGGGAACAGGTTCATAGGACTCTGCTAGGGCACTGGACATCCAGAATGAAGCAACATTTGGCTTTTATGTTGCAACCAAAAAAATGATATTCTAGGAGGGTGCCAGTGGTTTTCTGAAGATATGTCATGACTTGGCAAGGGTAGTTCAGTTACACTTGCCAATCAGGATTAATTGTGAAAGTGTAATAAACCAGGGTAAGGTGAAGATGGGATATAATGTATTTAAAGAAGACTTCCACTATTCCTTTAAAAAAAAAGAAGGTTTGAGCATTACAGGAGGTGAGTAGTTGGTGTAAATGGCACTCTTATGAACACTCCTAATCATCCACTTTAAGGGCCACAAGTCTGCAACATTTGAGGCAAAGAAATTGCAAAATAAACTCAGAAGAGCTAACTAATAAATTAAAATCTACTTGGTTGTGAAGATTCTCTATAGTGTAGCATACGCTGATGAACACCAGGTGGCACTATAACAGATACGGAACAATATTAAAGTGCATATCCATCTTTGCAGTCAAATTTGAGAAATCCCACAATTTGTGTGGTTTGTGCTCCAATTCACATGGAATAGCTACAATTCATATCTTGAAAAAAATTGCCTTACCTTTCTAGTAGTTTCTTTGGAGCAGGTTTATACTGTACACAGCACAATATTCAGCTTCTATTGCTTGGAACAGTTTTCAATTAAGGGACAGATTGAGGTACATTTTTTTTTTAATGTGTGCATTGTCATACAATGTACAACATAAGCCTTGCGATCTTTAGCCGTTTGTTAAGACAGACTGTGCACATCTAATTTACAACTGACAATGAGATCTGACAATACAGTACAGTACAGACAGGGGTAAAGCTGAAGTATAGCTATAAAACATGTTTTTTTTCTTATCAGCTACAGTTTTAGTTATAATATGTTCCAGTATGTCCCACATTGTGCTGGTGAGTTACTGCATGTCTTTACATAAATAAAGCCAAAGTATAGCTAATAACACACATTTTATATTACTTTACTTACCTGACATGACCAATGTCCCAAGATGTGATGGCTGAAGGATTCTGTAGAAATCTTCACTGCTGGGCTGCCCTGTCCTCTTTCTGCTTCTGAACTTTTCAGTGATTAACAGCTTCAGGTCTCCTGAACTAACTTTAAATATTCTGGCCACCTCTCTGGACCTCATTGAACATAGTGGCCGTGATGCCCTGTTTTGCCGGTGTAGTGGCGTGTGCGCTATACACCAGAATACACAGCCCCGGAGTGATTATCCATCATAATGCTCGCAATGGCAAGCATTTATTAATCAGTATAACCACGTGACTTTGCTGACCAATGAGAAGTGCAGCTGAAGCTTTTTCTTCTGATAAGGTGTCCTAGAAGAAAGAAGTGTTTCTCATTGGCAGGGGTGATCATGTGGTCGTGCTGACCAGTAATCTTTTGCCATTGTGGAATTTATGATAGATATTCACTCTGAGACTGTGTATTGTGGTGTATGACTACATCAAACACAAGTGTGATACAAGAGTTGTGCCTTTGAATTTATCTACTTAGATAAAAGCTTTCTGTATGACTAATTTGTACCATAAAACAATTGTAGCGCCCTCTTGTGTACATAGCTGGGTAGTCAGAGGGTTTACTTTAGGTCAGGCTGGAGGACTCTGCACATCAGGCCCCTAGTACCTCCCCCTGGTTCTAGAAGCTTGGATACGTTTCTAGAAGATAGTGTGCAAAGGCCAGGAGGTGCTGATCTGAATATTTTTTTATAATCTGGCCAATCCCCAGGCAGGAGGCCTGGCGGGGTGGCTGAACCAACCAATAAATATGGAGGAGCCTGGCCATAAGGGAGGTCGGGAGGAAGATGGATGGTCAATATACTACTGTGCAGTGGGGCTGGAGGGCCCTGGAGAGGGGGGGGGGGTTCTGCCTCCAGGCTAGTGGATGGAGGAAGGAGGAAAGCTAACAGAGGGAGCTCCACTGCCCTAAAGTCCACTGGGGAGGGACAGCCTGCATAGCCTGGAAAGCAACCAGCCCAGCAGAAGGCCTGAAAGCAGTTCTATCTATGGCTGCAGGATAAGGACAGTGTGAGTACCTCTATGCCCCCAGGGCCTATAAGGGAGAAGTTCTTGGCAAGTCTTCAGGGGACAGTTTAATGCTTACCCAATCCCCTTCCTGGGATTGGATACTGTAGCTAGGTGGGCTGGTATTTTGTTCACCAAGGTGACCAGGAGCTCCTACAAGTTTTCACTTTGCTGAAAATCCACACACCAAATTCCTAGGAGGGGATTATCTTGTTAAAGTTGCTGTTCCAGCTGGAACACAGTCAAGTACCTGTTGTTGCAGTGTGCCAGAGAAGGAAATTGTCCCTGTGTTTGATGTTTTTCACATTAAGTTGGGCATCCCATAACACTTTTACCCTATCCAAGTTGAATTCCCTAATAAATCCTAAAAAAAACAAGCCAGTGGGCTGTTTCTTGTGTCTGGATGCAAGTTGGAAAATGTGTGTTGACTGTGCAGACTATAGGGGGACCCAAAACTCATCGACTCCTTAGGAAGTAGCACTACACAATATTGCCATTGATATAGTGGAGAGGAACTGGAGAAAACATGGAAACCAACTCAGTCCAGGGGTTTAGAGCTTGTCTGGACTAAGATTATATATCAAGACAGAACCTTCTTTTTGAGTTTTGAATAGGTTGGGGTTGTTATTTTGGACTGTGTCTCTAGTGGGGAGATTCACCACTCTATTTGTACTAGTGACCATTGTCACCAAGAAAGAAAGCAATGGCAAATGTGATTGGGGATTTGTGCCAAAAATAAGAGGTAAGGGAAAATCTTCCAATGGGGTCACCTGTTTTGAAGACAACTGTCCAACAGGGGAATTCCTCCAATTTTATCTCTGGGTCATCTATCTATCCATCTATCCATCCATCCAGTCTGTTTTTTTTTACCATTTCCCCAGTGTTGGATGTAGTCTCTCCTATAAAGCAGGCCATGTGTCATTTTGATATAACGAAGGAGGGTTTGCGTTTAGCTTTTTTGCAGATATCTTTGAAACATCTCAATAAAATTTCAAGGAAGACCATCTGTACTGAGACACAAACATTGCAGGCCCAATTAATTTGTTTTATGGCTTTATGACAGGAAACATAAAATATCAAATAAAAGGTTAATTGGAAGTATCTGAATTAGTTTTTGACTGAGAACAAACTGCTTTGCTGAGAGACCAAACATCCATGTGAATAAAAGTAAAATAAATCCATTTTATTCCAGCCACCCACTCACTCTATTTTTCACTGATGCTGTGCATTCCAGTGAAACTATCAGGTCAAGTTTCTACAAACTATGGTTAAACTTTAATCATTTTCCGTTATCAGCTTATAATAGCCCCAATGCCCAGAAAACTATAATTGCAAAAGAAACAATCATTTTACATGTCCAGTTTTTATCTGCCAAGAATGTCCCATGTAGCATTGCGTATAATATTACCATAATTAGGCTTTGAAAGAATTTGCTGTGTAACACTTGACAATGCGATGTCAGCAACTTTAGACAGCAGGTCAGTCAGAGAACTTACTAACCTTATCCAGGAAACTTTGCAACTGTCCTAAAGTGGGAAAGTCCATCAATTTACCTTTAGTGGTATTGCACCCAAAACATTTTCTTCTAGATTTGGATACAGAGAGGAAGGGCTTTTAATATTATCTTGGGGGCCCCCTCACTTAATGTCCACAATTTCACCAGATAGGAACATAAACATAAATGTTTTTGTCTGGAAATTCTGTGAATTGTTTTTTTAATTTACATCACCATTTACAAAGGCATTGGTCACATGGCAGACCTGGCCAGTCAATAGCTCTGTCCGAACCCAGATCCTCTTCCTAATATGTGACTAGAGAAGAAGGAAATTTATGTGTCAGATACAGGAGTCCACCCCTTAGATGTTTTGAACATCCAAGATATGAACTCCTGATCTTGCACATTAATAGCGCTTTTCAATTTCGTTCCTGGCTGTCAGCTCTGTAATAGTTGGATTCCATTAGGAGGTGCATCAGGTGCCACTCTTTTAATATCTTTATAAAATAAGGATATGCTGGTACCATGGACATAGCAACCTTAGACTTTAACACACAGGGCTTTCGCTAATTCCACTGGGCCACATATCTTTTTTTCTTTGGAATCCAGCCTATTGCAACTCGATTTATATTGTTGAGCCTGTCTAGAGCTTCTATAGTTAGAAAGCCCACAGAGATAAACGTGAAGCCCGGCCTATGCACTGGGGAAGATGTAAAGCCCCATATACACAGGCCGAATGCCAGGCGACTTCAGCCGAGTTGATAAAAACCGGCGGACATTCGGCTCGTAAATATGGCAGCTGGTCCGACACAACCCGGCCGCTCGACCAGCTTCTATCTGATGATCATGCTGGAAAACTAGCAGCCGACCAGCTCCCGATGAGCGCTCTCGGCCAATGGCAGAGGGCTGATCAGAGCGTCCCCCTGTCAGAACACAACAGCTCAGTGGCGGAGAGGACAGTTTACCATACAACCCGCTTGGTTGAACGGAAAAATGCTCATAGTGTGTACCAGGCTTAACCACTTGCCGACCGCCTACCGCATATATACTGCGGCAGAATGGCACGGGCAGGCAGAATCACGTACCCGTACGTGATCTGCCTCCCGCGGGCGGGGGGTCCGATCGGACCCCCCCCCGGTGCCATCGGCGGTCGGCATCTGACTGGGAGCGTCGGGAGGCGAGGGGGAGACCATCCGATTGTGGCCCCCCCCTCGCGATCGCTCCCAGCCAATGGGAATCCTCCTCTGCCTGTGTGTCGTTTCACACAGGCAGAGGATGTGATGTCATCTCTCCTCGGTCTGGCAGTTTCCGTTCCAGCGCCGAGGAGAGAAGACAAGTGAGTGCACAACACACACACACAGTAGAACATGCCAGGCATACTTTACACCCCCGATCCCCCCCCGATCGCCCCCCGATCCCCCCCCAATCACCCCCCCCCCCTGTCACAAACTGACATTAGCAGTATTTTTTTTTTTTTTTTTTTCTGATTACTGCATAGTGTCAGTTTGTGACAGTTAGTGTTAGGGCAGTGAGTATTACCCCCCTTTAGGTCTAGGATACCCCCCTAACCCCCCCTAATAAAGTTTTAACCCCTTGATCACCCCCCCTCACCAGTGTCGCTAAGCGATCATTTTTCTGATCGCTGTATTAGTGTCGCTGGTGACGGTAGTTAGGAACGTAAATATTTAGGTTCGCCGTCAGTGTTTTATAGCGACAGGGACCCCCATATACTATCTAATAAATGTTTTAACCCCTTGATTGCCCCCTAGTTAACCCTTTCACCACTGATCACTGTATAACTGTTACGGGTGACGCTGGTTAGTTCGTTTATTTTTTATAGTGTCAGGGCACCCGCCGTTTATTACCGAATAAAGGTTTAGCCCCCTGATCGCCCGGCGGTGATATGCGTCGCCCCAGGCAGCGTCAGATTAGCGCCAGTACCGCGAACACCCACGCACGCAGCATATGCCTCCCTTAGTGGTATAGTATCTGATCGGATCAATATCTGATCCGATCAAATCTATACTAGTGTCCCCAGCAGTTTAGGGTTCCCGAAAACGCAGTGTTAGCGGGATCAGCCCAGATACCCGCTAGCACCTGCGTTTTGCCCCTCCGCCCAGCCCAGCCCAGCCCACCCAAGTGCAGTATCGATCGATCACTGTCACTTACAAAACACTAAACGCATAACTGCAGCGTTCGCAGAGTCAGGCCTGATCCCTGCGATCGCTAACAGTTTTTTTGGTAGCGTTTTGGTGAACTGGCAAGCACCAGCCCCAGGCAGCGTCAGGTTAGCGCCAGTACCGCTAACACCCACGCACGCACCGTATACCTCCCTTAGTGGTATAGTATCTGATCGGATCAATATCTGATCCGATCAGATCTATACTAGCGTCCCCAGCAGTTTAGGGTTCCCAAAAACGCAGTGTTAGCGGGATCAGCACAGATACCTGCTAGCACCTGCGTTTTGCCCCTCCGCCCGGCCCAGCCCACCCAAGTGCAGTATCGATCGATCACTGTCACTTACAAAACACTAAACGCATAACTGCAGCGTTCGCAGAGTCAGGCCTGATCCCTGCGATCGCTAACAGTTTTTTTGGTAGTATTTTGGTGAACTGGCAAGCACCAGCCCCAGGCAGCGTCAGATTAGCGCCAGTACCGCTAACACCCACGCACGCAGCATACGCCTCCCTTAGTGGTATAGTATCTGATCGCATCAATATCTGATCCGATCTGATCTATACTAGCGTCCCCAGCAGTTTAGGGTTCCCAAAAACGCAGTGTTAGCGGGATCAGCCCAGATACCTGCTAGCACCTGCGTTTTGCCCCTCCGCCCGGCCCGGCCCAGCCCACCCAAGTGCAGTATCGATCGATCACTGTCACTTACAAAACACTAAACGCATAACTGCAGCGTTCGCAGAGTCAGGCCTGATCCCTGCGATCGCTAACAGTTTTTTTTGTAGCGTTTTGGTGAACTGGCAAGCGCCAGCGGCCTAGTACACCCCGGTCGTAGTCAAACCAGCACTGCAGTAACACTTGGTGACGTGGCGAGTCCCATAAGTGCAGTTGAAGCTGGTGAGGTGGCAAGCACAAGTAGTGTCCCGCTGCCACCAAAAAGACAAACACAGGCCCGTCGTGCCCATAGTGCCCTTCCTGCTGCATTCGCCAATCCTAATTGGGAACCCACCGCTTCTGCAGCGCCCGTACTTCCCCCATTCACATCCCCAACCAAATGCAGTCGGCTGCATGAGAGGCATTTTTATGTCCTCCCGAGTACCCCTACCCAACGAACCCCCCAAAAAAGATGTTGTGTCTGCAGCAAGCGCGGATATAGACGTGACACCCGCTATTATTGTCCCTCCTGTCCTGACAATCCTGGTCTTTGCATTGGTGAATGTTTTGAACGCTACCATGCACTAGTTGAGTATTAGCGTAGGGTACAGCATTGCACAGACTAGGCGCACTTTCACAGGGTCTCCCGAGATGCCATCGCATTTTGAGAGACCCGAACCTGGAACCGGTTACAGTTATAAAAGTTAGTTACAAAAAAAAGTGTAAAAAAAAAAAAAAAAAAAAACACAAACAAAAATATAAAATAAAAATAGTTGTCGTTTTATTGTTCTCTCTCTCTCTCTATTCTCTCTCTATTGTTCTGCTCTTTTTTACTGTATTCTATTCTGCAATGTTTTATTGTTGTTATGTTTTATCACGTTTGCTTTTCAGGTATGTAATTATTTATACTTTACCGTTTACTGTGCTTTATTGTTAACCATTTTTTTGTCTTCAGGTACGCCATTCACGACTTTGAGTGGTTATACCAGAATGATGCCTGCAGGTTTAGGTATCATCTTGGTATCATTCTTTTCAGCCAGCGGTCGGCTTTCATGTAAAAGCAATCCTAGTGGCTAATTAGCCTCTAGACTGCTTTTACAAGCAGTGGGAGGGAATGCCCCCCCCCCCCCCCAACATCTTCTGTGTTTTTCTCTGGCTCTCCTGTCTCAACAGGGAACCTGAAAATGCAGCCGGTTATTCAGCCAGCTGACCATAGAGCTGATCAGAGACCAGAGTGGCTCCAAACATCTCTATGACCTAAGAAACCGGAAGCTACGAGCATTTTATGACGTAGATTTCGCCGGATGTAAACAGCGCCATTGGGAAATTGGGAAAGCATTTTATCACACCGATCTTGGTGTGATCAGATGCTTTGAGGGCAGAGGAGAAATCTAGGGTCTAATAGACCCCAATTTTTGCAAAAAAGAGTACCTGTCACTACCTATTGCTATCATAGGGGATATTTACATTCCCTGAGATAACAATAAAAATGATTTAAAAAAAAAAAATGAAAGGAACAGTTTAAAAATAAGATAAAAAAATAATAATAATAAAGAAAAAAAAAAAAAAAAAAAAAAAAGCACCCCTGTCCCCCCTGCTCTCGCGCTAAGGTGAACGCAAGCGTTGGTCTGGCGTCAAATGTAAACAGCAATTGCACCATGCATGTGAGGTATCGCCGCGAAGGTCAGATCGAGGGCAGTAAGTTTAGCAGTAGACCTCCTCTGTAAATCTAAAGTGGTAACCTGTAAAGGCTTTTAAAGGCTTTTAAAAATGTATTTAGTTTGTCGCCACTGCACGTTTGTGCGCAATTTTAAAGCATGTCATGTTTGGTATCCATGTACTCGGCCTAAGATCATCTTTTTTATTTCATCAAACATTTGGGCAATATAGTGTGT
Source organism: Lithobates clamitans (assembly GCA_037952925.1). NCBI lineage: Eukaryota > Metazoa > Chordata > Amphibia > Anura > Ranidae > Lithobates > Lithobates clamitans. Next base: position 5,983,435 of record JBBGZY010000292.1, on the reverse strand, counting down.
TTTAGTGCATTAAAATGTAAAAAAGTGTGTTTTTTCCCCAAAAAATGCGTTTGAAAAATCGCTGCGCAAATACTGTGTGAAAAAAAAAAATGAAACACCCACCATTTTAATCTGTAGGGCATTTGCTTTAAAAAAAATATATAATGTTTGGGGGTTCAAAGTAATTTTCTTGCAAAAAAAAATTATTTTTTTATGTAAACAATAAGTGTCAGAAAGGGCTTTGTCTTCAAGTGGTTAGAGAAGAGTGGGTGATGTGTGACATAAGCTTCTAGATGTTGTGCATAAAATGCCAGGACAGTTCAAAACCCCCCCAAATGACCCCATTTTGGAAAGTAGACACCCCAAGCTATTTGCTGAGAGTCATGTCGAGTCCATGGAATAATTTATATTGTGACACAAGTTGCGGGAAAGAGACAATTTTTTATTTTTTTTATTTTTTTTTGCGCAAAGTTGTCACTAAATGATATATTGCTCAAACATGCCATGGGAATATGTGAAATTACACCCCAAAATACATTCTGTTGCTTCTCCTGAGTACGGGGATACCACATGTGTGGGACTTTTTGGGAGCCTAGCCGCGTACGGGACCCCGAAAACCAAGCACCGCCTTCAGGCTTTCTAAGGCCGTAAATTTTTGATTTCACTCTTCACTGCCTATCACAGTTTCGGAGGCCATGGAATGCCCAGGTGGCACAAAACCCCCCCAAATGACCCCATTTTGGAAAGTAGACACCCCAAGCTATTTGATGAGAGGTATAGTGAGTATTTTGCAGACCTCACTTTTTGTCACAAAGTTTTGAAAATTGAAAAAAGAAAAAAAAAAATTTTTTTTCTCGTCTTTCTTTATTTTCAAAAACAAATGAGAGCTGCAAAATACTCACCATGCCTCTCAGCAAATAGCTTGGGGTGTCTACTTTCCAAAATGGGGTCATTTGGGGGGGGTTTGGTTTGTGCCACCTGGGCATTCCATGGGCTCCGAAACTGTGATAGGCAGTGAGGAGTAAAATCAAAAATGTACGCCCTTAGAAATCCTGAAGGCGGTGCTTGGTTTTCGGGGTCCCGTACGCGGCTAGGCTCCTAAAAAGTCCCACACATGTGGTATCCCCGTACTCAGGAGAAGCAGCTAAATGTATTTTGGGGTGCAATTCCACATATGCCCATGGCCTGTGTGAGCAATATATCATTTAGTGACAACTTTGTGCAAAAAAAAAAAAAAAAAAAAAAATTTGTCACTTTCCCGCAACTTGTGTCAAAATATAAAACATTCCATGGACTCAACATGCCTCAAAGCAAATAGCTTGGGGTGTCTACTTTCCAAAATGGGGTCATTTGGGGGGGTTTTATGTCATCTGGGCATTTTATGGCCTTCAAAACTGTGATAGGTAGTGAGGAGTAAAATCAAAAATGTACGCCCTTAGAAATCCTGAAGGCGGTGATTGGTTTTCAGGGCCCCGTACGCGGCTAGGCTCCCAAAAAGTCCCACACATGTGGTATCCCCGTACTCAGGAGAAGCAGCTAAATGTATTTTGGGGTGCAATTCCACATATGCCCATGGCCTGTGTGAGCAATATATCATTTAGTGACAACTTTTTGTAATTTTTTTTTTTTTTTTTTTTTTTTGTCATTATTCAATCACTTGGGACAAAAAAAATGAATATTCAATGGGCTCAACATGCCTCTCAGCAAATTCCTTGGGGTGTCTACTTTCCAAAATGGGGTCATTTGTGGGGGTTTTGTACTGCCCTGCCATTTTAGCACCTCAAGAAACGACATAGGCAGTCATAAATTAAAGGCTGTGTAAATTCCAGAAAATGTACCCTAGTTTGTAGACGCTATAACTTTTGCGCAAACCAATAAATATACACTTATTGACATTTTTTTTACCAAAGACATGTGGCCGAATACATTTTGGCCTAAATGTATGACTAAAATTGAGTTTATTGGATTTTTTTTAGAACAAAAAGTAGAAAATATCATTTTTTTTCAAAATTTTCGGTCTTTTTCCGTGTATAGCGCAAAAAATAAAAACGGCAGAGGTGATCAAATACCATCAAAAGAAAGCTCTATTTGTGGGAAGAAAAGGACGCAAATTTCGTTTGGGTACAGCATTGCATGACCGCGCAATTAGCAGTTAAAGCGACGCAGTGCCGAATTGTAAAAAGTGCTCTGGTCAGGAAGGGGGTAAAACCTTCCGGGGCTGAAGTGGTTAAGAAAGGTTTTTAAAGCATCTGGGCTTATATTGCTGAAGAGGCTTGAGGGGACATTGAGAAGCTTCATATCTACACTACTGTTTTAGGCAGGTGTGAAAAAATGCTGTACATTCAGAATGCTTTCAGACAAAGAAGTGTTAATATTTTATTTTTATCAATTAACAAAATGGAAAGTAAATGAACAGAAAATAAAACCAAATCAAATCAATATTTGGTGTGACCACCCTTTGCCGTCAAAACAGCATCAATACTTCTAGGTAGACTTGCACACAGTTTTTGAAGGAACTTGGCAGGTAGGTTGTTCCAAAAATCTTTAAGAACAAACCAGTGATCTTCTGTGGATGTAGGCTGCCTCGATGATGTTGAGATCAGCGCTCTGTGGGAGCTAAACCATCACTTCCAGGACTCCTTGTTCTTCTTTATGCAGAAGATAGTTCTTAATAACATTGACTGTGCAGTTGGAGTTGTTGTCCTGCTGCAGAATACATTTGGAGCCAATCACATGCCTCCCTGATAGTATGGCATGATGGGTAAATATCTGCCTGTATTTTTCAGCATTGAGAACACGATTGATCCTGAACAAATCTCCAAAACCATTTGCAGAAATGCAGTCCCAAACTGCAAGGAACCTCCACCATGCTTTACTGTTGCCTGCAGACACTCATTATCGTACCGCTCTTTAGCCCTTCGGTGAACAAACTGCCTCTTGCTACAGCCAAATATTTCAACATTTGACTCATTTGACTCATAACTTATAGGTCACCTGGAAGAACTATGGCTCCCTTTGGAGGACAAGATATATTTCAAGAGTGCTAAGCTGTTCCTTTGATCAAAGAGCTGGATATGGTACAATAATATATTGCAGAGTGTCACGTCCTGCTCACCATGAGAGAGGCAATGGAGTGCATCAATTGAGTGCATGTATATGGTAATAGTAGAATAGAGGCTGCAGGAGATCAACAGCACTGAGATGAAAAAAGGTGAAAAACAGCACTTTTAATTTTTTAAAAATGCACATTTTATGATACACATCGCTTTATCAAGCTACATGTAATTCAGCCAGGGTTTAGATCTACTTTAATCATTTATGCATAAAACCTTTTTTCCAGTGCTTGGTGTAGTTAGCCTGTACAAGTAAACTACTAAGGGCCAGCTGTCCTATATCGGTGTTTGTTTCTGAAATTTTATTATGAAACTACCTTAACCATTCAATTCCTGTTTATTATTCAACAGCAATGGACCATACACACCCAAAATCCACTCCATGCTGAGAAAATTGTGTGTTTAACATTTCAGGTAACTGTGAAATAAACCTTTTGCATCTGTCTTGGATCTGAAGGGCCCAGCTGTCATCACCAGGGCTAAACACTTGTATCAGAATGCCACACATTACAGAGCTATGTGTTCTTGGCAAGCTCCAGAAACCCACAATTCTGAGATGCCAAAAATGTATTTTATCAGCATATAAGTTTCTGTTATCTTGCAGAAGAGCATATCAAAAAACAGCTGGTTTGGAAAACATAGATTTTGAATTTATGTCGTAAAAGAATATATCCTGGAGTTTTGCAGTCTGACAACAGCTTAATGGACAAAGCTGACCAATACTGGGAATAGAGGGGAAGATCGTGTACGTTAGCAGGAACTCTAGTGAGTATGAATTAACCCTAGCTACAAGCAAGCGGGGGGGTACATGCTGCAACCTCTTCTGCCTACCGACCAGGGAAGTCTTCACTGTGTAATTCTTCCAGTAACACGTAGGCAGGTTCAGTCTGCTGTCTCCACTGCATACTGCACTTCAACCGCAGCGGCAATGCAGAGAGTGCAAGTCATTAAGGGACATGGTTCCTCTATGGTGTCCTGAGTCCTGAGTCACTGGGGAAATGATCCAAATGGATGCTGGCTGCCCATGTGACTCTGGTGGCAATCTTGGGTGTGACAGTCTATTTAAGACCCTGGCCCATGAGTTTGGCAAGCATTTACGTGTGGGTAGTCTAGGGACAGGTTACCCATCTGTCAGGGACAGTATTAGCAGCAGTGAAAGGTTCCACACAAGGATGGAAAGCTTAGTGCTCACAATCTCTTGGACATCCTCCCATTTGGGTACAAGACGGTCAGACTACATTCTGTCAGTTCAGCTGATACCTGCTGATAATCACACTGTTGTATTCGTGAGTTCTCCCGGTTGGGCCTTTTCCCACTGGGTTTATTGTGAACTGTTCTGCCTTTACTACAAGTTCTACTAATTGTACCTGGACTGTGTGTGTTACTATTGCCACACAATGCTGCTCCCACCCACAAACACACTTCCTATTCTTCAGTGTAAGGCAGAGGGCACAGTAAGTTATTCACTTACAAGATTTTTGGCAAGATAAACAGGTATTTTTATACTTATTGAACAGATATAGCAAAATTGTTTTAGTAGTGCATTTACAAACCAGTAGGGACCAAATAAGAGAAGTTCATTGGTAGGGTTAACATAACCCTTAAGAGGGAAACAGGCTTATTTGGTACACTGGCTAGGTGGCATTTCCACCTAGCAGCACTACAGTCGTTGGTTCAAATCCCAGTCACATCACTACCTCCATGGAGTTTGTGTGCTCTCATGAGTTTCCTCCTGCACTCAAAAGACATTCTGGTAGGTTAACCACTTCAGCCCCAGAAGATTTTACCTCCTTCCTGACCAGAGCACTTTTTACAATTTGGCACTGCGTTGCTTTAACTGACAATTGAGCGGCTTGCAATGTTGTACCCAGACAAAATTTGCGTCCTTTTTTTCCCACAAATAGAGCATTCTTTTGGTGGTATTTGATCACCTCTACAGTTTTTATTTTTTTATTTTATTTTTATTTTTTTTATTTTTTTTTTATTTTTGTGCTATAAAAAAAAAAGAGCGACAATTTTGAAAAATGTTTTTTTTTAACTTTTTACTATAATAAAAGATCCTCAAAAAGGTTTTTAAAAAACAAATTTCGTTATCAGTTTAGGCCAATATATATTCTGCTACATAAAAAAAAAAATAATAATAATAAGCGCAATAAGCGTACATTGATTGGTCTGTGCAAAAGTTATAGCATCTACAAACTATGGAAAAGATTTATGGCATTTTTATTATTATAATTTTTTAAACTAGTAATGGCGGTAATATGTGATTTTTAGTGGTACTGCTACATTGCGGCGGACAGATCAGACACTTTTGACAGTTTTGGGACCATTGACATTTATACAGCGATCAGTGCTATAAAAATGCACTGATTACTGTGTAAATGTCACTGGTAGGGAAGGGGTTAACACTAGGGGGCGATCAAGGGGTTAACTGTGCTCCCTAGTTAGTGTTTCTAACTGTATGGGGATAGGAATGACTGGGGGAGGAGATATATTGCTGTTCCTACTTAGTAGGAACAAACAATAAGCCTCCTCTCCCCTGACAGAACAGGGATTTGTGTGTTTACACACACACAAATTCCCATCCTGGCTCTCGTGGCCTGTGATCGTGGGTAGCCGACGGAGATCGCGCCCACTGGCCATGAGCATCGAGTCCCCCGCCATGCAATGCGTGCCCCCTGGCGGCTCTTAAAGGGGACAACGTACCCATATAGGGTTTCGCCCAGCAGAGCCATTCTGTCGACGTATATCGGTGTGAGGCAGTCGGCAAGTGGTTAATTAGCACCTGTCTAAATTGTCCTTAGTATGTGTATGTATGAATGAGCGTTCCGGACCCTAGACTATAAGCCTCTTTAGGGCCAGGACTGATGTGAATATATGTAAAAAATGTAAAGTACTGCGTAAACTGATGGTGCAATTTCAGTACCTGTAATAAATAAGTCCAAGTTTGATACATACATTTGCAATTTGTGTTCAGAGCCAGCAAAACTGTAGCCAATAACACAATAAAAGGTTGGTAGCCAAAAAGTTATGTAGCATAACAGAGGCAGTTGCATATTGAGATTAGAGCAGGGGTAGGCAACCTTTTCAGCACAGTGTGCTGAATTTTTTTTCAAAGAAATTGAGCGTGCCGATTTTATAACAAAAAAATGTCAACTTCACACTCGCAATCACGAAAGGAATTTTTATAAAGTAAATGCTGTAAACTACTTTAGTAGTGAGAAATTAACATCCTGCACTCATACCTCAGATGAGCCCCAATTCATGCACCTTCACACCTCAGATCACTGTACCCCCCTGCTCATCTGTCCCACCACTTTAACCTCCTGCACATCTGCCCCACCACTGTACTATCCTGCACATCTGCCCCACCACTGTATCACCCTGCTCATCTGCCCCACCACTGTAACCCCCTGCTTTTCTGCCCCACCACTGTAACCCCCCTGCACATCTGTCCCACCACTGTTCCACCCTGCTGTTCTGTTCCACCACTGTAACCCCCTGCTCATCTGCCCCACCAATATTCCCCCTTTCTCATCTGCCCCGCCACTGTACCTCCCTGCACATCTGCTCCACCGTCATACCCCCATGCTTCTCTGTTTCACCGCTGAACCATCCTCTCATCTGTCCTAACAATGAACTTATCTGCCCCACCACTGTAACCCCCTTTCTCATCTGCCACACCACTGTACCTCCTGCACATCTGCCCCACCACTGTAACCCCCTTTCTCATCTGCCACACCACTGTACCTCCTGCACATCTGCCCCACCACTGTACCCCCTGCTCTTCTGCCCCACCACTGTAACCCCCTGCTCATGTGTTCCACCGCTGTACCTCCTTTCTCCTCTACACCCCTCTGCACATCTGCCCCACCTATATACCCCCTGCTCCTCTGCCCCACCGCTGTAACCCCCTGTTCATCTGTCCCACCAATGTACCTCCTTTCTCCTCTGTTCCAACACTGACTCCACCCTGCTCATCTGTCCCACCACTGTAAGCCCCTTCTCATCTCTCCCATCACTGTACCTCCTGCACATCTGTCCCACCACTATAACCCCCCTGCTCATCTGCCCCATTAATGTACCCCCTTTTCTCATCTGCCTCACCACTGTACCTCCCTGCACATCTACTCCACTGCTGTATCCCCATGCTCTTCTGTCTCACTACTGAATCACCTTCTCATGTGTCCTAACACTGAACCCATCTGCTCATCTGCTCCACCACTGTAACCCACTTTCTTATCTGCCCCACCAATGTACCTCCTGCACATCTGTCTCACCTCTGTACCCCCCTGCTCTTCTTCCCCACCACTGTAACCCCCTGTTAGTCTGTCCCACCAATACACCTTCTTTCACATCTGCCCCACTGCTCTACCCTACTGTTTTTCTGTCCAACCACTCTACTCCCTTCTCATCTTTCCCAACACTAACCCCCCCCTGCTGATCTGGCCCAACACTGAACCCCCCTGCTCATCTGCCCCAACACTGTACCCCCCTGCTCATCTGCCCCACTGCTGGAGCCCCTTCTCATCTATGATATGTGTGATATGTAGAGTAGTGAAAGGAAGCAGAAATGAGACACATCTACCTGTCCTGGCACACTCATCCTGCTGATCCACCTCTTGTATCCAGCCCACGTGCTTGTATGTGATGTATGGGATGTATGTGATGTCACATACAAGCATCTAGAATGGATGCGCAATGATGAGGTCAGGGGCATTATCTGAAAGCAGTGGGCCTGTGTGCAAGATCATAAGTTGGGCCCCCGCAGCTGAGAAAAAGTGCAACAAAAAGTTGGGTGTGATTTTCATTGTGCTGAATACTGACTGTGGCTTAAAGGGACACAGAGTGCAGGGGTTCAGTAGTAAGTGACGCAAAGTTTCAGGAATAATTTCAACAAAGTTCCCAGAAGCTCAACAGTAATTCCACAAACTGTCACCTGATTGTGGTTTTCTCAATCACAGTGAAATCCCTTCTTTCTGCGATTGGTAGTGGCAACCAAGCGAGTCATCTTCCTCCAGATGGTGGGCGGAGCTAGCAGGACTGATTGGCTTTAGCAGTGGCCAATAACAGTCCTCCCCCTCCTGGAAACAGGGACCGCCCCCCCTCCCCCTAGCAGAACTGCACCGAATCTCTTCCCAAACACAAAAGATGACAATCACAGCTACATCAAAGTTAGAGAACCAAACAATGTTTCCCATTTTTTACAATGTGTGGGGGCACAGTGCCTCCCCCTCAGTGCAGGTGCCGCATGGGGAATTCTGAAATTAGTGTCTCACTGACACTTTGAGTCGAGTGCCGGCAAAAGAGGCTTCGCTTGCGGCACCCGTTGCCTACCCCTGGATTAGAGGTAAAAAAAAAAAAAAGGTACATAGTAATCTTGCAAATCTTGCAAACAGGAAATACTGAAGCTAAGGTAAACTAGGAGGTCAAATAAAAAAGAAGTAAATGGCTTGGAGGCAAGAAATCTAAGAGGATATAATAAGAAACAGGTAAAAGTACACTTGATTCAGAAGGAGCTGTCCAGCAAAATCAAGCTGTTCTCCAAACAGAACGTAATAAAAAAATTTTTTAAAAAACCCGCACACCCTACTCTCCATCCTACCAGGTCGCCAGCTTAAAAAGAAGAAAGAAGCTTCCTAAAACCACAAAACGCTCATCTAAATTCATGGTCACATGACAAGTCTTCCCACACCAAAACAGAAGGGTCCTTCTTCAGGTGTCCACAATGCTGTGTGAATGCTGTGGACATTTTGTTTTGACTATCGAGGCTTGAACCGCACACTGATCTCGGGAAACGGCGCTAGCTAGCCCCAAAACTATTTGCTGGAAAGACACAGTGCCGGTCTAAAGGCACTTTACTTGTGAGTGTATTTAAATATCTATTTTATTGTGTTAAATAAATTTTAAACATGTTGCGCAATGATGGTTGTCTGCTTTCCATGAGATATCGAGATTAATATGGAGGTATAAGAAGTAACCGTCGGAAACCAATATGGATATCTGCAAACATAGGGTTTGAGTGGTTATCCCAGCATAAACCAAAGGTGCCTGTTTTATTTGTTTCTGGTGAGTGCCCATTTCAGAAGGTGGTGGTGTCTCACGAACTGGTGAAAAGTTTATTCCAGTCACGAATGTGAATTTGTGCACGAGGGATTTGGATGCTCCATTTATACAGAGGATCAAGGGGACTGTTTATCTATTGAATACACAATTATTATTATCATTTTTTCCTTTTTTGCTATCACTATGCAAGATTGAGGAAATGTACTTTGCATCAATTTTTGACATATCACATATAATATTTGTAAACGTGCTTTGTGTTAAGATACATAGTTAATATTTTTGAGATCAGCACAGTTACACTTTTCCCTGTAAACTTCCTATTGGCTGTCCACTCAGGCTCCAGAAGATTGCACAGACTACTAACATCAATACTTTGAAAGTGTGATCGTTGACACATATGGCAGAATTAGACAAGTTAATGCAGTTTTAAAAGTTTTTTTTTGTTAAAAGTTTGGTAATGGATTGAGGGGGGGTGGATCAACTTTGCCCAGAGATGAATTTTATGGAAAACTGTACTGCGAGAAATCAAGGGGATGCAACTGATAATCTCATAAGCATGTCAATTGCCTGGCTGTCTCTGTCTTCAATAATCTGAGTCACTTAACCAGAGAAAGCATGCAGATTAGAAGAGTGAAGTAGGAACTTCTGATTTGCCTACTTGTTCCAGGTTCCAGCAGGGCCGCTGCTACCACTAGGTGAACTAGGCAGCAGCCTTTGGGGCACTGCCACCTTGGGCACAGCCATTGGTACATGAGGCAGAGAGCACTGTAAAATCCTGGGTACAAAAGAGGCAGAGTGCTCAGCCCACACCTCCCCAGTCTCTCTCTTCTCTGTACTCTTACCGGCAAGGCAGAAAGCTGAGCTGGCCGCCCGACCACATCCTGACATCATCAGTTGCTAAGGACTTGCCGGCAAGAGTAGAGAGAGGAGCAGAGAGCGGAGAGGTGCGGTCTGAGCTCTCTGCCTCTTTTGTACACAAGACTTTATAGTGCTCTCTGCCTCATGTACCACAGGAGCTAACAAAGGTTTGAGGTTCGCTCAGATATGAATGTAGAGGAAGGAGAGTAGCTGGGGGGGGGGGGGGGGGAGAGCACACCTCCTCCTGGCTCTCTCCCTCTCACTGCTGCTGTCACTACTGTAGGGACAGATTTTGTGCTAGGAGGAGGGGGGATTTGGGGCGGAGGGGTTGTACTAGGTGGAGGATTTGGGAGCAGGTATGGAGGTTGTTTTAGAAGGGGGGGTTGTGCTTTGAGGGGGGATTTGGAGGGGCGTTCTGCAGAGAGGGTGATTTGGGTGGGGGGGGGGGGTGTGCTAGGAGGGGGATTTGGGAGGGTTTGTGCTAGGAGGGGAATTTCTGCTGAGGGGGGGGCTTTGGGATGAGTGGGGGTTAACAACCTACAAACGACTGAATGCTACCTCACAAAGTACATTTTAGGGCTTTTTACACCAAGTGCAGTGCGGTAACGCAGACACACGTAGGTGCCATAAATTCTTAATGACAACCCCACACATCTAGCAAATGTGCATATGTTTGCACCTGCTAAAAAGCATGGTACCAAAGTACAATGTGTTTTGGTGCTGCGCAATTTATAAATCATACTGGTACCCTTTTGCATAAAGCAGCTCTATAAAAAAAGTGAAGCGTGGGAATGCACAAAAAAGCGTGTGCCCTTGGATGCACCTCCTGGTGTGAACAAGCCCTCAGACTGGTGTGCCCCGGATTGTGCATGAATCTAAAAGGTGACATGACTGAAAGGAGGTTAAAAAACTACTCTACCCCGGCATCCTAATACTCTGTTGGCTTTCCCACTCCCTACACAGTCCAATGATGTTCCCCACACTCTGCGCCAATGTTCTGCATACCACTGCAGGATTGGATGATGTTAGTTGAAGATTAAGTTGTCTCCTGCAAACTTCAGCCAATCCGTGAAAAAGAGGTATCAAGCCAATGGAGTGCCACGCAAGCCATGCAAGTAGCTGGTCTTACCTAGGGTGCAAAATAGTCTAGCACCTGCCTTCTGCCGACCGGTGCAACAGATATATATCAGAAATATGAAATGTTTAGGAAACATACACTATAAGGCTGGCCATATAGATTTTCAAAAACATTTGTACAAACATTTGTATAAAACTTCTTATACTGTAAGTACATTTGATGACTTGATGAATGCTGTTTAAAAATGTTGCTTGCTTTTAACATTCAATTTTGCAACGAATGGACTTTCCAACATGAAATCCACAAATTCACTATTATAGGGCGTACACACGGTCGGACTTTGTTCGGACATTCCGACAACAAAATCCTAGGATTTTTTCCGACGGATATTGGCTCAAACTTGTTTTGTCTACACGGTCGCACAAAGTTGTCGGAAAATCCGATCGTTCTAAACGCGGTGACGTAAAACATGTATGTCGGGACTATAAACGGGGCAGTGGCCAATAGCTTTCATCTCTTTATTTATTCTGAGCATGCGTGGCACTTTGTCTGTCGGATTTGTGTACACACGATCGGAATTTCCGACAACGGATTTTGTTGTCGGAAAATTTTATCTCCTGCTCTCCAACTTTGTGTGTCGGAAAATCCGATGGAAAATGTCCGATGGAGCCCACACACGGTCGGAATTTCCGACAACACGCTCCGATCGGACATTTTCCATCGGAAAATCCGACCGTGTGTACGGGGCATTAGAAATGTGTTTGTTCGAGAAAAAAATTTACATCCCACTCCTCCAAATTTTCTTTTCACTGTAGTCGAAAGTAATTGTCAATTTGACCTCACTAACAATTAGAAAATCAAATATTCTTAAAATGAATTTTTTTTTTTTACAAAATTCTACTAGTCAGCATCAAATACAAATCCAGATGGCTGCACTCCCAGAGACGGTATAAAAATGAGCTTTATTGGTAAAAAATGAAAAGCATCAAAAAGACAGGCATGTAGGCAGGGGAAGGAGAGAGGTTGACGTGTTTCACAGTTAAATGTGCTTTTTCTGACCCTAAGGGGGTGCTATATCTGGGATGGAGGAGTTGCCTGCAGAGTGTTGAGCCTAGAGGGGGGGGGGGGAGGGAGGGGAGCTGTTTTTTGACTGTGTTTATCTGCCCTGCGCGGCGAGTTGTTGTGTTATTAAGTTTTGCATAAATCAATAAAAACAAATATATAAAAAAAAAGTGCTTTATCAAAACCATAGTTTTGATAAAGCACATTTTATGTGCGAAACGCATCAACCTCTCTCCTTACCCTGTCTACATGCCTGTCTTTTTGATGCTTTTATTTTTTGCCAATAAAGCTTATTTTTATACCGTCTCTGGGAGTGCAGCCATCTGGATTCAAAAAAGAAAAAAAGCCCCAAGGCTAACGCTGCGCTAGATGATAATCAATAACTGAAGTGAGTATAAAAAATAAAATTGAAGCAGTCAGCACCTAAAGTTCAATACAAAACACCTCCAATAAGATAAATAAGAAAGTGAGTGCAGCGCTAATGTAAAATTTTTTGTGATATCAATGTGATAAAGAATTGAAATATCAATGTGATAAAGAATTGAATAATCAATAAATAAGTGATAAATTCATTAAACAATCGATTAATAAAGAAAAAAATTAATTTCCCCCCAAAAAAAAAAAGGAAAACGAAAGCAACGTCCCATAGTGATCAATGAAAGAGTCTGTGCAAAATTAGCCTCCAGAGGATAAAAGATGGATTGCAGGAGAAAGAAGTTGTGACACCAATCTTCCCAAAACAAATCAAACGTGTGTTCAGGTCAACACCCAAGCATGAGGTTGCTTGCTTACCAAAAAGCCGTGACTGCTGATAACAGTCTCGTCCAGCACAGGGAATTAACATTCTATTGTTACTCAAAGAAAAGGAAAAACTCCCATGGTGCAGTATATCAATTCAGATAATATAAAAAGGAAGAGTTTGCACTTACAGGAGCGAAGTTTCATAACAGGTGGTTGTGTCACATAAAAGCCGCGACCTTCAACATCTTCACACCCAAAGATGGCATCAAGCGGGTCCTAAATTGGGGCCTAATCACCTCACCACTGTCTGACCCGCCACTGCACCGGCCGCCTGCATGTACACAGGATGCCTGGCACACCATCTCTGAAACCACCCACCTGTAATGTTCCCAATTCTCCACTCTCACACATTGCGAGGTACCCCTTGTTGCCTTCAGCTCAACAAAACGGCAATTTTATATCTTATAGAATGTCCTTGGTGAGTGTGACATTAATTGCAATCTCTCCCCCGAGAAGATAAAGGTGCCAAGCACCCTATTGCAATTTTTATTTTTTACATAGTTTCATTTCTTTTACGAATTTTGTTCAGCGTGCTACTGTTATTTTAGTCAATTTAATCTGTTTGCTTTGCTCTGCCTATTGTGTACTGTTTAGGTCTACTATTACTTAAACTTATCTGTGTGTAACAAAAGAAAGCGTAATCCCTGTACCTTCCCCTCCCTTCATTGAACACCAGTCAAAATGTCTATCACTCTCACATGCATCAATGCAAAAGGGTTGAATTCCCCCTATAAATGAAATTTATTATGGAAGGACAAAAATACATGGGATTCCCCTAAAAGGGACTTTTAAGGCACTCAATTTGTATTGCATGTGAGAAATATATAGCAATGTATGCAAAAATGTATAATAATAAACAAGTTTTATTTGTAGAAAAACATTTAAAAACAATTGTAACGAAACATAGATTGGTCTAAACAGTGCGTTTATATCGCCATAAAAAATACACAACAAGATCTCCTCACACCCAACACGTTTCAGTATATATGTCTAGTCCTTCTTCAGGGGTGTAGAGATAACAATACTCATTCTTCATGCATAGACCACTTTGATGCTCTACCATCTACCAAGACAGCCATCCCATCAGCTCAAATATTTGGTGCTACTCTAATTGCAAGCTTTTTATGTAAATTTAACGAAGCATTGTTAAATCATCCTACCAACTAACCATATGTAAATGTTAAAATATCAACGCTCTAAACATGCTATCTCTTATAATCCCATATGCTGTGGATTGTTTGTTTGATTATGTATCTTTAATTACACCTTAGATGAACTCCTCCTCAATCTCTACATCCCTGAAGAAGGACTAGACATATATACCGAAACGCGTTGGGTGTGAGATCTTGTTGTGTATTTTTTATGGCGATATAAACACACTGTTTAGACAAATCTATGTTTCGTTACAATTGTTTTTCTACAAATAAAACTTGTTTATTATTATATATGTTTGCATACTTTGCTATATATTTCTCACATGCAATACAAATTGAGTGCCTTAAAAGTCAATTTAGGGGAACCCCATGTATTTTTGTTTTGATTATTGGATGCGGCACTCCCTTTAACATAGGTTAGCCTTTTGCCTCTTTCCTCTCTTTTATAATGGAAGGAAGCATTGGCTCACGCTTCTGACATACTATGTGTGCAAGAAACACACTTTTCCTCCCGTAAACTCCCTTCTTGCTCCCTCAAACAATTTCCACATTGTTATTTTGCTGACTCCACGAAGAAAAAAGCTGGAGTGATGGTTGCTGTGCATTCCTCGGTCTCCTTCCAGCCATTTCACACTGAAATAGACCCTGATGGCAGATTCATAATTCTGAATGACGCTATTAACAACCACTCAATGACTATTGCTAATATTTACTCTCCCAGAACCAATCAGAAACGTTTCTACAAAACCATTATGAAAAAACTGGAACCTTTCAGACAAGGCCCCTTAATTATATGTGGTGATTTCAACCAAATTGTAGATCCTTCACTGGATACCTCAAACCCTGTCTGCAAAGATCCACCTCTCTTTCCTCCCTGATACACTCAGAGGATTTGTATGACCCCCTGGAGATGCCTCCATGATATAGAAAGGGATTACACTTTGTAATCTCATACACAAAATGTACATACTCCCGGATAGATCTGTTTTTAACTGACATGCATACCTTACAACTGGTCCGAGAAACTAAAAATCAGTCTTATTACATGGTCTGACCATGCCCCGATCTTCATGAAGCTGTACCCAACACCTACCGCCAAAAGCAACACAATCTGGAGGCTTAACGACCCTCTTATCTCACGTCCCCAGTACTAAAAACAGATCTTATCAAAACTAGAACATTATTTTAATACCAATGCTGGGTCTATAGACAATCCCACTATACTGTGAAATGCTCTCAAGGCCTACATTAGAGGTCTGCTTGTTAAGCTAGGGGGCCACGAGAGAACACAACATAACGTCACCACCAAACTCTTAGAGCGTATATGTACTCTGGAACGAGCCAACAAACCCCAACCCTCCTCTCTTAACTCTGAATTGCGTGCAGCTAGACAGGCTCTCAGTGACCACCTGCATGACAACTTCGACTTCCACCTTAAACTCCTCCGCTTGCAATATTACTCGCAACATAACAAACCAGGAGCATATCTGGCCAAACAGCTCAAGCGCAAGCTTACTCACACTAAAAACCCTTATTTCACTAAACACCTCGGTGCAGGACTTTCCAATCCCAAAGACATTGCTGATCAATTCAGCTCCTTCTACTCTTAATTGTACCATTTAAACAGCTCCAATTCCGCCCCATCCCTTTCACCCAATGACATAGACCGGTTCCTGAAAATCTACACCTACCTTCATTAAGGACAAGACCAATTGATCTCCCTATCATTCCCATTCTCCCTATCAGAAACTGAAGCAGCCATTGCCGCTCCATAAAGCTACAGGCCCCGACGGGTTCAGCAACAAATGTTATAAAGTATTCTCCAAGATCCTCACCCCACACCTATGCCACTCTTTCAATTTCATCGCTACCACAGGCTCTGTTCCCATAGAATCCCTGCAAGCCATTATTGCCACCATTCCAGGTAAACCGACTGATGACCCTGCCAACTACAGACCCATCTCTCTACTGAATACTGATACTAAACTCTGTGCCAAATTCCTAGTCACACAGCTTTCAGACATCATCTCACAATTAGTGCATATTGACCAGGTGGGCTTTGTGGCTATCAGGCAAGTATCAGATGGCACCCGTAGATTCATTGATTTGTCGCAGTGAAGGGAACATCATCGATTGCCTTCTCTGCTCATCTCCCTTGATGCAGAAAAGGCGTTTGATAGAGTAGACTGGTCCTACTTAAGAGCGGTCCTGCAGAGATTTGGTTTCTCTCCAAGCCATAGTTTGCCTTTATTCTTCTTCCAGCGCCAGAGTTATGACTTCAGGCCTACTATCAGACCCCTTCCGCATCTCTAATGGGACACGTCAAGGGTGTCCGCTTTCACTCTTGATATTCGCCCTTATTATGGAACCCTTAGCTCAATCTATCCGTGACAACCCACTCATTTTGGGTATTACAGTTGGTGACAGAATGCATAAAATTGGCCTCTATGCCGACTACGTCATCATATTCCTGACTGACCCTATTAATTCACTCCCTGAACTCCATCACACTTTGCACTTTAGTAAGGCCTCCCCGTATAAAATTAACTATTCAACATTTAGCATGCTGGGCATTGGTCTTGACCAACACATCAAAAATTACATTGCTGCTCACACATCTTTCTCGTGGACCCCTAACTCAATACTCACAAATTTGGGTATTCAGTTGATCACCCCCTCCTCCAGATTATTGTCTCTTAACTTTAATAATCTTGTATCTAAACTCCAGAAGGTTGTACGTGATCTTCAGCACACTCAAACTTCATGGGAGAGTAAAATTGCCCTAGCCAAAAATGTACCTACTCCCACATATCCTATATATGTTCCGAACTATTCCGATACCTTTTCTTCAAAAGCAACTACTGAAACTCCAATCCATTGTAACCACTTTTGTCTGGAGTGGAAAACACTCCCGTCTCAAACGCGACACTGTGCACACCTGTTTCTTGTGGAGGAATGGGTGCAACAGACATTCCAGCATATCACAAAGCAACCATTTTGATCAAGCCAAGCTCTGGTACAACCTCACACAACAAACCACCTGGCTCCAGATAGAAAGAGCAGTATTAGCTTCTTAACTGAGGGCATTCTCAGTGCCCTCCTACTAAAACACCAAGGGATTCCTCGATGTCGACATACCTCGATACCATCAATGCTACGATAAAAATGTGGAAAGCCACATTACCTTCTCTGAATGGACCACCGCAGGCATTTCCGCTGTCGGTCAACTATATTAGGACTCCAAGCTCATGTCCTTTAAACAGCTACAGTCTACCTAGCATATTACATCTAAGGACTTTTTCAAATACCTCAGGATACGTTCAGCCCTATCCAGAGTGAAATGGTCAGAAAACCTGACACTCTTGCACATAATAAAGTTCTTCACCCAAAACTCCCCCAATGACGTGAGATTTCTTATATCTACAAACTTCTTACTGACACCTGACGCAATTCAAAGACCCGAACGATGTTACAATGGGAACCACTATTACAATGTTCCTACACCCCCGAACAATGGTACCGCTCGCTCCAAACACCCTTGAGAACCTCTCGATGTGTACTACACTGGGAAGCTGATCAGAAATTATACCACAGCTGGTACCTCACCCCAACTAAACTCGCCCGCATCTACCCATCTTTCACCAATCTATGCTGGAGAAATTGTGGAAACCCAGGGACTTCATTGCATATCTGGTGGAACTGCCCATCCCTCACTAAGTTCTGGACTGTGGTCTCTAAGCTCCTCTTTTCCATCTCACCAACTCCTATATCCCTATCACCTCAAATGGTACTACTGTGTCTGGACATGGATACCTGGCCCCGGCCCTCCCACACAGTCATCTCCCATGTATTTATAGCCACTCATCTAGCCATTACCAGAAATTGGAAAGCCCTCCGCCTCCCTTCCAGCTCGGAATTAATAGCTATTCTAAACAACCACTGTTTGATGGAGTATATGTATGCCAAAGCTCATATACAATTTCCTATCTTTCAAAAGCACTGGGATCTTTGGCTTATATACCCTAAATGCCTACCTCTCTCATGAATGCTTGTCCTTGAAATCCTAATGCCCTGCCCATACCCAATCTACCACCTCTTTAATAACGCTTTGCCACCCATACCACATCACTTATGATTGATTGACTATCCTATCTAAGCTCATTCTAGCCATGTATAAATGTATCTTAATGACCTATGTATACCCTTTGTTAGCACATTACCTTGTTCTTTATGTGATTGCTCATCTGATAAGCTACTGTTCAACTTTATACTTTGTACTCTAAAAAACAACAAAAAAAACCAAAAACACGCACCTTGCCGGCTCACCTGCGAGCAGCGATACTTTACTTTTCTAAAATTCTACTAGTATATCATATGGCCAACTTTACCCTAAAGGGTATCTAAACCAACTAAAAATGTAATTTATTGCAGCGTAGCAGCTCTTTTGCTATGTGGCTGCATTAGCTTTCCTCTTTTGGGCTTTTTTTCTGTTCCAGGGTGACAACACTCACTCACTGTACTGTATCTGTCAAGTCTGCCAGGAAATTCCAACCGCCTCTCCAGTTTCCTGACCGGTAGTCTTGTTATCCCAGTATCAGGTGGAGAGACGGTTGGGGTCCTGCAGCCAGAAAAAAAGGGACCACAATAGATGGCGCAAACAGCCTAACAGGGAACCACCAATAAATAACTCTGTGGAGCAGCACTAAAAAAAAAAACTGTGGAGCAGCACTTATTCCAAGATAAGGATATAGGGCCTAATAATCTCTCTTGAGGAAGATTCAAAACAGCATGGCCTAATGGGGCCCCTCGATCACCCATTAAGCCCGGAAGTTTTCTGGCCGCATCGGACAAGAACGCAGGAGGTGACCCAGCTTACTACAATAAAAACAGAGGCCTAGAGGCCTGCGTTTGGTACGTTCATTGTCAGACAAACGCACAGCCCATACATCCATGGGTTCTCCTTCAGACCCTACAGTAGAAGGTACAGAACGGGCTAGTAATTGCTGAGGGGAGGATTTAGCATCAAATCTGTGAGGAAAAAAATTGTCTCTGGTGCCCTCTCTCTCTCACTGGCGTTCAGAGAAACGAGTGTCCACCAGGATACACAAATTGATGAAATCCTCTAGGGCTACTGGAACCTCACAGTAGGTAAATTCATCCTTAATGCATTCCGCTAGACCTCTACAGAAGGCTGCCTTAAGGGCGCAATTATTACAGGTGGTCTCTGCCGCAAACATGCAAAATTCAATGGCATAAGGTGCTACCATGTGTTTAGCCTCAGCTGCAGCTACTCTGCCAGGAACGTCAAATATTTCCTCAAAGGTTTTTTGTAAACATGGGGTAATCGGAAAGTATAGGGGCATCTTTCTCAAGAAAAGGTGACACGCAGAACAAAGCTCTGCCCTTTAGCAAGGAAATAATAAATGTTACCTTGGCTTCAGCAGAGGCAAACACAGAAGGTTGATTTTGAAAATGCAACCGGCAATGGTGAGAAATCCCCTGCAATCCAAGGGGTTCCCATCATACTTATCGGGGAGAGGTATCTTCGGAGTGTGAGAACCCTGGGGGTTAGACACGACTACTGGTTCCCCAGCCCCAGACTTATGGTTATTAGAAGTGACAGGACAAGCACCGTGTGCAGTAGACAAGGAGGATAACATAGTCGTGATAGCATCTAATTTCTCCTCCAAGGACTGTACACGATTGGTCTGCTCACCTAACAGCTGACCCTGTAGAGAGACTGCCTGCACCAGCTTGCTGAGGTCCATATGGCCCTAGTATAATTTCAGGTCTGCCAAGAAATTCCAACCGCCTCTCTGGTTTCCTGACCAGTAGTCTTGTTATCCCAGTATCAGGTGGAAAGATGTTTGGGATCCTGCAGGCAGAATAAAGAGACTGCAATAGATGGCGCAAACAGCCTAACAGGGAACCACCAATAAATAACTCACGGTTAGTAGAGGCCGAAGACAGGAACCCCGTGGGTGAAAGGGAAATCAAAGACAGCAGACCAAGGCAGAAGTACATAGGGGTCTACCAGAAGGCAGTGTCAAAAACAGACAGGGTCGGCAACGAGATCAGTGTAAATCCAAGGGGTAATCCAATAATCGGAGTCAGGAACAAGCAAAGTCAGCAACTAGAAACAAATAGCACCCACCAAACCTGCACAAACAGGAACCTATACTAGGGCAAAGACAAGAAGGGGAAGTGAGGATATATAGGGTCACTGATCAGGTGACTACCAACAGCTGGTCCCAGGGTGGAGCCAACATCCAAACTCATGGAGTAGAACCAAACAGGGATTCTACCAAAAAGCAAGTTACCTGGTGATTCAGGCAATAAGAACCTGCCTGTGAGCACCAGGTCCCAGGATCAAATCCTGGACACAGCGTGGCGGTATCTATAGAGGGGCAATGTTGTCACCCTAGGCTGCTTGTTCCTAAAGAACATATACATCTGGATAACATAGAGGAGTGTGGTGTTCTATAGTTCACAGGGGTAACCTGGACAGAAAGATAAAAGAACTTAAAATGAGACTTCAGAATGCACAGGACACAAGGAAAACTGGATTTCTGGCAGGTTCACAGTCACATTTTTGCACTTATTGAATAGTAAAACAAAACTTTCAGCCTAGGTTCACACTGAATGCGGGTTTGAAATTGTGCAAGTTCAGCTGAACTCGCATGATTTCAAATTTCAGTTCGACTTCGGGGGTGATATGACAGACAGCAGTGCGGGTTCATGCACAGATGTCTATTGAAATCGCCTCTGAAGTCGCCAAAAGTAGTGCAGAAACTACTTTTAGGAATTGGTGTGGTGTGGTCGGCGTCGCACCGATTCGGTTGATGCCATCGGCAATAGGTTCCGATTTTGCATGTGATTTGACATGTCAAGTGGCATGTCAAATCAGCCCAATGTTAACGTGGACTCAGTGGTATATTTCACAATAGAAAAAGCAGCACATGCAAGAGGTATATTGTTACAGATTACATACACTTAAAAAAATAGTTGCTCTGACTGAGTACAATTGAGTAATTATTGGAAGCCAATCATATTTGTCCTCTGCCTTCCTATGGCCCTAATAAATTGAAATCAAATTCATTTTTGCCCTTTCACATATTCATTGAATTGCACACTACTGTAAATAAGCCCAGCAAAGGCTGTGGATTTTCTGACATCATCGTGTTTTCCATTAAATTAGAAGAGGGAACATCAGGTCACACCATCCATCCTGTACCACCAGGCAGGTTATTACTGGTAAAATAACAAAATATAATAAAATTATTTTTTACCATGTCACAGGCCATCTGAAATAAAGGATGCACCAAATGAAATGCTTTTTCATCAGCATATAATGCTGCCAAAAACTGGCACAACCCCAAAGCAAATACTGTGTCCCATGAAAAGTGTTAAAAACTCCAGCACATCTAGGAGGGGGACCTTGGTCGGGAATAAACTTGTTTGCTGTAATCTAGTTGGAAAGGGTCTATGGAGGGGCATGCACCTGCAAAACAGTCTCGATGAAAATTGGGACAGAGCCCAGACGCGGATTCCCTGTAGAGATTACACCTCGACCACACACCACATCACAAGTGAACAGGAGAAGTCCCATTCAATCTCATGGAAAAATGACACACATAGAGCCTTCAATAGCCTGCTTTCTATTCAGCTTAAAAGAGAACTCCACTTTTACTCACAATTTCCCCACATCTTCCAGAATCACTATAATGACTTTGAGTTAATGTTATGCTTGCTGTTTTTTTATTAATATTTTTTTAGCAGTTCATTTATATCTGTTTTGTATACAGATCAGCCTGCTTTTCAGCACCATGGGGCTGATTTATGAAAGCCATGCGCCATCAGTAGAGGCGCACGGCGAGGTGCAAAGCACATTTTAATATTTATGAAATGGTGCGCCGGGAACAGAGCGCGAATCCCCCATTTACTATAGCGATCTCGGCGTACGAAAGAATGCAATCTGTGCGCCACTATGGACATGGCGCACAGCATCTTCAATTCAATATTAACAGAAGATGGGGGTGCCAATATTATGGGGTGATGTGGGGTGATGTGAGGAAGTTTAGTAACAACTGCCCAAGTAACTATGCCCAAAATAGAATGAGAAAGTAACTTTTTCAGAGAAAGCCTGCTGTGCCCACAAGTACGTTTAGAACTGCGTGAGATCAATGTAAGTAATGTGCATGCGCTCGTTCAAATGCGTTTGTTCACTGCACGGCCAAAATCTTAGTAAATGTCAAGCAACACAAATGCAATTGCGTGGGTTGAAGGGGCGCACCTCTAAACTTGACATTTTTTTTTACCCTGGTTCACCTATATGTATTTTTTTAAGGAGATTTGCACACAGGTCATGTTAGCATGTTACGTTGCCAACATGTGACATGCATCTTGTTAAAATTATCGTATTTATCGGCATATAACACGCACTTTTTCCACCTTAAAATCAGGGGGAAATCTTGTGTGCGTGTTATACGCCGATCCCTGCTGCCTCGGAGTGGAAGGAGGGGACGAGCACCGTTGGATTACACACAGCCGCAACCACCTGTGTATCTTGCACTGTCACAAACACTGTCCCGCCCCCCTGGCCTGGCATTGGACCACTGCACTGTCCATCGTATACGCCGGGAGGGACTGTGAGTGACTGAGCGACAGATACACAGGAGATCGTGGATCTGTGTCATCCAGCACTGGCGCGGCTGCAACCATCTGCAAAGTCTGCAGATGTGTACTAAACAGGCTGCAATCATGGGCATGCTAGAGGCTGCAGATGGGCATGTTAGAGGCTGCAATAATGGGCACATTAGAGGTTGTAGATGGGCATGTTAGAGGCTGCAGATGGGCCTGTTAGAGGCTGCAGATGGGCATGTTAGAGGCTTCAATAATGGGAACATTAGAAGCTGCAGATGGTCATGTTAGAGGCTGCAGATAGGCACTAAACAGGCTGCAATAATGGGCACATTAGAGCCTGCAGATGGGCATAGATCAGGCTGCATTGATGGGCACTGGTGAGGCTGCAGAGCACTGACCCTTATTTTAAAATTTAAGTTTTTTTTTCTGAAACGTTCCTCTTAAAGTTAAGGTGCGTGTTAAACGCCAGTGCGTGTTATATGCCGATAGATACGGTATGTAAAAAGACTCTCGCTCCTCTAGCTCCTCCTAAAAGGGCATTTAACCTTTCCCCTCTAATGCATATGATTTCCTTGGGCTAGCTTTTGCTTTTAAAGGGGAACTCCACTCCATTCTCAAAAGGCTGTGAGCTGCCTTAACCAATCCAAACCACATCTTTTTTTAGAGCATACAACAGGGCCAGCTAGGAAAGAGGTGAGAAGAGCGATCGCCCAACCCTCTCCTGAACCATACAAGGCCACATGCACTCAACATAGCGGGCTGCCTTTGGGGCATAATGGGCTCAGCCCAATACCAACCACAAAGCACCTTGTACCCACTAGTTTAAAGGGGCTTTCCACATTCTGTAAATCCCCCTGTCTGCAGCCCCCCACAACCCCAGCCTAGGGTTGTGTGGAAGAGACCCTTGTATATGGGATATGGGAACAAGGTGGTTGACTTTTGGGGTGCCCAAGCCCCTCCTGCTCCCAAGCATCCACCCCCTTTCATGGGCTGGCTTGCTGTGTGTTTGGCTAGGGGTTTGTGAGGGGCACAATCTTTTTTTAGTTTGGGGTGGGATTTTTCACGTGGGGGTTCTTATTTAAAGCCTTAACATACCCAAATGGCCTTGTATGTATTGTATTTTTTGTTTTGGGTTAAAATCTTGCAGCTGCAATGTAGATTTGTAAGTTTTCTCTAAAGCCGTACATCTTTGAAGCAGCATTTTGGATACATGCTACAGATGTACCACTTTACAGACAGAGTAAGCCCCCCCCCCCCCCCCCCAAGTTACTAGTTTTTAAGCAATTTTAAGCAATTTTGCATTTCTAAAGGCACTTCTCCTTGTTTCATTTTTTGGGTTGTCCAAATTGGTGACATTGATATATGTCCCTTAGGGTGGGACCTGGGCCCCCATACCCATTTTGAGTCCAATAACTAGAATATAAGCCAGCCAAGTGGGGACTAGCAAAATTAACAAGTCAGTTCCCGTAGACGGAAATGGTATTTGTTGTATAACTTTTGCCCATGTTAGGCTCTTTGTTTGCCCCCCTGGACCGGGGTGTGTTTGTCCCATCTGTAATTTCGTAGCATGCTGGATAATGTGCTTAATTTTGCACAGGGGGGTGGCTTATTTTGTGCTAGCTGCATTTGGGTTGGTCTGGGCATGCTCAGGGACTTTGATTTTTTCCTGTGCCTTTTGGTGTGTGAAATGCATTTGGTTTGGGCATGCTCAAGGGCTATTTGTGTGTGAACAGTGTTTCTGGGCATGCTCAGAGAATGTGTTTTTTGGTTTAGTAATTTGAGGACATCCTTAACAGGTGTACCCACTTTGAAGTTCTGTCACTACATTGGGTGAACTTGCATTTTGTGAGTTTCATGGACTGTGCATGTGTTTCCAATTGCATCATTAGCACGCCTTAATGCATAGGATGCATTAGGGTGAAAAAACACGAGAGTTTACAACCCCTTTAAAGCATGACTTTTGTTGAGAAAAAAACATTCCCCTCTGGGTGATCTATGTACAGTGCGAGATTATAACAACCTTTGTTGCAGATTCCTACCTTTTGTTATTCTGAAGAAATCCATGTGTGTTTGTCTGTGCCTCTGTGTTAAATGGGTCTAATGGGAGTGGTTTCATAATTATCAGTCAGCACTGGTAGCTGCAGGGCACTAATGAGGAAAGCTGCTGAGCCTGCATCCCTTTAGATGTGTTCCTATTAGAAATATCTCACCAAAAATGACATTTTTGTTGCTGGGGATGCCTGAAATCTGACTTAGATCCCTTTCACACTGAGGCAGTTTTCAGGCGTTTTAGTGCTAGAAATAGTGCCTGTAAAGCACCTGAAAACTGCCTCCTATTCATTGCAATGGGAGCTTTCACACCCGGGCGGTGCACTTGCTGCAAGCAGCATCTTTGGGGCAGTTTGGGAGCACTGTATACAGCGCTCCCAAAACACCCCTGCCCATTGCAATGAATGGGCAGCGCTTCCGAAGTGCCTGAAAAGTGCTTCGAAAGTGCCGCAACATGGGAGTTTCTTTGGGGTTAAAAGCGCCCAACTAGCGCCCATAAAGAGCCACTTAAACAGCGCTAAAGTGCAGATGAAAACAAGCAGCGCTTTAGTGCTACTGCGTCCCCAGTGTGAAAGGGGTCTTTGGAAGACTTCTGGGAAAATTGGGGAGTCAATCACACAAGCAGGAAATGATGTTTCTGGGGAGTGGTCAGTACACATTCTGTGTACAGAACACCTCCAGGTAGCCATATTGCATTGCATTTATAGAAATTTACAGCGGCTGCAGATTGAAAAGGAAAGGTCATTTTTAATAATATTCCATTACAATATGACTTGTATTGCAATTGTACGCGCTATATTATTTTTTCTTTATTTGCTATTTTTTTCCCCCACGAAAGTGGAGTTACCCGTTAATGTGAGGTCACAGCACCTGATCAACAGCTTTGTCTGTTTGCTTATGCCCAGAATAGAGGTCTGTCTGTGCTTTGGATTTTCCTGTATGTACCCACCTTGTCATTGCTTGTCCTGATTATTCGTCTATTATACTATTGTCAGTATCTGCACAGTTTACCCATCTGAAACCTGGACTTTTTTTTTCATTAGTCTGCTGATTTTGCTTCTGCCTATTCTTTGTTTTGACCATTTATCTGAGGATTTACACCACTCTAGCAACTGTCTTTGCTGTTGCTGGCTGTTGCCCCTGGCACTGTATAGCCTGTACAAAACTCTCTGACAATAATAAAGTATGTACATGTAGCACTGTCCCCGTAGGGCTTGCTGAGTGTTGACTTCATAGGCCTCTCTCTGGTTACCTGTAGCTGTTTGCCAGCAGTTCCCACTTGTTTGCTGAGGGTCTCCACTTAGTTGCTAGGGGTTACCACTTGTTTGCTGAGGACTCCCACCTAGTTGTTGAGGATTCCCACTTAGTTGCTGAGGGTTTCCCACAGTGTTGCTAGGGGTTCCCGCTTGGTTGCTAGGGGTTTGTAATTGTTTGTTAGAAGCTCCTTCTTGTCACACCCTTACTCTCACTTGCTCGTTACTCAAAGACCATTCCAGGGTATTTGTGTTTTTGTATTTTATTTGGAACTTGGAGAGGAGAAGGGATGAGTGGGATACTCCAACTGGAACAATTCACGATAGATAAGGACAACTCTGACTTGACCTCACTGAAATACTTGAGAAAGCAGTCACACTGCTTTACCCATACAGCCACATGTATGGAAAGGATTAAGTCTTCTTGCTCTCACTAGCAGCAAACTTGATGCACTTATCTTCAGGACACTCTCTAGTATCCTATTTGAGCTTACACCCTTCCACTGACTTTTCTAGCTGAAGGGGGCGGCCCTCACTAGACAAGCCCCAAAGACACAGATTTGTACTCACAGTAGGCAGAATCAGATCATTCCTGGTGTCTCCCAGTCAGCTCTGCAGGAACTCTGAATTCAGCTTCTTTCTCTCTCTCTAGGCCCATGGGTTGACCACCCAGGGCCGCATGGCGTCCTCCGTGGAGGAGAGGCCAACCGCCCCTCTCCCTCCTGGACTTTGTTCCCCAGGTCAACTAACCCTGAGCACAAGTACTCTTATATACATATATATGACTTATATACAGTATCCCACAATGCAATGCAGCACTTTCCTTCTGCCAATTGTCAGGGCTGTAACAAAGTCTGTTCACTCACTTGCCATGTCCTCTCCCACTGACCAATATGCCTCCCTATTGGACCAGTGGGGAACAGTCAGAACCATCTGAGCTGCACCTGAGTACAATGAGCAGACCTAACCAATAGATCCTGCTCCCTGGTAGGTAGAGAGTACACTAAGTTTTACCTGAACATCTTCATGGTAAGCAGAAAGACCAAAAATGATACTCTCGCCTAGCACCTACATAGGAGGGTGCTACATACAAAACCAGTATATGTTTCAGTTTGGTTATCCTTAAAGACCTTCTTAATTAATATGTTATGGAAACATCCACCTTTTAGGCCTCATGCACAATGAGCAATTAGCCCTGGTGCTTGAGGCTCCAAAGCTGCAGCTAGAGGGCATAGGTGCATAATACAGCCCTGATGCCGAATGCCTGTCGATTTCTTTGAGAGTCTGGCTGTTGTTGAAGCTGGCTGGGGCTGAGCAGTGCACCCAGCGATATGTACCTTTAGGGCAGTATAAATCCAGGGATAAATGCCTGGAATGCAAGCAGACTACATCCTTGGCATTTGTTCCTGGGCACATACTGCCCTAAGTGCGTACACACTGCTAAGTGCACCATCCAGCCGCAACGGCTATCAGACTTTTATAGAGTTTGCCAGGCTGCCGGCAGCAGGGCTGGAGGGTGCGTCTGTGCCCTCCAGCCACAGTTGGACCCAACTGCCTTGAAAAAGTGTGGGCTTTGTATGATAAACATTCTTCAGCTTGATGCGTTTTAATTGTTTTTAGCCTTTGGAATTTTTGACTAAATAAAGAAAAGTGACATGCTGTGAGTGCCCTGGAATTTCTTTTGTTGGATTGCAGTTTTTGGATACTTGTTTACCAGGAGCAATGAGACCTGCTGTTGTGATTTCACAGAGGTTAGAAGTGTGGGATCTCTAGGGGCACTCTCTTTAATTTGCAGGCAAACCTGTGCAGAGTTGGGACAGTGCAACATCCCTCTCAGCAGGTCAAAGTGATCGGCGACAAGCAAATCTGCTGAAGAAAGCAAGCCTTCGGCAACCTACTGAATGTCAGCACTGGATGCCAACTACACTACTAAAACTGCTTTATGTTTGATGTGGAATAGTGCCTGGTTGTTAAGGTTGATTCTGTAAGAATGTTTAACATTATGTCCATTGCTGAAAACTTGGCCTAGTATAAGAAAGTTTAAAGTGATTCTAAAGGCTGAAGGTTTTTTACCTTCATGCATTCTATGTTTGTGTGTGTGTGCCCCCCCCCCCCCTTTACCTGAGCCCCCTCTGATCCAGCGATGTTCATGATAGCCTCGGCTGTATGGGGACTCTCCCTCCTTATTTGCTGAGACAGCAGCAGAAGCCCATTGGCTACCACTCTGTCAATCCTAGCCAGTGAGCCAATGAGGAGAGAGCGGGGGGTGGGGGGCGAGCCATGGCTTTATGTGTCTTATGGATGCATAGAGCAGCAGCTATAGAAGCAAGCACGCAGTGCTGCCTCCAGGGCAAGTGGCTTTTTTCTGGGGGCACTGTTCGAAGTGGAGGAGCCAGGAGCACCAGCGGGGGATCAGAAAAGAAGAGGAGGTAAGTATAACATGTTTATTATAAAAAAAAAATAAAAGAAAGAAATGTAAGCCCAACCCACACAGCTTGTTGAAATGAACATACCCTAATATGTCAAAATTTGGACATGCCCCATTTTTTAACAATGCACTGTACCCAAACTCGATCCAGCACTGTGCCCTTCTGCAGCAGCTCTTCTCCCCCCTCTCTCTCTTCTCACAGGAAACTTGGCGGGAGCTAATCAAATACTGTGAGGAGGAAGGGGGGATGGGGCCGAACCATATTGTGTGTGTCTGTAAATGCACACAGCCTGGCTCGGGATTAAACTTGCATGTCTGCATCCAGAGCAAGCGGTTTGCTATGGGGGAAGACACGGATGTGGAGGAGCCAAGAACACTGACGGGGGATCCCAGAAGAGGAGGTTCATGGCTGCTCTGTGCAATACGATTGCATAGAGCAGGTAAGTAAAGCATGTTTGATATTTTAATTTAAAAAAACAAGCTGTACAATCACTTTAATCTAAGTTATTGTGTTTTCAATGTCGTGTTTGAGAATAAACAACTGCCCAAAAAGGGCAAGATACAATTGTTACCCAGGAAAGATGACTATGGAAATGTACCCCAAGTGCAAATTTTTAAAACACTGGCTTTGGATCTTTCAGAAACTTAAACAAAGCTGCACAAATATATTAAAATGCAAAAATTGCTCATATATATATATATATATATATATATATATATATATATATACAACTTAGCACCATAGCAAAATTCTGTTTCTTTGCCGTTCATGAGGTTAGTGGCACTTGGTGTCAATTCAGTAAATGAAAACATGATGTATTTTTGATGTGAATTTAACTAAAGTCTCCAGGATGACTTTATTGACATTGGCACTTTCTTGCTTTGCACAGGGATTCTCCAGTTGCAGGCCATACCTGTCTATAATTTGGCCATTTGTATGATGTCATTTAGCAAACACAGTGTAAAGAAAATTTGAATGTGGTTATTTGGTTTGGCATGGAGGTTTTCCATTTTATTTTTCAAAGTTAGCTGCATTTCCATGTGATGACAGCACGCCATCTATACATTAGTCACATTACAGTGAAACTCAAAGGCCAACGTTAAGGTAGTATCAATACTGCAGCTGGCAGACTTGCTACATCCACTGGTGAGAGGGGACAGGAAAACAGATGGATTTTTAGTATGGTGAAGTGCAGACCAGGTTCTGGTAGATATAAGTAATTCTGTGCAATTGCTTTTAGGAATTACTTTGTAGAATGTAACTGGTG
This sequence comes from Lithobates clamitans, assembly GCA_037952925.1. Taxonomy (NCBI): domain Eukaryota; kingdom Metazoa; phylum Chordata; class Amphibia; order Anura; family Ranidae; genus Lithobates; species Lithobates clamitans. Next base: position 5,953,683 of record JBBGZY010000292.1, on the reverse strand, counting down.
CCATTCACATTTGTACGACTCCAAAGTTGTGCCAAGTTTGGAGTGCAACATTAGTGCAACTTTGACGCAACTTTGATGCCACTTTGACGCAACTTTGGATGGGTGCAACTTGGATAGGACTTTGGCTTTGACCAGTAATAATGAACAACTTTTGCACACAAGTTGCATTGTATAATATTCAGGTATGACTTTCATACAACTTCTGAGGGTTAACATTGAAGTCCTTGGCCCTCAAGTTGCATGAAAGTTGGACCAAAATAGTGCATGAACTACTTTGAAGTTGCTGCAACTTTAAGTCATGCATACTATGATAGGTTATCATTGGAAAACATGGGGAACGGCTTGTCATGCAACTTTGATGTCCAAAGTTACATGACAAGTCGCACAAGTGTGAATGGAGCCTTAAGCACCATGATTTGCCTGTTTTACAGAGAAACTGTGAGGGTTTTGGAATAGCTTTATTTATTAATTTTTTTACTGATAAGCAATTTTTCATATTCATCTGTGTAAGCATCAGCTTAGAGCTGGAGTGCACATCTGCCCCGATTAGGAGTGATACATAGTCTGCTGGACATTTAGGGGTTAATTCACTAAAACAAATTGGTTTCTATGCAGAGCTGCACCATATTTTACACTCTCCAGTTTTAGTACATCAACCTCATAGCCTGTGCCAGATCAAACTCTGACTTGTATTTGTTTTGATCTGCCCCGACTCTGCTGTTGTCTCTTCAAACCCCCCTGCCTGTGAAAATTGCTTATGGTCACTTTATCTCACCTGTACCACCTGTTAGTGGCCTGTCACCCCTGGCGACACTGAATACACCAAACTTAGGAATAATTAAGTAATAAAAAGCGTAAAAAAGTATTTTTCCAATTTACTATACATCATGTTGAATTTTAGGAAAAAAAGTATCTTTTTACTACTTAAATTGTCATTTAGCGAAGATGAGAATGAGTGTCTAACTTTATCTGCTATGTCTGTCTGGGTTTTCCATAGACTATTTGTGTTGCATATAGAATAGTGCATGTATCTTTGCCCACACTGTAAACCACTCCCACCCTTCCTCTCTGAATCATTTCCACCCATGCTCAGTTCAGTTTCACTTGTGTTTTCACCATCTGGTCATGCTCAGTTCAGTACCTGCATCTCTGAAGCACTTCTGCATACACAACCTTGGTGCATGCTCCTTGCAGCTCCACCGGTCAACTGAGCCATTTTCTCAGTTTATTGTACTACATCTAGCTGGTTGATTTCTGTTCTGAATCCTGATTTGCTTTTACCTGTACAGAATCTCAAACACTGCCTCTGATATAGGTACCAACCCTTGTTCAATGCTCTTGTACTGATATTGTAATTGTGTTCCTTGGGCTCTTCACCTTAAGATTCTACCCTGGACTTTTCAAACCTTGCTGCCTTTCCTCGCCCCGGCCTGTTGAACTTCATTTTTTCGATTTTGATTCTCTACTATTTACATAGTTGCTGACTCTTTGGCATCAACTCTTACCTATCTCTCACCTATGCTTCTGCTCCTGAGCTGGCATGGCCAACTCACTTTCTAACACCCGCTGAGGCCCTTACAATAGAACCACCTATTTTCAAGGAAAGTTCTCCAGTTTTATAGGTTAATCTTTAACAACAACAGCAACAATCCTCCATAAAAAAATAGGTAGCTCCCCATGTAGTATAATGCATATAATGCAATGGATGAGTATGCCTTGGGCTCAGGACAGATCTGGAACCATGAAACACTTAGCCTGAGTTTTCCACTACTCAGATTCAGAGGTATGCCAAGATGGGGGTGAATGGCAGAGTTTTTTTTTTTTCGGTTAGAGTGGACCTGCTGTTAAATTTTTTTTTCTGGGTGTTTTGGTTAATGCAATGCATCATGGGATATAAACATGAACCAAACTGTTATTAGTCCTTTTAAACCCAACACCTTCTCAATGGTTCCTTTTACACATGGTATATATAATATCTAATATTTTCTTCAGCGCAAATACTATGATAAACAGTAGTAGTTTTTCCATCTATACTTCTACCAAGATATTTCACATGCTTTTTCTGGTTGCTAATGTTCAAGCCATCCCTCAGGGCACAAGAAGTGGATTTTAACTTAAACAAGAAACACTTCCCAACCATGACAGACTGTTTTCTATTTCAGACAAATAGTACAGGCTTGTTTCCAAACCTGACTTCAAGAGTAATAAATAATAACAATATGTTTAGCATATTTCAGTCAAGCCAGAGCCACCCAAAGAGATGAAAAATGCAGCAGAACAGTAGTCTCATTCAAAGCTTACTGTTCACGGAACTAGAATGTTCCTGCAACATTTCAGCTATGGAAGCAGGTTAAAGATGGTTCTAAGAGAACTCTGAATGAATGACAGATAAACATCTACAGGTGAGTTATAGAACGCTCTCAACCCATGGTCAAAGACTGGTTTGTAAATAACTATCTTGAGATATTAAACTGACTTGGCTAGGCGAACATGCCCCTGTAATGAGTAGGGTTCAATAGGAGCTGACAGCTTAAAGAGAAATTTTAATAAATTATACGTAACAACAAAACTTTGTCATGGTGTCAGTTGTCAAGGTACAGAAAGTTAGGGGAAATCCAAAATATGTTAGTGCATTTTATTGAGGTTTAGTAGATTTTTTGTTTAAAGTGCAGAAAAAAAACATATGCAGTATATCTTGCCAATACGAACAAACGCTTTAAAACACAAATAACAACCGTACAAATACACCTGATACTTATAGTAAAAAGGATAGAATATATAAACAAAGATGTAAATGTGAGCTGCATGTCTTAAAGCTATAAACGGTCTAAATCAGTTCCGGAGAGAGATCGCGCTCTGTAAAACTAAAATCAATAGTGCCCAATACTAAATATACGTGAAAACATAAACCTCATAAATGCGTCAATCTATTGCATAAATAATAATACAGTAACATTTCATAAAATATGTGCTCTGTCTCTTTAATTCCATCCATAAGTGAAAGAAAAAAGTGCCACCAGACAAAGGAAAGTGTTGCCCACCGGCTCACACTGCATTTACCAGAAGGATTTGACCCGCTTTTTTCAAAATAAGATCAAAAATCGCTTGAGTATAAATCTCTGTGTGTATCGGTGTCATGGTTATGCAATAGAGTTTGTCTGTCAGCTTACCTCTCACCATGTGTTCATACCTAGAGACCAGCCACACTCACCTGACTGCTTTTATAATCTCTCCTCTAAGCATGGCTCCACCCCAGCTCCTATCAGAGAACTCTATATTAACCTGTGCACTGCAGGTCAGCCCTGCTAATCAACATTGTGTGGTTGGCTTCCTGTTTCCTGCTTGCTGTGTGCTCTATGTTTGTGTCTGTTACCGACCTTGGCGTGTTCTTGACTATTCCTGTCTGCTTGTGACCCTGACCTTTTGGCGTGTCCCCGACTATCCCTGTTTGCCTGTGACCCTGAACCTTTGGTGTGTACCTGTACTCTGTTGTCCTTGTCTGCTAGTGGCCCCCGACCTTGGCTTATTCCCTTACTATCCCTATCCTCCTGTTGCCTACTGTGGACGTGAGCTAGGGTACTCTGGGGGTCGCGACCTGGAGCCAGTTGCAGCCCAGTCCATCCTCACCACTAGAGGCTCTGGTGAACACCTGCTCGCTCTTAGACTCCACGCCCTAGGGAATCTTACGCTCTAACCCTGGTGGGATCCATGTTGGTGTTCCAGCAGCCTTGCCTTCCTTTACCACCCTGACTACCATCAGCAGCAGTCAGCCGTAGGGTCCACTACCTTGCGGTGCACTCCTGATCCTAATGGTGTGCATCTGTCCCCTGGCCTCAGGTGACCTGACAATCGGTTGTGTTCTCTTGTTACCCAATGGTGTCTTGAACAGTTGTTTAGCCTCTGTGTGGATAGCAGTGCTCCTGCACTTTTAAGACTCTCTGTATGAAACTCCCTTGCCAGGGATAAGTATAGGAGAACTTCTCATAGTGTAGTATGTCATAAAAAGTATTTATTTAAAACGTTTAAAATGCACTTACATTCAAATTATAAAAACAGGCATCTCTAAGTATGTATATGGAAACCAAAACTGCAGCTGCTGCTATGTGCTCCATCTACGCTCCAAGTACCGGAAGTGACATGTCATACAACACGTTTCGTCAACTGCATCTGACATCATCAGGAAGTTAAACTGACTTGGCTTAGCAAACATGCCCCTATAAAGGGGTGGGTTCAATAGGCGTTGACAGCTTAAAAGGAAATTCTAATAAACACATGGTGTCAGTTGTAAACGTACAGAAAATTAGGGGAGATGCAAAAAATGTCAGTGCATTTAGTGCAGGTTTAGTGGAATTGTAGGAAAAAACATATACAGTATATCTTGGCAATACATACACTTTCACCTATGTTTTATCCCATAAAAGGTACATAAAATTACCTATTAATCTGTAAGAAATACACTCAACTCCTAATTTTATGTTGTATTCTTACAACATAATGCCTTTTCTTGACTGAAGTTGCAGGAAATAGTGTCAACCCTGCCCAGCTGTCTCTTGGTAAACTACAGAAATCCTCCCCCTCTCCTCAGCTTCACAACACAGGGAGTCTTTCATTTGTAGTCTAAGATAAGAAGTGGTATGGATTATCACACTTCCTAAGATAACAAAGGCATAGAACACAGGACACTGAACAGCTCTTAATTTGTATAATAAAAAGGAGGGGATTCTGCTTATGGTGACCCTACCCCTATTTCACTTAATAAGCTGCTGAACACCTATAATCCCATACAGGAAAATAGTTATATCTATGTATTTATAATGGTGCAGCGTTACAACACATATAATGAATGAACTCTTATCAATATTAATATCTTATTAATATAATGGCATAATATTGCTAAGAGTTCATTTTCATTCATCTTATGTTTCTTAGCACTGCACCTTTATAAATACATAGCTCTTAATTTGTGATAGGGTCATGGGAATATTTTTTTTTTTATCTTTATTGAACAGGTATAACATTAGTTTTGTAGCAAAAAAAACCCTTTAGGAGATGCTGGATTTTCCAAGTTCTAATAGATTTTCTTCTGGTGATTTGCCATTTAGCTGCATCCAAACACCCACCCACCAATAGGTGGAATTCTTTTTGAAGAATTTATTGGTTCAAATATCTAAGGGTTGGGGATACAGGAAACCCCATAAGAGCAGCAGAGATTCCTTCCACTCTGTGGTATCTTCTCAGTATATCTCAGTACCTTTATTTGTTATATTTATACAGCCAAGCCATGCAAACCAAGGCTGGAAATTGACTAAGCAGGACTCTTAAAACTCTTCTACAGCTTCAGCTTTCCTTCTTAGGCAGCAGGCCTAAGACGCCTAAACTGGACCTTCCATCAGCTACTCTATACCCTCCCCAGACAGCAGGCTTGAGAGGCAAGGGCTTGTGGACTCACCCCTTTCCCAGGCAGTAGGCTTGATAGGCAAAGACAGGACCCTTCACACACATGCTCTCCAGGCAAAGCTTGGGAAGGAAGGACACTTTTAGAAGGTCTCTTTAAATATGAACCCCTTTTTACACAAAAGATCATTGCTTTAAACCACACAGTGACTGGCTAGGGTGAAATAAATATTCTTACACACAACACTGTATCCTGTTACTCCTTCCCAGAAGCAGATAGAATCAAATAATGTCCTGGGCTTAAGGAAAACCCAAGAAACCTAGAAAACATAAACATTCAGCGTACAGACTGACTACAGCCTAGCTGTAAACACTGAATTTGGTTAGGGACACTCCAGCTTAACACTTTGCAGCTGTGGGATCTAGCCCTTTAGGCCTCTTTCACACTGACAGACTGATCGGGTCCGCCTGTCTGCTTTTCAGGTGAACCCAATTGATCTTTCCATTGCTCTCTGTGGACATGTGTACAATGACATCCACCAGCATCTGATCTGATCCTGTCTGCTGAAAGCAGACGGATGGGGGGGCGTGTCCAGAAGTCGACCCGCATGGACGCTTAGGAGAGCTGCTCCCCCCGAGCCCACTGTATATCCTCTCTTTTGGGGGCTCTTTCTTACCACTACATGGGTAGATCAAGGACCACTCGCTCTGCAAAATTCAGGGGATCTTCCCAGCCTCCTCCAACCTCCTCTGCTACTATCTGCACCTATTTCTTACAGGCGGACATGCCGGCGAGCGGAAAGGACAAGATGGCGCCGGATGCCTCCCCCTCCCTCTCCTCTCATGATTTGCAGTAAGTTTTGCTAGGAGATGCCTTTATTAGTGTCCTCACTGACCTAGCATTTCTCTAACCTTTATTTGTTGAGTTTTTACACAGGTTAGCCCTTACGGTAAATTGCCTTTACGTTTGCATTACATCAACATTTTTTGTTGTGTTTGCCACTTGTTGCTGGGAATCCTTTGCCCCTAAACTGGTCACCTTGTTATATATTATTGTGCTCCGGTCCTCAGCCTTTACTGAACTAACCTCAGTTATGTGGGCTTGGGCCTACGGGGATCCTTGGGCTGCTGGTCCTTCTAACTCCGTCCCCTAGTAGTTGGTTATTGGTTATTGATAGTTCATTTCCCTATCTACCCCCGTGCCCTCCTGCCCTTCGTTTTGGCTAAGAGGACATATAGGAACTTCAATGGTTTTATGCCACTTCAGTATGTCCTATATTGTTATTACTGATATCAACATTGGTTTATACATAATACTAATTTATTTTTTTCCTTTCAGCCTTTTTCATCCTCTTTTGTAAAGTTCCGATATTTCAAAAGCACCCAGGGCTGTGCTCTGCCACCAAAGGAAGGGGTAAGTAATCTTACCATATGACGTGGACACACACGCCAGCGGCAGTGGGTCAAACAGGCATGTATAAAACCCGGAAATCAGGCCTTGATCTCCAATAGTTGAAAAGATACTCTCAGCAATAGGATAAGCAGGCAAAACCAGAAGCAAGAAGGCGACCACGATCTCCTGATCTGTATGGTATCTTTAAGGATTTCCTCCAGCAGTGGGTAAAAGATGATCATAAAAGAAAAAAGGAAGCTTTCCACATGGCGTAGATCAAACAACGTAGGATTTAATGATATATAAAAAGTACAAACATCATTAAAGATGTGTACATATAAAATGTGAGCACAAAAGCTTCATAAAACAGGCACAGTGTCCTATGGGATTCAACTGGGGTATGAGCCTGCTCGCCCACACTGTGCTTTATATAATAAACAAAATAAAAAACTGATTAGACAGTAGTTGCCAATTAGATGCGGAATCATTATGGAGTGGGTGTATCCCCTCACATTGGCTAACCAATTACAGGAGAGCAGCGTCAGGATCACCAATTAGTCACCAGGACTTTTTTCAAACTGACCTTCCATAATGCATACATTCCAGTCAATAGTTGTCACCATGATTCATGGTTGAAGTCAGTGCCACATAGCCAACCACTGCACATTAGGCGAAACTGTACTAATATATCTGATTTCCACCATCAGGCTATAACCCTTAAGTCTAGGTTTGTAGAGAAAGGCTACAATCCTTTAACCATAGATGAAGAAATTAGCAAAGTGTTTTTGTTGGATAGAAGTACATTGATAAAAGAACAACCGAAACGCACACAGGATACAAAGTTTAAGGGGTCCTTTATAACTGAGTTTTCTGTACAACATAAACAAATAAAAGATATATTTAACCACCTCAATACAGGGCACTTAACCCCCTTCCTGCCCAGACCAATTTTCAGCTTTCAGCGCTCTCACACTTTGATTGACAATTACTCAGTCATGCAACACTGTACCAATATGAAATTTGCGTCCTTTTTTTTCACACAAATAGAGCTTTCTTTTGGTGGTATTTAATCACTAGTGGGTTTTTTATTTTTTTGTGCTATAAATACAAATTTTGTGAAAAAAATGCTTTTTTTTTGTTTCTGTAATAAAAATTTGCAAATTAGTAATTTTTCTTTATAAATTTTGGGCAAAATTTATACTGCTACATATTTTTGGTAAAAATAACCCAAATTAGTGTATATTATTTGGTCTTTGTTAAAGTTATAGAGTCTACAAACTATGGTGCCAATCACTGAAAATTGATCACATCTGATCACACCTGATGTACTGAAGGCCTATCTCATTTCTTGAGACACTAACAAGTCAGGAAAGTACAAATACCCCCCCAAATGACCCCTTTTTCGAAAGCAGACATCCCAAGGTATTAAGTAAGTAGCATGGTGAGTTTTTTAAGTTGTAATTTTTTCCCACAATTCTTTGCAAAATGAAGATTTTTATTTATTTATTTATTTTACAAAATTTTCATATTACCAGGTTATTTCTCTCACAGGGCATATGCATACAACAAATTACCAACCAAAAAACATTCTGCTACTCCTCCCGAGTATGGCAATACCACATGTGTGAGACTTTTACACAGCCTGGTCACATACAAAGGCCCAACATTGAAATGTTGAAACATTGAAAAGTACCTTCAGGCGTTCTAGGAGCATAAATTACACATCTCATTTCATTCCTACCTATCACAATTTCTGAAGGTCCTTGAGCACCAGGACAGTGGAATTACCCACAAAATGACCCTATTTTGGAAAGCAAACACCCCAACATATTTTCTATGAGGCATGGGCTGCAGATAGGTACTTGAGTACTCTGATGGACTGGACACTGGTACTCGGGTAACTTGATGAGCTGCAGATAGGTACTCGGGTACTCTGATGGGCTGGTGACAGGTACTTGGTTAATCTGATGGTATGGTGACAGGTAGTCAGGTACTCTGATGGGCTAGTGACAGGTACTCGGTTACTCTGATGGGCTGGTAACAGGTACTCGGGTACTCTGATGGGCTGGTGACAGGTACTCGGGTACTCTGATGGGCTGGTGATAGGTATTCTGATGGCCTGGTGACAGGTACTCAGGTACTCAGATGGACTGTGACAGGTACTCAGGTACTCGGTATTCATATGAACTGTGAGGTACTCAGGTACGAGATGTTAATCACCACGATCGGTGTGTAAGGAGGAGAACCCGGTAACATCTCGTTACAGCTCTGATTGGCTATGAAAGGATTACAGCCGATCACGTGGTAAACAGCCGCTGGGCCAATGGCGCCGGTGATGAGCAGTGTTCCCGGCAACAAACTGCCACTGATGTGCATGCGCAGCGTGCTCGCGATCGCACGCATGCGCCGTGCAAAGTGGGAGGTACCATCTGTGATTGGCCGTGACTTCATCGTGGCCGATCACGTGGTAAACAGCCATGCCCAATGGCTGTTCACCCCCCTCAGGCGCCCTGTTTAAATGGACGGAGGTCATATGACGTCCGCCCAGAACGAGAGCCGCGCTGCCCGGCCATCATATGACGGTGGGCGGGCAGCAAGCCGTTAACCATCATTGGAAGGTGCTGAAAAATGATCAAGTGCTGGGCCCCACACTCCCAGATCATGCTGGAGTCATTTATAGAGGAGCGCAGCTTTTAACCACTTGCCGACCGCCGCACGACGATGTACGTCGACAGAGCGGCACGGGCAGGCAAAAGGGCTTACCTGTACGTCCCTGCCTGCCCGCAGGTGGGGGGTCCGATCGGACCCCCCCCCGGTGCCTGCGGCGGTCGGCGAATGTCCCCCGGCGATCGGTGGTGAGGGGGAGGCCATCCATTCGTGGCCCCCCCCTCGCGATCGCTCCCAGCCAATGGGATCATTTCCCTGCCTCTGTATTGTACACAGAGGCAGAGGAAATGATGTCATCTCTCCTCGGCTCGGTATTTTCCGTTCCGGGCCGAGGAGAGAAGACTGAACTGTGAGTGCACAACACACACACACACAGTAGAACATGCCAGGCACACATTACACCCCGATCCCCCCCCCCGATCGCCCCCCGATCCCCCCCCGATCACCACCCCCGTCACAAACTGACACCAAGCAGGTTTTTTTTTTTTTTTTTTTCTGATTACTGTATTGGTGTCAGTTTGTGACAGTTAGTGTGTTAGGGCAGTGAGTGTTAGGCCCCCTTTAGGTCTAGGATACCCCCCTAACCCCCCCTAATAAAGTTTTAACCCCTTGATCACCCCCCGTCACCAGTGTTGCTAAGCGATCATTTTTCTGATCGCTGTATTAGTGTCGCTGGTGACGCTAGTTAGGGGTGTAAATATTTAGGTTCGCCGTCAGCGACAGGGACCCCCATATACTATCTAATAAATGTTTTAACCCCTTGCTTGCCCCCTAGTTAACCCTTTCACCACTGATCACTGTATAACCGTTACGGGTGACGCTGGTTAGTTTGTTTATTTTTTATAGTGTCAGGGCACCCGCTGTTTATTACCGAATAAAGGTTTAGCCCCCTGATCGCCCGGCGGTGATATGCGTCGCCCCAGGCAGCGTCAGATTAGCGCCAGTACCGCTAACACCCACGCACGCAGCATACGCCTCCCTTAGTGGTATAGTATCTGAACGGATCAATATCTGATCCAATCAGATCTATACTAGCGTCCCCAGCAGTTTAGGGTTCCCGAAAGCGCAGTGTTAGCGGGATAAGCCCAGATACCCGCTAGCACCTGCGTTTTGCCCCTCCGCCCGGCCCAGCCCAGCCCACCCAAGTGCAGTATCGATCGATCACTGTCACTTACAAAACACTAAACGCATAACTGCAGCGTTCGCATAGTCAGGCCTGATCCCTGCGATCGCTAACAGTTTTTTTGGTAGCGTTTTGGTGAACTGGCAAGCACCAGCCCCAGGCAGCGTCAGGTTAGCGCCAGTACCGCTAACACCCACGCACGCACCGTACACCTCCCTTAGTGGTATAGTATCTGAACGGATCAATATCTGATCCGATCAGATCTATACTAGCGTCCCCAGCAGTTTAGGGTTCCCAAACACGCAGTGTTAGCGGGATCAGCCCAGATACCTGCTAGCACCTGCGTTTTGCCCCTCCGCCCGGCCCAGCCCAGCCCACCCAAGTGCAGTATCGATCGATCACTGTCACTTACAAAACACTAAACGCATAACTGCAGCGTTTGCAGAGTCAGGCCTGATCCCTGCGATCGCTAACAGTTTTTTTGGTAGCGTTTTGGTGAACTGGCAAGCACCAGCGGCCTAGTACACCCCGGTCGTAGTCAAACCAGCACTGCAGTAACACTTGGTGACGTGGCGAGTCCCATAAGTGCAGTTCAAGCTGGTGAGGTGGCAAGCACAAGTAGTGTCCCGCTGCCACCAAAAAGACAAACACAGGCCCGTCGTGCCCATAGTGCCCTTCCTGCTGCATTCGCCAATCCTAATTGGGAACCCACCGCTTCTGCAGCGCCCGTACTTCCCCCATTCACATCCCCAACCAAATGCAGTCGGCTGCATGAGAGGCATTTTCTTTATGTCCTCCCGAGTACCCCTACCCAGCGAACCCCCCCAAAAAAGATGTCGTGTCTGCAGCAAGCGTGGATATAGGCGTGACACCCGCTATTATTGTCCCTCCTGTCCTGACAATCCTGGTCTTTGCATTGGTGAATGTTTTGAACGCTACCATTCACTAGTTGAGTATTAGCGTAGGGTACAGCATTGCACATACTAGGCACACTTTCACAGGGTCTCCCAAGATGCCATCGCATTTTGAGAGACCCGAACCTGGAACCGGTTACAGTTATAAAAGTTAGTTACAAAAAAAAGTGTAAAAAAAAAACACACATACAAAAATATAAAAAAAAAAAAAAAAAAAGTTGTCGTTTTATTGTTCTTTCTCTCTCTATTCTCTCTCTCTATTGTTCTGCTCTTTTTTACTGTATTCTATTCTGCAATGTTTTATTGTTATTATGTTTTATCATGTTTGCTTTTCAGGTATGCAATTTTTTATACCTTACCGTTTACTGTGCTTTATTGTTAACCATTTTTTTGTCTTCAGGTACGCCATTCACGACTTTGAGTGGTTATACCAGAATGATGCCTGCAGGTTTAGGTATCATCTTGGTATCATTCTTTTCAGCCAGCGGTCGGCTTTCATGTAAAAGCAATCCTAGCGGCTAATTAGCCTCTAGACTGCTTTTACAAGCAGTGGGAGGGAATGCCCCCCCCCCCAACGTCTTCCGTGTTTTTCTCTGGCTCTCCTGTCTCAACAGGGAACCTGAAAATGCAGCCGGTGATTCAGCCAGCTGACCATAGAGCTGATCAGAGACCAGAGTGGCTCCAAACATCTCTATGGCCTAAGAAACCGGAAGCTACGAGCATTTTATGACTTAGATTTCGCCGGATGTAAACTGCGCCATTGGGAAATTGGGAAAGCATTTTATCACACCGATCTTGGTGTGGTCAGATGCTTTGAGGGCAGAGGAGAAATCTAGGGTCTAATAGACCCCAATTTTTGCAAAAAAGAGTACCTGTCACTACCTATTGCTATGATAGGGGATATTTACATTCCCTGAGATAACAATAAAAATGATTTAAAAAAAAAAATGAAAGGAAAAGTTTAAAAATAAGATAAAAAAATAATAATAATAAAGAAAAAAAAAAAAAAAAAAAAAAAAGCACCCCTGTCCCCCCTGCTCTCGCGCTAAGGCGAACGCAAGCGTCGGTCTGGCGTCAAATGTAAACAGCAATTGCACCATGCATGTGAAGTATCGCCGCGAAGGTCAGATCGAGGGCAGTAAGTTTAGCAGTAGACCTCCTCTGTAAATCTAAAGTGGTAACCTGTAAAGGCTTTTAAAGGCTTTTAAAAATGTATTTAGTTTGTCGCCACTGCACGTTTGTGCGCAATTTTAAAGCATGTCATGTTTGGTATCCATGTACTCGGCCTAAGATCATCTTTTTTATTTCATCAAACATTTGGGCAATATAGTGTGTTTTAGTGCATTAAAATGTAAAAAAGTGTGTTTTTTCCCCAAAAAATGCGTTTGAAAAATCGCTGCGCAAATACTGTGTGAAAAAAAAATGAAACACCCACCATTTTAATCTGTAGGGCATTTGCTTTAAAAAATATATATAATGTTTGGGGGTTCAAAGTAATTTTCTTGCAAAAAAAAAATATTTTTTTATGTAAACAATAAGTGTCAGAAAGGGCTTTGTCTTCAAGTGGTTAGAAGAGTGGGTAATGTGTGACATAAGCTTCTAGATGTTGTGCATAAAATGCCAGGACAGTTCAAAACCCCCCCAAATGACCCCATTTTGGAAAGTAGACACCCCAAGCTATTTGCTGAGAGTCATGTTGAGTCCATGGAATAATTTATATTGTGACACAAGTTGCGGGAAAGAGAAAATTTTTTATTTTTTTTTGCGCAAAGTTGTCACTAAATGATATATTGCTCAAACATGCCATGGGAATATGTGAAATTACACCCCAAAATACATTCTGTTGCTTCTCCTGAGTACGGGGATACCACATGTGTGAGACTTTTTGGGAGCCTAGCCGCGTACGGAACCCCGAAAACCAAGCACCGCCTTCAGGCTTTCTAAGGGCGTAAATTTTTGATTTCACTCTTCACTGCCTATCACAGTTTCGGAGGCCATGGAATGCCCAGGTGGCAAAAAAAAAACCCAAATGACCCCATTTTGGAAAGTAGACACCCCAAGCTATTTGATGAGAGGTATAGTGAGTATTTTGCAGACCTCACTTTTTGTCACAAAGTTTTGAAAATTGAAAAAAGAAAAAAAAAATTTTTTTTTCTCGTCTTTCTTTATTTTCAAAAACAAATGAGAGCTGCAAAATACTCACCATGCCTCTCAGCAAATAGCTTGGGGTGTCTACTTTCCAAAATGGGGTCATTTGGGGGGGGGGTTTGTGCCACCTGGGCATTCCATGGCCTCCGAAACTGTGATAGGCAGTGAGGAGTAAAATCAAAAATGTACGCCCTTAGAAATCCTGAAGGCAGTGATTGGTTTTCGGGGTCCTGTACGCGGCTAGGCTCCCAAAAAGTCCCACACATGTGGTATCCCCATACTCAGGAGAAGCAGCTAAATGTATTTTGGGGTGCAATTCCACATATGCCCATGGCCTGTGTGAGCAATATATCATTTAGTGACAACTTTGTGCAAAAAAAAAAAAAAAAATTTGTCACTTTCCCGCAACTTGTGTCAAAATATAAAACATTCCATGGACTCAACATGCCTCAAAGCAAATAGCTTGGGGTGTCTACTTTCCAAAATGGGGTCATTTGGGGGGGTTTTATGTCATCTGGGAATTTTATGGCCTTCAAAACGGTGATAGGTAGTGAGGAGTAAAATCAAAAATGTACGCCCTTAGAAATCCTGAAGGCAGTGATTGGTTTTCGGGGCCCCGTACGCGGCTAGGCTCCCAAAAAGTCCCACACATGTGGTATCCCCGTACTCAGGAGAAGCAGCTAAATGTATTTTGGGGTGCAATTCCACATATGCCCATGGCCTGTGTGAGCAATATATCATTTAGTGACAACTTTTTGTAATTTTTTTTTTTTTTTTTGTCATTATTCAATCACTTGGGACAAAAAAAATGAATATTCAATGGGCTCAACATGCCTCTCAGCAAATTCCTTGGGGTGTCTACTTTCCAAAATGGGGTCATTTGTGGGGGTTTTGTACTGCCCTGCCATTTTAGCACCTCAAGAAACGACATAGGCAGTCATAAATTAAAGGCTGTGTAAATTCCAGAAAATGTACCCTAGTTTGTAGACGCTATAACTTTTGCGCAAACCAATAAATATACACTTATTGACATTTTTTTTACCAAAGACATGTGGCCGAATACATTTTGGCCTAAATGTATGACTAAAATTGAGTTTATTGGATTTTTTTTAGAACAAAAAGTAGAAAATATCATTTTTTTTCAAAATTATCGGTCTTTTTCCGTGTATAGCGCAAAAAATAAAAACGGCAGAGGTGATCAAATACCATCAAAAGAAAGCTCTATTTGTGGGAAGAAAAGGACGCAAATTTCGTTTGGGTACAGCATTGCATGACCGCGCAATTAGCAGTTAAAGCGACGCAGTGCTGAATTGTAAAAAGTGCTCTGGTCAGGAAGGGGGTAAAACCTTCCGGGGCTGAAGTGGTTAAAGTGGATAGATTACCCCAAATGTTATCGATCCCCCCGATAAGAGCTTTGTTTTTTCATAATCTTAAATCCGTGTCGTAAATGTAATGTATGTATGCATAATATGCGGTAGGAGAAAATATGAGTCCTTCGTGTCTACTCCCACTTCTATAACATATGAAATGAAACACTTTACCACCTGTGCTACTCATATCTAATTACTTGCCCTTGCAAAAAGCAGTACATTGGACGTACTATTAGAACATTCTCTGTGAGGGTGAATGAACACATTGCTAGCATTAAAAAAGGTTGCATCAATCATAGCGTACCCAGACATTATCTTCACCATCACAATAAGAATCCGTTAGGCATCACATTTCAGATTATAGACAAATTTGTCCCTTACTGGAGAGGAGAGTCCTCCCTACGGGGGGGTATCACGTCTGGAAACATTCTGGATTTACTAGCTCAAATCATATTCGCCTTTTGGATTGATATATGTTTTAATCTTAACTACAGTCATGTCCCTGCATCATTTGGATGAATACTGTAATTGGTAATTTTTTCTACCTTGCATCTTCTGCATGGTTGCCGATGTTTATTATGCCCACATTTGTTTTCAGCACAGTGGCATGTGTTGATCATTTGGGACAGTGTAATTGACCTTTCTGATCCATTTCTGTGTTCCAACTTACGTGGGTGAAGTCCCGATGTTCATGGGCTACGATGCTGTGACCATTTTCCCATTGTGCCTCATCATGTGTCTTATGACATGTTGGGGGTCATGTGATCATGGCCACAGCGAGCGATGCCCATTACAACATTGCTATGGTAACAAGGCATGCTTTATGACCTCACCGCGGCAGTAACGTCACTCTTGTGCTGTGCTTCCGTAATTGGCTGACAGAGGCGAGGTGAAAGGCGCACGCTGGATGTCCCACTGTGGCGGTGACGCTACTCTCACGCTTCGCTTTCACAATTGGTTAGCGGAGGTTAGGTGAGAGGCGCACATTGGACTTCTTGATGACGTAACATCCATCATAATATTGTTGTTGTAACATGGTGCACCCTGCAATCTCACGGCGGCAAGGACGTGACACCCACACTGCACTTCAACTATTGGTTAGTGGAAGCGAGGCGTGGGACGCACGCTGGATGCCGTGATGACGTGATCCCGATGCTGCGCTCCTGTGATTGGTTACCCAAAGCGAGGGGATACACGCACGCCATTCACCATAATGATTCCACACCTAATTGACAATTACTGCCTAATCAGTTTTTTATTCTGTTTATTATATAAAGTGCGGCGTGGGCGAGCAGGCTCATACCCCAGTTGAAGTCCCATAGGACAAAATGCGTCAGTTCTTGCCTGCCAAGCTCTGCACACTGTGCCTGTTTTATGAAGTTTTTGTGATCACATTTTATATATACACATCTTCAATGATGTTTGTACTTTTTATATATCATTAAATCCTACATTGTTTGATCTACGCCACGTGGAAGCCTTCCTTTTTTCCTTTATTCCTTTATTTCCTTAAGGAACTCGGGTACTCTGATGGGCTGGAGACAGGTATTCTTATGGCCTGGTGACAGGTACTCAGGTACTCAGATGGACTGTGACAGGTACTCAGGTACTCGGTATTCATATAAACTGTGACAGGTACTCAGGTACGAGATGTTAATCACCACGATCGGTGTGTGAGGAGGAGAACCCGGTAACATCTCGTTACAGCTCTGTGTTTACATTTAGTGATTGGCTGTGAAAGGATCACAGCCGATCACGTGGAAGCCTTCCTTTTTTCCTTTATGATCATCTTTTACAAACTGCTGGAGGAAATCCTTAAAGATACCATACAGATCAGGAGATTGTGGTCACCTTCTTGCTTCTGGTTTTGCCTACTCATCTTATTGCTGAGAATCAGGAGATCATGCTCGTCTTCTTGTTTCCGGTTTGGCTTGCTTATCCTATTATCTTTTCAACTTTTGGAGATCGTGGCCTGATTTCCGGGTTTTCATACATGCCTGTTTGACCCACCGCCGCTGGCATGTGTGTCCACGTCCTATTGTAAGAGTACCTACCCTTTTCTTTGGTGGCGGAGCACAGCCCTGGGTGCTTTTAATATTTTGGAACTCTACCATCTTTGTGTTGTGAGATCCATTCGATTTTCATGTTATCATGGGCTATTCAGGAGGAGTACAACATGATACTCATCATTGATGGACTTAATATTGTGCCGATATGTACCGAGATTTAATTATCTACTGACATCACACTTTATTTTGTATATTGTTTTTTTCACATACATCACATACATCTCTTCATTTTACCTTTTATTTGTTTGTTTATATGAAGTCACTTGATTCTTAGGTGTTATTTGTATTAAGGTTACTATTAATAGCACTGAATTGAATGATTAATGCACATTTTGTTTTCCCGAAAACATTACAGTTTAATTACTGTTGTATATGTTCACTTAGTACTCAATTTATTTTTTGGGTATACTTGTATTTGTAGCGCTGCACTTTTTATCATATTTTTTTACTTACAATTAGTCTTATTGTTGGTGCTGGCAGCTTACACACCATTCTCACTAGTAGCGCAGTAATTTTCCTCCATTTCTACTACCAACAAATTAGGCTAGTGATAAAACAATGGAAAAAGCATCATATTTCCCTACTGGGTGGAATTACATCTGTTAAAATGTCCATTCTTCCTAAAATTCTGTATTTATTTCAAATGCTACCTATCCCTGTGCCTACTACACATCTTAAACAGTTGCAAACAGACCCCTTAAATTTAGTATTTTAATTATAGGCACCATAGAATACCTCGCACAGTCCTTATGGCCTCACACAGCGATGGTGACCTTGCGTTTCCAAATCTTTTGAAGTACTATCAAGCGGCCCAAGTTCATGCAGTTGCCTTATGGTCTACGGAACATGCCTATAACAAATGGACGGAAATAGAAAAACTCTGGCTAGCACCCGTCTGTTCCAAATAATCTTCTATGGAATGCGAATGCGGATGTAGATCCCAATAGATTGTTGAGTGCAATGGCTCAGCTTAGGACTATGTGGCGTTAACTGTCCCATCAACATGCCCTTAAATCTGAGGCTTCATTGCTAACTGCTTTTCTGTATAATCCTAAAGTACCATTTGATGCACTTCGGGACAGATTTGACCTACCTCGCCAGGTGTTTTATGGGTACTTGCAGATGTGCCATTATGCCCAGGCCATCACTACAACTGCAATTTACCCCCTTGTCCCCCTTTGAGAGAACAATTTTGGAGGGTACATCACAGAAAGGCCTAATTTCATATCTATCTATCTATCTATCTATCTATCTATCTATCTATCTATCTATCTATCTATCTATCTATCTATCTATCTATCTATCTATATATATACACAGTGGGGACGGAAAGTATTCAGACCCCCTTAAATTTTTCACTCTTTGTTATATTGCAGCCATTTGCTAAAATCATTTAAGTTCATTTTTTCCTCATTAATGTACACACAGCACCCCATATTGACAGAAAAACACAGAATTGTTGACATTTTTGCAGATTTATTAAAAAAGAACAACTGAAATATCACATGGTCCTAAGTATTCAGACCCTTTGCTGTGACACTCATATATTTAACTCAGGTGCTGTCCATTTCTTATGATCATCCTTGAGATGGTTCTACACCTTCTTTTGAGTCCAGCTGTGTTTGATTATACTGATTGGACTTGATTAGGAAAGCCACACACCTGTCTATATAAGACCTTACAGCTCACTGTGCATGTCAGAGCAAATGAGAATCATGAGGTCAAAGGAACTGCCTGAAGAGCTCAGAGACAAAATTGTGGCAAGGCACAGATCTGGCCAAGGTTACAAAAAAAATTCTGCTGCACTTAAGGTTCCTAAGAGCACAGTGGCCTCATTAATCCTTAAATTAGGACGTTTGGGATGACCAGAACCCTTCCTAGAGCTGGCCGTCTGGCCAAACTGAGCTGTCGGGGGAGAAGAGCCTTGGTGAGAGAGGTAAAGAAGAACCCAAAGATCACTGTGGCTGAGTTCCAGAGATGCAGTCGGGAGATGGGAGAAAGTTGTAGAAAGTCAACCCTCACTGCAGCCCTCCACTAGTCGGAGCTTTATGGCAGAGTGGCTCGACGGAAGCCTCTCCTCAGTGCAAGACACATGAAAGCCAGCATGGAGTTTGCTAAAAAACACCTGAAGGACTCAAAGATGGTGAGAAATAAAACTTTTTGGCACTAATTCTAAGTGGTATGTGTGGAGAAAACCAGGCACTGATCATCACCTGTCCAATACAGTCCCAACAGTGAAGCATGGTGGTGGCAGCATCGTGCTGTGGGGGTGTTTTTTAACTGCAGGGACAGGACAACTGGTTGCAATCGAGGGAAACATGAATGTGGCCAAGTACAGTGAGATCCTGGACAAAAACCTTCTCCAGAGTGCTCAGGACCTCAGACTGGGCCGAAGGTTTACCTTCCAACAAGACAATGACCCTAAGCACACAGCTAAAATAATGAAGGAGTGCCTTCACAACAACTCCGTGACTGTTCTTGAATGGCCCAGCCAGAGCCCTGACTTAAACCCAATTGAGCATCTCTGGAGAGACCTAAAAATGGCTGTCCACCAACGTTTACCATCCAACCTGAGAGAACTGGAGAGGATCTGCAAGGAGGAATGGCAGAGGATCCCCAAATCCAGGTGTGAAAAACTTGTTGCATCTTTCCCAAAAAGACTCATGGCTGTATTAGATCAAAAGGGTGCTTCTACTAAATACTGAGCAAAGGGTCTGAATACTTAGGACCATGTGATATTTTCTTTTTTCTTTTTTAATAAATCTGCAAAAATGTCAAAAATTCTGTGTTTTTCTGTCAATATGGGGTGCTGTGTGTACATTAATGAGGAAAAAAATTAACGTAAATGATTTTAGCAAATGGCTGCAATATGACAAAGAGTGAAAAATGTAAGGGGGTCTGAATACTTTCCGTCTCCACTGTATATAAAATACTGAATGCATATCCCATGCAGGATTGGGGTAAACATTCTTATATGATCCAATGGGAGAAGGTATTTGGGTAGGAGATTTCCTTGGAAGCATGACAGGTAATCTGGTCTTAGGCATCCAAAAGTTCCTTTTATACGCTTTATAAAGAAAATGCATACAAAATACTCTACTTTTGGTACCTGACATCAGATGTGCTCCATGCTATTTACCCTGCCAGCTCCGATCACTGCTGGCATTGCCAGCGTTATAGGGGCACCCTCCTTTATATCTATTGGAGCTGTCCTGCACTTACCCCTTTTTGGAAATCCATACAAAACTTGCTTGGCCGCATCTTTGGGTTGCCTATTCCATTTACTCCCAAATTTTTCCTATTTAGCCTGTCTTCACTGAACTTAGCTAAGCCATACAAAAACTGCTACGCCATGTGCTTACTGCTGCCAGATGCCTTGTAGCGCTTAATTGGAAAAAGCCTATCCCCCATCTCCTCAACTGCTTTGTATGCTAGAATTAAAGATGTAGAATTAATGGAGAAATTGACAGCTAGAATCCATGATAAATTGGAGACCCATAATCTCATCTGGCAACTATGGCATCTTAAGGAAGATCCGCCTTGATGGAATCCCCCTGTATTTGCCCTCCTCTTGATAGTTGGGAGGTTACTGAGGAATTGGAACACTTTGGTAGTCCTCTTTCCCTTTACTTTATTCTTCCCTCTTTTTTCCTCTTTTTTCTAGTCTGTCTGGTTCTCTTTATTTGATTTTTTAACTATGGGATAGTTTGCACTAAAATATATAGGCTACAATGATGCTATAGTACAGAGAGTGTTACTGATATTTTAAATGCTACATACACTGCTCATTATTAGTTGTTAATTCTTTTTTTATATACAGTAGCTATTAATGGCCCCTACTGAGGCACATTTCTGCTGTCTAGGCCTTTTCTCTTGTTTTATTGATGCCCTCTAAATTGTTACATGTTCTTTTATGGTGTGCTAAGATTGTGAACTGTTTGACTTAAGTACAGTGCATGTATCTTTTTATATTTTCTTTATATAATTTTAAAACATTCAATACAAATTGTTATTATAAAAAAAAAAAAAACAGACGGATGGGGATCCATGATGGGGATCAGATCAAGTGACAGCTGGATGGAAATGGACAGGTGGTCCATTTCCATTAGACAGCCCCATAGAGAACAGTGGGCTGTGTCCGTGTCAGAGCGGATATGGACCAGTCATCCGCCTACTCAGCAGAAATCAGCGGAGAGATCTGATGGCGGACTCTGCCAGTGTGAAAGAGGCCTTAAAAGTTTGTAATGTTGGAGGCAATGGGCTTCCTGGTCTTGTGATCACTGTGATTGGCTGTCGCAGTTTGTGTAAACAAGAGCCCGGGATTAAGGCAGGGTCCCTGCAATATAATTAACAGACCAAAAGGGACCAAATAAAATAAGTTCCTTGTTAGAGTTTGCATACACTTTTAGCCAGCTGTATTCCTCCCTGAAGTCTACATAAAGTGCTTGCTATTAAGATACAACTCAAAATGTGAGCCCAATAGCCGTTCATCTCCTACTATAACTGGGAATACCAGAAGAGTGAGTGGTTCCTGAGAACATTAGTTTATGCAAACAGACTAAACAGATGCAGCTTTCCAAAGGGTTAGTAAGTACAATTTATCCATGCAAGCAAGGTGTTACATGACTTAACTGGGCTGGAATTTTACAGTTACACTTTTACAGTCTCGAGTGCATTTATAGATCCACTTTCTTTTATTTTTATAGTGGGACTTAATTCACATTTTGCACTACTAAAGATGAGTTCTGCAAGGCTTAGACATATGCTACGAAATATCAAGGGAAGGTTCTGTAGAGATCACCAAATGATTAAAATCAAACATAAATACCAGAGCCATCAATAAGCATTTAGTCTGATGATCTCTGCACGCCTCACTGCTCCAAAACTGCCTTTGACCTTCTCATTCTTGTGGACCAGCCAGTACCAAAGCCCAGGAGCCCACTCACACTCCAGGCTACTTTCCAAGCCACACACCAATGACATCATGGAAATCCAGTTAACTTTATTGAACAGGCTAAACAGCACACACTGTGGACCTTCCACCTGAGGCCACTCCTCTACAATTAAGCCCTGTCATGGGCAAAATGCATTAGTGGGTGGCCTCAGGTAAAAGGTCTGCTGTGTGTGCTGTTCAATAAAGTAAACTGGATATCCAAAATGTCATTGGTGTGCGGCTTGTTTATTTGATTTGAAGCATTTTTCTGCTTATTAACACTGCACACCAGGCAGGTAGAACAATACCACCAATAAATCAGCTGACTGTACTCCTTAAAGGTAACCCTAAAAATAAACTTCTGTTATTTACTCCCTTTTAGTCTGATAAATATACCATTAAAGGTGCTTTGTTATGACTAAACAAAAAGTGTAGAAAAACACCTGTTAATCCTGACAGAAATCCAGTGATCTCTTTACTTCAGCCAAGCAAACAGAATCTTTACACACTGAAGCAGGAAAAAAAGTCTATAAAGGGTTGACTTTTTGTATTTATTGCTGAAGCAACTTGGATAGGGTTCAGGGAGCTGTAGGATGCTTTATATTGTTAACTGGAACAGCTGAGGACACTATCCCTTCTAGTAGCTCTGCTGAACAGTCCCTTAAGCAGTAGGAAATTAAAGGAGAAGTCCAGCCAAAGCTCGTTTGGCTGGGCTTCTCCTATGAATCACAGAAGTGCAATTCGTTTTGCATCCTGTGACCCGTTTTCAGCAGAGAGCGGACTGAAGTCCG
Organism: Lithobates clamitans; assembly: GCA_037952925.1. Classification (NCBI taxonomy): domain Eukaryota; kingdom Metazoa; phylum Chordata; class Amphibia; order Anura; family Ranidae; genus Lithobates; species Lithobates clamitans. The sequence goes on along the minus strand of JBBGZY010000292.1, from coordinate 5,930,881 downwards.
CTCTCTGCTGACATCATGGATATCAGTCCAGGCACCACATCATCCTGACAATGGGAGTCTGGATCTGCCAGGTGCCTGGACTGACACCCATCTCAGCCTTTCAGCGAGCCACTGAGAGCCTAAGATGGCCCGCTCCCCACCCCTCCACAGCTCAGCGCTCCAATGAGCAAGGAGGGAGAAGAACAGAGAGCTGTGACTAATAGTCTACAGCTCTCTGCTCATGGAGCTGTGAAAAACGAGTTATAGGCGGTGTTGGATCGCTCGGTTTTCAGTGCAGAGACCCCCAGAAGTGCAGTGCAGAGACCCCCATCGTACACATGCTGCATCCACCTAGGTAAGTATAAATCTAAAAAAAAAATGAAACCCATATTTCTCATTTAAGTGGGCAGTACTGGAGCACCAGTATCAATGACTCAGGTCAGACAAATCTTGCAGTTTATGTAGCTGCAGGGGTCTAAAAGCTAACAGTAACTAATATCCTCTCCCCCTCTGGGCCAGTACTCACAGTGTACTTCTGGTAAAGAATCCACTGTGATTCCAGTAAACAGGCTCTCCCTGTGTCCTCCCAGGGCAGGTTTTCAGTGTGGTACCACTCTTGGCCCCTGAAAGATTGGTGGCTGAGCAGACCCTTTGGGCAATGGCTGGGATCCTGAGAAGCAGGGTGGGCCTCCAGCTATGCAGGCAGGAAGGCAGGCAGCTCTCCCTGCCTGGGAGCTTATCCTTATAAGGATTGGCTGGGGCCGAATAAATAATCAGACTGCTCTCCCACCCATTATGCCCTGGAAAGCACAGAGAAACTCACAACAATCACACACACAGCTCTGCTGGTAACAGGAGAGCAACACCAAATTTTCCTGTACAACCCCCCTAGTAGCCTGGCAGGAGGGTGATATATGCCCTATAATGTCAAAAGTATTGGGACGCCTGCCTTTACATGTACATGAACTTTAATGGCAACCCAGTCTTAGTCCATAGGGTTCTATATTGAGTTAGCCTACCCTTTGCAGCTATAACAGCTTCAACTCTTCTGGGAAGGCTGACCACAAGGTTTAGGAGTGTGTCTATGGGAATGCTTAACCATTCTGTGAGGTGAGGCACTGATGTTGGACAAGAAGGCCTGGCTCGCCGTCTCTGCTCTAATTCATTTCAAAGGTGTTCTATCGGGTTGAGATCAGGACTCTGTGCAGACCAGTCAAGTTCCTCCACCCCAAATTCCCTCATCCATGTCTTTATGGACCTTGCTTTGTGCACTGGTACGTAGTCATGTTAGAACAGGAAGGGGACATCCCAAAACTGTTCCCACAAAGTTGGGAGCATGAAATTGTCCAAAATGTCTTAGTATGCTGACACCTTAAGAGTTCCCTTCACTGGAACTAAGGGACCAAGCCCAACCCCTGAAAAACAACCCTACACCATAATCCTCCCTCCACCAAATGATTTGGACCAATGCACAAAGCAAGCAATCCAATACTGGTAGCTTTCTGAAAGGAGATGGGAGCAAAGGGAATCATTTCATTAGTGTGGTGATGCTCCATAATCTATATTTAAAGCAAAATAGTTTTTTTACCATCTGAGTCCCAATGAGGAGATTTTCTTTCACTTCCAGTCTCAAGACAGGAAGACGCAGCAGGAAGTTGGAGAAATGAGGAAATGTCTAGGGAAGTTCTCTCTTGTCACTGGAACAGATATCTCCTTTAGAAAATGTCCTCTCTATTCCTTTTATAGTGACTCAGAATTTCAGTTTTCTGCTTACTTTCAGTCTCAATGACAATAATCACGGGGACAAATGGAGAAGGTGAATCTTGCCAGAGGATTCACTGACAGCAAAAAAAAAAACCTGGCAGAGGCTGCAATCCTTCCCTGCTCTATTGAACTCTGGGAAAAAAACATTACTTTAGATATACAAATTAATGATATGGGTGGGTGACAATAATAAGGATGAGAAAATGGGCACCAACATCCCTGTAGATAATTGTAAAAAAGGGGAGATTGTTTAGCGGAACTTTAAAGGTGCCAACGAAGAAAAAACAAAGAATTATAATCCATACTGGGTATAGAAATTGAAAGTTTATTATTGTTATATACAGAATATAATAAAAGGTTTGGTATAAGTTATGTGCACAAATACAGGGTTACATCAAAAATTCAAAGTAGATGACAAGTAAAATCACTCTGAGATGACGTTGGAGTGATGATCCCGACATGTTTCGCCCCTCTGGGCTCATCAGGGGATAATTCAAAGACAGTTACATGTAACACTGCATAAAACCAAACCAAAGTTAGAACCATTGCATGGACTAGAAATACAACAATAGAAAGAATTATAATAATGATGGAAAAGATGTGTTGAAATGGGCTGTTGACTAACATGCTCATCATCAAACGCTCACCCAAATGAAGATCTTATAGTTGTGACTCAGGGTCAAGTCACGAAAAACCGTCAATGGATAGTGCACATGGAAAGATGCCAGTTGAGATTTGAAGAAAGTTGAAGGCTGAACAACCACTATATTGTAGGCTAGACTTCAGCCTTCAACATCTTTATTTGGGTGAGCGTTTGATGATGAGCATGTTAGTCAACAGCCCATTTCAACACATCATTTCCATCATTTTTCTAATTCTTTCTACTGTTGTATTTCTAGTCCATGTAATGATTCTAACTTTGGTTTGGTTTTATGCAGTGTTACATGTAACTGTGTTTGAATTATCCCCTGATGAGCCCAGAGGGGCGAAACATGTCAGTATCATCACTCCAACGTCATCTCAGAGTGATTTTACTTGTCATCTACTTTGAATTTTTGATGTAACCCTGTATTTGTGCACATAACTTATGCCAAACCTTTTATTATGTTCTGTATATAACAATAATAAACTTTCAATTTCTATACACAGTATGGATTATAATTCTTTGTTTTTTCTTCGTTGGCACCTTTAAAGTCCCACTAAACAATCTCCCCTTTTTTACAATCACTTTAGATCTACATTGTCTAATCAGCAAGCTGGAACAGTTGGTGACTAAGTTGTACTGTTTAAGAGTAGCAGAGAAAACTGAAATTTAAAGACCTGACTTAAGACTGGCTAAATCTAAATCTTTTGGGAGCTAAGACAGATGACAAATATCTATTTTGCTGTTTTCCTAGGTTTAAAGCTGTTAACCATGAAATGTCAATTGTTCTATTGCTCTATTTCAGGGGTGTCCAAACTTTTTTCATAGAGGGCCAGATTTGATGAAGTGAACAGGGCCAACCATTTTGCCTGACATTCTTTGAACCATTAAAATTCGGTCTAAGTGTGTTCGGTTGAGCACTAATACACTGCCAAACAAGAATTCTCTTGCCTTTGTGGCTGTGTGTGAGTAAAGAGATGAGCTCAGGCGTGTTATTTGGATATACTGTATTTATGGGCGTATAAACATGCACCTTCACTTTAAGAGGGAAGTTTCAGAAATAAACTTAAATTTTAAATAAAGAACTGTGAAGCAAAATAAGGGTCAGTGCCCATCTGCAGACCCCCAATTGCCATGAATGCAGCACCCCCAATCGCCAGGAATGCAGAATTCACCATTGCTAGAAATGCAGCACCCACCATTGCTCAGAATGCACCCACCTTTGCCAGGAATACACCCACCATTACCATGAATGTATTCACCATTGCCAGGAATGCAGCACTGACCATTGCCAGGAATGCACTCACCATTGCAAGAAATGCAGCACCCATCATTGCCAGGAATGCACTCACCATTGCAAGAAATGCAGCACCCATCACTGCCAGGAATGCACTCACCATTGCCAGGAATGCAGCACCCATCATTACCAGGAATGCACTCACCATTGCAAGAAATACAGCACTGACCATTGCCAGCAATGCACTCACCATTGCCATCAGTGCAGCCTTGGAGAGGGGACATGGAGGGGGCAGGAAGAGCGCCAAAGATATCCTACAGGAGAATCTCCTGTTTACACAGCGGCCTCTTTAAGTGAAAGTCCTGCCTCCTTTGATGGACAGAACAGTCGTCCAATGGCAGCGCCGGAGACGGGACTTCCTATTACAGAGGCTGCCATGTAAACAAGAAATACTTCTCCTGTGTGCACGGCACTCATTCCGCCTCCTCCCTCCGAGCCAGCCAGACTTTATATCTTTTGTGGCCCCCAGCACTGGGAGATCGTCAGGGGCCACAAAAGATATCTATGTTTAGAAAACCGGACCGCGGGTCGGACTTTGGACACGCCTGCTCTATTTACTTAAAAGCACAATTACATTTTTTTTGACTAAACTAAAATCCACAGATCATGTAAAGAGAATCAAGATACAACTTGAATCATGTATCCCCAATAATCAAACTGCACTGATTGTGCTGCAAAACATAATAAAACTCGTTGGCCTGTCTCAGTTCATGAAATACTGTGAATAAATAATAAAGCCTCACACAACTGTGAGTGACGGAACAGAATTTTGCAGCCCCACAACATGGTCTTGACACATGCTACTCTGCTGATGCCCAAATTGTCCATGTCTCCTTCAAAAGATAATTTTTGAGAAGAATCCAAGCAGAGCCATGTATCAGTTTATGTACCTTAGAGCAGTGGTTCTCAACTCCTGTCCTTAGGACCCACTAACAGGCCAGATTTTGAGTATTACCTTGGTGCAGACTAGAATACTGCAAACACTGAGCAGCAAATTATATCACCTGTGATGTATTTCAGTTATCTTGAAAACCTGGCCTGTTAGTGGGTCCTGAGGACAGGAGTTGAGAACTACTGCCTTAGGGCAGTGATGGCGAACCTTGGCACCCCAGATGTTTTGGAACTACATTTCCCATGATGCCCAACTACACTGCAAAGTGCATGAGCATTATAGTTCCAAAACATCTGGGGTGCCAAGGTTCACCATCACTGCCTTAGAGGAACAAAAAGATTGCCAAACCGTGCACTGGAGAGGTGTGGCATAGAAGGTCATACTTGGCAAAGGGAGAGATTTTTCCTCTGAAGGCACTGAGTGTAAAAAAGATCCAGTGTGGGATTGAAACCTATCTCACTGAAACCTGAACAATGTGGGTAAAGGTATGCTTTAACAGTAAATACATCATACACCATTATTCACATTATGACCACCCCCCATAGCCTGTCAAGGCATGGACTCAACTAGACCTCTGAAGGTATGCTGTGGTATCTGACACCAAGCCATTAGTAGCAGATCCTTTATGCTCTGTAAGTTGCAAGGTGGGGCCTCCATGGATCAGAGTTGTTTTTCCAGCACATCCCACAGATGCTTAATTGGATTGAGATATGGAAAATTTGGAGGGCAAGTCATCACCTCAAACCCATTGTTGTGTTCCTCAATCGATTCTTGAATTAATCAGAGCAGACCACCTTCTTCCGTTGCTTCGTGGTCCAGTTATGATGCTCACATGCCCATTGTAAGCACTTATGGCTGTGGACTCAGGTCAGCATGAGCACCCTGGCTGGTTTGTCGCTATGCAGCCCCATACACAATAAACTGTGCTGCACAAAAGGTCCGGTACGGGGGGGGGGGGGGCGAAAGGGGGCAGATGCCCTGGGCAGTACCATTTACTGGAGGAAGGGGGGCGCAGGTGAAGGTTCGGCAGTGTGCTTCTAAAATTTGGCTGTACAAGTACACTGTGTGTGTGTGTGTGTGACTGTACACAACAGCCGCTAAGTAGTTGCAATGATGTGCCGAGTGCACTCTTGCACCCGGCACAAGCCTAGAACAGACCAGCCCTTCACTTCCCTGTCAGCGGAGATACTCCCCCTGACAGGTGCCTCCTAGTCCCGGCCCAGCGTGAGATCACTGTCAGGGCTGGGCTCAGCCCTTCCTTCTCTGAGCTGGCCCCTCAGCTGTCAGCTAATTGCCAGCTCCTATCTCTCCACAGTGACTCACCTGTTGATGAAACAAGTGAGATTTAACTGTACTTCTGTCTCAGTCTGATTCATGGTTTCTGACAGTAGGCGAAGGCCATGAATTCAGAAGATGCAGCCAATCCACTTGTTGGTAAAATTTTTTTCCAGATTGGATGAGCAGGATCACCGCATGGATCAGTTTGCCATGGCGTTACAAATGCTCCTGAGTTGTACGGCTCACCTGGAATCTCCCACTGCAGCTGCTCCAGTACAACCTGTGTTGCAGGCCATCCCTGCTGCTGCTCCAGTCTCTGTACAGGCACCCGCCTCGAGTATTACCTTTATAAGAGGTATGTCTGGTTCCACCCCGCTTCCCCATCAATTTGGGGGTGATCCAGTCCAATGCAGAGGGTTTCTCAACCAGGTTGAGATATAATTTGAGATGCTGCCCAAGGTGTTTCCCACGGATAGAAGCAAAGTAGGTTTCGTGATATCTTTGCTTTCTGAGAGAGCCTTGGCCTGGGCAAACCCTCTATGGGAGATGCAAAAACCTGTTGTCCTGAGTTTGTGGCTTCTTTTAAAAGGGTATTTGATGTTCCCGCATGCTACACTTCTGCTGCCAAGTGCCTCATGTCCATCAAACAGAGTATGAGAACTGTTGCCGATTACACCATTGAATTCGGTACTCTCGCATCAGAGGTTGCGTGGAACAATGAGGCCCTCTTGGCTGCTTTTTCTCATGGTCCCTCGGATACCATCAAGGATAAAATACAGTAGCAGCCCCTGAGCTGGAGAAGTTGATCGCGTTTGCCATCCTCATTGACTCCAGACTCAGAGAAAGACTCTCTTTTAAGGAGTGCTTGCAAAAGCTTCCTGTACATTTGTCTCCGAACTTTGCAGTCCCACCATGCCTCCCTCACCTCCCATGCGTCCTGGTACCGAGTCGGTCGGTGAAGATGAACCCATGCACTTGCGTCTCTGTGCAGATGAGAGAACCCTTAGGAGGAGGGAGAGATTGTGCTATTATTGTGGCCAGGCAGGTCACCTTTTGAAGTCTTGTCCTACCCATGACAGGACCTCTACCCATTTTGAGGTCCTGTCACGAACAGACCTTAGGTGGCGTTGCTTCATCCCCAGTTATCCTGAAGGATAAGCCCTTGGTTTCGGTCATCCGTCGAGATACAGGTTCTAATTGACTTTGGGCCTGCAGGCCTGTTCATTTATGCTGCCTTTGTATCTCTTTGTGCTCTTCACCATGAGATAATCCAATTCCAAGTTATTTCCCCCGCTAAGTTTCCACTGGTTATTGGTTATTCTTGGTTACAGAGGCACAACGCCTCTTTTGATTGGCTCCATGCTAAGGTTCTCTCCTGGTTGTCATGTGTTAACACTGACACTGGTGTGAGCAATCCAGCACAAAGGGGTTAATTAGCTGCCACTGGTCGGTCACTAATGCATTAGTGACCACTGGCAATACATTAACCCTCACATGCTGCATATTACAAATACCATTGGTAATTAACTAATTGTCGACCCGCAACAATACATACTGTATACTGCAACAGGGTGGCAGCTACAGGCATACTTTGCTGCCTGTTTCAGGGTTTCCAGCACATGCTCCCACCCACCTACTCCTCTGTGATTAGACATATCAGGAGACTGTCAGCAGTTCCCAGCCAATGATTCATGGCCAGGACCTGCTGATCGGCTGTATCAAATCACATCCCAGAGCTCTGTGTTGACAACCACTACAGGGCTCTTTACAGAGGGAATGATGCCTGCAAAGCAGAGATAAAAAACGAAACGATCAGTAGTAAAAAGCAGCACACATGGCACATAGTTAGGCACACAATTAACCCCTTGATTGCCCCAAGATGGTAACCCCTTCCCAGCCAGTGTAATTAGACCAGTGACAGTGTATATTATTAGCAGTCACAGTATTGGTGTCACTGGAGATGTGGCAGTAAGTCAGTTCCCACAAAGTGTCAGTTAGTGTCACTATCACAGTCCCACTATAAGTGGCTAATCGCTACCATTACATGTATAAGCAGTGTGCCATCTTCGCCCTGGGCACCAAATGACCTTGTACCGGCACTGATGCACGGTGTGTTCTGACAACTTTCTATCAGTACCAACATTAACTTTTTCAGCAAATTGAGCTACCTTAGCTCTTATATTGGATCGGACTACACAGGCCAGCCTTTGCTCCCCATGTGCATCATTGAGTCTTGGCTGCCCAGGACCCTGCCACCGGTTTTCCTTTCTTGGACCACTTTTGTTAGGTCTTTGACCACTACAGAAAATCCCACAAAAGTTGCATTTTTGTAGTTGCTCTGGCTCATTTTAGCCAGAGCAACTGAGCAATTCTTACACTTGTCTATTTTTTTCTGCTTTCAACATGTCCACTTCAGGGACAACATGTTCATTTTCTGCCTAATATATCCCACACACTTTCAGGTGCCATTGTAACAAAATAATCAATGTTATTCACTGAGTGTATTTCTCCATGCCTGAGAGCAAACCAAATACCACAGCCTGAGTGACAGCGATCAATGACTATTCTTTCCATATGGGCTATATAATTCTCCCTCATAGCTCATCTCCATAAGTCCTTATCAGATGAAACACGTCAGACACATATTTCTTTGATTTTTTCTTCTTTCAGCTTCTTGCCAGCTACACGTAAGTGACTGTTGCTGCTCTGTATTTCAGATTTTAAAGATTACTTCTTGCAGACTGCTTTGTTTAATACTAAAAAAGTGTGTCCAATCACAGAAAAGTTCTGTTAAATAGACGGGTGTTATACACATGCTAAATGTGACTTATGGAAGTCCCAGTTCTCCGGTTCTCAAGTTCATAAACAGGCAAAGATTGAACGAAATAGGTATATTTTAGAATAAGCTTTGGCAGTTTGTTCATCTTAGAGGCAGGGCATAAGTGTGTCATGATCAAGGCATCCAAGGATTGGGGATCCCAAAGGTCAGGTGGGCTTACAAAGTGTGTCAAGCCACAATCCCCGCAGGTAATCACTGGCTGTGCAAACAGTCACAAAAAGCTGCGGCCACCAACAGCCTGTCATTGCAGCATTGGGTTTGGAGGCAGCTATCAGCACACAGCTATCAATTCCAGCCACAGGAATCAGCAGATTCTTGGCTTTGGGATTCACACCTGTTTCTGGGTATTTTTAAAGAAAAACAGGAGAAACAAGCTTTGTAGATGAAAAAAAAACATATTTTAACTCCTTATGTTAGTTTCAGGGTTTTTTATAAGTTGTTATAAGTAATGTGTTTTGGATAGAATGGACAATGGTGAAAAACCCTGACACGTTACCCTTAACTTCCTGTCCTGTATACATGTAGGCAGGTTGCCTACTCTTGGTTATTTAGTCTACCAGCTAACCAGGTTGAGAGGAAGAGGTAAATGCTCATACCTCCTGTGTTCATGTGTTTTCCTTTGGGGTCCAGCCTCCCTCCTATGTGTGATATAAAAGGAAGAGGCCCAGTTCCTGGGGGGGGGGGGAACCAATCACAGGGAGTTGGAGACCCTAGAACAGGCTTGGGATGCACGTACGGAGACTCAGAATCATGTCTTGAGAAGCTCGCTGGAAAGCCAACTCATGGGAAAACTCCCAGGACATGAATTCCTTTGTTCAAGCTATAACCAGTTTTCCTACAGATGTTACACCCGCACAGGTAACCTTGGGCAGCCACAGTTAAGTTTAGTTAGGGAAAGGACGTTGTCCCTTATTGCACATGTTCTGCCAAATGTTCAGTAAAGTTGTTTTATTTGCTCAAAGCCTGGTCTGAAGTTACTAAAGGGGTGCATGTGGGGTCCTGGCATATCTTTCTTAGGAGCCTGGGTTTGAACTAGCACATTGGGGTCTGTGAAATATCACTACAGCAAAATGTTAACTTGCAATCAAGTTGCTATAAGTAACCAGAAGGAAGAACAGCAACCAGTCAATGGTGTGGTACAGTACCTGAATAGGTGGCAGGATCTCCAGTAGTGAGGGGGATCGGCATTTGACTCCCCCCCTAGCTGTCTGTCTCTGAGAGCAGACTAGCATAAAGGAGACCTATTACATTGTCCTACACTTGGTGCCCAATGAGCTAATGGGGAACATGGAGGATGTGACAAACAATACCACCCTACCCTTACACACACAATAGGTAGTGAGAAGAAATCTCTTACAAATGGAGAGAAAATTCCCTCCTAGGCAGTCGTCACTGTGATGTTCCATTGTAAAATGTCCCAGATCGCCAGATGAAAACAGAGGGGAAAAAAATGTAAACTAATGCAGCCACCACATCTAAGGATTGGTAAGCTGCAAAATATTCAATTTTTGTTTTTGGGTTTAATACCACTTTAACGTTTCCCTACTTCATAAAAACTACACAAAAATGTTTTGGCTTTTGACGCACTTTAAACACACAATAAATTTGATGAAGACTTAATTACAGGGGCAAACATTTGTGGCTTAGGAGATCCCTTTTACAGCGACCAAAGCTCAGAGGAGGGGTTGGACTCCCCGACCCAGCTCTATATTGCACAGCGGCCCACATGAACAGAGCAGTAGACTGGTGCAGACACCTAAATCATAAATTATGGGTCTCCTTGGAGCAGGAAGCAGTACAGACCCCCCTGGCAGGTCTGCCCTGGAGTGGGACCAGTTACTCCCGGTTTTCTTCCTCACACCCATTAATCAAACCCACCTTACACGAGCTCCGCAGATACTATAGGATAGCAGAGACGGACAGTTTTCTTTCTCCGTTAACGCCTATTATCGGACACCAGATTTTATTCTCTGACAGGGCCTTCTGGCTTCAGTCTGACAAGAGATTGGTTAGAGCCTCTTCCTTTCTGGGGTCCTCTGAGTGGATTTACACCTCAAGCTTGTACCCTGCCCTTAATTCCTCCACCTTGGGCAAATGGAAGATCTCACAACTATCACACTTTCTTAGATCCCTCCCAGATCATGGTTGCTTTAGTAGACAACCTACGCCGTTTGAAGATCTATGCCTGGGAGATGAGCCGGTACGGAAATCTCTATCCTGTTCTTACAATATTCTACTGACAGCCACATCTCAACATGATCCCCCGTATATGAAGAAATGGGAGCGAGACCTCAACATTACGTTCCCAGAAGATCAAAAGAACCGTATCCTTTTATTTGCACACAGGTCATCCCTGTGCAGCAAGTATCAAGAAATCACTTTCAAGATTCTGATACTGGTACAGGACTCCATCGGTGCTAGCGTCAATTTTCCCAGGACATAGCCCTTTGTGCAGGAGGTGCGGTACCCAGACTGGCACATTACTCCACATAATTTGGGAATGTCTAACATTGGCACTCTTTTGGAGACAGGTCATGAAGATCATCCACAAGCTTACTGATATCTCCCTTCATGACAATCCGGCAGCTGTACTCCTGAATTTGACCCCTATGTCCTGTAAGCGATATCACAAATCTTTACTGAAACACCTTTTAAATGCAGCAGGGGGCCTGCGTCCCCAGCATGTGGAAGCAACAGTCTCCGCCTTTGGTGTCGCAGTGATTTGCCAGGGTGAAAGACATACAGCATATGGAAGACCTGACGGCAGCCCTTGGTGAAAGAGAGGAGGAACACAATACACGTTGGGTACACTGGGACTTGTTCCGGTACTCAAACGATTATGAGACATACATTTGAGCAATTTCATTAATGAGAATCGGAGGCCTTGAGCCGTTGTCCCCGCCAAAGCCCTCTACCCTCCCCTCCCTCTTACTCACCCCTTCTACCCCTTTAATTCCCTATCCCCCCCTTCTTTTTCTTATTTTTTTCTCTACTCCTCATCCCATCTTCACACTTCTCTCCCTTCCTGGCACCTAAAGGTGTCATCCACCTTTCTACATTACCCAGGAAAAATTCACCGGTATGCGACGATCAATAGGCACCACCCCAATGACACCAGGGATGAGAGCCGTGTTTGATACAGTTTAAGTCATACGAGAAGCTCCTCACCTCACAATGGCTCAGTACCCTCTAGTTAGGGTCACATTTGTCTCGCCCTATTTCTTTTTCTCATAGGTATGTGTATGACCCAGAAAACTACCTTTCTGTTATATTTTGAGGTTCCCATCATGGTTCTGTTTGAAAAGTAGACTATATTATTAGTAAGGGCATTAACCTATTGTTGATATTTTTTTCCATATGGCTGTTAAGGAACTTTGTTGGTTTTCTCACTTATATCCTTTGCATATTTGAAGTGATGGACTTATTGTCTATGTCTAGATGTCTTTAATTACCATATGTAATACCATGCCTTATTGTATATTCTGCATACCTTAATTAAAGATTAAAAAAAAAAAACTTAATTACAGGAGGATTTTGAAGACATATATTATTACAGCTCTGCGTTCATAAATACATCATTAGCAAACAATGAAAATACCTGAATCTGACCCGCTATCAGCCACTTGCTGTTCCCTTACTGACATTTGACCGGGAAAGGGAAGTTCCGAACAAGCAGCAATGCTCATGTACTAACAATGGGACATGCTAATAGGAGGAGAGAGTAGATCAGCTTTTCTCAACCTTTTACCTTAAAGGAGCCCTTGAAATAATTTTCAGGTCTCAGGATACAGTTGATGAAACCAATACATTAGTGGTCAGTGTTAAAAAAATCCCCTTACTTAGGCAGTCATTGGGAAGAATATCCCCCTTACAAAGGTGGTCAGAATTCACTCTTACAAAAAGATTTGGCCCTGGAACTATGTAGGCACCATCTATCAAACAGAAGGTTAAACAGCCACAGCTCAAGCAACCCCTAGCAGCATAAAGAGGAACCCTACAGTAGGGTTCCTCATAACCCTGGTTAAGAGTGGTTGGTGTAGATTGACAAAGAGCAGTGTGACAGGGCTGTGTAAGCTTAAGGTCACACTTGTGTGGGTCAGTAACGCTCACAAAATTGCGCATGTTTCTCACCAGTAGTCAAAACGCACTGCTCTTTGGCAGACCCAAATAACCTACAACAAATATCACATCATGGAAGACAAGCTATCATGAATGCACAAGGACATGGAAGAAAAACAGGTGGAGAGTAGGATGGACTTGTCCACTCTAGATCATATAGATGTAGCACCCTGATGTTTAGGCAAAATTAAATTTAGTTGCCAGGCGATAGTTGCCTTAGCCAGTTGTTAGGAGATCAATTGATTTCTCCCTAGTTCTGGAATTGCTGCACTTCTCTCTTCTGTCACTAGGTGGCCGGCTATCTGGTGACATTGGATAAGACAAGGGCATAGCAAGGACAGATTATGATTGAATAGGGTGTCTCAGCCAATGAGCAGATTTTCTTGGGTCCCTATTTATTCAGGTGGAGTCAGGAGATCGGGGTTCTGTGCCATCCAGATGACTGTCTGGGTGGATGTGTGTTATGTTGCCCGGGCTGCTAGGCCGTAAGCCTTAGGCCTATCCTGGGGACATATGGCTGCTAGGCTGTCTGAAGGCCTATCCAGAAGCAGGAGAGCAGCATAGGCCTGGGACTGTGGGCTTGTATTCCAACCAGAAGAGAGACTGGGAGCTCATTGAGTGAAGACCCACAGTGAGTGACTGTGGAGTAAGCTGAGAACTGTTCGTGTTGCAAATAGTTGGATACAATTACAGTTAGTGCCGTCTATAAGATTGTTGCCATAGGAGACAGCGTCCTACCTATACAGAAATGGTGTCTGGCTGGAGGCCTTCACCTGTACAGCTGTCTGCCTATAGGAGTCTTGGAGTCTGCCAATTGACATTGCATGTACGTAAGGGTGTCCTGACCCCAACCCTCTCTCCCACAGTTTTGTTTAAGAGGCAATAAATCTCTTTGCATTCAAAAAGTGTCTGGCGCCCACCGTTTTATCTAGCATTACACCCACCATGCCTTGTAACTCACTCTACACAGAAGCATGTCAGATGTCCCTGACTCTGGAGGTCACCATCAGGCCTAAAAGGGCCCGGGACTTTGCCACATTTGGCGCCCAACGTGGGGCAAAGGAGTTATTCCTACAGCAGTCAACCATAGCAACCTGCTACAGCTACATCAGGATTTTGTCTGGCTCCATGGGAAAGTGGCAAGTAACCCCTGTACTTCGTATAGACTGTGCTATTGTGCATTCCAACCATGTGAGGAAGAACCAGCATGTCTCATTACTCATGGGAGAGTATCAGCCTGGTCTTTTGACACTTTACACCAGTGCTGCAAGGGTTAAAATGGATTCCATTAAAGTTTTGGCCCGCTGTGAAAGGAAAAAGGCGGGCTCTAAAGTTTCCAGAGAGTATCTGCACCAATCTTTAGGCAGGGGGAGGAGTCCCCACTTTGCAGAAGAGGATAAGGAAGTGCTGCTATATGTGCCTGGTTGTGGGAAGGAGAAGATGGCGCAGTTTGGAAGTACGATGGTGGATTGGAAGATGTATGCTCCTTTGGTCTGAGCGAGTCCAAGGGCGTTTTGACTGACACCAAAGTGCGGTATCCACCTAAGGGTAGTGTTGCTCTGTACATGGCTGGAGGCTATGTGGCCTTGGGACTGATCTGCGGGAAGTGTTTCGGCTTGGCCACGCATCTGCCAAGTTAGGCACCCTCAGCCAGAATATGAGGGGGGGTCTGGCAGATGAAATGTGGCTTTTATTTTTATTATTATATTTTAATAATTCTGTTTATTTGTTTCTTGATTTTAATCTAAAGTTGAATAAAATCATCCTTGGGAATATTTTATTGGTTGTCCTTGTGGACCTCAAAAGTCTGCAGTGTCCTTCCTTATGTTTCTCTCGAGCCCCTATGTTAGAAAAACATCAAGCACTGTATTTAACTTGCCTTTAAAATAGATCCCTGAGGGCCGGCTACATACTATGTATTGGCTTCCACAGGCTATGCAAACTATTATATATTTCAAACTCTTTTTTTAACTTTGTCAACCACAAACTTTCCCTGCTTGCCCTCCCAAAGTCACCATGTGCTCTTATGAAAGATGCATAGGAAAGACGGCCCGAAATATGTTGCTGTTTACAAATACATAAATCAAAATCATGCCTTCTGATTACCTGTCATGATTCAAACCATGCAGGTGATATCTGATACCCAACCCTGCAATGTGATTCCAATAAAGTGTTGGCTCTTTCTCACAACTTTCCAATCTAGAAAGGGATAGGGCTTATAAGAACGATGATTAATGGGCACAGTGATAAAACGGCTCTGAACATCTGTGTATAAAATTCATTTATTAAATTATATAAATATGTACTTTAATGAGTGAAAGATACTTACACTGCCATCCATCAAAATAAACTCAGGAAATACTTCACATTATGATCCTTTTTTTTTTTTTAACCTAAAAAGGTTGTGAAATCTGAATCCTAATAAAAGAATGTTAAATTTGCCATCATGAACAAATATGTTTGTACAGGTGCATTGAATATTCCCTTTTCATTTAATACCTAAACTGATGAAAATATCGACTGTGTCACTTGGACGGCAAGCCAGAATAATATGTAATAATATGTAAATTGAAAGCTGTATGTATTTTTAGATAATAAAAAATATGGGTACATCATTTTATCTTTCTTTTGGGAGTTCAAAACACCAATAAGCCACTACACAATACCTTCCATCTGGCAACCCATTCCTACCTAGTAAACTGATTTATAAGGCTCGCCATGCATGGATCAAAATTCAGCCGGTTCAGCAGGGACAGGCTGAATTTTGATCCATGTATGGGCAAGGTGGTTGTACAGAAGCTGATCTAGCGATTGCCTTCTGTACAAACACCCTATCGGATTTTTGCTGGTCGATCGGCATTGCTGGCCATAGCCAGCAACACTGATCAGTGTATTCTGACCATAGGGAAGCTTTCCCACGGTCAGAATACAATAGATCAATGTAAGGATTCCCCCATCCACACTGAGTGTGAATGGAGGAATCAAGTCAGTCTTTTTTTGTTCAACCTGCTGGTTGAACGAACAAAACTGACTCATGTATGGGCTGCCTTAGAAATCTGTACTTAGCTGCTTATAATTAAATGAAACTAAATTTGCTGTAGGTCAAATTCAAGTCATACTTATTTACATAAGTAAATGTAACTTTATATTATGAGGCATATTTAAAAAGAAATTAACTTGACTTTTCAGAAAGATTCACTGGTGGTAAATCACTGTCATTTAAAGCACATGCACTTGGTAGATTTATCATCAGTGAATGTTTGGTGGGTATCAGTGCCTTATAAATTGCCTTCTTGTCTTTACTGGTAAATTTATTTTGACAATAATTCCTATATAAACTATCCTCCACCCACACTAAACCAACCCTCACCACCCAGTCCCCAAGTCCTTCACTCCCTCTATTTCCATTTTAAAAAAAGCAGTAATCACTCTCTGCATGCTCTAGTGTTGGCATCTGTGGTGTTCTCTGCCACTGGATGCCAGTCATCTTCTGATTGAATGACACTCAGCATCATGTAAACACCAAATCTCCATGGGCACACACCCTGGGGGTGCGTCATCACGAAACCAGGGATTAAATTGAAATGTTGTATAGAGAGGTGCTCTCATGTCATAACCTTCTGTACAGCATTGAGGTCCATCCACCTTCCATGCTAGGGAGGATGCAGAAGGACCTTAGCTTGTCTAGTCACAGCGTTGGAGATATCTGGAATTAAGAAATGTAACATTTAAAATTTTCAAAAATTTGGTGCCTGGGTTGATGGGAGGGAAGGACTGCATGTACATGTGGTGTATGTGTGTGTATGTTTGGGAGGGGAAGGGTTTGTGAAAAACAAACAGGGCACTTTCATTACACATGGGACTGATGGGAGCGTGCTTAGAGACAAAACTTAAGCCAGGAGTTGTGAAAGTTGAGGCCTCAGTAGCAAACTGAGTTCTCTGTGCAAGGTGCAGATTTTAGTGATAGGTCCTATTCAGCTGCTCAAAGAGCAAGTGAGTTCAATCCTTTCCCTGATGTGTTATAAAGAAAAACTAACTTCCTTATATCGTGGGTCAAGGTTTTGGCCATCTAGAGTGAATATAGTGTAAAACCGCCTGTACCTTCTCTTAGATCTGACCCTTTCCAGAGTTTTGCCCTTCAAGTCCTTTACATACATTGGGGTTGATTTACCAAAGGCAAAAAGACCATGCACTGCAAAGAAGGACCAGGACAGCAGGAGGCCTGAACAGAAGTCTCTTCCAAGGTAGCAGGACAGTGTGAGTACCTCTATAGACCCAGGGCCAAAAAGGGTTAAGGCTGCCAGATGCAGTATCTAACAAGCTTTTCTGAGACTATGCTAACAAGCTAAACCAAATCCCTTGTTCTGGGACTTTCCACCAAGCAGCCAGGAGGGCTGATATTTTCAAGAGAGAGGGGATATAGAGCTCCTGCAAGTTGGGACACAGAGCTCCTACAAGGGGGATTTCCATTGCCAATTCCAGAAAGATCGTTGCTATTTTGTAGGGAATGCAGTCGAAGATTTGTCATTTTTGCAGTGTACTGTACATAGACAAGAAAGCTATCCTTACTTGTGTTCTTCAAATCAAGTTGGGCATCCCATAATCCCTATTCCCTATCCAAGTAATTTTTTTTCCCAATAAAACAACAAAAACAAATTAAATATATGTTAAATATAAAAAAGATGAGACTGTGCTGCCTTAAAAAATGTCAACTTTGTTAAGCCTCAAAATCACATGCAATTGCAAAATCACTAAAAACGACCTTGTCCAAAAATGTAAATAGGCAATGTGTAAAAAAAAATGTACTCATCCGTTTATACTACATAA
This sequence comes from Lithobates clamitans, assembly GCA_037952925.1. Lineage (NCBI taxonomy): Eukaryota > Metazoa > Chordata > Amphibia > Anura > Ranidae > Lithobates > Lithobates clamitans. The sequence continues at coordinate 5,913,243 of JBBGZY010000292.1, read as the reverse complement.
ATTAAATCGAGCTGATCTATTTTATGTGTACAGTATATAAAAAAAATTGAAGTCTACGGCGATTTAAGTCATTCTCTCCACAGCAACAGTCAGCACCGTTAAGATTTGTGATCAACATTTGCAAACTGGAACTGACAATAAAGCCTCATCACCCTATCTACACAATCTATCTTGATCTCTATAAAGTAAGTTTACTATGAAGGAAAACAGGAATATGTAAATTCTCCTGTGATTACTTAGTTCTTCTCATTCTTGTAATAGCTGAATAAAATATGTTTGTTTATTTACTTCCATGTTATTTTTTGCCTGCTCTTGGCATGGTCCAGGCTAGAGGAGCAGGTGGCTAAAGCCACAAGTTTCTATAGAGCCTTTGAAGTAACATGAAATGCAAGCTGAAATAATTAAAGGAAATTATACAAGATTATCCTGGATTGCTAAATCTAAATTTGTAAAGCATTTTTTTTATTGATGTAGATTTAAGGATAGGAAAGTTCGAGCAAACAAACGGATTACTTGAGTTCCTGCTCTGGTTGCTTCAGAAAGAAAATCTGTGAAATGACGTGAAGCTTGTGAAAGCAGAGCTCTGGGGTGAGAATATCCAATGGTGGGGTGTCATGCAAGCATGATGAAAATTCCATGGTACCTAGACTGCAGTAGCTTTAGAGATAATACGTTGTATATTCCATATCATGTGCCTCATGCCAGCCCGGTATTAGGAAACTCATTGCCTCCTTGTTGTAGAAGGTAGTGTTGCTGATTGTCTGGGTAAATAGGAGAACCAGTGCTGCATGCTGATAGGAGGATCAGTGCTGCATGCTGATAGGAGGAACAGTGCTGCCTAAGTGCCGAAAGGCTAACCCTGGGGCAGTAATTTTGCTCTTTTTTTCCCTTACCTTTTCCAGGTGTCTGTGGGCAGATCTTGTAAGGTGCAGCATCAGTCCACTTCCTCTTTGTACTTTCCCCAAGCAGTGGGTGGTACTCAATGATGCAGACAGTGGCACTGAAGTCAGTACCACTCCCTGCATCATTGTACATAGCTGCAGGGAACTGTGATGAGCCCCCTCAGTGGAGGGATCCATGACTTCCTGCACTCATGTTATGTTCTCAAGCAATCTGGAAGTGTGAGGACATCTACTAGTGAAAATACGTTTTTGCAGAGGCGAGCACTGAAGAAGTGGTGGGTACGACTGCCAGGGAAGTTTTTTGCTTTAAACCCCTGGGGGGGATGAGGTTCTTTTTTTAAAATGTTTCTCAGATTTGGGCTTTAAAGTGGATGTAAACCCACTTCTATACCCAGTGAAGTGAACAGCCTCAGATGATACACAGGGATGAAACAAATCTCCCTACATAAGTTTTACTTGTATATCTTCTGTCTTGAGCTTGCTATATTCTTTAGAATTCTAACATCATGTTAAAATTTTTACTTCCTCATTCAGAAGTGCCCAATAATCTCCTCTCAAGCGTCTCTTCTCCAGGGAGAATAAATTTAGTGCTTGTAGTCGTTCCTCATAATTGAGGTCCTCCAGTCCCCATATTACTTGCCCTTCTCTGGACTCTCTCCAGCTCCAGCACATCCCTTCTGAGGATTAGTGACCAGAACTGGGCGGTATTACATATTCAATACTACCTAACCAAGCAGGGCTGTGTTTGTATAAAAGTGCTTTAGTTGGTAGCTATATGCTCTATAAGCTCTACTGTGGTTTTTAAGAAATGTATTTATTTATTTTTTGCAAACACTGGCTTTTATAGTATTTGCTTCTATTGCGCATAAGAGGCAGGTCTACTTTAAAAGGACATGTTCATTTTTGTACACCATTATTTAGAGGTTAACTAAACTTGACATATTATTACAATTCGAGGAATCTAAGTATGTGAATTCATACCCTCAGATCACATATAGAAAGTCTAGATCCTTAAAGGACCAACTGCTCCACAGTCATTTGATGCCTAAACTGGGAAGACAAGGTCGTAGGGGTATGGCTCCATGTGGAAGGTGCGAATTCTGCAGATTTCTTATAAACTCTGCTGAGCTGGCCCTTCCTAATGGAAGTATTTATAAACCTCACTTTTTTGCCAACTGTCAGTCAATTGGGGTTGTCTACTACATGGCATGTAGGAAAGACTAAAAGACCGTTCTTTCATAGAATAAGGGATCATGTCTCCCTTGTCCAAAAGAAAAAAATGGAAACCCCTATCAGCAGACATATGGGACCTTACCATGCGTTCCAGGTGTCTAAATCGTGATTTTTCGCACTTGAACCTATACTGACCCATGATAGAGGAGGTGATGTGGATAAGGCTCTCCTTCAACGTAGACAAGAAGGATTCATTCACTGTCTATCCAGGCATGAATGAATCCATCAGCTACAAACTGTTCCTCTAGACTAGATTTTAGTCATGTTCTTTAAATAATAAAAATACAAAATTTACCTTTGCCACACTCATAGGCATGCACACAGGGTGTGCCAAGTGTGCCTGGGCACACCCTAATCACCCCTTGAAGCACAGATTTCCCCTACTGCCCTGGCTCCCTCCCGCAGCGCTGCCAGCTTCCTTCCTCTGCTCTCACATCAGCTGCTGCTGCAGGCACACACAGGGGGATGTTTTATTATGAGTGGGGGGGGGAGGCCTGTAAATGTGCAATTTACCGACCCCTTCCCTTTCGGAAAGAACACAGTGAGTGATCGGTAGACATGTGCAATTCATTTTGTTCCGAATTCATTAATGTCGAAATACCTGAATTAATGAAAACCCGTTTAACAAACTATTATGTATTTCAGGTACTTATATAGCGCCGTCAATTACACATCGCTTACACATCAATTACACATCGCTATACATTATACGTTTACATCAGTCCCTACCCTCAAGGAGCTTACAACCTAAGGTCCCTAACTCACATACATACTAGGGCCAATTTAGACAGGATCCGATTAACCTACCAGCATGTCTTTAGATTGTGGGAGGAACTTTTCCAAATATTCGTAAATTTGAAAATTTGTAAATTCAAGAAAAATCGTAAATACAAAACAAACAAAAAAAACGGAAATTCAAAAAAAATCAGAAATTCTGAACTTTGAAAACCTGAAAATTCGAAAATCTGAAATAATAGCTAATACTAACTTAACTATTATAGGTATTGGAATTTCCTTTCAAATTTGGCTGTTAGTGAACGTAACGAATACGAATTTATACGAAGTTACGAATTATCCGAAATAATAATAAATTACAATAATAATAACATTTTATTATTATTTAATATTAATTTGTTCTGTTCCATTTGTTTTTGTCCATTCATTATTTCAGATAATTTGTAACTTCAGATAAATTCACTAACAGCCAAATGTGAAAGGAAAATCCAATACCTATAACAGTTAAGTTATTATTAGTTAGTTATTATTTCAAATTTTTTTATAATTTCAGATTTTTTTTTTAATTTCCGCTTTTTTTTCCCTCAAATTTTTCAGAATTTGATTTTTTTTCCAAATTTCAGAATTTTCTTTTTGAGTTTCCGATTTTTTTCAAATTTTTCAGCATTTCCAATTTTTTTCAAATTTTTCAGATTTTGTTTTGAATTTATGATATTTTTCGAATTTACGAATTGCGATCATAACGAATGAAAAACGAAAAAAAACAAAAACAAAAAATGAATGACTCGAAAACGAACATGTCTAGTGATCGGTACCATGTGTGTTTGAGCTTTGGAGTGCACATCCTAATGCAATAGGTTGCGCACACCTATGACCACACTTTTCATAGTCTGACAAAATCTCCAGCTTTCTAACTGGTATGTTGTCTATCTTGATTTGTAACTTGGATTGGCAGTCTTTATTGTGTATATATTCACTATGGGTCATGCCCTCTTTTTTGATTTAACTTGTTGTTTTTTTTTTTTTTTTTTTTTTTTTTTGAGTTTCAAAAAAGTTTTATTGAAGAGCAGTACATTACACTTTATGAACTGGCAATGCTGTGGGACGCAGCCCACTACTGTGAACATGCTCAATTAGTGCACAATAACAGAGAAGTTGAACTAATACGTAGGGTTATACGGAAGGATAAGGAAGAAAAAAAAAAAAAAAAAAGAAACCTCAGGAATGACAAGGTAAAACCTAGAGCTGCATGTAGGCTCGACACCCCTAATGGGAACATACTGTGTCGAGCACCGGAGATTGGCCTTCGATAAACATAAGGTGAGAGGCTATTCCGTTAGAGCCCATCACACCCTCCGGGAGATTAAATGTCCCGGACTGTGCGAGGGGACCTTCCCAGGCTCTCTCCGGCCAGAAGGCCGGAGGGGCTAGGGGATCCGTAAAGAAATCCTGAGGTTTCCAGTTTAGAAGATCAACCCAAGAAGAACGGGTCGAGGTATCGTCTGAAAACATACTAGAGCATATAAAACTGGGAGGAACCGTGTGAAACCGTAAACTTACAGTAGCTATTCAATAACAACTTCCGGAAATTAAAGAAGGAAGAGAGAAAGGAAAGGAGGGAAGGAAGACAGAGGCGAAGAGAGGAAGGGGGTAGGGTGTGTTGACGGACTGCAAAATCACAATACAACCAGGTCAAGCTTCAACTCCCGGTATAAGAGAGATGCCCACATACCGCGCCCAGGGTTCCCAAACCGCCAAAAATGCTTTATTTGAGTCTGCTATGGTACTAACTAATTTTTCCTGGGACATAATCCATGAGATCTTTCTCTTGGCTGACGCTAGGGAAACCCCTGGTTGTTTCCATGCCTTTGCTATGGAAATCTTGGCGCCTGTCAGAATAAAAGCGATAAGTTTAGCAGTTGTTTTGGAAGTTTTGGGAATATTACCATTTAAGAGAGCTATTTGGGGGGATTTTGGAATGGGAATGTCCGTAATTTTCCTGATCAGGTGAAAGATCCCGTTCCAGAACCCCCTGATTTTCGGACATTCCCACCAAATGTGTAGCATGGAACCCTGGGTTTGGCAGTTTCTAAAACATAAAGGAGACGAGGAAGGAAACATCAGTGCAAGTTTGGAAGGGACCAGATACCATCTCGTAAGGACTTTCATATTGGCTTCTATTAATGCAATATTAACTATACCTTTGTAGGCTCTTGTGCTCATTCTGTTCCAGTTCTCCTGGTCCCAAGACTCGCCCAAGTCCCTCTCCCAGTCTGTCATGTATGTAAGTTTGGATGAGGGATTTGATAGGGCTTCGTAGATCAGGGATATGCCTCCTTTTTGCTCTGTTGCTTGTCCACACCATTGTTCGTAAGGTGTGCACGCTGGTGGGATTGATTTGACTTTCCAAATGGTGTGAAGGAAATGGGAGATTTGAAGAAATCTAAATTTCTCGGATTCTGGGAGTTCTAGTTTATCAACACAGTATTTCATGGAGATTGGACCGGAGGCGACAAGGTAATGTCCGATACGGTACATTCCCTTATCAAGCCACCATTGAAAGGATTTGATGTCTAATCCTGGCTTGAAAAGGGGGTTGTGGAAAATGTGTGAGAGAGGACGGAGCTGTGAGGTCAGGGCTGGGTTTTGAATCAGGGTGTCCCAAAGTTTGAAGGAGTGTGAAAGTGTGGGTGCCATGATGGGCGGTCTAGATTTGCTGGGGGTCCAGAGTAGATAATCTAGTGTGTGGGAAGGAACTGCTTGGCGTTCTATTTGTAACCAGTCGGGTTTTTCGCCTCTGAAGTATAAGGTGGAGAGTTGGGCCAGTCTGGCTGCTTGGTAGTATTTAAGTAGTTCGGGGAGGCCTAGTCCTCCCTTGGACTTTGGGACAAAAAGGGTGTTTCTCGAGAATCTATAGCCTTTCCCCCCCCAGATAAATTGTATAATCTTCCCCTGGAAGCGTTTGAGGTGGTTTCTGTTAATTGCGATTGGGAGAGCTCTAAATAAGTACAATATTCTGGGGAACAGGGTCATTTTGATGGCGTGGATTCTCCCCAGCCATGATAATTTGTGAGAAGACCAAGCTCGTAAGTCTTCCTCTAATTTACGAAACATAGGCGGGAAGTTAGCTTGGTAGAGGGAGTCTATGCTGGGTGTGAGGTTTATACCAAGGTATCGGATTGAAGAGTCATTCCAGTTGAAATTAAAGGACACTTTTAACCTCTCAATTAGGGCTGGATTGAGGGAAATGTTTAAAGCTTGTGATTTGGACATATTGACCCGCAGACCTGAAACTTCGCCAAATGTCTGGAGTAGTCTGTTAATGTTAGGGAGGGTGGTAATTGGAGATGTGACGAATAGAAGAAGGTCATCTGCGAAGAGGGCGCATTTATGGGTGTTCAAGCCGCAGTTGACTCCTTTGATATTTGGGTCTGACCTGATCGCAATGGCTAGAGTTTCTATTATTAGAGCGAAAACGAGTGGGGAAAGGGGGCAGCCCTGTCTTGTGCCCCTGGCGATTTTGATTGGGGATGAGAGGAAACCCTGTAGTTTGACTTTCGCTTCCGGTTCTGAATAAAGAGATTTGAGGATTCCGATGAAATGTTCTCCGAATCCCCAGAATTTAAGGGAAGCGAATATGAAGGGCCAGGACACAGAGTCGAAGGCCTTTTGGAGATCTAGGGAGAGGAAGAGACCCTCCTGTTTTGGGCCTCCGTCCCATCCCGAGTGCAAAATTGAAGCTATGTCTATGGCCCTTCTGATCTGGTCTGGACCCTGTCTGCCGGGGATAAAGCCTACCTGGTCCTTATGGATATAAGTGTTGATGAATGTATTCAATCTATTGGCGTAAATTTTCGTTAGAATTTTTAGATCGTTATTTATTAGTGATATTGGTCTGTAGTTTTCAACCTGATCTGGGTTTTTGTCGGGTTTAGGGATGACTGTAATGAAGGCAGCATTCAACTGGGGGTCTATTGGGTCTCCCTTTCGTTTGGAATTGAACATTTTAGTTAAATGAGGCGCTAGAGTCGCGGCGAAAGTCTTGTAGTAAAGATTGGAAAGACCATCTGGACCCGGAGCCGAGCCCCCTTTCAGATTTTTTATGACCTCCAAAGTTTCCTCTACTGAGATCTGAGCCTCCATAATATCTTTGTGGGATTTTTGTAAAGTGGGGATAGGGAGGTGCTCTAAAAAGGCTTCTATAGCTCTTGGGTCGTTGGATTCATTTGCTCTGTATAGTTGTGAGTAGAATGCTTGGAAAGAATCCAGTATTCTATGTGGATTTTGGGAAGACGTCCCATCCTGTAGTTTTATTTTGGGGAGGGCGAAGAGGCGGGTCCTAGGGGACAACTTGGAGGCCAGCATCGTGCTCATTTTGTCCTGATTCAGGTAGAATTTCACCCCATTCCAACGCAGAGAATCCTCAGCTTTAACCGTGAGCGCCAGGTTTAGTTTGACCCGAGCAGCATCAAGCTGATCGGATTGAACCAGGGACGGGTTAGCTTTATGGTTTTTGCGTAAGAGGAGGAAATCTCTCTCCAATTTTGCAATATCCATGGTTCTCTCCTTTTTGAGTTTGGAGGATATTTGGATTAGTTTGCCTCGTATCACGGCTTTGTGTGCTGCCCAGAGGGTCTCGGCTGAGATGTCGTCTACGTTGTTCAGGAGGAAATATTCTTTTAGTGTCTTGGTGAGTTCGGAAATCTGAATGGGGTCTTTAATGATATGTTCTTTAATACGCCAGATGGGGGAGGAGGGTCTTAGAAGCGAGCCTTGGATAGATAGGGATATCATAGAGTGGTCGGAAAGGGGAGTATCCTTAATTTTAGCTGTGATAGCGACGGGAATATGCATGGAGGAGATCAGGATATGGTCAATTCTGGAGTATACTTGGTGGGGTATTGAAAAGTGGGTGTAGTCCCTGGAATTGGGGTTGAGTTCTCTCCAGATGTCTGTGAGGCCCTGTTGGTGAATCAGTTTAGCAATTTTGGAGCTGGTTTTTGTTGGCCTAGAGAGCTGTTTAGCCGGGGGTTTAGATTTATCGAGGCTCTGGTCAAAGGCGACATTCGAGTCTCCTCCAAAGACTACTGTTCCTTCCAGGAGGGGACCTAGTGTTTGGAAAAGCGATGTGAAGAATACAGTTTGTCCCTTGTTTGGGGCATAATAGGAGATCAGAGAGAGAGTTTGGTCTGCGATCTGACCTTTAACTAGTATGTACCTGCCTTCGGGGTCACAAAGAGTCTGGCTTACTTTGAATTGGCAGTCCTTAGCAAATAGGATCGCGACTCCCCTGGTTTTATCCTCAGCGTTCGCCAAATAAAACGAGGGGAAGCGCGCATGTAGGAATGAGGGGGAAAATCGAGAAGGGAAATGCGTTTCCTGGAGCATAACTATCGAAGCCCTTTGTTTATGATATGATTGGAAGATTTTCCTTCTTTTAATTGGGGAATTGAAGCCTTGGACGTTGTGGGAAATAATTTTTATCTGGGGGCGAGTTGGAGTGGTGTTAGGCATGTTTTTTGAGTTATGTGTGTGCTGAATAAAGAGGAACACTTACCCTGATCCAGTTGAAGAGGGGCGGGCAGGAGGCGAATGAGGAGCGAGGTCTGGAACCCGGAGATGCTGGACGAGAAGAAGCTGCAGATAATCCGTCAACCCTGGCAGAAGGGGGTAAGGGAGAAAGAAGAACAGATGGGTTAAAACAAAGAGACAGAAGAGGAAAGAGAATATGTACAAAATGGCCTGAAATAGGCCGGAGGCGGAGAGGGGGGGAGGTATTCCCCTTTCCGAACTCCAATAACAGAAAAAGGTGGTTCTGGGATCGAACCACCAGTCCATCGAACGAGAATGGGAGTTCCATTGTCGTTGGATGGGAGAAGTCGCAGGGCAACTACCGCAGCCCAAGCCACCCCTGAAGTCTTGCATAGAGAATTAAGCTTTGTAACAATATCGTTAAAAATAGGCATATGGAGCACAATAAGGGGTATCAAAATCTGAAAAAAGAAGAAAAAAAAAAGAAAAAAAAAAAAAAAAAAGAGAAAAAACCGCTGGAATGTTTTTGGCTTGGAGCCATTCTGATCTGAAGAACAGATAGAGTCTTCCTGGTAGACGTAATGGGATCCTCTGTGGGGAAGGAGAAGGAAGGTGGTGTGGGAGATCCCAGTCCCGCAGTGGGCTTAGCCAGTCCGTTGTGAGGGAATGAGGTTGTGGAGGTGGGCCAGAACTTCCTGCTGGCGCTGGGGGGTCCCATAGGGATGATAAAGGAGTGAAGATCAAGAGCCTATGAGGCCATTCTTGTGGAGATCAATGAGCTAAGTCTTTAAATCCTCATGTGGCGAAGGTGAGGGATAGGGGCAATAGTAGATCATGAGGATCCGGATGCGTAGTCCTGCTGGTGTGTTGGGATACAAACATGAGGTATATGGTCGGGTGAAAAAATTTCCTCCTCGCGGGGACAAGGCCTCTTTGTGAAAAATCCGAGTAAGGTGGAGAACATCTGGTAAGAGATGGATTGTGGACAGTGGATCACAAAGAGAAAGAAGGGTGTCGCCAGGGTCTAGAAGAAGACCTCCTCAGGTTGGTAATTGATCTTTCAGTCGCCTGCTTTTATTGGCTTTCCAGGCTGGAGAGATGGGGCTGTTGGGAGTTTGGCGCTTAGATGAACCCGCTTGAGTGTTGGATATGTCCATTTCCGAGTCTAGGGATATGAGCTTGAGCGAGAGGAGGATTCGTTCGCCTTCAGTGAACGTGGTGAATGAGTGGATTCTGCCTTTAAGGGAAAATTTTAGGGCGAAGGGGAATGCCCACCAATATTTAATCTCCTTCTGGGAGAGGACGAGCAGAAGGGGCTTGAGGGCTCTGCGTTTCTGGATGGTCGTGGGGGAGATGTCCGCGAAAATTTGCACTTCCTGTCCTTGAAAAAGGATGCGGGATTGCTGGCGTGAAATTTTCATTATTTCTTCTTTTACACTATAGAAGTGTGGCTTCACGACCACATCTCTGGGGGATCCGTCTTTTCTGGGTGGGCCCAGAGATCTGTGTGCCCTGTCCAGCTCCAACTTGATAGGGGGCAGCTCAGGGATGAGGGATTTGATTAAATCCTGGATAGCTTTGGGGACGTCTGTGATTGATTCGGGGATACCTCTTACTCTGAAGTTGTCCCTTCTCGACCTGTTCTCAAGGTCATCGATTCTGTTCAGTGCTACCTCTAGTTGCTCTTGAACAGTATGAATGTGCTCAGTGTTCTGGTTAGCTCTGGACACTGTAATGTCTAATTTGTGTTCTATGGCTTCCATCCTTGCTCCCAGGTTTTGAAAGTCTGCTCTTATCTCAGTTGTGATTCTTGTGGCTGTGTTTGCTAAGCCTCTGTCTAGTAGGTCTGACAGTTTGAGGAATAAATCTCCTGTGTTAAGGGGTATAGCAGCCTCTGGGTCTCCTATGGAAGCTCCGGCACCCTGATGTGGAGGTGTAGCGTTCAGTGGGGACAGGGAGTAGTTCTCAAAGGTGCGCTCTAGGAGGGATACTGTGGAGGCTGGGGATGGAGTCCCCATAGGCTGGTTATGTAAGGCAGGTAAGGGTGTGTAGGCCAGGGTGGCAGGAGCAATCACTTGCCTGGTTTCCACGTGTCCCCCTGCATACTGCTCCTTGTGCTGTGCTGCGGCCGCCATCTTGGATGAGGCCCGGGAATCCTCTGCTGAAAACCGCGGTCCCAGATCCCTGCGGACCGAGCTGTTAGACATGGATCGGTGCAGCGGGTGTTCCCAGGTCCGGTTCCGCTAGTGGTGGGCGAAGAGGCGGCCTTTATCCTGCTCTAGGGGGGCTTGCTGGGCTGGGTAGAGCGGAGCTCCCGGCTTACGCGGCCATCTTGGGAGTCCCGCGCCTGCGCACTCTTAACTTGTTGTTTGATCTGAGTAGGCACCTTTTTTTCTTTTATCTTTTTTTCCTTTTTTAGGAGACAATTATTATTATAATATTTTATTATTATTATTATATTTTATATCTATCTTCAACAATGTAGGGGTTCTTTTTGGATCTGGCAACCATAGGGACGCACACACTCAGTGTAGTCTTCATTGATCCCACTAGGTGGCGCCATTTGCCAGTGGCTGATTCCGGTTCACCGGTTGGTTGCCTGGTTTTGGTTGATCCAGGCAGCCCCCAATTGGGATTTTATTATTCCTCACGTCGTTTGACATCTATTTTGTTAGGTTGATGCACCCATTTTTTCTATTCTGATGCTGGATGTTTATACATCTTAGCATCATTTCCGGCTGTGGTTGTTTGCGGTTAAGTTGGCGCTTCCGGGTCTGGCATCTGTCGACTTTTACATCACTTCCGGGGAGCTGCCATTACCATAGCGTCACCTGTCGGTGCATCCCTTCCATTGTGAACGTCATTTCGGGTGAACCCCGGCTTGCTATTTGGTGCCCACAAAACGTCCTCACCTCCTTTTTAGCGCCAAAGAAGGGCACAAACAAGAAGGTGGAGAGGAGTATATAAACATGCTGGTTTTGGTCTTCATTTGTGGTCCGGCATAGGAAGGGGAGAGACATACTATGAAACCTCTGGTTAAGGGTAACTTTATTTATCCTTATAGCATCATCTTCTCAATCGCCTTGAAGCTTTTGAAATAACTGAATAGTGACTGGATTGTTTATATATTTTTCTGATTCAAGGGTCATATTCTGACTTTCTTAAGTCGCAGAAACCAATCCATCTAATCTCTTTCACCATTCCTTCTGATTTTTTCTATCTATTCTGGGATTGGAAGTTATCAATCAATCTGAACTCTCGGAATACATCAAAAGATACTGTTTGTGGGGTAAAAGCAGAGACTAGTCTACCTTTTTGGATTTAACGATAATGATTTGGGGATTATCTTATATATTCCCAGGTTTAATTGTCATTATTACTCTCCCTTTCAGTTGGGCCATTTAAGTGGTTGTGTATTTAAAGATACATCCCCCTCTATGGTTATACCTGATGATCCGATTCTTTATACCCCTATGACTCAGGAGCCTCAATAAACATACAAAGAGCTTTTGAATATACAGGTAATCTATATGACCATATTGGAATTTTGACGCCATGCACCTTGCAAATTCTTGAATGTCTAAAGTTGAATATGTTTGTTGAATACCTGTTATGTATTTTGACTGTTTATTTTGTTATTTTCTCTTAAAAACTCTTTCTATTTCTAGTGTATATTGTGCCTGATATCAAAAATTATCCTGTCGAAGCCAATAACTAAGGCGAAATATGTAGAGATCAAATCAGTTTGCACCTGTAAATGTACTGTAATGTCAAATATTCATCTTTGGATGTTTGTTTTTTATTTTTTCTAATAAATTTATATTTTTTCTAACTAACCTTTTTCTAACTAACCGTTGCAATGGTGCACCTTTAAAATCCCCAAAACCTTATTCCTCAAATTATAGATTTATCTACCAGGGGATGTGGTGCAGAATTTATGCTAGATGATAAGTAAAAATTTCTTCTCCTTGACATACTATTATCATACACTGCAATAGTGACACTAATACAGTGATCACTGATAATACTGTACACTGTCACTGTACTAATGACACTGGCTGGGAAGGGTCAACATCTAGGGGCAAAGGCTTAACTGTGTGCCCAATAATGTGTAATGTGTGCTGCTCTTACTTTCTGATCTGGCTGTTTTTTCTCCCTGCGAAGAAAAAGCCAGATCATAGTTCACACTACACAGAGTTCTGTGTGAGTGTGATTGGCCATAGCCGATCAGCTGACTTCTGCCAAAATCAATGGCTAAAATCAGCTGTCAAACTCGTGCTGTGTCCAATCACAACATGAGTCAGCATGCGTACCCCAAACCCAGAAGAAAAGCCACAAAAGTACGTCACCAGGCCTGGAGATGCCGTCCGCTTGCAGTACAACTACTGTGGGTGGGTGGCAAGTAGTTAAAACACTAGAAATCCACTTAAAAGCAGCAAAGATTATTTACAAGTGTATTACCTACTGTTATACTGCCTGGTCCTTCTGAGCACCCCCGAGCCACCAAAACACTAACTTTCTGAAAGGGACAAGTAAAATAGTTTTTGGTAACTTGGATTTCAAATTGATTGTATTATACTCTTGTAAATGTAAAAATACTTTTTTAGGTCTGTTTCGCAGAGCAGCTGTGTTACCAGTAGAAATAAAGCAGACCTTTGGGAAAAAATATATACATTTCTGACAATTTCCAGTGTAAAAATAAATTAGCTCTAATTCTGAGAGTCCCATATGAGGCTGCTACTCAATACTGTAAACCTTTTACTTTCATTCACCTCCCTAGTTCTGGAAACACTGAAGGCCTAGTGCTGAAAATTGTAGTTCTGGCAGTATTACACTGATAGAAGGTCACTCAGTGTATACTTCCTCCAATCAGAAAAAGGTTGTAATCTTTTTACTGCATGCAAGGCCTACTGTGATTGGACATCCATCGTTGTGGGAGATTGTGACGTCCACCCCTCCCCTCCAATCACAGAAAGTCTTGCATTCAGTAAAAAGAATACACTTTTTTTTCTGAATGAATGTGTACAATGAGTGACCTGTTATCATCAGCGTACTACCGCTAGAACTACAAGTCTCAGCACTTACAGTACTGTAGGGGCTGAAAGAAAGTAACAGTTTTACAAAATAGAGCAGCAGCAAGTGACCCAAAGTGTTTTTCCCCCAGAATTCAGCTTTAATGGCATTGGTTACAGAAGTTTCTAAACTTATGAATGTTCCAGTGAGCACTATTGGGGCCATAATCCAAAAGTAAAAAGAACATCATTTCACCATAAACCGACCACAACCAGGTGCTCCTCACAAGATTTCTGACAGAGGAGTGAAAATAATTATCAGAAGAGTTGCCCAAGAACCAAAGACCACTTATGGAGAGCTTTAGAAAGACCTGGAATTAGCTGGTAATTGTTTCAAAGAAAACAATAAGTAATGCACTCAACCGCTATGGCCTGTATGCACGCTCACCACACAAGACTCCATTGCTGAAGAAAAAGCATGTCGAAGCTTGTTTAAAGTTTGCTGCACAACATTTAGACAAGCCTGTGAAATACTGGGACAAGCCTGTGAATATAGTCTGGTCAGATTGGTTCAAAATTGAACTCTTTGGATGCCATGATACACACCATGTTTGGAGGTCAAATGGCACGGCACATCACCCCCAAAACACCCCAATACCAAGAGTAAAGTTTGGAGGCTGTTTTTCAGCATATGGTACTAGCAAACTTCATATAATTCAAGGAAGGATGAATGGAAAAATAGACCAAGACATTCTTGATAAAAAGAATCTGCTACATTCCACCGGGATGATGAAGATGAAACAAGGGTGGACATTTAAGCAAGGCAATGATCCCAAACACAAAGCTAAGGAAACTCCCAATTGGTTTCAAAGAAAGAAAATCTGCTAGAATGGTTCAGCCAATCACCTGACTTGAATCCAATAAAAAATCTATGGAAAGAACTAAAGATCGGAGTTCATAGAAGAGGCCCACGGAACCTTCAAGATTTGAAGACTGTTTGTGTGGAAAAATGGGCCAAAATCACACCTGAGCAATGCATGCGACTAGTTTCTCCATACAGGGGGCAGCTTGAATCTGTCATTACCAACAAAGGATTTTGTACGAAGTATTAAATACACTTCAGTTAGAGTGTTCAATACTTGTTCTCTGTGTCATTCCATTTTAGTACACATAATTTAATTTCTGAACTTATTTGCTTTTGTTTCTTTGTATGTATGGATTGCATTGGTTGTCACTGACATGTGGTGAAAATTTAATGTCAATAGCACCTTTACAAATATATTTACCTAGGAAAATGGTAACGTGTTTAATCCTTTTTGTTTCTCGCTGTATGTAAATATGAAATATTCATACATAGACTATTATACTTTCATATTTTAAAGTAAATATCAAAGAAAGTTTATATATATATATGTAGCACCCTCTGTGTGTGCTACTAGAATTAGAGTAGGCAAACTATAGTCTGACCCAGGGACAATTCTGATTCACTGAATCTGGCTCAGGGTTATTAGAGGCCATGACTGGATGACTCATCCTGGCAGCTCTCTGGTGCCTCCCCCTGTTTCTAGAATGTTGGAAAACATTCTGGAAGATAGTGGGCAGAGGCTAGGAGGGGTTGCCTTGAATATTTAGGGGCTCTTAGCCAATATACAGGTAGGGGGCTTTGCAGGGAACTAAGGAGCCCTTAAATAGACATGAGTCAGGCCAGCAGGGGAGTCGTGGAAAATGGAGAAGCAGTGCTGAGGAGAGGCTGACGGTGGCCCCTGCCAAGGAGGGGTTTTACCTTGGGTTGAAGCTCAGGAGGCTAGCCTGGAAGGATTGCACCACAGGAGTCAGTTGAAGGGACCTTAACCGGAGAGGCAGCAGAGAGAGCAAGGACAGACAGTGAGTAGATCAGCAAGGTGCAGGGACAGACAAGAGGAGTGACAGCCAGCTGTAGCAGTGCCCCCTTGAAGACATGCGTCTGTCAGTCAGGAGGTCTGGGAAGAGAAAGCAGTCAAGTGGGCTGATGGCAACAAGGTGGGCTAGAATTTCTGCAACAGTAGAACTGGGCTCAGTGTCTACGGGAAAGTAGAAGGTGATGGGAGATGCTTTTCACTCCACATGTGCTACTTTACCAAAGGGACAACGAGTTCCTAGCCTGTAATGGGCTGTTGTTGAGCTAACAAGTGACTATTAGTTCCTCCAGATGTGACCAGCAGGAGCTGTACATAAGGGAACCATGTTTGTGCAAGAGGAAATCTGTAAATAGGGAGGAAGTTGTCCCTGGTTTTGTGTTTGAACATTTTCAAGTTGGGCCTCCCATAATTCCCATACATATATTTATTTAATGGCCTTTAAGGCTGGGATCACACTATTGCAAATTGGATGCGTTTTTTTCCGCAAATTGGATGTGGAAAAACCGCATCCAATTTGCATGTCAGGAAATTGTGACTGGCTCTCTGTGGAGCCAGTTCACACATCTCTAAAGCGGCTCTGGTGCGATTTGCACAGGAGTCCTGTGCGTCTTCTGGTCCATTTTAAGGCTCGAATTCAGCCAAAAATTCAGGCTGAAAGCGGATCTGAAATGGTGAACGGAGATGCGCCGGACCCCTGCTGTGAACCGCTCCGTGCTGCGGTGTGAACCCAGCCTTAAGAGTGATGTTGCTAGGCTGACCACTAAGACAGGGGTATATGCTCACACCTTATGGTTTCTGCTCCACTTTACTGCATGGGCCCTTTTTATTTTTATCTTTTTAACACATGTTTAGTTTAGGTATTTCAGCCATTTATCCGATAGATGAAAAGAGATTTCAGTTAGTTTCTCACGGTTTTACATATTTGCAGAATATTTTGTTAGAAACATCACATAATACGCTATTAATAAAGAACAGATGTCTACCTCTAATCATGACACACATTGCCCTGAAAGGAGGGAAATACCAAAATACCATGCAACCAAAAGTAACCTTAAATGAAGTTCACTGCAGAGAGCAATTAGAGTAACACAGAACATACATTTTCAAAAGACAGGGAAATCATCAATTGTGTACATAGCGGTGATTAGCAGCCTGCTCTTCATATGTTTGGAAAGGATTTTGAATTATCAAGTGTGCCCAATGAAAAATGTTCAAATTTTGCTTGTCACTATTGTCCCTTATGAACAGTCACATTATCCTGCTGCTAAAGAGAGATAAAGGGAACATATAGGTTACACTTCCATTGGTAGTAATATTATTATAACTAAAAAAATTCTGTTTGTTAAAAGGAAATATATTTAAGGTGATAGCAGCTTTACCAGGCTATATATAGTTACAATCTGTTCTTTACAGTTTTAAGAAACTTTGTTGCAGATTCCTACGTGCTTATGCTCTGAAGAAATAGCTATTTGTTTGACCATGTTCTTTGGATACTAATTCTGACTGGGAAGGTCTGTGTTCATTATAATCACCTGGTGTACTCAGTGTTCTGCAGAGAAAAGTCGCAGTGCCTGCATCCCTTTAGAAGTAATTAACCCTTAGGAAGTATCTTACCAAAAATGACATTTCTATTGGAGAGGATGCCTAAAATCTGTCATTTCTTAGTGCAGGCTTCTGGTAAAATCAATGAGCCAATCAGACAAGCAGGAATTTACATTCTTGAATGCAGTCTGTATACCAACGGTGTACAGAACGCCTCCAAGTTGCATTGCATTGAACTTTACACAAAATTACAGTGATGCAAACTGCAATGGAAAGGTAATTTTTACTACTATTAAATTACAATATGGCTTGTGTACCAATTGTAAATATTATATTTTTTTCCATGAAAGTGGAGCTACTCTGTAGCAATAACTGAATTCTTTTAGCACACAGGGATGTCTAGACCTGGTGCCTTATCTATCTTAACAATGTTTAGCCATAATTCCACCTTTTCCTGTGGTTGGCTCGTAACACTGAAAGGTGAGCATAGGTTATGTCTCTCCAGTATATTTTTTGATGTTGGCCATGACTACTCTGTCCTTCCCAACCCCACCCAAAAATGAATTGATTCACCCACAATATGCCACATCCAAGAACCCAAGAAACACCAAACCGATTGGCACCCCTAGGTCTTGGTAATAAATTACCCTATTTTTATTTTTAGTAGTCCGTATCTCTTATGCCGCGTACACACGAGCGGACTTTCCGACAGACTTGGTCCGGCGGACCGGACTCCGTTGGACAATTCGATCGTGTGTGGGCTCCAGCTGACTTTTTTTCCCAAATGTCCGACGGACCTAGAAATAAAACATGTTTCAAATCTTTCCGACAGACTCGAGTCCGGTCGAAAAATCCGCTCGTCTGTATGCTAGTCCGACGGACTAAAACCGAAGCTAGGGCAGCTATTGGCTACTGGCTATCAACTTCCTTATTTTAGTCCGGTCGTACGTCATCACGTACGAATTCGTCGGACTTTGGTGTGATCGTGTGTAGGCAAGTCCGGTCATTAGGAAAGTCCATCGGAAGTCCGGCGAAAGTCCGTCAAATAGACTGTCAGACCAGTCCGGTCGAAAAGTCCGCTCGTGTGTACATGGCATAAGTGATGCAAGTTATTTATTCAGATCCAGGAGATTGGTTCCAAACAAACAACCCACTCCTTCATAGAACCAAGATCAGATTTCTGCATAGACAATGTAGACTGTGGCCAAGGGTGGCAGGTAGGGCCGCTGATAGGGGGCCCAAGCACACAGGGGGCCCACACAGGGTGGGGAATTAGTGATAGACGACAATTGCGTCTCTCTTCCTCCAGCCCCTGAAAGCTGGTTTCTTCCCCTCTCCCTGTTGTCAACTTTTGTCTGTTGAGAAAGAGACAGTCGTCACTCACTAATGCCCCTCCATGTGCGAGCTCCCCCTCCCAGGGCTGGCTCTAATGTTATCTGTGCTCAAGCATTATTGAATATGGAACATGTCATAAATTAATAGATTGGGATGCTTTCATTAAAGTTGAGCTCCAGGGAAAGTAATCATTCTTCCTTATGCCCCGTGCACACGGTCGGATTTTCCGACGGAAAATGTGCGATCGGAGCGTGTTGTCGGAAAATCTGACCGTGTGTGGGCTCCATCAGACTTTTTCCATCGGATTTTCCGACACACAAAGTTTGAGAGCAGGCTATAAAATTTTCCGACAACAAAACCAGATCGCGTCAATTCCGACCGTGCGTGGACAATTCCGACGCACAAAGTGCCACGCATGCTCAGAAGAAATTCCAAGATGGAACAGCTCGGTCTGGTAAAATTAGCATTCGGAATGGATAGAGCACTTTCGTCAGGCTGCAGTGTTTAAAATTGTTTAATACAGCGCACTCTCTTCTTCTTTATAATGCAGGAAGAACAAAGTAGTTTTGCTGCTGATATTCACACAGACTTCTCACAAACTTCTTTCTTTATTATTTATCGTGATTCCCCCAATATATTATGATTTGTCACATCTGACAAAAAAGATATATCATTTTTTTTTTTTTTTTTATTTTGTCCAAGCCTGATGTGTTTTTTTTTTTTCTGGCTTGTATTTTTTTCAAGGCTGATCTTGTTGTTTTTTTTTTTTAGTTATTTAACATCCTGAATATTTTTGTGTGTGTTTTGTGTGTCAAGTTACCACAACACCATTATTATCTTGTATTATTTAATCTCAAGGAGATTGCTTGGTGTTGGTGGGGACGTACTAAACTGCATATTGGGATGATGGGATGATTGGATTATTGGCTGCAATACTGAGAACTCTCACTAGATGTCAGTGTACCATATACACATATATATGCTAATGGCTCTGTTGTTTCTCAAAATATGTTATTCTTTACTGCAGTGCTTAATACAATGTTGCAAGAAGCAGTTGCTAATGTTTAACTCTTCACTTGCTGATATATATGCAGTTGTACAACAGTTGCTGATATATATGCAGCTGTACAACAGGATGCAGAAGTAATATAAAAATTACATTTGACCTGTTTTTGATGGGAATATGGGTAGAATTATTATTGCTCATGCGCATTATTGGAGGAATATCATGTTAACACCCGACAATGAACATATTTAATTAACAATAATAATATGCATATACTTTTTCTACATAGGGATTATGGCTGGAATTTTGTAGTTAGACATACATAGGAATATATTAAACCTATTTCTGATATAAATATGTATATAATTATTTTTCTACATGGGGATTATTGGTGGAATATTGTTTATAAATATACATAGCAGCATATTAAACCCATTTCTGATGAGAATATGCATATAATTATTTTTCTACATGGGGATTATTGGTGGAATATTGTTTAAAAATATACATAGCAACGTATTAAAGTCATTTCTAATGAGAATATGCATATAATTATATTTCTAAATGTGGATTATTGGTGGAATATTGTTTATAAATAAACATAGCAACATATTAAACCCATTTCTGATGAGAAAATGCATATATTTATTTTTCTACATGTGGATTATTGGTGGAATATTGTTTAAAAATATACATAGCAACATATTAAACCCATTTCCAATAAGAATATGCATATAATTATATTTCTACATGTGGATTATTGGTGGAATATTGTTTATAAATAAACATAGTAACATATTAAACCCATTTCTGATGAGAAAATGCATATAATTATTTTTCTACATGGGGATTATTGGTGGAATATTGTTTAAAAATATACATAGCAACATATTAAACCCATTTCCAATGAGAATATGCATATAATTATATTTCTACATGTGGATTATTGGTGGAATATTGTTTATAAATATACATAGCAACATATTAAACCCATTTCTGATGAGAAAATGCATATAATTATTTTCTACATGGGGATTATTGGTGGAATATTGTTTAAAAAGATACATAGCAACATATTAAACCCATTTCTGATGAGAAAATGCATATAATTATTTTTCTACATGGGGATTATTGGTGGAATATTGTTTAAAAATATACATAGCAACATATTAAACCCATTTCTAATGAGAATATGCATATAATTATAATTCTACATGGGGATTATTGGTGGAATATTGCTTATAAATATAGATAGCAACATATTTAACCCATTTATGATATGAAGATGCATGTAATTATTTTTCTACATGGGGATTATTGGTGGAATATTGCTTATAAATATACATAGCAACATATTAAACCCATTTCTGATGAGAATATGCATATAATTATTTTTCTACATGGGGATTATTGGTGGAATATTGTTTAAAAATATACATAGCAACATATTAAACCCATTTCTAATGAGAATATGCATATAATTATAATTCTACATGTGGATTATTGGTGGAATATTGTTTATAAATATACATAGCAACATATTAAACCCATTTCTGATGAAAAAATGCATATAATTATTTTTCTACATGGGGATTATTGGTGGAATATTGTTTAAAAATATACATAGCAACATATTAAACCCATTTCTGATGAGAATATGCATATAATTATTTTTCTACATGGGGATTATTGGTGGAATATTGTTTATAAATACACATAGCAACGTATTAAAGTAATTTCTAATGAGAATATGCATATAATTATATTTCTACATGTGGATTATTGGTGGAATATTGTTTAAAAATATACATAGTAACATATTAAACCCATTTCCAATGAGAATATGCATATAATTATATTTCTACATGTGGATTATTGGTGGAATATTGTTTATAAATATACATAGCAACATATTAAACCCATTTCTGATGAGAAAATGCATATAATTATTTTTCTACATGGGGATTATTGGTGGAATATTGTTTAAAAATTTACATAGCAACATATTAAACCCATTTCGGATGAGAAAATGCATATAATTATAATTCTGCATGGGGATTATTGGTGGAATATTGCTTATAAATATAGATAGCAACATATTTAACCCATTTATGATATGAAGATGCATATAATTATTTTTCTACATGGGGATTATTGGTGGAATATTGCTTATAAATATAGATAGCAACATATTTAACCCATTTATGATATGAAGATGCATGTACCGTATTTATCGGCGTATAACACGCACCGGCGTATAACACGCACCCCAATTTAGGAGGGAATTTTAAGGAAAAAAAAACTTTTAGGAGGGAAGTTGAAGGGAAAAAAAACTTACATTTAAACGCCCATCATTGCAGCCTTGTCAGTGCAGCCTTGTCAGTGCAGCCTTGTCAGTGCAGCCATGTCAGTGCAGCCTTGTCAGTGCAGCCTTCCCCAGTGCAGACTTCCCCAGTGCAGCCTTGTCAGTGCAGACTTCCCCAGTGCAGACTTGTCAGTGCAGACTTCCCCAGTGCAGACTTCCCCAGTGCAGCCTTGTCAGTGCAGACTTCCCCAGTGCAGACTTCCCCAGTGCAGCTTTACCCAGTGCAGCCTTCCCCAGTGCAGTCTTCCCCAGTGCAGCTTTACCCAGTGCAGCCTTCCCCAGTCCAGTCTTCCCCAGTGCAGCTTTTCCCAGTGCAGCCTCCCCCAGTGCAGCCTTCCCCCAGTGATCCCAGCCATTCTGGGCTTCAAAACCGCCGATCGCGATTTGAAAATGGCGCCGCCGGCGCCGAAATACACAGTGCTGGTCCTCGGCTCTTTCCGGCGGCTGTCGTTCATTTTCGGCCCCACTCGTAGTCCCGAGCGGAGCTATCCGAACCTACTCGGCTAGGTTCGGATAGCTCCGCTCGGGACTACGAGTGGAGCCGAAAATGAACGACAGCCGCCGGAAAGAGCCGAGGACCGGCTCTGTGTATTTCGGCGCCGGCGGCGCCATTTTCAAATCGCGATCGGCGATTTTGAAAATATATGTGTAAGAAAAAAATGTAAAAATTGCGCCAGCTCTTGGGTGGAGGTGAAGCAGCCAACACAGCAATATGACCGTTGCAAGTGAAAAATGGAGTGAAGAAGTGTGGCGCTAATGGGTGGTGAGACTCCTGTTGCTAAAACAGGTAGAGAAAGTGGTTAGGAGAGAGTGAAAACTCCTTTGGTGTAAATGTGTAAAAGTGTTTGTAAGGTATACATAAAAATATATTGGGTAATAAACACAGTACAAGTGAAAACACGGAGTGTGTTAAAGAATATAAAAAACTCAGTAAAAATAAAATTTAAAAAAAATAGTTAAGAAACAATCAAACATATATGGTACAGCAAATACATATCAATGCAAGGTGAGCTGAGTGTGTTAATCCACAGAATTTGGAGTTCAATGGAGGTGGCAGACCAGAAAAAGAACACCGGTGTCCCCAAGGGGAAAAAATAATATATAAATATATATACAGAGGAACTCAAAAGTCTTTTAAATGGCAAGATGGGATAGTCTCATTCGATCCCACAGGTAATTAGATGTAAACTGTCTTCTCAAGAGGTAACCTGAGGGTTATTGAGAAAGGACCCGACCAATGTGTTGGATCTTGGCTCAAATGGATAATTCCCACCAGGAGAAAGGCAGAAGCAAAAAGCAAAAGAATGCCCTTACCAGATCCGGTGGACTCACGGGCCGTAGCGGTGAGTCAAACGAGCCTATACCGTTAAACGGTGTGGGGTAAAGGTGTGTGGGAGAACTTGTAAACCATCTTGTCAGCAGTCCTCATACGAAGCACTGATATGGAGTCCGGGGTCCCCAGGGTATGGTTCCGATCAGCGGATCACCGTTTCCTCAGAAAACTGACAGGTCACCGTTTAATTACAACCAGGCCAAACCACAACCTCTGTACCAGGGGGGTTTTCACAGAGAACAGGAATACCCCATACGAAACCCAGAACAAAACGTGACACCCGAGGGGGGAGGCGTTCCAATAAAGAGAAAAAGGGTTTAAAAGACAGTGGCATCTTCAATCTAAGCAAAGCTGACTTCTCCCCAGCGGAACTCAACGTTCTTAACAAAGGTTTAAAATTTGCCCCCCCTAAAACACTAAGCAAATTCTCTACTTTTATAGATGTACATAAGTTTGTACGCAAACTTAATGTACAAAGATATATTGCGTCCAATCCGAGTAGGCCCTCACATCTTCTCACTAACTCCCATTCAGTTCACTCGGGATTAGCGAATCCATCTCTATTTAACCCTCCAGCTCCTATAGCTCCTTCTATTAAGGTGTTCCGTGATCTAGTTTTGGAAGATCTAGAGGGACTCCCAAAGAAGAAATATTATTCTGACCCCAATATTAAAATCGGCCTGAGGTCTCTTTGCGAACGCAAAGAGCTTGTCATCCGCCCGGCGGATAAGGGCGGAGGGATAGTCGTTCTTGACAGTAAAGATTATCATGCTGAGATGACAAGGATCCTTAGCGACACAGAAACGTACCTGCCCCTTGGATCCAATCCCACTACAAGTTTTAAAAGAAGACTAATAGACCTGATTGATACTGGCTTCCAGCTTGGCATACTAGACAAAAAAGAAAAACATTTTTTGGTCCCGGTAGCTCCGCGTATCCCCATAATGTACTATATGCCCAAAGTACACAAGAACATTACTCAACCTCCTGGTCGCCCAATTATAAGCGGAATCAACTCCGTGACCTCCCGCATAGGGAAATACATTGATCACTATTTACAACCCATAGTAAAATCACTACCATCCTTTCTGAAAGACACTCGAGATACTATTAACAAATTACAACAAATCACGTACACTAACGATCTTATATTAGTAACCGCAGACGTTACTTCCCTATACACCATCATCCCCCATGATTTAGGTATAGGTGCAGTTGAACTCTTTTTATCGAGAGAAAAGAACATCCCATTGACACAAAAAAGGTTTATCATAGATTTGCTATATTTTGCTACCAAGTCAAATTACTTTTGGTACGACAACCGTTACTACTTACAGACGAAGGGAGTAGCCATGGGGGCTAAATTCGCCCCCAGCCTGGCTAATATCTTTATGGCCAAGTGGGAGGAGGATGTCGTCGGTGCCCAGAGACCATTACAGCTAGTCTTTTGGGCCAGATATATCGACGACATCCTCCTCCTATGGAGAGGCTCCATGGACTCCCTCAGTCGCTTTATGCTAGCCCTAAATGCGAATGAGGTAGGCATACACTTGTCATACGAAGCTAGCCCGTCTGTAATACATTTCCTAGACTTGGAAATCACAGCTGTCAACGGTCAATTGGAAACGAAAACCTTCTTCAAGGCCACCGACCGCAACGGGTACATCCCGACTGACAGCTGTCACCACACAGCATGGCTGAAATCGGTACCTCGAAGCCAACTGATGAGAATCAGGCGTAACTGTTCTCTCTTGCCGGATTTCTTCAGACAGGCAGAAATTATTAAATGTAGATTCCAAGAAAAGGGCTACGATGGAGGATTAATCGACCAGGAGATACAGAAAATAGCACGCATTGACCGTTCCTCACTACTAGTGGAACAACCAAAAAAACCTCTTGATGCTAAACATAGATGGGCCTTCCTCACCAACTATTCTATCCAACACAAGCAGATAAAGAATATCATTTCCAGACATTGGAAGGTTTTGAAAAATGATCGAATACTGGGCCCTTTACTTCCCGACCAAGCTGGAGTGATATATAAAGGAGCACCATCAATAGGTGGCAAAATTGCACCAGGAGTTGTCGACCCTCCGAAGACGACATCTTTCTTTCATGACCTTAAGGGCTTTTTCCCCTGCAGGAAGTGTACAGTATGCAAACTCAATGTTTGCAAATCTCGCAAAATTGAAACCTTCACATCATCTTCCACTGGGAAGGAATTTAAGATGAAACAATTTGCAACATGCACCACAAAATTTATCGTTTACCTTATTACCTGTCCTTGTGGTAAGCAATACATAGGACGTACCAAACGCAATTTCTCCATACGAGTGAACGAACACATCACAGCTATACTAAAAGGACGCACCAATCATAGTGTTCCCAAACACTATTTACTTCACCATAATCAGAATCCATCTGGAACAAAGTTTCAAATTATTGACAAATTTGTTCCACATTGGAGGGGGGAACCAAACACAAGGGGTGTCTCCAAGCTTGAAGTTTTTTGGATACATCTCATGAAATGCTATGTGCCATATGGATTGAACGTGGAGTGGGATATCAACGCCTTTATAAATCAGTCTTAGGCGTTGATACACCACCCCCCCTCCCCCCTCCTTTGGCAACTCTATGAATCACACAACACCTCCTTGGACTATTTATTTTCATAAATGTCACTAGATTGCTGTCATTTTATTATAATATTTTTTGAACATTTGACTTTCTCCCTTACTATGTTCTCAAACTCCCTATGGGGCTTTGAATGAGCGTCCATTTTTGCTAGATTAAATAAACATTTCCACCTTTCCACCCTGTTATCTTGTTTAGATAGGATAAAGAGTTCCTCAAATTCCCTAAGTCTCTAGTCCATTAAGGAATCTTTTAACTCAATAGAATTTAAGTGCACAGTACATACTAAGTACATACACCTTCTTTCCATAGATTCCCTTATGAGTCTCTGTTGTATACTCCCCTATTTCCCTATTAGTTATAACTTCCTTTACATCTCTCTTCAATTCCTAGAAAATGTCATATATATTGTCGTTATACTCTTACATGTGTATTCACTAAGATTTGTTAGTTAACACATATTGGATATACACCTTTATTTCTATATGTCCATATGCTAATATGCTGGGAACACTTCCGGGATCGGGACCACATCAGTTTACTACAAACAATTACTATCAGCGTGGATCGCCGCCGTGTTGTGCGTTCCACGCCTCTATCCATTAGGCTTTTACTTCCTCCTCTCCTTGACACGCACTTCAGAGCGTCCCATCGTCATTGCCACATCAGGTGACCGTCGCATATGACGAATGGGATTGCTTCTCTGTCTATAGGTGGTCAGGAGTGAGGCTTGGCTTCTAACCATCCTCTCTAGTCTGTGATTGGCCACAAAAAGTCATGTGACCGGTGTGTCACAGATGACGCTGCCGATCCCGGAAGTTGTCCCGTGTAACAGCGCCGATCAGCTGTTACACTCAATTCTCTCTGTATATAAAGCGCAGTTGTGTGTGGGGGGCTTATTCATACCCCAGCAGAAGCCTTAGGAGGCGAAACGCGTCGGGTCCTATGTTTATACCCCACCACTATCTACTGCGCCTGTTTTTATTACTTTTATGCCGGTTTTTAATTTATTTTGGGCCGAGTTTTTACCGCCCCTTGCCTGTAACAACATTTTTTCGGAGTACACTCCCTAAATAAAGTGCTTTTATGCTCTTTGCTAATTAAGGATTTACACTATGTGGAGTTTTCTTCCTTTTTTGCCTATTTGCACATATGATGGTTTTCTGAGGAAACGGTGATCCGCTGATCGGAACCATACCCTGGGGACCCCGGACTCCATATCGGTGCTTCGTATGAGGACTGCTGACAAGATGGTTTACAAGTTCTCCCACACACCTTTACCCCACACCGTTTAACGGTATAGGCTCGTTTGACTCACCGCTACGGCCCGTGAGTCCACCGGATCTGGTAAGGGCATTCTTTTGCTTTTTGCTTCTGCCTTTCTCCTGGTGGGAATTATCCATTTGAGCCAAGATCCAACACATTGGTCGGGTCCTTTCCCAATAACCCTCAGGTTACCTCTTGAGAAGTCAGTTTACATCTAATTACCTGTGGGATCGAATGAGACTATCCCATCTTGCCATTTAAAAGACTTTTGAGTTCCTCTGTATATATATTTATATATTATTTTTTCCCCTTGGGGACACCGGTGTTCTTTTTCTGGTCTGCCACCTCCATTGAACTCCAAATTCTGTGGATTAACACACTCAGCTCACCTTGCATTGATATGTATTTGCTGTACCATATATGTTTGATTGTTTCTTAACTATTTTTTTTAAATTTTATTTTTACTGAGTTTTTTATATTCTTTAACACACTCCGTGTTTTCACTTGTACTGTGTTTATTACCCAATATATTTTTATGTATACCTTACAAACACTTTTACACATTTACACCAAAGGAGTTTTCACTCTCTCCTAACCACTTTCTCTACCTGTTTTAGCAACAGGAGTCTCACCACCCATTAGCGCCACACTTCTTCACTCCATTTTTCACTTGCAACGGTCATATTGCTGTGTTGGCTGCTTCACCTCCACCCAAGAGCTGGCGCAATTTTTACATTTTTTTCTTACACATATATTTTCAAAATCGCCGATCGCGATTTGAAAATGGCGCTGCCGGCGCCGAAATACACAGAGCCGGTCCTCGGCTCTTTCCGGCGGCTGTCGTTCATTTTCGGCTCCACTCGTAGTCGCGAGCGGAGCTATCCGAACCTAGCCGAGTAGGTTCAGATAGCTCCGCTCGGGACTACGAGTGGAGCCGAAAATGAACGACAGCCGCCGGAAAGAGCCGAGGACCGGCACTGTGTATTTCGGCGCCGGCGGCGCCATTTTCAAATCGCGATCGGCGGTTTTGAAGCCCAGAATGGCTGGGATCACTGGGGGAAGGCTGCACTGGGGGAGGCTGCACTGGGAAAAGCTGCACTGGGGAAGACTGGACTGGGAAAGGCTGCACTGGGTAAAGCTGCACTGGGGAAGACTGCACTGGGGAAGGCTGCACTGGGTAAAGCTGCACTGGGGAAGTCTGCACTGGGGAAGTCTGCACTGACAAGGCTGCACTGGGGAAGTCTGCACTGGGGAAGTCTGCACTGACAAGGCTGCACTGGGGAAGTCTGCACTGGGGAAGTCTGCACTGACAAGGCTGCACTGGGGAAGTCTGCACTGGGGAAGGCTGCATTGACAAGGCTGCACTGGGGAAGGCTGCACTGACAAGGCTGCACTGACATGGCTGCACTGACAAGGCTGCACTGACAAGGCTGCACTGACAAGGCTGCACTGACAAGGCTGCACTGACATGGCTGCACTGACAAGGCTGCACTGACAAGGCTGCAATGATGGGCGTTTAAATGTAAGTTTTTTTTCCCTTCAACTTCCCTCCTAAAATTTTTTTTTCCTTAAAATTCCCTCCTAAATTGGGGTGCGTGTTATACGCCGGTGCGTGTTATACGCCGATAAATACGGTACATGCATCTTCATATCATAAATGGGTTAAATATGTTGCTATCTATATTTATAAGCAATATTCCACCAATAATCCCCATGTAGAAAAATAATTATATGCATCTTCATATCATAAATGGGTTAAATATGTTGCTATCTATATTTATAAGCAATATTCCACCAATAATCCCCATGCAGAATTATAATTATATGCATTTTCTCATCCGAAATGGGTTTAATATGTTGCTATGTAAATTTTTAAACAATATTCCACCAATAATCCCCATGTAGAAAAATAATTATATGCATTTTCTCATCAGAAATGGGTTTAATATGTTGCTATGTATATTTATAAACAATATTCCACCAATAATCCACATGTAGAAATATAATTATATGCATATTCTCATTGGAAATGGGTTTAATATGTTACTATGTATATTTTTAAACAATATTCCACCAATAATTCACATGTAGAAATATAATTATATGCATATTCTCATTAGAAATTACTTTAATACATTGCTATGTGTATTTATAAACAATATTTCACCAATAATCCCCATGTAGAAAAATAATTATATGCATATTCTCATCAGAAATGGGTTTAATATGTCGCTATGTATATTTTTAAACAATATTCCACCAATAATCCCCATGTAGAAAAATAATTATATGCATTTTTTCATCAGAAATGGGTTTAATATGTTGCTATGTATATTTATAAACAATATTCCACCAATAATCCACATGTAGAATTATAATTATATGCATATTCTCATTAGAAATGGGTTTAATATGTTGCTATGTATATTTTTAAACAATATTCCACCAATAATCCCCATGTAGAAAAATAATTATATGCATATTCTCATCAGAAATGGGTTTAATATGTTGCTATGTATATTTTTAAACAATATTTCACCAATAATCCCCATGTAGAAAAATAATTATATGCATTTTCTCATCAGAAATGGGTTTAATATGTTGCTATGTATATTTATAAACAATATTCCACCAATAATCCCCATGTAGAAAAATAATTATATGCATATTCTCATCAGAAATGGGTTTAATATGTTGCTATGTGTATTTATAAGCAATATTCCACCAATAATTCCCATGTAGAAAAATAATTACATGCATCTTCATATCATAAATGGGTTAAATATGTTGCTATCTATATTTATAAGCAATATTCCACCAATAATCCCCATGTAGAATTATAATTATATGCATATTCTCATTAGAAATGGGTTTAATATGTTGCTATGTATATTTTTAAACAATATTCCACCAATAATCCCCATGTAGAAAAATAATTACATGCATCTTCATATCATAAATGGGTTAAATATGTTGCTATCTATATTTATAAGCAATATTCCACCAATAATCCCCATGTAAAATTATAATTATATGCATATTCTCATTAGAAATGGTTTTAATATGTTGCTATGTATATTTTTAAACAATATTCCACCAATAATCCACATGTAGAAAAATAATTATATGCATTTTCTCATCAGAAATGGGTTTAATATGTTGCTATGTATATTTTTAAACAATATTCCACCAATAATCCCCATGTAGAAAATAATTATATGCATTTTCTCATCAGAAATGGGTTTAATATGTTGCTATGTATATTTATAAACAATATTCCACCAACAATCCACATGTAGAAATATAATTATATGCATATTCTCATTGGAAATGGGTTTAATATGTTGCTATGTATATTTTTAAACAATATTCCACCAATAATCCCCATGTAGAAAAATAATTATATGCATTTTCTCTTCAGAAATGGGTTTAATATGTTACTATGTTTATTTATAAACAATATTCCACCAATAATCCACATGTAGAAATATAATTATATGCATATTCTTATTGGAAATGGGTTTAATATGTTGCTATGTATATTTTTAAACAATATTCCACCAATAATCCACATGTAGAAAAATAATTATATGCATTTTCTCATCAGAAATGGGTTTAATATGTTGCTATGTTTATTTATAAACAATATTCCACCAATAATCCACATTTAGAAATATAATTATATGCATATTCTCATTAGAAATGACTTTAATACGTTGCTATGTATATTTTTAAACAATATTCCACCAATAATCCCCATGTAGAAAAATAATTATATGCATATTCTCATCAGAAATGGGTTTAATATGTTGCTATGTATATTTATAAGCAATATTCCACCAATAATCCCCATGTAGAAAAATAATTATATGCATTTTCTCATCAGAAATGGGTTTAATATGTTACTATGTTTATTTATAAACAATATTCCACCAATAATCCACATGTAGAAATATAATTATATGCATATTCTTATTGGAAATGGGTTTAATATGTTGCTATGTATATTTTTAAACAATATTCCACCAATAATCCACATGTAGAAAAATAATTATATGCATTTTCTCATCAGAAATGGGTTTAATATGTTGCTATGTATATTTTTAAACAATATTCCACCAATAATCCCCATGTAGAAAAATAATTATATGCATATTCTCATCAGAAATGGGTTTAATATGTTGCTATGTATATTTATAAGCAATATTCCACCAATAATCCCCATGTAGAAAAATAATTACATGCATCTTCATATCATAAATGGGTTAAATATGTTGCTATCTATATTTATAAGCAATATTCCACCAATAATCCCCATGTAGAATTATAATTATATGCATATTCTCATTAGAAATGGGTTTAATATGTTGCTATGTATATTTTTAAACAATATTCCACCAATAATCCCCATGTAGAAAAATAATTATATGCATTTTCTCATCAGAAATGGGTTTAATATGTTGCTATGTATATTTTTAAACAATATTCCACCAATAATCCTCATGTAGAAAATAATTATATGCATTTTCTCATCAGAAATGGGTTTAATATGTTGCTATGTATATTTATAAACAATATTCCACCAATAATCCACATGTAGAAATATAATTATATGCATATTCTCATTGGAAATGGGTTTAATATGTTGCTATGTATATTTTTAAACAATATTCCACCAATAATCCCCATGTAGAAAAATAATTATATGCATTTTCTCATCAGAAATGGGTTTAATATGTTACTATGTTTATTTATAAACAATATTCCACCAATAATCCACATGTAGAAATATAATTATATGCATATTCTTATTGGAAATGGGTTTAATATGTTGCTATGTATATTTTTAAACAATATTCCACCAATAATCCACATGTAGAAAAATAATTATATGCATTTTCTCATCAGAAATGGGTTTAATATGTTGCTATGTATATTTTTAAACAATATTCCACCAATAATCCCCATGTAGAAAAATAATTATATGCATTTTCTCATCAGAAATGACTTTAATACGTTGCTATGTATATTTTTAAACAATATTCCACCAATAATCCCCATGTAGAAAAATAATTATATGCATATTCTCATCAGAAATGGGTTTAATATGTTGCTATGTATATTTATAAGCAATATTCCACCAATAATCCCCATGTAGAAAAATAATTACATGCATCTTCATATCATAAATGGGTTAAATATGTTGCTATCTATATTTATAAGCAATATTCCACCAATAATCCCCATGTAGAATTATAATTATATGCATATTCTCATTAGAAATGGGTTTAATATGTTGCTATGTATATTTTTAAACAATATTCCACCAATAATCCCCATGTAGAAAAATAATTACATGCATCTTCATATCATAAATGGGTTAAATATGTTGCTATCTATATTTATAAGCAATATTCCACCAATAATCCCCATGTAGAATTATAATTATATGCATATTCTCATTAGAAATGGGTTTAATATGTTGCTATGTATATTTTTAAACAATATTCCACCAATAATCCCCATGTAGAAAAATAATTATATGCATTTTCTCATCAGAAATGGGTTTAATATGTTGCTATGTTTATTTATAAACAATATTCCACCAATAATCCACATTTAGAAATATAATTATATGCATATTCTCATTAGAAATGACTTTAATACGTTGCTATGTATATTTTTAAACAATATTCCACCAATAATCCCCATGTAGAAAAATAATTATATGCATATTCTCATCAGAAATGGGTTTAATATGCTGCTATGCATATTTATAAACTATATTCCACCAATAATCCCCATGTAGAAAAATAATTATATACATATTTATATCAGAAATAGGTTTAATATATTCCTATGTATGTCTAACTACAAAATTCCAGCCATAATCCCTATGTAGAAAAAGTATATGCATATTATTATTGTTAATTAAATATGTTCATTGTCGGGTGTTAACATGATATTCCTCCAATAATGCGCATGAGCAATAATAATTCTACCCATATTCCCATCAAAAACAGGTCAAATGTAATTTTTATATTACTTCTGCATCCTGTTGTACAGCTGCATATATATCAGCAACTGTTGTACAACTGCATATATATCAGCAAGTGAAGAGTTAAACATTAGCAACTGCTTTTTGCAACATTGTATTAAGCACTGCAGTAAAGAATAACATATTTTGAGAAACAACAGAGCTATTACCATATATATGTGTATATGGTACACTGACATCTAGTGATAGTTCTCAGTATTGCAGCCAATAATCCAATCATCCCATCATCCCAATATGCAGTTTAGTACGTCCCGTGTTGGTGTCAGGGGCGGATCCAGAGCCTAGTCTCGGGAGGGGCACTGCCATAAAATTTTGCGGGCAATTTGTCGGGCAATGGCTGGTGTTGGCGCTTCAATCATAACAGCACCATGGTTGATGTGGTGTCAGGATGATTGAGGCGCATTATTTATATTATTACATTGTAATGTAAAATGAAATCGTTCAACTCACCATAATGCAGAATCATTGGGAGCCCTGAGCGTGTCACTTGCTACCGTCGCCTGCCACCAGATGCAGCGTGTCACTTGCCAATGTCGCCTGCCACAACATGCGGATTGTCACTTGCCAATGTCGCCTGCCACAACATGCGGATTGTCACTTGCCAATGTCGCCTGCCACAAGATGCGGATTGTCACTTGCCAATGTCGCCTGCCACAAGATGCGGATTGTCACTTGCCAATGTCGCCTGCCACAACATGCAGATTCTCACTTGCCAATGTCGCTTGCCACAAGATGCGGATTGTCACTTGCCAATGTCGCCTGCCACAAGATGCGGATTGTCACTTGCCAATGTCGCCTGCCACAACATGCAGATTGTCACTTGCCAATGTCGCCTGCCACAAGATGCGGATTGTCACTTGCCAATGTCGCCTGCCACAAGATGCGGATTGTCACTTGCCAATGTCGCCTGCCACAACATGCAGATTCTCACTTGCCAATGTCGCTTGCCACAAGATGCGGATTGTCACTTGCCAATGTCGCCTGCCACAACATGTGGATTGTCACTTGCCAAGTTGCCAGTGGATGTGTCCTAGAGTGAGGGCGGGCAGTGAGAGATATTGTAACTCATCAGAATATGCATGCAAAAGCATGTTGCATTGCGGCCATCTTGGTACACCCTCACTTGTCAGCAGTAAGACTAGAGTTAGAAGTCGGCAAGCAGACATCTTTATACACCCACCGGAGTCTTGCTTTTCACAGTTATTTTTAATAGTAAACTCAGCTTATTTAGTGAAATATAAGTTGAGTTTACTGTTAAAAATGACTGTGATAAGCAAGACTCTGGTGGGTGTATAAAGATGTCCGCTTGCCGACTTACAAACACTAGGCTTACTGTGGACGAGTGCGGGAGTACCAAGATGGCCGCGACGCCATGTCCCTTCAGTCACATTATCAGAAGGGGAGGGGCTTCAACACCTGCCTGCTCGCTGCCTCGCTCAGCCTCAGTCACACACCAGCCGCCCGCTCCAGGCCCTGTCACACTGTCACGTCGGTCGGCTCTGAGAGACTCGAGTCCGACCTCCGACGTGACGCCGTGACTCACTCACTCACTGCAGTGTGAGTGTGACTGACCGTGACGTCACTCGTTGCTAATGCCAGGGCCGCCTGGCGTCTAGCAACGAGTGCAGAGCAGGGAAGAGGCTCCACCCACCTATCCTTCCTTCAGTGTCAGTGACCGCCGCCGCCACCCGTACATACCACACGCGAGTCTCTCTCTCGGCGCCGCTGATCGGCACATGTGAGAGAGAGACTCGGGCCGGCAGCGGAGCGCAGGAGACAGTTACATTAAGAGTGTGTGTGCTATTATTTCGGGGGGGGCAATTGCCCTGTTGCCCCCCCCCTGGATCCGCCCCTGGTTGGTGTCTCTTGTTAATTTCACATTGTACTTTAGAAATGTACCTGAATCCTCACAAACAAACTGTCCTTTTTGAAGGGAAACAAACATAGGCAATTATAATTGAAACCAAAAAACCTTTATTAAGGGCTCATAACCAAACAAAGAGGGAGGCAACGCTGGAGAAACAGCAGAAATTGGTGAAGCAAAATTATTTTACTGCAAAATTGGTGGCCTGAGGAGTCCATATATAAGGGAGTGCAGTCTGGTCCAGAAGTCCCAGAGATCATGAAAGCAGCAGATGACATCTGTGTCCCCAGGCTGTGGTCATACAAGAGCCTGCATCTTTTGTCAGACCAGACTGATCCCAGGCCATCACTCTCTGGTCTTCCTTCTACGCTTCCTTCCACGCTGTGGCTGTGGTGGTGGAGTTGTGGCAGGAGGAGGAGGAGGGGGAGGGGGAGGAGGAGGATGTTCCAACTCACTCAGGTGGGTATTGGGTGTGATTTCACCCCTCATGTCCTTAGTTAAGACTTTATAAAGAAGGTCCTCACACAGCTGGCGTTGGCCCTCCTGCATGCCCTGCAGTTTGGTGGTAGCCATGCAGGCAAAGGCCTCTTCAGGAGTGGGGGTGGCTCTGAGGGACGCAGAAGCCTCCTGAATCAGCCTGAGTGCTGAATCCTGCACGTGACTCTCCTTCCTAGGTCTTTTGGTTGGAAGGCGGAGGGGAGGAACCTGCGATTCTGTCAGGCTCCTACTGGGCCCAGGCCTCTCCTTGGTGCCACTTAGCCTCGCCTCCTCCTGGCTACCACTAATCCCCGCCTCCTCCTGGCTGCCACATTCCACAGCCTCCTCCTGTGTGCCACATTCCAGAGCCTCGTCCTGGCTGAGGTCTTCCTGTGTATGAAAAAGGGACATAGTTTTTGTTTTTTCTTCATCAATCACACACAATTTTCACCTCATGACTGTTGCAAATCGAATTTTAACAAATATAACAGACTATCATTCTGAGCCCAGCATTTTTCATTCTTGTCCCAATTATTTTTGCCCACTACTGTCTATTGATATGTAAAACACTTTATTAAATTAGCAATTAGTGATCAATAATAACATCTAGTAAACATCATTTATTTATTGACCAGAAAATCTGTAGAAGAATGCTTTACCTGACTCCAGCTGGGCTCCTCCACTTCTTCCTGGCTGGAAGTCCCAGGTTGGACATCGGAAGCCTCAGCTGGGGTGGAAGGAAGAGTGGAAGGAAGGGTTGAGAGGGATTCCCTGACTCCAGTCTGGTCTGACAGAAATCGCAGTCTCTCATAGTACCACAGCCTGGGGACATAAATGTCGTCTGCTGCAGCTCCGGATCTCTGGGAATCTGTGACCTTCTTGCGCTCCCTAAGATAAGTGCTCCTCAGGCCACCAGTTTTTGCTTTTAAATAGGGGATGGTTGCCATGGGGACCACCAGCTTCAACAACTCCAGCAGTTTCTCCAGCGCTGCCTGCCTCTTTTGTTTATGATTATAATGCGGGCGTTTGACCTGCCACAGACAGGGCAGCTCCCTGTACTTGTCTATGAACAGGGGGAGGAAGTTGTGGTCGTTGAAGCCATCCATTTTATCTGCAATACACAAGATAAACCCTAATGTCAGGCAAAACTCTCCTAATCTTCTTACAATATAGGCCTCAATCTAGAAGCAGTATAGGCCCAAGTTTTTATCTTACCTTCGTTATCACGATCGGCGCCTCCGATACTCCTTCCTCTGCTCACAGATCATACTTACTACGCATGCGTGTTACACTTTATAGACACTGCGCATGCGTGAAACTCCGCCCGCCCCTGACATTCTTTCTAGTCTATTCCCCTCCCCTTCTCGTTCAGCGCAGTGGGGGAAGAGCACATGGCGGAGACACAGAAGGTGCGTGCTAATTACAGCAACGAGGAGGAGGAGGAAAGTCCGGAGCCTGAAACGTCCCGATCCAGAAGGAGACGATTTAGGGCCTCAAATATGTCCTTTGTGGAGATGGTGGAGATGGTCGACATCCTGAAGAAGGCCGACTATGACGGGAAGTATGGACCTTACCCCAACCCCAATGTCAGAAAGGCCAAGATAATGGCGAAAGTGGTCAAGAGTCTGCACCGGAATTTCGGGGTACGACGATCGAAAGATCAGCTCAGGAAGCGGTGGTTGGACCTCAAATTAAGAGAGCATGAGCAGTACAGAAGGATCCGGAGAGTGCTGCAAAAAAGTAAGTAGTTGTCCTGTGTTCCTATTCTTTATGTTTATTACGTTCGTGCTGCTCCATGTGCTTTTCTTAACTGTTGTCCAGTTTAAAATGTCAACTTTCATGTTCATGGGCACATTATTCCTTCGTAAAAAACATTGTTTGTTCGGCCTAAAAACACCATTGTTTTGGCCATATGCATTTGCCAACATTTTTTATGGCCTACTTGTCTGAAAATAATTTGGTGGTGTAGATGGGTTTGTAACTACAATGAAATGCAAACTAGATTCTGTGTAAGGAGAGGACACTCAGCAGTTTTCACATCTGGACGCTGGAGCACTATTGTGGGACACAAGAACACACTTTTTATTAGGGGGTCCCACACAGGTGCTCCAGTGTATACTATAGGGGGGTCTCCATCTGTGAAGCTTGTACTAAACAGGTAAAATATTGAAGCTTGACAAAGCACAATAAAAATTCTACATCTTGGAACTCTGCCAAAACAGACAGTTGTACCCCACTTCCAAGCAATGTTTCATCTTCCTATTTCTGTCATCAAATATCTGTGTGCTAAATATACCTATTTTTTTTTTACATAGGGCATAAAAGATTCGGAGGACACCCCTCATCCGAGGAGACCACAGACACCCCCACCTCTGGAAGTAGGGGAAATCCACCAAAGCCAAGCAGAGGAGGAGGAGGAAGGAGACGTGGTGGAAATTGTCACCACAACAGGTGAGTGTCTGCGACCACAGGCTCAGGTAAGAGATGGATGAGAGAGGGGTAGAGAAGGAAGCGCCACCTGAGTGTAGTATTAACAAATGATGTTTAATGACACCAGGTAAAAACACACTTACAGGATAAAAACATATAAAAGGCTCATCTGTATAGGTATGTGGTCCTTGGTGTTCCCTCTGATCCTGTGGTGGTGACGCTGCAGGGATGCTGGGCTGCAGAAGGTGGATTACCAGACGGGAGCTCCTTCTGTGGCCATCAGGAAGAGACTAGGGGCCGGCGTGGAGCGCACGTGAAGCCCCTAGTCTCTTCCCCTAGTCTCTTCCTGATGGCCACAGAAGGAGCTCCCGGCTGGTAATCCACCTTCTGCAGCCCAGCATCCCTGCAGCGTCACCACCACAGGATCAGAGGGAACACCGAGGACCACATACCTATACAGATGAGCCTTTTATATGTTTTTATCCTGTAAGTGTGTTTTTACCTGGTGTCATTAAACATCATTTGTTAATACTACACTCAGGTGGCGCTTCCTTCTCTACCCCTCTCTCATCCATCACAGAGCCAGCTTTCTGAGGAAACAGCAGCCGCCTAGCCTACCAGCCTACTTTAACCATTACATTACCGGTCACC
The DNA here is from genome assembly GCA_037952925.1 of Lithobates clamitans. NCBI lineage: Eukaryota > Metazoa > Chordata > Amphibia > Anura > Ranidae > Lithobates > Lithobates clamitans. The sequence goes on along the minus strand of JBBGZY010000292.1, from coordinate 5,874,970 downwards.
ACTTAACCCTTGAACTTCCAGCCTGTCCCCTATGGACTAAGTTGCTCAGCCTTTTATATCTCCTGTTATATATGGACTTGTGTGTTTGCGCTTACAGTTACCAATACTCTGTTTGTCAGGTAAGAGAAGGATGCCGGCAGATTTATAATACATGGTGTGTTTTTGTTTCTATCTTTTTAGGTGATCGTGATGTTGTGGATCCAGGTCATTTCACCTCTGAAAGTGCACAGATCCTGATCGGGGAGATCATGGGGTGTAATAGGGACTTGGAAAACATCCAGAAAAGCATCAATAATGTTCAAAAAAAATGAAGAACATCATTGATGTTTTAGGGAGAGTTTAAAACCCCTCAAAATCCCTTTTTTGTGGTGCTTTTTGTGAGCTAAAAATTTTTACCATTTTTTGACATATTTGCGAAAAGCCAAATTTTGAAGATGCACACAGTGTGTCAACATGTGCTATCTGCCATCATTGGGAGATCAATGGATGCATTTTGGGGGTGCAACCCCTTCCTCAATAATAAAGTAGCTGTGAGGAAGGGGTTGCACCCACAAAACATGTCCCTTGATCCCCCATTTTGGCAGCTAGCACATGTTGACATTTGCAAATTGGTGTGCATCTTCAAAATTTGGCTTTTCTAGGGGTGACTTCACCCCATCTGAACGCAAAATCAAACACAGTTTGTAAATACTCATGTCTGATATTGCCTTCAAGTTCTACCAAATGTGAACTTTGTAAGTTCAAGATTGGGTCTTTCTTGTTAGGTTTTAAACATGCCTGTTTTATCTTAAATGGACATTTCTACTTTTTCTAATGTGACCCCAAAAATTGTTATACAACAAACATGTTGGTTTGTTTTAAAAACTTTTTCTAAATGCACATGTGATTGTGCTGGTATTAAAAAGATTGTTAATCAAGAATGTGTGGATTATTGTTGCAACGCTCCAAAACTTTTGTTGTGCTCTAATTGGTGTTTTCAGTGACAATGGGGGTATTTCCTAAGGGCAAATCCACTTTGCACTACAGGTGCAGTTTCAAGTGCACTTGTAGTGCAAAGTGTCTTTGCCTTTAGTAAATAACACCCAACAATGCTTTGTAATGTTACACAATCACGCTATTTTCAGGACTCACCACATTTCTGTCAGGGTCAGCTAAAAGAAACACAAGCAGTAAATGTCACCAAAAATTTTTGTAGTTAATTTTTTTTTTTATTTGAAAAAGGTTTCAGACATTGTCTGGCATATTGATAGCCCCCCTACCCGCAAAGTATTCAAGGTATCTTAGACGGACACTTTCAAGTGCCGCCAGGGTTGGTTCATTTTGAAGTCCAGCCTCAGGCCCAACTGAGCCAGCATAGTTGGCAGAATGTTGCCGTAAAAAGTTGTGTAGAACACAGCATGCCAGGATGATATGATTCAGTTTGTACTCCGCCATGTGTATGGGTGTAATAAATAGGCAGAACCGGCTGGCCATGATTCCAAAGTGTTCTCCACCACTCTTCTGTCTCTGGCCAGCCGGTAATTAAAAACCCTCTGGTCTGGGGTGAGGGTCCTCATCGGGAATGGCCGCATAAGATGGTCCCCCAGCGCAAATGCTTCATCCGCTACGAAGACAAATGGGAGTCCTTCCACATTGTCTTCTGGAGGTGGCAAGTTCAAGCTGCCATTCTGGAGACGCCTGTAGAACTCCGTCTGGGCGATGACTCCACCATCCGACATCCGGCCATTCTTCCCCACGTCCACATACAGGAACTCGTAAGTAGCCGACACCACCGCCAACATCACAATACTATTGAACCCCTTATAGTTGAAATAGTATGACCCCGAGTTGGGTGGTGGGACGATGTGGACATGTTTCCCATCAATTGCCCCTCCGCAGTTAGGAAAGTCCCACCGCTGGGCAAAGTGGGAGGCCACAGTCTGCCATTCCTGTGGGTTGGAAGGAAACTGTGGAGTCAAACAAGAAAAAAAAATAGTAATTTTGCACATAAACAGGGAAAGCAGATTAGACACAAACATTCTTGGCCAACATCAAGATAATATTTATTTGAGGGAGTTTTTAAAGACCAAAGTATAAGGTACACCTATCAGATCCCCCCCCCCCCTCTCATGGGCCATTTCTAACATTTTAGGGGGGAGGTCTTTTGGACAGGTAACCCTCTCCACTTCATTGGGAGATGAATGCCTAAATAATGGGTATTACTTTGGCCAGCCCCTCCTTAGTTACACTATTGACAGCCCACTAGATAGGTAAGAAGTGTCATAATACAAAGATATAAATACACACTGTACACATTTTAGCACATTTTTACATTCTGCTATTACCTATCAAGATAATAATAGGATACAAAAACTTGAAACAGTACCATTTGAAAGTAAACAGGCAGGCCCTTGCACTACATGTTTTGGGGAATTCATCCATACATCTGACCACCATAGAGATGGGTATAGTGTGTATGGGTTTGGCAAAGTCAACAGATAGATGATTGAGGATAAATAGAGAATTGGTATCAGCTGACTTAGCAGTTGGGGGGAGGGAGGGTTCCCAATGATTTGGGGACCCCCAAAAAAAGCCTCTGGCACTCTGCCTGAATTTAAAGCACAAATCACATTTAAAAACATTTTAGGTGGTATTTAGGGTAAAGCACTACTATGGAACTGATAAAATACATTGTTAAGTGACTACATGAGGTGAATATAGGGCCAGGATACCATGCTGGGGAGGTAAGTGAAGGTAAATATGTATGAAGGACAAAAAAAAATTAAAGAAAAATCCAGCATGCATGAGGACAAAGGGGACATTCACAGCATATTACAAACATGGTAATTAGGGAATGAGGAAAGAAATACAATATATTATCAAACATTAAATACAATAAAATGTGATATTAAAGGATATAAATCTTACCTTAATATACTCCTTCTGCAGGACCTGAATGATGGCAGAACAGGTCTCTGGGATAATGATCCCCAGAGCCTGGGGGGAGATGACTATCAAGAACTTCAAGTCCTGCAGGCTTCTCCCTGTCGCCAAGTACCGCAGGGTGGCGACGAGCCTCAGCTCCGGAGTGATGGCTTGCCTCATGCAGGTATCCTGCCTGCTAATATAAGGGGTCAGCAAAGCCAACAAACGGTGAAATACGGGGTCCGTCATCCGGAGAAAGTTCCTGAAATCATCAGGATTATTCTCACGGATCTCACGGGGCAAAGGCATATGACAGAACTGGTCACGCTGAAGCAACCAATTCTTGGTCCATGAACTCCTCCCCACCCTGTTCATGGACTGGGCTTGTGTCAAGGTAAGGCCCCCACACCAAGCCCCCGCACAGCATGAACTCTACAAGGAGAACGTATACGCAACATGGCTAGAAAACGGTCGGCTGGTCAGAACGAAGTAACAGAACGCACTGAAGAACAGCAAGGCCTGTGAGGAGCGACCTGAAAAACAGTAAAGAACGAACAAGAACACAATGACAAGAGTCACGCATAACTCACTGCACGCACTGAAGACCAGATACAAACCCACAAGCACAAACTGAACAGCAGAAAACGATCTGAAAACCACGAGTCTGAAAAAAGCGCAAATCGTCTCTCACCAAACTTTTACTAACACGAGATTAGCAAAAGGAGCCCAAAGGGTGCTGCGCTTGGTTCTGAACTGGCCTTTTCTAGTCTCGTCGTACGTGGTGTACGTCACCGCGTTCTTGGCGATCGGAAATTCCGACAACTTTGTGCGACCGTGTGTATGTAAAACAGTTTTGAGCCAACATCCGTCGGAAAAAATCCATGGATTTTGTTGTCGGAATGTCCGATTAATGTCCGATCCTGTGTACGGGGCATTAAAGTGGGGCTGCTCTTGCACTGCAAAGGTAAAGTGGTATTAAAGGTTCGGCTTTTTTGAAAAAAAAAAAAAAAAACTTTTGTGCACAGAGCAGCCAGATCCTCTTCTTCTAGGGTCCCTTGCCAGTGCTCTTCCCCCTTAACCAGTGCCCCCAATAGAAGGCCACTTGCTATGGGGGCACTGGTGCGTGCATGCTCCTGAGCCCTGCTCTATGCATCCATAAGTCACATAGAGCCACTGCTTGGCCATGTCCCCAGCTCTCTCATTATTTGCTTACTGGCTGTGATTGACAGCAGTGGAAGATAATGGCTCCCGCTGCTGTCTCAGCCAATGAGGAGCAGGAGTTCCAGGACAGCCGACGCTCTTGTGCAGATCGCTGGATCGAGAGGGAGTTAGGTGAGTATTAGGGGGGCTGTCGAGGGAGCAGCACACAGAAAGTTTTTTTTTACTTTATGCATAGAATGCATGAAGGTAAAAACCTTTATCTTTTATAACCACTTAAAATGCCTGTTTAGATTTCAAGGAACAAGTAAAGCAGTTTTACTTACCCTATTCTCCTCTTCTGCAGACTCCTGCTGTGCTGTAAGACCTGTCCCTGCAGCCTCTTCTCTATGCTCTGGCACTTACAGGTCCTCTGACATCATCAAGCACAATGCACAGTCCATAGGCCTATACTGGACATGAAGATGTCAAGGAACAGTCTGGAGGGTAGGGAAGTGCTGGCTACTGCATGGGTGGAAGATCAGATAAGTAAAACTGGTTTTCTCATTCCCAGACCTAACCAAGCATTTAAAGTGTTACTAAAGTAAAAAAAAAGTTTTTACTAAAATAACAACTTTGTTATACTTACCTGCTCTGTGCAGTAGTATTGCACAGAGCGGCCACAATCCTCTTCTTCTCGGGTCCCCTGGTGGTGCTTCTGGCTCCTCCTCTTCTTCATGTGTCCCCATAGCAAGCCGTTTACTATGGAGACACACAGTGTCTGTGCGCTCCCGAGTTGTGTGTCTTTGGAGCAGCACTCTATAAACGTACACAACAGGACTTAGCCCCGCCCCCCACTTTCTCCTCAATGCATTTGAGTGTTTGTAAACCCATTTATATAAATCTATGCCAGACCCTCTATTAGAGCCTGGCATAGCACACTGTGTTAGTCTTTTATAAAAACGAGGCTTCTAAATACCTGTTTAGAGCTGTCTTTGGACGGTCACATGACTCACGGCCGCTGTACAGCTCCGTTATATGGATACTGCAGGAGGGACAGAGATCTCACTCTGACTTCAACTGGAGAGGTCACATGGCCACTCAGCCCCTCCTGCAGTAGCCCTGGAACCCGGCCGAGTCATGTTACTGGCCTGAAGATCGCGCTAAACAAGCCTTATTTTTATAAAAGAATAATACCGTGTGCTATAATAGGCTATAATAGGGGGCTGGCAGTGAGACAGACAGAGACACAGATACAACTGATAGGCAGGGAGGAGGGGATGAGGGGGAGAGATGAGAGTTGAGAAGCAGGGCTGCGGATGATGCAGGGACATACTCTGAACATGGTGGTCAGGGCTCAGCAGCCCTGATTATCGTGGTCAGAGCAGAGAGGGGATACAGGAAGGGGCAGGTTCAGGGAGGTTTTTTTTTACAGTTTAGAGGGGGGCACTATGCTGTTTAATCTGCTTTAAGGGACCAGAATCTGTATTTTATTGAATTGGGGGGATAACAAACACTGTTTAATTCCAAATGTAATTCCAAAAGTCCTTTCAATATTTTTAAATGTGCACCTTTCATTTAAATAATTACTGGTACTGCCATTAAGATTCTTTTTTAGGCACTTGTTATTAGGCAACAACGTTAAGTCCAGGTCTCCCAATTGCTCTCCTGCTTTGCCTTCAGCTGCAAAGAGGCCGCAGTATGAAAAAAGTATTCCCCTCCAGCAGCCCTTTTAGGGGTGGGCCCCCTCCACCAGTCTGGACTGCAGAAATACGCAATGGTACTCCTGGACTCCCAATGAAGCTAGTTGCGAAATGCATTGAGTCTTGATCTTGCCTGAATAAAATGGGAATGGAAATTTCTTAACCACTTCAGCCCCGGAAGATTTGGCTGCTCAATGACCAGAGCACTTTTTACACCCACAGCCACCAAGAAGACAAAGACAGGCCCGTTGAGCCCATAGTGCCCTTCCTGCTGCATTTGCCATTTCGAATTGGGAGCTCACCACTTCTGCAGCACCCGTACTTCCCCCGTTCACTGGCCAACCTGGAATTCAGGTGGAAACAGTTGATTTTACGTCACTTATGGGACTCACCACATCACCAAGTGTTACTGCAGTGCTGGATGTATGACCAGGATGTGCTAGGCCCCTGGTGCTTGCCAGTTCACCAGAAGGATGAGCGGCACTAGTACTGGCTCTCTGCTCCATACGAGAGCCCTGCGGTTCATGCACCTCAACAACAGCAGAAGAACAGGGTCAGGTACGCCTGACCTTGGCAGGGACCACAACTCCGTCGCCAGAGCTATCTGTCAGGGTGCCCCTGCTGTCTACAGGTTCGTATTCTGAGCCTGAATCTGACAGATGGGTGAGTTCCTCTTCACTCTCATCTGTCATGCTCAGAAATGTGTAGGCCTCTTCACTAGTGTACCTTCAATTGGACATTTTGACCTCTAAATTTACTGGTACAAGTAGTGAGACTCACAGGAAAAAAGAGCATTTGACTGTCATCGACTGCTTCAAACGCTACCAAAAAAACTGTTAGCGTTCGCAGGGATCAGGCCTGACTCTGCGAATGCTGCAGTTAAGTGTTTAGTGTTTTGTAAGTGACAGTGATCGATCGATACTGCACTTGGGTGGGCTTGGCGGAGAGGCTAAACGCAGGTGCTAGCAGGTATCTGGGCTGATCCCACTAACACGGCGTTTTTGGGAACCCTAAACTATTGGGGACGCTAATATCTTTCTGATCAGATCAAAGATATCGATCCGTTCAGACACTATACTACTAAGGGAGGTGTATGGTGCGTGCATGGATGTTAGCACTACTGGCACTAATCTGATGCTGCCTGGGGCGACGCAGACGCTAAAACCTAACTGATATCTCCCGCGGGTGATCAGGGGGTTAAACCTTTTATTAGGTAATGTACGGTGGGTTCCCTGATGCTATAAAAAAATAACTAACTATCCAGCGTCACCTGTGACACTAATACGGTGATCACTGGTGACAGGGGGTGATTAAGGGGTTAAACCTTTATTAGGGGGGTTTAGGGGGGTCCCTAGACCTATCTGAGCCTACTACTAAGTACCCTAATGCTGATTAGTGTCACAAATGACACCAGTACAGGGATTAAAGAAAAATATGAACACTGCACTGGGTGACACAGTGAGAGGGAGTGAAGGGGTTAACGGGGGGGGGGGTGATTTGGGGGGTAAATGTGTACCTCATGTACTGGGTCAGTGTAGTGTTGGTGCAATTCACATTTGGATGATGTTCTCTCTCCTCTCTCTGGAACGGAAAATAATACCAGAGAGGGAGATGACATCACTTCCTCGCCTGTGTTTACACTTACAGGCAAGGAAGCATTTCATTCGCCAGATCCAGTCAGCAGGTCCAGGGCAGAAATCATTGGCCTGGGCCTGGAGACTGATCGTTTCTGAAGCAAATCTGATAGTCGCGGCCGCCTAAGGTAACGTCGTTTCACCCACCCATGCCATTCTGCCGCAGTAAAACTGCGGCGGCTGGTCGGGAACCGGTTAATAAACAGCTGTCAATAAACACTATTTATGAGTATATAAATGTCAATAAGTGTATATTTATTGGTTTGCGCAAAAGTTATAGCGCCTACAAACTAGGGTACATTTTCTGGAATTTACACAGCCTTTAATTTATGACTGCCTATGTCGTTTCTTGAGGTGCTAAAATGGCAGGGCAGTACAAAACCCCCGCAAATGACCCCATTTTGGAAAGTAGACACATCAAGGAAATTGCTGAGAGGCATGTTGAGCCCATTGAATATTCATTTTTTTGTCCCAAGTGATTGAATAATGACAAAAAAAAAAAAAAATTACAAAAAGTTGTCACTAAATGATATATTGCTCACACAGGCCATGGGCATATGTGGAATTGCACCCCAAAATACATTTAGCTGCTTCTCCTGAGTATGGGGATACCTCATGTGTGGGACTTTTTGGGAGCCTAGCCGCGTACGGGGCCCCGAAAACCAATCACCGCCTTCAGGATTTCTAAGGGCGTACATTTTTGATTTTACTCCTCACTACCTATCACAGTTTTGAAGGCCATAAAATGCCCAGATGGCATAAAACCCCCCCAAATGACCCCATTTTGGAAAGTAGACACCCCAAGCTATTTGCTTTGAGGCATGTTGAGTCCATGGAATGTTTTATATTTTGACACAAGTTGCGGGAAAGTGACACTTTTTTTTTTTTTGCACAAAGTTGTCACTAAATGATATATTGCTCACACAGGCCATGGGCATATGTGGAATTGCACCCCAAAATACATTTAGCTACTTCTCCTGAGTACGGGGATACCACATGTGTGGGACTTTTTGGGAGCCTAGCCGCGTACGGGGCCCCGAAAACCAATCACAGCCTTCAGGATTTCTAAGGGTGAAAATTTTTGATTTTACTCCTCACTGCCTATCACAGTTTCGGAGGCCATGGAATGCCCAGGTGGCACAAACCCCCCCCCCCAAATGACCCCATTTTGGAAAGTAGACACCCCAAGCTATTTGCTGAGAGGCATGGTGAGTATTTTGCAGCTCTCATTTGTTTTTGAAAATAAAGAAAGACGAGAAAAAAAATTTTTTTTTCTTTTTTCAATTTTTAAAACTTTGTGACAAAAAGTAAGGTCTGCAAAATACTCACTATACCTCTCAGCAAATAGCTTGGGGTGTCTACTTTCCAAAATGGGGTCATTTGGGGTTTTTTTTTGCCACCTGGGCATTCCATGGCCTCCGAAACTGTGATAGGCAGTGAAGAGTACAATCAAAAATTTACGGCCTTAGAAAGCCTGAAGGCGGTGCTTGGTTTTCGGGGTCCCGTACGCGGCTAGGCTCCCAAAAAGTCTCACACATGTGGTATCCCCGTACTCAGGAGAAGCAGCAGAATGTATTTTGGGGTGTAATTTCACATATTCCCATGGCATGTTTGAGCAATATATCATTTAGTGACAACTTTGCGCAAAAAAAATAAAAAAATAAAAAAAAATTGTCTCTTTCCCGCAACTTGTGTCACAATATAAAATATTCCATGGACTCGACATGCCTCTCAGCAAATAGCTTGGGGTGTCTACTTTCCAAAATGGGGTCATTTGGGGGGGTTTTGAACTGTCCTGGCATTTTATGCACAACATCTAGAAGCTTATGTCACACATCACCCACTCTTCTAACCACTTGAAGACAAAGCCCTTTCTGACACTTTTTGATTACATAAAAAAATAATTTTTTTTTGCAAGAAAATTACTTTGAACCCCCAAACATTATATATTTTCTTTAAAGCAAATACCCTACAGATTAAAATGGTGGGGGTTTCATTTTTTTTTTTTACACAGTATTTGCGCAGTGATTTTTCAAACGCATTTTTTGGGGAAAAAACACACTTTTTTAAATTTTAATGCACTAAAACACACTATATTGCCCAAATGTTTGATGAAATAAAAAAAGATGATCTTAGGCCGAGTACATGGATACCAAACATGACATGCTTTAAAATTGCGCACAAACGTGCAGTGGCGACAAACTAAATACATTTTTAAAAGCCTTTAAAAGCCTTTACAGGTTACCACTTTAGATTTACAGAGGAGGTCTACTGCTAAAATTATTGCCCTCGATCTGACCTTCGCGGTGATGCCTCACATGCATGCTGCAATTGCTTTTTACATTTGACACCAGACCGACGCTTGCGTTCGCCTTAGCGCGAGAGCAGGGGGGACAGGGGTGCTTTTTTTTTTTTTTCTTTATTATTATTATTATTTTTTTTTTATCTTATTTTTAAACTGTTCCTTTCATTTTTTTTTTTAAATCATTTTTATTGTTATCTCAGGGAATGTAAATATCCCCTATCATAGCAATAGGTAGTGACAGGTACTCTTTTTTGAAAAAATTGGGGTCTATTAGACCCTAGATTTCTCCTCTGCCCTCAAAGCATCTGACCACACCAAGATCGGTGTGATAAAATGCTTTCCCAATGGCGCTATTTACATCCGGCGAAATCTAAGTCATGAAATGCTCGTAGCTTCCGGTTTCTTAGGCCATAGAGATGTTTGGAGCCACTCTGGTCTCTGATCAGCTCTATGGTCAGCTGGCTGAATCACCGGCTGCATTCTCAGGTTCCCTGTTGAGACAGGAGAGCCAGAGAAAAACACGGAAGACGGTGGGGGGGGGCATTCCCTCCCACGGCTTGTAAAAGCAGTCTAGAGGCTAATTAGCCGCAAGGATTGCTTTTACATGAAAGCTGACCGCTGGCTGAAAAGAATGATACCAAGATGATACCTAAACCTGCAGGCATCATTCTGGTATAACCATTCAAAGTCGTGAATGGCGTACCTGAAGACAAAAAAATGGTTAACAATAAAGCACAGTAAACGGTAAAGTATAAAAAATTGCATACCTGAAAAACAAACATGATAAAACATAATAACAATAAAACATTGCAGAATAGAATACAGTAAAAAAGAGCAGAACAATAGAGAATAGAGAGAGAGAGAGAACAATAAAACGACAACCATTTTATTTTTATTTTATATTTTTGTTTGTGTTTTTTTTATTATTTTACACTTTTTTTTGTAACTGTAACTTTTATAACTGTAACCGGTTCCAGGTTCGGGTCTCTCAAAATGCGATGGCATCTTGGGGGACCCTGTGAAAGTGTGCCTAGTCTGTGCAATGCTGTACCCTACGCTAATACTAATGGTAGCGTTCAAAACATTCACCAATGCAAAGACCAGGATTGTCAGGACAGGAGGGACAATAATAGCGGGTGTCACGCCTATATCCGCGCTTGCTGCAGACACGACATCTTTTTTGGGGGGGTTCGTTGGGTAGGGGTACTTGGGAGGACATAAAAATGCCTCTCATGCAGCCGACTGCATTTGGTTGGGGATGTGAATGGGGGAAGTACGGGCGCTGCAGAAGTGGTGGGTTCCCAATTAGGATTGGCGAATGCAGCAGGAAGGGCATTATGGGCACGACGGGCCTGTGTTTGTCTTTCTGGTGGCAGCGGGACACTACTTGTGCTTGCCACCTCACCAGCTTGAACTGCACTTATGGGACTCGCCACGTCACCAAGTGTTACTGCAGTGCTGGTTTGACTATGACCGGGGTGTACTAGGCCGCTGGTGCTTGCCAGTTCACCAAAACGCTACCAAAAAAACTGTTAGCGATCGCAGGGATCAGGCCTGACTCTGTGAACGCTGCAGTTATGCGTTTAGTGTTTTGTAAGTGACAGTGATCGATCGATACTGCACTTGGGTGGGCTGGGCTGGGCTGGGCTGGGCCGGGCGGAGGGGCAAAACGCAGGTGCTAGCAGGTATCTGGGCTGATCCCGCTAACACTGCATGTTTGGGAACCCTAAACTGCTGGGGACGCTAGTATAGATCTGATCAGATCAGATATTGATCCGATCAGATACTATACCACTAAGGGAGGTGTACGGTGCGTGCGTGGGTGTTAGCGGTACTGCCGCTAACCTGACGCTGCCTAGGGCTGGTGCTTGCCAGTTCACCAAAACGCTACCAAAAAAACTGTTAGCGATCGCAGGGATCAGGCTTGACTCTGCGAACGCTGCAGTTATGCGTTTAGTGTTTTGTAAGTGACAGTGATCGATCGATACTTCACTTGGGTGGGCTGGGCCGGGCGGAGGGGAATAACGCAGGTGCTAGCGGGTATCTGGGCTGATCCCGCTAACACTGCGTTTTTGGGAACCCTAAACTGCTGGGGACGCTAGTATAGATCTGATCGGATCAGATATTGATCCGTACAGATACTATACCACTAAGGGAGGCGTATGCTGCGTGCGTGGGTGTTAGCGGTACTGGCGCTAATCTGACGCTGCCTGGGGCGACGCATATCACCGCCGGGCGATCAGGGGGCTAAACCTTTATTCGGTAATAAACGGCGGGTTCCCTGACACTATAAAAAATAAACGAACTAACCAGCGTCACCCGTAACAGTTATACGGTGATCAGTGGTGAAAGGGTTAACTAGGGGGCAATCAAGGGGTTAAAACATTTTTTAGGTAGTATATGGGGGTCCCTGTCGCTATAAAACGCTGACGGCGAACCTGAATATTTACCTCCCTAACTAGCGTCACCAGCGACACTAATACAGCGATCAGAAAAATGATCGCTTAGTGACACTGGTAAAGGGGGGTGATCAAGGGGTTAAAACTTTATTAGGGGGGGTTAGGGGGGGTACCCTAGACCTACAGGGGGGTAATACTCACTGCCCTACCACACTAACTGTCACAAACTGACACCATGTAGTAATCAGAGAAAAAAAAAAAATACTGCTTGGTGTCAGTTTGTGACAGGGGGGGTGATTGGGGGGGGATCGGGGGGGATCAGGGGTGTAAAGTATGCCTGGCATGTTCTACTATGTGTGTGTGTTGTGCACTTACATGTCTTCTCTCCTCGGCGCTGGAACGGAAACTGCCAAGCCGAGGAGAGATGACATCACATCCTCTGCCTGTGTGAAACTACACACAGGCAGAGGAGGATTCCCATTGGCTGGGAGCGATCGTGAGGGGGGGGCCACGATCGCTTCCAGCCACAAGCCGACCGCCGCTGGCACCGGAGGGGGGTCCGATACGGGTACGTGATTCTGCCTGCCCGTGCCATTCTGCCGCAGTATATCTGCGTTAGGCGGTCGGCAAGTGGTTAAAGGTGAAGTAGGGCCAAAGCTGTTTTGGCCTTACTTCTCCTGTGTGTCACAAGAATGCACTTAGTTTTGCTCTCCTTTGACCCAGATTCAGCCGACAGCGGGCTAAAGTCAGCTGACGTCATTCAGAGACGTCACTCATGCCTCTCAGAGAGTCAGAGCCAGCCGCTCCACCCCCCCCCCCCCACAGCCCGGTGTTCCAGTGATCGCTGGAGGGGCACAGGCAGGAGGGATACTGGAGGTACAGGAGGGGTACAGCTCTTGGCTCACTGAAGATCGAGAACTGAGCAAACAGTGGTCTTTGATCGCTTAGATCTCGATCTTAGAGGAGATGGGGTACAGATGTAGCATTCACCTAGGTGAGTATTGATGTTTGTTTCTTGTACCTTGCACCTTGATGAAACTATGTACAGTCTGGACTATGCTTTTCACTTCATACCAAGGAAGCCCTATGGGCCCCTATTAAGCACTTATTACAACCACCACAGTTACTTATTGGGGACGACATCTCTATTGATGCTCACTTCTTGTTTTCTGTTCACCGCTGTGCTGCCGCAGTCACCGCCACCTCAGTTTCCGGGGATGATGTTCCCATAGTACCACCAGCTACTAATACTACCCATGTTGTTGAATACTGTAGCTTACTTATAGACATACCTATATCGCATCTGATCCTGATGAGTGCAAGTTATCCACGAAACATGCGTAGAGCTATATATCTATATATTGTCACAGCTACCATGCATCTACTATGAGACTACCATGAAGAAATTTTGAATAAATTTTACATTATCATGTGTGCAATCAATAATGTCTATATGCAAGTTTGGGCTACATTTAATACATTTTAATATATATTATTTACTATGCAGTGTGTGTATACATTTCTATATATTTATTACATGTTATTTACTGTCCCACATGCATCCATGTGCATCATTAAATAGTATTTACTAATTGATTCATTTGGTTCTGGTGTTGTGCTTCATATAAAGTCCCACTATTCCCCCATTCCCCTTTCCGCTCTTCTTTCTTAATGATTCAGAGATGGAGACATACTAACTCTATAGCAGTTGTTGTCTCATATAAAGTCCCAACAATTTTATTTAACCTCTTCAGATCCGCGCTATTGCCAAATCACGGCAACAGCGCGGACCTACATTGCCGGGATGACGTCTATTGACGTCGTCCCATGCACGAGCGGCCTGCATGCCCCCTGCAGAGCTAGCGTGGCGCGCTCGGTGATCAGCGAGTCTATGAGATCAGATCAGAGTAAGGGGTCGGTCCCGACCCCTTACCACATGATCAGCTGTCAGCCAATGACAGCGTGAGGGAAAAAAAGCCGATCACCGGCGGCCGTGAGAGGGACATCAGTCCCGATCACGGCGATCATCTTTGCCCCCTGCCAGTGACACCTAGCAATAGGCAGCAGTGCCACCTACCAGTGCCCACCAGCGTCACCCATCAGTGCCCACAGTGCCACCCATTAGTGCCCACAGTGCCACCCATCAGCGCCCACAATCAGTGCCACAGCAACAGTGCTGCACATCAGTGCCACCTATCAGTGTCACCTACCAGTGCCCATAAGTGCCCATCAGTGCCGCCCATCACTGCCCATCAGTGCCCTCCATCAGTGCCGCCCATCAGTGCCCCCATCAGTGGTACCTATCAGTGCCCATCAGTGCCACCTATCCCTGCCACCCATCCGTGCCACCCATCAGTGCCACCCATCAGCGCCCATCAGTGGCCATCAGTGCCGCCTTATCTGTGCCCATCAGTACCACCTTATCTGTCCCCATCAGTGCCGCCTTAACTGTGCCTATTAGTGCCACCTTAACTGTGCCTATCCGTGCCCATCAGTGCAGCCTATCAGTGCCCACCAGTGCCGCCTCATCAGCGCATATCAATGAAGGAGAAAAATTACCCATTTGCAAAATTTTATAACAAACTATTTTTTTTTTTCAAAATTTTCCATCTTTTTTTGTTTGTTTAGCAAAAAATAAAAATCCCATCTGTGATTAAATACCACCAAAAGAAAGCTCTATTTGTGGAAAAAAAAATGATAAAAATTTCATTTGGGTACAGTGTTGTATGAGCGCGCATTTGTCTTTCAAAGTGCATCAGCGCTGAAAGCTGAAAATTGGTCTGGGCAGGAGGGGGGTTTAAGTGCCCAGTAAGCAAGTGGTTAATAAATGAGTATTAATGTTTCATATTTTGAAATCCCACACATCTCTTTTAAATAATCCCAGTTCTAAGATGGAATGTCTCTGGGACCATTATTTTTAGTGCACATTTTGGATGCTGTAATGGATTCATAATTTACCTGGTTGTGCTAAATAATAGTCCTGTGTGTCTTTCCACTTATAATGTTGTTTTATCCCCCTCATGACCAGCCTCCGCAGTTATACTGTGGCAGGTTGGCTCCCCTGTGCGAGCCGTCGTAGCTGTACATCGGCTCTTTAAGACGCTTTAGCAGGCGCACGTGAGCCCGCAGCGTATCCCCGGAGTCGATGCGCATGCCCAGCGGGCGCGATGACCACCGGCACCTATGATAGCTCGTGACAGAGCGAGAACCAGGATCTGTGTGTGTAAACACACAAATCCCAGTTCTCTCAGGGGAGAGGAGACAGATCATGTGCTCCTACTAAGTAGGAACACCGATCGGTCTCCTCCCCTAGTCAGTCCCATCCCCCCCACAGTTAGAACACACATAGGGAACACAGATAACCCCTTGATCGCCCCCTAGTGTTATCCCCTTCCCTGCCAATGACATTTATTCAGTAATCAGTGGCTATTTTTAGCTCTGATCGCTGTATAAATGTCACTGGTCCCAAAAAAGTGTCAAAAGTGTCCGATCTATCCGCCAAAATGTCGCAGTCACGATAAAAATTGCTGATCATCGCCATTACTAGCAAAAAAAAAATTATAAAAATGCCATAAATCTATCCCCTATTTTGTAGAAGTTATAACTTTTGTGCAAACCAATCATTATACGCTTATTGCAATTTTTTTTTTTACCAAAAATATATAGAAGAATACATATCGGCCTAAACTGATGAAGAAATTAGGTTTTTTTATTTTTATTTTTGATATTTATTATAACAAAAAGTACAAAATATTGTTTTTTTTTCAAAATTGTCGCTCTCTTTTTGTTTATAGCGCAAAAAATAAATACCGCAAAGGTGATAAAATACCACCAAAAGAAAGCTCTATTTGTGGGGAAAAAATGGCGTCAATTTTGTTTGGGTAAAACTTTGCACGACCGCGCAATTGTCAGTTAAAGCGACGGAGCGCCGTATCGCAAAAATTGGCCTGGTCATTAAGGGGGCAAATCCTGCCGGGGCTGAAATGGTTAAACCATACAACAATTGGGATTTGGGAATCCCACCAGTTCAACATGAGGCAGTGTTAACCCCAAAGTAAATGGGTGGATGTCACCAAAAAACAATTGTGCCAACATAGAGAAGAAAAAGGCCTACACATCTCAGTAGCTACCATCCAAGAATAATTTGTTAGAATACAAATCTCAGCACAAACAATATAAATACCAAAAAGGATGTAAACCGGTGCATACAGGCCTACTCCAGTCCCCCCAAAAAAACCCCGCAACCATCCACCCACCGCTACTCCCATACCCCCTCAAGACTAATGTCCCCCCCACCCAAAAAAAAGCACCAACCACAAACCTCCCCTCCACCCTGAGCCCTACCACAGTTGAGTGTGACGAATGCACTAAACTTGGTCCAGTTTTTCTTCACTTATAGTAGCCACCGTGTTCGCATTCATCACACAGAGCTCTGGGGGGGGGGGGTTGTGCTTGGTGGGGTTGGGGAAACATTGATCTTGTGGGGGGGGGGGGTACGGGAGTAACTGTGAGTGGGTGATTGGGAGTTTTTTTTTGGGGGGGGGGGCTGGAGTAGATCTGTATGCACCGGTTTACATCCTTTTTGCTAATTATATTGTTTGTGTTGAGAGTTTTATGCTAATAACTTATTCTTGGACAGTAGCTGCTGTGGTATCTATGCTTTTTTCATACATCAGGTTTTGTTAAATGAACACTTCTCAAACAAATTCCACGTTTGCATAAGCTGTCTTCTAATTCAATGGGAACATAGATACTATTGTTGTATGTTGGGCAAATGTCAGTTGGCAGTTAGATACTTCCATTGGTTTACAGGAATTCTGGTCAGATGATGCATTCAGGTAACCAAGGTCAACAATAGCTTGACCTTTTGACATATATGATCTTTGGCATGTATGATACAATAATGCCATCTAGAGGTTGAATTGGGAAATGTTACACCCATAGAAAATAAATATAAAGGAAGTAGTGAGAAAGGATATGCCCATATGGGATGATCTACCTAAACTTTCCAAATAAAAGGCCAGCAGCATAAGCTAACAGGAAGACTCTATAATGACAAAACAACGAGGAAGGTCTGTGCCAGAAGAAACTTCACTTGAGGAAGTTGCTACAGCCTGATTTCCTGCAATCGCTCATAGAGTAGAGCCTGGGGTCCTGGTTGCCTATGGAGATCGTGAAGTCACTATGACCTGAGCTAAGTAACTGTAGGTAGCAAGCACATGTGTTTTATGTACATCTGTCAGCCTTGTATTGTATTCCTATAATTGTAAAGAGTTTGTATGTACAGCATTTTGTTTAGCAAAGCACATTAATACACTACAAAGGTTAAATTGCTTCCTTGCTTTTACTGCAAAGAACATTGAAAGACACAAAGCAAAATAACAGGAAGGCTTCTTACATTGGTGGTCAGGGGGAAGAAAGCTCCTTACATTGGTGGTCTGTGGGAAGAATGTTCCTTATGTTGGAGGTCAGTGGGAAGAATGCTCTTTACATTGGTGGTCAGTGTCAAAAGTGTCCGATCTGTCCACCGAAATGTCGCAGTCACGATAAAAATCGTTGATCACCGCCATTACCAGTAAAAAAAAAAAAAAAAAATTATAAAAATGCCATAAATCTATCCCCCTATTTTGTAGACGTTATAACATTTGCGCAAACCAATCAATATACGCTTATTGCGATTTCTTTTAAAAAATATGTAGAAGAATACATATCGGCCTAAACTCATGAAGAAATTTGTTTTTTTTTATTTTTATTTTTGATAATTAATATAGCAAAAAGTACAAAATATTGTTTGTTTTTTTTCAAAATTGACACTCTTTTTTTGTTTATAGCGCAAAAAATAAAAACCGCAGAGGTGATCAAATATCACCAAAAGAAAGCTCTATTTATGGGGAAAAAACGACAATTTAGTTTGGGTACAACGTTGCACCACCGCGCAATTGTCAGTTAAAGCGACGCAGTACCGTATCGCAAAAAATGGCCTGGTCAGGAAGGGGGCAAATTCTTCCGGGGCTGAAGTGGTCAAGCACAACATAATGACTATTCTGTTCCACTGTTTTTTTTCTTGTAAACTGGTAAAAATTTACTAAAAACTATTAAACAAAAATAAACATAGTCATTGTTTATGATACATGGTACTTTAGCCAACTAAATGCCATTCAGTTAGGGTTTACATCTACTTTAATTTTTTTGTGAAAATTGGACATCTTTATGCCTATTTTTTTTAATGTTTGTTGTAGGATTTCGGATAGATGCAACTCAATTTTTATTAATCCCTGCCTGTTTGTCAAAAAGTTTACATTTCAGGGACTCTGGAAAACAAGACTGAATAACGATTTTCCTCTGCTAGCCACATATGCCCCCATTAATCTACAGAACATGGTTGTATGATTCCCCCCCCAGGTGATGTGTTGAAGAGATATTTGCTAAACTTTCAATACTTAGAAGTTATGTTTATAAAATACTCTAGCTTAAAAGCACTAGTTGACTGTAAATGACTCTCATGTGATTTTTCTCCTCAATTCTGTATAAATAACATATGATGCACATGTATGTCCTGTCTTGTACATTTAAAAATAACAACACTTGTGGTACAATAAGCAAGGTTGAATCATGATAAAAGAAGGCTTAAGTTTAAACAGATCCTATACATGGTTATTTTTCTGGCAATTATAGATCCTATCTGCAGAAAAATCTGTTTTTAATCATCCACACTTGAATTGGGACAGTAATCCGTTCCATATTAAATGTCTCAACCAATAAGTAGTACTAGCACAAATAATCAAATAAATGCAAGAGCCGCTGGTTTGCATTGGCCGGCGCCAAGTTTTGCAGTGCTGCTTTGGCTATTAGGCCTCAGGTGGCATACATGCAGGAATGTGTTGGCTCATTCACTTGCCTCAGTCTGGCTTTGAATATGTCATGCCGAATTTCACAATTTGTCTTTCAGATTTATGGCAGAACTCCGGCAAGTAGGATGAAATAAATTAATTCGGGCTAGGCATTCCTGTATTGTGGCAAGGTTCATGAAATTGAATAATCAAACTTAGTCTACATAATGGACATGGAAACTTCCAGGTTCAGTACAAATTGTAGACAAGTTTTGTTACAAACTTGAAGAGCATGTCCTGGCTTTTTTTATACAGAATGCAAATGTACCTTATTAGTTATTTTATGTGTTCAATTGTAGAACCCTTAGGCCCCTTTCACACATAATGTCCATTTTTTACGGACTCAGTTTGCTCAGCAGGGATCGATCTGTTGATCCCCGCTGAGCCGGCGGATGACAGGTCCAACTCTGCTCACTGTGGAGAGACGGACCTGTCAGATCTCCGCTCTCCGCTATGGGGGATCGGATGAAAACGATCCGCCTGTTCATTTTAATCTGATCTGACCGATGGAAAATAGGGTTTCCATCAGTCTGAATTTAGCGGAGCGAATCAGATGTCAGCGGACAGGTCAGCGCTGACATCTGTCGCTCAATAGAACTGTATGGAGCGTCCATTCTATCCACCTAAAAAACTGACAAGCAGACCTGAACGGTCCGCATGTGTGAAAGGGGCCTTACAGAATGATCTAGGAAAAAGGTCTTTTTTCTTTTAAAGGATATATGTACTTTTAGCACCTTGTGTATCCCTTTAACCTAATGGAAAAAAGGGAACCTTTTTCAAACATTACATTTTTTAATCCTGACTATAATATCAAAAAAATATATACAAGGGTACTATACAATAACTCTAAGAGGACCTTCTTATTCATCAGTCAGTTAAATGCTAGTTCTGAAATAACTGCTTTCAGAGCTAGTGCGTTCCAAAAAAACATGGTAACTCTGAAAACTGTTATGTCTTTAGATAATCTGGCCTATGGTTTCCACCATAGGACATACAGTACCTCCTATGTTGCAAATCTCTCCTCTTTTGCTGGTTACTAAATAAACTGATTCCAGACAGTGAAGTACAGTCTAGGCTGAATTCGAGTTTAAAACCCAACTCCAGCCAAAACCTTGTTTTAGTTTTGAGGTGTGGAGAGGTTCCAACCTCTGTCGGATATTTGCTGCTATATGCCCATGTTGGATAATAGTGAGTCACAGTGATAGAAAATGACGTGATATCTCTGTGTTGGGGATAAAGACAGCAACAAAATAAAATTTGATTAGTAGAGTGAGGAGTGGTTAGAACACCTGTCAGATCCTCCTTCTCAGTAACACAAGGGGGATGATTTACTTAAAGTGGAGTTCCACCCACTTTTACAACTCTTCAGCATCCCTCACTAAACTGTGCACTGTAAACAAATTGGATATTTAAAATTTTTTTTTCTCAGCACCTACTGTATATCTGCTGTATTCATTTTTCACTTCCTCCTCCCTCGGCGCGGCCCATCACATCATTTCCTGTTTGCAATGCCTTCTGGGAAGGGGCGGCAACTTCCTCTGAAACTGCCGTTGCTATGGAGACCTGACCTGAAACCTATTACACTGCTTGTGCTGCACTGAGCATGTGCGAGATCTGCAAGGATGAGATCCAGGAAGAAATACAGTCTGGCTTCAGATGCCCACACTTAAGATGGCCACGGCCTGCTGCAAGTTTATAAAATAACAAACTACTGCTATAAACTAACGAAACAGACCTTAGTTTACAGACTAACGTTACTAGAATACATTAAGCTTGTGTATTATAGGGGTATTTTTATTTAAAAAGTATAATTTCGGCCGGAACACCACTTTAAACTTGAACTCTCAGAATCTGGTGCAGCTTTGCATTGTAGCCAATCAGCTTCTAACTTCAGCTTGTTCAGTTAGGCTTTGACAAAAAAACCTGGAAGCCGATTGGTTTCTGTGCAGAGCTGCACCAGATTTTGCACACTCAAGTTTTAGTAAACCCCCTCCTAGAACTCTTTCATCTTCTCTTTTTTTATCCTTGTGTCACCAGGACAGGAAGTGAGGGGGGAGCCCCCTATTGAGGAGACATACAGTAAAAAAAACTTGAAATAAGTTCTGACTCTTACCCACTGTAAGGAAAAAAAACAAAACTAGAGTGGGCTTTAAAGGTTTGTAGCAGAGAGGAGATGACTTTTCTAGATGGAATGAGAGAACAAGGGTTTGAATGCATGGGCAGAGTCCCAATGACCTCAATAATACAATAAGGATGACAATTCTGAGGCTGCGTTTGACCTGCTTTGCGTTGTGTTTTTACTGGACTCAAAAGGGGAATCCTACTAAAACTAGAGTGTGCTAAATCCGCTCCAGTTTTACATAGAAACCAATCAGCTTCCAGGTTTTATTGTCAAAGCTTAATTGAACAAGCAGAAGTTAGAAGCTGATTGGCTACCATACACAGCTGCACCAGATTCTGAGTGCTCCAGTTTTAGTAAATCTCTCCCAGCATGTCCTGTTGGAGACATTTGCATTGCAGGCAAAGTAGGTTAAACACAGAGTTTGACATTCTAAACATGCATTTCAGTTGTGCTGTGTTAAAAGGTAAAAGCAAGCCTTTAACAGACACTCCCATACACACGCATCCTTAGGTGTAAAACTGAGGAACACTGAAGAATCAGACTGCTTCTATGGGAAGAGGTATTTCTTAAAGTAAGGGGTGCGAGACAAATATATAACTTACATTAACCTAACTCAAGGCAGTATTAAAAGGGAGAGGTCCTTTTAATGCAAAATTTTACAAGTGTTGGTAACCATGCAACTCATGTACAGTTATTGGTTGTGCAACATTCCAAAATGTTTCAGCGAGAAAAATAAGAATGCCAATTGATAGTCTTTTTAATGGACATGCTTTGAAGCACAAAAGCCCTCATCCTCAGGCAAAGAAAGAAAAAGTGATCATGAATTGATCTCAGTCAGCACCTTGGACAGCACCTTATACGTTGCACCTGCAACCCTGTATCACTCTTCACACTTATCACTCAGATGGACCTGCATGAACCAGACTGCAAAGATATGAAATGGACTATATATAAAAATGTATATAAAGCATTGGTTTATACAGTAGTCCATGATTTAGATAAAAATTAGCAGATGCTATAAGGGGTGCTATCAGTATTAAATCTGGATGTAAAGCACAAATGCATCCTGATAACATTATCTGTGTTTTTTGCTATTTGTGTGATTTGTTATATTTAGTGTTTTACTTAACTACCCTGTTTCTCCTTTTTAATGGTTTTGCCCTGGTTCCTCCACTCCGCTTTTCACATTTTCCTGGTTGCCAAGGGTTTCTGAGCACATGAAAAACTCATATGGACAAAGAACAAATGAATATTGAAAATGTCCTAACCAGTGGTGATCATGAGCAGTGCAGCTCACAGCCACCAAAGTAAAAAGTAGTATATGCCTGGAATTGATGTATGTGTGCTATCATGCTTCTATAGTACAGTGGGGGAGCACCTGCAATTTCTACACATGCAAGCTGCTTTTTAAACAATATGTCACTGCTATGATAAGTTTATTTATTTGTGTGCAATTTTTCTTTGTTTCTATTTTTAGCCAGATGTAGAAGACATATTTTTGATAAATTCATTGTTTTGGCCACCAGAGCAGAGGAGAGTGTAACTGAAGTCAATAATGTAGATATACGCCAGCACACCCAGGATCTTCAATGTCATCCAAACATTTTTTAATCAAAGAAAGATCACCCAGGATGTCAGTGAGGCTGTAATTGGTGGGGAAGTAGTCACTGTGTTGGGGGAAAACCTGCAGAAGTAAGCAGGAGGTTGTCACGCAGGTTGTTAGATAGGCAGGACGATTCCATGATAGACCAGGTTTTATTTGGGGTTGGGTGCCACCAGTAGTAGAGCTGGTCCAGGATAGAAGCGTAATAGTAGGTTTGGATGTGAGGGAGGCTTACTCCTCCTTGTTTATGGTGTCTAGTTAAGATGTGGTGGGCACATCTGGGAGGTTTAGTGCCCCAGATAAATCTTGAAATTTGCTTTTGTATTGAGGTGAAGAAAGATTGGGGTATAGGGTTCATTACTGTGCGAAATAAGTAGAGGAGTTTGGGAAGGATCAGCCTCTTAAAGGAGGCAATCCTTCCTATTTTAGATAGGCCAGTTGTGCTTATTTGACTTAGTAGTTGGGAGAGCATTTTTTGGAAAGCACGGTAGTTAAGGTCATAGAGGTGTTGCAGTGAGGGGGTAAATTTTATCCCTAGGTATGGGAGATATTGACTTGTCCAAGTGTAAGGGAGAGACCCTTCCAGGAGGGACTTTTGTCTACTTGTGAGATTTAGTGGAAGGACCAGGGATTTAGAGGAATTAAGTTTATAAAAGGAGGCTAAGCTAAATTGGTTGAGCATGTCTTGGAATGAGATGTGTAGTGCAATGTTTCAGAATCACGCAGGTATGTGAGGCATGACAAAGGGGATCCTGCATGACTCAGAAACGTTGCACTACACTGTTTGGTGATGTGATCGTTCTTTGATTAATAAAACGTTTGGATGAAATTGAACATCCTTGGTGTGCTGGTGAATATCTACATTTTTGTGCATGTTCCTGTATCCGGCTGGTGGTCGCTACAGCACCCAGTACTTTTAGAGCTCATTCCAGGAATGTGTGGGATGGGAATATGGACTGTGTACCTGAAGTCAGGCACACAGTTGTTCATATGAACTTTTAGACTTGTTAGGATTTGGATTTTCAGGTTCTGATAAGTGTTGCTTAAAGCATAACCAAGCCCAAGAACAAAAATGTATACAGTATATTGTAATGTAGATTATCAGTCCTTAGATGTGGCGACTGCATTTGTTTTTCATTTCCAGGCTAAGAACATTTTTTAGCAAGTAGAAAACAGTGGCGGCTGGTGGTATATTTGCAAACAATGCACCCACATTGCATTGGTGGCAAACAATGCACCCACGGTCGGTAGGGTCACCCACACCCATCCCCCAACCACCCCCCCGTCAGTCGGTTACCAGCCCCGCTCTTACTCCATCTATAGCGCGGGCAGCGCTTCCCTCCGGGTGATGGGCGGCAGCTTCACTTGCGTCTCCTACTCGGCATCATGACGCTCATGCGTCTCCTCCCTCCTCCTCCTAGGCCAATAGGATTGCTTCTCCTTTTGGCCAATCAGGAAACAGGTCTCACAACCCACTTCCTGATTGGCTGGGAGGAGAATCAGTGTGATAATAGCAAATGTTCATTTGCTATTGCCACACAACTGGGTGAGCTCAGGGCGCAGTGATCTGCGCCCCGAGCCCACCCTTTTTTGAAGCCTATTAGAGCCTCAGGCTCTAATCACATGCTTCAAAAAAAAAAAAACACATTGGAGTCCTAGCATCTGGCGCCCCGCATGTAGATTAGGTGGGCGGACGCACTGATAGGGGGGCGGTGCCCCTGCATTACGGGCCACCACTGATAGAAAATAACTGTTGATCTTGCCAGACATGCGGCATCCTTGTCTCCTTCTGTAAGATGAACTGGAAGCAAAATCAGTCTTGCTTTTCATTTGTAATCTACGAATCACCTTACCCTATGTTTAATGAACAAAGCAATAAAATGTTTGAAGTCCGGCTCAGTTGACTGCCATGGCTCCTTCAAAGATACACTTGAGAATGTAGTCACTACATTTAGAGACCAGAAGTGTTCATAGGATCCCCAGGTAAAAATAAAGAGAAAAAAAGACCTGAAAAGGAATGAATTATTATTGTTTTTTTTTATTTATTTATTTATTTATTTATTTATTTATTTATTTATTTATTTTGCATTGCCATAAAGCAAACTAATGCAGGCACCCATCTCATCTAAGGATTTGTAAGCTTCAATAATAAAAAAATATAATTTTTGGATTTAGATATTCAGTTGCAGTTGGAGCTGGGGGGAAATCTGTATAATACACATGTATCAAGATACAGAACTATTAAAATATAACTAAGGGCAAAACTTTCAGTTTTGGATAAAGTAGAGAAGGATTAGAACACCTGTAAATTTGTATTGCTGTCTGCGCACCCGTTAAGGAAATTCACACTCTTTATTTGTCCTGTTTACCATTATCTTTAAAAGTGAACGTAAATGAAAATCCCAAATTGTGGGTTGTCCCCAGAAAAGTAATAGAGGAGACATCTTACTATGGGGACACTAGTTCTGGTGATCTGGGGGGTCCCCAAGGGATTACCTTATTTGTTTTCATTTTGGATAGAGTAAGGGAGGGTTATGATCCCTGTAAGTTTTATTTTTGTCCTCTTTGCCCAAATATGGAGATTTACCTTCACTTCTTCTCCCATAGCCAAAACAGGATGTGAGAGGAAATCAATGAAAATTAGGAGAATTTATTGGGCACCCCCAGGTAGGGATGAGCTTCGAGTTCGAGTCGAACACATGTTCGACTCGAACATTGGCTGTTCGCAAGTTCGCCGAACAGCGAACAATTTGGGGTGTTCACGGCAAATTAGAATGCCGCGAAACACCCTTTGAAAGTCTATGGGAGAAATCAAAAGTGCTAATTTTAAAGGCTTATATGCAAGTTATTGTCATAAAAAGTGTTTGGGGACCTGGGTCTTGCCCCAGGGGACATGGATCAATGCAAAAAAAGTTTTAAAAACGGCCGTTTTTTCAGGAGCAGTGATTTTAATAATGCTTAAAGACAATAAAAGTGTAATATCCCTTTAAATTTCGTAGCTGGGGGGTGTCTATAGTATGCCTGTAAAGGGGCGCATGTTTCCCGTGTTTAGAACAGTCTGACAGCAAAATATCATTTCAAAGGAAAAAAGCCATTTAAAACTACTCGCGGCTATTGCATTGCCGGTCCGACAATACACATAGAAGTTCATTGATAAAAACGGCATGGGAATTCCCCACAGGGGAACCCCTAACCAAAATTTTTTTAAAAAATGACGTGGGGGTCCCCCTAAATTCCATACCAGGCCCTTCAGGTCTGGTATGGATATTAAGGGGAACCCCGGCCAAAATTTAAAAAAAAAAATGACTTGGGGGTCCCCCTAAATTCCACCCTTCAGGTCTGGTATGGGTTTTAAGGGGAACCCCGCGCCTATTAGGGATATCTAAACAAGGAAACTATCAAGGAAACTATCTAAACAAAATGAAAATTTATAGACTGAAATCATGTTTGGAAAAATGTTTGGAAAAATGTGGAAAATTATAATGATCTGAAAGTTATTGTCGGTAAATATAAAGAAAAAAAACGCCTAAAAGTTTTTGCTGTTTTTCAAGTCTAAATTCTGACACTGAAAATTTAAAGTTTTGGCCCAGAAAGTCAGACTTTTGGCAGTTACTATGGAGATCTAACAAATGTCTTTCTGGCTCAGTTCAACAATTTAGGCTAGTTGCTTCTTTAGTACATTTATGACCAGAGGTCATTAATGCTTAGATGCCTAGGCCAAATTCAGCAGGGTAAGCATGCCTGGGTTAACTTGACAATAGCACTTAGGGTATTTTAAAAAAAGTAATGAATGTGACTTTCAGCAAAACATTTAGTGGTGGG
Source organism: Lithobates clamitans (assembly GCA_037952925.1). Classification (NCBI taxonomy): domain Eukaryota; kingdom Metazoa; phylum Chordata; class Amphibia; order Anura; family Ranidae; genus Lithobates; species Lithobates clamitans. The sequence continues at coordinate 5,848,451 of JBBGZY010000292.1, read as the reverse complement.
GAATCAATCAATATCATTTAAAATACATGTACCAGGAAGATTCACCTGCAACAACAGTTTGGTTAATGCTTATTCACTGCTTTATAAAAATTCCTAATAGGAATCGGTATACCTAAATAATGTATATATTTGGTACACTGGTTTAATATAGCAAAACTCTTCACTTTTTTAATTATAGTCTGACAAATGTACAATACCGTATATACTCGAGTATAAGTCGAATTTTTCAGCACATTTTTTTGTGCTGAAAGTGCCCCCCTCGACTTATACTCGAGTCAAGCACTTTTCTGCAGCAAAAAATTTCATTTTCCGAACCACCTTTGGGGCCCCGTATCTCAGGGCCACTTAGTGCTAGGAACCCCAAATTGGTGTGCAAACCCAGTGGAACTGGTACCACAACATATCCAAAGCTGAAGTTCCTAGCACTAGGTGGCCCCGAGATACGGGGCCCCAAATTCTGTTCGGAAAATGTCATTCTCTGCTGCAGAAAAGTGCTTGACATTTTCTGAACCGACTTTGGGGCCCCATATCTCAGGGCCACTTAGAGCTAGGAACCTCAAATTTGATGTGCAAACCCAGTGGAGCTGGTATCATAACATATCCAAAGCTGGGGTTCCTAGCACCAAGTGGCCCTGAGATATGGGGCCCCAAACCGGTTAGGAAAATGTCATTCTCTGCTGTAGAAAAGTGCTTGACATTTTCTGAACTGATTTTTGGGGCCCTGTATCTCGGGACTACTTAGTGCTAGAAACCCCAGCTTTGGAAATTTTATGGTGCTAGTTCCACTGGGTTTGCACACCAAATTTGGGGTTCCTAGCACTAAGTGGCCCTGAGATACGGGGCCCCAAATTTGGTCAACGGTGTCCATCTGCAGCAATGTCATTTTGGGACCCTTTGGGTTCAGAGACCCCAAATTTTGGCTGCAGCTAGGGGGCATCTAGGAACCCTTAACTACCGAGTTTGAAGTTCAGGGGACCTATGGCTGCAAATGGGCACAGTGAGGCATGCAAATGGGAACAGTGATGCTGCAAATGGGCATTGTTTGACCCTCTTTTCCACTTACAGTAGCTGTGCATTTCTCACCCTCGTCTTATACTCGGGTCAATAAGTTTTTCCCATTTTTTTGTGGTAAATTAGGGCCTCGACTTATACTCGGAACGACTTATACTCGAGTATATACGGTATATATATATATACACCGGTATATTTAATACTGTAATTGTAACTGACAATTGCACGTAAACATTTTGCATTGGAGATGACACTGCAGGCTGAACATTTTTAATTTGACAATGAAGTCTCCAGTTGCAGGTGATGTCATAGCTGAAAGTGGGGATCTAAGCTGTCAGGAATATCCAGGACTGAGAGCCACCAGCCTTGCTTTACTATTTTTTACCTGGCTTAGAATACAGAGAAATTAAGCTAGTGTTATAAGTATATATTTCTTCTTCTGATGAGAAAAAAAATTATGTTTGATAATTGAACATGGAAAAGCTGCCTAATTCCTTCTTCTGCCTTTTAGGTAGAGGCCTACTGTGCCTTAAAGCCCCATGAATGATTTAGGACTAGGCTTGACAGAGTTTATTAGATGAAAACATTATCACTGTAGTTCTTACATATTTTCATCATCTGCGTTTTCTCTAGATTTACTTGACTATTAAATGACACACAAATATACTTATTTTTGGCAAACAAAAGAAAACTGAGCAGTATTTTGCCAGCAAAGCCTGTCTGTTGCCCTATATACAATAAAATAGAAATAATGTTATTTGACAGTCAGTTCATTTAAAACAAGATGAAAATACTGTATACAAGTGTTTCCATTTTGTGTGAACAGCTGCCAGATGTCCTCCCAGCTCTTATCTACCGTCTATCGTTTCTCAAACAGATTTTTTCATTTAAGAGCCATTAAAATGTCAGTACACAAGTGTGCACCAATATTTAATTATCTAGTCGTAAGTCAAATAAACAACAGTGCTTTCTCTTCTCCTTTTCTTCATACATATTGTATCTTTGATCGAAGCCCGGGATAACTCTCTCTATGTATTGGGGGAGCGAGAGCTGGCAGAGGAGTGTGCCACTTTAACAATTTCTCAAATACATGCCACTACATTACGCTATATTTGCAGTAACATGTAACAACAGATGAAAATTGTGTCCCAATATATGTCCTTAAAAACTATTTTAGTCAACATTGACTGTTTTTAATCCTTATGCTGCTAACATTAGTAAATAGAAAAGTTTATCATATTTACTTATTTTAAACTTCAGTTACTTCCTGATTTTCAGGCCTAAGCAAATTATGTTATATATTACAGGAGCTGTCAGAAGGGGAGAAGGTTTTTTTTTTTTAGCTAAGCACACCCATCTGTCTGCATGTCTGAGTTAAGGGCAGATGGATTCCAGGAATTAAATGCTACATGAATCATCTGCCCTTACTCAAGATGGCCATGGCCAGAAATGCTAGGGGTGTTTTTCAAAGTGATTTCTCAGCAAAATAAAGTATTATGTTTCCCGAAAATAAGACCTATCCCAAAAATAAGACCTAGCACTGTTTTCCAGGAGGGCTTCAATATAAGCCCTACCCTGAAAATAAGCCCTAGTTTGGGGTGCTTGTGTACTCCTATAATTCTCTCTGTTATGGTCGTGTGCAGTGTGCTGTGTGTGTCTCTGTGATCTAGCGGTGTCAGGTGCCTTTAGAACAGAGCGACGCTCAGCTGATTTCCCCGCTGGTCTCCTCCCCTTCTCCCAGCTGTCAGCAGGGGATCTCAGCCCTCCTCCATCTGCAGAGCTTCGGCGGGTCACGGAAGGTACGGTAGTCTCAATGCAGAGCCTCTGCAATCAATCAACATGTCATACTGTGTGCATACCGATACTCCTGTCTCCACAAGGCGTGGCCCCCTGCTGGGAGAGGTGGAGGAGAGCAGAGCTGAGGAGGCACCATTGGATTGCAGGGGCACACACATTGTGTATTGTGTGCTACTGTAACAGAGAGGATTTTGGCATTTTACAAGCATTTTAACTTTGTTCAAACTGGGGATTCCTGACAGGCAGGGAGGGAGAGAAAATAGCATGTTATATGGTAAGACCTACCCCGAAAATAAGCCCTACTGGGCCTTTTGTTTCCAAAATTAATATAAGACCTGGGCTTATTTTTGTGGAAACACAGTATGAAGACATACTGTAGATGAATGGATGAGTTTGCTTTGAGTATTAAAATGAAAATAAATAGCATTTTTGGTTTGTCATGCTCAGATGCAGTGTAGTTCTACTTTAAAGTTTGTTACTCCAACATTTCATATTCCTGATTTGTGCCTGCTGTACCATGTGCTTGTATGAGAAAGTCTCCTGTTCTCTTTGTTTTGCTTCCTTTAGGTGAAATCACTGGTGTTCCTGCCAGTCCCTCTGCTTTGCTATTAAAAACTGACCACACTAAGCAGGATAACACACCATGGTCAGTTCTCTAGCTGTGCTGGGAATTCAGTGTACTCTCCTCCAATGATCTGACTTGTCCTGACACACCTCCCCCCCTAAACAGCCATTCACTAGCAAGCTCAGTGTGTTGCTGCTTCTCCTCCCCCAGCTTGTATGCAGCTGAGAACAGAGGGAATGTGATCATTTAAAAAAAAAAAGGTGTTTACAATGTTTTTTCCTGTTTGCAATGCCTTCTGGGAAGGGGTGGCAACTTCCTCTGAAACTGCCGTTGCTATGGAAACCTGACCTGAAACCTGTTACACTGCTTGTGCTGCACTGAGCATGTGCGAGATCTGCAAGGATGAGATCCAGGAAGAAATACAGTCTGGCTTCAGATGCCCACACTTAAGATGGCCACAGCCTGCTGTAAGTTTATAAAATAACAAACTACTGCTATAAACTAACAAAACAGACCTTAGTTTACAGACTAACTTTACTAGAATACATTAAGCTTGTGTATTATAGGGGTATTTTTATTTGAAAAGTATAATTTCGGCCGGAACACCACTTTAAGTAGCTACAAGTGAATAAGTACATTTAGTAAACTTCTTCCAGGAAACACAACAGCCATACACAGGGGTTCATTTAAAGTAAAGAATGTACCCACAACCAGTGAATTCTTACACTATCATCACACAGATTTAAAGTGGATGTAAACCCACTCTCATCCTTTCTAAACTACTGCCATAGTGGTTATCTATAAGGATATACATGCCTCCTGCATGTATCCTTGCCTGTCAAATGTCCCCCTCTGTCTGTTATGAGACCTGAAATACTGCAGATTCTGTGGGTGGGTCTGTTGTCCGGAGTTCGGTGGGTGGAGTCGTGATGTCAGTAGACTCACTGCCCACCTATACACTCCCCTTGTCAACATGCATTTTCTCCTGTGTATTACTTACGCTGAACTTCTGCTATGATCTCTAACATCCAGTCAAAACCCAGAAAAGTCACCACATGACTTCAACATGCCCAATCATGCTGAGGTGTGGAGCAGCCAATCCTGGGGGGAGCTGGAGAAGAAATGAGGAGGGGATCTGAAGTACACAGAATGCTTCTCTCAGGCTCCTGTATGAGATTTGTAAATCACCTGTCACTCACAGCAAGGGGGAAGAACTGACTACTATTTCTCTGTATGTCAGTTTTCATCTCACTGAAAAAAGATAGGAGTACTGCTCTGAGCTGGATTAACTCCTCGTGGCAAGACTGGGCACAGATGACATGAAATCCTATACTGTACAAGGTGCAAGCCTTAATGATTTTTTTTTCAGGTTTACATTCATTTAAGTTAAAGACTAATCAGAGGATTATACAATGTATGAACAGCGATCTGTCATCTCCCTTAGTCAGTCCCATCCCCCCATCAGTTAGAACACACTTGAGGGAACACAGTTAACCCCTTGATCGCCCCCTAGTGTTAACCCCTTCACTGCCAGTGACATTTTTACAGTAATCAATGCATTTTTATAGCACTGATCACTGTATCAATGCCAATGGTCCTAAAAATGTGTCAAAATTGTCCAATGTGTCCGCCATGTCGCAGTCATGATAAAAATTGCAGATCGCCGCCATTATGAGTAAAATAAATAATAAAAATGCTATAAATCTATCCCCTATTTTGTTGACACTATAACTTTTGCGCAAACCAATCAATATACGCTTATTGTGATTTTTATTACCAAAAATGTGTAGACGAATACATATTGGCCTAAACTGAGAAAACAATTAGCTTTTTTTTTTTTTTTAAATGGGGATATTTATTATAGCAAAAAGTACAAAATATTGTGTTTTTTTTTTTTTTTTCAAAATTGTCGCTCTTTTTTTGTTTATAGCGCAAAAAATAGAAACCACAGAGGCAATCAAATACCACCAAAAGAAAGCTCTATTTGTGGGAAAAAAGGGGCAGCAATATTGGTTGGGTACAACGTCACACGACCGCGCAATTGTCAGTTAAAACAACGCGGTGCCGAATTGCAAAAAGTGCTCTGGTCAGGAAGGGGGTAAAATCTTCCGGGGCTGAAGTGGGTAAAGTTCATTAGTATGCAAGCGATTTGTCATCTTGTGAAAAAATCTGGCACTTTGTAAGCCCTGCAATGGCCTTCTTCTTGTTAAAATAACCTGAGATGGAGCTAACTAGTGAGCGCCGATCTTTCCATTAGCGACTGAATCAAATAGGGATTTATTTTTTGTAACTAGTACTTATTAGTGGTACCAATAATCTTGGCTTTCAGGAATCATGTTATTATTCACAAAATAGGAAGCTTTAAGGAAGGACCAGTGTGTTCGAATACAAGAAGATCAGTGCATGCACATGTTTCTGAGCATAAAGTTACAGGCAGACGTGTTTTAGTACGCATGTGCTGATGTATTACATGCATGCTCTGCATTGATATTGATGCCAAACGGCCTATCTAAGCTATGACATGGACAGATTGCTGAGTGATCTTCAGGTATTTCTGGATTTAGGTGTGAACTGATCTTGTCCAGTTTCCTGGCACTGTCTCTGCCTTATGTTCCTGTACCTCATCGTCTAACCTTGGCTAGTATTCTAGCGCTGTCCCTGCCTTCTGACTCAGTATTTTGGGCCCAGCTGTTGATGACCTTCGGCTTGTATCCTGGCTTTATTCCTGTCCACTGATCAGGTGCCCCTGTGTTTCTGCCTCTGGTCCTTACCCAGTGGTCCACAGTCATCTTTGCCTCACACCCAGCAGCTGATTCTGCCTCTCAATATTGTCTCTTGTGTCTTCACATCACCTGTCACCACTACCAGGAATGTTGGACTAGAAGTGCAAGAGAAGCCTCCTCTTCAGCTCGATCTCCACCAGGTACATGACAGAGGCATTCTAGTAAAGCTTGCATGGTAAAGTTTGCAACTTGTGAGCTGTGTACAAGTTTCCCTAATATCACCACATCCTCCTGAACACCAACGGTGCCAGTAAGCCCACTGCTATCGGCATTGAGTACTAGCATGTAAAAAAAGTGCCCCTTTTTGAGAGTTCTTGTTGAAGGGATTTACCTAAAAGCTGAAGTACATCTGGTACAAATATACACTAAGTCTGCATATTCCTAGCTATTTTAGCAGTCTTGCGGTAATATGCTAATAAGGATGAGCCAAACACCCACCCGGTTGGGTTCGCACCAGAACATCCGAACAGGCGAAAAATTTGGATGAACACACAAACACCATTAAAGTCTATGGAACACGAACATGAAAAATAAAAAGTGCTCCAAAAGATCCAATCCCTTTTTAGGGAATTAATATGGAAAAAAGGGCAGGCTAGGATCGGCCTACAAAAACTGCAGCGCCCCGACACGGAGGGGGGATTGGGGGTTCCTCAACCATTTATGTACTATCTGGCAGCCCAGCTACAACAATTGGGTGGATGTGCCATGGAGAGTAGGGGAAACAACAACGTCAAAATCATTCTACAAGGGAATCCACACAGCTCATTAGCGGGAGCACTGGAGGCAGATTCGCTAGAAGGAGAAATCCCGACATTCAAAATGATCACTAGGGTCTGGCAAGCAGCCAAGAAAACAATGGGGTACAAAGGAATATCAGAACATGCGCCACTGTGGAACAATAAACGACTGCACGAACTATCAACCGTAGATAGGAACAGATCGTGGGAAAGCTGTGGGGTAAGCCGGTTGATACAACTATACGAAGGGGAAACTTTGAAATCCTTTGAGGACCTAAGACACGAGTACGGGATATCAAACCAAGCATTCTACAGTTACTTACAGATTAGGCACGCTCTTAGTAAGCAGTTTAGTAGGCAACCCCCAGTGTGGTGCAGGACCCCACTACTACAGACAATAATTAAATCAGAGACCACCAAGGGCCTAATTTCAGAGATATACTCCCAACTAACAAAGAGAGGAAATACGAAGGCAGGTCTATCAGGGACAAGGGACAGGTGGACGGTCGATGTGGGGTAGATAACGGACGAGCAATGGGAGAGGATTCTTGAGTTTGGATCAGAGGTGTCGGTCTCTCCCCCACAAAAAGCCTCCCACCTGATGCTGTTACACAGATCTTACTACACACCAAAAAGGCTGTTTATGTTCGGCCGTAGAACCAACGATGAGTGTCCTAGATGTAGAGGAACAGGCGACCTAATTCACATGGTCTGGAGGTGCCCAAAACTAGTAAGGTATTGGACTGAGATTATAAAGAAAATAAATGTTACGTTTAGAGTGGACTTAGAGCCCAATCCTAAAACCTGCATGCTGGGCTACGTCAGCAGCGGACTGAGGGATAGAAGCACAGCCGTAGCGATAGCAAGATGCTTGTTTCAAGCTAGAAAATTAATTGCACAAGCATGGCAATCAAGCACACCTCCAACCCCGGAAGTTTGGGTCGGAACGGTCAACTCCACAATCAGGAGCGAAAGGACATTCTACACAAGGCTTGGTAATTCCAAAACGTTTGTGAAACTATGGAACCCATGGGTTCAAACAATGCCATGCCCCCAACCAGTGCTACTTTAGCGCCGAGGGCAACTGTCTTTCCACCAGGGCAGAGATGTCGTACTATAGTCTAGAGATCTGAAGTTAAGAGAAAACAAGGGGGAAGAAAAAGAGAGGAGGGAGAGAAGGAGAGAAGAGGAGGAAAGGAAGAAAAGGAAATAATAGCTTGACATAAGGTGTGCATTGGAATAATTAGCATAGGTCATTGGGGGGAAGGGGTGGGGGGGGGTTCACCAGTTTAAATAGCTCAAAAAGTAATAAAACACTGTCAGGTCATGTGAACAGTAAGAGATTGGGTGGCTGGCCGGCCGGGATGTATATGGCGGGTGTGATTGTCTTTTTATGTTACACTTTTTGCATAACTGTAATTTCACATACTGATTGCGCAAACTAAGAGAAAAGTCTGAACGGCCACAATGATGTGACTCGGCAAGAGACAAATATGACCATCAATCTGAAAGATGTCTCTAGATCAAGGTAACTGAAGTGGTCAAAAAAAAAAAATAAAAATAAAAAGTGCTAATTTTAAAGGATTATATGCAAGTTATTGTCATAAAAAGTTTTTGGGGACCCGGGTCCTGCCCCAGGGGACATGTATCAATGCAAAAAACATTTTTAAAGACAGATGTTTTTTCGGGAGCAGTGATTTTTTTCATGCTTAAAGTGAAACAATAAAAATGAAATATTCCTTTAAATATCATGCCTGGGGGGTGTCTATAGTATGCCTGTAAAGTGGCACATTTTCCCAGTGTTTAGAACAGTACCACAGCAAAATTACATTTCTAAAGGAAAAATTGTCATTTAAAACTGATTAAAATGAATTGTCGGATCTCGGCAATATAGATAAAACTCATTGAAAAAAAGGGCATGGGTCCCCCCTCCCCAGTCCATTACTGGGTCTGGTATGAATATTAAGGGGAACTCCAAACCAAAATTAAAAAAAAAAATTGTGTTCTGGTATGGATTTTAAGGGGAACCCTGCGCCAAAGTTTTAAAAAAATGGCGTAGGGGTACCCCCAAAATCCATACCAGACCCTTATCTGAGCATGCAACCTGGCAGGCCGCAGGAAAAGAGGGGGGATGAGAGAATGCCCCCCCCCTCCTGAACTGTACCAAACCACATGCCCTGTACACCCACCGGGCAAGGGTTGTGGGGATTAGGCCCTGGTCCCCATCAACATGGGGACAAGGTGCTTTGGGGCCAGACCCCAAATCACCCTCCCCATGTTGGGGGCATGTGGCCTAGTACGATTCGTCTTTTCCTGCGGCTTGCCAGGTTGCGTGCTCAGATAAGGGTCTGGTATGGATTTTTGGGGGGGGACACCTACGCCATTTTTTTTACATTTTGGCGCAGGGTTCCCCTTAAAATCAATACAAGACCTGAAGGGTCTGGTATGGATTTTGGGGGGACCCCTACGCCATTTTTAAAAAAAAATTGGCGCAGGGTTCTCCTTAATTTCCATACCAGACCTGAAGGACCTTGTATGGATTTTGGGGGGCCCCCATGCAATTTTTCTTGGTTCTGGGTTCCCCTTAATATTCATACCAGACCCAAAGGGCCTGGTAAGGGACTGGGGGGGGACCCATGCCCTTTTTTTCAATGAGTTTTATCTATATTGCCAAGACCTGACAATTCATTACAGCCGCAATCAGTTTTAAATGACAATTTTTCCTTTAGAAATGTCATTTTGCTGTGGTACTGTTCTAAACATGGGAAAAATGCGCCACTTTACAAGCATACTACAGACACCCCCAGGCATGATATTTAAAGGAATATTTCATTTTTATTGTTTCACTTTAAGCATTAAAAAAAATCACTGCTTCCGAAAAAACATCAGTTTTTAAAACATTTTTTTGCATTGATACATGTCCCCTGGGGCAGGACCCGGGTCCCCAAACACTATATGACAATAACTTGCATATAAGCCTTTAAAATGAGCACTTTTGATTTTTCATGTTCGTGTCCCATAGACTTTAATGGTGTTCCAGCGGCTTTTCGAATTAGCCCCAAACACCACATATTGTTCCGTGTTCGCTGAACATCCGAACAACTTAACAACCAAAGTTCGGCCCGAACTTATGCTCAGGCCAAACCCTTCACCCATCCCTATATGCTAACATGCCTAGGTTCCTGGGCTGGTACCCTTTAAAAGGGGCATCTAATAGGCTGGAGCTCCGTTCTGGTAAACAGATTTGCTCCTTTCTATTTTGTAATTAGTAAACCAGGCTCTAAACATCTATTTTCTTTTAAAGGAGAAGTGTGGGGGTACAAAAAAAAAACATACCTCCATGCTGCAGGATCACTCTGATGCTGTCCCCCACTGGCTCTAAGCCTGAGAACTAAGCAAACACATGACTGCTCAGTTCTCAGTCTGACTGTGACTTTCAGTCACCATTCTCTGCTCTACCCCCACCCCAGCACTCACTGGAGCACTGGGCCATGGAGGGGGCGGGAGCAGCTAGCTCAGGGCCTTAGCATGGTGTTGAGAGGCTGAGTTAGCTGCCAATCAGGCATCTAGGTGAATCCCAACATTATTGTCGGGATCCTTCCAGAGCATGGAGTGGCTCTTTGATTTCAGCCCTTCAGCACTTCAGTCACCCAGAAGAGAAATATGGGTAAAAAAGCTTTGGCCATATTTCATTTTTAAGTAAGCAAATCTTTACCAGAATATTAAAACAAATACTTTTTTTAAATTCCCAAATCAATTATATACAAACATACATTGTAGGATAAAACATAAATAGGAAAAACACATAAATAGTAATGCACACAGTATTTTTAATGTAAAGATTCTCTAAAATGATGTTGTCATAATTGCTCTGCAGAGTCTGTCAATTATGTTAGTCACAAAATTTAATAACACTTTAAGTGTGTCATGCGTGGCTGACAATAAAAAAGCCCTCTGGCTCTTTAAAGAAGGTTAAGTAATTAAAAGTGACCTATGATCTCTTGAAGTGTTATGCTTTTACTATGTGATACTTTTATTATTGTATTTGGCTGCATTTCAAATGTTGCACCTGCGTGAGATTGGAATTTTTTTTTTGTTACTTGAAGAAATCAACTCATTTAGCTTATTAAAGTCCATGTGCGGATCAGTGGAGATGACTTATTTAAATGGCACTTCTACGGTAAAGCTGGCTATGCATGGCTTGTATTTTGGCTGATTCCTGTGAATCGGCTGAAATTCGAGGCCTGAGTGGCCCTTGCAATACCACCTGGCTCAACAAACTTCAATTGGAAAATTGAAGGAGCTGGGTGGAAAAAAGTTGGTCAAACAGTGACTGCAGCCAATCAACTGCAGCCACTGTTCGGGTATTCTGACAGCTATGGGTGCTGGCTGTCAGAATACAATAGCCAACTATTGTAGATTCATTCATTAATTAATTCAAGTTGGGGGAATTGAGCATGTTTCTCTCTTTCAGTCTACAGGTTGAACAAGAGAAAAATATAAGTGTATGGCCAGCTTAATTTTCACAAGAAAACAGACTTCCTTACAATAAATAAAGTCTGCAGTCTAATATTATCCTTTTATTTAAAAAAAAAGCTGAACTATGTATAATTTTTTTATTTACCTTTTTTTAATTGATCTATCTGACCATCCTTCCTGCTTTTTGTCTAGGAAAGAATTATATATTTTTTTTATTTTTTATATGAATTTTCACCTTTCCAGTCAAATTTTAAAAACCACTACCATATGTTTATGTGATCCCATTCACATACCATACCTAAACAATAATAACAAAAACTGTTCTAAAATTTTTAGCTGTTTGCTTGAAGCAGGTTTATACATAGGACACTAATGACGCGTACACACGAGCGGACTTTCCGGCATACTTGGTCCGGCATACAATCGTGTGTAGGCTCCGGCGGACTTTTTTTTCCCAAAAGTCTGCCATACCTAGATTTGAAGCATGTTTCAAATCTTAGTCCGCCAGACTCAGTTCCTGACGGCAAGCCCGTTCATCTGTATGCTGGTCCAACAGACCAGATACGATGCAAGGGCAGGGTATTGCATCTCACGCTCGCTGCAATAGGAAAAACACATTTTCCTATTGCGGCAAGCGCGGGGCATACCAAGCCCTTAAGTCTGGTATGGATTTTAAAGGGAACCCCCTACACCGAAAAAACGGCGTGGGGTCCCCCCTAAAATCCATACCAAACCCCGATCTGAGCACGCAGCCCGGCCGGTCAGGAAAGGGGGTGGGGACGAGCGAGCGCCCCCCCCTCCTGAACCGTACCAGGCCGCATGCCCTCAACATGGGGGGTGGGTGCATTGGGGGAGGGGACGTCCTGCGGGGCCCCCCCCACCACAAACCACCTTGTCCCCATGTTGATGACAAGGGCTTCTTCCCGACAACCCTGGACGTTGGTTGTCGGGGTCTGCGGGCAGGGGGCTTATCAGAATCCGGGAGCCCCCTTTAATAGGAGGGCCCCCAGATCCCGGCCCCCCACCCTATGTGAATGAGTATGGGGTACACGGTACCCCTACCCATTTACCTAGGGAAAAAGTGTCAATAATAAAACACACTACACAGGTTTTTAAATTAATTTATTAGACAGCTCCGGGGGGGTCTTCTTCCGGCTTCGGGGTCTTCTTCCGACTATGGGGGTCCCTCCGGTTCCTCTTCTCCCGGCGTCCGGTTGGTTCTTCTCCGCTCTCTCTGGCCTCTTCTCCTGGTGTTCCAGTTCTTCTGCCAGCTCCTCTGCTATCTTCATGCCGCTCTTTTGCCAGCGGAGGCCCGGACTTCTGACTTCTGGGCTTCTTCTCTTCTTCCGATGTTGACACAACGGTCTCTCAGGCTGGAATGCTCTCTGAGCGCTCCGATGTGACTTATATAGGCGGAGACCCCGCCCCCTTATGCCGTCACAGTCCCTGGGCATGCTGGGACTGTGATGTTTTAGGGGGGCGTGGTCAACATCACCCGGTGACCACTCCCCCTAAAACGTCACAGTCGGAAGAAGACCCCCAAACACGGAAGAAGACCCCCCGGAGCTGTCTAATAAATTACTTTAAAAACCTGTGTAGTGGGTTTTATTATTGACACTTTTTCCCTAGGTAAATGGGTAGGGGTACCATGTACCCCATACTCATTCACATAGGGTGGGGGGCCCGGGATCTGGGGGCCCTCTTATTAAAGGGGGCTCCTGGATTCCGATAAGCCCCCCCGCCCGCAGACCCCGACAACTAATGGCCAGGGCTGTCGGGAAGAGGCCCTTGTCCTCATCAACATGGGGACAAGGTGCTTTGTGGTGGGGGGCCCTGCAGGGCGCCCCCTCCCCCAAAGCACCCACCCCCCATGTTGAGGGCATGCGGCCTGGTACGGTTCAGGAGGGGGGGGCGCTCGCTTGTCACCACCCCCTTTCCTGACCGGTCGGTGCGTGCTCGGATCGGGGTCTGGTATGGATTCTAGGGGGAGACCCCACGCCGTTTTTTCGGTGTAGGGGGCTCCCTTTAAAATCCATACCAGACTTAAGGGCCTGGTATGCCCCGCGACGGGGCTCGCAAGGTGTCAATCTCGCCGATAAAAGTGGCGAGACTAACTTCCTTTTCTAGTCCCGTGGTACCCGAGTCACGTTCAAAATGAACGAACTTGTCCGTGTGTGGGCAAGTCCGTTCATTCTGAAAGTCCGCCGTAACTTCGGCGAAAGTCTGTCGGAAAGACGGACGGACCTAGCCTGCCGGAAAGTCCGGTCATGTGTAGGCAAGTCGTCCGTTCAGGTAGTCTGCCTGAAAGTCCGGCGGAAAGACCGTCAGACCAAGTCTGCTGGAAAGTCCGCTCAGGTGTACGAGGCATACGGCTTGAATCACATCTATGTAAGTTGCTTTTCAGCGTTTCTGCAGTGCTTTTTGCTGTGCTTGCCGCGTTTTTGGGCACACGTTTTTACCGCTATTTTGAACCGTTTTGCGTTTTTTTTACACTGTATATAGCTGGTTGCTAAGGAGGGGCCAGGAAGCCGGCCGCCACGTCCTTAACAACCGATGAGTCATCAGCTGTTAGCGAGCTTTCCCGCTGATAACTGAATGTAAAAAAAAAGAATTGCCGGCTAAAAAAAATAGTGAAAAAAAAACAGCGTGGGGTCCCCCCCAGGTCCATACTAGGCCCTTGGGTCTAGTATGGATTCAGAGGGGACTCCCTATGCCAAAATTTTTTTAAAAATGGTGTGGGGTCCCCCCAAAATCCATACCAGACCCTTATCGAGCATGCAGCCTGGCAGGTCAGGAAAGGGAGGGGACGAGCGAGTGCCTTGTTTACAAAATGCCTTTGTAAACAAGGCGATTCCCCGTTCTGACAGAGGACATGTCAAAGATCTACTGTTCCCAGTGATCGGGAACAGTGATCTCTGTCATGTCCCTGGCAGCCCATCCCCCCTACAGTTAAAACACGCTGAGGGAACACAGTTAACCCTTTTATTGCCCCCTAGTGTTAACCCCTTCCCTGCCAGTATCATTTTTACATTGATCAGTGCATTTTTATAGCACTGATCAATGTAACGATGTGATTGATCCACAAAAAGTGTAATTTGGGGTCAAATTTGTGCGTCGCAATGTTGCAATCCCGCTAAAAATCGCAGATCATCGCCATTACTAGTAAAAACAATAAAAATAAATAAAAGTCCCTAAATCTATCCCATAGTTTGTAGACGTGATAGCTTTTGCACAAACCAATCAATATATGCCTATTGCAACTTTTTTTACCAAAACATGTAGAAGAATATATATCGGCCTAAACTGATGAATAAATTTGTTTTTTTATATATTGTTTTGGATATGTATTATAGCAAACAGTTAATTTTTGTTTTTTTCAAAATTGTCGCTTTTTGTTTGTTTATAGCGCAAGAAATAAAAACCGCAGAGGTGATCAAATACCACCAAAAGAAGGCCCTATTTGTGGGGAAAAAATGATGTCAATTTTGTTTGGGTACAACATCGCAGGACCGTGCAAATGTCAGTTAGAGCGATGCAGTGCCGTATCGCAAAAAATGGCCTGGTCATTAAGGGGGCAAATCCTTCCGGGGCTGAAGTGGTTCAACCAAACAACAATTGGGTCTTGGGAATCCCACCAGTTTCACACGTGGCGGTGCTATCCCCAATGTAAATGGGTGGATGACGTCACCAAAAAACAATTGTGCCAACATAGAGAAGAAAAAGGCCTACACAACTCAGTAGCTACCGTCCAAGAATAATTTATTAGAATACAAATCTCAGCACAAACAATATAAATACCAAAAAGGATGTAAACCAGTGCATACAGGCCTACTCCAGTCCCCCCAAAAAACCCTTGCAACCATCCACCCACCGCTACTCCCATACTCCCCCCAGGAATGATCTCCCCCCCACCCCAAAAAAAAGCACCGACCACAAACCTCCCCTCCCCCCTGAGCCCTACCACAGTTGAGTGTGATGAGTGCACTAAACTTGGTTCAGTTTCTCTTCACTTATAACAGCCACCGGTTTAGCGCATATATCACACTTGGTTGTGGTAGAGCTCCGGAGGGGGGGTTGTGCTTGGTGGGATTTGGGAATTTTGGAAATCTTATGGCGGGGGGGGGGGGGGGGGGTACGCGAGTAACTGTGAGTGGGTGATTGGGAGTTTTTTGGGGGGGACTGGAGTAGGTCTGTATGCACCGGTTTACATCCTTTTTGCTAATTATATTGTTTGTGTTGAGAGTTTTATTCTAATAACTTATTCTTGGACAGTAGCTGCTGTGGTGTCTATGCTTTTTTTCTTCTCTTTTTTAGAAAAATTGTTTGTTTGTTTGTTTTAGAAGCAGACATCAGGTTTTGCTAAATAAAGACTTCTCAAACAAATTCCGCGTTTGCATAAGCTGTCTTCTAATACAATAGGAACATAGATACTATTGTTGTATGTTGGGCAAATATCAGTTAGCAGTTAGATACTTCCACTGGTTTACAGGAATTCTGGTCAGATGATGCATTCAGGTAACCGAGGTCAACAATAGCATGACCTTTTGACATATATGATCTATGGCATGTATGATACAATAGTGCCATCTAGAGGTTGAATTGGGAAATGTTTCACCCACAGAAAATTAATGTAAAGAAAGTAATGAGAAAGAATACACCCATATGGGATGATCTACCTAAACTTTCCAAATAAAAGGCCAGCAGCATAAGCTGACAGGAAGACTTTATAATGACATAACAACAAGGAAGGTCTGTGCCAGAAAAAACTTCACTTGAGGAAGTTGCTACAGCCTGATTTCCTGCAATCGCTCATAGAGTAGAGCCTGGGGTCCTGGTTGCCTATGGAGATTGTGAAGTCACAATGACCTGAACTAAGTAACTTTTTACATTGGTGGTCAGGGGGAAGAAAGCTCCTTACATTGGTGGTCTGTGGGAAGAATGTTCCTTATGTGTTGGAGGTCAGTGGGAAGAATGCTCTTTACATTGGTTTTCAGTGGGAAGAACGCTCCTTACATTGGTGGTCTGTGGGAAGAATGCTCCTTATGTTGGAGGTCAGTGGGAAGAATGCTCTTTATATTGGTGGTCAGTGAGAAGAATGCTCATTGGATTGGTGATCTGTGGGAAGAATGCTCCTTATGTTGGAGGTCAGTGGGAACAATGTTCCTTACGTTAGTAGTCATTAGGAAGACTGCTCTTTTCTTTGGATTGGTGGTCAGTGGGAAGAATGCTTCTTGCATCAGTGATCAGTGGAAAGAATGCTCTTTAAATTGCTGGTCAGTGGGAAAGAATGCTCCTTATATTCAGGGCCGTCTTTAGCGCAGGGCAAACGGGGCACTTGCCCTGGGCCCAATCTTTGTTGGGGGGGCCCGCGCTACCCGTGAATTGGGGTCCCGATGACAGCTTTGCAGAGTGCACAGAGGACACGGGAGGCTGTATTCCCGCACTAGCCAGAGGAGTGGGGCGGGGCCGGGAGCTCCACTAACGCTCTGACCCCACCCCCATGCAGCCTGTATGCTCGGAACAGAGCAGCTGTAGTGAGAGCCAGTGATCGGAGTGGGAGCGTCAGTGGAGCTCCCGGCCACCCCCGGACCTCTGTATTCTCCAGCCAGTATAGAGGGGGCGGGGCCGGGAGCTCCACTGATGCTCCCACTCCGATCACTGGCTCTCACTACAGCCGCTCGGTTCTGTGCATACAGGCTGCACGGGGGTGGGGTCAGAGCGTCAGTGGAGCTCCCGGCCCCACCCTCTCTCAGCTGGCTAGCGCAGGAATACAGCCTCCCGTGTCCTCTGTGCACTCTGCAAAGCCGTCATCAGGGCCCCAATTCACGGGTAGCGCAGGCCCCCTTAACAAAGCGTCAGTGGAGCTCCCGGCTGTTGTAGTGAGAGTAGAGAGTGGAAGCCCTGCCCACCGACCTCTGAATGGATGTAGTGAGTTTGGCTGGCCAGGTATGTCCTTACACCCATTAAATGCCTGACTGCTTAAACCCTGAGCTGTGTTGTTCAACTGTAAAGCTGTACGTTGCTGAAAGTTCTCTGACCATCACCTGTATAATGTCTGCAGTCTCTGATTGTCTCCTGCAGTATGTCTGCAGTCTCTGATTGTCTCCTGCAGTATGTCCGCAGTCTCTGCTAATCTCCTGCAGTATGTCTGCAGTCTCTGTCTCCTGCAGTATGTCTGCAGTCTCTGTCTCCTGCAGTATGTCAGCAGTCTCTGATTGTCTCCTGCAGTATGTCCGCAGTCTCTGGTAATCTCCTGCAGTATGTGATTTTGAGTCTACCTGCTATTTTTTGTATGTCTTAGAATGGAGGGGGGCCCCAAGAAAATCTTTGCCCTGGGCCCAATCAAAATTAAAGACGGCCCTGCTTATATTGGTGGTCAGTAGGAAGAATACTCCTTGCATTGGTGGTCAGTGGGAAGAATGCTCCTTACATTGGTGGTCAGTAGGAAGAATGCTCCTTGCATTGGTGGTCAATGGGAAGAATTGCTGACAGCTGTCAGTGGTTATGAGGGATGAGCCGAACACCCCCCCGGTTCGGTTCGCAGCAGAACATGCGTACAGGCAAAAAATTTGTGCGAACATACAAACCCTGTTAAAGTCTGTGGGGCGCGATTGTGTAAAATCAAGAGTGCTCATTTTAAAGGCTTATTTGCATGTTATTGCCATAAAAAGTGTTTGGGGACTTGGGTCCTGTAGGGGACATGTATCAATGCAAAAAAAAGTTTTAAAAACCGACATTTTTTCAGAAGCAGTGATTTTAAAACAGTTTAAAGTGAAACAATAAAAATGAAATATTCCTTAAAATATCTTGCTTGGGGGATCTCCTTAGTCTGCCTTTAAAGTAGCACATCTTTCCCATGTTTATAACAGTACTACAGCAAAATGACCATTCTAAAGGGAAAAATGTCATTTAAAATGGCTCGCGACTGTATTGTTATGTCGGATCCCAGCAATATAGATAAAAATCATTAAAAAATGGCATGGGTCCCCCCCACCCATCAATTACCAGGCCCTTTGGGTCTGGTATGAATATTAAAGGGAACCGCGTGCCAAAAATACCCAAAAAAAATGCAGTGGATGCCCCCCCAAAATCTATACCAGGCCCTTCAGGTCAGGTATGGATATTAAGGGGAACCCTGCACAAATTTTTTTTTTTAAATGGTGTGGGGGTCCCCCAGACACTATATACTTTAAACAGCAGTATATATACTATACGGCCTGCCCTATATACACTGAAGAAAAATTGGGCCTTAGGTGTTGGTGGTGCCAGAACAATATAACCCCTTTTCAGTTACTCTTTTTTGGGCACAGGAACGGGCCCTGCTGTGAAATATTATATCAAAAATTGTAAATAAATGCCCCTGTTAAACAGGGGCAGAAAAATTGGGCCTTTGGTTTTGGTGGAGCCAGAACACTGTAAGCCCTCAGAGTTACTCTTGTTGGGCGCAGAAGCGGGCCCTGCTGTGAAATATTATATAAAAAAAATGTAATTACATGCTCCTGTTAAACAGGGCAGAAAAATCTGGCCTTGTGTGGTGGTTGTGGTGCCACAACACTGTAACCCCTCACAGTTACTCTTATTGGGTACAGGAACGGGCCCTGCTGTGAAATATTATATCAAAAAGTTTAATTAAATGCCCCTGTTAAAGGGGCAGAAAAAATTGGCCCTTGTGTGGTGGTGGTGCCCTAAACCAAAAATATTTTTGGAAGCTACCATCATCAAGATTGAGGAGGATTAGGATAGTCAGCATAAGCAGTCTTCAAGGGATCCCAGATCCATAGCAAATTCAATCAGTTACATCAGCATCAGGTGCTTAATAGCTGCTGATCCAAGACTGATTCATTTTTATGAATGTGAGCCTATCAACAAAGTCTGTGAACAGGCGCACACTGCTGTTAAATATTTGATCAAAAATTGTAATTACACACCCCTGTTAAACAGGGACAGAAAAATTGGGCCTTAGGCAGTGGTGGTGGTGCCACAACACTGCAACCCCTCACAGATACTCTTGTTGAGCACAGGAATGAGCCCTGCTGTTAAATATTTGATCAAAAATTGTAATTGCGCTCCCCTGTTGAACAGGGGCAGAAAAATTGGGCCTTAGGTAGTGGTGGTGCCCTGAACCGAAAATATTCTTAGAAGCTATCATCAAAAAAACTGAGGAGGAATAGAATAGTTACTCAGCATATGCAGTCTTCAAGGGATCCCACATCCATAGAAAAATCATTTGGTTACATCAGCATCAAGTGCTTGGTAGCTGGTGATCCAAGACTGATTCATTTTTATGAATGTGAGCCGATCAACAGAGTCTGTGGACAGGCGCACTCTGTGATCAGTTACAAACCCTCCAGCAGCAATGAATGTGTGTTCACAAAGCACGCTGGATGCAGCGCAGGCCAGTAGCTCGATTGCATATTGAGCAAGTTCTGGCCAGTGGTCCATCCTCACTACCCAGTAACCCAGTAGATTCTCTGTTGGAAAGGTCTCCAAGTCTGCTCTTGCCCCTAGATATTCCTGCATCATATAATGCAGATGCTGGCAATGGTTGCTTGAACCGATCAGACCTTGGCGCTGAGGACTGAAAAATTGTTTAAAGGCATCGGTTAGCCAGCCACCTTCTCCACCGCTCTTCCTCTGACTGAACGAAGGCTCAGCAACATGTTGTCCAGCAGCAGGAAATGGTAACCTCCTAGGGTCTGGAAATGCGTTACACAAACCTTTCTTCAAGGCCTCCAGAAGATGTTTCATCCTCTGCTCCTTCTGCAAAGGCAGGATGAGTTCTGCAACTTTACCCTTGTGACGTGGATCAAGAAGGGTTGCCATCCAGTCATGATATTCCTCGTTTATGATATTCCTCGTCTTGATATCACGAATCCTAGTCCTTTCGCAGGTTTTGCAGAATCAGGGAGGCCATGCAGCGTACGTTTGCAGGGGCATTCAATTCTGAGTCCTCTGGATCACTAAGGATCACATTATCCGTAACTACCTCCTCCCAGCCCCGTACAAGTCCTTGAATTTCTGGGGACTGAAAACCATCCCTTGAAGACTGCTGCTGTGTTATCCTCTACATCCATGCTGACATAATCCTCCTAATCTTCTTCCTGTGTGTTTGGCGGGCCCGCAGGAATGCTATCTGCATAAAGGGGGGCCTTAAGAGGAAAGGAAATCCTCCTCTTTCCCCAGCTGTTCTGCCTCAAGTGCCCTGTCCATGATTCCACGAAGCGTGTGCTTCAGCAAGAAGACTAGAGGGACAGTGTTACTGATGCATGCATTGTCGCCTCTCACCATCCTTGCGGCCTCCTCAAATGGTGACAGGACAGTGCATGCATCCTTAATCAGTAGCCACTGGTGTGGCAAAAAGAAGCCAAGCCCCCCTGACCCTGTCCTGGTGCAATACTCGCACAGGTACTCATTGATGGCCCTTTGCTGTGTGTGCAGCTGCTGCAGCATTGCCAATGTTGAGTTCCACCTTGTGGGCATGTCACAAATGAGGCGGTTGGTGGGCAGGTTGCATTCCCTTTGAATATCAGCCAGACGAGCACTGGCATTGTATGACCGGCAGAAATGACCACAGACTTTTCTGGCCTGCCTCAGGAGATCTTGTAAGCCTGGGTACCTGGTTAAGAACCACTGCACCACCAAATTCAGGATGTGTGCCAAACAAGAAACATGGGTCAATTGTCCCTGTTGGAGGGCAGAGAGAAGATTGGTGCCATTGTTGCATACAATCATTCCTGGCTAAAGCTGGCCTGGCGTCAACCACCTCTGAGCCTGCCCCTGCAGAGCTGACAGAAGTTCTGCCCCAGTGTGGCTTTTGTCCCCTAGGCAGATCAACTCAAGCCCTGCAACTTTTAGCCTGACTGCTTGCATAGCCCCTTGAATGCTTACGGAGGGGGGGAGAAAAGAGCTGTGGCAGAATCACTACTAGCATTTTGGAGGCGTGGTGGTGGAACAAGCTCCAACAACACTGAACCCTGTCCTGCATCCGTGCACCCCTAGTGCAGTTGCTACTACTTTCCTGGTGGTGCAAACAATACATATAGTGCACCCATAGTTGTTATTACACTTCTGTTGGTGTACACAGTACCGTGCACCACTAGTGCAGTTGCT
The DNA here is from genome assembly GCA_037952925.1 of Lithobates clamitans. NCBI lineage: Eukaryota > Metazoa > Chordata > Amphibia > Anura > Ranidae > Lithobates > Lithobates clamitans. The sequence goes on along the minus strand of JBBGZY010000292.1, from coordinate 5,826,969 downwards.
ACTACTTTCCTGGTGGTGTACACAATACATACAGTGCACCCATAGTTGTTATTACACTTCTGTTGGTGTACACAGTACCGTGCACCACTAGTGCAGTTGCTGCTACTTTCCTGGTGGTGTACACAGTACACAATACAGTATAGTGTTCTTTTTCCAAACAAAATTTACAGCATGTACAGAAGGCCACTAAGGAGAGGCAGGTGCTTACAGGCCACTAAAAGAGGGCAAGCAGGCTCTGTGTTTACAGTCGACAGTGCTGGTCGTGGACATGGTGCATCCTCAGCATGTGACGGTGGGGCATGCTTGTCCTTTTTTCCTGCAGCTGGCTGTGATATTGAGCCACAACATGCAGAAGAGTTGGTGGAATGGATAACAAAGCCATCCTAATCCTCCTCATCCTCTGTCACCCAGGCTTAGAGTAGTTTGCCTGCCAATGAAGCTGCCAAAGTGGCCTATTCCTTTGGCTCCATGTCAACAGTCACTCCTTCCCTAGCCCCACCATCATGCACGGAGGAAACTATTCGACCACAGTGTCGGGTACATGCTGCAGGAGGATGCGCAGTGATTTGAAGGCTTGATCATACCCAGGTTGAGGAAGGGAGTAACGTCAGCCTAGAGAGAGGGGATGCCCAAGAAGGTCAAGAAACTGGCGGTCATGTTCCCCCAGCTGCAGCATACTGCCATGTTTGCTCCAGTGACGAGGAGGGAGGGGATGATGAGGTCACTGACTCAACTTGGGTGCCTGATAGAAGAGAGGCGGAGGAGGAGGCACATCTCCAATGAGGTAGGATGCCCTCCAGGGGGCTTAACGGCAGTCAACCTATTGCATCACACTGCAGAGCTAAGCAGGTGCAGGGCGCTGCTGACTCCCTGCATATTTTGAAAATTTCTTTGGTGTGGGCCTTTTTTGACACGTGTACAGTAGATCGCACCGTTGCTGTTTGCAACAGATGTCTGAAGCGTATCAAGCGTGGCCAAAACAGCAGCCGCTTGGGCACCACATGCTAGACCAGACACATGACGACCTCCCATGCAGTCCATTGGCAACAGCACTTAAAAGACCCACATCAAAGAACAAGGCGGACCTCTCCTTGCTCCTCATCAGCTGGGATCTCCAACCCCACTATTCCTCCAGTCCTCTCAGAAACCTGCACTGAGAGGAATGAAGGTGTAGAAATAGATGTCCCAAGTACTTGCGGCCAATCTGCTAGCGATACACCAACATCCAATTTTAGCAGGCAAATTTCCCTACCCCAGTTGCTAAACCTTCGAAAGAAATTTGGTCCCAGCCATCCACATGCTCAGCGTCTGAATGCTAGCTTGGCCAAATTGCTAGCACTGCAACTGCTGCCTTTTCAGTTGGTAGACTCTGCCCCCTTTCATAAATTTGTGCAATGTACGGTACCTCAGTGGCAGGTTCCCAAACGCCATTTCTTTTCACGGAAGGCCTTTCCGGCTCTCTACCAGCATGTGGAAGGCAATGTCTTGGCCTCGTTGGACAGGGCGGTCAGCAGTAAGGTGCATGTTACTGCTGACTCATGGTCCAGCAGGCATGGACAGGGACGTTACCTTTCTTTCACAGTGCACTGGGTAACTAGCTTGTTCCGCCACCAAGTCTCCAAAATGCTAGTGGTGATTCTGCCACAGCTCTCTCCTCCACACCCTCCTCTGCTTCCTCCTCTATGGCCTCTGCCTCTGCAGATTTCTCCTCTGAACCAGCGGTGCTCCGTAGGCATTCAAGGGGCTACGCAAGCACTCATGCAAAACTCAATCTCAAAGCGGTGCTTGAGTTGGTCTGCTTAAGGGACAGGAACCACACTGGGGCAGAGATTCTGTCAGCTCTGCAGGGGCAGGCTCAGAGGTGGTTGACGCCACGCCAGCTTCAGCCAGGAATGGTTGTATGCGACAATGGCACCAACCTCCTCTCCACCCTTCAACAGGGACACTTAACCCATGTTCCCTGTTTGGCTCACGTCCTGAATTTGGTGGTGCAGCGGTTCTTGAGCAGGAACCCAGGCTTACAGGATTTCCTGAAGCAGGCCAGGAAAGTCTGTGGTCATTTCTGCCGGTCATACAATGCCAGTGCTTGGCTGACTGTCATTCAAAGACATGCCCACCAGGTGGAACTCAACGTTGGCAATGCTGCAGCGGCTGCACACGCAGCAGAGGGCCATCAATGAGTACCTGTGTGAGTATGGCACCAGGACAGGGTCAGGGGAGCTTGGCTTTTTTTCGCCACGCCATTGGCTACTGATCAAGCATGCCCTGTCCTGTCACCATTTGAGGAGGCCACGAGGATGGTGAGCAGTGACAGTGCATGCATCAGTGATACTGTCCCTCTTGTTTTCCTTTTGGAGCACACGCTTCATGGAATTATGGACAGGGCACTTGAGACAGAAAAGCGGAAGAGGGGGACTTCCTTACAAGGCCCTCTTTATCCAGATACTAGTAATCCTGCAGGCCCGCCGATCACACAGGAAGAAGAGGAGGAGGAGAAGGATTGTGTCAGCATGGAGGTGGAGGATAACACTCAGCAGCAGTCTTCAAGGGATCATTTTCAGTCCCCAGAAACCCATGGAGTTGTACGTGGCTAGGAGGAGGTGGTTGAGGAACATGTGATCCTTAGTGACCCAGAAGATTTAGGATCGAATGCCTCTGCAAACATACGTTGCATGGCCTCCCTGATCTTGCAAAGCCTGCGAAAGGACCCTAGGATTCATGGTATCAAGGAGAGGGATCATTACTGGCTAGGGATGAGCCGAACACCCCCCTGTTCGGTTCGCACCAGAACATGCGAACAGGAAAAAAATTCGTTCGAACACGCGAACGCCGTTAAAGTCTATGGGACACGAACATGAATAATCAAAAGTGCTAATTTTAAAGGCTAATATGCAAGTTATTGACAATAAAAGTGTTTGGGGACCCGGGTCCTCCCCCAGGGGACATGAATCAATGCAAAAAAAAGTTTTAAACACGGCCGTTTTTTCAGGAGCAGTGATTTTAATAATGCTTAAAGCGGTTGTAAAGATGTTTTTTTTTTTTTTTTAAAATAACAAACATGTTATACTTACCTTCACTGTGCAGCTCGTTCTGCACAGAGTGGCCCCGAACCTGGTCTTCTGGGGTCCCTCGGCGGCTGTTTCAGCTCCTCCCCGCAAGCATTTACCACCTTAATGCGAGGGCTCGCATGGTGGTGAGTGCTTGCGGGCGCGCTCCCGTGATACAGCCGGCGGCTATAGCCGCTCGCTGTATCACTCGGCCCCGCCCCCCGGCGCGCCGCGTCATCGGATGTGATTGACAGCAGCGCGAGCCAATGGCTGCGCTGCTTTCAATCCATCCACTGCAGCCAATCAGCGACCAGGCTGAGCTGCAAGGAAGCTGACGAGGACGCGGACCGAAGATTCGAGGCATCAGGTAAGTAAAACGGGGGGGCTGGGGGCGGCGGTACTGTCAAAAGTTTTTTCACCTTAATGCATAGAATGCATTAAGGTGAAAAAATTTTTACCTTTACAACCCCTTTAAAGTCAAACAATAAAAGTGTAATATCCCTTTAAATTTCATACCTGGGGGGTGTCTATAGTATGCCTGTAAAGGGGCGCATGTTTCCCGTGTTTAGAACAGTCTGACAGCAAAATGACATTTTGAATGAAAAAACACATTTAAAACTACCGCGCCTATTGCATTGCCGACAATACACATAGAAGTTCATTGATAAAAATGGCATGGGAATTCCCCACAGGGCAACCCCGAACCAAAATTAAAAAAAAAAATGATGTGGGAGTCCCCCTAAATTCCATACAAGGCCCTTCAGGTCTGGTATGGATATTAAGGGGAACCCCAGCCAAAATTTAAAAAAAAAATTGACGTGGGGTTCCCCCTAAATTCCATACCAGACCCTTCAGGTCTGGTATGGATTTTAAGGGGAACCCCGCGGCAAAAAAAAAAAAAAAACGGCGTGGGGTCCCCCCAAAAATCCATACCAGACCCTTATCCGAGCACGCAACCTGGCAGGCCGCAGGAAAAGAGGGGGGGACGAGAGTGCGGCCCCCCCCCTCCTGAACCGTACCAGGCCACATGCCCTCAACATTGGGAGGGTGCTTTGGGGTAGCCCCCCAAAACACCTTGTCCCCATGTTGATGAAGACAAGGGCCTCATCCCCACAACCCTGGCCGGTGGTTGTGGGGGTCTGCGGGCGGGGGGCTTATCGGAATCTGGAAGCCCCCTTTAACAAGGGGACCCCCAGATCCCGGCCCCCCCCTGTGTGAAATGGTAAGGGGGTACTTACCCCTACCATTTCACTAAAAAACTGTCAAAAATGTTAAAAATGACAAGAGACAGTTTTTGACAATTCCTTTATTTAAATGCTTCTTCTTTCTTCCTTCATCTTCTTCTTCTTCTGGTTCTTCTGGCTCTTCTGGTTCTTCCTCCGGCGTTCTCGTCCAGCATCTTCTCCGCGGCGTCTTCTATCTTCTTCTCCTCGGGCCGCTCCGCACCCATGGCATGGGGGGGGAGGCTCCCGCTCTTCTCTTCATCTTCTTCTCTTCTTCATCTTCATCTTCTTCTTCATCTTCTTCTTCTTCTTCTCTTCTTCCTTCTTCTCTTCTTCATTTCTTCTCCGGGCCGCTCCGCAGCCATGCTGTGGCATGGAGGGAGGCTCCCGCTGTGTGACGGCGTCTCTTCGTCTGACGGTTCTTAAATAACGGGGGCGGGGCCACCCGGTGACCCCGCCCCCCTCTGACGCACGGTGACATGACGGGACTTCCCTGTGGCATTCCCCGTGACGTCACAGGGAAGTCCCGTCAAGTCACCGTGCGTCAGAGGGGGGCGGGGTCACCGGATGGCCCCGCCCCCCGTTATTTAAGAACCGTCAGACAAAGAGACGCCGTCACACAGCGGGAGCCTCCCTCCATGCCAGCATGGCTGCGGAGCGGCCCGGAGAAGAAATGAAGAAGAGAAGAAGGAAGAAGAGAAGAAGAAGAAGAAGATGAAGAAGAAGATGAAGAAGAGAAGAAGATGAAGAGAAGAGCGGGAGCCTCCCCCCCATGCCATGGGTGCGGAGCGGTCCGAGGAGAAGAAGATAGAAGACGCCGCGGAGGAGATGCTGGACGAGAACGCCGGAGGAAGAACCAAAAGAGCCAGAAGAACCAGAAGAAGATGAAGGAGAAAGAAGAAGCATTTAAATAAAGGAATTGTCAAAAACTGTCTCTTGTCATTTTTAACATTTTTGACAGTTTTTTAGTGAAATGGTAGGGGTAAGTACCCCCTTACCATTTCACACAGGGGGGGGGCCGGGATCTGGGGGTCCCCTTGTTAAAGGGGGCTTCCAGATTCCGATAAGCCCCCCGCCCGCAGACCCCCACAACCACCGGCCAGGGTTGTGGGGATGAGGCCCTTGTCTTCATCAACATGGGGACAAGGTGTTTTGGGGGGGCTACCCCAAAGCACCCTCCCAATGTTGAGGGCATGTGGCCTGGTACGGTTCAGGAGGGGGGGGCCGCACTCTCGTCCCCCCCTCTTTTCCTGCGGCCTGCCAGGTTGCGTGCTCGGATAAGGGTCTGGTATGGATTTTTGGGGGGACCCCACGCCGTTTTTTTTTTTTTTTTGGCGCGGGGTTCCCCTTAAAATCCATACCAGACCTGAAGGGTCTGGTATGGAATTTAGGGGGAACCCCACGTCAATTTTTTTTTTTAATTTTGGCTGGGGTTCCCCTTAATATCCATACCAGACCTGAAGGGCCTTGTATGGAATTTAGGGGGACCCCCACATCATTTTTTATTTTTTTTATTTTGGTTCGGGGTTGCCCTGTGGGGAATTCCCATGCCGTTTTTATCAATGAACTTCTATGTGTATTGTCGGCAATGCAATAGCCGCGGGTAGTTTTAAATGAGTTTTTTCCTTCCAAATGTCATTTTGCTGTCAGACTGTTCTAAACACAGGAAACATGCGCCCCTTTACAGGCATACTATAGACACCCCCCAGGTACGAAATTTAAAGGGATATTACACTTTTATTGTTTGACTTTAAGCATTAATAAAATCACTGCTCCTGAAAAAACGTCCGTTTTTAAAACTTTTTTTTGCATTGATCCATGTCCCCTGGGGCAGGACCCGGGTCCCCAAACACTTTTTATGACAATAACTTGCATATAAGCCTTTAAAATTAGCACTTTTGATTTCTCCCATAGACTTTTAAAGGGTGTTCCGCGGCATTCGAATTTGCCGCGAACACCCCAAATTGTTCGCTGTTCGGCGAACTTGCGAACAGCCAATGTTCGAGTAGAACATGAGTTCGACTCGAACTCGAAGCTCATCCCTATTACTGGCTGGTAACCCTTCTTGATCCACGTTACAAGGGTAAGGTTGCAGAACTTATCCAGCCTTCGCAGAGGGAGCAGAAGATGAAACATCTTCGGGAGGCCTTGCAGAAAGGTTTGTGCAATGCATTTCCAGAGCCTGGTAGGGTACAATTTCCTAGTGCTGGACAACGTGTTGCTGAGGCTTCGTTCAGTCACAGAAAGAGCAGTGGAGAACTTGGCCGGTTGACCGATGCCTTCAGGCAATTCTTCAATCCTCAGCGCCCAGGTGTGATCGGTTTCAGCAACCATCGCCAGCGTATGAATTACATGGTACAGGAATATCTAGGGGCAAGATCAGACTTGGAGACCTTTCCACCAGAACATCCACTGGGTTACTGGGTCTTGAGGATGGACCACTGGCCAAAGCTTGCTCAATATGCAATTGAGCTACTAGCCTGTCCTGTATCCAGCATTCTTTCTGAACACACATTCAGTGCTACTGGAGGCTTTGTAACTGATCACAGAGTGTGCCTGTCCGCAGACTCTGTTGATTGGCTCACATTCATAAAAATGAATCAGTCTTGGATCACCAGCTACCAAGCACTTGATGCTGATGTAACCAAATGATTTTTCTATGGATGTGGGATCCCTTGAAGACTGCATATGCTGAGTGACTATCCTATTATGCTGAGTGACTGTCCTATTCCTCCTCAATTTTCATGATGATAGCTTCTAAGAATATTTTTGGTTCAGCACACCACCACCACTACCTAAGGCCCAATTTTTCTGCTCCTGTTTAACAGGGGCGTGTAATTACAATTTTTGATCAAATATTTGACAGCAGGGCTCGTTTCTGTGCTGAACAAGAGTATCTGTGAGGGGTTGCAGTGTTGTGGCTCCACCACCACTGCCTAAGGCCCAATTTTTCTGCCCCTGTTTAACAGGGGCGTGTAATTACAATTTTTGAACTGTTTGGAAGTATCTTCAGGACCTGACAGCAGCATATCTCCCAGGAAGTCGGAATCAACTGGCAGATCAGCTGAGCAGACATGTCCCCAAACACAGCGAGTGGTCACTCCAACCAAGGTACCTCCGGACAGTTTTCAGGAAGTGGTGCACGCCCACAGTCTATTTGATGGTGACTAGGGATGAGCCGAACACCGCTCGGTTCAGTTTGCACTAGAACCTGCGAACGGACCGAAAGTTCTCGCAAACTTTAGAACCCCATTAAAGTCTATGGGACTCGAACGTTCAAAATCAAAAGTGCTAATTTTAAAGGCTAATATGCAAGTTATTGTCCTAAAAAGGGTTTGGGGTTATTCCTTTAAATATCGTACCTGGGTGTGTCTATAGTATGCCTTTAAAGTGGCACGTGTTTCCCGTGCTTAGAACAGTTCCTGCACAAAATGACATTTTTAAAGGAATAAAAGTAATTTATAACTGCTTGCGGCTTTAATGTAATGTCGGGTCCCGGCAATATGGATGAAAATCAGTGAGACAAACGGCATAGTTACCCCCCCCCCCAGTCCATTACCAGGCCCTTTGGGTCTTGTATGGATATTAAGGGGAACCCCGCACCCAAATTGAAAAAAGGAAAGGCGTGGGGCCCCAAGGCCCTATAAACTCTGAACAGCAGTATACAGGCGGTGCAAACAAGACAGGGACTGTAGGTTTGCTGTTGAATCTGTTTGTAATTTTGAACTGGTACATTTTTAAAGTGTAGCTCCAGCCAAAAAATCTATTTTTAAGCTTTTTAGAAAATATAGGGAAGGATTATCATCCCTGTAACATTTGTTTTGCTGTCTGTGCACCTCTTCAGAAGGTTTCACCTCACTTTCTGTCCCAATGACAAATGTTTTTTGACAATTTGGGGTTTTTAGTGAAACAAGGATTGGTGATAAAGCATTAGTGAAGAGGAGACACGTTTTTCCCAAATTAACTCTTACAGGAGAGAATTTCCCTTCCTAGGGGTAGATTTCATCTCACTTCCTGTTGTCTCCTGTCAGGAAGATCCTGCCAGTAACCGACGCCCCAGGCTCACTGGTGCACGTTTGCAGGCGCCACTGCGCGGGCTATTTAAACCTGCCTGTCACACTCAGTGCCCGCTGTCTGCTCTACAGCGTTCTGAATGTTTAACCTGATCTGATCTGAGACTACCTGTTATTGACCCGGCTATCTGTTTGTGACCAACTCAGCTATCTGTCTGCATCTGATTTCCGGCTTAGCCAGACCATGCTCCTGTATTATCCCTGGTACCTCTGCTGTCCGTCTGATACCGATCATTGGCCCGTCTGATGATCCTTCTGCCTGATCCCTGATATCTGCCTACTTGCCTGCTGTTGTTCCTGGCTCCAGTCAGCGTTCCAGTCTCCAGCCTACCTGCCTGCTGTTGTTCCTGGTTCCAGTCCAGCGTTCCAGTCTTCAGCCTACCTGCCTGCTGTGTTCCTGGTTACAGTCCAGCATTCCAGTCTTTTGCCTACTTGCCTGCTGTGTTGGTTCCTGGTTCCAGTCCAGTCTTCTGCCTACTTGCCTGCTGTTGTTCCTGGCTCCAGTCAGCGTTCCAGTCTCCAGCCTACCTGCCTGCTCTGTTCCTGGTTCCAGTGCAGCATTCCAGTCTTCTGCCGACTTACCTGCTGTTGTTCCTGGTTCCAGTCAGCGTTCCAGTCTCCAGCCTACCTGCCTGCTGTGTTCCTGGTTCCAATCCAGCATTCCAGTCTCCAGCCTTCTCTCCAGTTCCAGTCTCCTGGTTCCTGATCATTCCTGGATGGACTGTTGATCCCGCCAGGCACTCATACCACTCCTCACTCCTGTGCCCTCTGTCTCCATTCCAGGGGGCCGTGAGTGGGAGCCGTAGGGGAGGCCTCTCTGTGCAGTTCGGGCTCAAACCCACCAGGTACGTGACATCTCCTTCCGTTTGCAAGTAGGAGTCGTTTGTAAGTTGGATGTTTGAAAGTAGGGGACTGCCCTATATACTCTGCAGAAATTGGGGCCTTAGGTGTTGGTGTTGCCACAACACTGTAAGCCCTCTCAGTTACTCTTGGTGGGCGCAGGAACGGGCTGTGCTGTGAAATATTAGATCAAGAATTGTAATTACATGCCATTGTTAAACAGTGGTAGAAAAATTGGCCCTTTGGTGGTGGTGGTGGTGGTGCCACAACACTGTAAGTCCTCACAGTTACTCTTGGTGGGCGCTAGAACGGGCCCTGCTGTGAAATATTATATCAAGAATTGTAATTACATGCACCTGTTGAACAGGGGCAGAAAAATTGGGCCTTTGGTGGTGGTGGTGGTGGTGTTGCCACAACAATGTAAGTGTCAGTGTAGTAGACAGTATAGTGGTTAGTGTAGTGGTCAGTGTAGTGGACAGTATAGCGATCAGTGTAGTGTAGTGGACAGTGCAGTGGACAGTATAGTGGTCAGTGTAGTGGACAGTATAGTGAAGTGGTCAGTGTAGTGGACAGTATATTGGTCAGTGTAGTGGTGTGGACAGTATAGTGTAGTGGCCAGTGTAGTGGACAGTATAGTGTAGTGGTCAGTGTAGTGGACAGTATAGTGGTAAGTGTAGTGAACAGTATAGTGGTCAGTGTAGTGTAGTGGACAGTATAGTGGCCAGTGTAGTGGACGGCATAGTGTAGTGGACAGTACAGTGGTCAGTGTAGTGTAGTGGACAGTATAGTGTAGTGGACAGTATAGTGGTCAGTGTAGTAGACAGTATAGTGTAGTGGACAGTATAGTGGACAATGCAGTGGACAGTATGGTGAAGTGTTCAGTGTAGTGGACAGTATATTGGTCAGAGTAGTGGTGTGGACAGTATAGTGGTCAGTGTAGTGTAGTGGACAGTATAGTGTAGTGATCAGTGTAGTGGTCAGTATAGTGTAGTGGACAGTATAGTGTAATGGTCAGTATAGTGGTCAGTGTAGTGTAGTGGACAGTATAGTGTAGTGGTCAGTGTAGCAGACAGTATAGTGGTCAGTGTAGTATAGTGTAGTGTTCAGTGTAGTGTAGTGGACAGTACAGTGTAGTTGACAGTATAGTGGACAGTGTAGTGGACAGTATAGTGTAGTGGTCAGTATAGTGTAGTAGACAGTATAGTGGTCAGTGTAGTGTCGTGGACAGTATAGTGGACAGTGCAGTGGACAGTATAATGGTCAGTGTAGTGGACAGTATAGTGAAGTGGTCAGTGTAGTCGACAGTATATTGGTCAGTGTAGTGTAGTCGACAGTATAGTGTTCAGTGTAGTGGTCAGTGTAGTAGACAATATAGTGGTCAGTGTAGCATAGTGTAGTGGACAGTATTGTGTAGTGGACAGTATAGTGTAGTGGTCAGTATAGTATAGTGGTCAGTGTAGTGGACAGTATAGTGGTCAGTGTAGTGGACAGTATAGTGGTCAGTGTAGTGTAGTGGACAGTGTAGTGGTCAGTATAGTGTAGTGGACAGTATAGTGGTCAGTGTAGTGTAGTGGACAGTGTAGTGGTCAGTATAGTGCAGTGGACAGTATAGTGGTCAGTATAGTGGACAGTATAGTGGTCAGTGTAGTGGACAGTATAGTATAGTGGACAGTATAATATAGTGGTCAGTGTAGTATACTGGACAGTATAGTGGTCAGTGTAGTGTAGTGGACAGTATAGTATAGTGGTCAGTGTAGTGGACAATGTAGTATAGTGGTTAGTGTAGTGGACAGTATAGTGGTCAGTGTAGTGTAGTGGTCAGTATAGTGTAGTAACCAGTATAGTGTAGTGGACAGTATAGTGGTCAGTGTAGTGGACAGTGTAGTGGACAATGTAGTGGTCAGTGTAGTGGTGTGGACAGTATAGTGGTCAGTGTAGTGTAAGAGACAGTATAGTGGTCAGTGTAGTGTAGTGGACAGTATAGTGGTCAGTGTAGTTCTCAGTGTAGTGGATAGTATAGTGGTCAGTGTAGTGGACAGTGAAGTGTAGTGGACTGTATAGTGGTCAGTGTAGTGGACAGTATAATGGCCAGTGTAGTGGACATTATAGTGGTCAGTGTACTGGACAGTATAGTGGTCAGTGTAGTGTAGTGGACAGTGTAGTGGTCAGTATAGTGTAGTGGACAGTATAGTGGTCAGTGTAGTGGACAGTGTAGTGGTCAGTATAGTGCTGTGGTCAGTATAGTGGACAGTATAGTGGTCAGTATAGTGCAGTGGACAGTATAGTGGTCAGTATAGTGGACAGTATAGTGGTCAGTGTAGTATACTGGACAGTATAGTGGTCAGTGTAGTATACTGGACAGTATAGTGGTCAGTGTAGTGTAGTATAGTGGTCAGTGTAGTGTAGTATAGTGGTCAGTGTAGTGTAGTGGTCAGTATAGTGTAGTGGACAGTGTAGTGGACAGTGTAGTGGACAGTGTAGTGGACAGTTTAGTGGTCAGTGTAGTGTAAGAGACAGTATAGTGGTCAGTATAGTGTAGTGGACAGTATAGTGGTCAGTGTAGTTCTCAGTGTAGTGGACAGTATAGTATAGTGGTCAGTGTAGTGGACAGTGAAGTGTAGTGGACAGTATAGTGGTCAGTGTAGTGTAGTGGACAGTATAGTGTAGTGGTCAGTGTAGCAGACAGTATAGTGGTCAGTGTAGTATAGTGTAGTGTTCAGTGTAGTGTAGTGGACAGTACAGTGTAGTTGACAGTATAGTGGACAGTGTAGTGGACAGTATAGTGTAGTGGTCAGTATAGTGTAGTAGACAGTATAGTGGTCAGTGTAGTGTCGTGGACAGTATAGTGGACAGGGCAGTGGACAGTATAATGGTCAGTGTAGTGGACAGTATAGTGAAGTGGTCAGTGTAGTCGACAGTATATTGGTCAGTGTAGTGTAGTCGACAGTATAGTGTTCAGTGTAGTGGTCAGTGTAGTAGACAATATAGTGGTCAGTGTAGCATAGTGTAGTGGACAGTATTGTGTAGTGGACAGTATAGTGTAGTGGTCAGTATAGTATAGTGGTCAGTGTAGTGGACAGTATAGTGGTCAGTGTAGTGGACAGTATAGTGGTCAGTGTAGTGTAGTGGACAGTGTAGTGGTCAGTATAGTGTAGTGGACAGTATAGTGGTCAGTGTAGTGTAGTGGACAGTGTAGTGGTCAGTATAGTGCAGTGGACAGTATAGTGGTCAGTATAGTGGACAGTATAGTGGTCAGTGTAGTGGACAGTATAGTATAGTGGACAGTATAATATAGTGGTCAGTGTAGTATACTGGACAGTATAGTGGTCAGTGTAGTGTAGTGGACAGTATAGTATAGTGGTCAGTGTAGTGGACAATGTAGTATAGTGGTTAGTGTAGTGGACAGTATAGTGGTCAGTGTAGTGTAGTGGTCAGTATAGTGTAGTAACCAGTATAGTGTAGTGGACAGTATAGTGGTCAGTGTAGTGGACAGTGTAGTGGACAATGTAGTGGTCAGTGTAGTGGTGTGGACAGTATAGTGGTCAGTGTAGTGTAAGAGACAGTATAGTGGTCAGTGTAGTGTAGTGGACAGTATAGTGGTCAGTGTAGTTCTCAGTGTAGTGGATAGTATAGTGGTCAGTGTAGTGGACAGTGAAGTGTAGTGGACTGTATAGTGGTCAGTGTAGTGGACAGTATAATGGCCAGTGTAGTGGACATTATAGTGGTCAGTGTACTGGACAGTATAGTGGTCAGTGTAGTGTAGTGGACAGTGTAGTGGTCAGTATAGTGTAGTGGACAGTATAGTGGTCAGTGTAGTGGACAGTGTAGTGGTCAGTATAGTGCTGTGGTCAGTATAGTGGACAGTATAGTGGTCAGTATAGTGCAGTGGACAGTATAGTGGTCAGTATAGTGGACAGTATAGTGGTCAGTGTAGTGGTCAGTGTAGTATACTGGACAGTATAGTGGTCAGTGTAGTATACTGGACAGTATAGTGGTCAGTGTAGTGTAGTATAGTGGTCAGTGTAGTGTAGTGGTCAGTGTAGTGTAGTGGTCAGTATAGTGTAGTGGACAGTGTAGTGGACAGTGTAGTGGACAGTGTAGTGGACAGTTTAGTGGTCAGTGTAGTGTAAGAGACAGTATAGTGGTCAGTATAGTGTAGTGGACAGTATAGTGGTCAGTGTAGTTCTCAGTGTAGTGGACAGTATAGTATAGTGGTCAGTGTAGTGGACAGTGAAGTGTAGTGGACAGTATAGTGGTCAGTGTAGTGTAGTGGACAGTATAATGGCCAGTGTAGTGGACATTATAGTGGTCAGTGTAGTGGACAGTATAGTGGTCAGTGTAGTGTAGTGGACAGTGTAGTGGTCAGTATAGTGTAGTGGACAGTGTAGTGGTCAGTATAGTGCAGTGGACAGTATAGTGGTCAGTGTAGTGTAGTGGACAGTATAGTATAGTGGACAGTATAATATAGTGATCAGTGTAGTATAGTGGACAGTATAGTGGTCAGTGTAGTGTAGTGGACAGTATATTATAGTGGTCAGTGTAGTGGACAATGTAGTATAGTGGTCAGTGTAGTGGACAGTATAGTAGAGTGGTCAGTGTAGTGGACAGTATAGTGGTCAGTGTAGTGTAGTGGGCAGTATAGTGTAGTGCTGAGTGTAGTGTAGTGGACAGTATAGTGGTCAGTGTAGTGTAGTGGGCAGTATAGTGGTCAGTGCAGTGTAGTGGACAGTGTAGTGGTCAGTATAGTGGACAGTGTAGTGGACAGTATAGTGTAGTGGGCAGTATAGTGGTCAGTGTAGTGGACAGTGTAGTGGTCAGTATAGTGGAAAGTGTAGTGGACAGTATAGTATAGTGGACAGTACAGTGGTCAGTGTAGTGTAGTGGACAGTATAGTGGTCAGTGTAGTGGACAATATAGTGGTCAGTGTAATGTAGTGGACAGTGTAGTGGTCAGTATAGTGTAGTGGACAGTATAGTGTAGTGGACAGTATAGTGGTCAGTGTAGTGGACAATGTAGTGGACAGTGTAGTGGTCAGTTTAGTTGTCAGTGTAGTGGTGTGGACAGTATAGTGGTCAGTGTAGTGTAAGAGACAGTATAGTGGTCAGTGTAGTGTAGTGGACAGTATAGTGGTCAGTGTAGTTCTCAGTGTAGTGGACAGTATAGTATAGTGGTCAGTGTAGTGGACAGTGAAGTGTAGTGGACAGTATAGTGGTCAGTGTAGTGTAGTGGACAGTATAATGGCCAGTGTAGTGGACAATATAGTGGTCAGTGTAGTGTAGTGGACAGTGTAGTGGTCAGTATAGTGTAGTGGACAGTGTAGTGGACAGTATAGTGGTCAGTGTAGTGGACAGTATAGTGTAGTGGTCAGTGTAGTGGTGTGGACAGTATAGTGGTCAGTGTAGTGTAGTAGACAGTATAGTGGTCAGTGTAGTGTAGTGGACAATATAGTGGACGGTATAGTGGTCAGTGTAGTGGACAGTATAGTATAGTGGTCAGTGTAGTGTAGTGGACAGTATAGTGGTCAGTGTACTTTGTAATGGTCAGTAAAGGAATCAGGTTGGTCAGTGTTGAAATCAAGTAGGTTAGTGTAGTGGTCAGTATAGGAATCAGGTAGGTCAGTACTATTGTATTTGAAGGGACTCGGGGAGTGCTAAAAGTCCACAGGTTAGGGGGCGCAAATTACTTGCCTTGCCCGAGGTTCTGACAACCCACGTTACGCCACTGCTCCTAGCAAACCCTGGAGGAATCCTAAGGTTCCACAAAACCCTGATTGAGAAAGGCTACACTAGGCTCTGTGTACACCTGCCCTTAAGTGTCTGTAAAATGGTTAGCTGTGCCTAAATGAAGACTGACTTTCTAAGCAACTAAGGATATAAAAATTAAAGCAACATCTTTTAAATTAAAGGGTCAGAACAAATATATAACTCTTTCAACAAAAAGGGGAAAATCTTGACTCTGAACAAAAATGCAGGTTTAGCATGAAAACAGCTTAATATTCATACTTACAGCAATATCCCCTTATGGAAGACATGGTCTCTATCCAACCTAAATATCGAAATACCGGATATAACCTACAATTTATGAGTCTTATAAAATCTGGAAAACTATTCAAACCTGTGTAAATAAGAACACAGGCTGAATGCTATAGATAGTACAATAATTATAAACAAATCTGGACAGAGCTTTTCTGTGGTCAGGCATAGGGCAAGAAAGAATTTCAAAATGTGTAATGGATTTAAATAGCTGGAATTCTTACACTACAATTCAGCTAATTCTACGGAATATTAAGATAGAAAATTTAATTAAATAATAAGCAATACAACCAAACAAAATGATATCATGTTAGTAAAGAAACAAATACATAAGAAATAAAATATTGCAACTGCCAAAAAAAAAATATATACATTAACCACTTCAGCCCCAGAAGATTTGGCTGCTGAATGACCAGGCCATTTTTTGCGATTCGGCATTGCGTAGCTTTAACTGACAATTGCGCGTTCGTGCGACGTTGTACCCAAACAAAATTGACGTCCTTTTTTTCCCACAAATAGAGCTTTCTTTTGGTGGTATTTGATCATCTCTGCGTTTTTTATTTTAAGCGCTCTAAACAAAAAAAAGCGACAATTTTGAAAAAAAACACAATATTTTGTACTTTTTGCTATAATAAATACCCTCTTTTTTTTTTTTTTTTTAAAAAAGCAAATTTTTTCTCAGTTTAGGCGATATGTATTCTTCTACATATTTTTGGTATGTGCGGGAGCCTGGCGGTCATCGAGACCGCTGGGCACTTGCATCGGCTCCGGGGGCGTGCGCGCCCCTAGTGGCCACCAGAAGAAGCAACGTAACATGATGGAGATTCGCGCAGCCAAGCCACGTTGCCGCAGTACAACTGCGTCGGCTGGTTGGCAAGCGGTTAAAGAACTACCATTTTTATGAAACAAAAAAAAAACTAACAGAGGACATTTCCAGGATATACGTAAACACACCATTTTTTTAATTTGTAGATAGCCATATATATAAAATTCTGTTAGAAGCAGAAACTTAATATGTTAACTTGTTAAAAACTGTTATTTTATTTGTGTAATAGCTTTGTTTACAGTTAATTTTATTCTTTATTTAACGGCTTCCTACCAGGGAAATTATCAAATGTTTGCACACATTAAAGGATAAGTTCATCTTCTAGAAAAAAATAACAAATGCACATATTTTTGCAGATACAAAAGGGGGCACTTATTATTTTTCCTACAGGAGCCTGCAAAGTATTGCACTGGTGATCCATTGATCCAATGCCAGGCTCCTGCCCACTCTCCCTACAGCTTTCTCCCTGTACCTCTATACGGGCGTTCAGTTAGAAAGCTAAAGAAAAGTGAATGGACTATGAGCATGTTAATGAGCACAGTCGTAGTCTATTCAGAACTACATGCTTCGTTGCCACAGTGGAAAATGGGACTTGTAGTTTATTCATTAACAGATCCCTGTAAATGACTGACATATCTGTGTGGGCAGAGCCCCTCACTGCCGTGCTGATTTTGAATGTTACAGGGGCTGCTACACAAACACAATATAATACCCAATTTTATGGTAAAATATTAAAGATGATGTTGCATTGAGTAAATAAATACCAAACATGTTACAATTTAAAAATGTGCACGGCTGTGAAGTGGCACCAACTACAGTACCTGAAATTATCCATAAGTGACACTTAGATTAGATTTAATCATGAATGATGTCCCTGGAATTATTGTTCTCACTCCAGTGTGTGTGTGTGTGTGTGGTGCAATCACTGTTTACATATGCGTGCATGTGTGCATTTGCATTTGTATGTATGCATGCATGCATTGGGGGGGGGTGCTTTTAATTTTTTCTTAATTATTTGCATTCATTTTATTAAATTTCTTTTTATACACTTTTTTTTTTCATTTCACTTTATTGTTATTACAAGGGTCTAACAAGCCCCCTTGTGATAGCATTGGACGAGTGACATGTACCCTTTAGAGAGACATCAAGGGACTATTAGACCCCTGATGTCTCCCCTGCTCTCCAAAGCAACTAACCAAGCAGAGATCATGCTTGGTTGAATGGTTCCCTGACTGTCACAGCCAGGAAATGATGACTTTGAAACTGGAAGTGAGGAAATCCTTGTTGCTTCCAGGATCATTTATCAGAGGAGATCAGGGAACCAATGTCCCTCAATCTGCTCTGTGGGCAGCTGTCCCAGCTACTTACTGGGGTCCCGGGCTCCCTGGTGGAATGGTAGAGCCCAGGAACCATTGCAGGTGGTGGCAGGGGGGGGGTGACTTTGGAGTGCTGTAAAAGTGATCTGGTGGCTGTAAAGCTACCTGGATCACTTGTGCAAGAAAGCAAGTCGCTTGCTGAAAAGAAACAATACCAGGTATCCATGTATTATTTGCTTACCAACAGGACATTTATATATGTATGTCAGTCAGCAAGTGGTAAATGACTGACTTTCCCCATGCTGCATGAGCAAAGTATATTCTGCTATAATAATCTTAGGTGTTTCAAACATATTGCTACATTATACTGTGAGTGCACGGCACCATGGTGTTCCCCCCCCCCTCAGGGCTCTCACAGTACACTGAGGACATCTAGTGGTAAAATCTGTCTGAGATAAACTGAGTATTACAGCCAGAAGTGCTTTGTTTTAATTCTAAACACTTTTATAAATTAAGAAAAAAATGTCCAGAGTTGGACTTCGAGCACTTGCCATTTGCAGGAAGAAAACAGCACATTCCTGCTGTCAGAAGAGAGCCCTGTGTTTGTTAACCTACACAGGGCTCTCTTCGGTAATGACCAGAGCTGATCAGCGGGTGCCGGCAACCAACAGCAGCCAGCGCCCACTGACTGGTTGGTGCTGCAGCCAATCGCAGCACAGCAGGGAAGGCAGGGGCGGACAGAAAACCCAGGGTATCACACATGAGATCATGAGATCATGAGAATGGAACCCAAGTTGCTATCATTCGTTCAGTGTGCAGGTAAAACATATATTCAACACTACAAAGATGCCATATAAAGATAAAGAGGGAGAGGAAAAAATCGCTCTCACAGTGTAGTATTAAAAATCATTTATTTTAAAATGTTCTATTGCACACACATCTAAGAAGAAAAAAGATCGGTATGTATGGTACTGGAAATGCTGGTTTGCGCCCCACCTACGTTCCAGCTGACCGGAAATGACGTCACACTGAGACTAACACTGACCCTAACAACTACACACTAACTCTGCCCCTAATGTTAACACACTGACACTAACACTGACTCTGACCCTAATGTTAACACAATGTGTCAGGGAAGGCATGTCCATGCAGGTAGAATTTTGCGGCACATATATATGCGCATGCTCAGACCAGCAACTGTTCAGACAGCTGTACATAGCTGTGGACCAGGGAACGTGCGTTGGCGCACTTGCACCTCGGCGCATGCGCACTAACGCATCGGTGCACACGGGCACACACACCTGTCATTAATGCTGGCGCTAAGAAGGCTATTTAGACCGACTGTAGAATATACTCATTGCTGTTTGGTCTGCAGCTTCTGTGTGTTGCTCCAGTTTCCTGTGCTGACCTCTGATCCTGATCCGGCTTAGTCTGACTTACGTTTGTCTGCTTGATACCCCAACCTTGGCTTGTTTTGCATTCCACTTCTGCCTCCTGTCTTTGATTGATCTTGCTGACTCGGCTTGTGACCCAATTATCCTGTTGTCTGCTGTCTATGCTTGATCTACCTGAACATTACCAACCTGGCTCATCTGACCTTGCATCTGCTCATCCAGTCTGCTACAGCTTCAGCTCAGCAAGCCTCATCTGGTTCCTGCTTCAGCTGCTTACTACAGTCTGCCAAGTTCTGTGCCAGCTCATCTACCACCAGCCTGCCTGCTGCACATTTACCTGCTGACTGCTGCCTCACAGATTACTGGACAGATTAGAGGCGCTCCTACATCACCGGGCTCTTGTGGCTGCTGTCTCACTGTCAGTAACCCTCGAGTTGATGTTGTACGAGAGGCCCTCCTCTACACATCAGGCTCACTGACCAGGTACGTGACACAATGACACTGTTAATGTGTTATTAAAATTGGTGTTGCGCAAACTCAATGATATAACAATGCATACAAAACATCAAAATGCTTGACTTAAAATTATAAATAATAAATGTCCAAAATGAAATCACAAAAATTTACATATCATTAGTGCAGTCCATAACATAGTGCACATGTGTTAAAGGTGCATAATAAAATAAATAAAAATCAATATATGGTGTCGGGCTATAGTGAAAAAAAGTGACATTGCATGTGCAAAATTGCATAAAAGGCATACGGTATATAGTGACAACATATGTGCAAACTTGTAAATGTGCAAAAACGAGATAAAAATAAGCAACGAGCTCATGGCCTGACCTCACTTTCGGTGCCCATGTAAGCAAATTCAACACGTATCGTCGCGATCACTGGTCTGATGAAGTCACGTGATCGTGACGATACACGTTGGAGTGGCATACACGGGCACTGGAAGTGAGGTCAGGCCACAAGCTTGCTGCTTGTTTTTATCTAGTTTTTTACCTGTTTCATTATGTGAGTACTTTTAAACCTGCAAACTCAAAACAATATCTGTGATCACATGCTTCTCGATTTGGGTCCCCCCTCTCCTTTTTACTCTATGTTCACGGACCTGGGAGGCTGTCCATTGTCACTAAGGCATATAGAGATAACCTATCATTATATATGAAGACTATACATCAGGCTACCAAGGCATATTAGGATATCTAGTCTATTGACGCTTCCCCTGGCCACTACCACACAAGAGGAACATCGGATGCGAGGCATTGGAAGATTTACTGACCACCACCATTTGTTACAACACGCTGTTACCTTACAGCAGTAAGGTAAGGTAGCCACTGCACTCCTGAGGTGTTTATAAACTGAAAAGGATTCACATCACCTATGCACTGAAAGGCGGTATTTTCACTGACTGTCACTTGGAGCACAGCACTTCACCGCATCTTATTTTCATTTCATTTTTTCTATTCATGTGCACTGTTGGACTCTACCTCATATTTTGTCAGCATTAGCACCTTTTTATTCTATGCAATTTGAAGGTTATGCGATTATGTAGCGATTTTATGCGTTTATATTTAATTTTCTTAATTTTCTCTGTTCATGTGCACTGTTGGACTCTACCTTGTATTTTGTAAGCTTAAGCACCTTTATATTCTTTGCACTGTAAAGGTTATGCGCTTATGTAGGAATTGTATGCATTTCTATGCAATGTCACTTTCTATTCGTTTTTTTGCAACTTGAAGGTTATGTGATTATTTAGACATTTTTATGCGTTTCTTTTGCACATACGTTGTCACTATATATGCGTTTTATGCAATTTTGCACATGCAATGTCACTTTATATAGCACTTTAACTAATTTAGCACTTTATTTCTGGTACCAATTTTTTCACTAGAGCGCGACACCATATATTGATTATTCTTGGTGTAGTTTGACCAGTTCGGTGTCTGCTGCAGCTAGTGTTCCATTGTTTATTGTTGTTCTGCTAGCGCAGAGATTTTTCTTTCCTATTTAAAGGTGCATAATAGTTCATATCAAAATGCATCATAGCGTGCGCAGTTCGCTTCCCCCACGTGACTTCATCAGGGGCCACCTGCGGCAACTTGATTCACAGTTTGTTTGTTTTTCACTTTTTTGTTTGTTTACAATTTTTTAGCACAAAACATTTAGGACACTTTAGTATCTTGCACAGTGGTAGCGCAGAGGTATAACCCAATTACCATTTATCAACACACTGACATTAAGACGGACACTGACACTAACACGGACACCGACGCTGACCATAATGCTAACACACTGACACTAAAACTGATGCTGACCCTAATGATAACACACTAACACTGATGGTTAGCCTAACACTAACACACTGACACTAACACTGACGCTGACCCTAACAATAATGCACTGACACTGACCCTAATAGTAAACACTGACCCTAATGCTAACACTTTGACACTAACACTGATGCTGACCCTAATGCTAACACACTGATACTAAAACTGATGCTGGCCCTAATGCTAACACATTAACGTTGCATACACACGATCAGATTTTCCGATAACAAATGTTCAATGGGAGCTTGTTGTCGGAAATTCCGACCGTGTGTAGGCTCCATCGGACATTTTCCGTCGGAATTTCCGACAAACAAAATTTGAAATCTGGATCTCAAATTTTCCGACAACAAAATCCGCTCTCGTAAATTCCGATCGTGTGTACACAATTCCGATATAGTTTCACGCATGCTTGGAATCAAGCAGAAGAGCCGCACTGGCTATTGAACTTCATTTTTCTCGGCTGGTCGTACGCGTTGTACGTCACCGCGTTCTTGACGTTCAGAATTTCCGACAAGATTTGTGTGACCGTGTGTATGCAAGACAAGTTTGAGCCAACATCCGTCGGAAAAAAAACAGGGATTTTGTTGTCGGAATGTGCGATCGTATTACGCGGCATAACACTGATGGTTACTCTAACACTAAAGCACTGACACTAGCACTGACTCTGACCCTAACATAAACAAACTGACACTAACTAACCTGGTTTAGGCACTGATCTATATATTTTATTTTATAGGAGTTGTAAAGTCTCAAGGTTTTTAACCTTAATGCATTCTATGCATTAAGGTGAAAAATCTTCTGTGCTGCAGCAGCCCCCCAGAGTCCCCCTTTTTCTTACCTGAACCTGATTGTTCCAGCATTGAGGACGCGCACACCAGCTCCAGCCGCTGTGTCAGGTTCTCATTGGATAGACTAATAACAGCAGGGGCCATTGGCTCCCACTGCTGTCAATCAAATCCAGTGACATGGGAGCCAAGCGGCGGGGCTGAATCCTGCTGTCTGTGTCAATAGATGCAGCAGCAGGACTCGGGAGCGCGCCCGCACGAGTGCCCCCGTGAAAAGAGGCTCTCCGTGGGGGCACTCAATGAAGAGGAGGAGCCAGAAGTGCCGCTGGGGAGGAAGATTAGGGCCACTCTGTGCAAAACCCTTGCACAGAGCAGGTAAGTATAACATGTTTGTTATTTAAAAAAATAATAAAAATGAACCTTTGCAATCACTTTAATAGTTTTTTAACTCTACTAGAGAGCTTCTGAAAAGATACATTGTATCTTTTTCTGGTCACAAAGGGGAAAGAGATAAAGGGAAGGCCTCTTAAATACGTGATCACTGTGATTGGCTATCGCAGTGATCACTTGATCAGGAGCCAGTGCTGTCAGCTCCCAATCGTTATTCTACAATTAGGAGCTGTCGGCGATAGCTCAGTCTATATGCTGGGGACTAACAATTGAGTGCACTTCCAACGCAAAATAAAGTGGCACATTACATATTTGTGGTAACGTGGCATAAGGCCCAGCCCAATTAACTACTTGCCACCCAGGCCAATTTTGACATTTCTCTCCTACATATCAAAATGATATATATATATATATATATATATTATTTAATTACTTCCTATTTTTAAGCAGGGGCCCTTGTGAAAAAAATATACTTTAATGAATTTTAGCGCACATAAACACACTATAATATCATTTTTTTGGGTAAAATATAAAAGATGATTTTACACCGAGTAAATAAATGCCTAAAATGTTATATCTGGCTGTAATGCTGATGTTTTGGCATTAATCTTCTGAGTCTGTGACCCACAACAGGTTTATAGATAAAGAACTTTGACCAGATTTCCTGATCTGCAGACTTCTTGTGGTTCAGTAACTTAGCAAGCGCTGAAGCATGGGGTCAGCATAACAGCCCGGAAACTAGAATTTTAAGAAGGAGGTCAGCAACTGCAACCTGTTTCTCCAATGACAGGCTTTAACCTAAGTTTTTAAAAATACAGTAAATCCAGATTTTGCAGGTTTATTTATTATATCAAATGACTAAACCAGAGGTGCTGCATCAGCATTATGGTTGCCCTCAAAGGATCAGTTGTATCTGAAAGACTAGATATCCAGTGCACCCCCCCCCCCTTTACCTTGTGCTGCTACTGGGAATAAGCTGGGGCAGAACTGAAAAGCAGAAAGTGTAGGGTCAGGAGGAGGAGCAGAGGAGGGCTGCAGTCAGCTGCTGGATTCTGCTAAATGGTGAGACCAGGGAAGGCGGGGATGAGAGAGTGCTGCAACTGGAAAGAGGCGCAGGATCTGTAGGAGGACTTCTGTCCTCCCCTCTGCTGCCGACTGCTGAGGTGGGGTGTCACAGCTGCAAGAGAGGTGTGAAGGCCACATGAAATGGCCTAGAGGACCGGATTTGGCTCCTGGGCCTTGTATTTGACACACGTGGACTAAACTATCATTACAAATGCTTTTGATTGTAGGCAGGTACCAACTGTATTAATGATGCACTGTATGGATAGTATGTATATACTAGACATGTTTCTGGTATCATTGGGGTTAACTTACTGTGGTGTGTCTGTCATTTGGCCTATTGAGGTTCCCCTAGCTGGGGTATTTAAGCATAGAGTGGTGGGTCACTGCGGCTCCCCTTGGAATGTTGGTCACTGGAAGGAGAGGGACCATACACAGAGAGATGTAGTGTTGCACTGAAGTGGGTCAACCCTTGGTAGGACCCTGAATGAGACTATTAGTGAGTGAACCACCAATAGACGGGAACTACTACAAGCTAAATATATGAGACACTAAGGCATAGACCAAATCATGCCTAAACTTAAAGAGGAATGCTGACCACATGGTAAACTGTTGAGTTGCCATGTGAACACTAAAACTGAACTGTCTGAAAATATTAAGAACATTTTGCCAACTTTATTCGGTAAATAAAGTTGCCGATTAAGTAAATCGTATGGTCTGATTTACTAGGAATACTGAGTGAATGGGAATGAGGAACAAAGTGTATGCCTACTTTCTAAGTAACAGAAAGACAAGTGAAAGAAGGAGAAGTATCGAGTTCAGGAGAGGAGACAGTGGAGGCTGATGATGAAGGTTCTATTGCAGGGATAGATTGGTGACTGTATGGTGTACCCTTTTCAGTGGCAAGGACCCAAAGTCAGGGCTTGCTGCGCAGTAGAAATCTCCTATGAATTAGACATGGACCACGAGCTTGCAATGCCTCGTGAGGTATCTTGCAGTTTCCCTACATGTTTTTGGATTGAAGAGTAAAGTGTGAAGTGCAGCATGTGTTAAAGAACTGGTGGAGGAAGATCAATGTTCTATTTTATCTCCTTCAAACTAGTCAGTACCGGTGCAGGTGTCACTGGTGGGAGAAAAGATTTTATCCTTCTGATGTGGGGCTCAGTGGGGCTCACACAATAAATGGTAACACAATAAATGGTATCAGAATGCAAATACTAAAAATTATTATGTGGTCGTAGCATGCTGGTTTCCCTATGCTACCAGCTAATCTAAGAGAACACATGCTTCTCTTAGATTACATCTGAATAATTATGTGCTATGCAACCTTCATCCCATGCTCCAGTGTATGCATGGGCAAGGTTGAGTGGCGCTTACAATAAGGAACAGCTATAGGAATTTAGAGAGCAGGGCAGCAAGGAGCAAAAGATGGATGCTGGGAAAATTAAAGTAGACATAAACTCTAACTGAATTACATTTAGCTTGCAAAAAGCCTGCATCCTTTCTGCATCTCAGTGATGTAGATCTGCTCCAGCCATTTTTTTTTTTGTGCCATTTCCTGTCTACATATACTCCAGCAATGGCTTTTAATGGTAACAACAGTGGCTTACAATTGCACAATGTGTGTTAAAACAGGCCCCTTTTACCTCTGACAGGGTGACAATACAGGAGTATGGGGGGGGGGGGCAAGGACAGAGTATTGTCACTGCTTATCGGAAGTGCCAGAACAAGGACCTCTACGGCAGGATCACCAGGGACAATTTTAACCACTTCAGCCCCAGAAGGATTTGCCCCCTTAATGACCAGAGCATTTTTTGCGAAACGGCATTGCATCATTTTAACAGACAATTGCGCGGTCATGCGACGCTGTACCCAAACAAAATTGACGTCCTTTTTTCCTCACAAATAGAGCTTTCTTTTGGTGGTATTTGATCACATCTGCAGTTTTTCTTTTTTGTGCTATTAACAAAAAAAGAGCAACAATTTTGAAAAATGAAAAAAAAAACACTTTATTTTTTTTTACTTTCTGCTATAATACATATCTAAAAAAATCGCAATAGGCGTATATTGATTGGTTTGCACAAAAGTTATTGCGTCTACAATCTACGGGATAGATTTAGGGACTTTTATTTATTTTTTATTGTTTTTACTGGTAATGGCGGCGATCTGCGATTTTTAGCAGGACTGCAACATTGCGGCATTGCGGCGGACAAATCTGACCCCAAATTACACCTTTTGGGGACCAGTTACATTATTGCATTGATCAGTGCTGTAAAAATGACACTGGGAGGGAAGGGGTTAATACTAGGGGGCGCTCAAGGGGTTAAGTGTGTTCCCTCAGCGTGTTCTAACAGTAGTGGGGATAGGTTTACTAAAACATGACAGAGATCACTGCTCCCAATCACTGGGAGCAGTAGATCGCTGTCATGTCACTAGGCAGAACGGAAAAATGCTTTGTTTACATAGGCAGTTCCCGGTTCTGCGTCTCCTCGCCGTGATCCTGGGCCGCCGGCAGCCATCGGGTAACAGAAAAATGTTCATAACTAAAAAAAGTACAAAAATGAAAAAATTCCATTTGTCTAGCCAAGAAAAAAAAAAAGTAGAGAGCAAAGTTATTGTTTTGCCAATCGCATAATTAATACACAATAACCTGTTTCTGGTGATTCATACCTTAAACACATTGTTACCACTTGCATGCTTCCCAGAAGCACAAATGTGAAACGCATCTGTTTCTTTGTTTCCTGAGAAGGACCAAATGAATGTCTGAATGTACTGTAATTAAAAATCAAGGCATTGCTAGTGATTATTCACATCCTAATGAAACTGATGTAAACAATTCTCCACAAATAGGACATTATTGGCACAAAGGCGTTGCTTGGAGGGAGTTGAGCAACTATTTTGCTTAATGCGGAATGTATTCTCTTCCAAATTCATCTGCCAAAGTGACAGGACTTGAAGTACGGTAAATGAGGACTTTTTCAGAATATTTCTTTCTTAAAGTGTATGTCCAGCCACATGGCTTTTGAAACACTGCATGGACAATCAATCAATATACATCTGTGCTCACTGGTAAAGTTTAGGTATGGCAATTTTTACATAGTGCCATTGGTCCAGCTGGAATCGATGGAAGTATGAATGTGCCATACCTATGCGATCGCTGTGGAAGTTGGAAATCACTGTAGTAGGTACTGCTTTTACAGTTATTTCCTCTAGCTTCTGAATCCCATTCCAAGCAGCCAATTTAGATTCATAAGGAAGCAAAAGAAGCAACTGCCCTGGGCTCCCTGACAGAAGGGGCCAGCCCCTGTCACGTACCTGGTTGGTGAGCCTGATGTGCAGAGGAAGGCCTCTCGTACAGCTCCGGCTCGAGGACCACTGATGGTGAGACAGCAGCCACTGGAGCACGTGGGGTAAGAGTGCCTAGGATCAGTCCAGAAGTCTGTGCAGATAGTAGCCAGGAACCCACAGGCAGGAAGCCAGGTTTGGCTGGTAGCAGGCAGATGAGACAGCAGACAGGCTTGCAGGCTTGGATGATGACAGACTGTGGATGCATAAACAGGAAGCAGAAACCTGGAGGTGCTGAGCTGGACTGAAGGAGCTGTAGCAGGCTGGAGGAACTGGAAGCAGGGTCAGGCGAGCCGGTACCTGGAAGGCAGATTAGACATAAACAGCAGGCAGAAGTGTAGTCGGGTCAGAGGCAGGGTTGGCAACAGATGCAGGATAAACAGGAGCAGCCGGCAGAGACAGAGTCTGGTATAAGCCAGGGGCTGGAGCATGTAGCAGACAAGGATAGTCATGAGCAAGCCGGATCAGAAGTCAAACACAGGAATCAGAACATACACATACTGTAGACCAAGCAGCAATTAGACAGCACTGAAGCTCCATTTAAATAGGCCGTTTGGCTCCAGTCCTGGTGACAGGCAAACATACGCAAATGTGCGGGAAGAACCAACTTGAAAGGTGTTGGATGGGCAGGAACTGGAACTTTGGGCATAATCCATACAGTCCGGGGCGGTAATGCTGATCTTTCCCACCTGCGTTCTCGTAGGCGACGATCGTTCTGGATCTATAGTGTAATTAAATCTTCCAGAGAACTTGGCACACCTGCACGAGCTAATTCATCCTTCAGACTTTCTGATAACCCCAGGTGGAATTGAAGTTGCAGAGCTGCGTTGTTCCAGCCGGTGTCTGCACTCCAGTGTCTTAAGTCCGTATCATAGTCGTCGACCACTCTGCGGCCTTGCTGGAGTGCATGAAGAGAGGACTCGGCAGTAGCAGTTCGTTGTGGGTCCTCATACAATTGGGACATTGCCTGAAAAAGGACATGGTATTTAGCTGTGCGTCCTTTTCTTCCAACAGACGATGAGCCTAGGTTTGGGGTTCACCCTGGAGCAAGGATATGATGAATCTCACCTTTATAGTTTCTATGGCAAAAGACTGTGGTTGAAGTGAAAAATAGAGCTGACAGGCATTGCGGAATGCCCTAAACTTAGTCCCGTCTCCAGAGAATCTTTCAGGGCTTGATACTCGTGGCTCAAGAAATGTCATTAATGTTACAGGACTAGCACTGGTCATTGTTTGAGCATTTACAGAAGTAGAATCAGCAGGGTTACGCAGAAGGCAGAACTTGCATATGTTTCTCCAGTGGAACGTATTTCTCCTTCAGGGTCTTGACCGCTTGTGTAAGGCCTGTGAGACTCTGGCAGATTTTGTGTAAAGGAGAAGAGGTTCCCCCTGCAGGCTCAGTCAAGGCTGCTTGGTACTGTCATGTACCTGGTTGGTGAGCCTGACATGCAGAGGAAGCCCTCTTGTACAGCTCCGGCTCGAGGACCACTGATGGTGAGACAGCAGCCACTGGAGAACGGGGGGTAAGTGTGCCTAGGATCAGTCCAGAAGTCTGTGCGGATAGTAGCCAGGAACCCACAGGCAGGAAGCCAGGTTTGGCTGGTAGCAGGCAGATGAGACAGTAGACAGGCTGGCCAGCTTGGCTGATGACAGACTGTGGATGCACGAACAGGAAGAAGGAGCCTGGAAGTGCTGAGCTGGACTGAAGGAGCTGTAGCAGGCTGGAGGAACTGGAAGCAGGGTCAGGCGAGCCAGGTCGGTAACTTGAAGGCAGATCAGACATAAACCGCAGGCAGAAGAGTAGTCGGGTCACTGGCAGGGATGGCAACAGATGCAGGATAAACAGGAGCAGCAGGCAGAGACAGAGTGCAGGATAAGCCAGGGGTCGGAGCAGGTAGCAGACAAGGATAGTCGTGAGTAAGCCAGATCAGGATCAGAAGTCAAACACAGGAATCAGAATATACACAAATGCTGTAGACCAAGCAACAATTAGATAGCACTGAAGCTCCGTTTAAATAGGCCGTTTGGTGACAGGTGCGCGTACGCGTTCGCATATGTGCCAGTAACTGTTCTGCTTGTTCCTTGTTGGCACCTGCGCACATGTGTATGTCTGGAAACGGCAGCTGTACTATGCAGACGTCTTTCCTGACAGCCCCCCTCTAAACAAATATAATATAAAACAATATTAAAATATATATATAAAAAAGAAACGATAATAAAATAATATAAAATATATAGTAATAAAAAAATACTTTCTTTTAAAAATGTATCTTGGGAAATAATATTTTGCCGGCCATCACCTGTAAAAGTTTTTATTCTGGACTAGTATGTTGTATACTTTTTAAAAATGAATTTTGGCAGTTTGAGCGAACACACATAGAGTGCTATGACTGCATGTGTATGTGTGTGTACATGTGACCACAGAATAACTCTGTGCCATGCATTCTAAAAATGTGTGACTGTCATGGAGAGTGTAAACCAACACTTTGTATGAGGGGCCTGCAGAACCTGAAGTGCCCTGGGATTCCAAAGTATAAATCTGGTCCTATGAGTGGCTGCCCTGCTACTTATGAATACAGGAGGTCAGCTGCTCGGAATGGGTGCCATCCTGGAAACCCTTTGTATTTTCTCAATGAATGTAAAGTGTTCTCTGCTTAGACGAGGTGGAGATTGTGACATAACCTTCCCATCTTCCCACCTTCTCCCATTGGAGAATGCTTTGCATCTATAAGATTGGTGAGGTGGCATGATGGAAAAGCTAACTGGAAAAACAGGAGAATAAAGTAGAAGAAATTAAAGAGGGAGTAATTTTGAAAAGGGTTATATTTGTCCTCTCTCTCTCAAATGGGCAACTGTGGGCAGTTGGATAGGGAGTTGCAATAGAAATCCGATCAGGTATTTCACATGGGTGGTAGGGGCTTAGGTGGAAATAAATAGGTGATATTCATGCATGGAATGAAATTTTTTCAATAGAACCATATAGACTGAAATTTATCTTCCTGGAATCCTGGATCCTACTCTAAATGGGGGACTTTTGTGCAAAGAACATAATGTAGTCTCTATGTTCCTTAATTCTAGTTGAATGAGGAGTTCCAGCAGATACCCTCCTGGATATATACCATTGGTGGGAGAGGTTTAGATAGAGATAATTGTTCACTTTTCATTGGAAAATGTTTCAATAGAACCAATTGGAGCAACATTTATCTTCCCTGGTTCCAGTAGATCAAATACACTGAAATGTATATAAGTATTTTATAGTTAAAGTCTGGGATAGCCATTTAATTCCATTCAGACTTGGTCTGGTAGGTTTAAGGTACAGCTGGGGAGGGGTCATACAGTGTGGTAATTATAGCTGGTTACATCTCAACTACCATGGTCAAGATTTTACTAGTATCCATTGAACGCTGAGGTGAGGAGCGTAGTCTGTGACATTAAATATCACCAGCAGAGACCAATTACGACAAAAAAAAAAAAAACAATCACCACCAACAAGCCCCAGGGGACAACTAAAATGAAAACAGAACTCTGAAATAATCAAATAATAAAATATCAGAGCCCTGAAAGAATAATTTTGAATTCACATGGTGTCTGGTTAAGTCTGAGGCATGGTTTAAAAGGAAGAATAAATTCTGCATTTTGCATTCTGCAATTCATTCCGAGGGAACTAGAAACACAAACAATTTACTAGTTCACTTGCAGCTTGCAAAGTGACAGCACTCTACAGTGTGTTTTCGCTTTTTTTCAGCAGGGTCTATTGGAGATCCTGATTTTAATGGGATTCTATGCTTTGCCCAAGCAGCATGTAGGCAGGTAGCCTACTATATGTGTAGTTAACAGGTCAGAAGGAAGGGGTTGTTTTGCCACCTTTTCCCTAGTGTGTGCGCAGGCTTTCACTGGGGTCCAGCCAGATCCTGGAGGGGCCTCCGGGGGAAGACTTGGGAAATGCACAGGGAACCTACGCTAAAGACTTGTTGGGACCTATGGTCCGCTCTGGAATGCCGTATCGCCAGAAGAACCCTGGAACATGGATTTCTGTTAGAGCACTGACTAACTTGGACTTTCCTCTTAGATACTTCACTTGTGCAGGTAACCTGTGAGAGCAGACTATAGCTGAAGGCCAACAGTTAGGTTCAGTTAGGAACAGAATGTTATATTGTGCCAAGTTTACAGAAAACATTGATTCAACTGCTCAGAGCCTGGTCGGAAGTTATTCAAGGGGTGCATGTGAAGCTTTTGCATATAATTGCTGAACTTGGGTCCTTAACCACATTATGGGGTATGTGTAATGTCAATATGGGAGAGGTTCATGAGTAACTGCAAGGAGAAACAGCAACCGGTTGTTGGCGTGGTACCTGGTTAGGTGACAGCAAAGGGGTCGGAGCTCTGACTCCCTCCCTAGCAGTCCGTCTCTGTCAGTCACTGGGAGTGGACTAGCATTACGAAGATCTATGGCCTGGACACTTGGTACAGAAAGAGAAGAGTCAAGTGAGAGTATGTATGAGGTGTGCTAGACAGGATCCCATTCTGTTACTGCGAGTGAGGTAACAGGAGGTTCGCTGACTGGTGGAGAAGGCAGAGACTCAGCCTGTCCCTCCGAATGCAACACATACATCCGAACAAGTGTGTAGGACGTGGGACAAAGAAGCTTAGGGAGGAACTTGGGTACTGCACATATGTGGCTCATCTCTGAGTTAGGAGACTGCCTTAATGTTTGACATTTCACATGATTGCGGCTCTGGTCTGGTCCCTGGGCATTGATGAGCACACCTTCGGGGCAAAGTATTACCCCACATGCAAGGGTTAAGGATCCAGTTCAATGCCTGGTGTAGTCCAAAGAACCCACCCCGAGGGGAAGCTTCTCATGTGGCCCTTGCCTGGCACCCAAGGAGAGAGGTAAACATGGAGGAATTGTCTACCCTCCATATAAGCACAAAACAGATTTACTTGAATTACTCCCTCCCTAGCAGCATACAGTATACTGTATTCATTTGTTTACTTGCGGGTGCTGTCAGGTGACTTAAATGAAGGATAGGCCTGTTTAAGCTGCAAGTTGCCAGAGTTTTCGCTTACACAGCTTTATAAAGTTGTAGCTTACACAACTGTAGCCTCAAGTCTACGGTGCTAACTTCCAAGCTGTCAGTACCCATGCAGCCGTTTGCACAGCCACCAGTACAAGTGTCTCTTCCGCTCATCAGCCACCTGTGAATATAGAAGCTGTAGTGCAGGGAGAGGAGGAGAGAGAGAGCCAATCACAGGATGTTTTGTAGGGCTGTGCTGTACCCACTGTGAGCCAGAGGAGAGCCCACAGCCCACACCTCTCCAGGTAATTAGAGGGTACTGATTGGTTGCTGTGCAGTCTAGGATGAAGAGGACTGATGGGAACTGCCTGGAATTGCGGGGAATGTAGTACCCAGAGAGAATTCTACAGTACTACAGAGAGCTGCCAGCTGGAGGGCTCACCATGGTGTCAGAAATAAAGAGAGACTTCATTGCTAGCATCACTAGGTCTGTGGGACATCATGAGTCACTGCTGACATCACCTGGTCTTGTTCTGAGGAAGCGATCTTGTCCTGAGGAAGCGGCTTTGGCCCTGAAACACTTCAACAGACACTGAAAAGGTGTCTCATTGTACAGTTTTAGTGCATATTTTATGTAACGCTACATAAAAAGATTGGAATGGCCTAGTCAAGGAATTTGATATAATGTCCTTTCCATGTACAGTATCTGATGATTGTATTTTTTATGCTTTACATGCACTTTTAAGCTTAATGTATACCTGGATGGGTTTATTTTAATATTTTGTGAATAGATGCATTGTTTTAAATATTAAGAGCTCCCTATTACTGTCTCTTTTTATGTATCTGTAAGGTCTGAGTTCATGAGAGAAACATTGTCTGTTTCTTTCTTGGGTTTTTGTATATGTATACAGATGTAGGTACTGTGGCTGTCCCACATACAGTATATAATCATTTGTCTGTGAGAGATCATTATCGCTAAGTCCTGAGTCACAACTGACATTACCTGGTCCAAATGGAGAGTGGAGGCGAAACCCGTGATCATTTGGCAGTAAGAGGCCGCTGGCCACAACGTCCTGCCCTCTAATTAAAGAGATAGTGTCACCTCTTCTTCAGATACAGTTTGGCATTGTGGGATTTATTCAAGTCTGAGCACTCCAACACCGGAACTTTTGGCCCCCACAATTACCAAAACACTGGCCAGAGGGAGTGGGTTTGGAGAGACTAACTTTTAGTTCCCAGGATCACCTATTACTTAAGACCTCCTTGTTTTTAGGGGCAAAGACATTTGACTCTCCGGTTATTTAGAGTGTTATACAATATTGGTATCTGTTAATGGTCACTTGTTCATAGTTATTGCCATTTTGGTAATTTGTTTTGATGGGTTTGTTGTAGAAATAGCACAGATTCTCTTTAGGCTGCTGGGCAAGATTTTTCATCACCTGTGCCATTCGTTTATTAATAAGGCAGTATTGTATCTCCTTGTACTACATATCTATCATTTTTAGAGAGGTTTCACTGGAGGTGACTGGCTTAGTATTCCTGTGTACTATGAGACCTATTGCATTGGACCTCTGTCTAAACTAATTTTCACCACTGTCTCAGTATTATCATGACATCAGAGTTCTAAGATGTTAAAATTCGAAATTAGAGGAATTGTAAACCAATAAACAAAAATGTATTAGTTTTCTTCAGGCTAAGTAGATTTTCAATGGCCAGAAAGAAAAAAGCCTGTTGATCCTGTAAGAAATCTGGTGTCCTTTAACTTCTCTACACTGAACTGTCAAACAATGTTATCAGCTTTCTTCTGCTCACACCTTTGTTATGCAGATGAGGAGTGGGGAGATGAGATGTAGTCCTAACATGCTTTCTATCTCTAGCCTAGGTTCACACATATGCGGTGTGAGAAATGCAGCGATCCCTGCGTGTTTCCCACACTGCATGGGAATCTCAGTGTGTTTGCTATCCACTGTGGATGTCAATACAAAGTTAACGACACCCCAAACGCATGTGATGTGGTGCGATTTCAGCCCATTCAAAATGAACAGGCTCAGATCACATTGCACTGAATCACATGTGAATTGCACAGGAATGAGGTGTGGTTCCTGTGTGATTCACATGCGTATTATAGTGTGAACTGAGGCTTACTTGACAAATCTGTTTCTCCATAGTAAAGTACAGAGAGGATCAGGATCATCAGGTGAATAAGTAAAAAAAAAAAAAAAAAAGCCTGGAAAAATAAAAATCATTCAGCCACCACATCAAAGCAAAACTAAACCCATCGATTTAATGGTTTAAAAAAAACTGTTACATTCCTGGTTTGCCGGGAATGCTAACTGTCACATTTGCTTGTGTTCTCAACCAAACTGTCAAACCATCAAATGGCTGGTGCCATAACTGATCACATGTGCAGTACCATGGCAATTGCAGATCAAATAGAGGCTAAGATGGCAGCTTCCTTGGCTGAAAAGTATAGGAGGGTTTAGTTCCGCTTTAAGGACTGAGAGTCTGCAATATATTACATTTTTGTACTTGTGTTTAGATACACTTTCATCTGCAAATAGACACTACAGGGCATTTGGGCATACAATGATAGTTCTATAGTAGGTGAGGTTGAAAAAAGACACAAGTCCATCAAGTCCAACTTATGTGTGTGATTATATGTCAGTATTACATTGTATATCCCTGTATGTTGCGGTCGATCAGGTGCTTATCTAATAGTTTCTTGAAACTATCAATGCCACCCGCTGAGACCACCGCCTGTGGAAGGGAATTCCACATCCTTGCCGCTCTTACAGTAAAGAACCCTCTATGATGATCGGACCACCTGCATTCCTAAACAAGAACATTCAACTAGACCGTACAATCCCCTTTAACCTGAACAGGGAACAGGTGAGCACAGACTATAGCTGAAGGCCAATGATTGCCGAGGACTGTAAAAGACAGTTGGAGAGTTCAGTTTTCCGTTTCATCTCATGTCTATGTATACCTTTATTGCTCTATATATGTAGCCAGGACCGTGACTGCTAGCTGTTGCAAAACATTCCTCTATGTTGAAATATGTCACTCCCTGCCTGCAGTGTGGACAGAGTTGAAGTGTATATAAACTCTAACAACAAGTCATAGGTATAGTGAGAATATATAGTATCGGGCCCATATATAATTTTGTCATGCAGTGCCAACCGTTGAAAAATATTGGAGAAAGGAAAAAGTATTGGATTTGGGCGTTACATGGTCTCCTTCAGGCAAATAACAAACATGTTAACAATGAATTATTTATTGAAAAATATAGTAAAAAACACATAAAGACATACAGCATAAAAAAATAGGGGAATAACATACATACCCCTATGTATAAAAACAATGGTGTATATACAACATGTCAAACAAAGATGTTACATAAGCCAACATGTTTTGCGGTATTATGTATCCGCTTCTTCAATGCTTGCTTGCCTCAGAATCTGTGCATAAACATGCATGTCAACAACTCTATACACTGTAAGCATATAACTGGATGTTAAATGGAGAGAAAGAAAAAAGAGAGGGGAGAGGAAGGGTCTCTTGTACATTTAAGCCATCCAGGGCAACCGGATTAAAGGGAGACCAAAGAGAACCCACATTACAGGTAAAGACCACAAAATCCTAAGAACACCCTCAATCCTGGATTGAATATATTCCTCACTTGGAAGAAAAATAAAAATAAACACATACGTACAGTATGTGTATAAGAAAGAGAGATCTCCCCTATATGCTTGCAGTGTATAGAATTGTTGACATGCATGTTTATGCTTTGTTCAAACACAGATTCTGAGTTAGTCTTGAAGCAAGTAAGCCTTGAAGAAGCGAATACATAATACTGCAAAACATGTTGGCTTATGTAACATCTTTGACATGTTGTGTATACACCATTGTTTTTATACATAGTGGTATGTATGTTATTCCCCAATTTTTTATGCTGTATGTCTTTATGTGTTTTTTTCTCTATTTTTTAATAAATAATTCATTGCTAACATGTTTGTTATTTGTCTGGAGGAGATCCAATACTTTTTCCTTTCTCCAACTCTAACAACAAGTTTTTTTTATTTGCTCCCCTAAGTTCTGTTAATATATAATTGAAAATCACTTTTTATACTTGTTCAATAGATGTTCATCCAGTCAAAAATCTTATGAGCTGAAAACTTCCTGGACTCTCCTCCTCCTTTGTGGACAGTGATCGGTTAGCATTGTTCTCAGGTATATCCATTAACTACATGTAGCACCCTTGAGTTTAGACAGGGTTGCTCCTCGCAAATTTACTTGTCAGGAGTAGTTATCCTGGTTGATTGTTAGAGATCAATTGATTTCTCACTAAGTTTGGCCTTGTTGCACTTTTCTCTTCTACCACTAGGCGGCCGGGTACTTGGTGGTACTAGATATGAGAAAGGCAACCCAAGGTCAGGTTATGGGTATGTGTGGTATCTCAGCCAATGGGCAGGGGTTTTCTTGAATAACTTGGCCTGCTGGGGGAGCCTGTATATTCGGATGGAGTCAGGTGATCTGTGTTCTGTGCCACATGTGTCGTATTGCCCAGGCTGCTAGGCCGGAGATTGGCCTATCCCAGGCACATCTGGCTGCTAGGCTGTCTGAGGGCCTATCCAGAAGCAAGAGAGCAGTGCAGGGTTGGGACTGTGGTTTGCAGTCCAATTAGAAGTGACGGTTCTGTCGACTGGAGAACCTGTCATGGTCGGAGGTAGAGGAAAAGTTGTCGCAAGTAAGGGACTATCCCCCTAATTACCAGGGACCACAGAGACTAACTGAAGCAAGTACTGGAGCAGTATTCTCACAACCGGGGATGGTGAAGAATCAGGAAACTTCAGTAGGAATCAAGCCAGGGACCCAGCCAGCGGAGGTGACGCTTGCAGAGCGGTCTTGTGTGTCAAGCTAGGGACCGAGCAGGCCAGCATGGGTACAGCTTGAGAGGTATCTAGAGTGCCAAGCTAGAGACCCAGCAGAGAAGCAGGGGTGACACTTGAGGAAGATACCACCTTGAAGATTGGAGGAGCACAAGGGATTCAATGACAGTCAATCAGAGGGTCTAGTGAGAGACCGGGAGCTCATTGTATTGAAGAACTGCAAGGGGTATTTGTAGTGAAAGTGAAGGAACTGTAAGCCTTGTGTTGGAACTGTTAAAGACTATTGTCATAGGAGACAGCATTCCTACACATGCAGATGTGGCATCTTGCTGGATGCCTTTCCCTGAATGGCTGTCCTCGGAGTCTCGGAGTCTGCCAATTAATCTTGCAACTACCTAAGGGTGTCCTAGCCCTAACCCCCTCTCCCTCAAAAAGAGGTTTGTTAAGAGAAATCAACTTTCTTTTGCATCCAAGAAGTGTCTGGCGCCCAATAACTTAACTACGCTGCACCCACCATGCCTCACAACCCACTACACACAGAAGGATGTCAGCTATCCCTGGCTCTTGAGGTCCTCATTATACAGTAACACCTGGCACTGCACCACCTATAAGAGACAGAGACTGTGGGGATGGGATGATTTACAAAAGCTGTGTGCCATTAGTAGAGGCACACGGCGAGGCGCAACGCACATTTTCATATCTGCAAAACAGTGCGCCGGGAACAGAGCGTGAATCCCCCATTTACTACAGCAATCTCGGCGCATGGGAGAATGCAATCTATGCGCCACTATGGACATGGCGCACGACATCTTCAATTCAATATTAACAGAAGATGGAGGTGCCCAAATAAGGGGTGATGTGAGGAAGCTTAGTATGCCCAAGTAACAATTATGCCCAAAATAGAATGAGAAATTAACTTTTTCAGAGAAAGCCTGCTGTGTCCGCAAGTACGTTTAGAATTGCATGAGATCAATGTAAGCAGTGCGCACGCACAAGCGGCTCTTACGCTCGTTCAAATGCGTTTGTTCACTGCGCGGCCAAAATCTTAGTAAATGTCAAACAACGTAAATGCAATTGCGTAGGTTGAATGGGCGCACTTCTAAACTGGACATTTTTTTACGCTGATTCAACTTTATGTATTTTTTTAAGGAATTTGCACACAGGTCATGTTAGCATGTTACGTTGCCAACATGTGACATGCACCTTGTTAAAATTATGTAAAAAGACTCTCGCTCCTCTAGCTCCTCGTAAAAGGGCATTTAACCTTCCCCCTCTAATGCATATGATTTCCTTGGGCTAACTTTTGCTTTTAAAGGGGAACTCCACACTCCATTCTCCAATGCTCTTGTCTCCCCGCTCTAACCCTTTGGATTTCCATGGGCTAACTTTTGCTTTTAAAGGGGAACTCCACACTCAAATTCTCAAATGGCTGTGAGCTGCCATCACCAATCCAAACCACATCCTTTTTCTGAGCATACAACAGGGCCAGATAGAAAAGGGGTGAGAAGTGCGCCCGCCCAACCCCCTCCTGAACCATACAAGGCCACATGCACTCAACATAGCTGCCTGCCTTTGGGGCATGTTGGGCTCATCCCAATACCAACCACAAAGCACCTTGTACCCACTAGTTTAAAGGGGCTTTCCACATTTCGTAAAGCCCCCTGTCTGCAGCCCCACACAACCCCAGCCTAGGGTTGTGTGGAAGAGGCCCTTGTCCCCCTGAATATGGGAACAAGGTGGTTGACTTTTGGGATGCCCAAGCCCCTCCTGCCCCCAAGCATCCACTCCCCTTTCATGGACTGGCTTGTTGTGTGTTTGGCTAGGGGTTTGTTAGTTTGTGGGAGGGGCGCAATTTTTTTTTAGTTTGGGGTGGGATTTTTCATGTGGGGTTTCTCATTTTAAGCCTTAACAAACGGCCTTGTATGTATTGGGGGGGCAGGCTATTTTTTGTTTTGGGCTAAAATATTGCAGCTGCAATGTAGATTTGTGAGTTTTCTCTGTACATGTTTCAAGCAGCATTTTGCTACAGATGCCCCAATTTACAGGCAGAGTAAGCCCCCCCCCCCTCCCAAAGTTACTAGCTTTTAAGCAATTTTGCATATTTAAAGGCACTTTTCCTTGTTTTGGGGTTGTCCAAATTGGCGACATTGATATATGTCCCTTAGGGTGGGACCTGGGCCCCCCATACCCATTTTAAGGCCAATAACTAGACGATAAGCCAGCCAAGTGGGGACTAGCAAAATTAATAAGTCAGTTCCCATAGACTGCAATGGTATCTTTTGTCCATGTTAGACTTCTTGCCCCCCCACCCCGGATCGGGGGGGTGTTTGTCCCATCTGTAATTTTGTAGCATGCTGGATGATGTGCTTAATTTTGGACAGGGGGTGGCTTATTTTGTGCTAGCTGCATGTGGGTTGGTCTGGGCATGCTCAGGGACTTTGATTATTTTTCAGCTTTTTGTGTGTGAACAACACTTGGCTGTTTCTGGGCATGCTCAGAGAGTGTGTTTTTTGGGTTAGTAATTTAAGGACATCTTTAATAGGTGTCTCTACACTGGGTGAACTTGCATTTTGTGCGTTTCATTGACTGTGCATGTGTTTTCAATTGCCTCATTAGCACACAAACCTATGTTATATAAAGCTTGCAGATAGCATTCTTTACCTTGCCCTGAAAAGAGGCAAGATTGTGTGTGTGTGGGGCCGGCAAGAGAATACATTTGGTTGTCCTTATCGAGTTTGTAACACATGTATTTTCTCTTTGTATTTTGTTTGATATGTCTTTGCAAAACAGATGAGTTTTAGAGCAAGTCTTTTTTTACTTTGGTTTATTGTATTTTTTTGGGTGGGGGGGATATTTTCCCCTGAAATATTTTTGATGTTGTCAATGTGTGTCGTTTGTAGGTTGTTTCACTTTGATTTAATTGTCTGTGCTGCATTATTTAGCAGAATCTTCCTCAAGATGTTGTGACTAATTAATGTTTAAATCCTTAATAGATGTCCGTTTGTGGGCGCAGTCCTTTTAACTCCTGTTAATTTACTCTGCAAAATGGTCAGACCTCTGTCAGGGCTCAGCCCTTCCTTCTCTGAGCTGGCCGCTCAGCTGTCGGCTAATTGCCAGCTCCTATCTCTCCACAGTGACTCACCTGTTGATGATATCCTGCTTGTCAGTCCTGCCTACTTAAGCTGTCCAGTCCAGATGATCTCTGCCTTCACCTTGGTCACATCTCTAGAGACGCTCTCCTGTGGTCCTGGTAAAGACTTGCTTGGCTGACATTCCTTCTGGCTCCAGATCCGGCTTGCTGTTCTACTATGCTGTTCTCTGGCTCCCTGACGTTTTGGCTTGTCTGACTATCCTTTCCGGTTCCTGAACTCTGGCTATGTTTTGACTACGTTTACCCTGTTTATCTTTTTCTTATTATTATTAAACAAGTGTGATTTAGCTGTACTTTTGTCTCAGTCTGATTCATGGTTTCTGACAGTAAGCGAAGGCTATGAATTCAGAAGATGCAGCCAATCCACTTGTAGGTAATATTTTTTCCAGATTGGATGAGCAGGATGACTGCATGGATCAGTTTTCCATGGCGTTACAAACGCTCTTGAGTCACACGGCTCACCTGGAATCTCCCACTGTGGCTGCTCCAGTACAACCTGTGTTGCAGGCCATCCGTGCTGCTTTCTGAGAGAGCCTTGGCCTGGGAAAACCCTCTATGTGAGACACAAAAACCTGTTGTCTTGAGTTACCCTGAGTTTGTGGCTTCTTTTAAAAGGGTATTTGACGTTCCTGCACACTGCGCTTCTGCTGCCAAGTGCCTCATGCCCATCAAACAGAGTACGAGAACAGTTGCCGATTACGCCATTGAATTCCATACTCTGGCAGCAGAGGTTGCGTGAAACAATGAGGCCCTCGTGGCTGCTTTTTCTCATGGTCTCTTGGATACCATCAAGGATGAGATAGCGGCCCAAGATATACCCACTGAGCTGGAGAAGTTGATCACGTTTGCCATCCTCATTGACTGCAGACCCGGAGAAAGACTCTCTTTTAAGGAGCGCTTGCGGAAGCCTCCTGTACATTTGTCTCCGAGCATTGCAGTCCCACACTTGCCTCCCTCACCTCCTATGCCTCCTGGTACCAAGTCAGTCAGTGAAGATAAAACCATGCACTTGGGCTTCACGCGTCCATCTGCGGATGAGAGAACCCTTAGGAGGAGGGAGAGCTTGTGCCTTTATTGTGGCCAGGCAGGTCACTTTTTGAAGTCTTGTCCTACCCGTCCAGAGAATGCCCGAACCTTGAGGTTCTGTCACGGACAGGCCTTAGGTGGCATTGTTTCATCCCCAGTTATCCTGAAGGATAATCCCCTGGTTTTGGTTACCCTTTCTTGGGCTGAGTCGTCCATCGAGATACAGACTTACAAAAAATGGGATTAAAACAAGCATCAAGCATGGAGCAGATCATATAAAACCGCTGTTTCTGGCGTGCGTTCCAAATGTGCATTCCAAACGACCTGAAGTGATGTCAGTAATCCCAGAAATAGCTATTGTTTGTAGTGCTATTTCTGGGATTAGTGATGTTTGCTTGTTTATTTGCTTGTTTTAATCCTATTTTTTGTAAGTACCCATCCTTTGTTCAAATAAACCCTTTTTTATGGTACTTCACTATTAGTTCCATTTTTTTAACTTCTGGATACGTGTTTGTCTGGCTGAAACTCTTCACCAAGAAACACTGGATCTGATGACCTTACGTCTTATTCACCATCTCAAAGACATCCACACCAAGCCTTAAGTGACCCACCAGACTGAAAAGCTGGGGGTCATGTGGATCTGGGGAGTGGGGATACATAAGGGGGTGTTTTAAACTTGAATCTTCTGAAGTGCCTTTCTTCCCTTCACTATGGATTGGAGCACCTTGAGTCACTTGTTTTGGACTTTGTGCCGTCTTATTATTCAGTTTCTATTTCACTTATATATTGTGTTTGCGAGCGCTGTATTTATATTTTTCATGTTTTCCAAGTGAATAGCACTTTGTATATAGCAGCTGCGATTTTTTCATTTCACTGATTTATTTTTGTCCCACCATTAGTGCGAGTATATATATTTAGTATATATTTTTTTCAATAGTGTCCCCATTAGGCAAATCGCGCGCTAGCACTTTCTTGTGTACACCCCGAATTTAGGTATTTTGGGGTTTATTAAAGGCAAATCCACTCTGCAATAGAAGTGTACTCGCTGTAGGGAAAGCACTGCTGATTTTATCATCCAATCATGTAGAAGCAAAGATTTTTTTATTTTTATTTTCCTTGCATGTCCCCCGCAGATCTCCAGCAACTGCACTCCCAAGTGCACTTGTAGTGCAAAGTGGATTAGCCTTTAGTAAATAAACCCCAAAGTCCAAGATACCTAATAATTTGGGGTGTACAGAGCAAAATGTTAGAGTGCAATTTACCTAATGTGGAAGCTATTTAGATTGAACTGTTTGTCCCCAAGGAAAGACATTGGTAGGGTTTTACCCTCACTTTCTGTTTGGCTATGTGACAGGAAGTGAATACATTTGAAGGAGAAAGTGGCAAAATTTGGGAGGTGTCTTCACCCTATCAGGGGTGGAGACATCCCCAAAAACTGACAAGACTTCTAATCCCTCTGCACTCTATTGCCCCGTACACACGATCGGACATTGATCGGACATTCCGACAACAAAATCCATGGATTTTTTCCGACGGATGTTGGCTCAAACGTGTTTTGCGTACACACGGTCGCACAAAGTTGTCGGAATTTCCGATCGCCAAGAATGCGGTGACGTACACCACGTACGACGATACTAGAAAAGGCCAGTTCAGAACCAAGCGCGGCACCCTTTGGGCTCCTTTTGCTAATCTCGTGTTAGTAAAAGTTTGGTGAGAGACGATTCGCGCTTTTTCAGACTCGTGGTTTTCGGATCGTTTTCTGCTGTTCAGTTTGTGCTTGTGGGTTTGTATCTGCTCTTCAGTGCGTGCAGCAAGTGACGTGTGACTCTTGTCATTCTGTTCTTGTTCGTTCGTTACTGTTTTTCAGGTCGCTCTTCACAGGCCTTGCTGTTCTTCAGTGCATTCTGTTACTTCGTTCTGAGCAGCCGACCGTTTTCTAGCCATGTTGCATATACGTACTCCTCGTAGAGTTCGTGCTGTGCGGGGGCTTGTTGTTGGGGTCCTGACCTTGACACAAGTCCAGTCCATGAACAGGGTGGGGAGGAGTTCATGGACCAAGAATTGGTTGCTTCAGCGTGACCAGTTCTGTTATATGCCTTTGATCCGTGAGAATAATCCTGATGATTTCAGGAACTTTCTCCGGATGACGGACCCCGTATTTCACCATTTGTTGGCTTTGCTGACCCCCTATATCAGCAGGCAGGATACCTGCATGAGGCAAGCCATCACTCCGGAGCAGAGGCTAGTCGCCACCCTGCGGTACTTGGCGACAGGGAGAAGCCTGCAGGACCTCAAGTTCTCGACAGGCATCTCCCCCCAGGCTCTGGGGATCATTATCCCAGAGACCTGTTCTGCCATCATCCATGTCTTGCAGAAGGAGTATATTAAGGTAAGATTTTTATCCTTTAATATCACATTTTATTGTATTTAATGTTTGCTAATGTATTTTATTTCTTTCCTCATTCCCTAATTACCATGATTGTAATATGCTGTGAATGTCCCCTTTGTCCTCATGCATGCTGGATTTTTATGTAATTATTTTTGTTGTCCTTCATACATATTTGCCTTCACTTACCTCCCCAGCATGCTCTCCTGGCCCTATATTCACCTTGTGTAGTCACTTAACAATGTATTTTATCAGCTCCATAGTAGTGTTTTACCCCAAACACCACCTAAAATGTTTTTAAATGTGATTTGTGCTTTAAATTCAGGCAGAGTGCCAGAGGCTTTTTTTGGGGGGTCCCCAA
Source organism: Lithobates clamitans (assembly GCA_037952925.1). NCBI lineage: Eukaryota > Metazoa > Chordata > Amphibia > Anura > Ranidae > Lithobates > Lithobates clamitans. The sequence continues at coordinate 5,783,469 of JBBGZY010000292.1, read as the reverse complement.
ATCATTTTTAACCCTCCCTTCCCCCAACTGCTAAGTCAGCTGATAACAATTCTCTATCTATCCTCAATCATCTATCTGCTGACTTTGCCAAACCCATACACACTATACCCATCTCTTTTGTGGTCAGATTTATGGATGAATTCCCCAAAGCATGTAGTGCAAGGGCCTGCCTGTATACTTTCAAATGGTACTGTTTCAAGTTTCTGTATACTATTATTATCTTGATAGGTAATAGCAGAATGTCCAAATGTGCTCAAATGTGTACAATGTGTATTTATATCTTTGTATTATGACACTTCTTACCTGTCCAGTGGGCTGCCAATAGTGTAACTAAGGAGGGGCTGTTCAAAGCAATACCCATTATTTATGCATTCATCTCTCAATGAAGTGGAGAGGGTTACCTGTCCAAGAGTCCCCCCCCCATAATGTTAGAAATGGCCCATGGGGGGAGGAGGAATCTGATAGGTGTACCTTATACTTTGGTCTTTAAAAACTCCCTCAAATAAATGTTATCTTGATGTTGGCCAAGAATGTTTGTGTCTAATCAGCTTTCCCTGTTTATGTGCAAAATGATTAATTTTTTTTTTGTTTGACTCCACAGTTTCCTTCCACGCCACAGGAATGGCAGACTGTGGCCTCCCACTTTGCCCAGCGGTGGGACTTTCCTAACTGCGGAGAGGCAGTTGATGGGAAACACGTCCACATCGTCCCACCACCCAATTCGGGGTCATACTGTTATAATTATAAGGGGTTCAATAGTATTGTGATGTTGGCGGTGGTGTCGGCTACTTATGAGTTCCTGTATGTGAACGTGGGGAAGAATGGCCGAATGTCCGATGGTGGAGTCTTCGCCCAGACGGAGTTCTACAGGCGTCTCCAGAATGGCAGCTTGGACTTGCCACCTCCAGAAGACAATGTGGAAGGACTCCCATTTGTCTTCGTTGCGGATGAAGCGTTTGCACTGGGGGACCATCTTATGCGGCCATTACCGATGAGGACCCTCACCCCGGACCAGAGGGTTTTTAATTACCGGCTAGCCAGAGCCAGAAGAGTGGTGGAGAACACGTTTGGAATCATGGCCATCCGGTTCTGCCTATTTCTTATACCCATACACATGGTGGAGTACAAACTGAATCATATTATCCTGGCGTGGTGTGTTCTACACAACTTTTTACGGCAACATTCTGCCAACTATGCTGGCTCAGTTGGGCCTGAGGCTGGACTTCAAAATGAAACAACCCTGACGGCGCTTGAAATTGGCCGTCCTGGCTGGCTCCCCCTGAGTGTCCGTGATGTCCGGCTAAGATACCTTGAATTCTTTGCAGGTAGGGGGGCTATAAATATACCAGACAATGTCTGAAATCTTTTTCAAATAAAAAAAAACCAAATAACTACTCAAATCTTTGGTGACATTTACTGCTTGTGTTTGTTTTAGCTGACCCTGACAGAAATGTGATGAGTCCTGAATTGTGTAACCTTACAAAGGTGATTGTGTACCCTTACAAAACACTGGTGGGTGCTATTTACTAAAGGCAAAGACACTTTGCACTACAAGTGCAGTTGAAACTGCACTTGTAGTGCAAAGTGGATTTGCCCTTAGGAAATAACACCCATTGTCACAGAAAACACCAATTAGAGCACCAGAAAAGTGTTGGAGCGTTGAAACAATAATCCACACATTCTTGATTATCAATCTTATTACCTTTTTTTACCAGCACAATCACATGTGCATTTAGAAAAGGTTTTTAAAACAAACCAACATGTTTGTTATATAACAATTTTTAGGGTCACATTAGAAAAAGTAGAAATGTCCATTTAAGATAAAACAGGCATATTTAAAACCAACAAGAAAGACACAAATCTTGAACTTACAAAGTTCACATTTGGCAGAACTTGAAGGCAATATCAGACATGAGTATTTACAAACTGTGTTTGATATTGCGTTCAGATGGGGTGAAGTCACCCCAGGAAAAGCCAAATTTTGAAGATGCACACAAATTTACGAATGTCAACATGTGCTACCTGCCATCACGGGGGATCAAGGGACGTGTTTTGGGGGTGCAACCCCTTCCTCACAGCTACTTTATTATTGAGGAAGGTGTTGCACCCCCAAAACGCCTACATTGATCTCCTGTGATGGCAGATAGCACATGTTGACATTCTGTGTGCCTCTTCAAAATTTGGCTTTTCTCAAATTTGTCAAAAAAATTTCAATTATTTTTAACACACAAAAAACCAAAGGGATTTGGAGGGGTTTTAAACTCTCAGTAAAACATCAATGATGTTCTTCATTTTTTGCTGAACATCATTGATGTTTTTCTGGATGTTTTGCAAGTCCCTATTACACACCATGATCTCCCTGATCAGGATCTGTGCACTTTCCGAGGTGAAAGGATCTGGATCCACAACATCACGATCATCTAAAAAGATAGAAACAAAAAAACATCATGTATTATAAATATGCCGGCATCCATCTCTTACCTGAGCCTGTGGTCGCAGACACTCACCTGTTGTGGTTCCAATTTCCACCACGTCTTCCTCCTCCTGCATTGCTTGGCTTGGGTGGATTTCCCCTTCTTCCAGAGGTGGGGGGTCTGTGGTCTCCTTGGATGAGGGGTGTCCTCCGAGTCTTTTAACCCCTATGTAAAAAAAATAGGTATACTTAGCACACAGATATTTGATGGCAGAACTATAACTATGAAACATTGCTTGGAAGTGGGGTACAATTTTTTTTTTTTTTGGCAGAGTTCCAAGATGTTGCATTTTTCTAGTCCTTTGTCAAGCTTCAATACTGTACCTGTTTTGTACAAGCTTCACAGATGGAGACACTCCTATAGTATACACTGGAGCACCTGTGTGGGCCCCCTAATAAAAAGGGTGTTCTTGTGTCCCACACTAGTGCTCCAGCGTCCAGATGTGAAAACTGCTGCTGAGTGTCCTCTCCTTACACAGAATCTAGTTTGTATTTCATTCTAGTAACAAACCCATCTACACAACCAAATTAGTTTCAGACAAGTAGGCCCTAAAAAATGTAGGCAAATGCATATGGCCAAAACAATGGTGTTTTCTAGGCTGCACGAAAAATGTTTGATACGAACGAATAATGTGCCCATGAACATGAAAGTTGACATTTTAAACTGTACAGCAGTTAAGAAAAGCACATGGAGCAGCACAAACGTAATAAACATAAAAAGAATAGGAACACAGCACAACTACTTACTTTTTTGCAGCACTCTCCGGATCTTTCTGTACTGCTCGTGCTCTCTTAATTTCAGGTCCGACCACCGCTTCCTGAGCTGATCTTTCGATCGTCGTACCCCGAAATTCCCGTGCAGACTTTTGACCACTTTCGCCATGATCTTGGCCTTTCTGACATTGGGGTTGGGGTAAGGTCCATACTTCCCGTCATAGTTGGCCCTCTTCATTATGTCGACCATCTCCAACATCTCCCCAAAGGACATATTTGATGCCTTATATCGTCTCTTTCTGGATGGGGATGTTTCTGCCTCCGGGCTTTCCTCCTCCTCCTCCGTTGGTGTAATTATCTGACACCTGCTGTGTCTCCGCCACGTGCTCTTCCCCCACTGCGACGAACGAGTAGGGGCGGGGAATAGACTAGAAGAACGCCAGGGGCGGGCGGAGTTTCACGCATGCGCAGTGTCTATAAAGCGTAACACGCGTGCATAGTACGTACGATCTGTGAGCGGAGGAAGGAGTAACGGAGGCGCCGATCGTGATAGTGAAGGTAAGATTTAACATTGGGCCTATACTGCTTCTAGATTGAGGCCTGTATTTGCACAAGTTTAGAAGACTTTATGCTGACATTAGGGTTTGTCTTGTGTTGTGTCTTGCAGTGAAAATGGATATCTTGAAAGATCAGGACTTTATGCCAATCTTCATTGATATGTTCAGGGAGCTGCCTTGTCTATGGCAGATAAACCACCCTGAATATAAGAACCAAACAAAGAGGAAGGCAGCGCTGGATAATTTGTTGGAATTTGTGAAGCAGGTGATCCCCACGGCAGACATCACCTATTTGAAGGTTCTAATTGGTGGCTTGAGGAGCACTCATCTAAGGGAGCACAAGAAGGTCCAGGATTCCCAGAGATCAGGAGCTGCAGATGACATCTATGTCCCCAGGCTCTGGTACTATGACAGGCTGCATTTTCTGGCAGGTCAGACTGAACCCAGGCCAGCACTCTCCAGTCTTCCTTCCACGCTTCCTTCCCCCCCAGCTGAGGCTTCAGATGCCCAACCTGGGCCTTCCAGGCAGCAACATGTGGAGGAGCCCATCTTGAGCCAGGTATAGCATTCCTCTAAAAATTTCTGGTTGTCCAATCAATGATGTTAACTAGATGTTAGTTTGGTGTACTAATTTCTGATGCAAAAATTAAAACCATGTCCCTTTTTCATACACAGGGAAGTCTCAGCCAGGAGGTGGCCGGGCCAAGCAGGCTGACTGATACCCAGGTCCCTCCCCTACACCTTCAAAGACAAAGTGGCAGGAAGAGGAGTAGCCTGGAGGAGGCTGCCATAAGCCTCTTTTGGAAGGCTACTGAGGACCCCCCACAGTGTGGAGGAGGACTTTGCTGGCATAACTGCCTGCAAAATGATGCAGATGGAGGAGGTCCAACGACTCCTGTGTGAGTCCTTAATTTTGGAAGCTCTCAATAAGGGGTTGAGGGGCCAAATAACATGTGCTACCCACATTTGTAACCTCACCCATAGTCCTCCTCCCCCTCCTCCTCCTTCTCCAGGTCCTCCTCCTCCTCCTCCTTCTCCAGGTCCTACTCCTCCTCCTCCTCCAAGTCCTACTCCTCCTCCTGCCACATCTCCAACACCAGAGCCACAGCTGGGAAGGAAGCATGGAAGGAAGACCAGAGAGTGATGACCCTGGGCTCAGTCTGGTCTGGCAAAATATGCAGCCTCTTGTATGACCCCAGCCTGGAGACAATACATGTCATCTGCTGCTTTCCAGATCTCTGGGACTTCTGGGCCAGACTGCACTCCCTTAGATATGGACTCCTCAGGCAACCAATTTTGGTGGAAAAGAATTAATGTTTGCCCTGGGGGTCAAAGGCTTCGCCAACTTCTGCTGTTTCTCCAGCGTTGCCTCCCTCTTTGTTTGGTTCTGAGCCCTTAATAAAGGAATTTTTGTTACAATTATACTCGCCTATGTGTGTTTTCCTTCAAAAAGGATAGTTTGTTTGTGAGGAGGCACGTACATTTCAAAAATACAATGTGAAATTAACAAGGGACACCAACACCAAGCAATTTCCTTGAGATTAAATAATACAAGATATCAATGGTGTTGTGGTAACTTGACACACAAAACACACACACAAAATATTATGGAGTAAACCCCAAAAAAACAACAAAAAAAATCAGCCTTGAAAAAAATACAAAACAAAAATAAAACAATAAAAAATAAATTTGGTCAGATGTGACAAATCAAAATATATTGAGGGAATCACGATAAATAATAAAGAAAGAAGTTTGTGAGAAGTCTGTGTGAATATGAGCAGCAAAACTACTTCATTCTTCTCACATTATTAAGAAGAAGAGAGTGCGCTGTATTAAACAATTTAAAACATTGCAGCGTGACGAAAGTGCTCTATCCATTCCGAACGCTAATTTTACCAGACCGAGCTGTTCCATCTTCTAATTTCTTCTGAGCATGCGTGGCACTTTGTGCGTCGGAATTGTCCACACACGGTCGGAATTGATGCGATCGGATTTTGTTGTCGGAAAATTTTATAGCCTGCTCTCAAACTTTGTGTGTCGGAAAATCCGATGAAAAATGTCCGATGGAGCCCACACACGGTCGGAATTTCCGACAACACGCTCCGATCGCACATTTTCCGTCGGAAAATCCGACCGTGTGTACAGGGTATATCCCAAAGCAAAAATAAGAAAGGATTTCATTTAGTTTAACTTTGCAAAGATACATTCCCAAGTTCAACTGTAATGCATGTCAATGGCCCATTTAGACCTTGTTTAATAGAAAACACCAGTTTCCTTTCACTAGAAACATTTGTTAGTCCAGCCCTGGAAATCTTTACCTGCTTTACTATTAATTCCCTAAAAATTGGGTTCCTGCAGCTAGATGCGCCAAATGCATCTAGATGCGTGACTGCTGTGTGAGATGAGAAACGGCTGTGTGCGCAGAGGTATGTACCCGTGGCGCATATCTGGTTCCCAGAAGCGGTGGCCAGCACACAGTAATGACATCACGCCCCTACAGGAAGTTCTATGTACTGCTGCGTTCTTCCCACCACCATGCCCCGCTCTCTGTTCTCTAAAGGTGATGATCCTTATTTGCAAATTAAGAAAATTATTATTTCTTTTTAACATGGGGTGTGGGTCCCTAACACACATTCATACATATTAAGGCCGATTTAGACAGGATCCGATTTACCTACCAGCATGTTTTGTATAACGCCCAAGAAATATTGTTAGGAAAATACAAGTGGGTCATGGCACATCTACATTCCAAATTTGTCACTTAAGAAGGTCATGCACTATGCAATCTGATTAGCCAATCTCTGTAAAACTTGATATTTTGGCAAAATAGGTAATAGGAAGACGCACTTAAACAATTCATTCAAATTATTGGAAATCAAACAGGCTCTTGCACTAAATCACATTTTTTTAAGATTCAACTGTTTGCAGTGTCTGATCACCTTTCAAAGATCACGATCTAAAAATATTAATTTATTGGGTTTAGAAACACTTCTCTGTTCTTTGTGATGTATTAAAAGATTTGGGTAAAAATAGAAAAAAACAGATTGCAAAGATATATTATAAGTAATAGGAATGAGATTAGCATCAAAGGGGTTAAATAACTGAGAACACCTACTAAATGCCTAACAAGACACATCCAATGAGATGAAATTAACCAATTGTATTGGGCATGCACTATTATCAATGAGAAAACTGCAGTTACCCTAGCACCAGTTGCAGTTTACATATTTATTATTGTTTTGCGCTTCAAAGTGCGCCGATTCGCACGTTCGATTAACGACTGTGACGGAACGTCCCACACTCCACTTGAGTGCTTCCGTCAGTATATCGCTTCCTAAGTCCTGGAACATGAGACCAGACAACACCAGTCTTATGCCCTGTACACACGATCGGACATTGATCGGACATTCCGACAACAAAATCCATTGGATTTTCTCCGACGGATGTTGGCTCAAACTTGTCTTGCATACACACGGTCACACAAAGTTGGTCGGAAATTCCGAACGTCAAGAACGCGGTGACGTACAACACGTACGATGAGACGAGAAAAATGAAATTCAATAGCCAGTGCTGCTCTTCTGCTTGATTCCGAGCACGCGTGGCACTCCAAGCATGCGTGCGTTTGAATTTTGTACACACGATCGGAATTTCCAATAACGGATTTTGTTGTCGGAAAAGTTTATAGCCAGCACTCAAACTTTGTGTGTCAGAAATTCCTATGGAAAATGTGTGATGGAGCTTACACACGGTCGGAATTTCCAACAACAAAGTCCTATCACACATTTTCCATTGGAAAATCCTATCGTGTGTACAGGGCATTAGAGTATATCAGTAATAGCTCCTTTATTTGAGATATCACACAAATATATACACCAGGATGACAATACAAACTGTAACCAGAAACCTAATTAACATGAGCTACGGTAATTACTAATCCTTAAACCAGACGAGGTAACTCCAAGATATGACCTTTCAGGTCCTAGCCTTGTCATCTCCTAGCTCACGGACTATACAATACACATTATCATAAAAATCAACACAGAATTCCTTCACACAACAGCAGAGTTAATTAACACAAATTTATTTACAATTATGCAGGCTATTCTATAACTATCCTTGTGCCAGGAGTTCACAAACAATTGCAGTAATACTTTAAGGCATATCCAGGTCAGTTTTTTTAATCGTATTTATTTATGTTTTGTCGGTAAGTGATAGAACAACTGCCAAGTTTGTAACATTGTCTGTGTTCCCATTGAGCATTCCGCACCAAAGTATACTTATTTTAGAAGGTTATCGCCATGGCCAGCAGGAAGATAGGTGGTACAGCTGGGGCAAAAAAGCCACCAATGAGCTTAGATATCCCTAGAAAAGGCTTCAAAGCCAGCAAATGCAGGAATTTATTATCAGCCTAACTTTATTACAAAAGTCTAAAACTTTATATCATTTTAAGAGTTCTGAATTACATTGAGTGGAATGAGTTAGCCAATCACATCTACAAACCATAAAACCCAATCTGCAAGTAGTTACCACCAGCTGGCATCCAACATCCGGCTGGCACACATTTCCTTAATTAGAGGCATTGTTCTAGCACGGAGACGTCACACCAGATTTTCCCATTTCTTGAAAGAGTATAAAATGGTGGGTTTTATGATGGGATGCCACTGAAGCATCTCATTTTATCCTCCTAATTATCCACCTCTTTCTTTTCACATGTGAGTCATTGTGCGTACAACTAAAGACCCAGCTTCACCCGAGCTAGATGTGGTTTAACTGTCTCTGTGCCATCAGCTTGGGCGCATTATTTCCCAGTGCTATTGTGTCCACCTGAATACATCTCTGTTTTCTGTTAACAAACTTTAGTCACAGAAACTTCAGAAATGTTCTTTGTCTAATTTTCTTCAGTGAAGAGTAAGATATAATTCTGGAAAATGCTTTATGTTACTGCTGTTTTATATTATCACTTTGTACACTTTCTATATAAACTTGGGGGTTTATAACCATCCTTTCTTTGGATTTTCATAGACATACGGAAATGCTCTGCAGAAATTATTCTCCATATGAACCAAAGATTGCTCCTTGAAAAGAGATTAGTGAATAATGAGACTTTTGCTACATTGCTAATTTGACAAAACCTTTTACACCATGGCAAAAAAAAAAAAAAATGCTAAATGAGTTATAAAACGGCAACTAGGAATCTTGCACTGGAGCTCTACCCCAGTTGCAATGTGTAATTGTAGGGTGTACTCAGAATTTTTCAGATTGAGGCAGCCCAATGAATTACATGGGTGGCCAAGGGAGTTCATGCAAGATCTTCACCAGTGCATCACGTGACTTAGCACTAGAAATCAATTTTACCTGTTAGATGTCAAAAATGAAATACTTTAATATTTCAGCTTTGAGCATTTAAAGCAAATCACAGGGCAGATTTGTTCCTCCTCTCATTCCCTACCACCTGTTCACAAAACTCTCTAACCTAATCCATCTAACTGGTCATCCTCTGCTGCAATCTGGGTCTGCTGTGACTGATCCTGTCACCATCCTTTATTGTTGTGTTACCACACCACTGTTGAGGTCTTCAGGACTTGTGGAGACCCCACTGTTGGCAATAGGAAGTATCCATGTCACTAGGCAGCAGAGTGGTCAGGTATAGATGCTGCCCCAGTCGGAAGGGTTAGTGTTAATGTTCCCGGTTCTTTCTTGGCGGGCTTTTCTGGGTCCAACCCACTGACTCTGTGTATTATAAAAGGGAGAAGAGTTCAAACCCGAGGGGGGTCTGAGAATAAAAGAGAGCAGTTACAGTTTCCAGGGACCATCCTGCTAGCCTGCTGAATATGCCGAGATCGGTGTGCCAGTTAATTTGCATCTGTCTTCAGGATCCCTCTACAGCCTAGAGGGATTCCTGGGACCTGCAGTCCACCTTGAAGATGCCAATCTTGGATATTAACACCATAGACTCTGCCTAAGATGAATTATTTTCTATGCAGGTATGCTGGGGCAACCACAAGCCTGAGTTAGGGATTCATTTAGTGAAAGACTATTGCTTTGGTTTGACTGTCATGCCACGTTATTTAAGAGCTTTTTAAACTTTGAATTTGCCTGGTCTGAAGTTATTCAAGTAGTGTAATGTAAGCAACCGGCACACATAGCCTACAGTTCAGGTCATTTATACACATTGGGGTATGAAAACCATGGTACAAGAGTTAATACAGTGTGAAGATAGAAGTGGTTACCAAGGGTAACAAAGGTTTTTCTAGCAGCTTGTCACAAGCATGAACATGTGACAGGTGGGATAGCCTCTTGCAGAAGGAGTTGTTGTCGGCACTCTCTCCGTAAGCGTTCTGTCTCCCATAGCAATGGGTGCAGAGGTCCCCAGCCTGTGCACAGGTATAAATGTGTAAAATTAAGTAAAGTGCATGCATGGAGTCAGTGGTAGGTGCACAGCAGGAACCCATACTGTTACTGGGCATGAGGTAACAATGATACGCTGGACAGGTGGAGAGGACAATGGCTCTGCATATCCCTCCTTTTTACATGGGACAAAACTATATACACTCTACTTCAGTCTTCACGCCAGCACAACACTTGCTTGCAGACTATTCCTCCTCAATACCTTGAGCTTTTTACTTGACTATTGATCTCACTCTTCCAGAACCAGCTAGATTTGTAGACCGGAACTGACTTAACCAGGCCTAAAGTAAATGCCTTTTGCAGGCAGGGACCATGGGCCCCTTTTAGTGTAGCAATACAAATAAGGTAGTTCTTTAGTGATAGCTGTCCCAGTGGCTACTGAGCCCAGTACCACATCTTCAGGCCCTGCCAGCCCTCATGGTGTTCTGCACCCATCTCAGACTGCAATCTCCTCTCAGACGTGCCTCCCCAGTCCTCTCTTCTGGTTCTGCACCTATCTCAGACTGCTCTCTATCAGTCCTCTCAGGCGTGTCTCCCCAGTCCTCTCAACTGTGCTTCACTCACCAGCCCTCCTGGCTGTGACCTGTTGTTCCTCCTTGGAGATTTGCCTGGCAGTGCTCTCTCTCTGGCTGTCCTCTCCTTGCTCCTCTTGGCCAGGACACCTCTGTGTGTTTTAGGAGGGTCCTGTCCGCACCTGAGCCTGGGCCCGAGGTCACCCCCCCCAGACTGGAAAGCTCCCCCAAAGGCCCCTGACAGCCTAGCACTCCATCTCCAACTTCCACCCGAACATCTCCTCCCCAGCTGGGCTAACCCTGGGTATTTAGGGAGGCCTGCCCCCTGCCAATCCAGATTTGGGATTGGTCTGGGCTCCTCAGAATACCCCAGGCAACTCCACCTCCCCTCTCCACCTCTCTTTCCAGAAAACACCAGAATGTTCTGGAAATAAGTAGGAGATCCTGGTGATGCTGCCTGTGAGTCACCCAGCACGACCCCGAGCCACTCCCAGCCCAGCTCAAAACAAACAAGCCTGGCTGCCAGCCAGACCTGCCTAAATGTACCTATTCTGTCAAAAACCTATATACATACTTCTAGCAGCCTAGAGGGTGCTACACTTCATTACCTTAAATCTTGTAAGTTTTTATTACTATTGTAATTAACCACTTCCCGCTCAGCCTATAGCAAAATGACGGCTGGTCGGTGGTTCAGTTATCCTGACTGGACGTCATATGATGTCTTTCAGGATAACAGCTGGCGTGCGCCCGACTGACACACTGCAAAACAGATAACGGAGGCTATTTACCACATAATCAGCCGTGTCCAATCACGGCTAATCACAGTGTAAACAGGAAAAGCCAATTATCGCCTTTTCCTTACTCGCGTCTGACAGACGCGAGTAGAGGCAAGCCAATCGGCTGCCACGCTGACAGGGGGGGTCTGCAATGATTGATTATCAATGTAGCCCCCCGTGGATGCCCGCCCAGGACCACCAGGGATGCCGCCAGGACCACCAGGGATGCTGATCATGAAAGGCACCAGGAATTCCAGCCTGGACCACCAGGGATGCCAGTCAGTGCCCAGAAATAATGCCAATCAGTGCCCATCAGCAATGCCTGCCAGTGCCACTGCCATCAGTGATGCCTATCAGTGCCATCTATCAATGTCGATCAGTGACACCCATCAGTGTTCATCAGTGCCCATTAGTCCTGCCTATCAGTGCCCATCAGTGACACCCATCAGTGCCATTCATAAGTACCCATCAGTGCAGACATTCAGTGCTCATCAGTGCCCCCTATGAGTGCCCATTAGCGCCGCCTATCAATACCCATCAGTGCTGCATATCAGTGCCACCTATCAGTGCCCATCATTGCCTATCAGTGCTGCCTATCAGTGGCCACCAGTGCCCATAAGTGCCACCTCATCAGTGCCACCTCATCCGTGCCCGTCAGTGCAGCCTCATCAGTGCCCATCAGTGAAGTAGAAAACTTACTTATTTACATTTTTTTTTTTTTTTTGGCATAGAAAGATTTTATTTTAAAGATAATCACATTGCATCTGTTTACCGCAATGGAGATGTACTTCCCTGTTTTTTTTTTTTTTTTCAAACATTTTATTGAAGAGTACAACAGAACACAGAAAGTACAATACAGCAATGAGATGTTGTGTGCGCTGTACAGTATGAAAGTCAACGGAGTTCAGTACAGTAAAAGAAGTACAGTAATCAATAAACTATGCATATATTATAAAGGATTAAACAATAGGAGGGAACTCACAAAGGAAGTCATCACATGTGGTAAGAAAGTTTCTCTATTGTTGGTTATTGGGGTAAGGAATAAGGTCCAGTATGAGTATTTATTAAGGGTGAAAGCCAGGTGAACTTGAGCATGTTCCCCTGATCCAAACACCCCTAGCAGGCTCTAACTGTGCTTGGATGGGGGAGCTGTTGGCCTTTGCAGGCACTGTCATTACAGGGGTAGTTCACCTGCATGGTGGTTTGTCAAATCTCATGACAGTGGGAAAATAGTTGGGAAGCCCCAGAGGGAGTAGAGCTAAGGAGGCAAATTTAATGCTGGATAGTAATACCGCCCGGGGTATAGAATCTAGTAATGACCGAGTGATAGTAGAATCGTTATAGATAACATCTGGCAAGGATAGAGATCGTACGTTTGGATAAGGGCGTAATAGGACCAGTCTCTTGCATGAGTTTAATATAGACAAGTGGAGATTTCTGGAGTATTGTGGGGTACCTCTGGAAGAATAAAAGTGTATTTGTGTATGGAATTGCGGTAATCAACTGTTTCTTTAAAATGCAACCAGCAGGCCCAGATTTTTCAAAATTTTGTTGAGTTTTCTTTATGTTGATGAATAAGGGCCTCCATTTCTGCTATTCTTTCGATATGGTGGTACCAGTAAGAGATAGTTGGGGGGTTGATCTGTCTCCAGAATATTGGTATGCTTTGTTTGACCGCATTAATGAGGTGGAGGGTAAGGGACTTTTTTGTAGGCCGATTGTGGTAACGATGTGTGATGGAGCAAATATTGGGCGGGGGTGTGTACATTGTGATTTGGGTGATGAGGCGATGTACCTCCTTCCAGAAAGGTTGAATAAGCGGGCATTCCCACCATATGTGGAGAAGGGAACCTTGTGATAGATTGCATCTCCAGCATAGTGGGGAAATGCCGGGTTGATATTTATGTATTTTTACCGGGGTCTTGTACCATCTAGAATATAGCTTGTAACCATTTTCCTGTGCGGATACGTTGATGGAACCTTTATGAATGTGTTCATATATCTGTTCCCATTCTACGTTAGAAAGATCTAGTGAGAGTTCTCTTTCCCAGCTCTGGCTAATTACATTGGACTTGGGATTGCAGTTTGAGGAAAGGAGTAAATATGTGATCGAAATCAAATGTCCCCGAGGTTTAGTGGCGGTACAGATGGCTTCGAAGGGAGTGTAGTCCCCATGCCAGCTGGTCAGAGGTTTGGTGCTTTGGATAAAGTGCCTGACCTGTAAATATTTGAAGAAGGGAACAATTTGATCAGGAAAGCAGACGGAAAGATCATATGATGTGAATTCGCTGTTGTGGAAGAAGTGTTCTGCCCTAAGAGAAGGAGGCCGTCGTAAGGCGTCAATATTGGTATGGGACAAGCCAGGAGGAGTCAGGATTTTGATCGATAGGAGTCAGGGGCCCAGGTGAGGATGCTATGTTGTGCTTATTACATGCCATCCTAAACTGGAGGAGGGTAGGGTGTATAAATGGGTGTTTGGTGCAATCTTTAGGGATCGCTTTCTGCAAAATCCATGAAAGGTGTGATATTAGGATACCTGCAAACGACTCTTCAAGTCTTACCCAGTCCTTAGTATCAGCCTGAACGTGCCAATCAATTACTCTGGTCAACAGGCAGGCCCGATGATATTTATAGATATCTGGGAGCCCAATTCTCCCTTTCGATTTGGGAAGAGTTATTCTCTCCCAGCTTAATCTGGGTGCTTTGGAGGACCAGATAAAGTTTCTACAGTCATTTGTAAGTCGTGAAGAAAGACCCTGGATATGAATTGGGAGGGTTTGGAAGAGGTATAAGATTCTAAGCAGAATATTCATTTTTATAATGGACGCTTTTCCAAACCATGAAAAAAGGCCCAAGTTCCATCTTTGGAGGTCTGTTTGGATAGACTGGAGAATAGGCAGGAAGTTACTAGAGTAAAGATTCGATAGGTTTTTGGGGATCCGGATCCCTAGATAGTTCAGAATCACATGCGGTTCCCATTCAAAGGGAAAGTTTATTTGACACTGTGTCACAGTTTCGGTAGGAAGGGAAACGTTTAATGCCTTAGATTTTAAGAAGTTAATTTGGAGATTAGAAAGAGATCTGAACAAAGTGAGGTCTTTCAGTAAATTGGGTATGGATGTCAATGGGTCTGTAAGGAAAAGCAGTATATCATCAGCATACGCTGCTAGTTTATAATGATTATGTTTAATGTTGATTCCTTTTTTATAGGGGTTGGCCTTTATTCGATGAAGGGGGGGCTCTAAAGTGAGAATGAAGATAAGGGGTGATAGGGGACATTCCTGGCGTGTACCATTAGATACGGTGAAGGCATCCGACAGATGGCCGTTGACCCGAACTCTGTCTGACGGGTTTGGCATATAGTGCCAAAATTAGTTAAAGTAGGTGGTCCGGAAATCCCATCGCCTTTAGTGTTGCTATCATATAGTCCCAAGCCACTCTGTCGAATGCCTTCTCTGCATCAAGGAACAGCAAGAAGCCCGGTTTCGAACATTGCGACAACCAATGATGTACATTGATGGCTTTTATGGTGTTGTCCATAGCTTTACGTCCAGGGACAAAACCAACCTGCTCTAGTGATATCACTAAAGTAGAGGGAGAATACGGTTTGCAAGAACTTTCACATAAAGTTTGAAGTCCACGTTCAAGAGAGATATGGGCCTATAATTCGATACCAAAGTGGCGTCCTTGCCAGGTTTTGGTATGAGGGTTATATGGGCAGTTAAGATATCTTTATTTGTTTGGGTTGAGGAAGGAAGTGAATTAAACGCTTTCAGGAATCTAGGGAGTAGTACGTTGATGAATGATTTGTAGTAACTGACGGAGAGGCCGTCAGGGCCAGGGTTAAGTCGCTTAGCTGCGTTTTGATTGCTCGGAGGGCTCTGTATGTTAGGGATGACGATCCCCTGGAGGTGTCTTGGGAAGCAGAGAGTGCAACATTAAAATCTCCCCCTACTTGTAGTATACCATTCTGGAAGGAGGTAAGTTGGTGTAAGGATTTGCGGAAGAAGGGTACTTGGTGTTTATTGGGTGCGTATAAATTGGCAAGTGTGATAGGTCTGTTGTGAAGTGTGCCTTTAATGAATACGTATCTACCCTTGCCATCTCTTTCAATTTCTTGTATTTGGAAGCGGCAATGTTTAGAGAACAGTGTTGAAACACCCTTAGTTTTCAAATCTGCATTGGAGGTGTGGTACACTGTTGGATAGAAGCTGTTATGAAGTTTAGGGATGTAATCTGACCTAAAATGGGTCTCCTGTAGAAATACTACATGAGCTTTAGTCCTTTGAAGTTGCAGTAGTAGTTGAGATCTCTTTTCCGGGGTATTAAGTCCACGGGCATTTAGCGAGTAGAATTTAATACTGATGTTGGGTTGGGATATGTGGTGATGTGCCATAATTAGGCTCAAATTGGGAGCAGGTGTCAAAGAGGGTTTGGGGTATGTACTTGGAGGTGTGGTAAGAAGGTTAAAGTACCTAGCCCTTGAGCAAGGGGATAAAAGGTACTTTTGGTGAGTTCACCGAAGAGAGGGGGGACCAGCCCACCCTTCTGGCAATTGTGCAGTATCGGCAGTGTACGGTGCCCCGGCAACACAGAAGTACCTATTGGTATTCTATATTGCCCTGAGGACCCATGTGAGAGTTGGCACAGAGCTGGCGAGGAAGAGGTATGCTACGAGAGTGTCTACCCGCTGCTACAAGGCATTGGAATGCATGTGTGGAGGTGAACCATAAGTCTTATGTATTTGGGGTATTAAAGGTGTATTTCCACAATTAGAGGTAGGAACATTCAACTACTTCCATAGAAACCGTAACTAAAAACAACAATAATAACAATTCGAGTCGGTGGTTATAAAATGGCTGCCTAGATATATAACCGAACCGTCATATAAAGTGTTATGCAATTCGTTTGCTGTATGTTATCACACAGTTGGGACAGTATGCGCTAGCTCATACCAAACAGGGAGTGTTAGTGAATGAATAACTGTGATGTATAGAATGAGGGTTCCTAAGCCACCAGAGTTGGCATAGACAAGTAGGGTCCGTGAGTGTTCCGTGATATGGGACACAAAGTAGAGTAGTTGCCTTAGCAATTGCGGGAAGTGTTAGTAGCATTTATCGAGCAGTGTTAGAGTGGAATATAACCATGCCAGCTATAAGCTTGTGTACCTATATCATCTACAATAGTGACATTGTATAATCATAATCCTCCGTATACATTAAAAGGGTGGGAGTCTCGCGTAGGTAGAAGGGGGGGGCCATATCGGTACTGTCAGAAGTGCCGGAGTCAGATAGGTCTGGAATATGAGCTGTGATGGTGTCTCAAGTCGCTCCCCACTCGCAGAGAGAGATGGCACCTGGACGTAGTTGCCTAAAGAGGCCTTGGTGCATAATCTGAGTGCTGCAATATATCACTGTAATGCCCCGTACACACGATCGGACATTGATTGGACATTCCGACAACAAAATCCATGGATTTTTTCCGACGGATGTTGGCTCAAACTTGTTTTGCGTACACACGGTCGCACAAAGTTGTCGGAATTTCCACTCGCCAAGAACACGGTGATGTACACCACGTATGACGATACTAGAAAAGGCCATTTCAGAACCAAGCGCGGCACCCTTTGGGCTCCTTTTGCTAATCTCGTGTTAGTAAAAGTTTGGTGAGAGACGATTTGAGCTTTTTCAGACTCGTGGTTTTCAGATCGTTTTCTGCTGTTCAGTTTGTGCTTGTGGGTTTGTATCTGCTCTTCAGTGCGTGCAGTCAGTTCGTATTGTACTATTCAGTGCGATCTTGTCCGCTCGTTATTGTTTTCAGGTCGCTCTTCACAGGCCTTGCTGTTCTTCAGTGCGTTCTGTTACTTCGTTCTGAGCAGCCGACCGTTTTCTAGCCATGTTGCGTATACGTACTCCTCGTAGAGTTTGTGCTGTGCGGGGGCTTGGTGTTGGGGTCCTGACCTTGACACAAGTCCAGTCCATGAACAGGGTGGGGAGGAGTTCATGGACCAAGAATTGGTTGCTTCAGCGTGACCAGTTCTGTCATATGCCTTTGCTCCGTGAGATCCGTGAGAATAATCCTGATGATTTCAGGAACTTTCTCCGGATGACGGACCCCGTATTTCACCATTTGTTGGCTTTGTTGACCCCTTATATTAGCAGGCAGGATACCTGCATGAGGCAAGCCATCACTCTGGAGCAGAGGCTGGTCGCCACCCTGCGGTACTTGGCGACAGGGAGAAGCCTGCAGGACTTAAAGTTCTCGACAGGCATCTCCCCCCAGGCTCTGGGTATCATTATCCCGGAGACCTGTTCTGCCATCATTCAGGTCCTGCAGAAGGAGTATATTAAGGTAAGATTTTTATCCTTTAACATCACATTTTATTGTATATAATGTTTGCTAATATATTGTATTTCTTTCCTCATTCCCTAATTACCATGATTGTAATATGCTGTGAATGTCCCCTTTGTCCTCATGCATGCTGGATTTTTATGTAATTATTTTTGTTGTCCTTCATACATATTTGCCTTCACTTACCTCCCCAGCATGGTCTCCTGCCCCTATATTCACCTCATGTAGTCACTTAACAATGTATTTTGTCAGCTCCATAGTAGTGCTTTACCCCAAACACCCCCTAAAATGTTTTGAAATGTGATTTGTGCTTTAAATTCAGGCAGAGTGCCAGAGGCTTTTTTTGGTGGTCCCCAAATCATTTTGAACCCTCCCTCCCCCCAACTGCTAAGTCAGCTGATACCAATTCTCTATCTATCCTCAATCATCTATCTGCTGACTTTGCCAAACCCATACACACTATACCCATCTCTTTTGTGCTCAGATTTATAGATGAATTCCCCAAAGCATGTAGTGCAAGGGCCTGCCTGTATACTTAAAATGGTACTGTTTAAAGTTTTTCTATACTATTATTATCTTGATAAGTAATAGCAGAATGTACAAATGTGCTCAAATGTGTACAATGTGTATTTAGATCTTTGTATTATGACACTTCTTACCTGTCCAGTGGGCTGCCAATAGTGTAACTAAGGAGGGGCTGTTCAAAGTAATACCCATTATTTAGGCATTTATCTCTCAATGAAGTGGAGAGGGTTATCTGTCCAAGAGTCCCCCCCTATAATGTTAGAAATGGCCCATGAGAGGGGGGGAGGGGGGGATCTGATAGTTGTACCTTATACTTTGGTCTTTAAAAACTCCCTCAAATAAATGTTATCTTGATGTTGGCCAAGAATGTTTGTGTCTAATCAGCTTTCCCTGTTTATGTGCAAAATGACTCTTTTTTTTTTTGTTTGACTCCACAGTTTCCTTCCACGCCACAGGAATGGCAGACTGTGGCCTCCCACTTTGCCCAGCGGTGGAACTTTCCTAACTGCGGAGGGGCAATTGATGGGAAACACATCCACATCGTCCCACCACCCAACTCGGGGTCATACTATTATAATTACAAGGGGTTCAATAGTATTGTGATGTTGGCGGTGGTGTCGGCTACTTACGAGTTCCTGTATGTGGACGTGGGGAAGAATGGCCGGATGTCCGATGGTGGAGTCTTCGCCCAGACG
This sequence comes from Lithobates clamitans, assembly GCA_037952925.1. NCBI lineage: Eukaryota > Metazoa > Chordata > Amphibia > Anura > Ranidae > Lithobates > Lithobates clamitans. The sequence goes on along the minus strand of JBBGZY010000292.1, from coordinate 5,764,461 downwards.
GAGTTCTACAGGCATCTCCAGAATGGCAGCTTGGACTTGCCACATCCAGAAGACAATGTGGAAGGACTCCCATTCGTCTTCGTTGCGGATGAAGCGTTTGCGCTGGGGGACCATCTTATGCGGCTATTCCCGATGAGGACCCTCACCCCAAGACAGAGGGTTTTTAATTACCGGCTGGCCAGAGCCAGAAGAGTGATGGAGAACACGTTTGGAATCATGGCCAGCCAGTTCCGCCTATTTCTTACACCCATACATATGGCGGAGTATAAACTGAATCATATAATCCTGGCGTGCTGTGTTCTACACAACTTTTTACGGCAACATTCTGCCAACTATGCTGGCTCAGTTGGGCCTGAGGCTGGAATTCAAAATGAACCAACCCTGACGGCGCTTGAAAGTGGCCGTCCTGGCTTGCCCCCCCCTGAGTGCCCGTGATGTCCGGCTAAGATACCTTGAATCCTTTGGGGGTAGGGGGGCTATCAATATGCCAGACAATGTCTGAAACCTTTTTCAAATAAAAAAAAAATAACTACTCAAATCTTTGGTGACATTTACTGCTTGTGTTTGTTTTAGCTGACCCTGACAGAAATGTGATGAGTCCTGAAAATGGCGTGATTGTGTAACCTTACAAAGCACTGTTGGGTGTTATTTACTAAAGGCAAAGACACTTTGCACTACAAGTGCACTTGAAACTGCACTTGTAGTGCAAAGTGGATTTGCCCTTAGGAAATAACACCCATTGTCACAGAAAACACCCATTAGAGCACAACAAAAGTGTTGGAGCGTTGAAACAATAATCCACACATTCTTGATTATCAATCTTTTTAATACCAGCACAATCACATGTGCATTTGTAAAAGGTTTTTAAAACAAACCAACATGTTTGTTGTCTAACAATTTTTGGGGACAAATTAGAAAAAGTAGAAGTGTTCATTTAAGATAAAACAGGCATGTTTAAAACCAACAAGAAAGACACAAATCTTGAACTTACAACGTTCACATTTGGTAGAACTTGAAGGCAATATCAGACATGAGTATTTACAAACTGTGTTTGATATTGCGTTCAGATGGGGTGAAGTCACCCCAGGAACAACCAAATTTTGAAGATGCACACAAATTTCCGAATGTCAACATGTGCTACCTGCCATCACGGGGGATCAAGGGATGTGTTTTGGGGGTGCAACCCCTTCCTCACAGCTACTTTATTATTGAGGAAGGGGTTGCACCCCCAAAACGCCTACATTGATCTCCCGTTATGGCAGATAGCACATGTTGAGACACTGTGTGCATCTTCAAAATTTGGCTTTTCGGCAATTTGTCCAAAAATGTCAATAATTTTTAGCACACACAAAACCAAAGCAATTTGGAGGGGTTTTAAACTCTCCCTAAAACATCAATGATGTTCTTCATTTTTTGTTGAACAACATTGATGTTTTTCAAGATGTTTTCCAAGTCCCTATTACACCCCATGATCTCCCCGATCAGGATCTGTTCACTTTCTGAGATGAAATGCCCTAGATCCATAACATCACGATCACCTGAAAAGATAGAAACAAAAACACACCATGTATTATAAATATGCCGGCATCCATCTCTTACCTGAGCCTGTGGTCGCAGACATTCACCTGATGTGGTGACAATTTCCACCATGTCTTCCTCCTCCTGCTCTGCTTGGCTTGGGTGGATTTCCTCTTCTTCCAGAGGTGGGGGGTCTGTGGTCTCCTCGGATGAGGGGTGTCCTCTGAGTCTTTGATCCCCTATGATAAAAAAAATAGGTATACTTAGCACACAGATATTTGATGGCAGAAATAGGAATATGAAACATTGTTTGGAAGTGGGGTACAATTGGCTATTTTGGCAGAGTTCCAAGATGTAGAATTTTTAGTGTCCTTTGTCAAGCTTCAATACTTTTCCTGTTTTGTACAAGCTTCACAGATGGAGACACCCCTATAGTTTCCACTGGAGCACCTGTGTGGGACCCCCTAATAAAAAGGGTGTTCTTGTGTCCCACACTAGTGCTCCAGAGTCCAGATGTGAAAATTGCCGAGTGCCCTCTCCTTACACAGAATCTAGTTTGCATTTCATTCTAGTTACAAACCCATCTAGACAACCAAATTATTTTCAGACAAGTAGGCCATAAAAAAATGTTGGCAAATGCATATGGCCAAAACAATGGTGTTTCTAGGCTGAACGAACAATGTTTTGTACGAACGAATAATGTGCCCATGAACATGAAAGTTGCCTTTTGAAACTAGATAACAGTTAAGAAAAGCACATGGAGCAGCACGAACATAATAAACATAAAGAATAGGAACACAGGACAACTATTTATTTCTTTGCAGCACTCTCCGGATCTTTCGGTACTGCTCGTGCTCTCTTAATTTCAGGTCCGAACACCGCTTCCTGAGCTGATCTTTCAATCGTCGTACCCCGAAATTCCGGTGCAGACTCTTGACCACTTTCGCCATGATCTTGGCCTTTCTGACATTGGGGTTGGGGTAAGGTCCATACTTCCCATCATAGTGGGCCTTCTTCAGGATGTCCACCATCTCCAACATCTCCCCAAAGGACATATTCAATGCCTTAAATCTTGTCCTTCTGGATCGGGACGTTTCTGCCTCCGGGCTTTCCTCCCCCTCCTCCTCATTGCTGTAATTAGCATGCACCTGTTGTGTCTCCGCCATGTGCTCTTCCCCCACTGCGCCAAACGAGAAGGGACGGGGAATAGACTAGAAGGAACGTCAGGGGTGGGCGGAGTTACATGCATGCGCAGTGTCTATAAAGCGTAACACGCGTGCGTAGTACGTACGATCTGTGAGTGGAGGAAGGAGTATCGGAGGCGCCGATCGTGATAACGAAAGTAAGAGCAAAACTTGGGCCTATACTGCTTCTAGATTGAGGCCTATATTGTAACAAGATTAGGAGAGTTTTGCCTGACATTAAGGTTTGTCTTGTCTTGTGTCTTGCAGATAAAATGGATGGCTTCAATGACCACAACTTCCTCCCCCTGTTTATAGACAAGTACAGGGAGCTGCCCTGTCTGTGGCAGGTGAAACATCCACATTACAATAACAAACAAAAGAGGCAGACAGCGCTGTAGAAACTGCTGGAGTTGGTGAAGCCGGTGGTCCCCACGGCAACCATCCCCTATTTAAAAGCCAAAATTGGTGGCCTGAGGAGCACTTATCTTAGGGAGCGCAAGAAGGTCACGGATTCCCAGAGATCCAGAGCTGCAGCAGATGACATTTATGTCCCCAGGCTGTGGTACTATGAGAGTAAAGGCGCAAAATTGCTGGGCATTCCTATGTACCCATTATGTAGATGGCAGGAGGTGATAATCAATAAAGTCCATCAAAAGTCTATGTGGGGAAAAACAGGGGACTCAATAAAACGTTCAAACAAGTATTTCAAAGTCCACACTAATGGCTGCCTTCCTGGAAGAGCTGAACCTAAGCCCCAATAATCTGCAAAAAAACACAAGGAGAGGAGGCGCCTCTAAGTGCAGTATTAAAACCAATTTTAATAAAAACTCTGTGCAAACCACTCACATTTTGTAGATTAACATTAAGCATGTAATGTAACTAGAAATCCAGGAGGAGAGGGGTCCGTCAGGTCTGTCACTAACTGGCGCTGGGTCCTGCTGTGCGTGCGGCTGTGCCCGAACACCGCTGAAGCCGGCCGCGGTGATGAGGTTCCAAAGCGAGGCCTGAGACGCTGATGGAAAGCAGGCGCGGAGCTGTGACGTCACTGGGATGCGTCGCGTTTCGTGAGCGTGCAGGCTACGATAGCACGGTAGCCGCGCTCCTTCATCAAAGCTACAGAGGGATCGTGGAAGTGGTTTAAGAAGAGAATGGGGGCGGGGACTGGAGAGAAAAGGGGAAGAAGGAAGAGCGGATTGACAGGAACACAGTGAGGGGGAGGGAAAAGGACAAAGGATGGTGGCTGTGTATCTGGTTTATCCAAAGAATGACAGGGTATAAATCAATATGTAGGGGAATGTATATGTAAATAGAATAAAGGTGGATATGAAGATTTAATTAGAAATAAACATGAAGGTGAAAGTAAACTTTCACCTTCATGTTTATTTCTAATTAAATCTTCATATCCACCTTTATTCTATTTACATATACATTCCCCTACATATTGATTTATACCCTGTCATTCTTTGGATAAACCAGATACACAGCCACCATCCTTTGTCCTTTTCCCTCCCCCTCACTGTGTTCCTGTCAATCCGCTCTTCCTTCTTCCCCTTTTCTCTCCAGTCCCCGCCCCCATTCTCTTCTTAAACCACTTCCACGATCCCTCTGTAGCTTTGATGAAGGAGCGCGGCTACCGTGCTATCGTAGCCTGCACGCTCACGAAACGCGTCGCATCCCAGTGACGTCACAGCTCCGCGCCTGCTTTCCATCAGCGTCTCAGGCCTCGCTTTGGAACCTCATCACCGCGGCCGGCTTCAGCGGTGTTCGGGCACAGCCGCACGCACAGCAGGACCCAGCGCCAGTTAGTGACAGACCTGACGGACCCCTCTCCTCCTGGATTTCTAGTTACATTACATGCTTAATGTTAATCTACAAAATGTGAGTGGTTTGCACAGAGTTTTTATTAAAATTGGTTTTAATACTGCACTTAGAGGCGCCTCCTCTCCTTGTGTTTTTTTGTGGTACTATGAGAGACTGCGATTTCTGTCAGACCAGACTGAAGTCAGGGAATCCCTCTCCACTCTTCTTTCTACTCTTCCTTCCACCCTATCTTCCACCCCAGCTGAGGCTTCCGATGTCCAACCTGGGACTTCCAGCCAGGAAGAAGTGGAGGAGCCCAGATGGAGTCAGGTATAGCATTGTTCTACAGATTTCTGGTCAATAAATAAATGATGTTTCCTAGATGTTATTATTGATCACTGATTGCTGATTTAATACAGTTTTTTACATATCAATAGACAGTAGTGGGCAAAAATAATTGGGACAAGAATGAAAAATGCTGGGCTCAGAGAGGATAGTCTGTTATATTTGTTAACATTCAATTTGCAACAGTCATGAGATGAAAATTGTGTGTGATTGATGACTAAAAAACTAAAACTATGTCCCTTTTTCATACACAGGAAGACCTCAGCCAGGAGGAGGCTGTGGAATGTGGCAGCCAGGAGGAGGCGGAGCTAAGTGGCAGCCAGGAGAAGCCTGGGCCCAGTAGGAGCCTGACCGAATCGCAGGTCCCTCCCCTCCGCCTTCCAAACAAAAGACCCAGGATGGGGAGTCACGTGCAGGATTCAGCGCTCAGGCTCATTCAGGAGGCTTCTGCATCCCTCAGAGCCACCCCCACTCCTGAAGAGGCCTTTGCCTGCATGGCTGCCACCAATCTGCAGGTCTTGCAGGAGGGTCAACGCCAGCTGTGTGAGGACCTTCTTTATAAAGTCCTAACTAAGGGGGTGAGTGGCAAAATCACACCCAATACCCACCTGAGTGAGTTGGACCATCCTCCTCCTCCTCCTGCCACAACTACACCACCACAGCCACAGCGTGGAAGGAAGCGTGGAAGGAAGACCAGAGAGTGATGGCCTGGGTTTAGTCTGGTCTGACAAAAGATGCAGGCTCTTGTATGACCACAGCCTGGGGACACAGATGTCATCTGCTGCTTTCAGGATCTCTGGGACTTCTGGACTAGACTGCACTCCCTTAGATATGGACTCCTCAGGCCACCAATTTTGCAGTAAAATAATTGATGTGTGCCCTGGGGGCCAAAGGCCTCGCCAATTTCTGCTGTTTCTCCAGCGTTGCCTCCCTCTTTGTTTGGTTCTGAGCCCTTAATAAAGGAATTTTTGTTTCAATTATACTCTCCTATGTGTGTTTTCCTTCAAAAAAGGCAGTTTGTTTGTGAGGAGGCAGGTACATTTCAAAAATACAATGTGAAATTAACAAGGGACACCAACACCAAACAATCTCCTTGAGATTAAATAATACAAGATATCAATGGTGTTGTGGTAACTTGACACACAAAACACACACAAAAATATTCTGGAGTAAAACCCCAAAAAAAAAAAAAAAAAAACATCAGCCTTGAAAAAAATACAAAACAAAACTAAAAAAAAATCAGCCGTGAAAAAAATATAAAACAAAAATAAAACAACAAAAAAGAAATTTGGTCAGATGTGACAAATCAAAATATATTGAGGGAATCACGATAAATAATAAAGAAAGACGTTTGTGAGAAGTCTGTGTGAATATGAGCAGCAAAACTACTTCATTCTTCTTACATTATAAAGAAGAAGAGAGTGCGCTGTATTAAACAATTTAAAACATTGCAGCGTGACGAAAGTGCTCTATCCATTCCGAACGCTAATTTTACAAGACCGAGCTGTTCCGTCTCGGAATTTCTTCTGAGCATGCGTGGTACTTTGTGCGTCGGAATTGTCCACACACGGTCCGAATTGACGCGATCAGATTTTGTTGTTGGAAAATTTTATAGCCTGCTCTCAAACTTTGTGTGTCGGAAAATCCGATGGAAAATGTCCGATGGAGCCCACACACGGTCGGAATTTCCGACAACACGCTCCGATCGCAAATTTTCCGTCGGAAAATCCGACCGCGTGTACGGGGCATTAGAGTAAGGTGTCTGACTGAGTTTATGTCGGCAGGTCTCCACCGTCCCACCTCGCGAGCCCATTGACAAAACAAACAGTAGGGGTATAGCGAGTCAGTTACCCCACTCCATAGCGAATGAGGTGTGAAGGGGGTGAAGGGGGTACCTAATACCATAGACTTATCTTGGTTCAACGTGAGGAGACATACATGGAAGGATGCACGCCAGGGCCCGGGTTTTCACCCACTATGTGTGGGAGAGTATGGGGAGTATGTGGGAGAGTATAGAGGTATGGAAGCCCCCATATGCATCAAGTGTGCATACATCTTCCCAAGGGGTACATAATAAGGTGTTCTCTAGGATTAAGTACAATGGGACTCCCAGCGAGCATCCTCCCCACGCACTGCCAGCAACCCATTCCTTATCAAACATCTAAAAATGAAAGTGGGTTCATAATCGTGGACCGTTAAAGGTGATGAGCCAATAGAAGTTAGAGCCAGGAAATGTAAATCTCTGCTATGCAGAATTGCCTAAAGAGGTAACATTACATGCTTAATAGGCTAGACTGCAAGGTTCAGGGAAAGGCGGCAGTTTGAACTCAGTCTGTAGTCCTATTTGCAATATTTTATAACAGAAACAAAGAAAAACTTTATTTTTTTTCCAAAATTTTGGGGCTTTTTTTATTTGTTTAGCAAAAAAAAATGCAGAAGTGATCAAATACCACAAAAAGAAAGCTCTATTTGTGGGAACAAATGATAAATATGTTGTTTGGGTAGAGTGTAGCATGACCGCACAATTGTCATCTATAAAGTGACAGTACTGAAAGCTGAAAATTGGCCTGGGCAGGAAGGGTGGAAAGTACCTGGTATTGAAGTGGTAAAGATTGTTTTTTACCTCTGCACCCAGTAGGTGCTTCCCTTTCATCCTTCTAATCCATTATAGATATGCTTCTTCTGACATTGTAGCCATTTTTTGTGTAATTAGCAACCTGTATTGGAAAAGAACACAAAAGTCAGAGGAATATACTGAATTTTAATGTCTTTATAATATTTGGGTAGGAAAATGGTAGAGTCAAATGCTGCTTTGTCCTGTAGTGATCTAGGAGTCGAAGGATGAATGCACAATGCAGGGCATGAGACACAGGCATCCAACACTCCCAGAGGTACTGAATTGCAAAGAAACCGATACAGGGTGCAGTGCTGGGACAGAGATAGAAGGCACAGTCTGCCAAATAAATTGGTTTTTCTCTTTCAGGGCACCTTTTTAGGATTATTTTGCAAATCTGACAGGGTAAATCTGAATGGTCAATATGAGACAATAGAGATTATTCCTATTAAAATAAGTGGTTAGGTAAAACTTACCATATATTTTTTTTAAATTAAACTAAAGTTCTTAATTAAAGGTATTTCATAAGGACTCATCCTGTTTCCCCTACTTCTTTCATGATCTAATTTGCATCTGGATGGAACTTCACACGCTTCCTGCTGAACTAAAAAGAAATGAGCGAAAAAAAAAAACATCCTTTTAAGTCACAGTTTACTGGGAGGCATCCAGAAAAGATGCCAGACTATGGAGGAATATTATAGAAGCAGATTTTTTTTTTTAACAGAGGAAATACAGTCATGCGGAAGGTAGAAAATATTGAGAAATCACATTCAGCTTCTAGGCCGGGCCACTGGCAGATGTTTGGCAAGGGGATAGAAGGATCGAAAAGTAAATACATTCAGGTGCAACGCTCTTTTAGATAAGTTAACAGGTCTGCTGGGAAAGCTCGAAAGAAAACTGGTGCGCAAAGTGAGATTTCACAACAGTGACTTCTTTTTGCACAAACTCTGTTTACATACAGAGTTTCCTTTTATTTGATGCTTTTGGCTCGAGTTAATCTATGCAAGGTAGGTCCTTCTATCTGTGTGGGTCCAGTTGCTGGACAACTTCAAGGCCCAGCATACTTTAATAGAGAAAAAGAGATTGTTATGGCTTGTCAATCGTTTTCCTCCTTGAGTTCTCTTTCTGGAACTTGTCTATTAAAGTGTATGTCCAGCCAAAAGTATTTTCCTTGATTATGGATCTCAGTTTAACTTTTGCTGTCTGTGTCCTATTGGGATTATTTCCAATTTACTTCCTATCCCAAAAATGCTACAGGAAGTGACAGTGAATCTTTAAAAAGTGAAGGATTTTCCAACCTTAGACAGTTGACGATGGAAGAGGTGTCCCTCTATTGACAAATGTAACATATATAATTTTTCCTCATTTTTAAACCTAACAGGTGTTCAAATCCTAAAATGCAATTTAATTGCAGCCATCATTTCTTTCAAACATAACATCACCTTGTCAGGAGGTTAATAGTAGTCCTATTTACACTAACTATAGAAGCAGAGATTCTTTTTAATATTTAGTGCAGAAGCACTAGTGTTATTGAACCTGTTAGACATTCATTATAATGTGTTAGCGACAATTACATTTTTTTTTTTTTTTTGGATGATTGCTATTGTATTTTTTTCGCTTGGGGCTTATCTATTCTGCAGAATATGAACTTGAAAATCTGGAAAAGTACACTTCCGTCTATAGGGTAGCTATGCTGCATTTTGGGGTCTCCATGGAACCTTAGCAAAGCCACCCCTATGCGCACACTCCTGACTGGAACTACAGCTGCATGAGATAGGGTTGGATAGTCTGTGTGAAGTGAGATCCCCCTGACCTGAATTTTAGAGAACCACAGAAAATTAAAGATAGGGACAGGCCAAGATTAAGAAAGTAAAAGAGGAAGCATTTGGAAGTAATATTTAAAAAAAAAACCTAGTGCACCCTGGTAAAGTGGGTCTAAAGGGAACTTTGCATTACTTGATGAGGATTTAGTACTACATTAATCACTAAGAGCTACACCAATAGCACATAGTAGCCGTTAAAAAGGTGATGTTCTAAAATTAACTTGCCAAAAAAAAGAACCTGTTTTCACTGGTTCCTACCACTTAAAATGACAGTTCTAGGAGACTTCACATGAAAACTTATATTTAACAGAGCAACATTTGGCAACACAGACAGCGGAAGAGCAGACTTGGTACCAAAGAATAATTATACAGTGCTGTGAAAAAGCACTTGCCCCCTTTCTGATTTTTTTTTTGCATATTTGTCACACTTAAATGACTCAGATCATCAAACAAATTGTATTATTACACAAAGATAACCCGAGTAAATACAAAATGCAGTTTTTAAATGATGATTTAATTTATTAAGGCAAAAAAGCTGTCCAAACGTGCCTGGCTTTATGTGAAAAAGTTATTGCTTCCTAAACCTAATAACTGGTTTTGCCACCCTTGGCGGCAATAACTGCACGTTTGCGATAACTGGCAATGAGTCTTTCACATTGCTGTCGAGCAATTTTGGCCCACTCTTCTTTGCAGAATTGTTTTAATTCAGCCACATTGGAGGGTTTTCCAGCATGAACGGCCTGTGTAAGGTCATGATATAGCATCTCAATTGGAGTTAAGTCCAGACTTTGACAAGCCCACTCCAAAACCTAAATTTTGCATTGTTTGAACCATTTGGAGGTGGACTTGCTGTTGTGTTTCAGATCATTGTCCTGCTGCATAACCCAAGTGCACTTGAGCTTGAGGTCATGAACTGATGGCAGGACATTCTCCTTTAGGATTTTCTGGTAGAGCTCAGAATTCATGGTTCCATCAATTATGGTAAGTCGTCCAGGTCCTGAAGCTGCAAAGCAGCCCCAGACCATTGCGCTACCCCCACCATGTCTGACTGTTAATATGATGTTCTTGTTATAATATGCTGTATCAGTTTTATGCCAGATGTAACAGGACGCACACCTTTCAAAAAGTTACATTTTTGTCTCATCAGTCCACAGAATATTTGCCTAAAAGTTTTGGGGATAATCAAGATGTTTTTTGGCAAATGTGAGATGAGCCTTTGTGTTCTTTTTGGTTAGCAGTGGCTTTGGCCTTGGAACTCTCCCATGGATGCCATTTTGCCCAGTCTCTTTCTTATTGTTGAATCATGATCTTACCTGAGGCAAGTGAGGCCTGCAGTTCTTTAGATGTTGTTCTGGGTTCTTTTATGACCTCCTGGATGAGTCAATGTCATGCTCTTGGAGTATTTTTTGTAGGCCAGGCACTCCTGGGAAGGTAGTTATCTCCATTTGTGGATAATGGCTCTCCCCGTGGTTCACTGGCGTTTCAAAGCCTTAGAGATGGCTTTGAAACCCTTCCTAGACCGATACATATATATTACTTTGTTTCTAATCTGTTCTTGAATGTTTTTTAGATTGTGATATGATATGTGGCTTTTTGTGACCTATTAGCATGCTTCACTTTGTCAGACAGCTTCTATTTATGTGATTTCTTGATTCAACAGGTCTGGCAGTAATCAGGCCTGGGTGTGGCAAGTGACATTTAACTCAGCTTTCCATAAAATTGTGGTTAATCACAGTTCATTCATGATTCAGCATGGGAGGGGGCAATTACTTTTTCACATAGGGCCAGGCAGGTTTAAACAGCTTTTTTCCCTTAATAAATGACATAATAATTTAAAAACTGCATCTTGGATTTACTCGGGTTATCTTTGTGTAATATTAAAATTTGTTTGATGATCTGAATCATTTAAGTATGAGAAATATGCAAAAATCAGGAAGGGGGCAAATACTTTTTTACAGCACTGTATATATGTAACCAGGTGTCGGCTATATTATAATGAATATCAAGAAACACTGATAAGTGGGACTATGGGTTAAGCCTTTTCTCTTTAGTGCCCAGTGCTCAGTTAACTACATCACTTCCTGTTAGCAGAACAAATCTCCTGAGAGACAGCAGAGGATCTTGGGATCTGTAGTCCTGCTGCCGATAGATACTGTTTTCTGGAGTGCTGGCTGAACTTCACATACCAGAGGGCTGGTGGAGAAAGGAGGATTCTGCAAAGGCAGATACATTAAACTGTGAGCGGCAGGCTCACAGTCTCTCTGTGCAGGACTCCTATGAGGGCGGTTGGAGACCTCTGTCATTGCACAGACACAGCGGACCCTTTGCAGCCTAGCTGGTTGCCGTGAAAATTCAAGCCAGTAGATCTGGGGTGGCCAGCACACCTTGAAAATTTGGGGGGTGAAATTTGTGTCAGGCTGACTCATGGTGAAAAATGGTCAGCTCCACCTAGGCACTGTTTCCATCTCTTTCTGAAGTATGCTGCCTACCTCTCCTGACTCTTCAAGGAGTACCAAGTTATGTGGAAAGCCTCATAGAGGCCAGGAAGTCTCAATGAACCTTTCTGTTTTATGTAGTTTTATAGACCTCACTCTACTGCAGCAGCCCGGAGAGGGCATCTCAAATCAGACAGGAGGTAAGGCAGCTACTCTGTTGGCTTAGGCCTTCATCAACCAGCTGCTGGCAAGTGTGTTCTTTCAAATAATTTCTCAAAATACCAACCATTTGTTATCAAGTCCATACACACTATCAGCATTCCTTCAAGCCCTGATGAAGGCTTAGCACCTTAAATACAGTAAGTTGAACTTATTTACAGGTGCCATCTGATTTCACATTGGAAAACACTTGTATCTGGACTACATCACAATATGACCCCTAAATTCTCTCTCTCTATTTTTTATTGGGCTTATAGGCTGCATTTAGGGTGAAGAAAACAATTGGATAAATAGCTATCCCTGATCTGAAAGGTTGCATTATCATAACCATTAAAGAGAGCCCATTCGAAAACTAATCTTGTTTAAACGCAGCTGTTTAGTTGTTCAGTTGAACACATTTTGATTTTTTTTTTCTAAAACTCACGACTGTCCAATTGCATATACCCAGTGGATTAATACAGGCCAATGTACAACATGGTCTAACTTTTATCAGGGTTCATCTTGAATTGTTTAACGTAAACAATGTTAGTGACCGCAGAGTAACCCACAGGAATTGAACACGCGTTCATAGCAAACGCTAAACACTAGATTAATACAGCATAACACTTGTTACGACACAGCACTTAAGTTATCAGCACTTACTAGAACAGCAACTGTCAGCACTGTCTATTATTGGGTCGTAACAGCCCAGGTGGGAATGCAACTGGCAGCTTCATCATACCGCTAAATCATGGGAGCTGCAGCTGCTGGACAGCTCCCTATGCACTTCCCTATTTCAGGCTTCTCTGGGAATTATGTCAATATCCTGGAAGGGTCTTTGTCCTATCAGATGTGTTTCCATAAAGGCGCAAAAGAAAAGTCTCCACATTATGTGGCTATTTCAAAGAAAACAAAAAAAGGCCATCCTACAATAGATGGCACTTGGTGTGCCATTGTGTACCTCAGGGATCTTCAAACTACGGCCCTCCAGCTGTTGTTGAACTACACGTCCCATGAGGCATTGTAAAACTCTGACATTCACAGACATGACTAGGCATGATGGGAATTGTAGTTCCTGAACAACTGGAGGGCCATAGTTGGAAGACCCCTGGTGTACCTGAATGGCCAAACCTATGCAGGTGGACATGAGTTCACACATTGGGATTCCAAAGGAACACTCCAGTAGAACCAACATTTTGCATTAAACTAACAAATGGGATGCAACATGCCCATTAGTTGACTCCAATCTTTATATTGGAATGCATCTCCTGAACATGGCTACTCTCATAAGTTCATCACTATAGTTGAAAATATTACAGTATGTGTGAGCAAACCTAAATCCCACGTGGCAAATATACAGGCAAGGTGTTCCATGGTTCAAGCACTGTCATCTCTGCAGGCTTATTCCCATAAATTGGAGCATTGAAAGGTTGTGTGGCACAAAAACATGCATTTGCAGCAGTGCCAACTGGAAACAATGTGAAATTGGCAGTAAATCTGAATGCAACAGATTGTAGCAAAAGATATCATTGATTTCGTTTGGATTTCTTACTTTAGCGAGACCCTGTTACCACCTTTTACCCTCACAACTAAACACAGGATGGCAATCTGTATTATATACAGTACATCCGGAAAGTATTCACAGCGTTTCACTTTTTCCACATTTTGTTATGTTACAGCCTTATTCCAAAATGGATTAAATTCAGTATTTTCCTCAAACAATAACCCATAATGACAACTGTAGCCTCCCTGGCGGTTTTCCCGAGTGTGGCTCGGGGTTAAAATTCAGCACCATTAGCGGTAACCCCGAGCCACACTCGGGATTACATTGCAGGATCCTGGAGCAGTATACTTACCTTGTCCCCGGGATCCTGCGATGTCCCCCGCAGTGTCCGTGGGCTCCGTCCTCCTCCGAAGCCTCTCTGTGCCAGGCTCCGTTCCCTGCGAGCGTCGCGACGCACAGGGGCGGAGCCTGGTGGCAAATTCAAAAAAATGTAAAAATCATTACACATACAGTACTGTAATCTTACAGATTACAGTACTGTATGAAATTATTTCACATCCCTTTTGTCCCCAGTGCTTTGGCCCATGCCCTGCATGCAGTTTTTTTATTACATATATTGTTCTTTCTGCCTGGAAACTGGAGATTGTCCATAGCAACCAAAAATGTGTCCCTTTACGTTAAAAGTGGCTTTAGACCAGCTAGAAAACAGCAATAGTAAATTAGAACACTTGCAGAATTGAGCGATAGTGAATCGTGGGGAAATTTATTTTATTTTTTTATTTTTTTATTTTTTTAAATTATTTATTTTTATTTATTATATTAAAATTTATGTTTTTATGTTTCAAACTTTATCATACCCGGAATATCTACTAGACTCTTGTTTGGACAGATTTAAGTGTGTATTGTTAAGAATTACAGACCTACAATATAAAACGCCAAATTTCCATGCAAAATAATTGTACCGCTTTTAGCACCTAAAATCTGAAATAATCATACCGCCAGGGAGGTTAAGAAGTTTGTTTGAAATCTTTGCAAATTTATTCAAGTGGTTGTTAACGCACGTCTATGAAATCTACTTATCCCCTCTGTACCTTAATAACATGTGTCCCTGTGCCTGTGTTCTATAAAAAATCAGCCGATCTGTACTGATATAAGCTCCGCTCTGGGCGCACAGCTGATTCCTCTCCTTCTTCTCTCTCCGGCTCACAGCTGCAGGGGCAGAGCCATCCCACTGACGTCAAGGGGGAGGAGGGGGAGAGAAGAGACAATCAGCTGAGCACCTGGAGCCGCGCTCATACAAGGTACAGATCAGTGGATGTTTTACATTAAACAGGCACAAGGACACATGTTATTAAGCACGGAGGGGATAGGGGAGGAGGACAGAGGACACAGACACAGGGATAGCTGCAGAGAGCAGGGCTGCAGCTGACAGAATCACGCAAACAGACCATGATGTCAGGGCTCAGCAGACATGATTATCGTGGTCTGTTTGCAGAGGGGAGGGTATAGTCAGGCAGGATCAGCCAGGTTTTTAAGGGTATACAGGGGGCCAAATGACACAGCACAAGCACTGTGCTGTATAACATGCTTTAAAGGAACAGTATCTTTTTTTTTCTTGTTGGTTTGTGCTCTGACATGCACTGTTAACTGTAGGACCTTATATAGATAGGTGTGTGCCCTTCCAAATCATGTCCAATCAACTGAATTTACCACAGGTGGACGCCAATCAAGTTGTGGAAACATCTCAAGGATGATCAGTGGAAACAGGATGCACCTGAGCTAAATTTTGAGTGTCATGACAAAGGCTGTGAATACTTACTGTATGTACATGTGATTTTTTTCGTTTTTTATTTTTAATAAGTTTGCAAAGATTTCAAATGAACTTCTTTCACATTGTTGTTATGGGGTATTGTCTGTAGAATTTTGCGAAAAATAATTAATTGAATCCATTTTGGAATAAGGCTGTAACATAACAAGATATGGAAAAAGTGAAGCGCTGTGGATACTTTCCGGATGCACTGTATACTTAGGCCCCTTGCATGCAGGGATCATAGTTTACTGATGTTTACTCAAGAACTTGTGATGCTTGTGTGCAAGGGGTCAAAAACTGTGTGTATAGACGAGTAAAAGGTAAAGGTAAAGGTAAAGTAAAAGTAAAATAGGCGAGTAAAATTCTTCTTTAATGCCAGTATTGTAATATACTCATGTAAATATGCTTATGTATGCGAGTAGATTACTGCACTGAAATGAAAATGTTTCTATTTTTGTTGTACTGCTCTGTACTCAATGCTGTATTATTGATCTTTATTCAGCTGTGTGTAATGTCCCATAGACAACAATGCATCTCATTTCAGATCAGTAAAAATACAGAATGTTTTACTCCTGTGAGCATGAGGCCTTTATAGAAGTGTTGCCTGCTTTCCTACAGTTCAGTCAGAAAATTGACACTTCTGTGAATGTCAGATTGTCCCATTTCCATGCAGCCCACAGTGTTTACTCACTCCTCACCCCTACATCACCAAAATGTTTCTGTTGAAAGTACAAAAAACACATATGATCCGCACTATAACCTGCTCCATAGTAAACCTGATTTCATTATTTATTATGCAGAATATTTTAAGCCGTGTACACATGACTGGACTTTTCTACTGGACTGGTCCGACGGAACGAATCTGTCGGACAATCCGGCCGTGTGTGGGCTTCATCGGACCTTCAGCAGACTTTTTCTGTAGAAAATCAGACGGACTTTAGATTTAGAACATGTTTAAAATCTTTCTGACGGACTCGAGTCCAGTTGAAAAATCCGTTCGTGTGTATGCTAGTCCGACGGACAAAAAAGGACACAAAGGCAGCTATTGGCTACTGGCTATGAACTTCCTTATTCTAGTCCCTTCGTACGTCATCACGTTCAAACCAACGGACTTTCAAACGGACTTTAATTCGTTCGAAAGTCAGTCGTAACTCCGTCGAAAGTCCGTCGGAAAGACCATCGGACCTTTGATGCTGAAAAGTCCGCTCGTGTGTACGCAGCATTAGTGCACCTCTTATAAGGTTGTTAAACTTTGAGCAGAAAAAACTTGGATTACATAGAGCCTGAGGGAGGAGCCGGAGGCATTGTGGACGACCCAAACATTTGACACTGACGCTTCTAGAAGTGTTAATTTTTTTGGCTGAGTTGTTGGGCCTGATATATTTGCTTAGGGTTCTCATATTGCTGCAGGAGGCAGTAAGTAATACAGATTGCCACCCTATGTTAAGTTAAATGGCAGAGGCTGATGACAGTGACTATGGATGCTTAAGCATAGTTCTAGTACTTCTTATGTCACGTACACACGGGCGGACTTTTCGACTGAACTGGTCCAATGGACTTTCCGACGGACTTTTGAAGGACTTTTGACGGACTTCCGACGGACTTTTGAACAAACGGACTTGCCTACACACGATCACACCAAAGTTCGACGGATTTGTACGTGATGACGTACGACCGTACTAAAATAAGGAAGTTGATAGCCAGTAGCCAATAGCTGCCCTAGCATGGGTTTTCATCCGTCGATCTAGCATACAAACGAGCGGATTTTTTGACCGGACTCAAGTCCCTCGGAAAGATTTGATGCATGTTTCAAATATAAAGTCCTTCAGATTTTCGACTGGAAAAGTCCGCTGAAGGCCCGATGAAGCCCACACACGATCGGATTGTCCGCCGGACTCGGTCCGGCGGACCAGTCCAATAGAAAAGTCCGCTCGTGTGTACGCTGCATTAGAGAGCATTAACAAAGTACTGATTTAGATTATAGATTGGTTTTGTTGACCTTTTAACTGCAGAGAGAAAGCAGCTTGTGTTTGCAAAAACCTGTTTTGCTAAAGATTCAGTTGGGCTGGATGTGTCCCCTTATCCCACATTTCCCATGGACTACACTTTGGAAACCTGGCTTGCTCCTTGGCTGTTCCCATGGCCTGGATGGGTTTTTCCTGTCCCGGGTCAGACACTGCAACTGACACCCCCATTCCCCTTTTAATAGCTGGGCCAACTTTTTAAGCTAACATCTAAGTATCAGACCTTTTGCCTCTTTAAGATTTTCTTTTCGCTTCCCCTTCACAGGGAACCATTTACTATTTACTATTATTTATTTTTCATTTGCTTACCTGCATTTATATAGCCTCTTTTTGAAATTTGTTGTTTACAAGTTAAAAACAGTTTTTTTTTGCTAGAAAATTACTTAGAACTCCCAAACATTATACATTATTTTCCAACATCCTATAGAATAAAATGGCGGTCGTTGTAATACTTTCTGTCACACCATATTTGTGCAGCGGTCTTAGAAGAGCACTTTTTTTGGAAAAAATACACTTTTTTGAATTAGAAAATAAGACAACAGTAAAGTTAGCCCAATTTTTTTCATATTGTGAAAAATAATGTTACGCCGAGTAAATTGAGACCCAACATGTCACGCTTTAAAATTGCGCCCGCTCGTGGAATGGCGACAAACTTTTACCCTTAAAAATCTCCATAGGCGTCGTTTAAAAAAATTCTACAGGTTGCATGTTTTGAGTTACAGAGGAGGTTTAGTGCTAGAATTATTGCACTCGCTCTACCTATCACGGCGATACCTCACATGTGTGGTTTGAACACAGTTTTCATATGCAGGCGTTACTCACGTATGTGTTTGCTTCTGCGCGCGAATTCGGACGGGGCACGTTTAAAAAATGTTTTTTTTAACTTATTTTACCATTTATTTTTTTATTTTTACACTGTTTTTTAAAAAAAAAATTGTGTCACTTTTATTCTTATTACAAGGAATGTAAACATAAACGTAAACATAATAGAAAGAGAGCATGACAGGACCTCTTAAATATGAGATCTGGGGTCAAAAAGATCTCATATTTACACTAGAATGCAATAAAAAAAAAAATTGTTATTAAAAAAAAATGGCCTTTTAAGAGCTATGGGCGGAAGTGACGTTTTGACGTCGCTTCCGCCCTGCAATAGTATGGAGACGGTTGGGGGCCATCTTCCCCTCACTCGTCTCCATACCCAGCAAGGGAGAAGATCCGATCGCCCTCTCCCACCGCCGATAAAAGTGATCTCATGGCGAATCTGCCACAGAGACCACCATTATCGGAAAGCAGACCACCGGCCGAAGAAGGGGATACCGGGGTTATGGCAGCTAGCTGCTGCCATAACAACTATATTCCTCTTCAAAGTTAGGACATATATCGGCGTGCGGCAGTCTGGTGCCCTCAGGGAAGAGGTTCTTGTCCTCACAAACATGGGGACAAGGTGCTTAGGGGGGAGCCCCCTACCCCAAAGCACTCCCCCATGTTGAGGGCATGTGGCCTGGTATAGTTAAGGAAGGGGGGCGCTCACCAGATCCAGATCCGAAGGTCCTGGAATGGATTGGGGGGGGGGGGCCCATGCAGTTTGTATTCTCGTTTTTGGAATCATGTTACACACTTTACTTTTTCGATTGGACATAGCCAAGCCGCAGTACATTGAAATAGTCAGAAGCGCATTAAAATTGCAATGGAAATTGCAATGAAGCCCCACTGAAGTCGTGCTTAAATCGAACCAAATTGCACCACATTGAAGTCACACCCAGTGTGGATGGGGGCTTACCCAGTATTCACACATTTTTCCAATTGATACAAATTTGAAAAAGTGTAAATCTTAGGTGGAAATTTTTTTAAATCGTGTAAAAACATTCATAAACAGACTACTAAGAGTTAAAAAAAAAAAAACTGATACAAACCTGTATTTACTCACAAGAACCTTATTAAACAGCGTGGGATGTTATTTGTATAATGACTAATAACCGACCTGTTGCTGGATATTTTTCAGATGGCCTTTCGGGAAAAAGTACAGATAAACCTTGTGAATCAAGGTGAACCAATAAAAAATTTATCTTGACCTTCCAAGCCGTTTCTTTTCTGTCACAGACAAATTGGTCAAAATGTGCACAAACAAATGACAACATCCATGGAGTAGTGCCATATACTATTACCCTTCCAAATTGGCTGCAGAAAGCCTTGTTTCACGGAAATTACATTAATAACACTGGAGAATGACATCAAATGACTTTTTTTTAATACATTTTTAAGGTTCAGGTAATAAAGCAATGAAACATCAATATACATTATGAGGCTGATTATACAGTAGACAGCTCAATAAAAAAAAAGACTTGATGTGACAGGTTTGAAGGAAGGAATGATAACATATACTCCCTAGTATCATAAATGCTCAAGTACAAATAGCATGTGAAAATGACTGAAACTGATTGTTCCCTTTTCTGTATAGAGACTGTAATTATCATTGCATCACACTATAACATTGGATGAAATTGGCCAAAAAGGTTAGATCTGAGCCTATCACTAGCACAGTACCCCCACAAAGTCTGCTTTTCCATTGTGGCTCACTTAACATTTTTAAAACCTATTTGCCCCAGAAAGGGCATTTGAAGTGCAGCAGGAGATTTGCCTATAATGTTCTTGGGCTCATAAGTTTAGTGGCAGCCTTTTCTCCAACCAACAGTTTAATTCTGCCTTATGATTGGTCCATACAGAAAGCCAATCAGGATCCAGCACTGGAAGTCACACAATCCCCCAGGGACATTTTATGAAATCATAAGTTGGGGAAAGAAAGAAAGAAAGAAAGAAAGAAAGAAAGAAAGAAAGAAAGAAAGAAAGAAAGAAAGAAAGAAAGAAAGAAAGAAAGAAAGAAAGAAAGAAAGAAAGAAAGAAAGAAAGAAAGAAAGAAAGAAAGAAAGAAAGAAATTTGGGTGTGGTTTCTATTGCACTGAATATTGGCCACGACTTAACCACTTCCTGACTGCCTCACGCAGATATATAATGCGGCAGAAGGGCACGTACAGGCAGATTTACGTACCTGTACGCTGCCCTTTAAGAGGCGGCTCGCGGGCGCGCCCGCCGGAAGCTCCGTGACCGCGATCGCGGGTGCCATGGACCCGATGTCCGCGGGGATACGCGCGATCGTCTCATGGTGAGGAAGAACGGGGAGGTGCTAATGTAAACAAGCATCTCCCCGTTCCGCCTAATGACACTGTCACTGATCTCTGCTCCCTGTGATCGGGAGCGGCGATCAGTGTAGTGTCACACACAGCCCCTCCCCCCCACAGTTAGAAACACTCCCTAGGACACACTTAACCCCTACAGCGCCACCTAGTGGTTAATCCCTTCACTGCCAGTGACATTTTTACAGTAATCAACGCAATTTTTTAGCATTGATCGCTGTATTAATGCCAATGGTCCCAAAAATTGTCCGATATGTCCGCCATAATGTCGCAGTCATGATAAAAAAAACGCTGATCGCCGCCATTACTGGGAAAAAAAGGACGTCAATTTTGTTTGGGAGCCACGTCGCACAACCGCGCAATTGTCAGTTAAAGCGACGCAGTGCCGAATTGCAAAAAGTGTTCTGGTCAGGAAGGGGGTAAATTCTTCTGGGGCTGAAGTGGTTAAAGCAATATTAAAGCCTTTTTTTTTTTTCTTAAATAACAAACATGTTATACTTACCTGCACTAGGCAGTGGTTTTGCACAGAGCAGCCTCGATCCTCCTCTTTTTTGGGTCCCAAGCCAGTGTTCCTGGCTCCTCCCTCCTGCTGGGTGCCTCCACAGCAAGCAGCTTGCTCCGGGGGCACCCAAGCAGACACGCTCTCAAGCCTCACACACAGAGCCGCAGCTCAGCTCACCCCCTCCGTCTTCTGATTGGATCACTGGCTGTGATTTACAGCAGCGGAAGCCAATGGCTCCCACTGCTGCCAAAAGCCAATCAGGAGTCCCCGGAGGGGCTGCCCAATCTAAAATGCCCAGGCCTATTTTTTGTCCCAGTCTGGGCCTGTTTTTGACCGAAAGTTTAAAGAAAGCAGAACATTTCTAAATCCTCCAGCAGTAAAACATTCCTCCCCTTTCCATCGCTGCTGCCACCCCCTATCCATGTGTCCAGCCCCTTTCAGGACGCCGGGCGCATGAATTACAGTGGCAGGGGTGTTTTTTTTAAGCACCTGATTAAAGTCAGAGGTGCTAATATGCTTAAAAATAGGGTGGGCTTGTGGCACAGACAGTGGCGTCTCCAGCTTTCATATTTAGGGGGGGCACTTGGGGGGACAGGGACAAAAGTAGGGGGGCAACTATAAAATGCATATATATAGATATATAGATATATATAGATATATATATATATATATATAAATATATACTGGGGCCCTTTACTACCACCCCACAATGGCCCTTTCACATGCTTTGCAGTGAGCTCCCTTCCTACTGTATTGGGGTCCCCCAGGGTGGCAGAAAACAAGATATATATATGTCCCCAGCATACCGAGAAAATATAAGGATCCAAAGCAGTGGGAGAACTATCAGGGTTGCAAAGGTTGTCTTGCCACCGGGCCCTGGTGTTCTGCCACTGTGGGGTTCCCCAGCCTCCTCTTGCTGTCCTGCCCCTGCTATTGACAGCGCTGGTCTGGCATCTCTTGGAATTTACAGGCTGGTTCTTCTGTCCTAAGGACGGGAGAAATAAGTGTTTTTTCAGTAACTGAGAGTCTTGGTGGAGTCCTTCCTGCAACTCGCTCTTCTCCCTGCCAATGAGGATGCAGGGGAAGAAGCAGATCGGGCGGCCGTGGTTGTGTGAGCGCTCGCATTATGCAGTGTCAGCAAACAGAGGGAGAGGGGAGGAATCACCCGCAGGAGCTGACTGGGGACTCTCTCCCTCTTAGACATTGATTTTTTGTAAAAAAAAAAATATATATATATTTTTTTTTTTACTGGGGGGGGCACATGGGGCACAGCATAATGTTGGGGGGGGGTCAGGGCCCCCTCTGCCCCCCCCCCTAGGGACGCCATTGGGAGCAGAGCATTGCGCTCAGAGCCCACCCAGGTGTGTTAGAAAAGCAAATGAATATTCGCTGAATGAATCGCCTCTTTGCCAATCAGGAAGCTCGGGTCTGATAACCGCTTCCCAATTGGCTGAAAGGACAGATGATCTTTTTGGTCACCTAGAAGGAGGAAGGAGATGCACGGCGGAAGTTGCTGTGATCCACAGGAGGAGGAAGAAAGAAAGCTGTCGCTCGCCGGACACGCTGCCCGCCTGCTTCCTAGATGGGGTAAGTGCGGGGCTTTGATGTCCCTACCATCCTCCTGGGGAGGGGGTTGCCATCGACCGAGCGGCCTGTACAAGCATTTACAGGCTCAAAAAAAAACCCCACCATGTGCGTTTTTGACAGGAGCTTTTGGGCAGAAAAAACGCTTTGTGCACCTAAACGTGGCATTTAGGTGTGTCAAGCATTTTTAAGTGTACATTTTTTTCTAGTGTTTTGAGGAAAAACACTTATAAACGCAAATGTGTTCAAAACGCGCCTAAACGTGTTCACAATATGCTCCATATGAGCATATTTTATGCTGCTTTTTTCTGCCAGTAGTTCTGGCATTTTTCCTGCTGCCTAGTGTGCATGGACCCTAAGAAGCACTGGGAGAAAATAGTGCACGTGACTAGTCACTAGTGTTAGTGTCACCTGGTGCAGTAAAACATGGTTCTACTGGCTCAAGGTTTTTTATCTTCATGTATTCTATGCATGAAGGTAAAAAACCTATTCTGTGCAGCAGCTCCCCCTAATACTTACCTGAGCCCCATCGTGATCCAGCGATGTGCATGAGAGCCTCGCCTCTCCGGGGACTCTTCCTCCTCATTGGCTGAGACATTGAGCCAATGAGACCATCATAGCCAGTGAGCCAATGAAGGGAGAAAGCGGGTGGGGCCGAGCCGCAACTCTGTGTGTGAATGGACACGAGCCTGCTTGGGTGCACACTATAGCAAGCTGCTTGCTTGGGGGGCATTCACAGGAGCCAGGAGTGCTGGCAGGGTAACCAAAAGGAGGAGGATTGGGGCTGCTCTGTGTAAAACCGCTGCAATGAACTGGTAAGTATAACATGTCTGTCATTTTTAAAAAGAAAAAAATTGCCTTCAATATCACTCTAAAAAGAGGTAGTAAACTCCTCTTTGCAACTTTTCTCTACAGGTAAGTTTATAACAAAGCTTACCTGTAAGTAAAATGAACATCTCCTAAATAGTTGCATAGTTAGTCAGGATGAAAAAAGACACAAGTCCATCTAGTTCAACCAATAAGAGAAAAAGAAAAAAAAAAAAATCATACAATCCCAAATATACAATCCTATACCCACAGTTGATCCAGAGGAAGGTGAAACCCTAGCCTTTAAAGCATGCTCCAATTTGCTACAGCAGGGGAAAAAATTCCTCCCTGATCCCTCAAGAGGCGATCGGATATTCCTTGGATCAACTTTAGCTATAAGTGTTAGTATTCAGTTATATTATGTACATTTAGGAAAGAATCCAATCTACTGAGCAGGCAGGACCAGCTCTTGATGGCGTCAGTTCCACATTGTCACAGCTCTTGCTGTGAAGAATCCTTTACATAGGTGGAGATTAAATCTCTTCTCCTTCAGACGAAAAGAGTGCCCCCTCGTCCTCTGTAATGACCTTAACCACCTCGCGCCTGTGCTATAGCCAAATGACGGCTACAGCACAGGCCTTAATTGCCAGGAGGTCGTCAATAGACGTCCTCCCCTTTTCACGCTCCCGAAGCACCCTCGCGGGCGTGCATCGGTGAAAGTTTGTGATGGCCATGTCCCTTGGACACAGCTAATCACAGATAGTGGTAAATGGCCAATTACAGTGGCCATTTACCACATAAGCGGTGTGTGTTCAATGAGAGATGATCTCAAATGTAAACGCCGTGGATAGAGGGGGCGGCGCCTGGGTGCCTCTAATGGATGGGCCACCACTGCCCAGTGCCCTCCCTGAAATGACCCAAATTATGACAAGCTTTATAAAATTCAGCCACTTCTAAATTATTTTTCTGAAAAATCCCCCCGTGGATGAGTCAATTGTCAAATTTAGTGGCAGGCTGGGAATCAAGCAATTTATCCCCAGCAAAAGGGCCCGCTATGGGGTGAAAGTATATAAATTATGTGACCGAGCCACAGGGTATACATATGCCTTTATAGTGTATGAAGCGAAGGACACCCAGCTGCATCCCCCTAATTGCCCAGACTACTTAGGATCAAGCGGGAAAGTTGTTTGGGACCTCATATACCCACTACTGGAGAAAGGCTATCACTGGTATTTAGATAACTTCTACACGAGTCTGCCCCTGTTCCACAACCTTTACCGGAGGAAGATGCCAGCAAGTGGCACTGTAAGAACAGGAAGGGCTTTCCGCAAAGGCTCGTCAATATGAAGTTAAGAAGAGGGGAGACTGCGAGTCTGCGAAACGAGGAAACTCTGGCAGTGAAGTGGAGGAACAGAAGGGATGTCTACATGCTGTCTTTGATCCACAATAACAGCTACGTGGAAACCCCCAAAAGGAATGGCCCCGTTCAAAAGCCAACATGTGTCAACAAATATAATTTGTTCATGGGGGGAATAGACTAAATGCTTAAATCCTACCTTGCCACAAAAAGAACATACTATTGGTATAAAAAAATATCAATTTATTTTTTTCATTTGGCCATATACAACTCCTATATAATCTACCACAACTCCGCCGAAAGCCCCCAACCTTTCCTTGGCTACCAGGAGGAAATTATCACTGCCCTTATATTCCTGAATGGCCCACCAGAAAACATTCGATCTGTTGTTATTATTAGACTCTTCGAACGCCATTTTCCCAATAAAATCCCCCCAGTCCAACAGGCCAAAGATGTCAGAAAAAATGTAAGGTGTGTACCAGTGGAGGAGTTATAAGAGACACCTCTTGTTATTGTCCCCAGTGTCCTTCCCAACCAGGCCTCTGCATAGGTGACTGTTTCTGCCATTACCATACTTCACTACATTATTAGTGAAGTATGGTAAACGTAATCCTCAGTTCCTGCCATTTACCTTCACACCCCTTATGCCATTGCATGCTCCTGAACTGACCCTGGCCTGTTATTCGACCACGCCTTTGCCTACCACTTCTGGACATACCTCTGCCTGATCTGGAACTGACACTGGACTGTTATTCGACCACATTTCTGCCTATTGCTTATGTACATACCTCTGCCTGATCTGGAACTGACCCTAGACTGTTTGACCATGTTTTTTGCCTGCCTCTTAGACTGATCTTGTACCCTGCTACTGGAGTAGTGGGATTCATAACACAGGGGTCTCACATATGTGAGGGGCTCCAGAATTGTTTTTCTTTTGCTTTTTCATTCCCAGATTAGAGTCTGGAGACCGGAGGCTTCAAAGAAATTTTTGGTGGGAGAAGCTTCTACCTCGTCCCCATTCTGTCCTGAATGAGGCCCTACTTCTGCCTGCTGCCTGTAGGACTTACTGCCATCATGCTTCTGCCTGTCGCATGAACTGACCACACCTCTGCCTGCTACCTGTTCTATGGACCATGTTCCTGTCTACTACCAGGACCAATATTTTGGCACTGCTGACAATATCTCTGCCTGCACTGACCCTGGACTGTATATGGACAGTATCCCTGCCTGCTGCCTCTACTGACTGTGGACAGTATTCCTGCCTGTCGCCTGGACAATTGAGTTAGCTGTTGCTGATCAAGTCCCTGCCCTCTGCCTGGACCAATGCTATCCTCCTGTGGACAACCGCGCTACTAAAACCACAGGTAATCTTTTGTTTGCCCTTTGCTCAGCAGAATGTATTTTGGGGTGTAATTCTTGGTATGTGCATGCTTTGTGTCCCTGACAGTGTTCCTTGCATGTTGGACCTCTATATGTGGCCAGGCTGTGTAAAAGTCTCACACATGTGGTATCGCCATACTCAGGAGTAGCAGAATGTATTTTGGGGTGTCATTTTTGCAATGTACATGCTATGTGTTTTTTTTCTACATTTTCCAAAAACTTCTGGAAAAAAATGACATGTTCAAAAGACTCACTATGCCTCATAGGTTATACGTTGGGGTGTTAGCTTTCCAAAATGGGAACATTTTGTGTGCGTTTCCATTTGTCATGGTACTCCAGGGCCTTCAAAAGTGTAATAGGAGGTTGAGAAATTAGATGTGTAATGTATGCTCCTAGACTACTTCAATGTTTGGCCTCTGTATGTGGCCAGGCTGTGTAAAAGTCTCACACATGTGGTATCCCCATACTCAGGAGCAGTAGCAGAATGTGTTTTGGGGTGTAATTTCAAGTATGCATATGCCATGTGTGAGAAATAACCTATTACAATGACAATTTTTTTTGAAAAAATAAATAAACCATTTTGAAAAGAATTGTGGTGAAAAATGACAACTTTAAAAAAACTCCCCATGCCGCTTACTAAATAACGTGGAATGTCTACTTTCCAAAAAGGGGTCATTTGGGGGGCATTTTTACTTTCCTAGCTTGTTAGGGTCTCAAGAACTGAGACCGTCAGTACATCAGGTGTGATCAATTTTTAATGATTAGCACCATAGCTTGTAGACTCTCTAACGTTCATAAAGACCAAATAGTATCCACTAATTTGGGTTATTTTTACCAAAGATTTGTAGAAGTATAAATTGTGACCAAAATGTATGAAGAAAAATTACTAATTTGCAAAATTTTATAACAGAAACAAAGAAAAATTTGTTTTTTTTTGTCGGTCTTTTTTCATTTATAGCACAAAAAATAAAAAACACAGTAGTGATTAAATACCACCAAAGGAAAGCTCTATTTGTATGAAAAAAAGGACAAAGAATTAATTTGGGTACAGTGTTGCATTACTGAGTAATTGTCATACAAAGTGTGAGAGCACTGAAAGCTGAAAATTGATCTGGGCAAGAGGGGGGTTTAAGTGCCCAGTAGGCAAGTGGTTAAAGTGAATAACTCAACACCAAATTCTCTATATGGACCACTTATGTATTTATACATGTTGATCATATTCCCCCTTAACCTCCTCTTCTCAAGAGAAAATACATTCAGTTCTTCTAATTTATCCTCAAAGCTGAGCTCTTCCGTGCCTCTTAAATGTGCACCTTTTAGGAGATATTCACATGTTTTGCAGCCATTGACATCACCGGCGCATGTACAATGTGCCCTGAAGGGACTGCACACGGAGGATGCTGTCCCTTCAGAGCTCCGTGCTGCTATCATGGCTCCCACATGCATGCGTGAGTGATGTCATCACGGCTTGGCCATTCAAATGGCTGGAGCCCGTAAACACGGAAGGGAGACCGTGTGAAGATGGAAGCCCTGTCAGTGGTTACAGCGTGTTGCTGGAGGGCTTCATTTTAAAGAGGTTGTAAACCTCTGGAAAAAAAAAACCTGCAAGACAAAGGCATAATGAGCTAGTATGCATCGCATTCTAGCTCATTATGAAATACTTACCTCAGAACGAAGTCCTGCAGCGCTGCCAGCGCACTGCAGACACGGCCGACATCTTTCCCAGAGCTACTTCCAGATTCACAGGCTCTGGCTCTATGATGGGCAGGAGCTGCAATGACGATTCCCCCCCCCAGGTTATGGCATGCGCCCTGAAGAGAAGGCACGAGCGGGCCGTTTCTTCAGTGTGCATGGGCCGATGATGTCAGCAGCATATATTGTAAATATCTCCTAAACAGTGCAAGTCTAGGAGATATTTACAGTACCTACAGGTAAGACCTATTGTAGGCTGAGCTGTAGGTACAATTAAAGAGGAAGACTACTTCCTCTTTAAAGTGTTTCATAATGTGCTAGTATGTGATGCAAACTAGCACATTATGTAATTACCTTGCACAGGAACCTGTTTTTGTTTTTTATTATTATTCCTGGATTTACTATCACTTTAAAACATACGCTGTCTCCACTGAGCAAATTTATCTGCAAAATGATTATCTTTGATTGGAGTGTGTATGTGTACAGTAAACATGTCACATAAACAACCTACCCCTTGTGCTAGGCAACTTCTGGTGTCCATATTGTACATACCTACATACCTTTACTGCCACTCCTTGCCATTGCAATCCCTGTTGCTATATTGGTAAAACTCTGATGCTTTTGGGAAGAGGTAGCACATAACTAACCTACCTCCCCACAATGCAACTATTGGGGCTAAGATGCATTTGAGTTTGCAATTATTTTTGGTAGTTTCTGGTGACTATGCGGCATGGGATCAGTGGCGAGCAGTGAGTGAGAGGAGGTGCCTATTGCAGCATGGATTTAGGATTTTATTCTAATGACAGGTTTACTTTAGTATCTTATTCTGCTTGGGCTAGTTATGACAGTTTTGCAATCTATTTACCTAGTTCTCCTTAGAGAATACCCCAAACAACATTAAATCAAGGGTTTGATGTTTTTGGAGATGCTCCAGGGCATCAGCTGATATCCATCCAGCAGCACCCCCTTTATGGACGCTGCATAAAATAGTTTGCACCTA
Organism: Lithobates clamitans; assembly: GCA_037952925.1. Taxonomy (NCBI): domain Eukaryota; kingdom Metazoa; phylum Chordata; class Amphibia; order Anura; family Ranidae; genus Lithobates; species Lithobates clamitans. Next base: position 5,735,693 of record JBBGZY010000292.1, on the reverse strand, counting down.
AATGCAGTTTGTGAACGGCTGGAACATAAATGGATCTTGTGCCAGGAATAACAACTGTACAAGATCAATCCAGAGCCTATGGAACTGTGCTTCAAAAAAAAAAAAAAGGTTTTTGCAGAGAATCTAAGATGTTGTTACATGAGGGATGCTTGTAAATCACAAGGATACCATATTAAATCAATACGCTCATTTAGCTAGAAAAACAGCTGAAGCTTTGCTTCAATCAGGGCTTGAAATCTCTGCCATATTCCGATCAGAGACAGATAAGTAAAAAAGGTTGTGTAAATTATGGCCTGTCGGTGTTTCAGAAATAATATGGAAAGGGACTGGAGGCAAACCAAAGGCACAAAGACCTGGGGGACTCATACTGACATGACTTCACAATCTCAAGGGCTAGGCCAGCAGTGCACTTGTAGAGTTGGAGAAGAGAAAACATATATCAGGCTCCATTATCTTGTCTGCTATAATACACGTCTGACAAGGCAGTCTGGGTGGTACTCAGCAAGACTTAGCAGAGGACAATTCTAGTTCCAGGTTTAAATTGTATGGGAACCAAAAAATTAAACCTCAACAACCAGAATATGTGGCTGTGTATGCACTTGGACTGTTATGACTTATTGCTTTTATTTTATTTTTTTTTCTGTTGCTAAATCCAGTATTATCTTCAGATTCAGGTACTTGTGGCTTAGGGATTGCCACTTCCTGTTCTCAGGTGACAACATTCACTCACTGCTTTATAATTTGGCAGTAGCATTGTCAACTCAAAATGAAAGTTAAAACAGAATTTCAAGCAGCAATAACAACATAAAAAATAAATAGTCCATTTCATTTGTGAGCCTCTGTAGAGCCCGGCCCCACTCCCTGGCCTAATTTCACAGATTTATTCTTCTATAATATCCTCCAGAAGGCCATTGTTGCGGCCCTATCATCTCCAATGGGAAAGTGACTTGGGAAAAAGGCTGGATCCGGAGGACTGGCAGATCTTGACCCTGGCAATTTCTAAAAGTTCTAAAAATGTACTTATATTGGAAAATGCTTACAAAATCTTATACAGATGATATTATACGTCGGCTAGGCTGGCTTCCTTCATTACTGCTTGTTCTCCGTTTTGCTCCCGGGGATGTTCACAGGTAGGCACAATGGCACATATCTGATGGTCTTCTCCGAGGGTGTGCAGATTCTGGGTTAGGGTCTATGCACTTCTTCACACTTTACTTCATACTGACCTCAAGAGAGATGCGTATGAAGCTCTTCTCTTCTCGATTACCGAAATACTTTGTCCGGAGCGACAATTGGCTCTGCATATGTTCACTGTTACCAAATCAACTATTGCGAAGGCTTGGAAAACCCCTGTAATCAGTTTTGAAGCTGTCAAAAACAGTCAGCCCTCTAGATTCGACAATACCCTTCTGTTAATTTAGTAATCCTCCATCACGGACCCCGTGGGACGCTTCTTTCCTGCTCCCCCCTCTTTATTCTTTTTTTTTCTGTTTCTACTTTTCCCCTCCTTCTGCCCTTCTTTTTCTGGTTATTTGATATGCTTATCTGGCCACCAGCCATTGCCCTGGCCTATCTGGATGGTTGCAATGTTTGTGATTTCTTCACCTCTGTTTATAAATTAGTAGGGTCCTGCGTATGTCCCCTGGGGCAGGACCCAGGTCCCCAAATACTTTTTATGACAATAACTTGCATATAAGCCTTTAAAATTAGCACTTTTGATTATTCATGTTCGTGTCCCATAGACTTTAACGGTGTTCGCGTAGGGTCCTGCGTATGTGCATCCTGCCGTAAGGTTGGATGTTTGGATGTTTTTACAATATATATATATATATATATATATATATATATATATATATATACACACAGTATCTCACAAAAGTGAGTGAGTATACCCCTCACATTTTTGTAAATATTTTATTATATCTTTTCATGTGACAACACTGAAGAAATGACACTTTGCTACAATGTAAGGTAGTGGATGTACAGCTTATATAAGAGTGTAAATTTGCTGTCCCCCCAAAATAACTCAACCCACAGCCATTAATGTCTAAACCGCTGGCAACAAAAGTGAGTACAACCCTAAGTGAAAATGTCCAAATTGGGCCCAATTAGCCATTTTCCCTCCCCGGTGTCACGTGACTCATTAGTGTTACAAGGTCTCAGGTGTGAATGGGGAGCAGGTGTGTAAAATGTGGTGTTATCGCTCTCAAGCTCTCATACTGGTCACTGGAAGTTCAACACCTCATGGCAAAGAACTCTCTGAGGAGCTGATTAAAAGAATTGTTGCTCTACATAAAGATGACCTAGGCCAGGGATATGCAATTAGCGGACCTCCAGCTGTTGCAGAACTACAAGTCCCATGAGGCATAGCAAGATGCTGACAGCCACAAGCATAACACCCAGAGGCAGAGGCATGATGGGACTTGTAGTTTTGCAACAGCTGGAGGTCCGCTAATTGCATATCCCTGGCCTAGACCATAAGAAGATTACCAAGACACTGAAACTGAGTTGCAGCACTGTGGCCAAGACCATACAGCGTTTTAACAGGACAGGTTTCACTCAGAACAGGCCTCAACATGGTTGACCAAAGAAGTTGAGTGCACGTGCTCAGCATCATATCCAGAGGTTGTCTTTGGGAGATAGACGTATGAGTGCTGCCAGCATTGCTGCAGAGATTGAATGGGTGGGGAGTCAGCCTGTCAGTTCTCAGACCATACGCCGCACACTGCATCAAATTGGTCTGCATGGCTGTTGTCCCAGAAAGAACCTCTTTTAAAGATGACGCACAAGAAAGCCTGCAAACAGTTTGCTGAAGACAATCAACACTAAAGACATGGATTACTGGAACCATGTCCTGTGAACTGATAAGACCAAGATAAACTTATTTGGTTCAGATTGTGTCAAGCATGTGTGGCAGCAATCAAGTGAGGAGTACTAAGACAAGTGTGTCTTGCATACAGTCAAGCATGGTGGTGGGAGTGTCATGGTCTGGGGCTGCATGAGTGCTGCCGCCACTGGGGAGCTACAGTTTATGAATGCCAACATGTACTGTGACATACTGAAGCAGAGCATGATCCCCTCCCTCCGGAAACTGGGCCACAGGGTAGTATTCCAACATGATAATGACCCCAAACAAGACCACTGCCTTGCTAAAGAAGCTGAGGGTAAAGGTGATAAACTGCCCAAGTATGTCTCCAGACCTAAACCCTATTGAGCATCTGTGGGGCATCCTCGAACGGAAGGTGGAGGAGCGCAAGGTCTCCAACATCCACTAGTTCTGTGATGTTGTCATGGAGGAGGACTTCAGTAGCAACCTGTAAAGCTCTGGTCAACGCAATGCCCAAGAGGGTTAAGGCAGTGCTGGAAAACAATGGTGGCCATACAAAACATTGACTCTGGGCCCAATTTGGACATTTTCAGGGGTGTACTCACTGTTGTTGCCAGTGGTTTAGACATTAATGGCTGTGTGTTGAGTTATTTTGAGGGGACGGCAAATTTACACTGTTATACAAGCTGTACACTCACTACTTTACATTGTAGCAAAGTGTAATTTCTTCAGTGTTGTCACATGAAAAGATAGAATAAAATAGACAGGACGTTAACCCAGGCACAACATAGGCAGATAGTAAATCTTGCGTTGAAATCTTCATTATCCACAAGAATCCAAGAAACTAATTTTAAAATAATGACAAGATGGTACCGTACACCCTCATTACTTAATAAATTCTTTCCGGAGATCCCGGACAAATGTTGGAGGTGTCAGGAGGAAAGAGGGACTCTACTCCACGTTCTTTGGTCCTGTCCAAAACTGGAGTACTTCTGGGGGGAGATACGGCGGATAGCACAGAAATTTTCTATAGTCTAACCTCCAAGAAGATCAGCCCTATTTTTGTTACATGTCTCAAACATACCAGGGGAAACATATAGTAAATCAATTTTGCGCCATCTTATTAACGCGGCTAGATCATGTATCGTACGGCAGTGGATAGATACGTACCCTCCCACAATTCTTACATGGGTCACACGAATTGAAGAGGTTAATAGGATGGAGGATTTGCTATATCAGCTCAAAATCGACAGGAGACATATTTAGAAACTTGGGGCCAATGGAATACATTTAAATTCTCGGAGGAAGGGAGTTCCCTCTTTGCTCCTGAGAGTATTTGAAAAAAAGAGGAGTGTGGGGCCTTGGGGGTGACTTCACTTCTGTGGACGATGGTATAGTAAACTCGCCTTTTCCTCGGTAAGTCTCCCCTCCAACTCCGACTCCCTCTCCCCTATCAGTGTTGTTTGTTTTTTTTTGGTTTTTTTAGGAATTCTTTCCCTCATGGGGCTTCTTACATTCTTCTTTTGCCTCTTCAGATATGTAGAGGTTTTTCTTCTTAGTAAAGTATGTTGTCAGGGCATACAAGAGCAGGTCCAACGGAAGAGAGAATAGGGACTATCTCAAATAACTAGTTATTGTTTTTTCTGTAGATGTATTTAAGATAATAAGAGTAATGCTGTTAATTGGAGTTTCAATGGATTCGTTTATTTGTTTGAAAATTGTTTATTTCTCTATATGTATGACAACGAAAAAAAAAAAAACTAAACTAAACTAAAAAACTAAAATAGAATAGAAAGAAAGATAGAATAAAATATTTACAAAAATGTGGGGGGTGTACTCACTTTTGTGAGACACTGTGTATATATATATATATATATATATATATATAGTTCCAAATAACGTGAGCCGTTCAAATTTGATTACGCACGTCTTTCCGGTCGTTACATGACTGTTCTGCATTGTAACTATCTAATTGTTGGCTCTGTTTGTGTCAGGTCACCTGAGGCCAGGTGACAGATGCACACTGCTGGGGTTAGGAGTGCACCGCTAAGGTTGGTACACATAGGTCAGAGATAAACATACAGTGGGAGGCCACACCAGAAGACTAATCACAACTTTGCTCGGCAAGGCTGGCTTGCAATGCGCAGGGTTAAATAGTGTTTCCTTTTGAGTGGCTGGGGTGGAGCCATGCTGAGAGCTCATACTTAAACGCCCAGGTGTGGGGGCATGCTCTCTAAAGCTGAGACACAGACCTGAGAGGTAAGTAGATAGTCAGAGCATAAAACATTACTGCAGATTCATGGCAGTACCCCCCCCCCTCTTACGAGGCCTCCCCTCCCCTGCTTGGGACCAGGCTGGGAGGGGAACTTCAAATGAAACTACCGCAGAAGACAAGACGCAAAAACATCAGATGCAGGAATCCAAGACCTCAGGACCAAAACCTTTCCAATCCACGAGATATTGAACACCTTTACAGAAGCGAGAATACAAAATTTGACTAACCTTGTACTCTTGATCATCCTCAGAGACCGGAGCCGAGGTAGGGAGAGGACGAGGGAGATTATTGAGAACTAAAGGTTTCAGAAGGGATACATGAAAGGAGTTTGAGATTTTGAGGCCTTTAGGGATCTGCCGTTTAAAACAAACAGGATTCAGCTTAGAAATTATAGTGTAAGGACCAATGAATCTTGGGACAAATTTCAGAGAAGGAACCCGGAGTCTGATGTTTCTGGTGGAAAACCAAACCTTGTCTCCTGGCTGTAGAGGAGGCGGCTTACGCCTGCGACGGTCAGAAAAACCCTTGAATTTGTTAGCAGCTGTCTGGAGGGAATCATGAAAGTCAACCCAAATGGAATTGAATTATTCCTGAACGATAGCCTAAGCTGGGATATCAGGAGAACAGGTCATAGGAAGAGGGAGCTGATGATGTCTTCCATAAACTGTGACAAAGGGTGTCTTCTGAGAACTGACGTTACCATGATTATTGTGAGAGAACTCTGCCCACGGCAATAGTGATGACCAATCATCATGATGAGCCGAGACTAATGTATGGAGAAAGACCTCTAACTCCTGATTAACTCTTCTCAGTCTGTCCATTGAATTGAGGATGGTAAGAAGGACACGCCAGGCCGAGCAAACTGTCAGCAGTACCAAACTCTGCTGGTGACCCATGCAACTGAATGGGGCTGTGCCACAACCGCCCAATAACTGCTTGAAATGTACATGCTTGTGGTTAAAACTGGCAGTGAGGATTTGGCATAACTGCCACAGCCGGTCAAATGCCCTATGAAAAGAAATCCCCTGCAGATCATTCTTCAGAGAGTGACACCAGTGTAAATGAGCCCTTATTGCTCGAATGCTGCCTGAGTTTATGGGTCACATTTATTTTACACTTCAGGATGTTATTCTAGTAATATTAAACAAAGGAATTAAAGACACTCTAGAGAGTACAGTCAGGGAGGCTGCGCACCCCGGATTTGAATAGAAAACAGAAAATCCCCCTAATGGGGCTTTAATGCAGCCAGTAGTGTATGATAAACAGAATACACGAGAAATAGCTATGGCTATTAAGTTTAATTGATGCAGGCAAGTATTGTCAACAAAAGTAGAGACATGGGCTAAAATACAAAAAATGTTCAAAATAAGAAAACAATACCAATGACAGAGGGCAGTGTGTGATACAATTACATCATGGGCAACAGTAATGCAGTAACACAGAGATGTTGATTGTGTGAGATCCTGACGCGTTTCGACCCCAGTGGGTCTTCTTCAGAGGATGAATATATGGAAAGACAGTCACGATGTATTCAATGGTTACAGGTGGCCACAGTATAAGGAAGTTACCCTCTTGTTGTATCCCCGATCTCGTAGCCGGCGGGCCAGTCACAGGGGGAGCGAGTACCACCCACACATGTCTTGCAAGGAATCACACACTAGGTATCCCCAAGAGGTAGGGGGAGAAGGGGGGGGGGGAAGTTTTCACACTGCACCTGCGATAAAATGTCACAATGTATATTAAGTAGCGGAATCGAAAGTCGAGTTTATAAGGCAAAAAGGACAAAAAAGGAGTATATCTATGGGGCTGATGGAATTAGTGGGGATTGAGAACTGAATAGCGGACGTGGTGGGAGGCGAGTCCACACAAGAGGGGAGACATAAAGGGAGAAGGGGTGTGGGGAAGAAGGTGAAGGAGGGGGGGTGAGGGAAAGAAAAGAGGGGAAAAGGGGTGATCGACAGAGGTGGTATGAACGGGGAGGAGGGGGGAGGGAAGACTGGGAAGGGAAAGAAGGGGAGGTAAAAAACTCTGTGAGGGTCGACTCCCAAAAGCACGTCCTTGTTTGAAGGTGAAAAGACTGAGACACTGAAGTGTAAATATGTGAAGGACAGTGGGTGTGGAGGAGGCCCTACTTGGGGCCATAAAAAGTGAATGGTGAAAAAACACAAAAATGAAACATAAGTGTATATACGTGAGCAAAACAAAACTAAGCAGAAGCCCCCATGGAAGTGTGATGAGTGGGTGACATGTGAGAGGAGCGTGTAGAGTGGGAAGATGAGTGGGGGGGGACAAAAGGGTGTCAAAGGTGTCGCAGATCAGATGGTTAGGGATAGTCTATGATATCACAAGGTGTGGAACAAATAGGTCAAAATTGTTAACCAAGTGAGGGAAGGTATCACAATCGTGGTGTAAACCACGCATCATGAATGCAGTAAAAAGGGTATCTGGATTGGTAAAGAATGTATACTTACTAACCAGGTTAAGTAATAGGACCACACAAAAGCGTCCAGTGGCAGCAAATGATCCCACTGGACCTTACCTGAGGCCAACATAGTTTATAGGGAGACTAATTTGCCTAAATGTCTCGCAGGTGCAGGTGTCCCGCCTCCTCCATCCGTTCCCCCACATGGGGAAAGCGACGCATTAGCGGCGCTATTGGTGTGATTCCCTCGGCGTTCCGGAAGAGGTATCCTCCCGGAAATCCCCGTCACCTCCGCCGCAACTGCGTAGACGCCGTGACGTCACACGCACGCACGTGGTGACGTGCGCGCGCGGGCGAACAAGGCGTCCGGAGGGGATCCGGAATGCCGCTGGCAGGTTTTGAACGTCCACATAGTGGGCGCGTGGGGAGACGCAGGACCCTTTGCGTCGCCCCACCCTGCCAGGAAGACAAGTGTGTGGCATCTTCACCCCCCAGGCGACCTGGCCCACTGAGGCCGCTAAATGGTGGCCATAACATAGAGAAGGGGGGGGGGGAGGGAAAGCCATAAATGTATAAACATATAGAAGGGCCATCAATAGATTACTCTATCATGTGTTGGAAATGGCATATATATACTTTTCACTGCCCCTCATAAGTATAAAAACAATAGGGTACAAAAAATGAACAAGATATAATATGACAGCCAAAATAAATAAAGAAATAAAATATAATAAAATAAAAATAAAACGGAACAGTTTTGAAATGAGAAGCTGTGAACCAATTCATGTGCCAAAGGGCATCTCTATCAAAATCAAGAGGGTTTATTGAAGGTACAAGGTCCCATGGGTTGCACTATGAAGTACTGAGAAATGTAAAATATTATTTGCTAAATCCAGTTGTCCATATGGACAAGAGGGGTAACAGCTTGGGTACTGTATCTGTACAATAGAAGAGCATTTCAAACAGCATGTACAGTCCCATGGGAGAAAGTTTCAAAATTGGAGTAGCATACATCCTTCATGGGGATGAGCTTAATGGTATGATTGACGAGGGAAGTCCTCGTCGGGAAGGGTGTGGCCTGTCCGAGGAAGCTTTCACAAGACCAAGGCACAGAAAGTGGTTCACAGTTGATGTCTGGACTCGAGTGTCAGAGCAACGGGGGAGGGGTGTTTAACCACCCAATTTTAGACAAAGGAATTAAAGACACTCTAGAGAGTACAGTCAGGGAGGCTGCGCACCCCGGATTTGAATAGAAAACAGAAAATCCCCCTAATGGGGCTTTAATGCAGCCAGTAGTGTATGATAAACAGAATACACGAGAAATAGCTATGGCTATTAAGTTTAATTGATGCAGGCAAGTATTGTCAACAAAAGTAGAGACATGGGCTAAAATACAAAAAATGTTCAAAATAAGAAAACAATACCAATGACAGAGGGCAGTGTGTGATACAATTACATCATGGGCAACAGTAATGCAGTAACACAGAGATGTTGATTGTGTGAGATCCTGACGCGTTTCGACCCCAGTGGGTCTTCTTCAGAGGATAAATATATGGAAAGACAGTCACGATGTATTCAATGGTTACAGGTGGCCACAGTATAAGGAAGTTACCCAATTGTTGTAAACCCGATCTCGTAGCCGGCGGGCCAGTCACAGGGGGAGCGAGTACCACCCACACATGTCTTGCAAGGAATCACACACTAGGTATCCCCAAGAGGTAGGGGGAGAAGGGGGGGGGGGAAGTTTTCACACTGCACCTGCGATAAAATGTCACAATGTATATTAAGTAGCGGAATCGAAAGTCGAGTTTATAAGGCAAAAAGGACAAAAAAGGAGTATATCTATGGGGCTGATGGAATTAGTGGGGATTGAGAACTGAATAGCGGACGTGGTGGGAGGCGAGTCCACACAAGAGGGGAGACATAAAGGGAGAAGGGGTGTGGGGAAGAAGGTGAAGGAGGGGGGGTGAGGGAAAGAAAAGAGGGGAAAAGGGGTGATCGACAGAGGTGGTATGAACGGGGAGGAGGGGGGAGGGAAGACTGGGAAGGGAAAGAAGGGGAGGTAAAAAACTCTGTGAGGGTCGACTCCCAAAAGCACGTCCTTGTTTGAAGGTGAAAAGACTGAGACACTGAAGTGTAAATATGTGAAGGACAGTGGGTGTGGAGGAGGCCCTACTTGGGGCCATAAAAAGTGAATGGTGAAAAAACACAAAAATGAAACATAAGTGTATATACGTGAGCAAAACAAAACTAAGCAGAAGCCCCCATGGAAGTGTGATGAGTGGGTGACATGTGAGAGGAGCGTGTAGAGTGGGAAGATGAGTGGGGGGGGACAAAAGGGTGTCAAAGGTGTCGCAGATCAGATGGTTAGGGATAGTCTATGATATCACAAGGTGTGGAACAAATAGGTCAAAATTGCTAACCAAGTGAGGGAAGGTATCACAATCGTGGTGTAAACCACGCATCATGAATGCAGTAAAAAGGGTATCTGGATTGGTAAAGAATGTATACTTACTAACCAGGTTAAGTAATAGGACCACACAAAAGCGTCCAGTGGCAGCAAATGATCCCACTGGACCTTACCTGAGGCCAACATAGTTTATAGGGAGACTAATTTGCCTAAATGTCTCGCAGGTGCAGGTGTCCCGCCTCCTCCATCCGTTCCCCCACATGGGGAAAGCGACGCATTAGCGGCGCTATTGGTGTGATTCCCTCGGCGTTCCGGAAGAGGTATCCTCCCGGAAATCCCCGTCACCTCCGCCGCAACTGCGTAGACGCCGTGACGTCACACGCACGCACGTGGTGACGTGCGCGCGCGGGCGAACAAGGCGTCCGGAGGGGATCCGGAATGCCGCTGGCAGGTTTTGAACGTCCACATAGTGGGCGCGTGGGGAGACGCAGGACCCTTTGCGTCGCCCCACCCTGCCAGGAAGACAAGTGTGTGGCATCTTCACCCCCCAGGCGACCTGGCCCACTGAGGCCGCTAAATGGTGGCCATAACATAGAGAAGGGGGGGGGGGAGGGAAAGCCATAAATGTATAAACATATAGAAGGGCCATCAATAGATTACTCTATCATGTGTTGGAAATGGCATATATATACTTTTCACTGCCCCTCATAAGTATAAAAACAATAGGGTACAAAAAATGAACAAGATATAATATGACAGCCAAAATAAATAAAGAAATAAAATATAATAAAATAAAAATAAAACGGAACAGTTTTGAAATGAGAAGCTGTGAACCAATTCATGTGCCAAAGGGCATCTCTATCAAAATCAAGAGGGTTTATTGAAGGTACAAGGTCCCATGGGTTGCACTATGAAGTACTGAGAAATGTAAAATATTATTTGCTAAATCCAGTTGTCCATATGGACAAGAGGGGTAACAGCTTGGGTACTGTATCTGTACAATAGAAGAGCATTTCAAACAGCATGTACAGTCCCATGGGAGAAAGTTTCAAAATTGGAGTAGCATACATCCTTCATGGGGATGAGCTTAAAGGTATGATTGACGAGGGAAGTCCTCGTCGGGAAGGGTGTGGCCTGTCCGAGGAAGCTTTCACAAGACCAAGGCACAGAAAGTGGTTCACAGTTGATGTCTGGACTCGAGTGTCAGAGCAACGGGGGAGGGGTGTTTAACCACCCAATTTTAGACAAAGGAATTAAAGACACTCTAGAGAGTACAGTCAGGGAGGCTGCGCACCCCGGATTTGAATAGAAAACAGAAAATCCCCCTAATGGGGCTTTAATGCAGCCAGTAGTGTATGATAAACAGAATACACGAGAAATAGCTATGGCTATTAAGTTTAATTGATGCAGGCAAGTATTGTCAACAAAAGTAGAGACATGGGCTAAAATACAAAAAATGTTCAAAATAAGAAAACAATACCAATGACAGAGGGCAGTGTGTGATACAATTACATCATGGGCAACAGTAATGCAGTAACACAGAGATGTTGATTGTGTGAGATCCTGACGCGTTTCGACCCCAGTGGGTCTTCTTCAGAGGATAAATATATGGAAAGACAGTCACGATGTATTCAATGGTTACAGGTGGCCACAGTATAAGGAAGTTACCCTCTTGTTGTATCCCCGATCTCGTAGCCGGCGGGCCAGTCACAGGGGGAGCGAGTACCACCCACACATGTCTTGCAGGGAATCACACACTAGGTATCCCCAAGAGGTAGGGGGAGAAGGGGGGGGGGGAAGTTTTCACACTGCACCTGCGATAAAATGTCACAATGTATATTAAGTAGCGGAATCGAAAGTCGAGTTTATAAGGCAAAAAGGACAAAAAAGGAGTATATCTATGGGGCTGATGGAATTAGTGGGGATTGAGAACTGAATAGCGGACGTGGTGGGAGGCGAGTCCACACAAGAGGGGAGACATAAAGGGAGAAGGGGTGTGGGGAAGAAGGTGAAGGAGGGGGGGTGAGGGAAAGAAAAGAGGGGAAAAGGGGTGATCGACAGAGGTGGTATGAACGGGGAGGAGGGGGGAGGGAAGACTGGGAAGGGAAAGAAGGGGAGGTAAAAAACTCTGTGAGGGTCGACTCCCAAAAGCACGTCCTTGTTTGAAGGTGAAAAGACTGAGACACTGAAGTGTAAATATGTGAAGGACAGTGGGTGTGGAGGAGGCCCTACTTGGGGCCATAAAAAGTGAATGGTGAAAAAACACAAAAATGAAACATAAGTGTATATACGTGAGCAAAACAAAACTAAGCAGAAGCCCCCATGGAAGTGTGATGAGTGGGTGACATGTGAGAGGAGCGTGTAGAGTGGGAAGATGAGTGGGGGGGGACAAAAGGGTGTCAAAGGTGTCGCAGATCAGATGGTTAGGGATAGTCTATGATATCACAAGGTGTGGAACAAATAGGTCAAAATTGTTAACCAAGTGAGGGAAGGTATCACAATCGTGGTGTAAACCACGCATCATGAATGCAGTAAAAAGGGTATCTGGATTGGTAAAGAATGTATACTTACTAACCAGGTTAAGTAATAGGACCACACAAAAGCGTCCAGTGGCAGCAAATGATCCCACTGGACCTTACCTGAGGCCAACATAGTTTATAGGGAGACTAATTTGCCTAAATGTCTCGCAGGTGCAGGTGTCCCGCCTCCTCCATCCGTTCCCCCACATGGGGAAAGCGACGCATTAGCGGCGCTATTGGTGTGATTCCCTCGGCGTTCCGGAAGAGGTATCCTCCCGGAAATCCCCGTCACCTCCGCCGCAACTGCGTAGACGCCGTGACGTCACACGCACGCACGTGGTGACGTGCGCGCGCGGGCGAACAAGGCGTCCGGAGGGGATCCGGAATGCCGCTGGCAGGTTTTGAACGTCCACATAGTGGGCGCGTGGGGAGACGCAGGACCCTTTGCGTCGCCCCACCCTGCCAGGAAGACAAGTGTGTGGCATCTTCACCCCCCAGGCGACCTGGCCCACTGAGGCCGCTAAATGGTGGCCATAACATAGAGAAGGGGGGGGGGAGGGAAAGCCATAAATGTATAAACATATAGAAGGGCCATCAATAGATTACTCTATCATGTGTTGGAAATGGCATATATATACTTTTCACTGCCCCTCATAAGTATAAAAACAATAGGGTACAAAAAATGAACAAGATATAATATGACAGCCAAAATAAATAAAGAAATAAAATATAATAAAATAAAAATAAAACGGAACAGTTTTGAAATGAGAAGCTGTGAACCAATTCATGTGCCAAAGGGCATCTCTATCAAAATCAAGAGGGTTTATTGAAGGTACAAGGTCCCATGGGTTGCACTATGAAGTACTGAGAAATGTAAAATATTATTTGCTAAATCCAGTTGTCCATATGGACAAGAGGGGTAACAGCTTGGGTACTGTATCTGTACAATAGAAGAGCATTTCAAACAGCATGTACAGTCCCATGGGAGAAAGTTTCAAAATTGGAGTAGCATACATCCTTCATGGGGATGAGCTTAAAGGTATGATTGACGAGGGAAGTCCTCGTCGGGAAGGGTGTGGCCTGTCCGAGGAAGCTTTCACAAGACCAAGGCACAGAAAGTGGTTCACAGTTGATGTCTGGACTCGAGTGTCAGAGCAACGGGGGAGGGGTGTTTAACCACCCAATTTTAGACAAAGGAATTAAAGACACTCTAGAGAGTACAGTCAGGGAGGCTGCGCACCCCGGATTTGAATAGAAAACAGAAAATCCCCCTAATGGGGCTTTAATGCAGCCAGTAGTGTATGATAAACAGAATACACGAGAAATAGCTATGGCTATTAAGTTTAATTGATGCAGGCAAGTATTGTCAACAAAAGTAGAGACATGGGCTAAAATACAAAAAATGTTCAAAATAAGAAAACAATACCAATGACAGAGGGCAGTGTGTGATACAATTACATCATGGGCAACAGTAATGCAGTAACACAGAGATGTTGATTGTGTGAGATCCTGACGCGTTTCGACCCCAGTGGGTCTTCTTCAGAGGATAAATATATGGAAAGACAGTCACGATGTATTCAATGGTTACAGGTGGCCACAGTATAAGGAAGTTACCCTCTTGTTGTATCCCCGATCTCGTAGCCGGCGGGCCAGTCACAGGGGGAGCGAGTACCACCCACACATGTCTTGCAAGGAATCACACACTAGGTATCCCCAAGAGGTAGGGGGAGAAGGGGGGGGGGAAGTTTTCACACTGCACCTGCGATAAATTGTCACAATGTATATTAAGTAGCGGAATCGAAAGTCGAGTTTATAAGGCAAAAAGGACAAAAAAGGAGTATATCTATGGGGCTGATGGAATTAGTGGGGATTGAGAACTGAATAGCGGACGTGGTGGGAGGCGAGTCCACACAAGAGGGGAGACATAAAGGGAGAAGGGGTGTGGGGAAGAAGGTGAAGGAGGGGGGGTGAGGGAAAGAAAAGAGGGGAAAAGGGGTGATCGACAGAGGTGGTATGAACGGGGAGGAGGGGGGAGGGAAGACTGGGAAGGGAAAGAAGGGGAGGTAAAAAACTCTGTGAGGGTCGACTCCCAAAAGCCCTTCTATATGTTTATACATTTATGGCTTTCCCTCCCCCCCCCCTTCTCTATGTTATGGCCACCATTTAGCGGCCTCAGTGGGCCAGGTCGCCTGGGGGGTGAAGATGCCACACACTTGTCTTCCTGGCAGGGTGGGGCGACGCAAAGGGTCCTGCGTCTCCCCACGCGCCCACTATGTGGACGTTCAAAACCTGCCAGCGGCATTCCGGATCCCCTCCGGACGCCTTGTTCGCCCGCGCGCGCACGTCACCACGTGCGTGCGTGTGACGTCACGGCGTCTACGCAGTTGCGGCGGAGGTGACGGGGATTTCCGGGAGGATACCTCTTCCGGAACGCCGAGGGAATCACACCAATAGCGCCGCTAATGCGTCGCTTTCCCCATGTGGGGGAACGGATGGAGGAGGCGGGACACCTGCACCTGCGAGACATTTAGGCAAATTAGTCTCCCTATAAACTATGTTGGCCTCAGGTAAGGTCCAGTGGGATCATTTGCTGCCACTGGACGCTTTTGTGTGGTCCTATTACTTAACCTGGTTAGTAAGTATACATTCTTTACCAATCCAGATACCCTTTTTACTGCATTCATGATGCGTGGTTTACACCACGATTGTGATACCTTCCCTCACTTGGTTAACAATTTTGACCTATTTGTTCCACACCTTGTGATATCATAGACTATCCCTAACCATCTGATCTGCGACACCTTTGACACCCTTTTGTCCCCCCCCACTCATCTTCCCACTCTACACGCTCCTCTCACATGTCACCCACTCATCACACTTCCATGGGGGCTTCTGCTTAGTTTTGTTTTGCTCACGTATATACACTTATGTTTCATTTTTGTGTTTTTTCACCATTCACTTTTTATGGCCCCAAGTAGGGCCTCCTCCACACCCACTGTCCTTCACATATTTACACTTCAGTGTCTCAGTCTTTTCACCTTCAAACAAGGACGTGCTTTTGGGAGTCGACCCTCACAGAGTTTTTTACCTCCCCTTCTTTCCCTTCCCAGTCTTCCCTCCCCCCTCCTCCCCGTTCATACCACCTCTGTCGATCACCCCTTTTCCCCTCTTTTCTTTCCCTCACCCCCCCTCCTTCACCTTCTTCCCCACACCCCTTCTCCCTTTATGTCTCCCCTCTTGTGTGGACTCGCCTCCCACCACGTCCGCTATTCAGTTCTCAATCCCCACTAATTCCATCAGCCCCATAGATATACTCCTTTTTTGTCCTTTTTGCCTTATAAACTCGACTTTCGATTCCGCTACTTAATATACATTGTGACATTTTATCGCAGGTGCAGTGTGAAAACTTCCCCCCCCCCCTTCTCCCCCTACCTCTTGGGGATACCTAGTGTGTGATTCCTTGCAAGACATGTGTGGGTGGTACTCGCTCCCCCTGTGACTGGCCCGCCGGCTACGAGATCGGGGATACAACAAGAGGGTAACTTCCTTATACTGTGGCCACCTGTAACCATTGAATACATCGTGACTGTCTTTCCATATATTTATCCTCTGAAGAAGACCCACTGGGGTCGAAACGCGTCAGGATCTCACACAATCAACATCTCTGTGTTACTGCATTACTGTTGCCCATGATGTAATTGTATCACACACTGCCCTCTGTCATTGGTATTGTTTTCTTATTTTGAACATTTTTTGTATTTTAGCCCATGTCTCTACTTTTGTTGACAATACTTGCCTGCATCAATTAAACTTAATAGCCATAGCTATTTCTCGTGTATTCTGTTTATCATACACTACTGGCTGCATTAAAGCCCCATTAGGGGGATTTTCTGTTTTCTATTCAAATCCGGGGTGCGCAGCCTCCCTGACTGTACTCTCTAGAGTGTCTTTAATTCCTTTGTCTAAAATTGGGTGGTTAAACACCCCTCCCCCGTTGCTCTGACACTCGAGTCCAGACATCAACTGTGAACCACTTTCTGTGCCTTGGTCTTGTGAAAGCTTCCTCGGACAGGCCACACCCTTCCCGACGAGGACTTCCCTCGTCAATCATACCTTTAAGCTCATCCCCATGAAGGATGTATGCTACTCCAATTTTGAAACTTTCTCCCATGGGACTGTACATGCTGTTTGAAATGCTCTTCTATTGTACAGATACAGTACCCAAGCTGTTACCCCTCTTGTCCATATGGACAACTGGATTTAGCAAATAATATTTTACATTTCTCAGTACTTCATAGTGCAACCCATGGGACCTTGTACCTTCAATAAACCCTCTTGATTTTGATAGAGATGCCCTTTGGCACATGAATTGGTTCACAGCTTCTCATTTCAAAACTGTTCCGTTTTATTTTTATTTTATTATATTTTATTTCTTTATTTATTTTGGCTGTCATATTATATCTTGTTCATTTTTTGTACCCTATTGTTTTTATACTTATGAGGGGCAGTGAAAAGTATATATATGCCATTTCCAACACATGATAGAGTAATCTATTGATGGCCCTTCTATATGTTTATACATTTATGGCTTTCCCTCCCCCCCCCCCTTCTCTATGTTATGGCCACCATTTAGCGGCCTCAGTGGGCCAGGTCGCCTGGGGGGTGAAGATGCCACACACTTGTCTTCCTGGCAGGGTGGGGCGACGCAAAGGGTCCTGCGTCTCCCCACGCGCCCACTATGTGGACGTTCAAAACCTGCCAGCGGCATTCCGGATCCCCTCCGGACGCCTTGTTCGCCCGCGCGCGCACGTCACCACGTGCGTGCGTGTGACGTCACGGCGTCTACGCAGTTGCGGCGGAGGTGACGGGGATTTCCGGGAGGATACCTCTTCCGGAACGCCGAGGGAATCACACCAATAGCGCCGCTAATGCGTCGCTTTCCCCATGTGGGGGAACGGATGGAGGAGGCGGGACACCTGCACCTGCGAGACATTTAGGCAAATTAGTCTCCCTATAAACTATGTTGGCCTCAGGTAAGGTCCAGTGGGATCATTTGCTGCCACTGGACGCTTTTGTGTGGTCCTATTACTTAACCTGGTTAGTAAGTATACATTCTTTACCAATCCAGATACCCTTTTTACTGCATTCATGATGCGTGGTTTACACCACGATTGTGATACCTTCCCTCACTTGGTTAACAATTTTGACCTATTTGTTCCACACCTTGTGATATCATAGACTATCCCTAACCATCTGATCTGCGACACCTTTGACACCCTTTTGTCCCCCCCCACTCATCTTCCCACTCTACACGCTCCTCTCACATGTCACCCACTCATCACACTTCCATGGGGGCTTCTGCTTAGTTTTGTTTTGCTCACGTATATACACTTATGTTTCATTTTTGTGTTTTTTCACCATTCACTTTTTATGGCCCCAAGTAGGGCCTCCTCCACACCCACTGTCCTTCACATATTTACACTTCAGTGTCTCAGTCTTTTCACCTTCAAACAAGGACGTGCTTTTGGGAGTCGACCCTCACAGAGTTTTTTACCTCCCCTTCTTTCCCTTCCCAGTCTTCCCTCCCCCCTCCTCCCCGTTCATACCACCTCTGTCGATCACCCCTTTTCCCCTCTTTTCTTTCCCTCACCCCCCTCCTTCACCTTCTTCCCCACACCCCTTCTCCCTTTATGTCTCCCCTCTTGTGTGGACTCGCCTCCCACCACGTCTGCTATTCAGTTCTCAATCCCCACTAATTCCATCAGCCCCATAGATATACTCCTTTTTTGTCCTTTTTGCCTTATAAACTCGACTTTCGATTCCGCTACTTAATATACATTGTGACATTTTATCGCAGGTGCAGTGTGAAAACTTCCCCCCCCCCCTTCTCCCCCTACCTCTTGGGGATACCTAGTGTGTGATTCCTTGCAAGACATGTGTGGGTGGTACTCGCTCCCCCTGTGACTGGCCCGCCGGCTACGAGATCGGGGATACAACAAGAGGGTAACTTCCTTATACTGTGGCCACCTGTAACCATTGAATACATCGTGACTGTCTTTCCATATATTTATCCTCTGAAGAAGACCCACTGGGGTCGAAACGCGTCAGGATCTCACACAATCAACATCTCTGTGTTACTGCATTACTGTTGCCCATGATGTAATTGTATCACACACTGCCCTCTGTCATTGGTATTGTTTTCTTATTTTGAACATTTTTTGTATTTTAGCCCATGTCTCTACTTTTGTTGACAATACTTGCCTGCATCAATTAAACTTAATAGCCATAGCTATTTCTCGTGTATTCTGTTTATCATACACTACTGGCTGCATTAAAGCCCCATTAGGGGGATTTTCTGTTTGTTATTCTAGTAATATTTTTAATATATCTGATGAGTTTTGAATCAATACATAGCAAATTTTAAGGGTATGTAACTTATATTTGCTCAGCATACCACTTTAGGTTTGCTGAAATCAAATGCAGGCTTTGCACTGGAAAGTCCAGCGGTAACATGTCTTTGTGACTCTGGTGGGTCGTGCGTTCAGCATAGCTGAGCCATTTTTCATACTTCCCTGAGGTCACTTGAAGAGTGTGTAGGGAGAGGGATGGATGGAGTGAGCACCAGGAACTCTCTGTGAGATGTTGGCATTGGGCACACTCCAGCACTAGTCAAGTTCACACCCAAGGATCACACAGCACAGATGCGTATTTTGGAAAGCAGCAAGAGGATGTCAATAGCAAAAAAAAAAAAAAAAATCTGGTAGAGGGAGGCAAAAAGGAAACCGGAGGGGCTGTGAGCCCAAAGTACATACCAATATAATTGCTTGTGTTTACTTCAAAATAAATATTTTTACAACAAATTCTGAAAGAATAAAAGGAATAAAACAGGAAAGTTGAGGAAAGGGCACACGTGGAAATGTACCATCCTGTTGATTTTGGGCTTTATTGTCGCTACACGACTGAAAAAAATAAAATTCAGTGCATGCTTTCTGTATTTTCAAAAACACATAGGGGTCATCTACAAACTAGAATGATATGTTACAAACCTAACAGGAACATGTTATACTGCCTTATAAGAGCAAAAAATAAATAAAAAAATCTGTTTATTGGGGCTACCATTGCTGATATCCTCTTCTGAAAATAATAGTTGCTTAGCTGTCATCAAACTTCAATACTGCCTGAGTTACTGACCTTACTGAGCATACAGATTAGGAGTTCTGACTTCAGTTGGCGCATGCTTTATTGCCAGTTCATTGTACTAAATTGCAGTAGTTAAATGCAGGCTGTTTTCCGCCACCTCCGCTTCACCTGCAGACTTCTCCCTAGCACTCTTAGGCCCCATTCACACCTGTGCGATTTTCAGCTTGTAAAATTCCATTAATTTCAATGGCCCCTGTTCATATCTGAGCATTCTGTCGCCTGAAGCAAAATGCCTGAAGCTCAAAAAAGTACATGAGATTCTTTGTGGCAGATTACAAGTTTTTTGGTCCCATAGACTTCAATAGGAACACCTGACTTAAGCAGAAAAACGCTTAAATAGCAGCTCTCCACCCATAATTCCCTCTCCCTTTCCTCCCCCTAGTGCTTCCTATTGGCTAAACAAAAATGCCTGAAGCTGTAAAACGCTTGTAATACACTTCTAAAACGCTTTAAAAAAGCTGGAAAAAGTTGCAAAAAAGCTTAAAAAAACGCCCAAAAAACACCAGTAAATCGATACACTCAGGTGTGAATGGAGCCTTAGGTGAGTAGTGGGAGAACTCTGTACTGTGTGGGGGGCTCCTGTACTGTGAGTGGGCTCTGTACTGTGAGTGTGGCTATTAACTTCTTAGAGAGGAGGCTGCAGGGTTCCAGTCTCACTACTGGAAACATCATGCTGGAGTGTGGAATAAGGAAAGTATTTCTTCAGATATAATGAGCATGTAGGCAGATTAAAATGTGTTGGTTCTAGCAAGTTTGTTGCTAGCCCAGGCTGGGGAAAGGGTTAACTGTTGTAAGCTCAGTTCCCAGCTGTTTAGTTCTAGCCAGCCCACCTGTGCTATAAAAAGGGGGAAGGCTGAGGTCCAGGGCTTTTCCTAGCTGAACTGGTTGGCTCTGTTCTGCTCGTGGTATCGGGGCTGCTGCGTCTTGCAGTTCGCTGAAGACAATGGGATTTTCAAAGACATCCAAGCCAAGGATAATGCCATATCAGACTCTCACCTCACAGAGGTATGCCTGGGCAGCCACACTCCATTAGTTTGTTTAGGGAGAAGGACGTTGTTCATATTGAACTGTTATTCTACACCTGTTCAGTAAAGTTATATTAATTGTCTTAAGACTGGTCTGAAGTTATTCAAAGCAGCGCATGTTGGTTCTGGCGTTTCTAAAGAACCTGGGTCTGTAAAACACTATGGGGTATGAAGTAACATCATTACAAAAAAGGGTTAACTCAGCAAGACAAGAAGAGGAGTGTAGCTGCTATAGGTAACCAAGTGAAGGAACAAGCTACAAGCAACCAGTTGTTAGACATGGTACCTGGTAAGGTGATAGGTCCTCCAGTAACGAGGGGTTTGATGTTCTGGCTCCCTCCCTAGAAGTCGGTATCCAAAATCAACTGAATCTGAACCCACATTACGAAGCTTTATGGCCTGGTCATGAGGTACAGGAAGTGAAGGCATAAATGAGTGCATGCATGAGGTCTGCGCTAGGCGCACAGCGGGACCCCATTCTGTTACTGGGAGTGAGGTAACAGAGGTGCTATTTACTGGTGGAGTGGGTGAAAGCTTAGTACGTCCCTTCTAATGCAACATACATCAATTTACAGTGTGAAGTGACATGGAACAAGACGCTCTTCAGAGGAATTCTGTATTATTACTGCACACAGTGTGAAGGCTCATCTCTAAGTCAAGGAACTGCCTTAATGTTTGCTTTGTCACAGGATCGCAGTCTCTACCTGATCCCAGGCATTGGTGAGCACGCTCTGTGAGAAAGCTTGTGAGCTTGTGGGTGGGGCCTACTCACCCTGCACACAGGCAGACATTTGCATTGCAGTGCAGTGGTTGGGCACTGCTAAAATATTTTTTGTGCCCAGAGTTGGGCTTTAAAGCAGACCTTATATGAATAACAGAAGATCCGTTTCCCCCCACTGCAAAACTTGTAGTAAAAATAATAATAAAAAAAAAAACTTTAAAAATCCCCCTCCTGGCTTCTGAAAAGCATGTGTGAGGTCACTGTTGCAGACCGCTGACTTCTGGGATTGCTGGAAACTTGAAATCCTCCCAACCCATTGCGAGATTACATTCTCTCTGGATTTTGAGTTGACAACACTGAGGAACAGTTATGTCACCCCAAGCCTGGAGCCGAAGTGAGTCGTGTTTTTATCTTATTGCTTGTGAAATCGTTATTGTTACCCTTTTATTTACAGCCTATTTGTTTGGGCGGTAGGGGGCTGGCAGGGAAGTGGACCTTCCTAAGAAGCTAGAATGATGCCTCAATCTGAGGGGTATATAAAAGATATATACCAAACTATTCATATTGATGTCAATTGTACCTTTTTTCACTATATGTAACTATATAACTATAAGATTGTATCTCTTTATAGATGTTTAAAGTCAACTCCTCCTGAAGAAGCAGATTTTTTTCACAAAACATGTTGAGGATCACGCTTGGACCTACATCTCTTGTTTCCCCACTATATCGTGGGGTTCACATCGTTTGTTTGTACTATTTGTAATAGTAGGCCATAACTATTTTGCATATTGTTATATTAAATGTTTTTAAATCTTTGTTATTTTCAATAAATTATTAATTTTATACTTACCTTGTCCATTCCCTGGGTACCGAGATAGTCCATAACAATCTCTGTTTTCGTGGGGCATTATTTTGGAGTAGCCCCTGACACTTCCCTTTTCCTCCTAAGAAGCTGGCAAATGCTTGAATCCATGTACATCTGCTGAAAGCTTAAATGCCAATCCAAAATGGGCTTAGCTTTTAAAATATTTTTTGCCTTTTTTAACTAATCTTATTTCTAATACACAACTCGCCTGTACAGAAGTATTAGAGAAGCATAGTAATCCTTCCATTTAATGGGAATTGATGAACCTGTATAGAAATATTAAAGCCAGATGAGCAATAAGGATTGCAGTTTTCCAGAGTGGAAGAAATATAGCTGATAAGTGCTGTGACATGTTGCTCGGGGATGAAGTTGGCCAAGAAAAACAAACTCATCTGCTTGTACGGTTTCGGGAGTTCAGACACACGCAGCTCCCTGTAGCAGAGTGCACGCTGCCTCTGTAAAAACAGTGGGAATATGAGGCAAAGTGGAGCAATCACTTTTACCGGATTGTTTGCTTTGTAAATTGCTCCCTCACATATGGATGTTATCCTTTGATCCCCTCTTTATGGCTTTTTCACATTGCACTTTTCTGTTCCTATTTTCTATGTATTTTCAGTCCAGCCACACATGTGATGGAGGAGAGGAGGAGAGGAGTAAATGGAGAGGGATCTCATGCAGTGTCTACCGCTCAGGACTGTAGCTGCACTTCCTTAGGCCTGGGTGCAGTTGACATGACTCAACAGTCACCCATCAGCTTCAAAGGGCCAGCTCAATGTGCAATCACTATGTGAAAGGTGCACAATGCAGTCGCAAATAGTCTTAGCTGCTCGAGACTCATAATGCAATGCGCATGAATTTAATACAAAAATGATCAGTCTATAAGAGAGCTTTTTAGCCAATGTCTGCATAAATACATTCCTGGCATAATACAATTAGAGATAAGCTTGGGTTTTGTCCCAATCCAGAATGAAGCGAACAGTCTTGGCTCAATCAGCTGTAGGCGAGGCATTCCCTGTCCCATAGCTGCATGCATAGGCGTGCGCACGGGGTGTGCCGGGTGTGCCTGGGCACACCCTAATCACCCCGTGCTGTGTCCAGAGATTTTCCCCAAAATGCTGTATCTAAGAGAGTGTGTGGCCCGCGCTGCCTGTGAAACAGTTTCACAGGCAGCAGAGGGTGAGAATTGCCAGAGCCGATCAGTGTATGGAACTCTCAGATAATGACACTGCATGTAGGAAGTGAGACCAGCTGTCTTAATGTCAGGTTGATGTCGGGGGTGGGCGGCACAGAACGGCCATCAAACACCAGCCAATGGGATGGGGTCTGGGCGGGCCGCTACATGTATGTGGCCCCGCCCCCTCTCTGAAGCAGCTCAAACATTGGCTTGTGTTTATAGCGCTTGGTCCCGCCCACTCCCGACATCGTGGCTGAGTTGTAAGTCATCACAACTCAGCCGCGATGTCGGGGGTGGGCGGGATCAAGCGGCAACACCAGCCAATGATTGGGCTGCTTCAGAGAGGGGGCGGAGCCAGAGAAATGTAGCGGCCCGCCCAGACCCATCCTATTGGATGGTGTTTGGTAACTGTTCAGTCCCGCCCACCACCAGCATCACGCTGACTTTTAACAGCTGTGTCTCTCCCTGCATGCAGTGTCATTATCTGACAGTTTCATACACTGAACAGCTCTGGCAATTCTCACCATCTGCTGAATGTGAAACTCCTCCTCTCCCCTATCTGTGCCACCCAATGCTGCCAATCAGTGCCAATCAATTCTGCCAATCAGTGCCAACCAATGCTGCCAATCAGTGCCAACCAATGCTGCCTATCAGTGCCAAACAGTACTGCCTATCAGTGCAAACCAGTGCCACCTATCAGTGCCAACCACTGTTGCCTATCAGTGCCACTGCTGCTTATCAGTGCCAACCAATGCTGCCTATCTGTGCCAGTGCTGCTTATCAGTGCAAACCAATGTTGCCTATCAATGCCAACCAGTTCTGCCTATCTGTGCCAGTGCTGCTTATCAGTGACAACCAATTCTGCCTATCAGTGCAAACCAGTGCTGCCTATCAGTGCCAACCAATGCTGTCAATCAGTGCCAACCAATGCTGCCTATCAGTGCTGCCAATCAGTGCCCATCAGTGCTGCATATCAGTGCCCATCAGTGCTGCCTATCAGTGCCAATCAGTGCTGACAATTAGTGCCCATCAGTGCTGCCAGTCAGTGCCCATCAGTGCTGACAATCAGTGCCACCCAATGCTGCCAATCAGTGACAATCAATTCTGCCAATCAGTGCCAACCAATGCTGCCTATCAGTGCCAACCAATGCTGCCAATCAGTGCCAACCAATGCTGCCTATCAGTGCCAACCAATGCTGCCAATCAGTGCCAACCAATGCTGCCAATCAGTGCCAACCAATGCTGCCTATCAGTGCCAAACAGTACTTCCTATCAGTGCAAACCAGTGCCGCCTATCAGTGCCAACCACTGTTGCCTATCAGTGCCACTGCTGCTTATCAGTGCCAACCAATGCTGCTTATCTGTGCCAGTGCTGCTTATCAGTGCAAACCAAAGTTGCCTATCAATGCCAACCAGTTCTGCCTATCTGTGCCAGTGCTGCTTATCAGTGCCAACCAATTCTGCCTATCAGTGCCAACCAGTGCTGCCTATCAGTGCCAACCGATGCTGTAAATCAGTGCCAACCAATGCTGTCAATCAGTGCCAACCAATGCTGCCTATCAGTGCTGCCAATCAGTGCCCATCAGTGCTGCAAATCAGTGCCCATCAGTGCTGCCTATCAGTGCCAATCAGTGCTGACAATTAGTGCCCATCAGTGCTGCCAGTCAGTGCCCATCAGTGCTGCCAATCAGTGCCAACCAATGCTGCCTATCAGTGCCAATGAATGCTGCCAATCAGTGCCAACAAATGCTGCCAATCAGTGCCAACAAATGCTGCCAATCAGTGCAAACCAATGCTGCCTATCAGTGCCAACCAGTACTGCCTATCCGTGCCAGTGCTGCTTATCAGTGCCAACCAATTCTGCCTATCAGTGCCAACCAATTCAAACCAGTGCTGCCTATCAGTGCAAACCAGTGCTGCTTATCAATGCCAACCAATGCTGCCTATCAGTGCCAGTGCTGCCTATCAGTGCCAACCAGTACTGCCTATCTGTGCCAGTGCTGCTTATCAGTGCCAACCAATTCTGCCTATCAGTGCAAACCAGTGCTGCCTATCAGTGCCAACCAATGCTGCCTATCAGTGCCAACCAATGCTGTAAATCAGTGCCAACCAATACTGCCTATCAGTGCTGCATATCAGTGCCCATCAGTGCTGCCCATCAGTGCTGCCAATCAGTGCACATCAGTGCTGTATATCAGTGCCCATCAGTGCTGCATATCAGTGCCCATCAGTGCTGCCTATCAGTACCAATCAGTGCTGACAATTAGTGCCCATCAGTGCTGCCTATCAGTGCCCATAAGTGCTGCCCATCAGTGCTGCCAATCAGTGCACATCAGTGCTGTATATCAGTGCCCATCAGTGCTGCATATCAGTGCCCATCAGTGCTGCCTATCAGTACCAATCAGTGCTGACAATTAGTGCCCATCAGTGCTGCCTATCAGTGCCACCTACCAGTGCCCATCAGTGCTGCCTATCAGTGCAGCCTATCAGTGCCCATCAGTGCTTCCAATCAGTGCTGCCTATCAGTGCCAATCAGTGTAGATCAGTGCTGCCAATCAGTGCTGTGAATTAGAGCCTATCAGTGCCCATAAGTGCTACCAATAAGAGCCCATCAGTGATGCATATAAGTGCCCATCAGTGCCACCTATCAGTGCCAATCAGTGCCCATTAGTGCCAATCAGTGCTGCCTATCAGTGCCACCTATCAGTGCACATCAGTGCTACCAATTAGTGCCCATCAACGCTGCCAATCAGTGCAGCCTATTAGTGCCCATCAGTGCTGCCTTAGCAGGGATGGTGGAAACCCCTCTACAGATAATTGCAATACAAATTACCTTCGAGTGCAACAACTTTTTAGTTGGGAGGTTCACACCATTATAGCACTTTGGATTTTTTATTTTTTAGAGTGTTACACTTAATTGTATATGTTTTAGTTACAGTTATAATATGAATTATTGCACTTGAAGTTAATTTCCCACCACCCCTGCTAAGTCCATGTCTTTATGGACCTTGCTTTGTGCACTGGGGAGCAGTCATGTTGGAAGGGGTCATCCCCAAACTGTTCCCTCAAAGTTGAGAGCATGAAATTGTCCAAAATGTCTTGGTATGCTGACGCCTTAAGAGTTCCCCTTACTGGAACTAAGGGGCCAAGCCCAACCCCTGAAAAACAACTCCACACCATAATCCCCCCTCCACCAAATGATTTGGACCAGTGCACAAAGCAAGGTCTATAAAGACATGGATGAGCGAGTTTGGGGTGGAGGAACTTGACTGACCTGCACAGAGTCCTGACCTCAACCCGATAGAACACCTTTGGGATGAATTCGAGTGGAGACTGCGAGCCAGGCCTTCTCATCCAACATCAGTGCCTGACCTCACAAATGCCCTTCTGGAAGAATGATCAAACATTCCCATATACACACTCCTAAACCTTGTGGACAGCCTTCCTAGAAGAGTTGAAGCTGTTATAGCTGCAAAGGGCGGAGCCAACTCAATATTGAACCCTATGGACTGAGACGGCATTAAAGTTCATGTGCGTGTAAAGGCAGGCGTCCCAATACTTTTGACAATATATATATATATGTGTGCTTGAGCTTTCGGGTGCACACCCTAATGCAATAGGCTGCGCACGCCTATGGCTGCATGTACTCAAAAAGTAGGGGATGCTTATGACATCATTGACCTACTGTGTCCATATTAGGTCAATGATGTCACGAGCATCCTCGCCCCATTGCATAGGTGCAGCTGCAGCGTGGGAAATGCTACGGCTGCAACTGATTGGGCCAGAATTGACAGCTTCCCTTCTAGTTCAGGCCAAACCCAAGGTCATCCATAATTACAGCAACAGTATCATGGTTCAAAAAGCTCTACCTTTTAGCTTTTGAATTCCAGCTCATCAACTTTGCCTAGGCTGAGATAATGTCACCAATCTGTTGCAGGAAAGAGGAAGCATTTCCTCATTACATATCTCCCAACCATCCCGTATTTGCTGAGACTGTCCTAAGATTTAATTTAAATCCTGGTGTCCCTGCGCATCTGTGATGAACCCTCGAGCCCAGTGCTGGCACTGTACACCGGTAAGTGGCCTGGCAGAGGAGCATTAGCATGGGCACCGGGACGCCTACCCATCATCTCTTGATGCCAGCCAGCATCTCTCTTTTCCAGCTGCCTGCACAACTCACAGCACAGCAGACTGAAGCCACCTCCTCCGGCCCAGCTTTGATATTCTCATATACACACAGACAGGAGGAGGAGGAGCCAGGGATGTGGGATATTACACCTTTCCCCTCCCATAGCACCCCCCCCCCCCAGCACATGTCCTCTTCCCCATCCCCCAAATCAAACACATGTAACAATTAAACTGGGTAATAGGCGCAAATGCAAATACACAAATATTAATCAGAAATGTTCGTAGTATAATGCCCCGTACACACGGTCGGAATTTCCGACAACAAATGTTCGATGTGAGCTCGTTGTCAGAAATTCCGACCGTGTGTATGCTCAATCCGACATTTGCTGTCGGAATTTCCGACAACAAATGTTTGAGAGATGGTTCTCAAATTTTCCAACAACAAAACTTGTTGTCGGAAATTCCGAGCGTGTGTACACAATTCCGACGCACAAAAGTCCACGCATGCTCGGAATTAAGCAGAAGAACCGCACTGGCTATTGAACTTCATTTTTCTGGGCTCGTCATATATGTGTTGTACGTTCTTGACGTTCGGAATTTCCGACAACAGATGTGTGACCGTGTGTATGCAAGACAAATTTGAGCCAACATCGGTCGGAAAAAAAGTCCACAGTTTTATTGTTGGAATGTCCGATTGCCTGTATGCGGCATTAGTCTCATAAAGGAAGTCCATCCAGCTCACTCTGTAGTAAACAGACAGGAAGAAAAGAAAAAAGTGTCACTAAGTGTAGTATTTAGGTGCAATTTATTATGGCCCCCATAATGGGTTACTCACAAAAAGTAGGTAGTATACACGCTCTTTGATATAGGTACTCTCTGGGAGGTCTGTCCGTCGAATCCTCGTGCGCTGGACAGCTGTGTATCCCATGCTGTGGGGGAGCGGAACTCCCTTTTCAAGCTTGAAAAAGGAGTGTGCATACTCGAACTCAGCACAGCGCATGCTCCGAAACGCGTTGCACAGCATCCTGGGACCTGTGACGTCAGCACCCTCCTCACCACTTGCTCCACGCTGCAGTCCACCCAGGATCCCCGAACAGCTCGAGGGCTTCTGTGGCTACTATCCGGTTACAGCTCTGCTCCCCCACAGCGTGAGATACACAGGTGCCCAGCGCATGAGGATTAGATGGCCAGACCTCCCCGAGAGTACCTATATTGAAGAGCCTGTATACTACCTACTTTTTGTGAGTAACCCATTATGGGGGCCATAATAAATTTCATCTAATTAGTACACCTAGTGGCACTTTTTTCTTTTCTTCCCCAAATCAAAGAGATGCTGGCTGCAACAGATCAGGAAATCTAAGGTCCCCCCCCCCCCCTTAGATTTCCTGATCTGATCCAGCCAGCATCTCTGGAGGGAGATCTGGGTGGGAGGATTTGTGATAGAGCTACGTATTTGTGCAGGAGGGAAGTGTTTTGTTTTGTTTTTGGAGGGGAGGAGGAATCCTCCCTCATGCAATATTCTTCCCTATTTTATCCTTTTGCTGAAAGGATAAAATAGGGAAGAATATTGCATGAGGGGGGATTTGGCACTCTCTTGACCCCTGCACTTTTTTGTCTTGTACTCTGGACTCCTACTATGCATGGAATAATCTTGCCCCCTGCATTCTGTGAATTACATACTTCTGGGTTTTCTTTTGTCGTATTTTTCATTTCACGATGTGCCAAATATTTTCAATTAGTGAAAGGTCTGGTGTCAGGATCACTTTGTTTTTTGCTCCTGCTCCTTATTCCAGCATCCAGGTGTTGGCTGTTGCATTCTCCCTCTCTGTGTTCACCTGCAAGGTGATTGATATGGTCAGTCACCTGTTATAGGCAAACCGAATGCTCTATTCCTTGCTTGTGATAGAGAAAGTATCCAATAGGAGGACAGCCGTACAGGGAAAGGCCCCAGCAAGGCGCCACATCTACACATGCAGGAATGCTGTCTCCTATGGCAATAGTCCTTTAACAGTTCCTAACTCAAACGTAACAGTACTTTCAGCTCCACTACAACTGCCTTTTGTAGTTCTTCAACACTGAGCTCCCGGTCTCTCGCTAGACCCACTGATTCACTGACTCTGAATCCCCTGAGCTCCTCCAAGGTTGGCGGTAGTATCTCCCTCAAGCTTCACCCACGCTTCCCTGCTGGGTCCCTAGCGTGGCACTCCAGATACTTCTCAAGCTTCACCCCTGCTAACCGGCAAGGTCCCTGGCTTGACTCACAAGGCTGCCCTACAAGCGTCTCCTCCGTGGGTTGGATCCCTGACTTGATCACCGCCTGAGGTTTCCCAATTCTCCACTGTGCCCGTTCGGTGAGAATATGGTTTCCGGTACTTTCTTCAGTTACTCACTGTGGTCCCTGGTAAAGGTGGTTGGTCCCTTTGTGGCGACAGCTTCCCATCTACCTCCGACCACTGACAGGTTCTCTGGTCCACAGAACCATCACTTTCTGTTGGACTGGCAGCCAGATGCCCCCGGGATAGGCCCAATCTCCGGCCTAGCAGCCCGGGGCATACGACACACGTCCACCCAGACAGCCGTCCAGGTGGCACAAAACAACGATTACCTGACCTCACCAGATATAGATTCTCCCAGCAGGCCAAGGGATTCAAGAAAACCCCTGCCTATTGGCTGAGATACCCAATATACCCATAACCTGACCTTGGGGTGCCCTTCTCATATCTAGTACCACCAAGTTCCCGACCACCTAGTGGTAGAAGAGAAAAGTGCAACAAGTCCAAACTTAGGGAGAAATCAATACTCTATCAATCGACCAAGATGACTACTCTTGGCAAGTAAATTTGTGAGGAGCTCCCTGACTAAAACCCAGAGTGCTACACCTGCATTGTTCCTGTTCAAGCCTCCCGTTTGTCTGCCCTGCTTTGCTAGTGTTGATTTACCTGTGTATGACCTGGATCAGATATTGGACTATTCCCTGAACTCTGCCTGCCTTTTACCTGGACTGTAATTAACCACGCTACCAGTCTGCTAACTGCAAGTAGTCTGTTTGTTTGCTCTGTTCGCATCTGCCCTGGCGTGGTGGCCAGGAACTATAGGATTGTGTATAAGTCCTGGGGCAACCAAGTACCGGTAGGCCTGCTTGCCTTAAGGGAAAGGGGGCTGCTTTAGGTGAAGCACACAGTAGCTAGCTATAGTGTCTGACCACCTGCGTTGGGGTAGAGGTGACATTCATGACATTATCACAAGCCTTTAACAAAAAAAATTCTGTCAAGATGGACTCTACATAGGCTCGCTTATTTGCTGAGGAAATTTGCAAACTGATACGGCAAGTCCAGGAACTGTCTGTGCGTCCAAACGCACCTCCAACAGTAACGCTGGAGCCAGAGCCCAAAGTTATCCCACCTGACCGTGTTTCTGGTGACCCCCATATGTTTTCCAACTTTAAAAATAGTTGCGGGTGCCTAGATTAGCATTGAACACGCTGGACAACACTAATGCGTACATCAGTCAAGGTTTGGCATAGGGCTAGGGCGGTTTATCGTTCCCCTGACACCCTCTCCCCCCCACACACCTCTATGGGGCAATCCTAATCTCCTTCATATGCGCAGTGTGCCTGACCCGCAGGTATGGGCAGCTAGGGGCATAGTGGGACTGAAGCACCTAGTGACAGGACACAGGTTACATACATTCCCAGAACTCAAGGCAGCACATAACCTCCCTAACTGGATGTTTTTTATGTTTCTGCAGGTGAGACATGCCTTTCAGCATCAATTCCCCAATGGTGTCACCCTCGGGTCGGACCCGGTGGAAAGTCTGTTGTCCTCTAAGGTCCTGATAGGCCCCCTGTCCGGGTTGTACTTCCGCCTCTCAGCATCCTCTCCTAGAGGACTGTGTCTCCTCATATGTGTCCAATATGATTTCTGCTAGAGATCGTTTCATACAACTAAAATTCTTGCACCGTGCTTATTATACACCACACAGGCTGGCTGCCATTTACCCGGAGAGGTCCCCTTCCTGCCCTAGATGTGGGGACCCAGAGGCCTCTTTTCTGCACATGACATGGTCCTGCCCCCTCCTGCAGGGTTTCTGGGACCAGGTCTTGGAGGATATTAACCAGGCGGCAGGGACCTCACTCCCCCAGACCCCAGAAATCATGCTGCTAAATGTATTAGCTGACCCCATGGTGAGAAAGTACACCAAGTTGTTTATAGCATATTCTACCTTCTATGC
The DNA here is from genome assembly GCA_037952925.1 of Lithobates clamitans. NCBI lineage: Eukaryota > Metazoa > Chordata > Amphibia > Anura > Ranidae > Lithobates > Lithobates clamitans. The sequence goes on along the minus strand of JBBGZY010000292.1, from coordinate 5,703,897 downwards.
CCGTAGGGAAATTTTGCTTCACTGGTGGAGTGGGGCACCACCCACCACCACCGATTGGGGGAATACCCGGAATACTGTATTACCCCTGTACAAAATAACATACATCAACAGTAACTGTCCGAGCAAGTTTGACAAGATCTGGTCCTCCTGGATAGATTCCTGGGGATCCTTACAAGTGGCTCCACCCGATCTAGATGAGGATCCTTAGTTTGATCCTCCCTGGGGCAGGGTGGACCATGACTTGAGAGTCGCCTGTGTACCCCCCCTGCTCCTTGCCCCCTTTGCTGATCTCCTGTCCTTTCTCCCCCTTCTCCTTCCTTGCCTCCCCTCCCCAAGTTTATCCAAGACTCACAGGTCCAGGTGAGAGTATTCTCCTGGCTAGATCTGTTAACCTCGTCCTCTATTGTGTTGTTTTAAACTATATAGGATATGATTGAATACTGTACAGATGTATGTATGCATGCAATGTACACTATTAATACTTTTGGTTTATTATGCAATAAGTTGTGAACTGACATGTGATCATTGACTTTAAATAAAGTTTATTTTGTGAAAAAAAAAAAAAATAGTTGCATGCTATACTTTAAGCTTAAACCACACTCTTCTGGTTCTGAAACACATCGAGTCGGCCTGATTATTACATGGTTTCAGGCAGATCTCTAGTCTTGGGCATTTAGTCTCCCCACAAATGATCCAGTCAGAGGGTCAGTTGAAGCCTTTTTCAAAGCCTTAGGTTTACTATATGATGATCCTGACCATTCAGCTGAAGCTAACCTTAGGTTATTACGTCAGGATAAACGCACCGCTGAACAATACTGTTCTGATTTCCACCACTAGGCACCTGACTCTGGGTGGAATCTCTAAGAAGTCAGTTCAGGTTAGGTTTATCAGACTCCATCAAAGATTCCTTAGTACACTACCCTGAACTAAAGTCATTGAATGAAGCCATGCAAGTAGCAAGTAGCCATCTGTATAGACAGGCAGTTACAAGAAAGGCGCACAGAGAGGTTTGTTTCTTTGCCCCCCAGTACGCTGCCCACCTCTTCATTTTCTGAGCTCTCTCAACCTCCTCAGAAAGATGAGCTCATGCAAATTGGTGCTACCCATTTATCCCCTGGGGAAAAGGCTAGAAGGAGATCTCGGGGACTCTGCCTATATTGTGGCAACCACAGCCACTTTCTCGCTGACTGTCCTAATAGGCCGAGAACCGCCAAGAGTCTAGTGCGGGTGGAGTCCGCTTCTTCTTTTTTTTTTAATCAAATCATGTTTTTATTTTTTTTTATATACAAACATCATAGACAACGATAACAACATACAACCCAAGCACGTATAGAGAGGGAATAACAAAACAAAACCAAAAAATAAATAAGAATAAAAAAAACCCCATCACCCCTGGCCCCCATCTCCCCATCGCTCCCGCATCTATCCGGACCCCTCTCATCATACATCCAGAATATCAAACCATCTTCTCCATATTTGTTCAAATTTCCTTAGACTGCCTCTATGTAAAAAGGTATATTTTTCTTAATTATGGTTTCCCTTGCTTGCTTTTTCCATTCTGCTACTGTAGGTGGATATGGTGAAAACCATTTTTGTGCTATAAGCTTAAGAGCCTGAAATAAAATTCTATTTATTGATACCGTGTAGTCCCCCGGAGTTCTTAGTTCATCCAGGATACCCAGGAGACACCCCCCTGGTTCTATAGACATCTGAATCTCAAATACATTATTAATCATAGATACCACCCCGTACCAATAGCAATGGAGTTTAGGGCATCTCCATATCATGTGTATTAAGTTGGCTGCCCTCCCTTTGCATCTAGGGCATTGGTCTGTATCCCTCCATTTCCATTTAAATAATTTCTCTGGTGTATAATGTACCCTGTGTAGGATGAATAGTTGTGTTAAATTTTGAGTTGGAGATAGAGAGGCCAGGGATATTGCCGACAGTGCCAATGCCCTCATATTGTGTCTGTTTCCCTGAGAGATAAATTAGTTGTTCCTGCACAACTTAGCCCTGCCAAGTTTTCTCATCACCTCTCAGCTTTTATTGATTCTGGTCCTGCTAGCAATTTCATTGATAACGACCTAGCACACCGTCTACAGATTCCGGTGACTAAGGTGCACAGACCCTTCTCAGTCTTAGCCGTTGATAACTCTCCCTTGTCCATGGGCCTGGTGACCTTGTGCACTGTACCTAATACCCTGACCATTGGAGAATTTCATAGGGAGACAATCAGCTTTTACTTGATCTCGTCTCCTCCTTATCCCCTTATCTTAGGGTATCCCTGGCTTAAACTTCACAACCAGTACATAGACTGGGCTGCAGAGGAGATTGGGTCCTGGTTCCAGACCTGCATCCAGAATTGCATTAAAATTGCTAACCAGTTGCCCATTTATAGCGCTTTTGTGTACCAGCCACGTGCCTTTATTACAGTCCTATTCAGATCCTGATCATGAAAATGTTTCCAAATGTGACTACAGTTTACATAACCATGTGCCTTTATATGATTCTGTTATAACATAAGATGCTGACAAGTCTATTGAATTCTCTTCAGGTCACCTCTCCAGCCAATTGCCACAGCCTGAACTCTCTCCTCCTAGAAACCAAACTCATCCGTTGTCTCGAAGCCTTGAGCCCTGTTTGGAAACTTCCTCTAAGCCCTCAGAAGTCAAGTCCCCTGGATTGCCCCTACCTTTGACTGTCACTAAACTCCCTTGGACGCACACCCAGGCTAACTTGCCCACAAGTTCCACTGTTGCTACACCTGTTGATGCGATTCAGACAGTCATTACACCTGGCGATGTGGACCAGGCAGCCACTGCATCAATTATGCCAGTCCAGCCCATGCCCATTGAGCTTCCTGCTTTTTTTTATTCTGGATTTTCTGGTGATGCGATTCAGACAGTTGCTACACCTGGCGATACGACCCAGTCAGCCACTGCATCAATTATGCCAGTCCATCCCATGCCCTTAGAGCTTCCTCTTTTTTCTTATTCAGGACTAGGGATGGGCCAAATACCCCCTGGTTCGAACAAAAATGTGTTCGAACACTCGAACACCAAAGTCTATGGGAACATGCATAATCAAAAGTGCTCATTTTAAAAGCTTATATGCAAGTTATTGTCATAAAAAGTGTTTGGGGACCTGGGTCCTGCCCCAGGGGACATGTATCAATGCAAAAAGAAGTTTTAAAAACTGAAGTTTTTTCGGGAGCAGTGATTTTAATAATGCTTAAAGTGAAACAATAAAAGTGTAATATTCCTTTAAGTTTCATACCTAGGGGGTGTCTATAGTATGCCTGTAAAGGGCCGCATGTTTCCCATGTAAAGAACAGTCTGACAGCAAAATGGCATTTCTAAAGGTCATGTAAAACTACTATCGCTAGCGCCGGCTATAATGAATTGTCGGTCCGGCAATACACATAAAAGTTCATTGATAAAATCGGCATGAAATTTCCCCACAGGAAAACCCAAACCAAAATGTAAAAAAAAAAAAATGCGTGGGGGTCCCCCTAAATTCCATACCAGGCCCTTCAGGTCTGGTATGGATATTAAGGGGAACCCCGCGCCAAAATTTTTTAAAAAATGGCGTGGGGTCCACCCAAAAATTCACACCAGACCATTAACCGAGTACGCAACCTGGCAGGCCGCAGGAAAAGAGGGGGGGAGGAGAGAGCACGCCCCCTCCTGAACCATACCAGGGTCTGGTATGGATTTTGAGGGGGCTCCCACACCATTTTTTTTTTAATTTTGGCACGGGGTTCCCCTTAATATCCATACCAGACCTGAAGGGCCTGGTATGGAATCTAGGGGGACCCCCACGCATTTTTTTTTTAAATTTTGGTTCGGGGGTTCTGCTGTGGGGAAATTCCATGCCGTTTTTATCAATGAACTTTTATGTGCATTGCCGGACCGACAATTCATTATAGCCGTCGCTAGCGATAGTAGTTAGTAGTAGTTTTACATTAATTTTTTTCCTTTAGAGATGTAATTTTGCTGTCAGACTGTTCTAAACACGGGAAACATGCGCCCCTTTACAGGCATACTATAGACACCTCAGGTATGAAATTTAAATTAATATTACACTTTTATTGTTTCACTTTAAGCATTATTAAAATCACTGCTCCCAAAAAAACGTCCGTTTTTAAAACTTTTTTTGCATCGATACATGTCCCCTGGGGCAGGACCCAGGTCCCCAAACACTTTTTATGACAATACCATGCATATAAGTCTTTAAAATTAGCACTTTTTATTTCTTTATTTCTCCCATAGACTTTTGAAGGGTGTTCTGCGGCTTTCCAATTTGCTGCGAACACCCAAAATTGTTCGCTGTTCGGCAAAGGGGCGAACAGCCATGTTCGGCCAGAACATAAAGCCCATCCCTATTCAGGACTTTCTGTAACCTGGCCTCACCCTAATTCTAAAACACATAGCAGGTGGACTCAAAATCAGTTTACTGCAGCAGGTCACGCAGCGACTGCACATTATTAGCGCTCGCTGATTGGTTGCTAGGGGTTACAACACTTCATTACCACTCACTGGTTGCTAGAGATTACAGCAGATCACTACTGTTCACTGATTGGTTGCTACAGGTTAATGCACATCATTACCACTCACTGAGCAGTGGAGCAATCCCAAATAATTGAGCAAGTAAAGCGGCAGATTAATACACATACTATAGGAGAGGGTCAGAGACTGCAAATATACTGCAGGAGATGACCAGAGACTGCGGACATGCTACAGGAGACAATCAGAGACTGCGCACACACTACAGGTGACATTCAGAGACTGCGGACAGACTACAGGTGACAATCAGAGATTGCGGACACACTACAGGTGACAATCAGAGACTGCGGACAGACTACAGGTGACAATCAGAGATTGCGGACACGCTACAGGTGACAATCAGAGACTGCGCACACACTACAGGTGATAATCAGAGACTGCAGACACGCTACAGGTGACAATCAGAGACTACAGACACGCTACAGGTGACAATCAGAGACTGCGGACACGCTACAGGTGACAATCAGAGACTGCGGACACGCTACAGGTGACAATCAGAGACTGCGGACACACTACAGGTGACAATCAGAGATTGCGGACATGCTATAGGTGACAACCTTTCCCTTTTAGTGTAATGAGAGCTATGTGCCTAGTGCATAACCCCAGTTAAAGCGGTAGTACAGCACAGCCTTTAAAAAAAAAAAAAAAACCTGCAAGACAATGGCATAATGTACTAGTATGCATCACATACTAGCACATTATGAAATGCCTACCTTAGAATGAAGCCCTCCAGCAGCGTGCTGTCACCGCTAACAGGGCTTCCATCTTCAATCAGGTTTTCCTTCCAGGTTCGTGTGCTCCGACCTTCTGATTGGCTGAGCTGTGATGATGCCACTCCTGCGCATGTGCGCAGGAGTCAGAGCCATGGCACAGAGCTCTGAAGGGACGGCACGGGTATGCCGTCCCTTCAGAGTGCATGTGTTGGTGACATCACTGGCTGCACGCCGTGAGAATATCTCCTAAACAGTTTAGGATATATTCACTATACCCACAGGTAAGCCTTATGTAGGCTTACCTGTAGACACAAGTATAAAAAAATGACTTTACTACCACTTTAAGAAGTTCTAGTCTAATCTCAAATACAAAAATTGCACAATTCATTTAAACAGTATCACCAAACACGTTATGGTTAAGTGGTCTGAAAGGAACCAAAAATCCCTCTACTAAAGTTTGAAGCACAGCAGAGTCCTTGTAAAACCGAAGGTTTTAGCATGTGGCCCACTCACCCTGCACAGGGTACATGCCGTGCGGAGCGTGCTCATCAGTGGCGGTTGGTGCTCAAAATTTTTGAGAGGGCACAAACAAACTGAAAAATTCTGAAAAAAACCCCATCAATTGCAGCCTCACTGTGCCATCAAACGCAGCCACTGTGCCCATCAAACGCAGCCACTGTGCCCATCAAACGCAGCCACTGTGCCATCAAACGCAGTCACTGTGCCATCAAATGCTGCCACTGTGCTTATCAAATGCTGCCACTGTGCCCATCAAATGCTGCCACTGTGCCCCCACTGTGCCCCCCCACCCGCTCGTCTGCCTGGCACCTACCCTGTCTCGGTGGGGCAGTGGGTGACGGCGGCAAGCTCTATGCTCCTCCATGTCCTCGATGTCTTCTCCCGTCCTCTCCTATGATTGGACGCCTGATAGGTGTCCAATCACAGCGCCTGTCTTTTCAGCCAATCAGGTGATGGGTAACAGACCCAAGCACCTGATTGGCAGAGAGGCGGTTCAGTGTTAGGAAAGTGAATATTCATTCGATTTTCTAACACACCTGGGTGAACTGCAAGCGCCAAGCATGGTGCTCGCAGGTCACCTTTTTTTACGCCTATTAGAGCCTATGGCTCTAATCAGGCCCCTCAAAAACTACCCCCGCTGCTCTGCTGTAATTCAGGTGCCCAGTGCCTGAAAAGAGGCTGGGCGCCTGAATAGGGGGTGGCAGCGGCTGCCATGGATAGATTCATGCAATGCAATGCATGAATCTATCCATTGGTCATATGGGGGTGGCTGGAGAGAGGGGGAGGTGCCCATGCGCCCTTATGGATGCACCGCCACTGGTGCTCATCAATGCCCGGGACCAGGCGGGGAGTGTAATGTGGCCCACCATGTGCAGTAATAAATGTACAGAGTTCCACTGTAAAGTAACGTCCTATGTCACTACACACACTTTCCTTAGGTATAATGCAATTAGGAATGACACTGCTGAGCCTAAGCTCTTCCCACCAGTCTGGCGTACCTCTGCCACTTCACTACCACTTAATTACTAGTTACTAGGGATGGGCCAAACGGACCCCTGTTTGGTTTGCACCAGAACTTTTGAACACCGCAAAAGTTCGGATCCGAATAGTGAACCCCATTAAAGTCAATAAGACCCGAACGTCAAAAATCAAAAGTGCCCATTTTGAAGGCTTATATGCAAGTAATTTGGCATACAATGTTTATAGGGGTCTGGGTCCTGCCATAGGGGACATGTATCAATAAAAAAAAAATTGGTCTTTGGGTGTCTGTGGCGCCTTCCCACCGTAACCCTATAGAGGTACTCTTAATGAAAGCAAGAATAGGCCTTGCTGTAAAAAATTGCAATTATATGCACCTGTTTGACAGGTGCAGAAAAATTGGTTTTTGGGTGTCGGTGGCATCTTCCCACCGTAACCCTGTAGAGGTACTCTTGATGAAAGCAAGAATTGGCCTTGCTGTAAAAAATTGCAATGATATGCACCTGTCAAACAAGTGCAGAAAAATTACTCTTTGGGTGTCGGGGGCGCCTTCCCACCGTAACCCTATAGAGCAGTGGTTCTCAACCTCTCTAGTGCCGTGACCCCTTGATAAAATAAAAGTTGTGGAGACCCCCAACCATAAAATTATTTTCATAGCATGGGTTGTCAGCACCCAAGGCAAGACAAGTAATTTGCGCCCCTAACCCATGGACATTTAGTGCTCCCTGAGTCCCTTCCACTTGTACAGTATTAAAACCCCTTATGGTACATTTTAGGATGTACCACTCTTTCTCTGTACCACTCTTCTCCTTTCTTTCCCTTTTATCTCTCTCTATCCTAATTTCTTGTTTTTTCCCCCATCCCTCTTTCTAGCCATCTTTCTTGTTCTTTCTCTAAATTCTTTCTCTCCCTTTTTCTTTGTTCCTCCCCCTCTTTTCCTCTCCCTTCCATGTATTTTAGTGGTCTATTCTCATGACCCAGTAAGTCAGTGAATCATCAGCTGGAAAGCTCACCATCTCTGTTTTGGCCTCGAGGTAATCGTCCACCATGTGATGCAGACTCTGCCGATGGGATATGGAGAGGAAAGGAAGTCCCCCTCTTCCTCCTGCTGCTCTGCCTTCAGTGCCCTGTCCATAATGCCATGCATAGTCTGCTCCAGCAGGAACACAGCAAGGATTGTGTCACTCATGCATGTACTGTCACAGCTCACCATCCTTGTGGCCTCCTCAAATGGTGACAATACAGTGCATGCATCCTTAATGATCAGCCATTGGCGTGAGGAAAAAAAGCTGAGGCGGCCTGAGCCTGTCGTTGTGTCGTACTCGCACAGGTGCTCGTTGACGGCCCTCTGCTGCATGTATAGCCACTGCAGCATTGCCAAAGCCAAGTTCCACCTGGTGGGCAAGTCACAAATCAGACAGTTTATGGGCAGGTGAAATTCCCACTGAATTTCAGCCAACTGAGCACTGGCTGTGTATGACCTCCTGAAATGGCTACAGACTCTTCTGGCCAGCTTTAGTAAATCTTGTAACCCTGGGTACGTATTTAGGAAACGCTGCACCACCAAATTGAGGACATGTGCCAGGCATGGCACATGTATCAACTTTCCCTGTCTAAGACAGGAGGTTTGAGCCATTATCGCACACCGCCATTCCTGGCTACAGCTGGCGTGGTGTGAACCACCTCAGGGCCTGTCCCTAAAGAGCTGCATGAATCTCTGCTCCGGTGTGGTTCCTGCCCCCTAAACACACCAGCTGAAGTGCTGCATGGCACCTTTTAGCCTGACTCATGGAATAGCCCTTTGAACGCTTAGGGGGTACCTGATGTTTACAGGACAATTCTGCAGAGGAGGGCACAGAGGTGGCGGAGGAGAAGGAGCGGTAGAGCTCACAGGTCTGGCATCATCACCACCAGCTGTATGGAGACATGAGGGCACAACAAGCTGCAGCACTGAGCCCTGTCCTGCATTCTTTCGAGTTGCAAGCAACGTTACCCAGTGTGCTCTGAACAAAATATATCGCCCCTGCTGTCAGGGCAGGGCACAGCCCTTCTTTCTCTGATCTGGCTGCACAGCTGTTGCCTAATTGTCAGCTCCTATCTCTCCACAGTGACTCACCTGTTGATATCCTGCTTGTCAGTCCTGCCTACTGCTTGTCAGTCCTGCCGTCCAGCCCAGATGATATCTGCCTTTGCCTTGGTCACATCTGTAGAGTCGCTCTCCTGTGTTCGTGTTAAAGACTTGCTTGGCTAACATTCCTTCTGGCTCCAGATCCTGCTTTCTGTTCTACTACACTCATCTCTGGCTCCCTGAACTTTTGGCTTGTCTGACTATTCGTCCTGGTTCCTGAACTCTGGCTATGTTTTGACTACGTTTACTCTGTTTAACTTTTTTTATTATTATTAAACAAGTGAGATTTAACTGTACTTCTGTCTCTGACTCATGGTTTCTGACACCTGCCCATGCTTGCTGGACCACGTGTCAGCAGTAAGGTGGATTTTACGGCTGACTGCCTTGCTTAACGATGCCAGAACATTACTTTCCACGTAATGGTAGAGAGATGGAACGGCCTTACGTGAAAAGTAGTAGTGACTGGGAACCTGCCATTGTGGTACAGCACATTGTGTAAATTCACGGAAGGGGGCAGAATCCACCAGGCTGAAAGGCAGAAGTTGGAGAGCCAACAGCTTTGACAAGCTTGCATATAGACACTGGGCATGTGGGTGGCAGGGACTGATTTTTTTTTTCTCTGCAGTATACGGGGCAGAGAAATTTGACGGCTACAGTGTACAGCTGGTGGTGTGCTGCTGGCAGATGTGCTGCTAGAACCTGGGACACCCTGTGCTATACCATCATCCCTGCCAGTGGAGGCTGCTGAGAGGTAATGACTCTGTATAGCAGGGGCAAACTGAAGTGGGTAAGGAGGAGGAGGAGGGACAGATTTGTGCCCCTTTTGTGTGGCTTTTAGATGCTCTTGCCAACGGGCTGAGTGGACGTTAAATGCCTTGTTAAGCATGTGGTACCCAAATGGCTGGTGTTTTTGCCACGTTTGATGTGCCTGAGACACAGTTTGCAAATAGCAACAGTGTGATCTGCTGCAGATGTGCTGAAAAAGGCCCAGACAGCTGAGCTTTGGGGAGTGGGCCGGGAGATAACAGGTGCAGAATGTGATGGAATAGGGTGGCTGCTCTCTACTCTTTCTTGATGTTGGTCTCCTTGGGGTTGTGCCGCCTCACCTTCGGTTTCCTTCTCTGCTCTATTTGGCACCCAAGTCGCATCAATGACCTCATCATCATCATTATCTTCATCTTCTCCATCATCATCATTACCACTGGAGACAACATGGCAATATGATGCGGCTAGGGGAACATGAATGCCAATTTGTCTACCAGTGTTCTCCCCTCTCTCTAGGCTCATGTTCGTGTCATCCTCAACCTCAGAACCAACATCTGAATTCAGTAATGGCTGGGCATCATGAAGGAGCAAGTGGCTGACACTGTGGTCGAATAACTCAGCTGCCTCCTCCATGGCTGATGTTGGGGCTATGGCAGGAACAGATGTGGACAAGGAGGCAGGTTTATCCACTCTGGCAACTGCAGGGGACTGCACACTTGTCTCTGATTGCATGACAAAGGATTAGGAGGATGAAGAAGGTTCACTAAGCCAGTCCACCACCTCCTCTGCATGCTGTGGTTGGATAACATGGGCAAACTCACTAAACAGAGGAAATGATGCCCTGCCTGAGGACCGATGACCACCACGTCCACCTTTGCCTGTGGACACATTTGTTGCTGGCCCCCTTACAGTGCCAAGGGAATGTTTGCCTCTACTTGTTGTCCTCCCAGACATTATTGGGAGGGAGGGTGCTGTGCTTATAAGCAAATGAAAAGAAGACGTGAAAATCTGTACGTAGATGCACTTTAATTAATATAAAGTGGTGTTTGGTGCACTTTAATTTGAGTACTCACACTACACAGACACACTCCACGGATACACTATAATATATGGCAATATAATGTGCCAAACATACAGTGACGCACATAACTATATGGCATTAAACTTGCAGTAATGCACACAGAACCATACGGCGTTTTACTGGCAGTATCGCACACAGAAGTAAATGGCGTTAAACTTGCAGTAATGCACAAAACTATATGGAGTTAAACTAGCAGTAACGCACACAGAACTATATGGCGTTAAACTGGCGGTAACGCACAAAAAACTATATGGCGTTAAACTGGTAGTCACGCACACAAAACTATATGGTGTTAAACTGACAGCAACGCACACAGAAGTAAATGGCGTTAAACTGGCCGCAACGCATTCAGAAGTAAATGGTGTTAAACTTGCAATAATGCACAAAACTATATGGCATTAAACTGGCAGTAACGCACACAGAACTATATGGTGTTAAACTGGCAGTTACGCACACAAAACTATATAGCGTTAAACTGGCAGTAACGCACACAGAAGTACATGGCATTAAACTTGCAGTAACGCACAAAACTATATTGCCCTGTACACACGGTCGGATATTGATCGGACATTTCGACAACAAAATCCATGGATTTTTTCCGACGGATGTTGGCTCAAACTTCTCTTGCATACACGCAGTCACACAAAGTTGGCGGAAAATCCGATCGTTCTGAACATGGTGACGTAAGACACGTACGTCTGGACTATAAACGGGGCAATAGCCAATAGCTTTCGTCTCTTAATTTATTCTGAGCATGCGTGGTACTTTGTGCGTTGGATTTGTGTACACACGATCGGAATTTCCGACAACGGATTTTGTTGTCGGAAACTTTTATAGCAAGCTCTCAAACTTTGTGTGTCGGAAATTCCGATGGAAAATGTGTGATGGAGCCCACACACGGTCGGAATTTCCGACAACAAGGTCCTATCACACATTTTCTGTTGGAAAATCCGACCGTGTGTACAGGGCATTTGGCGTTAAACTGGCAGTAACGCACACAGAGCTCTATGGCGTTAAACTGGCAGTAACACACAGAACTATATGGCGTTAAACTTGCAGTAACGCACACAGAAGTAAATGGCATTAAACTGGCAGTAATGCACACAGAAGTAAATTGCGTTAAACTTGCAGTAACGCACCAAACTATATGGCGTTAAACTGGCAATAAAGCACAAAACTATATGGCGTTAAATTGGCCGTAACGCACACAAAACTATATGGCGTTAAACTGGCAGTAACACGCACAGAAGTAAATGGCGTTAAACTTAAAGCACACATAACTATATGGCGTTAAACTGGCAGTAAAGCACACAAAACTATATGGCATTAAACTGGCAGTAACGCACACAGAAATAAATGGTGTTAAATTGGCAGTAACGCACAGAAGTAAATGGCGTTAAACTGGCAGTAACGCAATCAAATAGACGGTGTTCAACCATCACTACACTGACGCTGTCTGAACTGTCCCTACTCTAGCTATACACTAATGTAAAGATTACTGAACACGGTCTCACCACACTACAGTGAAACTATCTCAGCTGTCCCTACTCTAGCTGAACACTATACAAAGCTGAGTGATAGTCCTCCTCACTACACCCACACTATCCCTAGACTGACACTAAACTAATATTCTACACTCACAATTGAAGTAAAATAGCACAGTATAGCACACTAACTAGTAGCACTGAACAAAGCCCTGTTCTATCTCTCTCCACACCGAAATCACACTGAAAATGGCTGCCATTGAAAGAATACTTTTATTCTGTGGGGAGGGAATGAGCCATGATTGGATAAAGTCATGATGACAGTGTCCAATCATGACTCTGACAGTGCTCTGTGCCCTGATTGGCTGAAGCTTTCACTGCTTCAGCCAATCAGGGCTTGCAATGCACTGTTCAGCACCACAATGCATTGTAGTTGGTTCAGGGGGCCAAACAATTGGATGAACGACCCGTTTGTTTGGATGTTCGCCGAATGTCTGTACAACGAAAGTTCGGCCTGAACTTATACTCGGGCCAAACCGTTCACCCATCCCCACTAGTGACAGAATAGGGTCCCACCATGTACAGACCTCATGCGTTAACTCCTTTACTCCCATCCCATGCGGCCAGGTTATGGGTCTCCATAACATGGGTTAGTTCCCGGTTGCTTTGGAAAAATGACTGCTGGGGAGGGAGCCTGCATTATCAGTCTCAAAGCTGTTACTGGAGGACCCGTCACTTACACCAGGCACCACGCCTCACGGCTGGCTGCAATGTACCTAGCGCTATTTCTGGTTACCCACAGCAACTGCATTGCTCCTTTTACTTGTTATGCTGACTATACTTTCTGTAGCAGCTTTGCTTTATACCCCACATGTGCTATACTGACCCAAGTTCTTTCATATGCCAGGAACCTTCATGCACCCCTTTAAATAACTTCAGACCAGGCTGAGAACAGTTGATGCAACTTTTACTTAAAACACCTCGATAATACCATTCAATGAGAACATTGGGCTATAGAACATGCCTAACTATCTCTATAGGGCTGCCCAGGCATACCTTACAATGTAGTAATCCATGCTTGGTGTTCTCCAGAACTGGTAGATCTTAGGCATCCCAGTGCCTTCCAATGGACTGCAAGGCGCATCAGTCCTCCTTTGGTCTCTGCAGCGATCACAGCGTTTCTCCTTGAGCGGGACTCTCGGAACCTACAATTCTCCTTTTTTATAGTACAGGGCTGATAGGCTGGGCCCAAAAAGCCTGGGAACAGAGAACATAACATTAACCCCTCCCCTAGCCTGGGTCAGCCACTGTCTAATTAAATTTTAATAAAATAATCCACACAAAAGTACAATTGGAAGACAGTTGCTACCCTATAACAGGAAGTGTCTAAATAAGGACCCTCATTGCAGGATTTTTCTAATGGAAGCTGCAGATTTAAAACAATTAAAAACAACTTTTGAAATTAAATTAAAATGTTAACGTGTATATGAGATTTTAGTGAGTGTTTTTTTTTTTAGACCTACATCACCTAAAAAAAAATGACACTCTTTACTCTCTGGCAGTTACAGGGTTAAAAGCAGACGTCCAGAGCCCCATAACTCTTCCACAACAAGAAGGCCAAAACAGCGCATGTGTTCCAGAACAATATTAGACATTCATTAGTGGAGTCAAGCTGTTGAAGTGGCAGCTGGATAAGCCACTTAAGGTCTATATTCACAGTAGGGAGCAAACCATTTTAACACCCAGCGCAGCAGCGATCTTGCTGTAAAATTTGCACTATGATGACTGCAACTAGGTTACATCTGCTTGTAGACATCTCTGGCCAAATTCTCTCCGATTCCAGTATTAGCAAAACAGCCTGTATCTTGGCTTTGGACCCTGAGCAATCCCAGTGTGGTTTGGGGGTGAGAAACTTAATTTCAGCTGCTTGGATATTATAGACCTGTTTATCAGCTGAGAAGACAGAAACGCAGAAAAGGGAGTAAAGAGTAGACAATATTTCTAATTTCATGAGATACTGAGTATGAAATAATTATACAAAAAATGAATTAGTAGTGACTGAATTGTAACTTAAAAAAAACAGGACCCTGTAGTTATCTTTTGTAACTTTAGGATGCATTTATACTGGAAAATGCACCTGCAGTCCAATTACGTGCGAGAATCCCAGCGGACGTTCCCGCGATTAGTTGCTAGAGGCAGCCTCATTGAGAACAATGGGAGGCTGCCAGCTTCTGCAGCTAATTGCACCCACTCGCATGTAATCGCTCATGCAGCGATCACATGCGAGTGACCGGCCCTGGACACAAACTGCCTGCGTGAATTGACCATTCTATGGATGAAGCAAAGCAGTCTTCTTCTTTATCCTTAGTTATCCCAGGTAATGAGGGTAAACCAGATTGTACCTAAAAATACTTCATGTGAACTACTCTGTTTTAGTGCTCATGGCATGTTTATGTGGTCATTATCAATGTGGCAGTGTACAATTGTACTTAAAGTTTGTACCATACAGTACATTTAATGAATTTAGAAGGAACATATAACATGACAAAGGTTTTTATATTTACCTGGAGCTCCCTCTTAATAAAAATATTATTAAAATACAATATAAAGTACCTATCCTAATATTACAGAAGTATATCATAGCTTTCTAAACAAAGGGCTAGCTTACTGTCCTTCAAACTTTAGGAAGCCCAGACTGTGGCCAGCGGGAGTAGAACATGGTGTTAGTGGCAGTAAACAATGCCCCGTCTTTGGTATTAGGAGAAGGAATAGTGCCCCATCATTGGTGTCAGTGGCAGGAATAGTGCTCCATCATTGGCGTCAGTAGGAGGAATAGTGGCCCATTGTTGGCATCAGTGGCAGGAACTATGCCCCACTGTTTTTCGTTTTAAACATTTTTTTGGAGGGAGGATGTTATATTTAATGTTTCCCTTCCAAATTTTACTTTTTGCAACAGATCTGCACATAAAGGAGACTTGCTGTGTTTAGCCAACCAAAATGGCTATATTGGAAGACCTAGCTATGGACATGGCAGCTCACAACACCCTCAGTAGAGAATCAAGGCAAACAGGGATTTTTAAAGATCAATGTCTGTTTTTTTTTTGTTTTTTTTAGCTCCACCCAGTGGTATAGTGCTTCCTTATTAGGGCAGTGGTGTCACTCTGGAAAGTTAAGCACATAGTCTACTTTTTGGGGGAAAAAAAAGAAATGCACCAACATTACATCAGGTACGGGTACGAAGGTATAGACCTACCATTATGGCTGGAGGAAATATTGAACTGTTAGTGGGGTCACTGCACTTATGTCCCTGTAAATGGATCTGTGAATGGATTGATGCAGATGTGCATGTGAAACAAAGCACAGCCTCACTGAATTAAAAATAAACTAGAATGCTGCAAGGCGAAGAACACTGTGATTCAGGTAAGGGGGGGGGGGTTCTAGGAGCAGTGAGGGTGGGGTTGGGGAATGTGACCATGCTTATTTTTACACCCTACATATGGGTTGTAATATGGGGAGCCCGGGATCACCAGCCAGCCTTTTGTAAAAGTAAACAGTCTTTTTTGTACCCTCAAAAATCAGCAAACAACACAGCTTTATTTAGCAAACAAAAGCAAAATAGTCCATGACTCTCGTATAATGAAAAAATAACACACTGGCTCACTGCCAGCATACCAATCCCACATCAGGGGTTAGGGTTCCCATCTGCTTCTGGGTACCGCTAAGGCCGCAGGAGTTCAGCAAACACCGTCTCAGTTGCTATACAGTCCACACTTGCTCCCTGTTGTGAACCACTCTACTCTACCTCACAGATAGGTGCTAACCCCTACCTGTTCATTTCCAGGTCCTTCCCAGCAGGCAGGTTAACCCTTTTGGGACCAAACTCCCTGTAATCAGGGTTTGGAGGCTATTTCCCACTCAAAGTCTCTCTAAACCTTCCAATTCTGGGTCTCAAATGAGGACTTACCATTCCAGAGAGTAATGCAAATCAGTCCTTTCTTCTTTGAACAGACTACCCTGGAACCCCTCATTCTGCATGGTGAGAACCCCTGAGTTCTAAACATATGTTTGCATTGACCTCCTTAAAAAGACAATAACCCAAATAGTGGGGAAATATACCACCCATCCAAGACCCATCCATGGAACCCTGTGCAGGGTGTAGCATGAAACATCGTCACAAAGGTGGACCGAGCTTTTAAAAAAGCAAACCCAAGTGAGACTTTGAAGAAGGGAGCCTGTGCTGTGAGTGCAGGATTCCAGTATAGGAGGGAAGGTGGGAGACACTGCATTTTCTGCTCTTAGTGAACTGGTTCTTGAGATCTGCTGGGTAATGGACTTCACTTCTTTAAATAATGACCAGAGCGATAAACGCAATTTCTGCCTAGAGATCATATATGCTTTTGATAAAGAAAAATGGGTAGTGGATGACCATATGTGTGGTATTCGGAACCTTATGTGGTTCTTAAGTTCTTGGAGAAAGTCACTCTCAATGCTCTAGAACAGCCTAAATCTGGGTAATCTGATGAAGCTTTGGAATGGTCAAGTCATAAGAGAAAAGATGCAAAAAAAAAACCTGTCTCATGGCAGAGGCACCCAGAAGGACAATAACGATCAGTTTATAGAGCTTCTTATTAAAAGCTAAGTTTATTAAACAGCAAAATAATAGTTTTGTTACTAGCTGTCACTTCATCAGATCAAGGTCGTGGACACAAACAAGCTCACAGGCTGATGTGCAAAGCGCTCAGTAGTTTGAAAGTATGTTAGCACATCTGTTACTGTCTGTCCTCCTTCTATAGTTTTTTGTCCCCATAGTTTTCGGTAGACAGTATATGCTAGAACTGGGACTCTTGCCATTACTCTCTGTTCATTTGGAGGTGAAAAATCTATTAATTAGCAATGCTGAGGGTAACAAACATCTCTCACAGTTTTTTGCTTGGCCAATAACTGGACATAAAATTCAACTTAATTCTGCCAGTGAGTGCAAATGGGATCATGTCAGTTTATTTCCTTCCACTGTTATTTTGTTCCCCCATCCAAAAGCTGACGTGATATTAAAAACATAATAAAATGGTTCTGTTGGACACATTCCCTTGCCAGACTGGGAAGTAGGAAAGCTACTGAAACATAGGTAATTCATTGCTTCCTCCTCTTTAAAGCCTCCAGTGTAAATGGGAATCAATCATCTTGTCTGCACCGAGTTTGCGCATGAGATGCAGCAGACCATTATGCGATATTAAATCATTGTGTATTGGAGGGGGGAAACCAGTAAGGATTACAGGTACAAGAAGTGGCTGATTGGTTTCAGCCATCAATCTCTGATGTTTTTTGTTTTTTTTTTCCTTTTCTTTCCATTTTCCAAGTGCTCTGCAGATTTACTGCAGAAAATTATTTCATGGAAATGAAGAGACTTAATGTATATAAATTGAATGGAACAAATGTGTTATCTTTTCCTAGTCAGGGATGTCCTTAAAATTCCTTTACAGTGAGTTATTGGTGGTCTTCGCTATGGCCAGGTCTTAGAACTAACAATTTGGATAAGTGGTTTTTATATCCATTGCGTGTTGGCTATATGTTCATCGTAGGGGTGGTAAGAGTACAAATGTCTCAACCTAGGTCTCTCAGTTGGAAAGTGAGAAACGCTAACAAGAATCACAGCTGTTCAAGGTCCAACTAGCAGAGGTCCAGAGAAAACAACTATTTCCAGAGCCAAGATAGAAGAAGGAATAGGGATCACAGCCATCTCCAAGTTCAGGATAGCAAAAGTAAAGCGATCACAGCTACACCCGAGGCCTGGATAGGAAAGGTATAGGGATCACAGCTACTTCTAGGGCTTGGATAAAAGAGTTATAGGTATCTCTACTACCTCCAAGGCCTGTATTAAAGAGGTATAGAGATCACAACTACCTCCAAGCTTAGGATAGCAGACATATTGGGAACTCAGATACCTCCACTTGGATTGCAGAAATCTAGGGATTGCAGCTACCTTCAGGGTCTAGATTGCAGAAGTATATGGTTTACAGCTACCTCCACGGCCTGGATAGAAAAATTATAGGGATCACAATTACCTCTAGTGTCAGATTAGAATAAGTAAAGGGATCACAGCTACCTCCAGGTCCTAGATTGCAAAAGTTTAGGAATCACAGCTACCTCCAAGTCCAAGGTAGCAAAATTGTAGAGATTACAGCTACCTCCAAGTTCAGGATAGCAAAAGTAAATGGATTACAGCTACATTCAAGGCCTGGATAACAGAGGTATATAGATCACAACTACCCTCATAGCCTGGATTGCAGAGGTATAGGAAATATATCTACCTTCAAGACCTGGATAAAAGAGATATAGGGATTACAACTACCTCCAAGGCCTGGAAAAAAGAAGTATAGGAATTACAACTAACTCCAAGTTCAGGATAGCAGACGTATAAGGAACTCAACTACTACCAGTACATGGATTGCAGAAGCAAAGGGAATACAGCTGCCTCCAGGGCCTGAATCGAAGAAGTGTACGGATCACAGCTACTTCCAGGGCTGGACAAAAGTTGTAAAGAGATCACAAGTAGCTCCAAGGCCTAAATAGCAGAAGCATGGGTTTCACAACTACCTTCAGGGTCAGGCTAGAAGTAGTATAAGAACCACAGCTATCTCCATGGCCTAGATGGCAGGGGTATTGGAATCACAGCTACCTCTAAGGTGAAGCTAGCAAAATTATAGGTATCACAACTACCTCCAAGTTCAAGATAGCGAAAGTAAAAGGATCACAGCTACCTCCAAGGTATATAGGGATCACAACTAATGCAAAGTCCTGGATAAAAGGTATCACATATACTTCCAAGCTTAGGATTACAGAAGTATAGGGAACTCAGCTACCTCCAGTACTTGGATTGCAGAAATAAAGAGAATACAGCTGCCTCCAGGGCTTGGACAGAAGACGTGTATGGATCACAGCTACTTCCAGGGCTGGATAGAAATAGTACATGGATCACAACTAGCTCCAAGGCCTGAATAGCAGATGCATGGGTTTCACAGCTACCTTCAGGGTCAGGCTAGCAGAAGTATAGGGATCACAGCTATCTCCATGACTTAGATGGCAGTGGTATTGGAATCACAGCTACCTACAGAGTCAGGCTAGCAGAAGTATAGGGATCAAAGCTATCTCCATGGCTTAGATGGCAGGGGTATTAGAATCACAGTTACATCCAAGGCCAGGATAGCACAGGTACAAGAATCACAGTTACCTCCATGGCCTAGATCAGTGGTTCTCAACCTCAGTCCTCAAGTACCCTCAACAGGCCATGTTTTGGGAACATCCTTTAGGTAAAATAGCTCTTATCAATACAATGTCATTGATATTTATTTAAAGCAGCTGTGCAAAGTAAAGGAAAACCTGAAAACGTGGCCCGTTGGGGGGTACTTGAGGACTGAGGTTGAGAACCACTGGCCTAGATAAAAGAAGTATAGGGATCACAACTATCTCCAAGTCCTGGGTAAAAGAGGTATCTCATCTACTTCCAAGCTCAGGATTACTGACGTATAGGGAACTTAGCTACCTCCAGTACTTGGATTGCGGAAGAAGTACAGGGATTACAATTATTTTGGGCCTGGATAGAAGAAGTATAGGAATCACAGCAACCTGCAGGACCTGGATAGAAGAAGTATAGGGACCACATATACCTTCAGGAACTGGATAGAAGAAGTATAGGAATCACATCTATTTCCAAGGCTAGGTAGAAATGATACATGGATTATAACTACCCCCAGGGTCTAGCAGAAATATAAGGATCACAGCTTTCTTCCGGGCCAGATTAGCAGAGGTATAGGGATCACAGCTACCTCCTGAGCCTAAATATTAGAATTGTAGGAAACAGAGATACCTCCAGGGCCTGAATAGCATAACCACAAGGATCATAGTTGCATGTACAGAGATGTTAAGAACCTACTGTATTTATTGGCGTATAACACTCATTTTTTCACCATGAAAATTGGGTGCAAATAGCGCGTGCGTGTTATACACCAATACTTCCATTTCGGCTGCCTCGGGGGCGGGATGAGTGCCGTCAGATTACATACAGTGAGAATCTCCTGTTTACTTGGCGGCCTCTGTAATAGGAAGTCAATAGATGGCAATGGCGAGGCTGCTGCATTGATGGCAATGGCGAGGCTGCTGCACTGATGGCAATGGCGAGGCTGCTGCATTGATGGCAATGGCGAGGCTGCTGCATTGATGGCAATGGTGAGGCTGCTGCATTGATGGCAATGGTGAGGCTGCTGCATTGATGTGGACTAATAAGGCTGCATTGATGGCACTTGTGAGGCTGCAGGTGGGCATTGATCAGGCTGCATTGATGGCAATGGTGAAGCTGTGAATGGGCACTTACCCTTATTTTGCTTCAAAGTTCCTTATTTAAAATTTAAGTTTTTTTTCCTGAAACTTCCCTCATAAAATGAATGTGTGTGTTATACGCCTGTGCGTGTTATATGCCGATAAATACGGTAATTATTATTAGAAATATTACAACAATTACAACACAATCAATGCGAGCTGGATAGAAGATATAAATGGGAGGTACAAGTCAACTCCACCAATTACATAGGGTGTGACATATATGTGATATGTTGTACAATAGCAAATCCATCTAATTTATGTTACAATGTTGCTTGTGTATAGTTTCATATTTCTGTTGTTTATCATAATGCAGTATGGAGGTGTAAGATAAGGGTAAATGTAAGTGGGGGAGTATTGAGTTGGAGGGAAGAAATAGAGAGTGTTGAGGGAGAAGAACACCAAACTAATTTTCCAAATTTTTCTCAACCTACAGAGAATATAGATACTCAATAATTGCGTAATGTTCCAGAAGAGGACCTATGCCCTCCCAGTGAACACATGGTATTGGTCATAGAAGGTTGCCAGTTCCTCCATACGCATTAGTTTGTTACTGTAGGTTCCACAATCCATTCCTTTAAAGTGGTGTGGTCCTTATCTTCCAGTGTTTTGGGATGACTGCATGAGCTGCTAGCAGAAAAAAAAAAGTTTATTGGGGCCTGGAATGATTTATATTAGGGATATCTGTTGGGACATACAGTATGTTGTGGCATTTTTGAGTTGTCTAGTTCAAAACTAATTTCCAGAAAGCTAGTACCAGTGTACAACACCTCCAGCAAGTGTCAGAGATGTGGAAAATGTGTAGCTTGGGAGAAATTCTCTGCAGTAAAAAGGTTTTTTTGATGATAAGCTTACCATGGCAGCAGTATACGTAGAGTGAATATACCATGAACAAGTAAATACATTGACTGTAGTTTTGGAGACAACATTTCAAGGCAATTAAAAAAAAAAAAACCAAAACTATAGGGATTTAGTTATCAGGGTCCCAACTGCAGAAAGTGAATGCTGGGATGCATATTTTAATCATTCATCAGGTGAGTTATGACCCATAAGTTGGTTTAAAACTTGATATTTCACATTTGATTTTAGTGTAACTTTAACACCTATAAGAACCTGAAAAAAATGAAAACTAAAACAATCTATGCGCAAGTGTTATTGTATTATCCAAGTTTATTATATGATTATATTACTGCATGAAAGTATGCGATACAATACTTCTCTGCTATCAAAACATAATATATGAACTGTGATACCCTCCCAATGTATACAAAACGCTCAGTGTAAGACTATACAAGACCAGATGTTTTTGCTAGACACAGGAATACAATGAAACCTCAGTATTCACCCCTGATACACCTTAAAGGAAATGAAAGGAAGGTATAAAAACAGTATGCATATAGGCAGGGAATCTGTCATGAACCAAAGCACCAAGGATAGAAGGCTCTGATAGAAGTTGGCCATTAGCAGCATACTAATTGCAGAGATTCCCCTCAAAGTATATATGATCAGATTCAGGTTTACTGCCTCTGGTGACCCAGAATATAAAGAAGCCAGCAAACTTCTCTATGAGAGTGCCAGGTAGGGATGAGGGGAAATATTTTGCACCAAAATTATAGATTCCACCATCTACAAAATTTCAACTCATTTGGTGTTGATCATTTGGGTGAAATTTGCGTGAATTTTTCTTTTATACAATTTATATATAATGTATATATGTTTTTTCTTGTAAGTGGTTGTAAACCTGAAAGAAATAGATTAAGCTTTTTACCTGGTACAGTAAAGGATCACAAGTCATCTGTGCCCAGTCTTGCCACGGACAGTGAATCTAGCACAGAGAAATCCTCTCTGCTTTCTTGCTGAGTTAAAAGCTGACACATGAGAAAAATTTGTGTCACCACGCCCCTGCGACTGACATATGTTGTATTTCTCTCATGCAGGAGCATGAGAGCAGGAGAAGTGTGTGCAGCATTCCAGCAGCAGATCACTCCCCCTTTCTCCTCAAGCTCACCCACAATTTGCTGCCCTTCCGAGGCTCAATTGGACGTGGGGACTGCCGTGCATGCACTTTACTATGTCCGTGTGAGGCTAAGATGAGCGAATTTGCTTGCCTGGGGGGGGGGGGGGAGTGTAGGGATGGGAGAAGAGCCCTGTGAGGTCACGACACGCCTACCAAGCTCCAGCATTGAGACCCACTGATCTCCGATATTGACAGGTGAAACAGGTGCAGGGAAAAAGAATTTGAAGGGAAAAAGACATAGATTGCATTTGGATATGTGGGCATTATTATGGTGCCTGTTTTTTACAGCACGCCCTGCGGGTTTACAACCACTTTAACCACTAGTCGACCAGCTCACGTAGATATACTGCGGCAGGTCAGCACTCCTGCGCGAATTGATGTACCTGTACGTCGGTTCATGCAAGGAGGACTCGATGTCCGCCGGCAACTGGCGATCACGTTGAGGAGAGACAGAACGGGGAACTGCCTATGTAAACAAGGCTATTTCTCGTTCTGCCAGATGACATGACAGAGATCCATAGCTCCCAACTGTCCCCGATTTCGAGGGGCTGTCCCCGATTTGGGTCAATGTCCCTCTGTCCTTCATTCCTCCTCATTTTGGTCTGATCTATATATTTGTATATAAAATGCACTTTTTATCTTTCAAAAAAATGTTTCACAGTGCTTGCTAAACGATTCATCTAAATTCTAAATTGCTGCATTTGTAAATTCTAAAAAACAACATAAAGGAATAGTAGTGGTAAAAAGAAGCCCTTGTGGATTTAATTAACCTTTTGTTTTTGGTTAATTCTCCTTTAAGGGGGTGTGGCAGAGGGCGTGTCCTATGCCTACATACGTTTGCTAGTAGGTGTCCCTCATTCCTTTCTCAAAATGTTGGGAGGTATGGAGATCTACTTTTCTCAGTGATTGGGAACACTGATCTCTGTCATGTTCCAGTAAGCCCATCCCCCCTACAGTTAGAAGACACCTAGGGAACACAGTTAACTCTTTGATTGCCCCCTAGTGTTAACCCCTTACCTGCCAGTGTCATTTTTACATTGATCAGTGCATCTTTATAGCACTGATCAATGTAATAATGTCACTGGTCCCCAAAAAGTGTCGTCATTTGGGGTCAGATTTGTCGCCACCATTATCAGTAAAAACAATTTAAAAAGTATAAAAGTCCCTAAATCTATCCCGTAGTTTGTAGACGCGATAACTTTTGCGCAAACCAATCTATATACGCCTATTGCAAATTTTTTTACCAAAAAATATGTAAAAGAATATATATTTTTTTGGTTTTGGATATGTATTATAGCAGAAAGTAATTTTTTTTTCTTCTTTTAAATTGTTGGTCTTTTTTTGATTATAGCGCAAAAAATAAAAACCACAGGAGGTGATCAAATACCACCAAAAGAAATCTGTATTTGTGAGTAAAAAAGGATATCAATTTTGTTTGGGTACAGCTTCGCACGACCGCGCAGTTTTTCAGGTAAAGCGACGCAGTGCCGTATCGCAAAAAATGGCCTGGTCATTAAGGGGGCAAATCCTTCCGGGGCTGAAGTGGTTAAAGTTTAGAATATTTAACTTAATACTCTTTATATTTTTTCTTTTTTCCTTTTTGTGTGTATATTTGATCCATATTTGAGTACTAATTTATATGTTGTTTTACTTTTATTTTTACTGTCTGTCTGTTCTTTCTGTGGGAAAAAGTAAAATAATGAGACAAATGAAGGGCCATTTATTGGCACAAGAAAAGGTTAAGAATGGTTGAAAGGAGCTTCTATAATCAGCAGCCATTTAAGACCATTGCACCCTTAAAAACCAAAGACCACTTTAATTTGCTTCCTCCTTTGGCTGAAATTTACAGATTTTCATAGTTGTTTTGGGGAAATGAAAACTCATGATTTCACTTATTCCTAGTGGCATGGTACCTATCTGTGGTTGGTAGGGCAAAGAAGTGGTTAGGATCCAAACACCACAGATCATGATGTACAAAATATAGCTGCTTGTATATTTTAAGTGGCATATGCATATTGCAAAGACCTCATCCTCTTGTACAAGACAATAGATGGCGACATGGCGAGCATTGGCCCTACTTCTCTTTTACCAATAGACAGATAACATAATTTAAAAGGTCATTTCATCGTTTCAGAAAAAAAGGAAAATATCTAACACCTTACACCCTCCCCGCCCTCTTAGTTCCTGCTGCATTTACGGGTTATAGAGTTTCACTGTCCACGCAGCCTGATGCAACAGTCCTGGGGTTTGAAAAATGCGCTGATCTCCTTCTTCTTTCCCTATATCTATTTTGTATTATTTTGTTTTTTCTTTTGTTAATAGAACAAAACAGCATACCCCAGTTCAACCCCTGAAGAAGGAAATATACACTATACCATCTATCCGAAACATGTTGGGTACACTGCAAACACATTTTGGTCGACCACTGGTCTAGACCTCATGTGTATGTTAGCAAAATTTTGTGCTGTTTATATACTATCTTTTGGTGTTATATACTATTATTTCCATAGGCATTTCTATTTATTGTATATTAAGTCTATGCTTATGTGTATTTTCAATAAATTTTGTATACTTTTTTATATACTTCTGCATGATCTGGTTTTACTTCCCATGCCCACACAATCCCCGGTGCATTTCCCTTTTTTGCAAATTTCTATTAAGGGATGTGGCATGGGTTTCCAGCTTTGACTCTCAACAGAGGTTTCTCTTAAATAATTTTCTCTTTCCCTAGGGATGCCAGGACGGATCACATCAATTAAGTGCCAGCACATCACCACACTAACCAATCAGAACAGCTCTGGTCTGTCATGGTATCTCTGGGGAAAGAAAAAAAAAAGAACAGCGCGTTTTAAATATACAAACACCAGGACCATTGCACTGGGCTGCATGGACGGTGAAATTATCACCCATGGGAGTAAGTGCAGCAGTTACCGGGGGTCATGTAGGGTGTTCGTTTACCTTTTCATTTAAAGTGATATTAAAGTCTTGGGGGGTTTTTGTTTAAAAAAAAATAATAAACATGTCATACTTATCTGCTCTGTGCAGTGGTATTGCACAGAGCAGCTCCGATCCTGCTTGGGTCCCTGGCTGGCGCTCTTGGCCCCTCTCTCCCACTGAGTGCACTCACATCAAACAGCTTGCTATCAGGGCACCTGGGCCGAACTGCTGCTCTGTGTGTCTATTCACACACGAAGCCGCAACTCGGCCCCTCCCCCCCCTCTCTCTCCTCATTGGCTCACTGCCTTTGATTGACAGCAGTGGGAGTCAATGCCACACGCTGCTTTCTCTGCCAATGAGGAGGGAGAGCCCCCGGACAGCCAAGGCACTCATGTAACATCGCTGGATCAAGATGGGGCTCAGGTAAGTATTAGAGGGTCTGAGGGGCTGCTGTACACAGAAGGTTTTTACCTTAATGCATAGAATGCATTAAGATAAAAAACCTTCTACCTTTAGAACCACTTTAGGTCTATGTAAGCTCTAACAATGAGCTTCTCTTGATCCTGCCTCTGCAGACCACTATCAGTTGCATTGTTCCCAGCTTTTTCTGTAATTATAGAACATCCCCTGCCTATGTTATGGAAATAAAAAGAAGGGGATGTTTGATAGTCCTAAAACACTTCCTGGCATTGGGTGACAAGGTTGATCCTTTATAAATACAGTACAGTGAATGAGAGTTGTTACCCTAGTATGGAAAGCATGTACTGGTAGAATGACAAGGTGAGCATTAAGGGAAAAAAAGCCTGAAATAAAAACTAGTGCAGCCACCACATCAAAGGAATTTTTGGCCAGCAAAGGTAAAACTAACTACTGCTATTAACCCCTGTCAATGCGTTCTGAGATACAGGCAAAAAATGCAAGCACACAGCTTGCCTGGATCTTCTGTAGGAAGCTCCGCCTCCCTTCCCCTCGCTCCCATCTATCTCTGCTCCTCTAACATCGGGTTCCGGATCAGCCTCGAAGGGAAGCTGCAGTCACCAGTGACGTGTAATCCGAGGCGGACAAACCCACCTGCAGGTCCGTGATGTACTCAGCAAAGAAGAGTGATCACGTGACCTGCAGATTAGAGCATTGGAAAAGGTATACTAATTTTTTTTTTTTTTTTTTTACAAATGCATATTATTACTATGTGCAATATCTATTTAACTATTTAAAGTGCTACCAAACTCAGGACCCTGCATTCATTATTCTTGTCCCCCACAGAACATGGAAATGCAATTTTCTTAGTAAATATAAACTGCTAAATACCTTTTCTCATTAGCAGTATATAGCAGTCTTGTGACTTCTATCAGAATCTGTTTAACACTTGTAGGAGGAGTTTACATTCTTCTCTGACTGTCCTGTGAGGCTGCAGGACCCCTGACCCTCTGTCTGGACAGTGTTGATTGGCCCTGTGCTGATTACATGCACTCTCCCAAGAAAAAAAAACAAACTATCTATCAATACACATCAAACTGAGCATGTGCAACGTGACTCCAAAGGCTTTGACTTATCAGGAGATAGAGTGGGGACAGTGGAAGGGGAGGATCAGAGAAGACAGGATCAAACAGCCATTTTACATAATACAGAGGAATAACCCCTTCAGTCCCACAGTGAGTATTACAAGCATGCTTTACTACAGACTGATTTTACTGTTGTGGGTTTAGTAACACTTTAAATATGAATTCTGACTAACTTGCATTTACAACCACCTTAAAGTGGAAGTAAACTTCCGTTGATTGTTTGTTCCTATAGGTAAGACTATCATAAGGCTTACCTATAGGTACTGTAAATAATTCCTAAATGTGCGCTGTTTAGGAGATAGTTACTGTATATGCAGATGATGATGTTGTCGGTGCATGCATTAAGAAGGAACGGCCACCGGTGCCGTTTCTTCAGGGCCCTGTGCTGTGACTGGCGCCTCCCGTGCCATTTAGGAGATATTTATTGTATATGCAGATAATGATGTCATTGGCGCAGGCGTTCAGAAGGAACGGCCACCGGTTCCGTTTCTTCAGGGGCCTGTGCCGTGACCGGCAGCTTCCACGCGCATGCGCGCGAGTGACGTCACGTGGCTTCAGCCAGTCACACAGCCGGAGTCCTGGAAGGAAGAAGGGTGAAGACAGATGCAGCCACCCGCGGTGACAAGGAGGGCTTTGTTTGCAGGTAAGTTTCGCATAATGTGCTAGTATGCAATACCTACTAGCACATTATGCCTTTACTGGTCAGAAAAAAAAAAAAAAAGAAGAAGAGGCAACGGTTTACTTCCTCTTTAGGCAGGACTCTGATTTCTAAAACCGAGTTCAGGTTCACTTTAATGAAACCACTTTTGTTGAATTCTGATGTTTTCACAAAGTAGGGATGCAGTCATTACCCAGCATTAGGTTCATAAGCGCAGTACGGTACCTATATATTTTTACAGTATTAAGCAATAAGTGGCATCTGTTTTTTCTTTCCATCGACCATAAGAAAGCAATGATTAAAAGGAATAACAATAATATTGAACATTAGTCAGTAAGATGTCAACAGGCCTGTGAAGGTTTCGGAAAAATGAAATCAGGACAGCAGAATTTCCCCTGATACATCAAATAACCACGGCTTCCAGGACACCTGTGGTGAGCGGTACAAGGAATAACCACAGCTTCTGTACTGCATAAACTCTGCATTAGTCAGGTCTCCCCAGCCAACAGGAACTGAGTTCAAAGCTGCCAGGGATGAATAAGTACGGCTGCTGTAAGACATAGACCATGTGCACAGCCTGTACCAGGCCGGGGTCAGTCGCTCTGCATTACCTGTTAAAGGAAAACTCCATTTTTTTTTTTTTGCCTGACTTTCCATAGTCCTCCACCCACACTTTCCACTCTGCTTAATTACTTTGGATCTAATTTACCAGTTAAAAGTACTTTCTGGGCTGTGTTACAGAAACAAATCAGACCCAAAACTGCACAAGAAAGTGACAGGTGGTGATGTTATTAGTAAGGGTGGGGGCCTTATTGGAGATACTTTGATGAATGCGCTTTATTAGAAGATTCCG
This sequence comes from Lithobates clamitans, assembly GCA_037952925.1. Lineage (NCBI taxonomy): Eukaryota > Metazoa > Chordata > Amphibia > Anura > Ranidae > Lithobates > Lithobates clamitans. Next base: position 5,675,261 of record JBBGZY010000292.1, on the reverse strand, counting down.
ATCACATGCTATTGATATGATACGTGTGCCAATTCTATAGTCTTAAAAACGTTCACATTAAACCCTTTCATGACCACAGTACACTAAAACCTTGGTTTGAGAGTAACTTGGTTTGAGAACGTTTTTCAAGACAAGCAAAATTTTTAAATAAATTTTGACTTGATATACAAGCAATATCTTGATATACAAGTAGCGTCACATCACAACTGGGATTAGAAGCAAAATCCAGCAGGAGCTACAGAGTATAAAAGAGAAGAGAGGCGCCTCCAAGTGTAGCAATATGGTTACATTTAATGAAGGTACAACATTTAGCAACATATTGCTACACTTAGACCCGGTTCACACAGGGGCGACTTGTCAGGCGACTTAGCCGCCTGACAAGTCGCGTTCCGTTCTGTACAATGGAACCGTTTTCTTAGGAGCGACTCAAGTCTCTCCGACTTAGAAAAAGGCTCCTGTACTACTTTGGGGGCAACTTCAGGTGACTGTGTGAACCGACTCTTATGCCCTGTACACACGGTCGGACTTTGTTCGGACATTCCGACAACAAAATCCTAGGATTTTTTCCGACGGATGTTGGCTCAAACTTGTCTTGCATACACACGGTCACACAAAGTTGTCGGAAAATCTGATTGTTTTAAACGCGTTAACGTAAAACACGTACGTCGGGACTATAAACGGGGCAGTGGCCAATAGCTTTCATCTCTTTATTTATTCTGAGCATGCGTGGCACTTTGTCCGTCGGATTTGTGTACACACGATCGGAATTTCCGACAACGGATTTTGTTGTCGGAAAATTTTATCTCCTGCTCTCCAACTTTGTGTGTCGGAAAATCCGATGGAAAATGTCCGATGGAGCCCACACACGGTCGGAATTTCCGACAACACACTCCGATCGGACATTTTCCATCGGAAAATCCGACCGTGTGTACGGGGCATTAGAGGCGCCTCTCTTCTCTTTTATACTCTGTAGCTCCTGCTGGATTTTGCTTCTAATCCCCTTGTGGAGGCTTCCATTTGTATATGGACATTTTATGGTTATACAACCTATCACATTACTATAATCTTTTTATATGGACTATAAACTGAAGGACCTATGAATATAAATGGTTGTGGAAGGAATCATTTGAGTTTCCACTATTTCTTATGGGGAAATTCGCTATGATATACAAGTGCTTTGGATTACAAGCATGTTTCTGGAACAAATTATGCTCGCAATCCAAGGTTTTACGGTACACCTTTTAGATCCACATAGATTACACCTTTTGTGCTTCCTAGCAGGATCAGGCAGGTAATCTCCTGAAGAAGCAGTGAATGTGACCCGCGAAACATGTCGAGCAAATATTATACAGATGATGTAAATGATTCAGTTGTCACACTTCGATGTGATTTCAGAACTAATGCCCCGTACACACGATCGGAAATTCGTCGTAGTGTTGTATGTCACCGCGTTCTTGTCGAAAGTTCAGAGAACTTTTGTGTGACCGTGTGTATGCAAGCCAAGCTTGAGCCGAATTCCATCGGAAAAACCATCCAAGATTTTTCAGACGGAAATTACGCTTGTGTGTACGTGGCATAAGAGTCTTTGTTGATTATCATTGGAGTTTTCAAGATTTAAGTGTTAAATGTGTGTATATATATATATTTTTAAAAAATTTTTTGTAATGAAAACCATTAATTATTTTACTCACGGTTGTCTACTGCTGTTGGTATACGGTACCATTAAAGTCCATTATAGCCTCTCCCTCTCCAATTCTTCTCAATATTGTTGGGGCGAAGGTACCATATTACAAATCTCACTCTTGAAGCACCTCTCTTCATAAGCCTAGGGAAAGGTTCCTGAGGAAAAGGGACAGATAAGGGGCAGTTTTGCATATACCTGGGAGACTACCTGGAGTTTGTGGAAGGACCTTTGGTTGCCAGCCTATTATCTGAAGTGGCTCGTTCTGCACACTGTTCTACCAACACAACACCCTTTGCAAAAGGCCACAATTTATTAGCCTCAAGAAGCAATCCTCAAACACCCTGCAGTATGTAAATCTTCCATTATTGTATGGGATTGTGGAGGATGTGTACAAGTGTCTTACTGTTCATAGTTCAACTTTGGAGAAGCAAACACATTGTTGTAACTACTGACTATTACATAAAGAATATCTAACAAAGGTTGTCCCATCGGTTCTCTTTAAGTGACAGCATTACGGCTAGCCCCACCTACACACTGACACAAAATAAGCACGCTTGTTTCACTGTCAGTTAATCACAAAATACCTACAGAAGTAAAATGAAGGATAAGGATGATGTCCAAGGAGAACACACCTTTGAAAATAGGTCAGCAATGACAGGTCTCAAATTTGCATCCTGATCATTTATCAGCAACTGTCAAATATGCACATACCGCGGCTCGAGACACGCTGTGCTATACAAGAGAGGTGAAAAAGTGGGAGAAAAGGTGTGATCACATGGATTATGCACAGAAGAAAAGAAATGGAAAACCTGTCTTTTTTTTTTTTTTTTAAGAAGTTTCCAGGTTCGTTAAATAATTGATGTAATATATATAATTACTACACAAGCCATTTTGTAATTTAATGTTATTAAAAATTACCTTTCCACTTCAATCTGCAGCCAGCTAGGATTTTGTAAAGCTGCCAAAGTTTTTCTTTTCCTTGTAGCCATGACAGCTGTGACCTATTTGTGTACAAAACATCTCCGAAATCTCATTCCCTGTTCTTTACAAAATTCTATACAGAAAGAGTGAGGTAATGAATCCCCATTACTGTCCTTATGCTTATTGCAGTAAGCCTATTATCTATGGGGATATGTCTACAGGGTTTCTGGAGGTGCTCCATTGTTACAGCACTGGGGCTAAACTTGTCATTTCTGCAGGTAGACGTACCCACTATGGTGAAGTTACTGCAGTCACTTGTCTCGGTACCCACAAAACTGAAACGGGTAAGATCTGCAATTAGGCTTGAAAAACAATTTTATTACTAACTTCAAGTGGATTTTGTTCTCCAAAAAACTCAAAACTGATGATGATGATGATGATTGTTAACGTGACTTTTTTACAAAATAAAAAAGAAAGAATCCCTACAAAAATGTCATACTTAAAGTAAAAGTCCACCCTTACACTAAAATCTCTAAATCTACAGGCATCCACAATCTACACACACACTCCTTTTTTAAAGCTGCTCAGGTCGAGTTTTCAGTGACAGAAGCTCTGCAGAGGAGACAGCCGACAATGGCTGTGAAATGAATGGGAAGTGACGTCACCCATAAAGTTACTATGGGGCTTTCGTTGTCGGCTGCCTCCTCTGCACCCGCCTCCACAGTAAAGCCGCAGCTGACAGCTCACCTGGAACAGAGCAGCTTCAAAAAAGGTATGTATAACAATTTCTTCTTTACAGGGCTAGATAGGTTAGTCTTAGATCGTGGATGCCTGTAGATTTAGAGATTTTAGTGTTAGGGTGAACTTCTTCTTTAATTGCCCTGTCCTGGTGTAACAATAGCCATAGTAACCCATGCAGATGCTAAAGGGCCTAGGGTTGAAAGGGCCCCATTAGGGGGGGGCTGTTGAGGCAACTTAAACATATCCATCACAGCAATATTAAGGATTGCAGAAGTTGCCGTTGACACTGACTGTACCCCTTGTGACATTTCCAATCAAGAATAACTGGGGTCAGACCTACAAGAGAAGACTTCAATTCATTGTTGTCGCTAATACAGTAGACATCCCAAGTCTCCCGCAAGTCGCGGGAGTCTGCCGCATTTGGCTGCAGGCTCACGGACACCCGTGAGCGCCGGACGATTTCCCGGCTGAGCCTGTCACTCAGCCACCGACAGAAGACAGAGCAGCTCGAGAGGACGAATGGAGTATGGCTGCAGCGGCCGCTCTGGCTGCTCTGTCTTCTGTAGGTGGCAGTGTGACAGAGTGACAGGCGGATGTGATGACGTCCCCGTCTGTTCGAGGTGGAGGACTGTAACAAAGTCCCACCTCCTAGATAGACAGAACATTGATCCGATAATACATTGAACCAGTGTGACGTGTATCATAGGAGGCGGGAATTTGTTACAGTTCCCACCGGGATATTCAAATCCATTTCAGAGTTCTGTGTGATTAGGCTATATTTCATGGGCACCAGTATAGCTTCTTTTAATTGGCACTGATCAGGCTGCATTTAATTGGTACTGGTATAGCTGCATTTAATTGGCACTGATCAGGCTGCATTTAATTGGCACTGGTATAGCTGCATTTAATTGGCACTGATCAAGCTGCATTTAATTGGTACTGGTAAAGCTGCATTTAATTGGCACTGGTAAGGCTGCATTTCATTGGCACTGGTAGGGCTGTGTTAAATTGGCACTGGTGCTAAGGCTGCGTTTAATTGGGGGGGGTCAGTGCTGGTGCGAAACGTCACCTTCCTGAAATTAGTTTGCCACCTCCCTGAAATTAGTTTTTGCAGGTTGCGATGTCTGGTACAGACACCCCCTGGCAGGCTGTGCAGTAGCTATCTTTGTAGTGTAGATATTTTGTCCTCAGAGTTTTTGGTCATCCTTGCCAGCACTGAAATTAACCTTGTATGCCTAACGCAGTCTTCCTCAGGCTGTAAAGTCTAATGCCCTGTACACACGATCCGATTTTCCGATGGGAAATCTTGGAAGTCCGACGGTATGTATGCTCCATCAGACTTTTGTTGTTGGACTTTCCGCCAACAAATGTTGGCTAGCAGGTTCTCAAATTTTCCACCAACAAATGTGTGTTGTCGGACTTTCCGATCGTGTGTACACAAGTCCATCACACAAAAGTCAGAAGTACAAACATGCATGCTCGGAAGCAGAAGTGGTCGGTCTTGTAAACTAGTGTTTGTAATGGAGAATTAACATTTGTGACTTGGCAAATTATGAAATCTCCAAATGTAGCGCACAATTCTCTTCTTCTTTAATGGGATAATAATGAAGCTGCTTTGCTGGTGATAGTGATGGAGTTATTGCACACGAATTTTCAAAAGCTTTTTTTTCTAGTGATATCAAGAATAATATTATTATGTTTTTTTGGGGGTTTTTTTTATGTGCAAGTTACCATAACACCATTATCCCCTACTTTTTAAGAACAAAGATACAACTATGTTGGTGTCCCTTGTCAATTTTACATTGTATTTTTTAAAATGAAACTGCCTACTCCCAAACTGTCATTTGAAGTAAAACACATAGCCAAGTATTATTCTCCACAATTTGTTTATTGTGCATTAAAAAAATAAAACAAATAAAATTAGACATGCTATCTGCCAATAGAACTTAACCAAAAAGTGCATTCTATGCATTCAAAAATATACAAAATATACCAAATCAAATCATTATTCACCCAAAAAAAATAATGTCAAAGTAATAACTCCAAGGCCAATAATAAATAACACGTTATCTCCTCCGAATCTGCATCATGGCTGGTTGACGAACGGCCGTTCAGAAAAGCAGAATCAACACTCACCAAACTTCTACTAACACGAAATTAGCAGAAGGAGCCCAAAGTGTGGCGCTAAAGAGCTGAAAAACCACGTTGTACGTCTAGTACGTCACTACATTAGTCATTGTTGGCCAACATTTGTGTGACCGTGTGTATGCAAGACAAGTTTGAGCCAAACACCCTTCGAACAAAATTCCACGGTTTTGTTGTCGGAAAGTCCGATCGTGTGTACGAGGCATAAGGGTATCTCCTCAGTAAAAAACTGACAGAAGTTTGTAGTTCTTTAAACCCAAATTTGTATTAGGGCTATAAAGTAATTGTGTCCAAGAATTCTACAATGTCATGATAAAAAATATTGTGATGGCCATTATTATTGCTAATACAACTTGCTGTGGCAGTGAAAGGGTGGGAGGACATAGACTTTAGTAAAAGTTAATTCCCTGCACTGGTGCCCCTTCCTTCCCTGACAATTTCCATGGCTCTGGTCACTAGTACTGTACAGTGCTGACTATGCTAACAGCTAGGGGTGCAACGGATCAAAAAACTCACGGTTCGGATCGTTCCTCGGATCAGGAGTCACGGTTCGGATCATTTTTGGATCAACAAAAAAAAAAAATCTCCCCCACTGTAATATTCACGTCATCTCCCCCACTGTAATAATATCCATAATCTCCCCCACTGTAATAATATCCGCAATCTCCCCCACTGTAATAATATCCACAATCTGCCCCACTGTAATAATATCCACAATCTCCCCCACTGTAATAATATCCACAATCTCCCCCACTGTAATACCCACAATCTCCCCCACTGCTGTAATATCCACAGACTCCCCCACTGTATATACAGTATGATTATAGGAATTAGGAAGGAAGACTAGTGTTGTTTAGTCTTACCTTACAGAATAGAAGCCGCCAAGCCGGCCAGATCAGATCCACGAGTTGAGGGGTGATGATGTCAGCGCGCACTTCCACCGCCGGGTGTACCAAGATGGCCGCCGCTCCGGAGCTAGGCCGAAGCTGCGGCCTTTCCTAATGCCAAGGCAGCGTCGCGCTCCGCAGAGCGCATGTATGCCAATCCGAACAGGTTGAACCGTTCGGATCACAGATCGGTGACGATTCGTTGCACCCCTAGTATCGGCAGGGTATGGCAGAGTATTGGCAGGGTATTGGCAGAGTATTGGCAGGGTATGGCAGAGTATTGGCAGGGTATGGCAGAGTATTGGCAGGGTATTGGCAGAGTATTGGCAGAGTATTGGCAGAGTATTGGCAGGGTATGGCAGGGTATTGGCAGAGTATTAGCAGGGTATTCCAGAGTATGGAGGGATGGCTGAGCATGGATGGATGGATGGATCCATGGATGTGACTGCAATTTCACAGAACAGCGCTGTGGGCACTACAGATCCAGCCCACAGCACTGCTGCCATCTGATCTCTCCCCTTCACTGTACAGATCAGTACACAGAGGGGAGAGAGGAACATGCATCATGACATGACGCTGGTTTGTGTACAAGTGATCGCTCCATCACTTGATGGAGCAATCACGTGGTAAACGGCCACTGGGTGTACCAAGATGGCAGCCGCTCTGGAGCTAGGCCGAAGCCGCTGCCTTTCCTAAGGCCGAGGCAGCAGGGCGCTCTGCGGAGCGCATGTATGCTGATCAAAACAGGTTGAACCGTTCGTATCACGGATCCGTGACGATCCCTTGCACCCCTACTAACAGCTCTGTTGTTACCTGTCCTTTATATAGACTTACTTTATGCTAAGATCAGTGACAGTAGGGAAGTTGCTGGAGTCATCAGCATTTTGCTATGCCAGTTATGACCAGTTATATTTACTGGTAACGGTGTTTCTGGGAAGTCTTCTAGGACGGCACACCTAAAAAGGTGACTGGTCTCACCTGACAGGAAACACAATCAACAAAGAGGTTAAAACCCCCACCGCTCCCTGTGCTCCTCAGTTGTGAAAAAGTATTGACCCACACCAGTGCGCGAGAGTAAAAACCCCTGGAGAGTTTATACAACACCAACAAACAAAGACGGGTGGGAAGTAGGCCTGCCGTCCTGGAAGACTTCCCAGAAACACAGTTACCGGTAAGTGTAACTGGTCATTTTCTCCAGTCGTCTTCCAGGATGGCAAACCTGTGAGAAGAGCAAAGAGCTCTGGCCTACCTTAGGGTGGGACAACAGCCCGTAGGACTTTTCTACCGAATGCTATAGCCTGAGGTGACAACAGCTCCACCCTGTAGTGCCTCAGAAAAGTGTTCTGGCTTGTCCACGTCGCTGCTCTGCAGATTTGGTCAACTGATGCTCTGGCCCTTTCTGCCCAAGAGGCCGCCAGAGACCTTGTAGAGTGTGCCTTTAGGTGAGTGGGAACTGTTTTATCTGCCTGCTCATAGGCTACGGCAATGGTCTGCCTAATCCATCTGGCTATGACTGTTTTTCAGGCTTGGTCACCTCTTTTTTGACCGCTAAAACAAATTAACAGGTGATTGGACTTTCTAAATTCCTTCACTCTGTCTAAATAAACTAACAGACACCGTCTGACGTCTATCAAATGAAAAGATTTTTCCTTTTCATTCTGAGGGTTTTCACGGAAGGAAGGAAGGACAATCTCCTGTGACCTGTGAAAATCTGAGGCCATCTTGGGTAGGTACAGGGGATCCTGTCTGAAGAAAATCCAGACCTGCAGATCCCCTACTCTCCTGGCTGTCGTGATGGCCAGGAGGAAGGCTCTCTTAAGGGATAGTAACTTAAGAGAAACTTGAGCCAACGGCTCAAAGGGTGCCCTGGTTAGGGCCTCCAAAACTAGGGTTGGGTCCCATGGTGGAAATGTATTCAATTGCACTGGGGTCATTCTTTCCCTAGCCAACAAAAACCTTTTAACAAGGGGGTCCAGGGCAAGCCTCTGATCCAAAAAGGCGAATAGAGCTGCTAACTGGACCCTGAGCGTATTTGTCTCCAGACCCTGATCCACGCCTTCCTGGAGGAAGTCCAGGACTGCCAGGATGTCCTGTTAGGAAGCCCCTTTCACTTGACACCAGCGAGAAAAGACTGCCCATACCTTGGCGTAGATCTGCCTGGTAACCGGCTTCCTACTCAGTAAGAGGGTTTCAATTACCCTTTCGGAACACCCCTTCTCCCGCATGCTTTCCCTCTCAAGAGCCAGGCCGTCAAGTTGAAGAACCCGGGATTTGGATGGCAGACTGAACCCTGTAGGAGAAAATCCTGCCGGTCCAGGAAGTGCTGCGGGGGAGATACCGACCAGTTTCTCAGTTCCTAGGGTATGAAACCAAGCCCTTTTGTGCCACCAAGGCACCACTAAAATTAGTCTGCCATTCGACTGACTCAGTTTCCGTAGCACCCAAGGGATCAGTGCCAAGAGCCCCTCTCTCTGGCCAGGGAAAAGAACCTCCTCACCTTCCTGTTTTTCCTGCAGGCAAAGAGGTCTATCTCCGGTGTCCCAAAGAGCTGACTTATGAGAGAAAACACCTCAGAGTTTAGTTCCCACTCTACTTGGCGGATGGGCTGTCTGCTGAAAGAGTTTGGTTCTGTGTTGCAAACCCCCCTTATGTGAACTGTCGAGATTAAGGGAAATCTCTTCTCTGCCCCATCTAGGAGCTCTTGGGTTAAGCCCATTAGGGTCTGATACCTGGTTCCTCCTTGATAATTTAAAAAGGCCACTGTTGTCGCATTGTCCGAAAGGATCTGAATCTCTCTCCCCTGGGTTCTTACTTCGAACGCCCTTGACGCTTCCCTGACTGCCAGGAGCTCCCTGAAGTTGGAGGAGGACCCCTTCTGAACTTGGTCCCAGACCCCTCGGGCCCGAAGTTCTTTTAGATGGGCTCCCCAACCCCAGGCACTTGCATCGGTCGTCACTCTCAGTGGTTCCAGCTGGGTCCAGAGACGACCTCCCCTCAACCCTGCTGGATTGAGCCACCACTGTAGTGGACTCTTTCACCTTCCTTGGAAGGGACACTTTCCCTTCTAGGGATTCCCTTCTGCCATGCCAGGAGGAGAGAAGGAACCCCTGGAGGCCCCTGGAGTGGAGCTGAGCCCAGGGTACCGCAGGAATAGAAGACATCATTAACCCGAGTACCCCCATAATGGCTCTGCGGATGACCTCTCTGAGCTCTAGGAGGGCCAATACTGCCCCCACCATGTTGTCTACCTTTCCCTGTGGGAGTAACAGCTTTTGGGCTACAGAGTTGACCAGGAACCCCAGGTAGACCTTGGCCTGAGATGGGACTAACAAGTACTTTTCCTGGCTGATTACCCATCCCAAGGATTCTAGGGTGGTCACTACCCTGTCCAGGTTGGATAGCAGGAGTTATCGAGACTGGTTGAAGACTAGTAGGTCATCCAAGTAGGGGATCAAGGCAATCCCCTGGAGGTGGAGATGAGAGACCACCTTCGTGAGGACCTTTGTGAAAACTCTCGGGCTGGCCGAAAGGCAGGGCCCTGAACTGCGAATGTTGGGCACCCTGTTCCATGAGAATTGTGAAATGCAGCTGGCTCTGATGTTCCAGAAGGATGGGGACATGGAGGTGTGCGTCTTTTAGGTCTATCGTGACCATAAAGACCTCTTTTAAGAGATGCTTCCTGACGCTGTATACGCTTTCCATGCGGAACTTCTTGTACCGCAGGTACTTGTTCAATTTTCGCAAGTTTATTATTAGGCAAAATTTTTCAGAGGGTTTTGGAACCACAAAATTGTGAGAATAGAACCCCCGTCCTCTGTCGGGACCGGGATAATGACCTCCTACTCTGCCAGCTGTCTGATGCTTTCTAGAAGGCCAGTTGCATTCTGTTGGTCTCTGAGTCGGTGGGTTAGGAGAAAATTTTGAGGGGTTGTGGAAAGTAGCCCTAACCTGTAGCCTTCTTTTATCAGCTGTAGGATGTAGGGTCTTCGAGTGATTTTCTCCCACTGGATGAGAAAACGTGAGAGCCTTCCCCCTACCCTGAGGTTGGCTGGTTCCTTGTTGGCCGGTCTTGGGCCAGAAAAAGGGAGGCCTCGTTTTTGCTTGCCCTTTCCGAACCCTCATTTCTTGCCCGTGTCCTTTTTCTTCTTGAATAAGTTATTAGTCTGGGGGCCTCGAAAAAAACTTCCCTCTGTCTTTTTAGGGTTTCACCGGGAATTTTTTCCCCTTTTCCATGGACCTAGATAGGGCCTGATCTAACCCTGTCCCAAAGAGTAGAGAGCCCTCGAATGGCAGGCCACAGTCATGTTTTCGACGTGTGATCACCATCCCAGGTTTTCACCCACAGTGCCCTCCTAGCAGAGTTTAGGAGGGCTGCTGACTTTGCAGTTGTACGAACTGTCTCTACCGCTGTGTCCGCCAAGTATGCCACTGCCCTGCCGATCACCTCTAAGGAGTCTATAATCTGCTTGGACTTGGCACCTCGTGACACATGATCAACTAGCTTGCTCACCCACATGTCAGCATTCCTGACCATGCAGGCGGACGCCAAGGCTGGACTCATGGCTGCTGCATTTGCCTCCCAGGCTCAGCGTAGCAGCATCTCGGAACTGCGATCCAATTTAAACTTTGATATTGCCAGCATCCTTATAGGAGAGATCAGATTGTTTCGACACCTGTGCTAGTGAAGTGTCTAGCTTAGGGGTCTTAAAAAAAAAATCTTTCTTCCTCCTCTTCCCTGAAGGGGCACCTGCGTTTCCATGTCTTGAACTTCAGAACTTTCCTCTGAGACTCCTTTTATCCTCTCAAGATGATATCTTTGAGAGCCTTCGACTGAGGTCTGACCAGGCCCCTATACATCCTGTCCTGGGCTGAGACTTGTGTAGTTAGTTCCTAGATCTCCTTTGAAGCATAAATTGCTCTGAGGAGTTATTCCATATCATCAGCTGAAAAAATGGAGTTGGACGCTGAGTGCCCTGTTCAAAGACCCCTGGCTGGGGTTGCAGCCATCCGCCCCCTTAGGTCTCCTGTAATTAAGAGACCAATTTTATCTGGTAAGAGGCAGCTATTTTCTAAGAGGTGGAGGTCTATCTACACACTCTAGTTTCATCACAGCAAGATTCTGTTACAATTATTCACAGAGCACCTGGAGACAAGCCATAATTCATGCATGTTAATTTACACGGATGGACTTTAATTAATATAATTTTTTAGCCATGGACTTTTTTTGGGTTTACCTTTTCCTTATATTTATTTTGGTTTAGTTTTCACAGCCACAAATCTGTTATATTATTATTATATCATTATTTGAGATATTGTCCTGATAATTGTGTCATCCAATATTTATTTATTTTTTCATACGGACATAGTTTTTTTTCACTTCTAGCTTTGTTGTGTTTGTATAGTGCATGTTTTCATTACTCAGCACTTTTTTATATTTTATTCACTTATTGTCCACTCGTCACCCCCTTATTTTTATGAGTTTTTTTGGCATTAGCCTGCTGTCACATTTAGTTCTTAGCGCGACTTTTTGATTTTTATAAGCTGAAAAAATGTGCATGCCTGGCCTGGAATCCTCCTCAACCTGGCTATCATGGTCCAGATGCTCTGCTTTATTAGGTGAGCTTTGCTCTGAGACCTCTGCCTCCTCCTCCAATTCCCGAGGGGCTGGGGCTCTTATGGGTACAGGTCACCTACCCTGACTGACCCACCTGTGAGGAGGAGCCCTCTCTGCTGGAGAGGGGTCCAGCCTCATGCCTAGACCCTAGGGTTGCTTAAAATGATTTGAGGGTTGCGAGCATTTGAGACTACACGGAGAGGAAATCCTTCATGACCTGTGAGGTCTCTTTTCCAGACAACTTATGGATGCATCTATAGCAGAATGGTTAAATGTGTTCCTGCAACAGTTTGTCATTGCAGAAACCACACCTTTTGGAATGGGAGGTGGTCTTAGACTTAGGTCTACTGGCGCTCCCCTGGGCAGCTGTCTGTGTAAGAAAAATGCATAGCCATCATTAGCCAGTTATCCCCATGCCTTCTGCAGCATCATGCAAGGGTAAGGGTTGGGCCCCCTTCGCTTTACCCCTGCCAGCTGGGTAGACTCACCCCTGTGATCTCCTCCTGTGCTGGGGCTGTTCCTGGCCCCCCCTCTACATATCCAGGGAAAATGAAGGCTTCGCTGCCTAATGCCCACTGGCTGGGAGAAGAGAAGGATGTGGACTGTCTGCCTGACCTCTGCACCACGAGTGAGACGCCCCCACCATTTTCCTGGAGACCACCGTACCTGGAAATGCCTCGTTCTCGCTAACCGTGGCCAGCGGTGTCATTTCCGGTGCGTCATGCGTCACCCGCGCGTTCCCCCTGCATCGAGTGGACTCAGCCCAGAGCTATGGCCCTGCACACACGGGGCACCCAAGCCCCAGGCCCGGCGTGGATGGTCCAGGTCTCAGCCTCCTCACTCGCTGACACCGAGTCTGGTAAGAGGAGGGAACAGGAAAAGTGCTACCTGAAGTTCTGGGTACACCCCCTGTGCGCAGGGTCCTTCAGCTCTCAGGGGGGCTCTTACAAGCTCTGCTGCCCCCCCCCCCCCCTGAGAAATGGGGAAAAAAAGAGCCGCCTGGGAAGGGAAAGCCCTACCAGAACCCATAAGCTTCCTTAGCCTGCAGTCTGGCTCCTAAGGGGAGACCTTCAGCCCTCGGCCTCTGGGCTAAATTAAAATAACAAACTGTTTCGCTGCACTTTGGGGAAACACGATCAAGAACTGAGGAGCACAGGGAGGGGTGGGGGTTTCCTGTCAGGTGACACCAGTCATCTCTCAGGTGTGCCGTCCTCGAAGATGACTGGAGAAAGAAAGCTACAACATCTGACACACTTCTGAGGGTGTAGCATTCTTATACTGAGCACTGCAGTTCCACCACCAACCACTATGAGGTTGATTTACTTAGACGGCTTTCACACCGAGCTGCATGGGGTGTCGGGCGTCTGGGGAGCAGAGTTGGAGGAGCGGTGAGTTCACCACTCCTAAGAAGCTGCTGGCAGGACTTTTTGTGACGCCCTGCCAGTGCACCGCCTCCAGTGTGAAAGCCCTCGGGCTTTCACACTGGAGTGAAAGGAGTCGCTTTTTTCAGGCGCTATACAGGTGCTATTTTTAGTGCTGTAGCGCCTGAAAAACGCTGGCAGTGTGAAAGGGGTCTTAAGGCAAACAGACTGTGCACTTTGCTCCAGAGCTTAGTAAATAAGGTAAGGTTTCACTTTACAAAGAGTACCCAATGTGCAAAATATTTTTTTTTTAAACAGCATTTTTTGCTTGCACATAAGCTTCTTCAGAGCTTCTGCTTATTTATTAGGCCCTGGAGCAACTGCACTTTGCAAAGTGTACAGTCTTTTTTCCTTTAGTAAACCAACCCTTATGTTGCCATAGGGTACTGTAGTTATTTTGCAGTAGTCATGTCTTATAATACTTCCTCTATAAGAGATGGAGAAAAAGGGACTAAAATATAGAAAACAATTATATGTACCTTTTCCTCACTCTAACTGGCTTCCACCAGGCTGTGTGACTGGTCCTCTGAAGCCACTTTCCTTCACGGTTCCAACAGTTCTTACTGAAAAATCTGGTGGGCACACACCAGCGAATAAAAGGTATCCCACCGAATTTGTAAAGTGCTATCAGTGGGTTAGGATAGATCTACTGTACTTTAAGTCTGCATATGCAGACAATTTAATAACAGTAACAGAAAAAATAACATCTGTTACACAATATCCCTTTACTTATGATTCAAGGCTCTTTTTATTTCTTGTTTGCTTCAAAGTTGCAACCAGACAAATCAGATAAGCTCCGCAGTGATACATCTGTGTACAAACAAAAGAACCTGCTCTATTTTAAGCCCCATTTCCAGGAATGGCGGCTATAGTCCAAGCTTTCACACCTGCAAACAAACACATCACATCCTCCAGTCGTGTTTGCTCACATTAAGCCCACTTATAACTCCAAATGTTCTGCCCCACGAGAGCTGATCCAGAGGACGTACTTTCACATTCTAAACTGCCCATGCCAAATTTAAACCATTTCCTGAGCTTTCACGGCAGACCATGGCACTCGCAAACTCATACCCACAGCAGCTTCAACATGTTCGAAGAAAAATAAACAGCTTGAAAAAAAATAAGTAAATCTCCCAGGCTTGAACTTTTACATTTTGTGCTAAAGAAGTACTTACAGGAAAAACCTTCCAACGAGAGTGACTGAATATTTGTTTTGGCTGGAATGGCATCTCTAAGCGGCATTTTGGAATTGGTTGGTAAATGAGCAATAATTCAGAGATTACATGAATAAGAGAGAATAATGTTAGCCTCACTAAGGAATATGCATGAATAAACATTTGGGATTCATGTAACATTCTCAAAAAACAAAGAATCCATTTCATAAATACTCTTACATAATGTGCATCAGCTAGGATCATTACACTGGAGGATAGCTCCTGGTTGTCACGTTTTTGGGGAACATTCCACCAGAATTTGCAAATCCTTTTTCCACTTTAGATTTCTTCTAGGTCTTACATATCTAAAAAATAAAAACCACCAAAACAACATTGTGTTAAAGAAATATCGGATTGTGCGTGAATGGTCTAGGTAGGGAACCAAAACGAGACTTTTATGCTCAGCCTCAGTCCTCATTTTCTCTAATGACCCAACCCTGATCCAGTATCCTACGAAGCTTTTCCATCACTATTAGACCAGAGAGTCCCCCTTCGCTTATAAGGACCTACTGGACATAATAAGACCTTTGTTCAGTGCTCTAATTTTTCCACTTTGGATACAAGAAAGGGGGAAATGTATATAACTAATACACTTGGACTTTAAATGAGATGCACAAGGGGAGATGCACCCCCATCCCTAATCTAGATAAAAAATAAAGGGTTTGGGACTTTAAATGAGGCAGTTAATAACACAATTGTAAAAGGTAAATGACATGTTTATTAACATGGGCAATGAAGACCCATAACAACAAGTAGGTACATAGAGGATAATATCCTGAACATGCAGAACACAGCAATTTAGCAAAATAAAAAACAATTACACATAAAATGGGACCATATAGGACAGTATATACCATGTCGGAAACCACATATGCAATAAGGTAAGTATAGTAGGGTAGTATGGAAATTAAATATGGTAGTGCCATGTATAGGGTGTAGGCTGCATCATGTAAAGTTTGATGCGTTTCGTCGATAAATCCGACTCATTAGGAGAGGATGCTGCATAATCTGTAAAATTATATACAGTGGGGACGTAAAGTATTCAGACCCCCTTAAATTTTTCACTCTTTGTTATATTGAAGCCATTTGCTAAAATCATTTAAGTTCATTTTTTTTCCTCATTAATGTACACACAGCACCCCATATTGACAGAAAAACACAGAATTGTTGACATTTTTGCAGATTTATTAAAAAAGAAAAACTGAAATATCACATGGTCCTAAGTATTCAGACCCTTTGCTCGGTATTTAGTAGAAGCACCCTTTTGATCTCATACAGCCATGAGTCTTTTTGGGAAAGATGCAACAAGTTTTTCACACCTGGATTTGGGGATCCTCTGCCATTCCTCCTTGCAGATCCTCTCCAGTTCTGTCAGGTTGGATGGTAAATGTTGGTGGACAGCCATTTTTAGGTATCTTCAGAGATGTTCAATTGGGTTTAAGTCAGGGCTCTGGCTGGGCCATTCAAGAACAGTCACAGAGTTGTTGTGAAACCACTCCTTCATTATTTTAGCTGTGTGCTTAAGGTCATTGTCTTGTTGGAAGGTAAACCTTCGGCCCAGTTTGAGGTCCTGAGGAATGGCAGAGGATCCCCAAATCCAGGTGTGAAAAACTTGTTGCATCTCTCCCAAAAAGACTCATGGCTGTGTTAGATCAAAAGGGTGCTTCTATTAAATACTGAGCAAAGGGTCTGAATACTTAGGCCCATGTGATATTTCAGTTGTTCTTTTTTATAAATCTGCAAAAATGTCAACAATTCTGTTTTTTTTTCTGCCAATATGGGGTGCTGTGTGTATATTAATGAGGAAAAAAAATGAACTTAAATGATTTTAGCAAATGGCTGCAATATAACAAAGAGTGAAAAATTTAAGGGGGTCTGAAGTTATTTGTTACAATGACTTCTGTCAAATGGACTTGCTGGAAAACTTTTGTCAATCAGTGACTTCAACTGCTGCTATTCCAACAATTGTAGGAGTCGCTATTAGAATACAATGTCCCGGTGGGGGGCGGATTCCTTCATCCACCCTTCTTGTATGGATGGAGGAATCTGTCTGTTTCTATTGTTCAGCCCACTGGCATCTGTTTGGATCTATGCAACCTAAAGTCTCAGCAACTTTAAAAAAGGTTCCTGCGCTACATTGATGGGACTTGAGTGCCAGAAAGTATAAAGCTGCATCAAAAGTCATACTCCAAAATTGTTTTGGAAATTGTGCGACTTTAGAGTTGCACAAGTGTGAACAGAGCCTAACTGTCTATGCCCAGATTTAGTATTTTAAAAATACATTAACCACTTGCCGACCAGCCGCCATACTTATACTATGGCATATCAGCTTTCCTGCGCAAACCGACGCACCTGTACAGTGAGGCAAAAAAGTATTTAGTCAGCCACTAATTGTGCAAGTTCTCCCACTTAAAAAGATGAGAGAGGCCTGTATTTGTCATCATAGGTATACCTCAACAATGAGAGACAAAATGTGGAAACAAATCCAGACAATCACATTGTCTGATTTTTGAAAGAATTTATTTGCAAATTATGGTGGATAATAAGTATTTGGTCACCTACAAACAAGCAAGATTTCTGGCTCTCACAGACCTGTATCTTCTTCAAGAGGCTCCTCTGTCCTCTACTCATTACCTGTATTATTGGCACCTGTTTGAACTTGTTATCAGTATAAAAGACACCTGTCCACAACCTCAGACAGTCACACTCCAAACTCCACTATGATGAAGACCAAAGAGCTGTCGAAGGACACCAGAAACAAAATTGTAGACCTGCACCAGGCTGGGAAGACTGAATCTGCAATAGGCAAGCAGCTTGGTGTGAAGAAATCAACTGTGGGAGCAATAATTAGAAAATGGAAGACATAGAAGACCACTGATAATCTCCCTCGATCTGGGGCTCCACACAAGATCTCACCCCGTGGGGTCAAAATGATCACAAGAATGGTGAGCAAAAATCCCAGAACCACACGGGGGGGACCTAGTGAATGACCTGCAGAGAGCTGGGACCAACAAAACAAAGGCTACCATCAGTAACACACTACGCCGCCAGGGACTCAGATCCTGCAGTGCCAGACGTGTCACCCTGCTTATGCCAGTACATGTCCGGGCCTGTCTGAGGTTTTCTAGAAAGCATTTGGATGATCCAGAAGAGGATTGGGAGAATGTCATATGGTCAGATTAAACCAAAGTAGAACTGTTTGGTAGAAACACAACTCGTCGTGTTTGGAGAGAGAATGCTGAGTTGCAACCAAAGAACACCATACCTACTGTGAAGCATGGGGCTGGCAACATCATGCTTTGGGGCTGTTTCTCTGCAAAGGGAAAAGGACGACTGATCCGTGTACATGAAAGAATGAATGGGGCCATGTATCGTGGGATTTTGAGTGCAAACCTCCTCCCATCAGCAAGGGCATTGAAGATGAAACGTGGCTGGGTCTTTCAGCATGACAATGATCCCAAACACACTGCCCAGGCAATGAAGGAGTGGCTTCGTAAGAAGCATTTCAAGATCCTGGAGTGGCCTAGCCAGTCTCTAGATCTCACCCCCATAGAAAACCTTTGGAGGGAGTTGAAAGTCCGTGTTGCCCAGCGACAGCCCAAAAACATCACTGCTCTAGAGGAGATCTGCATAGAGGAATGGGCCAACATACCAGCAACAGTGTGTGACAACCTTGTGAAGACTTACAGAAAACGTTTGACCTCTGTCATTGCCAACAAAGGATATATAACAAAGTATTGAGATGAACTTTTGATATTGACCAAATACTTATTTTCCACCATAATTTGCAAATAAATTCTTTCAAAAATCAGACAATGTGATTGTCTGGATTTGTTTCCACATTTTGTCTCTCATAGTTGAGGTATACCTATGATGACAATTACAGGCCTCTCTCATCTTTTTAAGTGGGAGAACTTGCACAATTTGTGGCTGACTAAATACTTTTTAGCCCCACTGTATGTCGGTCCGTGCATGTGAGATTGCAAGTGCACGCCTGCCGCCGGTGACGCACACCCACTGCACGCTCCCGCTGGTCTGGCGGACTCAATGTCCACCGGCCGCCCACGATCACTGTATACAGAGGCAGAACGGGGATCGGCCATTGTAAACAAGACCGATCCCCGTTCTGACAGGGGACATCTCAGAGATCTGCTGTTCCCAGTGATCGGGAACAGCTATCTCTGTCATGTCCCAGGCAGCCCATCCCCCCTACATTTAGAACACGCTGAGGGAACACATTTAACCCCTTGATCGCCCCAAGTCTTAACCTCTTCCCTGCCAGTGTCATTTATACAGTAATCAGTGCATTTTTATAGCACTGATCAATGTAATAATGTCACTGGTCCCCAAAAAGTGTCATTTGGGGTCAGACTTGTCCACGGCAATGTCGCAGTCCCGCTAAAAATCACAGCTTACCGCCATTACCAGTAAAAAAAAAAAAAATAAGTCCCTAAATCTATCCCATAGTTTGTAGCCACGATCACTTTTGCGCATCCAATCAATTTACGCCTATTCTGATTTTTTTTTTTACCAAAAATAGTTAGAACACATATTGGCCTAAACTGATGACAAATTTGTTTTTTTATATCTATTTTTTTAGATATGTATTATAGCAGAAAGTAAAAAAAAATATTTTTTTTTTCAAAATCATCACTCTTGTTTATAGCGCAAAAAATAAAAACCACACAGGTGATCAAATACCACCAAAAGAAAGCTCTATTTGTGGGGAAAAAAGGACATCTATTTGTGTACAACGTCGCACGACCGCGCAATTGTCAGTTAAAGCTGCGCAGGGCCGCATCGCAAAAAATGGCCAGGTCATTATCCTTCCGGGGCTGAAGTGGTTAAAGCGGAGTTCCGCTCCCCCCCCCCCAACCAAAAATGAAAAGTCAGCAGCTACACATACTGTAGCTGCTGACTTTTAATATTAGAACACTTACCTGTCATGGATTCCAGCAATGTCGGCATTCCAGCGGATGTTTCCATCAAGCTCTTGGGTGCTGCTGCCGCCATTCGTAGTAAGGGAACACGGCAGTGAAGCCTTTCACCTTCACAGCCGGTTCCCTACTTCGCATGCACGAAGCACGCTGCTCTTTCTGAATGACCCGGCGGCAGGGGAAGGAGGAAGGGGGGCCTAACTTCCGAGTGATCGTGCCACGGAAGTGGGGACAGGTACCTGGAGGGGGGGGGGGGGGGAGTCAGATAAGTGGAGCTTCCACTTTTGGGTGGAACTCTGCTTTAAATACAATATTTAAAAAATATATTCGTCAAAACAGGACCATTCCTCCCACCTGATTGGATGATTGAAGTCAGCACACTTTCACCTCATTCGCTAAGCTAAGTGAACGTTCTCTTTCCAAAGTGAATTTTCTCTTAGCTTAGTAAACGAGGTGAACAGAGGCGGCTCTTTAATTAGGCAAATTAGGCGGTCGCCTAAGGCCTCGCACTCACAGGGGCCTCGCTGGCCGCCTAATTTGCCTGTTCTCAATCACTGAAGTTGACGCCGGCGGCTCTGCCTACCCCCACTGGGACTCTGTGGCTTAGGAGCTGACGGACAAATCAAATACTGCCCGCAGCCTGAGGAATAGCGGCCTCATCACGGAGCGTCCCAGTCCGTGGGGCCTCATGTGTAAGTTTTGCCTAAGGCCTCACAAAGCCTAGAGCCACCTCTGGAGGTGAAGGTGTGCTGACTTCAGGCATGTACCTCAAACATATTATGTATGAAGCAAGAGAGTATTTGCTGCGCAATGACTGCACTGAAAACTCGCTGTCACTACCAACATTTACTAAGTTTGATTTGCCTCTCAAGCCCATAAAAAGTATACAGATGTAGAGCATGTTCTAATCATTGTTCTCTGTGAGTTCACACTGAGTCAACACATCAGTCAGGAAGCATACACCAGATTGCCAAACAGTTAAAGGATTTTTGAAGCACACAAGAGCAGAAGGTCCCAATGAATGAGGCTGAAGCTGCAGCCCCTGCTTCATGTCTACATCCTCTCCAGTGTCACATGTGGTTTATCGCTGCAGGATTTTCATCAGATGTGAAAAATGATTTTACAAATGGACATTATACATGAAATGTTATCCGTCCAAGGGGAAATGACTGAGTACGATTGTTTGAGTAGCCTTTTTTTCTTCCTTTTCTTAAAAAAGATAAATGTTCTCTGGGAAGGATGAAACAGCAAGATACAATGACACAGTAGCAAATTACAATGTGACCGTATTTAAAGTAACTCTGGAGTGTTTTATAGCTAGTACAATTAAAGTGTTACTAAACCCAGGATCCTGCATTCACTATATCTGGTCTCCCAAAGCACACAGAACATGGAAATCAAATTATTTTAGTAAATATAAACTGCTAAATACCTTTTCTCATCAGCAATATAGCAGGTTTGTGACTTCTAGCAGTGTCCAGCCAAGCACTTGTTAAAGCTTGTAGGAGGATTTTCTGACAGTCCTATGAGACTGCAAGACCCCTGTCTGGACAGTGCTGATCACATGTATGCTCCCAAGAAAGAAAAAAAAAAAACTCTCTAGCAACACACACCAAACTGAGCATGTGCAGCCTGACTCCATAGCCTCTGCGTTATCAGAACATTATCAGGGGACAGTGGAAGGAAGAGAGGATCTGTGCATACAAGATCAAAACTCCCTTTTACACAATGCAGAGGATTTAAGTGATTTTAAAGTTTTGTTTTTTTTCTATGGAAAATTATACTTACCTGCTCTGTTGCAGTGGATTTGCACAGGGCAGCCCAGACACTCCTCTTCCCAGGTCCCTCTTCTGTGCTCCTGACCCCTCCTTCCTGTTCAGTGCCCCCACAGCAAGCAGCATCCTATGGGGGCACCCGAGCAGAGTCACAGCTCCGTTTGTCCATTCAGACACAGAGCCGTGACCCGCCCCCGCCTGATTGGCTGACTGACATTGATTGATAGCAGTGGGAGCCAAAGGCACCACTGCTTTGTCCCAGCCAATCAGGAGGGAGAGTCTCGGATGGCCAAGACACTTGCAGACAGAGATGGGGTTCAGGAAAGTATTGGGGGGCTGAGGGCGGCTGCTATACACAGAATGTTTTTTTTATCTTAATACATAGAATGCATTAAGATAAAAAAAAACCTTCTGACTTTACAACCACTTTAACCCCTTAGGTTCCACAGTGAGTATAACAAGCATGCTTTACTGCATATACAGACTGATTTTACTGTTATGGGTTTAGTAACACTTTACAACTGAAAATCAGCCTTAAAGGGTAACTTCATGTTAGTGAAAAAAATAGAGCAAACAAGGACAAAAATAATATAGCATATACAAGCTATGTTGAAAAATTACCTTTTCCTTTTCAAATCTGCAGCCGCTGTAATTTTTGTAAAATTCAATGCAATATGGCTACCTGGAGGTGTTCTGTACACCATTGAGACCCCCAGAAATGTAATTTCCTGCATGTGTGATTGGCTCACTAAAGAGACTAGTAGATATAGGGTGTTCTGGGAAAAATGACCAACAAGAACTAAACCACAATGTGGGGGGGGGGAGAACAGGCAAGTAGTCCTGGAAAAAGCACTTCAGCAGCACTCCAAGAAGAGGGAAGCAACTCTCTGGCAAGGACAAAATCACAAGCAGATGGCGCTTCTAAGCCGGTGATTGTCGGGGGTCTGCGGGCGGGGGGGCTTATCGGAATCTGGAAGCCCCCTTTAACAAGGGGACCCCCAGATCCCGCCCCCCCTACATCGTACCCCAACCCATTTACCATAAAAGCAGTGAAAATTAAAGAAAAAAAAAAAACCATGAGCCAGTTTTTGACAAATCCTTTATTAGTAAAATAGCTCTGAGCCGTCGTCTCTCCCTCTGCCGTCTTCCTCCGCCACTGTTTTCTACCTGTCATCTCCTAATGTCAAATACTGTAGCTGCTGAAATTTAATATAAGGACATTTTCCTGTCCAGGGAGCCAGCAATGCCGGTACACAAAGCCAACCACTTCATTAGCTTTGGGTGCAGGCGCCGGCATCCTTACTAAGGGAAACAGGAAGTGAAGACCTGTGTGTGTGTCTCCTAGAAGGCAGCGGAGGGAAGGAGGAGGGGCCGTAAATTATGTAGGTTGCCACAGTGCCCTTACACAGAAATGGGATCGGGTACCTGTGTTTAACAGGAAGCAGATAAGCAGAGCTTCCACTTTTGGGTGGAACTCCGCTGTGGCCAGTTGCCCACTTGGGCATCTTACAAACGTCCATAAAACCCCCTCCTCTGTACACAGGAAGTGTCTTGTACGCCCTGCACTTTCTTATCTCCTTCTGCTCAGCTACTGTGCACAGGCCGTGAGATCCTATGACTGGGAGCTAGTCAGAACCCTTCCTCACTCAATGATTATTCTGACAGACAATCTCAATGAGAATTCAATGTAACATTTTAAGCCAAAACAACAACAAACAAGTGACATAGTAGCCACCTTATCTCCTGCATTCCCTGTCAGACAGATTTGTGAGTTAGAGAGCTGCAGCTGACAGAGGAAAGTTTTTATTGTGTGCCCAGGGAAATAACTCTTTATTACCAGGATATGCTCTTTTTTTTACTACTTAACCACTTCAGGCCCGGAAGGATTTGCCCCGTTCCTAACCAGGCCATTTTTTACAATACGGCACTGCGTCGCTTTAACTGACAATTGCGTGGTCGTGCGATGTTGTACTCAAACAAAATTTATGTTGTTTTTTTCCCCGCAAATAGAGCTTTCTTGTGGTAGTATTTGATCACCTTTACGGTTTTTATTTTTTGAGCTATAAACAAAACAAAAAAAAAAGAGTGACAATTTTTAAAAAAAAACAATATTTTTTACTTTTTGCTATAATAAATACCCCCCCCCCCCAAAAAAATAAAAAAAAAATAAATTTCCTCGTCAGTTTAGGCCGATATGTATTCTTCTACATACTTTTGGTAAACAAAATCACAACAAGCGTATATTGATTGGTTTGCGCAAAAGTTATAGTGTCTACAAAATAGGGGATAGCTTTATGTCAATTTTATTATTATTTTTTTTCTTTTTACTAGCAATGGCGGTGATCTGCGATTTTTATCGGGATTGCAACATTGCGATGGACACTTGACACTTTTTTGGGACAGTGACATTTATACAGCGATCAGAGCTAAAAATAGCCACTGATTACTGTATAAGTCCCCTTTCACACGATCGGACCTGAACGGGTGCTCCATGTTAGTCTATGGAGCGTCTCCGCTGACATCCGACCCGGTCCGATCCGCTAAAAGCAGACGGATGGCCCTACGTCCAGGTCCGTCGCTGGCGGATCGGGTGAGATCTGATGAAAACCGACATGCTGTCCGTTTTCATCCGATCCCTCCATAGGCGGCAGCGGCGCCTGACAAGCCCCTCCCCGCTCAGTGAGCAGAGAGGGACCTGTCATCCGCCGGCTCAGCGGAGATCAATGGTCTGATCTCCCGCTGAGCCGGCGGACCGAGGCGGGCTCCGTGGAAACGGAGTCCGCCTCGTGTGAAAGGGACCTAAATGTCACTCGCACAGAAGGGGTTAACACTAGGGGGCGATCAAGGGGTTAACTGTGTTCCCTATGTGTGTTTCTAACTGTGGGGGGAATGTGGCTGAGTAGAGGAGGAGAGAGGTCATTGTTCCTACTTTGTAGGAACACACAATCTCTCTCCTCTCCCCTGACAGAACCGGGATTTGTGTGTATACACACACAGATCCCGGTTCTCGCTCTGTCACGAGCGATCGCGGGTGCCCGGCGGTCATTGCGCCCGCTGGGCACGCGCATCGACTCCGGGGACACGCTTATAAAGCACATATAAACATTTTTATCTCTAAGGATTTACTGTTAAAAATACATGGTTTAGGGTATATCTGTTTTATTTTAAATCAGTAAGAACTATAAATCACTGATGCATTATGAGAAAAATGAAGTGTATGCAAAAAAAATTCTTTTGTAAATAACTTTAACATACTTTGTACCAAAAATGTAATTTTAATGTTAGAGTAAATAGAACAAGCAGCAGAATAAAATGTATGTTTTCGTCACATTAATGGTACTTGTGTTCAAAATATTACTGATCAAACTTAAAAAAATATTTTTTTCTCTTTTTCCCCGTAAAATGCAAATAAATTAAAACAATTCTCAGAGGACTTTAGGGTCACGAGAAAGCCCCGTTTGCCCCGCCCCCCCAAAAAAATATATTTATCAATTCTTTATCATAAGTAATTATACAATTATAGACTCATGAACAGACACATAGCAGAAATGTGAAATATGGTCAGGTCCATAGGGGGTAAACAGGTGTGAGAGCTGAAGTGGTTAAGGCCTCGTTCAGTTTTACAGAAACGCACTACAGTCCATTTAAAGTGGTTGTAAAACCTGTTACACCACTTTTCACTACAGGTAAGGCTATAATAAGGCTTACCTGCAGGTACCGTGAATATCTCCTAAACTTGCATTGTTTAGGAGATATTCACTGTATCCGCATGTGCCAACATCATTGGTATATGCACACTGAATAAACGGCCTGCTCATGCCATTTCTTCAGTAGCCGTGCCGTTACCGGAGGCTCCCGTGCGCATGCGCGGGAGTGATGTCACCGCGGCTCCGACCAATCACAGCGCCGGAGCCCACAAACCTGGAAATAACTCCAGGAGACGGTGTGCAGGGACCGCTGCAACAGCTTCGATCTAAGGTAAGTATTTTATAATAAATTATTATGCGATGCATACTAGCTCATTATGCCTTTGTCTTGCAGGTTTATTTTATTTTTTTTGAGTTTACAAACACTTTAACATGGTTTCCTATGGGTTTCATTTTCCACCAATGTGTTTTTTGGAAAGGGTCAGGGACTTTTTTCCGACAGCAATATTGTGTTCTTGGTTCCATAGACTTTAATGTAAATGCATGAAAATAAAGTAAAAATACTGACGGTCAGCAACACTGATTGGGTGTATACAACGGAGCGCATACAATTGCTTTACACAAACCCTGATGCACGATTGCAGGCAAGTCGCCTCTTCTTAACAATGGCAGTGGGTCTGAGGATTGTGCAGGTTCTGCCCCTTGCATAGCTGCCAACTGTCCCGAATTTCCCGGGACATTCCCGGGACTTGGACTTCATTCCCGGATTTGTGGCGTCCCGGGAAATGTCCCGAAAAATTCGGTTCCGGTTTTTGAAACCGCCGCCGCCGCCGCTAGAGGTCGGCGGCCGGCGGAGACATTGTCTCCGCCGGCCGCCATTTTGTTGAAGTTCAGGAAGACGGCTGGGGGGGGCTAGACGAAGCTTCTGCGTCGCCGCCCACCCCCTGCCCCGCTCCGCCTCGGCCCGCCCCGCTCCGCCTCGGCCCGCCTACCCCCCGCCCCGCTGCCAGTCTGATATGGAAAGGGGCGGGGGTTCTAGGTGGGGGGTGAGCGCGCGCACCGCTGTGGGACACGATGTGAGTGGGGGTGGGGCACAGGGGACACCTGATGTGAGGGGGGGACACCTGATGTGAGGGGGGGACAACTGATGTGAGGGGGGGGGCACTGGGGACACCTGATGTGAGGGGGGGGCACTGGGGACACCTCTGATGTGAGTGGGGGACACCTGATGTGAGGGGGGGGACACCTGATGTGAGGGGGGGGCACTGGGGACACCTGATGTGAGGGGGGGCACTGGGGACACCTGATGTGAGTGGGGGGGCACTGGGGACACCTGATGTGAGTGGGGGGGCACTGGGGACACCTGATGTGAGTGGGGGGGGCACTGGGGACACCTGATGTGAGTGGGGGGGCACTGGGGACACCTGATGTGAGTGGGGGGGGGCACTGGGGACACCTGATGTGAGTGGGGGGGCACTGGGGACACCTGATGTGAGTGGGGGGGGCACTGGGGACACCTGATGTGAGGGGGGGCACTGGGGACACCTGATGTGAGTGGGGGGGGGCACTGGGGACACCTGATGTGAGTGGGGGGGGCACTGGGGACACCTGATGTGAGTGGGGGGGGGCACTGGGGACACCTGATGTGAGTGGGGGGGGCACTGGGGACACCTGATGTGAGTGGGGGGGGGGGCACTGGGGACACCTGATGTGAGGGGGGGGGGCACTGGGGACACCTGATGTGAGTGGGGGGGGCACTGGGGACACCTCTGATGTGAGTGGGGGACACCTGATGTGAGGGGGGGCACTGGGGACACCTGATGTGAGGGGGGGGCACTGGGGACACCTGATGTGAGGGGGGGGCACTGGGGACACCTGATGTGAGGGGGGGGCACTGGGGACACCTGATGTGAGGGGGGGGGGGGCACTGGGGACACCTGATGTGAGTGGGGGGGCACTGGGGACACCTGATGTGAGGGGGGGGGGCACTGGGGACACCTGATGTGAGGGGGGGGCACTGGGGACACCTGATGTGAGGGGGGGGCACTGGGGACACCTGATGTGAGGGGGGGCACTGGGGACACCTGATGTGAGGGGGGGGGGCACTGGGGACACCTGATGTGAGTGGGGGGGCACTGGGGACACCTGATGTGAGTGGGGGGGGCACTGGGGACACCTGATGTGAGTGGGGGGGGGCACTGGGGACACCTGATGTGAGTGGGGGGGGGGCACTGGGGACACCTGATGTGAGTGGGGGGGGGGCACTGGGGACACCTGATGTGAGTGGGGGGGGCACTGGGGACACCTGATGTGAGTGGGGGGGGCACTGGGGACACCTGATGTGAGTGGGGGGGCACTGGGGACACCTGATGTGAGGGGGGGACACCTGATGTGAGGGGGGGGGCACTGGGGACACCTGATGTGAGTGGGGGGGCACTGGGGACACCTGATGTGAGTGGGGGGGGGCACTGGGGACACGTGATGTGAGTGGGGGGGGCACTGGGGACACCTGATGTGAGTGGAGGGGGGCACTGGGGACACCTGATGTGAGTGGGGGGGGCACTGGGGACACCTGATGTGAGGGGGGGCACTGGGGACACCTGATGTGAGGGGGGGGCACTGGGGACACCTGATGTGAGGGGGGGCACTGGGGACACCTGATGTGAGGGGTGGGCACTGGGGACACCTGATGTGAGGGGGGGGCACTGGGGACACCTGATGTGAGGGGGGGCTCCACCGGGGACTCCTGATGTGAGGGGGGGCTCCGCCGGGGACTCCTGGTGTGAGGGGGGGCTCCGCCGGGGACTCCTGGTGTGAGGGGGGGCTCCGCCGGGGACTCCTGGTGTGAGGGGGGCTCCGCCGGGGACTCCTGATGTGAGGGGGGCTCCGCCGGGGACTCCTGGTGTGAGGGGGGGCTCCGCCGGGGACTCCTGGTGTGAGGGGGGCTCCGCTGGGGGCACCTGATGCAAGGACGGACTCTGCTCGGACATCTGAAGCAAGGACGGACGGCTGGTGGCAGGCGACGTGGCTGGTGACACGCTCAGGGATCCCACTGATTCTGCATTATGGTGAGTTGAATGATTTCATTTTATATTACAATGTAATAATAGAAATAATGCGCTTCAATCATCCTGACACCATAACAACCATGGTGCCGGGATGATTGAAGCATTAACAGCAGGTGTTTGGAGTATCTTTATCTGCTGATTGTTAAACTTTCTAGAATACACATATTTTTATTGTGTAGGATCTGGGGCTGCTGTCCCGTCATTTCCCCCTCTCTCCCCCTCTCCATCCCTCATTCATTTCAGACTCTAACCACACCCTCTAGAGCCACGCCCATTTAAGCCACGCCCACAATTTCGCGTAAACCACGCCCATTTTTCGGCGCGACGCGCTTCGCGCGCCGCAGTTGTCTGTTTTTGCTAGGCCACGCCTGTTGGTGAATGCCCCGCCCCCTAATTATTGGACAGCTCCGCCTACAGCCACAAAAGTGTCCCACATTTTTTTTTTACAATGTTGGCAACTATGCCCTTGTGCAGCCATACATGAGGACAAAAAGAGACAACTGAAGACAAAAGATGAACAAGAGCTTCCAAAAGACAATTAGTTATGATCTATGGTACAATAATTGTACCTAAGAGAAGGTCATTTGACTGTTATAGCCGTGAATGTCTGTAAGTGAAGACAATACAAACATATAAACATTGGAGGCAGCACACACAGCAGAGCACAGGACACACACACACGTATCACCAGCAAACTAAGCTCCGCCCCTTCACCTGCTTTCGGTTTCGGTCTCGTCCCGACGTCACGACGTTGAGCCAGGTAGGCGTGTCTTGGAGGCGGCTGGAGGAATGTTCTATTCCAGTGTGCCAGGAGCTACATCCGGGGCACAGCGGGCGGAGAGTGACAGGTACCGTTATAATCCCTATTCTACACAATGTGTATAATGCATGGCTCTCATCCTCTCCTCAGCTGGCATGGGATCGCCCGACTGTCATTGGTGCAGCCTGTGATTGACAGCTGTCATATGCGCAGCCTGAGGCTCCGCCTCCAGTGTTAGACTGACTGCTTTAACTATGGCAGTATGGAGATGATCTGATTGCACTGTGTGTATATTGTATTAGTATGTGGAAGTCATTCTGCTTGTAATAAGGGGCAGGTATCCTTCACCAGTGCTCAGGAGGTCAAGCAGCGCAAATTGCCTTTGGCAAAAAAAGGTTAGCCCCTGCCCTCCCCCTAATCCCTATAACAGAACTCAACCCACCAATACTCACCCTCCTCTTGTATCTGCTGCTTCCACTTATGACCCATCCATTCATTCATTGCCTATAACCCATTCATTCATTGCCTATAACCTATTCATTCATTCATTCATTCATTGTCTATAACCCATTTATTCATTCATTGCCTATAACCCATTCATTCATTCATTGCCTATAACCCATTCATCCATTCATTGCCTATAACCCATTCATCCATTCATTGCCTATAACCCATTCATCCATTCATTGCCTATAACCCATTCATCCATTCATTGCCTATAACCTATAACCCATTCATCCATTCATTGTCTATAACCCATTCATTGCCTATAACCCATTCATCCATTCATTGCCTATAACCCATTCATCCATTCATTGCCTATAACCCATTCATCCATTCATTGCCTATAACCTATAACCCATTCATCCATTCATTGTCTATAACCCATTCATTGCCTATAACCCATTCATCCATTCATTGCCTATAACCCATTCATCCATTCATTGCCTATAACCCATTCATCCATTCATTGCCTATAACCTATTCATTCATTCATTGCCTATAACCCATTCATTCATTGCCTATAATCCATTCATTGCCTATAACCCATTCATTCATTGCCTATAACCCATCCATCCATTCATTGCCTATAACCTATAACCCATCCATCCATTCATTGCCTATAACCTATAACCCATTCATCCATTCATTGCCTATAACCCATTCATCCATTCATTGCCTATTGCCTATAACCCATTATTCATTAATTGCCTATAAACTATTTATTGCCTATAACCCATCCATTGCCTATAACCTATTCATCCATTCATTGTATATAACCCATTCATTCATTCATTGCCTATAACCCATTCATCCATTCATTGCCTATAACCCATTCATCCATTCATTGCCTATAACCCATTCATCCATTCATTGCCTATAACCTATTCATTCATTCATTGCCTATAACCCATTCATCCATTCATTGCCTATAACCCATTCATCCATTCATTGCCTATAACCTATTCATTCATTCATTGCCTATAACCCATTCATTCATTGCCTATAATCCATTCATTGCCTATAACCCATTCATTCATTGCCTATAACCCATCCATCCATTCATTGCCTATAACCTATAACCCATCCATCCATTCATTGCCTATAACCTATAACCCATTCATCCATTCATTGCCTATAACCCATTCATCCATTCATTGCCTATTGCCTATAACCCATTATTCATTAATTGCCTATAAACTATTTATTGCCTATAACCCATCCATTGCCTATAACCTATTCATCCATTCATTGTATATAACCCATTCATTCATTCATTGCCTATAACCCATTCATCCATTCATTGCCTATAACCCATTCATCCATTCATTGTCTATAACCCATTCATCCATTCATTGCCTATAACCCATTCATTGGCTATAACCCATTCATTGCCTATAACCCATTCATCCATTCATTGCCTATAACCTATTCATTCATTCATTGCCTATAACCCATTCATTCATTGCCTATAACCCATTCATCCATTCATTGCCTATAACCCATTCATTCATTGCCTATAACCCATTCATTCATTGCCTATAACCCATTCATCCATTCATTGCCTATAACCCATTCTTTCTTTGCCTATAACCTATTCATTGCCTGTAACCCATTCATTCATTGCCTATAAACTATTCATTGCTTATAACACATTCATCGCCTATAACCTATTCATTCATTGCCTATAACCTATTCATCCATTCATTGTATATAACCCATTCATTCATTCCATATAACCTATTCATTGCATATAACCCATTCATCCATTCATTGCCTATAACCCATTCGTTCATTACCTATAACCTATAATTCATTCATTCATTGCCTATAACCTATTCATTGCCTATAATCTATTCATTCATTCATTGCCTATAACCCATGAATTCATTCATTTCCAATAACCTATAATCCATTCATTCGTTCATTGTCTATAAACTATTCATTGCTTATAACCCATTCATCCATTCATTGCCTATAACCTATTCATCCATTCATTGCATATAACCCATTCATTCATTCCCTATAACCTATTCATTGCATATCATCCATTCATTGCCTATAACCCATTCATCCATTCATTGCCTATAACCCATTCATCCATTCATTGCCTATAACCCAATTCATCCATTCATTGCCTATAACCCATTCATTCATTCATTGCGTATAACCTATAACCCATTCATTGCCTATAACCCATTCATTCATTCATTGCCTATAACCCATTCATTCATTCACTGCCTATAACCCATTCATTCATTGAATCTTCCATCCTCCATTGTGAGAAAAAGGGGAGGGCTCTCAAATGTAAACAGTAGTAGTGTTTGTATTTGTGTTCCCTGTGACTAGCCATCAGCGATCACAAGGCACAGAGCCACTCTGATTGGCTCGGTGCATTCTGCCTGTGATCTGTCTTATCTATCCACAGTACGATCGTGCATATGTAGGAATCAGAGCACTATTTTATAATGAGGTTCCAGAAATAAAATGTCCACCACTGTTTGTAAACATACTGAGGTAGCAAATCGCTAAAAATGTCTCTGTCACCAGAATTATTTTTAAATGCACCCTGAAAAGATGTAGAATATTTACTAGTCTTATAGATCAGAGGTCTCCAAACATTCTAAACAAAGGGCTGGTTTATTGTCCTTCAGACTTTTGGGGGGGCTGAACTATGGCCAGCGGGAGTGAACATCACCACATTTGGTATCATTGGGAGGAATAGTGCCCCACCGTGGTATCATTGGGAGGAATAAAATCCTGTCATTGGTATCATTGGGAAGAAATGTGCCCCATCGTTGGTAACATTGGGAGAAATAACGCTCCATCATTGGTAACATTGGGAGGAATAGAGCCCCATCATTGGTATCATTGGGGGATAATAGTGCCTGATCATTGGTATCATTGGGAGGAATAGCGCTCCATCATTGGTATCATTGGGTGGAATAGTGCCCCGTCATTGGTATCATTGGGAAGAATAGTGCCTCATTATTGGTATCAGTGGGATGAATTGTGCCCCATCGTTGGTATCATTGGGTGGAGTAGTGCTCCATTGTTAGTATCATTGGGAGGAATAGAGCCCCATCGTTGGTATCATTGGGAGGAATAGAGCCCCATCGTTGGTATCATTGGGAGGAATAGAGCCCCATCGTTGGTATCATTGGGAGGAATAGTGCCCCATCGTTGGTATCATTGGGAGGAATAGTGCCCCATCGTTGGTATCATTGGGAGGAATAGCACTCCATCGTTGGTATCATTGGGAAGAATAGAGCCCCATCGTTGGTATCATTGAGGGGAATAGTGCCCCATCATTGGTATCATTGGGAGGAATAGCGCTCCATCATTGGTATCATTGGGGGGAATAGTGCCCCATCATTGGTATCATTGGGAGGAATAGCGCTCCATCGTTGGTATCATTGGGAAGAATAGAGCCCCATCATTGGTATCATTGAGGGGAATAGTGCCCCATCATTGGTATCATTGGGAGGAATAGCGCTCCATCGTTGGTATCATTGGGAGGAATAGCGCTCCATCATTGGTATCATTGGGGGGAATAGTGCCCCATCATTGGTATCATTGGGAGGAATAGCGCTCCATCGTTGGTATCATTGGGAAGAATAGAGCCCCATCATTGATATCATTGAGGGGAATAGTGCCCCATCATTGGTATCATTGGGAGGAATAGCGCTCCATCGTTGGTATCATTGGGAGGAATAGTGCCCCATCATTGGTATCATTGGAAGGAAGAGTGCACCATTGTTGGTGTCAATGGGAGAATTGTGCCCCATTGTTGATATCAGTTGGCAAAATAGTTTACTATAGTACTGTAGAGGCTGGTGGAGGGAACCACAGCGCACAGTAGGGGAGCAGGCATCAAAATTACCCAGAAAGATATCACTGTAAGGCTGTTTCACATGGGGCTTCAGCTTGTATAAGAGCAGTGTGAACAGCAAGCTTTAACAAAGCATTTGCAGAGCTTTCAGCAAGCTTTTGTTGAAGCTTTTAACCACCTCCTGCCTGCCATATTGTGAATTGACAGACGGGTGGTGACTCTCTCTTTCTGGGACGATGTTAGATGACGTTGTTCCACTCTCGCCCGCAGGGGCATGCAGCGCGGCGATCGGTGGTGCGCTCTGTCCATGGGACACGGCTCATCGTCGATCTCGG
The DNA here is from genome assembly GCA_037952925.1 of Lithobates clamitans. Taxonomy (NCBI): domain Eukaryota; kingdom Metazoa; phylum Chordata; class Amphibia; order Anura; family Ranidae; genus Lithobates; species Lithobates clamitans. Next base: position 5,641,779 of record JBBGZY010000292.1, on the reverse strand, counting down.
TAAAGAGCCGATGACAAGGTTCTTCATCCAATGACAGCTGATCACATGTAAACAAGGAAATGCCAGTTATTGGATTTCTTCTCCTCACACTGACAGCGTGTGAGGAGAGGAGAGACAATCAATGACGTTTGCTCACAGGGGACACCTACAAAGATAATTGGTGCAGCCCCAGCACTGATGCCAGTCAGTGATGCCAGTCAGTGCCCCCTATCAGTGCTCTCCAGTGCTGCATATTAGTGCCGTCTTATCAGTGATTATCAGTGAAGAAGAAAATGTACTTATTTACAAAATTTTATAACAGAAACTAAGAAAACTTTTTTTTTCTCAAAATTTTCGGTCTTTTTTTTTTTTTTTAACAAAACATCAAAAACACAGTGGTGATTAATACCACCAAAAGAAAGCTCTATCTGTCTCAAAAAAAAATTATAAATATTTCACTTGGGTACAGTGTTGCATGACCGCACAATCATTCAAAGTGCGACAGGGCTGAAAGCTAAATATTGGCCTGGGCAGGAAGGGGGTAAAAGTAACCTGTAGGCAAGTAGTTAAAGCATCATTCAGCTCTAGTTTGTAAATGTTGAACACAGAACACAATGGGAGTACTGATTGCCACTTTAACCCCTTGGCGCCGGCCGCACGCAAATATGCGGCCTCTCGGGGGGCCTGGTCCGTGGCTCCGAGAGGCCGCATATTTGCGTGAAGTGCTGCACACTCACGGCCCAGTTACCGGCAGTTACCGGTGCCTATCTGAAAGCTCCCGATCGCTACTTGCGTTTGGGCGTTTTCGGATCCCGTGACAGCCAATCACAGCGGTCACATAATCTTAAGCCCCGCCCCGCTCCTGGCATTAGAAATTTCTGGAAGATCCAGAAGGCACCGGCGCAAAGAGGTTAAAGTGATTGTAAACAATCACCTTGTAAAACAACCCATTCAGTTTGAAATAGAAATGAAAGACAAAACATTTTTGTGTAGATGTAAAATAAACATTATAAATACATTTTTTTCCCCCCTTTTTTTGATAAGTGATCACATTCCCTCTGTTCTCAGCTGCATAAGAGCTGGGGAAGGAGAAGTAACAGCACACCGATCTTCCCAGTGAAAGGCTATGCAGCGGGGGCATTTCAGGACAAGTCTGATGATTGGAGGAGAGCAGGCTGGTTTCCCAGCTAGAGAACTGACCATGGTGTGTTCTCCTGCTTAGTGTGGTCAGTTGTTAATAGGAAAGCAGAGGGACTGACAGAAACACCAGGGATTTCACATACAAAGAGAACAGGATACTTTTTCATATAAGTGCATGGTACAGCAGGCACATATCAGGAATATGAAATGATGGGATAACAAAACGCTTTATGCAAGCTACTAGCAGGCTTCAGAACTTGAAGCCTGCTAGCAGCTTGCTTAAAGTGGCAATCTGCACTCCCTTTGGGTTCTGTGTTCAACATTTACAAACTAGACCTAAATGGTACTTTAACCACTTGCCGACCAGCTCACTCACATATACTGCGGCAGGTTGGCAGCGTTGTGCAAATTGCTGTACCTGAACGGTGGCTCACGAAAGTGGGGTTGAGGGGCGGGCGTGCGCTTGCTCCCACTTCACGAGCGTGGCCGCAGGTCGGGCGGACTCAGTGTCCACCCGCGATCGCCTACTGCAGATGCAGAACGGGGAGCTGCCAGTGTAAACAAGCGGATCCCCGTTCTGACGGGACACGTCAGAGATCTTCTGTTCCCAGTGATCGGGAACAGTGATCTCTGTCATGTCCCAGGTAGCCCATCCCCCCTACAGTTAGAACACACCCTTAACCCCTTGATCACCCCCTAGTGTTAACCCCTTCCCTGCCAGTGTAATTTTTACATTGATCAGTGCATTTGTATAGCTATACTGCGACGCAGTACAGTATAGCAAAAAATGGCCTGGTCATTAAGGGGGCAAATCCTTCCGGGGCTGAAGTGGTTAAAGGCTTCAACAAAGTTTGCTGTTCTTAATGCACTAAGATAAAACTCCTTCTGTGTGCAGAAGCCCTCCTCAGCCCCCCTAAAACTCACCTGAGCCCCATCTCTGTCCACGAGCTGTCCGAGACTCTCTCTCCTGATTGGCTGAGACACAGCAGCTATGCCATTGGCTCCAGCTGCTTAGGGTTACCATCTCATCACTTTAAACCCAAGCACACATTAATTACACAGGTTCTGTGGCTGATTAAGGTGGTAATTAAACTCACTCGGGGCCTTATCTGCATTAAATTAGACTCAGAACCTGTGTAATTCATGAGTGCTCTGGTTTAAAGGGATGAGGTAGCAACCCTACTGCTGCTGTCAATCAAAGTCAGTCAGCCAATCAGGAGGGAGGGGGGCAGGGCCGCAGCTCAATGTCTGAATGAACACAGGGAGCTGTGACTCGGCTCGGGTGCCCCCATAGCAAGCTGCTTGCTGTGGGGGCACTCGACAGGAGGGAGGGGCCAGGAGCACTGAAGAGGGACCCGAGAAGAGGAGGATCCGGGCTGCTCTGTGCAAATCCACTGCACAGAGCAGGTATGTATAACATGTTTGTTATTTTTATTGAAAAAAAAGGAGGCTTTACAATCACTTTAAGGTTTTTTGGCTGTTGCTTGGCAACTCAAAGTTTCAGCTCCCTCCATAAATTTTCTATAGGATTAAGGTCTGGAGACTGGCTAGGCCACTCCATGACCTTAATGTGCTTCTTCTTGAGCCAGTTCTTTGTTGCCTTGGCCGTATTTTTTGGGTCATGGTCATGCTGGAAGACCCATCCATGACCCATCTTTAGTGTTCTGGCTGAGGGAAGAAGGTTCCCACCCAAGATTTTACAATACATGGCCCCGTCCATTGGCCCCTGATTGCGACAAAGTCAGCCTGTACCTTTAGCAGAGAAACAGCCCCAAAGCATAATGTTTCCACCTCCGTGCTTGACTGTAGGGATGGTGTTCTTAGGTCATAGTCAGCATTTTTCTTCCTCCAAACACGGCAAGTCGAGTTAATGCCAAAGAGCTCAATTTCGGTCTCACTTGACCACAGCACGTTCTCCCAGTCCTTATTTGAATCATTTAGATGTTCACTGGCAAACTTCAGATGGGCCTATACATGTGTCTTCTTGAGAAGTTGGACCTTGTGGGCGCTGCAGGATTTCCATCCATGGCAGCGTATTGTGTTGCCAATGGTTTGTTTGGTGGCCGTGGTCCCAGCTGCCTTGAGAATATCCACAAGTTCCTCCCGTGTAGTTCTGGGCTGATCTCTCACTTTTCTCATGATCATCCTTACCCCATGAGGTGAAATCTTGCATGGAGCTCCAGACCGAGGGCGATTGATGGTTATTTTGGATTTCTTTCATTTGGGAATAATTATCCCAACAGTTGACTCCTTCTCACCTAGCTTCTTGCTGATGGTCTTGTAGCCCATTCCAACCTTGTGTAGGTCTTGTCCCTGAAGTCCTTTGAAAGCTCTTTGGTATTGCCCATGATGATGAGGTTTGAATGGAAGAAAGATATTCTGTGGACAGGTGTCTTTTATACACATAATGAGTTGTCGTTAGGAGCACCTTCTTAAATTGACAGGACTAATCTGTGCACCACATGAGCACCTACTGTAGCCACTAGCCAGTCTGTGGGGGGGCAGAATTATTGTTGGTTGGTAGGGGACCAAATACTTATTTTACTCACTGAACTGCAACTCAATTTATAACATTTGTGTTGTGTTTTTTCTGAATTTCTGGTTGATATTCTAGCTCTATCATTTAATATACACCTATGATAAAAAAATTATAGACCCTCCATTTCTTTGTAAGTGGGCAAACTTACAAAATCTGCAGAGGATCAAATAATTATTTTCCCCACTATAGAGGCAGTGGGGACAACCTGGTGTGCATGGGGCCCAAACCTGTTAAGCTTGCTATAAGTCTTATGGAGTGACAAAACAGGCTTTCTTTTGTTGTTGTTGTATTATGGCATGTTCATAGAGCAGGTCACTGCCAGGACTAATCTCTGTAACCTCTAATGCCTCATACACACGATAAGAATTTGAACACATTTTTTTTTTGTACAAATACCATACTAATTACATGTAAATCGTTTGTTCTGTTATTGTACGAGAAAAATTTTAGTGTTTGTCCCTTCTAATATTTTCACATGAACTGTCCTGATCGGCTCTCAAAAGCTATGTACTAACGATCAGATTATCGTACGATCGCTCCAAAAGCGGTATTTTTCATCCAGTTTTCTCATTGTGTGTACTAGACATAACTCAGATATAGTTACTTACTTGGTTATCAGAATGCTGCTTTCTGAATGGACTTTGCGCATTTTTTTAGATATATCTTATCTCCTTTGTGTGTTAGAGTATTATGTTCTCTTTGAGTTTGTTCCATTATGCTCTTTTAACATATGTGTCAGCATGCAAAATTCTGCACTTACTTGGTCTTATAGATGTACCATTCAGCACCCCGTTGTGCTGAGGTTTTTGGTCCACACCCAGCCTTTCCACCTCTGGGAAATGTAGGCTGTAAAATAGTTGCCAACATAATAAAACCAAACTCCAGCTTTCCGTCACTTTAAAAGCTTGTTCACACAAGTGGTTGGGGGCAGTAAAACCCTGTGGTTGAGCTGCACTTATACTGCACCCAAATGCTACCCCCTTTAGCTGCAGAGGCTGGGGAGGTACACATATCGCAGTCGCAATGCTTTGCTTTGTGGCCTTGGCATGAATTATACCTTTCTATTTTGACTGCCGCTATTGTCCTGTGGGCATGACCCATTCAAATGAATGGGGCCACTCTGCAAGTGCCCCACAACCACGTGCATTGCACACGGTTGCAGTGCGCTAGTGCAGGGTTCAATGGGGTTAAAGCAAGCGGCAATACAACTCCTACTCACTGCCTGTCAAATGCACTCTTGTGAACAAGCCCTGAAATAGTCTTGTTTGGACCAAGCTGGCCCAAATGAACTATTACCTTCTATAACAGCTGCACCCGCTGTGAGTGATGTATGAACTGTATGTAGCATCAGCTGGGCTTCGGGAGCAAGACGGGAACTTCCCGTTCCACTCCTGGAACAAAATCAAGTCGGACCGAACTCTGCTCAGCCATTCACAGGAAGCTTTGTATTTTCAAAATTAATACAAGGCTTCTGTTGATTGAATGAGGTGGAGATTACAATGTCATCCGTCTGCCTCTCCACCACAGCAGAGAAAGCCTTGTATTCATTCAGAAAATACAAAGCTTCCTCTGAGGTCGAGATGACGTCACTATTTCAGTCATCTTTGCATTTTCAGTCACATCTTCAGCCTGGTGGCTTCCAGGTATGGATCCCTAGCCATTTCCATTGGCCGGGTCAGTAGTTTAGTCATAATGATATATTCAGTAATATCTTCAGCCCGGTGACTTCCAGATATGGCTCTCCAACAGTTTTCATTGGCCAGGCCGAGATGACATTACTAGTTCAGTCATATTGACATCTTCAGTCACATCCTCAGCCCAGCGGCTTCCATGTATGGATCTCCACCCATTTCCATTGTTTTGGCCGAGATGGTGCCGCTAGTTCAGTCATCTTGGCATCCTCAATCATATCTTCAGCACAGCGGCTTCCGGGTTATTGATCTCAAGCCGTTTCCTTTGGCTAGGTCAAGATGACTTCACTAATTAAGTCATATTGACATTTTCAATCACATCGTCAGCCAGGCGGCTCCGGGTATCGACCCCCGGCCATTGTCATTGGCAAGGCTGAGATGACGTCAATAGTTTAGTCATCTCGGCATTGCCGCAATTCTTACTCTGAGCTGCGTGTGCAAAGATCGGTGTGCCGTCAGGCCAGACAGGTAAGTAACTTTGATGCAGAAAAAAAAGCATCCCTTTTCGGCATTAAAAATCCTACCTCTTTACATTTTTGCAAGGTAAAGTTCCACTTTAACTTGGCTTAGTGCACAAATATGCAGGTAGCATGTAGTAAATAGCTTTATGTCAGGGTTTTTAGGTGGGAGGAGGGCTAATAGGTAGAGGTTAGTTCATTTTTGATGAAAGGTCCACTTTAAAGTGTATTTAAAGCCAAAAATTTAAATAAAATGATTTGGATGGGAAAGGGTTAGAACCATCTGTCAGTTTTTTTTTGTAATTGCTGTCTGTCTCCTTGGAAAAAAATGTAGAATAATACTGCGCTAGAGCTTCAAGTGTATATAGCTGCAACAAAAACTATCCAATATCTCCATAGTGCAAAAATGTGTATATAAATAAGGTGCGCTGATAACATAAGTGATTTTAGTGTAACAAGTGAGAAAACACAAGAAATGTACTCTTGAGATAAAACCAATTTCTGAGTGAACAAAACATAAGTAAAATTTATATATAGAAAGTATATATGAAGAACTTTTCATCAAAAAGTGAAAATAATAATGATTGAGTCCGTGATGGAAACAAAAATGACAGTATGATTCCAAAAGTGTAGTGAAAGTCCAAGAATCCTTCAACCTTCACTCGAGAATAGAAAGAGGATGGGACAGGAGGAGGGGGAGGGAGATCCTGGGTTCAGAAGACCAAAACCACTCGGTGTGTGGAGACCCTTACCCGCATTGGTGGACCCCCTAAAGAGCAAGGTCTAATGTGCCATGGATTTAGCCTTCTGCAGGGTCTAACAGGCCTCCGTCCTCTTGCAGCACTTCAAACGTAGCAGGGAAAATCCTCTGTGATGTCCTGATTGGAAATGGAGAGTCCGGTCTGTGGAGCGCACTTATAAGGGCCGAAATTAAACATCTAGATTGACGTTAACAGATTCAAAGAAACTTCAGCCTTGTTGAGATGCCAACCAAACCTACATCCAGAGACCAGTATCCCAGCCCCCCAGTATCTGGACCTGGGGGGGGGGTCTCCCTCATATGGAAGTTTTACAACCGAATAGAGGGGCTTTGTCGCAGGAAAGAGGCTGAACCTGTACAGCTGGCCAGTGTGTCTTTGCTCGGGAGATTCGTCCTTATTTTTTTTCCCCTGTGATCCATGTCACTGATACAGAAAGTGATGACAAATTCAAACTTTTACAGTTGACATCAGAACTCGCTTTTTCACGAGCGATGGCTGGTGTTGGCGCTTCAATCATCGTGGCACCATGGTTGATATGGTTTCAGGGTGATTGAAGTGCATTATTTCTAATGTTACATTCTAATATATAATGAAGTGGTTCAACTCGCCATACTGCAGAATCAGTGGGAGCCCTTGGCATGTCACTTGCCACATCTCCTGTCACCAGATGCAGCGTGTCACTTGCCACTGTCACCTGCCACTAGATGTGGATTGTCACTTGCCATGTCGCCTGCCACCAGATGTGGATTGTCACTTGCCACTTTCACCTGGCAGTAGATGTGGATTGTCACTTGCCGCATCACCTGCCACCATTTGCAGATTGCCACGTCTCCTGCCACCATTTGCAGATTGTCACTTGCCACGTCTCCTGCCACCATTTTCAGATTGTCACTTGCCACATCTCTTGCCACCATTTGCAGATTGTCACTTGCCACATCTCCTGCCACCATTTGCAGATTGTCACTTGCCACGTCACCGGCCACCAGATGTGGGTTGTCACTTGCCAACTGATGTGGATTGTCACTTGCCATGCCAGCCAGTGCCACCAAATGTGCATTCACGCTGCATTGGTGGCAGGCTGACAGCACTGGTCCATTTAGTGAGAGCAGGAGAGCGGTGATGTAGGGTGGGCAGTGAGAGATGATGTCATCTCACTGCTCCCCGGCGCACCTCCGACATTGAAGCAAGGGGGTCTGGCTGCAAAGTGGAGCTCCACGATGACAGGAAGCATGTGACCTCCACTCCACTGTGCTGTGAGGGCAGAAGAGCGCTGATGTGTGGCGGGCAGTGAGAGATGATGTCATCTCTCTGCTGCTTTCCACACCTTGCTCCCAAATTTAAGAGGCCCGGCTGTGAAGAGCGCTGATGTGGAGCAGGCGGAGAGAGATGTCATCTCTGTTCGTCCGCCCGCTCGCTTCTCTCCTCTGCCTCTCTCATGCATCCAGCCCACTGGCTGCAGCAGCCGCAACCCACTGGTTAGACAGGAACCCTGCAGCAAAAGACTCGGGGCTATGGGCGCCAGATTCGGGGCTATAGCCCAAATAGCCACCCCCTAGCAACGCCCCTGGTGACATCTGTCTAAAGACAAGTATATTCACACAGATAGTTTTTTGTTCAACCTGTGGGCTGTACAGCATGGATGGAGGAATCTCTTGCTGTAGCTATTGTACTCTGACAACCGCAGGTGGCACCTGACACTCAAACAGTGGCTGATTGGGTGCAACCACTGATCGGCAGACACTTTTGCACCCAGCTTCTTTTGATCTGTCGAGGGATGTGGGGCAGGAGGTGGCTGACAAGGCTGCCAATGTAGCAAATTTTATCTGGTACCTCAAATACCGGCTGAAATTCACATGGTGTGTGAGAGATTTAGGCCCCTGTCAGCACCCCCCTGTCGATCAGGGCGGATGACGGGTCCATGTCCGCCAAGTTTTTGCAGAGCGGACACGGACAGAGCACGTTCTGCTCTATGGGCAGCCGGATGTAAACGCACTCCGCTATTCATTTACACCCAACTGTCCTCCAGTCCCATCCACCTAGAAAGAAGGATCCCTTCAGTTTTCTTTTTCTTTCTTTTAAGCGGACTGGATCAGATTGGAGGTAGGTGGGTGATAACAGACACAAGTCTGTTTACACCTACCGGTCCATAGGGATGAATGGAGGGTCTGATCAGGTCCGCCTGAAAAACTGACAGGCGGACCTGATCGGAGCCTTCATGTGAAAGGGGCCTTATACTTGCTTTATATTGTTTCTCTGGGACAGGAAGTGAAGGGAAATCTCCACAAAGGAATAAAAACAAAACAAAAAAAAAAAAACAGGTTTTAATCATTGCTGTCATATTTAAGGTTCATATTAAATACAAATGTAATAAAAGCATAGTGTTCATGCTTGACTGCATTATAATGGTATTATGATAAAAACATGGGGTAATATTAAAATAGGTTTTATATCTTAATAAAAAAAAAATCAGCCCTTGAGAATTGGGGTGAAAAGGTGGCGGTTTCACAGTTCTGTAATACAGACGATTCTAAAGCACTTCTGTAAAAATACGCGCATGATGAATTTGCCATGGTGCAAAGTTTTCCTTGAAGTTATTGACAGTTGCACGCGTGTTTTCGTTTGAACGGGGTTTCATCGTAGCTTGTTACGTAATGCCTGCAAATGTGATGACTGCTCCTTTCTCATAAACATAACAACTATTCCCCAATCTCAGACCATGAGAACAGCGGCCGCTGCGATCTGCCGCGAGATCTGGACGTCTTGGCACAGAGACGAGCTTTTAATGAGGAATGGAAAAAATGACTAGCTGTTTCTGTGCAGGTGGAAAAAGGTTAACACAACTCGCCTGTCAGATCTCGTTATAAAAATGTCCATAGAATGGAGGAGAAAACATACAAGACAGAAAAGAATGACCGAAAAGTAAGTGCTAATAGGGGCTTTCACTCCCCTGGCATACCTGTGATATATTATCCTGCTTCTGTCACCAGGCTGTACAGAGACCTCGGCTGCCTCTGGGACTGACTGGTCATAAGGGCAACGGCTGTCTTTGAAGAGAAATTTAGGGTTTCTCCATGTACACTATAGGACTTTTCAACTTTGTGTTCTTTGTAAACAATACAATAGTACCAACATGACCATTTTCATTTATATCTTGGTTAAGGGCTCACTCCAGGAACTAGAAAAAAATCTACAATTGCTTTGGGACCCCCCCGAACTGCAAGGGTTAAATGTTCCTTGTGTCTAGGAGGTAGAGTAACGGGCATGATTACTTACCCTTTTCTGGCCAGCTCCGGTGTTGTCCTCTGTTCCCTGAGGCCCTGGTCTGTAGGCAGTCCACATAGAATGCAGAACTATTAACTTTGCATTTTACATGCACTTGGCCCTGTTACATATAACTGCAACAAAGGGTATTTCCCCTTATTATGGCAACCCTAGACATGACGAGCATTTAAAGAGACCCCCACAACAAGGGTATTTTATTTGTTCTGCCAGAAGTCAGGCTTTAGCCCTGGTTTACAGTGATGCCATTTCTAATACGAGTTGGAGCTCATTGAAGCGCATGCCAAGTGAAATAACATCAGTTTCTAGGGAGGCCAATTCACATAAATGCAGCGCGACTTCGATCCGACTTTAAAAGGGTCCTGTGCAAGTTTGGTGCAATGCAGTGCAATTTGGAGATCCAAAGGCTTCAATGGACACGCATCAAAATCGCATTTGCATTCTTTTTTGATCTGTTTTACAGTGCGATTTGTGCTGGTTGTTAGGAGCCGGAACCCGCCGACGTCCTAACAACCAGTGACTCTTCCCTGCTGTCAGCAGCACGGATGAGTCATAGGTTTTTAAGAAGCTTCCTAACAATGATGAACCATCTGTGCTGTCAGTGAGGGATTCCCCGCTGATAGCAGAATGTAAACAAAAGGCATAAGGAAAAAAAAAAAACAGTGTGGTAGGGGCCCCCTTAGGGCCTGGTATGGATTTTACGGGGGAACCCACACCAAAAGAAAAAAAAAGGAAATGTGGGGGCCTCGACCCAAAAAAACACACCAGGCCCTTAGGTCTAGTATGGATTTTAAGGGGAACCCCACGCCAAACAAAATGGCATGGAATCCCCCCCAAAATCCATACCAGACCCCCCCCAGGCAAGGCACCTTGTTCCCCATGTTGATGAGGACAAGGGCCTTATCTCCACAACCCTGGCCCGTTGGTTGTGGGGAAGAGTTAATGGTTGTTAGGACGCTGGCGGGTGCAGGCTCCTTTACAGCCAATGACTCATCCTTGCTGGCTGACAGCGGGGATGACTCTCAGTAGTAAAAACTTGCATTAAAACCATATCCAAATCGCATCAACCCACACTGCAGCTGCACTACAAAATCGCATTGAAAACAGAATCAAAATCACACTGCACTAGTGTGAACCTAGGCTTAAAGGGTAAAATGTCACCCCCTCGCTCTCAACAGTGAAAATGTCAGTGTGGTCATGTACCTCCGATTTTCAAAAACTGCAGTGTACATTGCTTTGCTTCATATGTGCTGAGCCTAACCAAAAGGAAATGATGTCTGTATCTATTTTTACCCCAGTGCATGGGTATTTCCATGTTTAGCCACATATGCGCTGATATTTAATTCAGTGTTAACTGGAAGACAATTCGCAGGTCTTCTACCCATGTGTATATTGCCACCTTCAGTAGGTTTAGATAATATACATAACAAAAGGGGCATAAACTTAAGGGGTTTCTGTCTTCAGCCTTCTGACATCTCAGGTTGCCATTTCTTAGGTCTGTAAGGCTGCTTACCTGGTCTTCACTCCACGCTTTCACTTAAGCCTCGTACACACGATCGGATTTTCCAACGGGAAATGTGTAATGACAGGCTGTTGGCGGAAAATCCGACCGTTTGTACTCTCCATCAGACAATTGTTGTCGGATTTTCCGCAGACAAATATTGGATGGCAGGTTTTAAAATTTTCCGCGGACAAATGTCTGTTGTTGGATTTTCCGAGCGTGTGTACACAAGTCCGTCGGACAAAATTCCAAAGTAGAAACACGCATGCTTGGAAGTAAGGACGAGCCAGAAGCGGTCGGTCTTGTAATCTAGCGTTCGTAATGGAGAATTAACATTCGTGACGTGGCAAATTATGAAATCTGGAAATGCAGCGCACATTCTCTTCTTCTTTAATGGGATAAAAATGAAGCGCTTTTGCTGGTGATACTGATCACGGAGTTATTGCAAACGAATTTTCAAAGGCTTTTTTTTTCTAGTGATATCAAGAATAATATTATGCTTTTTTTTTTTTTTTTTTATTTGTGCAAGTTACCACAACACCATTATCCTGTAGTTTTTAAGAGCAAAGCTACAACTATGTTGGTGTCCCTTGTTAATTGTACATTGTATTTTTGTGTAATGTAATGTAACTGCCTACTCCCAAACTGTCATTTGAAGTAAAACACATAGCCAAGTATTAGTCTACACATTTTTTTTATTGTGCATTAAAAAAGAAAACAAATAAAATTAGTCATGCTATCTGCCAATAGAACTTAACCAAAAAGTGCATTTTATGCATCCAAAAATATAGAAAATATACCAAATCAAATCATTATTATTCAACCAAAAAATAAAATGAAAGCCTCATGCATGTGTCCTGCTTCTTGAAGTGGTTGTAAACCCTTTTAAAAAAATTCCCCTCCAAAAAAAACCTTCAAGACAAAGGCATAGCATACTAGCTCATTCTGAATAACTTACTGAGATTGAAGCCCCCGCAGCAGACCTCATTCACCGGCAGCCGACATCTCTCCGGGGGGTTACTTCCGAGTATCGCAGCTTCGGCGTTGTGATTAGCCGGAGCCATGATGACGTCACTCCCGCGCATGCGCGAGGGAGCCGCCGGTAACGGCACAGTACAACTGAAGCAACGGCATGTACGTGCTGTTGCTTCAGTTTGCTTAAGTGCGCATGTGCTGATGACGCCGGCACATACAAATACAGGGATATCTCCTAAGCCGTGCAGGTTTAGGAGATATCCAGTGTAGCTACAGGTAAGCCTAACTATAGGCTTGCCTGTAGTATAAAGTGGCTGTAAAGGGTTTACAACCACTTTAATATAGGGGGTCAACAATGCCAAGAGTTGGTAAAAGCAGGGGTCCATCATCTGGAGATAATTCCGAAAATCATCTGGATTATTCTCTTAGAGCTCCCGCAGCAAAGGCATATGACATAATAGGTCACGATTAATAAAGCAACCAATTTTTGGTCCAAGAACTCCTCCTCCTGTTCCTGGACTGGACTTGGGTCAAAGCAATAACTCCAAGGCTAATAATAAATAACACGTTACCTCCTCAGATTACGCAGCATGTCTGGTTGATGAACGGCCGTTCAGAAACAAACTGAAAAGTACGAAATAAATAGAGCGAAATGAAAAGCACGAATCAACACTCACCAAACTTCTACTAACACGAAATTAGCAGAAGGAGCCCAAAGGGTGGCGCTAAAGAGCTGAAAAACCACGTAGTACGTCAGTACGTTTGTGTTTGTTGGCCGACAATTTCTTGCAGTTTGTATGCACAACAAAATCCAGGTACGTGCCTTCGGACGAAAGTCCGAGGTTTTGTCTGCGGAAAATCCGATCGTGTGTACGAGGCTTTAGTATCATTAGGTGGTAGCAGCTTCATCTATAGATGCTTCTTTTGGATAGAAGATTCAGCAGGCAGCTGTGTGATCACCCGCTTTTAATTTTAATGAGTCTCAAAGATTGTCCATGTGGCGAAAGGGGCCTACACCCTCTAGTATCTATAGCCTTTCAAATGCTTCAGAGCTCAGTTATGCTTAGAAGCTAAACTTGGCGGCCTCCATCTTCAGACATCTGGCAGTCATTTCTTAACTCTGCAAGGCCACTTACCTGGTCTTTCACTAAGTTTTACAGGGTGGACTTATCATCATCTGTGGATGCCTCTTTCAGATAGAAGATCTAGCAAGCAGTTGTGTGATCACCTGCTTTTAATTATCTCAAGGATTGGCTCCTTATTGTATTTTTCAGATGTCCTTGCCTGACCCTATTTTTGTGGCTGCTTCTGGACCTCCCACTGGTTAAAGAACAACCTGTCCCCCAATGAATGCTAGAGTAAACAGAATTTCTTTATAATTATAAAAATTCTTTTCTTCAGAAACTTCATTGGAGGACACCAGTCCCTCTTCTCTGATTGGAACTCATTTTTATGTTGGCATGTTTCCATGGATCAGTTGTTCAGAGAAAGTTTGCTTCTTTGGTTTACTGCTTGTTATCATTAAGCTCTGGACACAATGAAGCCACTAGGTAGTACAGTGACCTCCTTTTTGTTTTGCATAGTGCTCAACCCTTTTAAAGATGGCCATATAACAGGTAGAAATATATTTAAAGCTGTGTCCTCCACTAAACCACTTGAGAAAAATAATTTACAATGAATAAATAAGTCCTGTTAATTTCCACAGCAAGGCCCAGTGTGTGAACCCCCTTATGTTTGTTGAAACTTGTTTTTTTCAAGAATGATGTCCCAAACCTTGTTGGATTTATTGGAGCAGCTGCGAGAGTGATTTGTCTTCTTGGATAGGGGGGTGACAGAATTCACCAGTGATTTCCAGAGAACCAAAGTAGGGGCAGTAACTGATTTCCATTTGAGTATAATAGATTTCCTGGAATAAAAAAGCAGTAGACCCAGCAAGGCCCTGATGGCTCTAGTGGGGGCCAAAGCCTCAACCAATCCAAGGACACAGATGTCCATCTGATGTGGGATACGGATGGTGGTCAAACTAGTGATAAACTGAATGACCGGTTTGAAGGTGGATGCAGGACCAGAGCCTATGGAAGTGATAGGCAGGCTCTGCCAGGCAGTGCCCTCAATGGGGAGGACAAGTTGGATATATTCTATGTAGTCTGCACGGTGTCAAATAGGATATATGCAGTATTTTGAATTGAATTAATCTATCTCTAGTAAAGACAAGTTGTGGAAAGTGGTGATCCCAGATGTCCTCATCATCCAGCTCCACCAGCCAGGAGGATTTCAATTTATCCAAGCCATGATGCACAGTGGGCTGCAAGGCCTTATATATGTTCAAGAGGGTTTTCGTAAGGGAATCGTCCCATAGGATTGATTCCAAGTCAAGTGGTCGTATGGTTAAGGGAGAACTCCCAAATTGTGTAAAAAAACAAAAAAAAACAAAAAAAAAACCATAGCAAAGGTGGAAGAACCAGAAGAAATGGGAGTCGGGTAAATTGAATTGCCGTTTAAGGCTAGGGTCACACATTGTCTGGCTGTGGTTTGCAATCAGTTTTTAAAAGGAGTCCAGTGCATTTTTGTTCACTATTCTCAAAGTTGTGGCTTAGATATCGCACATCCCTAGTAGCCCAAAGGGAGGGGTCCTGGATGGAGTGAAATGCAGGAAGATTAAGATTCATCCATAGGGGAATATCGGGGGAATACCATCTAAAGGAATTCCCAACAGAAGGGACCACCTGAACCCATGCCTTCATCACTGCATTCATAAAAATAGTGAGGGGGGGAACCCTCATATTTAAACAAATATTTGAAATCTAGGCTACTCCAGATGAAGAGTGCCCTTTTTTCCCAAAGCATTGATGCTGGGAGTGCCCGAAAACCATGTGTTTGCATTTCGAAAAATTCATTAGACTGTGACAGGTTTTTCATTCACCTATTTAAAGGTGTACTATAGTGCCTTAATTTCTGAAAGTTCTAACTTCAAGGCCTCATGCACAATGGACGTTTTTGGACTGTTTACAGCTGCTGTTTTTGGCTTCAGATGTTTTTTTTCTACAGTCAATAAACTCTCCAGCAGGTTATCCTATGTGTCCATGCACAAATAGGCTGTTATACGCTGTTTTTGGCTGGGGTGTTTTTTTGGCTGCAACCCCCCCCCCCCCCCCCAAACTAGTGGGTTCTGAGAGGAGTTTTTCAGCTGTAAAAATGCTCGGCAAAAAACGTTGATAAATGCACAAAAACGCAGCTCACCAGCGGCTTTTAACATTTTTGATTCCATTGAAAAAAAAATGCTTAACCACTTCCCGCACGGCCTATAACAGAATAACGGCCGGGCGGTGGTTTCTGGGTGTCATATGACATCCAGCAGGATAACCCTCAAGCGCTTGCCCACGGGGGCGCGCAACGTGGCGATTGGGGACGGCGCTTGCCCCTCGGACACAGCCCGTTCCTGATCAAGGTAAACAGCCAATGAAATTGGCTGTTTACCACGTGATCAGCTGGGTCCAATCACAGCCGGTCACGTTTGTCAACAATAGGGGATGCGTGCCTGATGCACGCCCCCGGAGGCGCACACTGCGGTGATCGGGGATGGTGCGTGTCCCTCGGACATAGCCCATTCCCGATCAGGGTAAACAGTCAATGAAATTGGCTGTATACCACGTGATCGGCTGTGTCCAATCACAGCTGGTCATAAGTATAAACACTTTGGCGGTTTCCAGGGATCTCGCCTTCTCTCTCCTATGCACACATAGGCTGTTATCAGCGTTTTTTGGCAGGGGCGTTTTCTGGCTGGAAAAACCGCCAGAACTAGTGGGTTTGAAGAGGAGTTTTTCAGCTGTAAAAAAAAGGCTTGCTTTTTAGTTTCAATAGTTTTTCAGAGAAAATACAGAGTCATTGATACATTCTTTTACATAGTGGAATAATAAATCCATAGTAATGCAACGTATAAGAGAACACATTCAAATAGATATATTTAGAAACAACTGTGGTTAGTGGGCGCAGGTACATCAATCAAACACAAGGGGGGGAAGAGCTGCCCCTCTCCGGACACCCCAAATGGGTACAAGCTCTGTCATGGAAAGGGGAGCGGCACATCCAACCCACAGATCAAATGCTATTTAAACTAGCGGGGATGTTACCTTCTAAAGCCTGTTAGCCACCTAACCAGGTAATATTTTAGCAAAGGTGGTATTAAGGAATAAAAATAAAGAGAGAGAGAAAGGAAAAAGAAGGGGATAGAAAAGAAAGAAGATGTATAGAAGGAGGAATGAGATGTCCTTTCGGGAAGTTCTACCAAGATTGTTTTATCCAATTTCTATGAAGATGTCAAGGGTATGTGCATGTAATCTGCCCAAGGTTCCCAAATGGCCTCAAATTTTTGAACAGTATCTTGTAGGATACTAATCATTTTATTCCTGAGCCATGATCCAAGATATTTTTCGTTTGGCCTGGTCACTGGAAACCGTGGACTGCTTCCATGCTTTCGCTATAGTAATTTTAGCTCCCAGAAGGATAAAGTGAACGAGGCTCCTTTTACTTTTAGAGGCTTTTTCTATTGGGGAGTTCAGCAGTGCTATGTGGGGGGACATAGGGACCGACAAATTTGTCGTCTTTTTGATGATTGCAAAGATCCTAATCCAGAACCCTCTTAGTTTTGGACATTCCCACCAAACATGGATCATGGTGCCTGTGTGATTGTATCCTCTGAAACATAGGGGGGAAGTTGAAGGATATAATTTTGCCAGTCTAGCGGGAACCAAGTACCATCTAGTTAGAACTTTTAGGTCTGCCTCCATCAGAGATACGTTGAGTATACCTCGATTCGACCATGTGATCACTCTGTGCCATTCGTCCAGCTCCCATTCCTGTTTGAGCTCACTTTCCCAGGCCAACATACAGGTTGTTTTAGAGTGCTCTAAAGATAGTGACTCGTATATCACCGAGATCGCCCCCCCTCTGCTCGGTAAGCTGGCCACACCAATGTTCATATGGCATTATGCTAGGTGGTAAGGGTTTGGATACCCAAATGGAGTGTAGGAAGTGAGAGATTTGTTGGTGTCTGTAAGTTTCAGTTGGGGGCATTTCAAGGATATTGATACAGTAATTGAGGGTGCGTGGACCCGATGAGTTAAAATAATGGCCTGTTCTGTATAGCCCCTTGTTCAGGCATCATTGAAAGGCTCTAATGTTCATGCCTGGGGGGAATTGGGGATTGTGGAATAAATGGGCCAGTGGCTTAAACGGGGATATTTACTCTGGATTAATTTTGAGTTTGTCCCATACTGACATCGAATGAGATAATGTTAGGGCGAGAATTGTTGGTCGTTTACTAGGGTGACTCCACAGTAAGAAATCTTGTGTGAATTGTGGTACTGCTTTCCTTTCCATATGCATCCAATCAGGTTTTGCAATCCGGGAGTAGATCACTGATATTTGGGCTAATTGTGCTGCTTGGAAATACCTGTGAAATAGGAAGTAATTACTGCGCTAAGAACCAAAAAATCAAAGAAGAAAAAGCAGCTACATAGAAATGTGACAAACATGTGAATACAGAAAATGGCAAAATGTAGCGCTGAAAAATAAACACAAATGGTGACCACCATGTGTAATAATAATGAAATTAAACTGAGTGTTGTATGCAAACATTCATCTGCAAACAACACAATTGTGTGGTAGACCTCAAATGAAAATAAATACAAAAAGTAATGAATGTCCCAAGGTGAAAAAGGAAAGTTCAATGAAACAAGTGTTGGTGAAGTGAATCAGGGACACGACTCAATCCATGATGGAAACATCCAACGCGTAGGGCGGTTGTCACTCTCTACATTGCCTCCCATTTTTATTGTTTGTGATCACTTTTATTTGTATGGTGGTTTTTAGCAATAAACAACCCTTTTTGACCTGCACTATGTGGAAGCATGTGCCTTTTTTTCACACATATCGTCTGGATGTGAGTGGATGTTTGTACTTTGTACCCATCATCGAGATCCAGCCTTGATGTTCCTGAGATCAGGTTGATCCGGAAGCCATTCATCGTCCCCTGGGAATCTACCCTGGAGGACATCTACACACTTGCCTGATGTGGCACATTGCCTGTTTTTTTCTGTTGACTCTATGCTGCCGGTATTAGAGTCCACCATATCTGGTAAGAGCATCTACATCTCGTTTTATATTTGATGATCCTCCCATTGGATGTTTCCATCATGGATTGAGTCGTGTCCCTGATTAACTTCACCAACACTTGTTTCATTGAATTTTCCTTTTTCACCTTGGGACATTACTTTTTGTATTTATTTTCATTTCAGGTCTACCACACAATTGTGTTGTTTGCAGATGGATGTTTGCATACAACACTCAGTTTAGTTTCAGTATTATTACACATGGTGGTAATACCTGTGTAGGATAGGTAATCCCATCCCTCCCTTGTTTCGGGCTCTAAAGAGGAACCCCTTAGCTAGCCTGTACCCCTTTGATCCCCAAACAAAGGCTATAATTTTCGCCTGAAAGCGTTTTAAATGGTCCATTTTAATAGGAATGGGTAGGCACAGAAAGAAATAGAGAATACGTGGAAGTAGTGTCATCTTTATAGCGTGAACCCTCCCTAGCCATGATATAGGTAGTCGAGACCATTCAAGCAAATCCAATTCCAATTTGCAAAATATTGTCGGATAATTGGTTGCATATAGCTGCTCTATCCTAGAAGGTAAATGAACCCTAGGTATGGAATGTGAGAATCATGCCATGTAAAAGCTTGTGGTTTTAATGCAGCATTCTACAACTAAAGCCACTGGCGTTTTTATAGCGTCCAGTGTGCAAACTGGCCTGTCATTACCATGAGTTCAGGACAGACATTAGTGATCGAATTTCACTCAAGCTGATAGGGAACCTTTGAAGCTGGCAAGGTCCAAACCGCTTGAAGAAGCCGTGACAACTAACCTGAAAAAGAAAGAAGAGGGCGGGCAGGCAGGTAATACTTCTTTGTTTTGATACATGCTACCATTTCCTAAATTTTCTCCTGTCAGTTTTTTTTTTCGACATCCGTTTTCCCATTGTGGATATTTCACTTCACAGCTTGACCCATAGCCAAAACAGGAAGTGCGAGGAAATCCATTAAATTAAGGAAATCCCTTGGGGACCTCCAGGTCACCAGAACTAATGTCCTCATTAGAAGATTCCCCCTTTATTACTTTTCTGGGGACAACTCAAAATGTGTGATTTTTCTTTTGATTTCACTTTCAATGATAATGGTAAAAAGGACAAATAGAGAGGGTGAATCTCCATAACGGGGAAACGGAGAACAATAAAAACTGGCAAGTGTTCTAATCCCTCTCCACTCTATCAAAAACTAAAAAAAGTTAGTTATACTTTAATGATGGGCAGCTTTATTGACCAGAAAGGAAGGAGCAAGACCATACTCAACCCTTTCAGGAATGCTTTCGATTTACATTTAATGTGAACCCCAAATCCTGGGACTGTCTGGTCTTCAGATATCAACCCTGTTTGAGAGCCTGGAACAACCATCTGCAAAGCCTCACTATTAGTAAATTAGGCTGTCAATCAGAGTGATGTGCCAATAGCAGGTGGTGCAAAGGAAGGACCCAGGACAAAGAAGCTGGGTCCATACTTGCATATCAAAATAAGAAGGCATTTGAGGTGCCTAGGGTGCTCATTGAGAATAACAGCATTTTTGTGTTGAATTTCTTAAGTTTGCTAATTTTTTGTGTTGTCCAACCTGCATACAGCTCAGAATGAGCTTCCAGAGTCTGTAGGGTTGACTTACTAAAGGCAAATAGACTGTGCAAGAGCAGTTTCTCCAGAGCTTAGTAAATGAGGTGAAGCTTCACTTTTGCAATAAGTACCCAAACACGTGCAAGGAAAAAAAATATAAAAAACAGCATTTTTGCTTGGATGATAGAAGTCAGCAGAGCTTCTGCTCATTCAGGCTCGGTTCACACTTGTGCGATGCGGGAATCCTGCGATTCCACTGTGGGTTTCCGCATCGCACCCGACTTGCGCGGCAGTTCACACTGCCATATGCGTACTGCCGCGAGTATCAATACATTGTTAATGACACCCCCATTTCAGCTCGCATATTGCACTGCGAACTGTCAGTTTGGACATGAATCGGATCGCATGGATGTGAACACCCAATGCGATCCGATTCTGGAGCGGACCAAAAAAAGGGTCCTGTGCGAGTTTGGTCCAAATGCAATGCGATATCAGCCATACTATCTGTATGGCTGAAATCGCATCGCACGGACATCGCATGTGATTTGCACTGCAGTGCAGTGCGTATCACATCTGATCGAGCACAGCTCAGTAGTGTGAACCGGCACTTACTAAGCTCTGGAGCAACTGCTCTTGCAGAGTGTGACTGGACTTTGCAAAGTGCCCAGTTTATTCGTCTTTAGTAAAAAAAGAAAAACCCATGGTGTCTTCCGAAAGAGCGTATGGGAGTGCCCATTGCTGCTACATTGTCTGCAGTGCAAGGCAGGCTGCTTCAACTGACAGGCGTTTGGAGTTTTTACAAGCCAATTTCTAGGGAAGAAATGTGTGTTTTCTGCCAAACTTCATCGTAAAACAAAAAGCAGACCCAGGTAAACACTTATTAAGAGACCAGTTTTATTGCTGAAGCTTGTGATCTGAGAGGAGTTCTGTGAATTCCAAGTTCAACATACATTCTCTACCTGTGACATATTTGCTGCAAATTCTTAAAGTGGAGATATGCTAAAAAATTAAAGTGAGCCTCTGGTGTCACAGGGACACAAAGTGAGAGGGAATCTACCTATCCCCCCACGAACAGCAATAAAATCTTCACTGTGGTTCAAAATCTTCTCAATTCCTCATTAAAGAAGTTTGGCTGGAGTTACACTTTAAGGCTGGGTTCACACATATGCAAATTGGATGCGGCTTTCCTCCGCATCCAATTTGCATGACGAGAGTGTGGCCGGCTCTCAATGAAGCCGGTTCACACAACTCCGGGGCATCCGCGGTCCGCAGAGAAAATGCAGCATGGTATACTTTTGTTGATTGCACTGGTGTGAACTAGGTCCATTGGAAAACATGGAAAACACTATGCATGTGTTTATTGATGCAGATTAAAATCGCACTGGACTGCATCTGGTGTGAACCAGTCCTAAGTAAATATAGTCTAAATGCAAGAGGCATGTGTATTCTTGATGTGTTTTGTATATTTCTTCAAGATCTGTGCAGCAATCCAGTGTGAAACGATACCTCTGTGCAGGAGCTTCCTGTAATAAAGACTGCTTACTGCTGGTCTCTCTCCCTGTGCAGGGTGACTGGTCTGGTCTCTGCCCCATTCGATAGTTTTCTGTAGACAGACTGTAGTGGGTGGAGCCTGCTGAGCCCCTCCCACAGTGATGGTGTCACTGCTACTTTTACAAAGTAATATCTGGTTTTGTAAAGGCATCTGGTGGATATTCTTGGGTGGCATCCCAATTGGTCTCTGAGTAAGAAGAAAAAGTTCTGGTTCTCAGAAAGCTGGGCAAGTACACTACCGCTAGAAAAGGAGCCCAAGGCACAGGGCGCCAGTGGCAGATTTGCCAATAATGGTGTTCAGTGGCAAATGCCAATCAAGCTTCACGGTGCAGTGAGCACAGGGCCCGGCGTCCTCTAGTGGGTCCTGTGCTCACTGCCCGGCACCGTGGAGCATGATTGGCATTTGCCATTGAGCACCAGAATTGGCAGGTCCGCTACTGGCACCCTGTGCTTTTCACAGATGAGAGCAGGTTCACCCTGAGCACATATGACAGACGTGAAAGGAAACATCGTTCAGTATGACCGGTTTGGTGGTGGGTCAGTGATAACCTGTGGAGGCATATTCATGGAGGGACACACACAGACCTCTACAGGCTAGATAATGGCACCCTGACTGCCATCAGGTATTGGGATGAAATCCTTGGACCCATTGTCAGACCCTACACTGGTGCAGTGGGTCCTGGGTTCCTCCTGGTACATGACAATGCCTGGCCTCATGTTACATAGTTACATAGTAAGTGAGGTTCAAAAAAGACACAAGTCCATCAAGTCCAATCCATGTGTGTGATTTTATGTCAGTATTACATTGTATATCCCTGTATGTTGTGGTCGTTTAGGTGCTTATCTAATTTCTTGAAACTATCGATGCTCCCCGCTGAGACCACCGCCTGTGGAAAGGAATTCCACATCCTTGCTGCTCTTACAGTAAAGACCCCTCTACGCAGTTTAAGGTTAAACCTCTTTTCTTCTAATTTTAATGAATGGCCACATGTCTTGTTAAACTCCCTGCTGCGGAAAAGTTTTATCCCTATTGTGGGGTCACCAGTACGGTATTTGTAAATTGAAATCATATCCCCTCTCAAGCGTCTCTTCTCCAGAGAGAATAAGTTCAGTTCTCGCAACCTTTCCTCATAACTAACATCCTCCAGACCCTTTATTAGCTTTGTTGCCCTTCTTTGTACTCGCTCCATTTCCAGTACATCCTTCCACAGGACTGGTGCCCAGAACTGGACAGCATACTCTAGGTGCGGCCGGACCAGAGTCTTGTAGAGCGGGAGAATTATCGCCTTATCTCTGGAGTTGATCCCCTTTTTAATGCATGCCAATATTCTGTTTGGTTTGTTAGCAACAGCTTGGCATTGCATGCCATTGCTGAGCCTATCATCTACTAGGACCCCCAGGTCCTTTTCCATCCTAGATTCCCCCAGAGGTTCTCCCCCTAGTGAGTAGATGGCATTCATATTTTTGCCACCCAAATGCATTATTTTACATTTTTCTACATTAAACCTCATTTGCCATGTAGCTGCCCACTCCATTAATTTGTTCAGATCTTTTTGCTAGGTTTCCACATCTTGCGGAGAAGTTATTGCCCTGCTTAGCTTAGTATCATCCGCAAATACAGAGATTGAACTGTTTACCCCATCTTCCAGGTCAATTATGATCAAATTAAATAGGATTGGTCCCAGCACAGAACCCTGGGGGACCCCACTACCCACCCCTGACCATTCCAAGTACTCCCCGTTTATCACCACCCTCTGAACTCACCTTTGTAGCCAGTTTTCAATCCATGTACTCACCCTATTTTCCATGCAAACGGACCTTATTTTGTACAGTAAACATTTATGGGGAACTGTGTCAAATGCTTTTGCAAAATCCAGATACACCATGTGTACGGGCCTTCCTTTATCTAGATGGCAACCTCCTCGTAGAAGGTTAATAGATTTTGGTTTGGCAAGAACGATTCTTCATGAGTCCAAGCTTATTACTGTTAATGATACCGTTCTCATTACTAAAATGATGTATATGGTCCCTTATCATCCCCTCCAAGAACTTGCATACTATTGATGTTAGGCCTAACTGGTCTGTAATTCCCAGGGATGCATTTTGGACCCTTTTTAAATATTGGTGCTACATTGGCTTTTCTCCAATCAGCTGGTACCATTCCAGTCAGTAGGCTGTCAGTAAAAATTAGGAACAATGGTCTGGCAATTACTTAACTGAGTTCCCTAAGTACCCTCGAGTGCAAGCCATCTGGTCATGGTGATTTATTAATGTTAAGTTTCCCAAGTCTAATTTTAATTCTGTCCTCTGTTAACCATGGAGGTGCTTCCTGTGTTGTGTCATGAGGATAAACACTGCAGTTTTGGTTACTGAAGCCCCCTGATTCCCTCGTGAAGACTGAGGAGAAGAATAAATTCATGTGGTGAGAGTATGCAGCCAGTTCCTGGAAGATGAAGGAATTGATACCATTGAATGACCCCCGTGGTCGCCTGACTTAAATCCAATACAACGCCTCTATGTTTCGGTCCATCCGGCAACGCCAGGTTGCACCTCAGTCTGTTCAGGAGCTCAGTGATGCCCAAATCTGTGAGGAAATACCCCAGACACCATCCGTCATCTCATTAGGAGCATGCCCCGATGTTGTCAGGCATGCATACAAGCATGTGGGGGCCATACAAACTACTGAGTACCATTTTGAGTTGCTGCAATGAAATTTCAGCAAAATGGACTAAACAGCTGCATTGTTTTTTTCATTTAGGTTTTTGGGGTGTCTTTGAATTCAGCCCTCTGTAGGCTGGTAATTTTCATTTCCATCAAACGTTGTGGCATCCTTTCATTTCTAACACATTACCCAGTCCATATCACTATAGATATCCAGCATGATATTTTTCCCTATTGAGATCTGATGTGTTTTCGAAGTGTTCCTTTAATTTTTTTGAGCAGTGTATATATATATATATATATATATATATATATATATATAGATATAGATCTATATATATATTTCTGTGTATGTAGCTGTGTTCCTGGAGTTCATATTTAAATCTGTACTTTTGTTCTGGAACATGACTTTAAACTTAATTTATACATTATATTGTTGCACAGCGGCATCAGCATGCAGTGCGGGCACACGATACGTAATGCAGACACCCCCCCCTAGAAAGCCTTCGATCCCTCTCAATTTTCATTCTAATTATTTAGCATAAGAGGGGAAATCTATATTTACTGTAAGTGCATCCTTGCATCCACGGCTTTTATAATGCAGATGGCGTATGGCATAAAGAGCACCTTTGTGAAAGTAAACTTGGGATGACCAAGGCCTGGAAAAAATCTGCACTTTTTCTTTGACGACTTAATGTAAAAACAGCTGTATAGGCAGCAACGCAAAGCTTGAACGGCCTCCAAATGTGTTGTCTGGCGTCATGACAACACTTCTATAATTACAGATAGTCATGTGATCGGTTCGGACTTCAGAAAAGGTAAACTTTTTTTTTTTCTTCCCTCTTTTAATGAGCTTAGTGATGTAATAAAGACACCTGTTACCATTTCCAGTCTTGTTGAAAGGTCCCGTAAAGAAAAGCAGATTTGTCATCATTTATCTAGGTGACATTTATGCTTTTGATTATGTACCGGGATGGCTAGAAATATTAATATGTCTTCCATAGAAAACGAATTGTTTCCCAGCATTGTATATAATGTAAGCTGAATGCTCCACGGGATGCGAGTGATTGAAGTCTGAACAATGATTTGCCTGTACTGGTTTGATTTCAGTATGACTGAAAGCAAACTTCACCCGCCATATAAAAATTTCAGTCTTTTTCCCCCTTACCTTTGGTGCTTTGTTATGCATCAAGCCCGGCAGATCCAGCGTGTTCCTCTTCTCTGGCACCGCTCTCCTACTTGAGGCCCTGTGTTGCGCCACCACCGCCAGCAGTTGAGCTATGGTTTTATTGTCCCCTACCACCCATCTGAACCAGGGCATGCAGCCACTAAGGGCTATGTAAAAATGAAACAGCATGTCACATTTGTCAGACTTTGCCACTGCTGCGTGCAACCAATGTGAGTCTAACGCCCTGTACACATGGTCGGATTTTCCGACGGAAAAAGTGCGATCGGATTGTGTTGTCGGAAATTCCGATCGTGTGTGGGCTCCATCGGACTTTTTCCGGTGGAATTTCCGACACACAAAGTTTGAGAGCAGGATATAAAATTTTCCGACAACAAAATCTGATCGTTTAAATTCCGATCGTGTGTACACAAATCTGACAAAGCTATTGGCTACTGCCCCGTTATTGTCCCGACGTACGTGTTTTACGTCACCGCGTTCAGAACGATCGCATTTTCCGACAACTTTGTGCGACCGTGTGTATGCAAGACAAGTTTGGCCCAAAATCCGTCGGAAAAAATCAGATGGATTTTGTTGTCGGAATGTCCGATCAATGTCCGACCGTGTGTACAGGGCATAAGGGTTTGCTGCATTCGTTGCATTGCACGTAATTGCAGCTCTGTGGTTCGGCCTAAGGTTACAGTGGGTATAAAAAAGAATCACCCCCCCCCTTAAAATAATCACATCTTGTAGCTTTGCAGCCTGAAATTAAGGCAGACTACGTTTTTGTTTTGTCTTGCTGTATTTACTATTATAACATCCAAGTGAAAGCTATAACACCAACATGTCAGAAAGAAATAAACAAAATTCAAAAACCGAATAACCGAGTTGAAAAAAGGATCACCCCTCTCAAAAAAATGACTTGTAAACTCAATGAGATGTAGCTAATCTCCTTTTATAATGGCACACAAAGCCATTTGACTTTTAACTGTGATCAGTTGTGGTAATTTTGATTAGCTCAGCATGAAAAGAGCTTTCCTGGAGCATTTCAGTCCCTGGAACGACATTCATTTAATGGGGCCCCCATACAGTGGGCTCTTTCTACTGTGCAGGGGGATGTAATCCCCAGGACTTCAGGAATGCTTGAGGGACACAGATCCATCAGAGTGTATATAAAAAGCAGGTGTAGATATGGCGCTGTTCTAGTGGGGTAAATTTTGATGATGAACCACCGTTTTTGTGCTTTGTGCAGTTTCCTTACTTCTGTGTAGAGGCTAAGTAATGTGTTTAAATAGCGAAAGTCTTGTATGTGAACAAAATTGCAGTGTTGTGCTGGAGGTAAATGGTATTTTGTTAACACAATATATTTTAAAGCAAAATATGTGGATGAATAAAACAAAAACTGGGATGTTTAAGGTCCCAATTTTTGTTTTTAGCCTCTAAAGACCAATTGTTGTTTGATTTGTGCTACAGTCTCTGGCGGTTGTTTATTAATAACATTTTATGATCCTAGCTGTGTTTCTGTGCGTTATTTTATCCAACCATGGTGTGGATTATTCTATTTAAAAATGTAATCCTAAATATAAAGTGCTAATTCTGAAAAAAAAATGTTGTTGCATAAATGAAGTGACAAAGTGCAAATAGTGCTTAAAACCAAGAAAGTGCTGGTATAATCTTTGTTAAAAAAGTGACTTGTGCTTAAATATAATAAAGTGACTTATGTGCAAAAAAACAGTGCTTATTGAAAAAGAAAATTCAGTTTTTTGAAAAGTCTTTTTATATGGTTCAAAGGGATACATTTTCTTTGGAAGACAATATTGTATAAGAAACTTCTTATCCAGGTGCTGGCTTGTTGATGGTGCTTCTTAAATGTGTTCGTATTATGCTTGCACTCACCGGATAGCTTTACCCCTGCAGGGGTGCCAGCAGCCACAGTATTTGCCACTGTGTAGCAACCCTGGATATCTCCGGTCTGTGCTTTAAGTGTTGTTGACCGATTTAGATACATTCATCATAAAAAAGAGAGGGAATGCCCATAGTGTAAAACCGTATGGAGAAGCTTTATTGTAACATAAGCAAAAGTTCGTACTCACATTTTAAAAGTTAAGTTTAGGCATGAAAGAATAAATTCCATCATAAACAGCCTATGTTCGTCTAGCCGGAGGTGACGCAAGACGTTCGTAAGTCCCGCCCTACGCGTTTCATCATCGGACGTCTACTGGAGCATCAGAGATTCAGAGCTGTAAGTTTCAGGGAGGCCGATTATTCGCAGGTTGTTCCTGCTTGAGCGATTTTCTAAATTGTCCAATTTATCTAGAATGTATTGCTGGGTTTGAGAGGCTTGGTGTGCTGCAGTGTCAGATTTTAGGATTTCTTCTTCCACCTCTGAGATGCGGTGCTCAGCCTCAGATATCCTGCCTGCATGATCCCTCAGCTCTTTACGTATCTGATCAGTGTCTGCTGACACTGCCCTATCTACCGCTGCTGTAATGGTGGGTAATAGCAGAGCCCCCACAGCCTGAGCAATTCTGCTATATTCCTCCTCTGAGAGCGCGGGAGCTGAGCTGACAGGCAGGGCTGTGAAGCTTGTTCTGTGTGAGACTGTGCCATCGGCCATCTTGGGCGGCTGTGTCTCTGCTGCCAGCGTGTCAGGGAGAGTACCTGGAGCGGAACCGGGGCCGCTGGGTATTGGAAAATGGTCCATAGTCACTTGGTATGCGTGGGAGGCGGTGTTCCGCCGTGACTTTGTGTGGTATTAGCAGGCTTTGTAAGCTATCCCCTCTGGAGCCGCTGCCTTGCGTTCTTGTCACATGTGGAACTGTAAGTCAATTTACTGCCCCATTTCTTTTTTTAAGGATTTTGTGGTTGAGAGGGCCCTTCGTTGTTCAGCCACAGTTTGCCCTGAGAGAAAGCAGAACATATGACTGCTCTTATACCTCCATCTGTGTGTTCCTCCCCATCCATGTATGGTAAATAAGTGTTTGTACTTTGACATAAATGAATTATTGGGGAACAAAAACTGTTGTTGCACAGGGGTCCCCTGCTAGCTAAGTTCTCCATAGGCTTTAACTTCCTCTTTCAGTTTGGTCAGAGATCCTGAAAACAGTTTCAGAATGTGATGCAAGTTATAACTTGTGATCTGCAGGTTTTGTTCCTGGTCATGGAAAGCATGGAAACCAGAAGCTCAGCCAAGTAGTTAGCATTTTCAGAGGACTGGCAGCAATGTACGCCTATCTTTATTTCCCTGTGCAATTTTTTTCAAAATGAAAAATGTTCCTGTTTGGAGTATACCTTTAAATCAACTGAAGAAAGCCTATAAGAAAATCACAGCCATAGTTAGCGGCCCAACTACAAAGTGTTCGTGTGAGTTGAATAATCAGATATGCTTATTCATCATACTCTTATTACAATACTGTACAAGGGACCAATAAAGTCTTCTACAAACAAGCTTCACATTAAGCATGGGGTGAGAGGTGTTTGATTGATGGATAAAGCTCATTAGGGTCTCTAACATCGGCCTTTTTGAGGAGAAGAAAACCATTCTAAACCATTTGGGTTTGAGGTGTTAAAAACATCTCCAGGTGTTAAAATGTCATTTGGCAGTTAATGGCTGATAAAGTTTTCTCCATAAAAACAGGGGAGAGAATTCTGGAAAGCCAAACTAAACTGTATGCTCAAGCGACAGTCGATAGAAGAGCCTGCCATTGCCTTAAGATATGTTGTAGATGGCTGTGAAAACGGAATTCTGACTTTTTTGGGAGTAGAAAAGGGTATTGTGAAAAAAAATCTGGTCTAAATAATGATTTGTGTAGACGGCAATGAAAGATCAGTTTAGAGCTCTAAATACAGTGCCTTGCAAAAGTATTCACCCCCCTTGGCTTTTTACGTATTTTGTTACATTGCAGCCTTTGGTTCAGTGTTTTTTAATCTGAATTATATGTGATGGATCAGAAGACAATAGTCTAAGCTGGTGAAGTAAAACTAGAAAAATATATACATAAAACTATTTTTCAGAAATAGAAAACTGATAATTGGCATGTGCATATGTATTCACCCCCTATGAAAGGGTTATGAAGCCCATAAAAAGCTCTGGTGCAACCAATTACCTTCAGAAGTTACATAATTAGTGAAACGATATCCACCTGTGTGCAATCTAATGACGCGAACACACGATCAGAAATGCCGCCAGCAAAACTCAGATGAGAGCTTTTTGTAGGAAAATGCGACTGTGTGTGTGCTCCATTGGTCTTTTGCTGGCGGAATTCCAGCCAGCAAAAGATTGTGAGCATGTTCTCTATTTTTTGGTCGGGAAAAGTTCCTATCCGAAATTGCGTTAGTTTGTATGCAATTCGGACACGCAAAAACTCACGCATGCTCGGAAACAATTTGACGCATGCTCGGAAGCATTGAACTTCACTTTCTCGGCTCGTCGTAGTGTTGTACGTCACCGCGTTCTTGACGGTCGAAAGTTCAGAGAACTTTTGTGTGACCGTGTGTATGCAAGACAAGCTTGAGCGGAATTACATCGAAAAAACCATCCAAGTTGTTTCTGACGAAATTCCGATCGTGTGTGCTCGGCATAAGTGCCACATGATATGTCATTACATATACACACCTTTTTGAAAGGCCCCAGAGGCTACAAAACCTAAGCAAGGGGCACCACTAACCAAACACTGCCATGAAGACCAAGGAACTCTCCAAACAAGTAAGGGACAATTTTGTTGAGAAGTACAAGTCAGGGTTAGGTTATAAAAAAATATCCAAATCTTTGATGATCCCTAGGAGCACCATCAAATCTATCATAACCAAATGGAAAGAACATGGCACAACATCAAACCTGCCAAGAGACGGCCGCACA
Organism: Lithobates clamitans; assembly: GCA_037952925.1. Classification (NCBI taxonomy): domain Eukaryota; kingdom Metazoa; phylum Chordata; class Amphibia; order Anura; family Ranidae; genus Lithobates; species Lithobates clamitans. Next base: position 5,611,502 of record JBBGZY010000292.1, on the reverse strand, counting down.
CCAAAACTCATGGACCGGGCAATGAGGGCATTAATCAGAGAGGCAGCACAGAGACCTAAGGTAACCCTTGAGGAACTGCAGAGTTCTACAGCAGAGACTGAGGTATCTGTACGTAGGACGACAAAAAGCCGTACGCTCCATAGAGTTGGGCTTTATGGCAGAGTAGCCAGAAGAAAGCCATTACTTTCAGCAACAAACAAAATGGCACATTTTGGGTTTGCGAAAAGGCATGTGGGAGACTCCTAAAATATATGGAGGAAGGTGCTCTGGTCTTTTTGGCCATCAAAGAAAACGCTATGTCTGGTGCAAACCCAACACATCACATCACCCAAAGAACACCATCCCCACAGTAAAACATGGTGGTGGCAGCATCATGCTGTGGGGATGTTTTTCAGCAGTCGGGACTGGCAAACTGGTCAGAGTTGAGGGAAAGATTGATGGTGCTAAATACAGGGATATTCTTGAGCAAAACCTGTACCACTCTGTGTGTGAGGCTAGGACGGAGGTTCACCTTCTAGCAGGACAATGACCCCAAACACACTGCTAAAGCAACACTTGAGTGGTTTAAGGGGAAACATTTAAATGTGTTGGAATGGCCTAGTCAAAGCCCAGACCTCAATCCAATAGAAAATCTGTGGTCAGACTTAGGCCCCTTTCACACTGGGGTGGTGGGGGCGTCGGCGGTACAACAGCGCTATTTTTAGCGCTGCTGTACCGTCGTTCTTGCAGCTGTATTCGGCCGCTAGCGGTGCGGTTTTAACCCCCGCTGGCGGCCGAAAAAGGGTTAAAATCCCTCGTACAGCGCGGCTATAGCCGCGGTATAGCCGCGGTATAGCCGCGCTGTCTTATTGATTTCAATGGGCAGGAGCTCCAAAGAAGCGGTTTGCAGGACTTTTTTCACCGTCCTGTCAGCGCACTGCTTCAGTGTGAAAGCCCTCAGGCTTTCACACTGAACAAACAGCGGAGGCTGTTTAGGGGCGGTTTGCAGGCGGTATTTTTAGCGCAATACCGCCTGCAAACCGCCTCAGTGTGAAAGGGGTCTTAAAGATTGCTGTTCACAAACACAGACCATCCAACTTGAAGGAGCTGGAGCAGTTTTGCAAGGAGGAATGGTCAAAAATCCCAGTGGTAAGATGTGGCAAGCTCATAGAGACTTATCCAAAGCGAATTGGAGCTGGGATAGCCACAAAAAAGTGGCTCTACAAAGTATTGACTTTAGGGGGTGAATAGTTATGCAAATTGACTTTTTCTGTTATTTTGTCCTATTCGTTGTTTGCTTCACAATAAAAAAAAACATCTTCAAAGTTGTAGGCATGTTCTTTAGTTCTTTAGAGCTCTAAATACAGTGCCTTGCAAAAGTATTCACCCCCTTGGCTTTTTACATATTTTGTTACATTACAGCCTTTAGTTCAATGTTTTTTAATCTGAATTATATGTGATGGGTATGAATACAAATGCATCCGAAGTTACGAATCATCTGAAGTACCGAATGACGATCATAACAAATAATCCCATAAACAAGAAAAAAACTAATGAACTGAAAACTAAATTAAACAAATTTTTCGGTAGTGCACATGTCAGGTGCTAAGGAGGCACTGTGTCTGCGCTCTAATGAGCCAGGCTGGGTGCATCCATAGACACACATAGTGCTGGTAAGCCACACTCCAACTCCCTCCTCACGGAACTCCCTCCTCACAGAATGCAAATCCTCAAACAATCCATGTTAATTCCAGGTTGTGAGGCAACAAAACATGAAAAATGCTAAGGGGGGTGAATACTTTTGCAAGGCACTGTACATAAAGGCCGTCAGATACTCAGAATTTTATCTGTCTCTCTCCTGATTGGATAACTGACTTAGATTGACAGCAGTGGGATCCAGTGGTGCCTCTGCTGTGTCTCAGCCAATCCAATCAGGAAAGGAGTCCAGGATGGCCAAGGCACACGTGCATATCGCTGGATAGAGATGGGGCTCAGGTTAGTATTAGGGGGGCTAAAGGGGGCTGCTACACACAGAAGGTTTTTTTATCTTAATGCATAGAATGCATTAAGATAAAAAAAACCTTTGGCCTTTACAACCACTTTAAATTAACTAAAAATGTCTACCTAAACAATACAATCAGGTATATAGACCCTTGCAATACATAGTTGTTGGTAGATCTAAAGGAGATTGTTATGTGTGTGGTTGAACTCCGGGCAGATAAAACAAAAAAACTAAATACATATGCGTTGTAAGCAGTGTTAAACTCGTTACCAAAAATATTTATGTAGACGAAATGAACACTACTATATTAAAATTTTATGTCAAAATTAACACTGGTTATAAGTGTGCCGCTCCTTGACTGCCCAATTACAGCCTGGGGGTGGGAGGTCAAGCAGGTGACCAGGCTATATTGCTTAGCTGCAGCAGAAAAAAAATCAGGTCACCAACCTGGCTGTGCATTCTGACAGGTTTTGTTACTTTCAAGTCCAGATGGACAGAAATACAAATCATTGGGCAGGTAAGACAGTTCCCATATATGTACCATATTTACCGTTATTTATACTTTTTTCCCCTGAAAATCGGGGGCAAAGCAGGGGTACCTCACCGAGCCGTCATCTCCTCTCCACTCGGCTCCTCGGCTTTCACTCGGCTCTCACGTCACACACACACAGTCCCGCCTCTGCCATCGGCATTGGACCAGTGTACTGCCTATCACAGGAGCCGGTCCAATGCCGATGGCGGAGGCGGGACTGTTTGTGTAACGTGAGAGCCATGTGGAGAGCAGATGACGGCTCGGTGATTTCCTGATTCAGGCTGCTGGTGAGGGAGATGGTGAGGCTGCAAATGACGGTACTTCAAAAAAAGGCATTAATCAGGCTGCATTGAGGACAATAATCAGGCTGCATTGATGCATTGATCAGACTGCATTGAGGACTATATTTAGGCTGCATTGATGCATTGATCAGGCTGCCTTGAGGACTTTATTTGGGCTGCATTGAGGACATTAATCAGGTTGCAGGTGGATATTGATGGGCACTGACCCTTAATTTGCTTCAAAGTTGTTTATTTTAAAAATATTTTTTTTCCTGAAACTTCCCTCTTAAGATTAGGGTGCGTGTTATACGCCGGCACATATTATCCCCGATAAATATGGTATTTAAACTGTGCATTGAAAGGTTTTCCTGGAGCATAGCTGTAGATGTGTTTCAATCCTCTTTGGTTCCTAAAGCTGAGAGAAAGTGAAATGCAAATAAGATTCTCTCTGACTCCCAAAACTGTGACAGATTTAGTGCCTGTGCTACCCTTTCAGAAAGATTGATAGCACCTGAGTGAAGCATACAACAGATCAGAGGAGGTTGCCTTTGTGAGTCCATCAGTGTCTCTGTAAGGCCTATTTGACACGATCAGTCTGATCAAGTCTGCCGGTCCCGATCGGACCCTCATTTCTTCTCTATGGGCAGTTGGGTGTAAACTGAATTTAACCCAGCTACCTCCAATCCGATTCAGCAAAAACAAACAATCAGATCGGAGGGAAGTTGGGTGTGAATGGACAGCCGTCCATATGCATCCAGCTGCTCATAAAGCAGAGCGGGCTGTGTCCACTTCCGCTCTGCATAAGCTAAGTGGACACGGACCAGTCATCCGTCTGCTTAGCTCAGCAGGGGATCTGTGGACATATGCCCCGCTTATAAAAATGAATTCCGCCCCGTGTGAAGTGTGCCTTAAGGCTTGTTCAAACTTATGTCCAGGGGTAGTAAAAATAGACATCTTAGCCATGATTTGACTGCGCCCCTGAACCCAACAAAACAGCCGGAGGGGGTTGTACTGTATATATGCCACAGCCACAATGCTTTGATTTGTGGCTGTGGCAAAAATTATACCCCCTTTCGCGTTTGGTGGGCAGTACCACCACCAAACAGAATTCATTCAAGTAAATAGGGCTGCACCGCAATGGTAATAATATGTGAATAAGCACACTTAAATGTGTTTAGAAATTTTTGTAAGTACAAAAGAAGTTTGCAAAGCCCAGAAATAACTGATCATCAAAACTTTTATTTTTTTTAATTACAAGAGCTATATGCTATTTTTTGTTGTATGGTTTTTACAATCTTTGGAGTGCTGCGGATGTTTAATTTTAGAAGACTCCTGAGCCTTTACCTTTTACAAGAATGGAAGCGGTGCAGAAAACTGTTAAGGAGTTCAGAAAATTCAGACTTGCCCATATGCTCCTGGGTGAGAATTGGGGACACTTTTGTACATAAGACCAATGATAAATGTTACATCTACCGCGAGGTAAACTAGGTGTTTTCCCTGGCTGGCATTTTTCAGGGGGGGCACGTGTACCGGGATGATGCCTGCAGCTAGGTAAATTAGGTGGTCGTCTAAGGCCTTGCGCTCACAGGGGCCTCGCGGACACCTAATTTACCTAAAGAGCCGCCTCTGCTCCTAAACAGTCAAGATAGCTCAGTCCTCTTCCAGTGTCCCAGTGCACCTGCCTGTGATTGTCGGCCCCTGTCTCCCTGACTGCTCCCTCCACCCCACCCACCTAAGGCTCCACTGCAGGTGTCCCGGCTCAGTCCAGTGTCGATCCTTAGCCATGGTGGGCCAAGTGCTCCGTATCCTGCACTGACACTGCCTGCTGATCGGCTTCTCTGCTGCTATCTCCCACCAGGAGCTCCTCTCCTATGGAGAGTCCTGGGGGGACCACGCTAAAGTGGCGTTGAGGACAGCTGGATCTAGAGGGTGGTGCCCCTCCTCCCATGGATGCTGTGCCGGGATCTGTAAGTTCCACCACACAGGACATAAAGCAGAGCTGCTCTTACCCCCACTGCACATGGCTGGGGTGGGGCAAATTTAGATGGGGGGTGGGGGGGAAGCGTAAGATTTTAGTCTTGCCTAGGGCAGCACAAAACCAAAAAACACAACGCCCACAACAAGTCTTTTGCCAAGGCTGTTTATTTGCACACATGGCAACCTTGTGTCAGACTACTTGCACCAAGTAATACTTTTCAGCTGGGCAAAGAAAAAAAAAAGTTATTTGATTATATAAGTCCACATGTCTTTGAGCTGTAAAGCTATGTCAGATGTATATTTCAAATATTATACTGGGTGTTTTTTTCTCAGCAAAAACTGTACCGTAATTTTACAGTTTTCACAGGGTTCTGATTGGTGAAAAGTGAAAAGAGGGAGGCAGTATTAATGTCACATCAGCCTTCATACCTCCAATGGACAGATCTGTAGCTTGTGCTGGTCTTGAAGTACAAGTTTTTGCTTGTTTCATTGATACTGGATTTTATTTCCTCCAGTAACCATCCATTTTTTTTCTTCTATTTTAGCAAAATGTTTGATGACCACATTCCCATTCACGATGAGTTCATCTACTGCCTTGGAGCTGCTACACAAGTTCTTAAATTTGGACCATGGAAGGACTTGAAGAAAACCACAGATGATTGCCCTCCGGAAATTCTGTTTCTTGTCATTCCTGGTGGGTGTCCTAGAATACTATTTCATAAAAGTCATAAAAGTGCGATATTAGGAGTATTCTGAGTATTTCAAGTTGTTAAAGTGCACCAATTAGTGTTTGTGTTTATATTTTTTGTCCTTGTGTGACCACCTCTGAATGCATATGGGTAAAGCAGACAGAAGTGATGGTTGTATATGGATTGCCAACGAGTCATCTGACAAGCTGATCAAGCAACAATAATTACTTTTTTTTCCTACCAGTCTCCGATTTTTGAACTGTATATTTTCAGCGTTCATAAACCAGGCAGCCTGTAGAATCTGCTACTAATCTGCTACTTCATACAACTTGGCCACGTCCGCCAGAATTGTAGAATTAAAATAGGAATCTGAGAATGATAGCTTTCCTGTATAGAATTTCTAAATCTTCTCACCTGGGGGGGGGCATGATTGCACAATAGTTCTTGGCGGTTTTAGTAGAACTACAGTCCTAAAGAGCAGTGGTCACCAACCTTTTGCACCTCACGGACCACTAAACTCGCAATTTTGAATCCCGTGGACCACTAACATGAGTTTTACATGCCTTATACACACAATGCTCTGGCTCTCTGCCCCCCTCCCCCTGGATCACACTGCTGCCTTATACACACAATTCTATGGCTCTCTGCCCCCCTCCCCCTGGATCACACTGCTGCCTTATACACACAATACTACAGCTCTCTGCCCCCTCCCCCTGGATCACACTGCTGCCTTATACACACAATGCGCTGGCTCTCTGCCCCCTCCCTCTGCATCACACTACTGCCTTACACAGACTCATCATGGTATCTCACCTCCTTATCCAGCCATGTGCTCAAACTCCGTGTTCTCTCCCACCTCCTGCACTCTACACTACTCCCAGTGCCTCCCCCTGAGCTCACAGGAGCCGGAACTATGTAGGAGGCATCAGGTATCAATGCACGCTGACAGTATTGACTGTCAGCACGCATTGAGAACAATCCTGGGAACAACATTGGGAGGTATACATCCGCTACAATGTTGATTTGCGGCAGAACCCCAGGGGGCCACCAAAATTTTCTCGTGGACCATCATTGGTCCACGGTCCACTGGTTCTCAACTGCTACTAAAGTGGTTCTGCAAACACAGATATATATTATTATTTTAATATTTAAAAAAAAACACTTATTATCTTTGATGATATATTTGTTCAAGGGCAATAGTTAGAAAAATAGAGAAATCAAAGCATCAGTATGACATCCAGGGAACTACATTTTTTTTAATAAGAATTAACGCCAGCCTTAATTTTTTCCATGACCATTCTGGCAAGGCACTCTTAGAGTCTGCACTCAAGGCACCCATTCTAAAATGTAAAAAAATAAACTAATAGTTTTACATAATGCGGCAGCATCCACACATGTAGGACACCCAGCATTAGAAGTGACTTATTTTTACAGTGCAAATATACCTTTTCACACTGGTACTGACTAGTATTCCAGCTTTTCACTTCTTCATGAGTTTCTCTCCATCCTCCAGCTAATGCGACCCCAGGACTGACTGAGAATGGCAGGGGAGGGACAAACAAGTACATCCTCAGGTTTCCTCCCTATCAACCTATGACATCCTCTTTTGTTAGAATGCCAGCAGCTGGCCTGCACAGTGTCCAAGGTTGTAATAGTGCACAATTAAAACCTTTGGCTTTGTATAACGAAAAAGTCAGGCTTGATCCACCTGCTGGATTGTTGACAATTTTTGGGCAATTGGTGTATTAGATTCTGTTCATACTCACTCAGTCACTATGAGATTCGTTTTCTATATTCTGCTAAAAACCTGGTTGATCCTGTTGTTCTCTATCTCCACCCACTGTCCATGTCCCCAATTCAGCTAGGGATTTTGCAGAGCAGTGTTGGCAGCTCTGCACATGCTTAGTTTTCAGTGAGTTTCTATGCTGAGCATTTTCTCCCTATCACATCTGAGCAGCCCATGTGACTATAGATTCAAACGTCTGGGCGTATACACAGTGGTAAATGACAGAGCACTCCATCCCTCCTCCTCCATGCCCACTAATCAGCTAAACACAATGGAGGAGGGATATAACATGTTAATTAAAGCAGAGTTCCACCCAAAAGTGGAACTTCCACTTTAAGGTCTATTCCCGTCTCCTGTTTGTGAAACCAAGCTTTTGGGACGGAGGGGGGAGCAGGTACCCTATTTTGACAGGTACCTGCTCCCACTTCCGGTCCAGACACCTGTTCACAGAAGCAATTAATCAATCAGATTCCAATCTCTCCACCATTGCCAAGACCAAAGAGCTATCCAAGGATGTCAGGGACAAGATTGTAGATCTACACAAGGCTGGAATGAAAGGGTGACAACAGTTGGTGCGATTCTTCGCGAATGGAAGGAACACAAAATAACTGTCAATCTCCCTCGGTCTGGGGCTCCATGCAAGATCTCACCTCATGAAAATCCAGTGATCATGAGAACGGTGAGGAATCAGCCCAGAACTACACGGGAGAATCTTGTCAATGATCTCAAGGCAGCTGGGACCATAATCGGCAAGAAAACAATTGGTAACACACTACGCCGTAAAGAACTGAAATCCTGCAGCACCCGCAAGGTCCCCCTGCTCTAGAAAGCACATGTACAGGCCCGTCTGAAGTATGCTAATGAAAATCTGAATGATTCAGAGGAAAACTGGGTGAAAGTGTTGTGGTCAAATGAGACCAAAATCAAGCTCTTTGGCGTCAATTCAACTTGCCGTGTTTTGAGGAGGAGGAATTCTGCCTATGAACCCAATAACACCATCCCCACCATCAAATATGGAGGTGTAAATATTATGCTTTGGGGGTGTTTTTCTGCTGAGGGGACAGGGCAACTTCACTGCATCAAAGGGATGATGGATGGGGCCATGTAGCTTCAAATCTTGGGTGAGAACCTCCTTCCTTCAGCCAGGGCATTGAAATGGGTCGTGGATGGGTATTCCAACATGCTAATGGATGTAGGGACAGGGGATTATAACGGTGCTAAGGTCAAAGAATACAACAAGGAAAAAGAAGGTTTTAAAAGGCAAAAAATTACAAAGTTTATTAGTAATAATACATACATAAGAGAACACACTTAGATCGATTAACACTTAAAATGGATATATATACTGCATGTGACCCAGGGTATGGTGGAGTAGGCCAGATGGAGGTGGCCGTCGAAATGGGGGCTCGATTTCCTACATGTTTCGCCAAGACATTGGCTTCCTCAGGGAACAAGAGCTCAAAAATAAATATGTAAAAAAGTCTGTATGTGGGGATACAGAAAACATCATGTGAGCAAAATTATTTAACAATGCAGTATTTAGTACAAACTCAAGAAGATCAATATTGTGGCTGGACAATCATGCAACTAGGTGGCCCCACTGGTTCCGGTGGCGCAAACGTACCTGAAACGCCGACACCCAAGGGGGGGCGCGGAAGGCGTCACCACAGGGGTATGTTGGGCAGGCCGCGCCGTATAATGTGCCTGCAGGGGGCACACAGTAAACCTGGCAAAGGAATGTGTTGAAAATATGTGAGTAGATATCGAACTTTGCATGTGAGGGACTAGAAATGATGCAGTTATGCATCGGTTGCATAAAGCGAAAAAATATATACCGTATATACTCGAGTATAAGTCGTTCCGAGTATAAGTCGAGACCCTAATTTACTACAAAAAAAATGGGAAAAACTTATTGACCCGAGTATAAGACGAGGGTGAGAAATGCACAGCTACTGTAAGTGGAAAAGAGGGTCAACAATGCCCATTTGCAGCATCACTGTGCCCATTTGCATGCCTCACTGTGCCCATTTGCAGCCATAGGCCCCCTGAACTTCAAACTCGGTAGTTAAGGGTCCCTAGATGCCCCCTAGCTGCAGCCAAAATTTGGAGTCTCTGAACCCAAAGGGTCCTGAAATGACATTGCTGCAGATGAACACAGTTGACCGAATTTGGGGCCCCGTATCTTGGGGCCACTTAGTGCTAGGAACCCCAAATTTGGTGTGCAAACCCAGTGGAACTAGCACCATAAAATTTCCAAATCTGGGATTTCTAGCACCAAGTGGCCCCGAGATACAGGGCCCCAAAAATCAGTTCAGAAAATGTCAAGCACTTTTCTGCAGCAGAGAATGACATTTTCCGAACCGGTTTTGGGGCCCCGTATCTCAGGGCCACTTAGTGCTAGGAACCCCAGCTTTGGATATGTTATGGTACCAGTTCCACTGGGTTTGCACACCAAATTTGGGGTTCCTAGCACCAAGTGGCTCTGAGATATGGGGCCCCAAAGTCGGTTCAGAAAATGTCAAGCAATTTTCTTCAGCAGAGAATGACATTTTCCGAACCGATTTTGGGGCCCCGTATCTCGGGGCCCCTTAGTGCTAGGAACTTCATCTTTGGATATGTTGTAAAACCAGTTCCACTGAGTTTGCACACCAAATTTGGGGTTCCTAGCACCAATTGGCCCTGAGATACGGGGCCCCAAAGTCGGGTCGGAAAATGAAATTTTTTGCTGCAGAAAAGTGCTTGACTCAAGTATAAGTCGAGGGGGGCACTTTCAGCACAAAAAAATGTGCTGAAAAATTCGACTTATACTCGAGTATATACGGTATATCTGTATCTATTTAAAAAAGTATAAAAAACTCACACTTTTCTTTAAAAACAGTAGATTGCAATGGGCACAGGGTGCCTGTGGATGGATGCACACACACAGCAGAGCAATTAACGGAATCAGCAATCAATTGGAAAAAGGCCTAAATGGGAAAATGAGTTGCTTTAAAGGTAGAACTAATGATCGTTATAAACTTAGCAAAGAAAAAAGTCCTCAAAGGGGAACTTACTTAGTAAGGTACACTGCCAGATAGAAGTCTCATATTGGTGCAATCAAATGCATGAGATGAAGTATTTTTAATTTTTTTTGGAAAGGCAGCAATTACAGTAAGTCCTAGGGAAAGATGGGTATAAGGGGAAAAGTTAGGACAGCACAAGCTATATTAAAAGGAATAATGGGACTGCTAAGGAGACAGGGAGCGCATTACCTGATCAGCCATATAGCAGAGAATGTAACTCATAAAAAATCGATGTTGAGGATTACCGAGGGAATGGATGGTAAGTCCAAAGTAACTCCTATAAGAAATGGTTAGGGACTCAGTAAGTAGTGAAATGGGGACAAAATAGTGCTAAATGTCATGAGGAAAAAGGATTACCTTGTTGCTGTGTGTGGAGCATGTACAGGCACGTCCCTCGTCCAGCATATGGGCTGAGGGACTGGCCGGTTACTAATGTACCCCCCACACCTGATCAAATAATGATCAGGTGTGCGGACGCGGGTGAGGGGCGCCCGCGCCTGCACACAATGCGGTGTCACGGAACTACAAGTTCCGACATGCACCGCGTGCGCATGCTCAGAGCAGGCGGGCCGCGTGGCGAATGAGAGGGTGAGACGCCACGGAATGGGAGGTACCAGGGCGTCACCACCTCCCATCAGCCGATGGAAAGAAGGGGACCAGAGAGTCCGAGTACGACGCGGACACCCAGGGCAGACATGGAATGATCTGCCCCGGGCGTCCGTACAGGCACGAACAGCGCTGGCAATGCACCTCCCAAGGGGGGAGCCAACACCACGCCTCCCCACCGAGGCGCCGGGGGGTCAGGAAAACGATGCGATCCGGTGGTGGGACACACCAAGTGCAAGACTAGAAGTGGGCAGAGACACAGGATGGGGGGGCATGGCCTCCACTAACCCGGCAGTCCACAAGGGTCCGTGGGGACAGCGGGAAGTACCTGTGTGTCGGCACACAATGTCCAGCCACAAAGTGTATAACATACATAGAGAACCACAGGGTCCTAGTTGCACAAAAGAACATATAGTAAAAGCAATACTTGTATGGCACGGACTGAAATCAAGAAAACATATGGATCAAAAGAGTATGTTGATACAAATATTAAAAACTTCGCACATCTATGAGTACAAATAGAAATTAGAAATTAAACAAGAATACAAGTATCAAATAGAAGTTATTAATATGAAGAGAAATACAATAGTGACAAATAACAAAGGTCATGGTGGTATGAAATACCATAAGGGAACTGTAAAAAGAACCGCAAGTGGAGCCATGGCAGGAGAGTGAAAGGCCAGAAAAGCTGAAGAACAAAAGAAGGAGAAAGTGGAGCAGTAGGAAAGAGAAAGGGGTACAGGAAAATTAGGGACAGGAAAAGAAAAAGAAAAGAGGAAGCAAATAAAAACTATAAGCAACGCAGACTGAAGGGTAGGCATAGAAGAAAGAGATACGCAATGTATTTGCAGGTATAGCTCGTAAGAGTATAGGTATTAAAGAAAAGGTTTGAAACTAATATGTTCGTTAAGTCCCGGGTAATTAGTGGCATTTAATGTGTGAATCCATTTTGTTTCAAGTCGTAGTAGTTTGTTGTCTATGCTTCCGCCTCTGACATGTGAAGGAACATGTTCAAGTGCGGAAAACAGAATGACATGGGGATCAAAATTATGCTGGGCAGCAATGTGCCGGTTGATAGCAGTGGTAGTAGTGTTTTTGTATAGCGGTTTGATGTGGTCACGGATACGGATCTGGAACGGACGCTTAGTTTTGCCAACGTTGTATGAGCCGCATTGGCATTGAGCCAAATAAACGACTCCTACGGTGGCACAGGTGACCCGGTGTCTAATGGTATGAGTGTTTCCATTAGGCAGGTTCACCACTTGGGAGTTAGTGACAAAGGCACATATGTCACATCTGCCACATTGGTATGTACCTGTGGCAGTGGGCCCATGGGCAGTGTCAGTCACATGATGGCTATTGATGAGTCGATCGCGAAGTGAGGGGGATCGGCGGGATGTAATGTCGGGGTGTGTTTTTACATATTTGGCAATTGTGGGATCTGATGTTAATAGGGGCCAAAATTGGTTGAGAATATGCTTAATTTGAGTGTGTTGATTTTAAAATTGGGTGATGAGTCGTATCGGTTGTCTGGTGTCTAATGGTTTTTCGGAGAAGACAAGATCCTTTCTGTTGAGTTTCTTTGCCTTGTTGAAGGCTTTTTTCAAAAGAGAGTGGCTATAGCCTCTATCTAGGAGTCTATTGTACAATTCATGTGCTGCCTTGAGGAAATCTTCCTCTAGGGTGCAATTACGTTTTATCCTCAGATATTGGCTGAACGGGATGCTTCTAAGGAGAGGTCTGGGGTGGGCACTATGAGCATGCAGTATCGTATTGCCCGAAGAGGGCTTACGATAAAGGGCAGTGTAGATTTGACCATTGGATTGCAAGCCAATCTGGAGGTCCAAAAAGTGGATCTGTGATTGGCTGCACTCCATGGTGAACCTGAGATTGAACGTATTCAGGGTGAGGTGCTGAACAAACAAAACAAGTTCCTCTCTGGTACCTGACCAGAACAACAGTATGTCGTCTATATACCTGTACCAGGATATCACCCTGGACAGGTAAGGATTGGAATGGACCGGATCAAATAGTTCCCTCTCCCACCCCCCCAGGTAAAGGTTGGCATAGGCAGGGGCACACTTGGTCCCCATAGCCACACCTTGCACCTGGAGGTAGTGGGAGGAACCGAACATGAAGTAATTCCGTGTTAGTATGAACCTCAATAGTTCAAGGACGAAGTCCCTGTATGTGTCATATTGGGGGCCTCTTTCCCGGATTAGTTTTCTGATCACTGAAATGCCTCTATTATGTGGAATAATGTTGTATAAACTTTCCACGTCTAGGGCTACTAACCATGTGTTTTTTGGTAGGGTTTGACTATCAAGGATCCGAAGGAGATGGATAGTGTCCTTGATGTATGAAGGCAAGGCAACTACGTGGGGTGCCAGGTATTTATCTACCAATGCACTGGCAGATTCAGTGAGACATTGTCGTCCGGACACGATTGGACGGCCCGGAGGGTGATCAAGGGATTTATGGAGTTTAGGGAGAGAATAAAAGGTAGGAGTTGTGGGTTCTCTGACACTAAGAAACTTCCATGTGTTGGAGTCTATGGTACCCTTTTGGTAGGTTCCGAATATCAGCTGTTGGTATTCGGATATGTAATGGTCGATAAGTGATTTAGAGATTGGTCTGTACCAATCACGGTTGTTAAGGATGTCAAGACACATTTGTTCATAAATGGGCACATCCATCACCACCACGTTGCCACCCTTATCGGCTGGCTTAATAATCAGTTCTGGATGGTTTTGAAGGGATTTAATGGCTTTGGTGAGGGCCGGAGTAAGATTGGAAGGGTGAGGGGAGTTGGGGTTTAGCCCTTCAATGGTGGTGGTAACCTGTTGTACAAAGGCCCAGATATTGGGGTTTGTGGATAGGTTCGGAAAATTAGTGGATTTGGGTTTGAAGGAAGTGGGAGGGGGGAAGGAGACACCAAGGGCGGCGGCCCCGGGATCATAGGAGTCCAGGAGGTCATCGCCGTCAGTGTCGCCCTCCTCCCAGAGTGACATCAGCTCCTCAAGAGCTTGTATTTCAGCTAAAGTGGGGACTTGTTGAGGGGGCCTTGTTTCTTGGAGGGGTACTGTACTAGAGGAAGATTTGTCGTAGATCACTTTGTAAAGCAATTTACGTGCAAAGAGATGGATGTCTTTGATAAGGGCAAATTTGTCGAAGTCGTTAGATGGGCAGAATGTAAGGCCAAGTTGAAGTACATGGATCTGATCCATGTTTAGTGGAATGGATGATAGATTAATTACTGTACATCAGGGGTGGATGATCTTTGTGGATCGCCAGAATTTGTGTTTGTGGGTTGGGAGTTGGGCTCGAGAGGGCGTCCTGGCCCTGTCCTAAAAAAATAGGTGCAAGTTTAGGATCCACAGGTAATGAATTAGCTGGGAACATAGAAGTGATAGTGGGTTCACTTGCCCTCCGAGTGACAGTGTGCGTTTGGGAGTGAGGGAGTGCCGGTGTGACCGTAGGTGCCTTGGTAGTGGATGATTTGGTATCGCTGACGACTTGGATTGTGCTTTGGTGAAAGGAGTGGACACGTGAGCGGTCTTAGGGTGAGCCGTGGATAAGTGAGGGAGAGGAGTAGGTCCAAGCATGCGGTGTAGTGATTCCGAGGACGTGGCCGATAGGTCACCTTTTCTTCTTTTAGCCAGTTGTTCCTGTGTCAGATCTTGATATACAGTAGAGGTGCTGGATGAAAAGGAAGCAGACAAGGTGTTAGAGGCATGATTGTTAGAAATAGGTACATTAGAAGTGAAGGGCTTGTTTCTAGGTTTGGTTTCCTTGGTGTTGTCCCAATTGTAGGCATAGCCATTTTCGTGGGCCGCTAGGTCTCTGAGAAATTTGCTTTCTTTATCGTTGATTGTTGTAAGTGTGTATTCCTCCAGGTGAGCTCGCAGGGTTTTATCCCATTTGCTGTATCTGGGGGAAGACATACCTTGTGCGTGGTCTGTGTACCATCGATTGATCGCAACATCAAGTTGGGCCAACTCGGTGGTGTATTCATTACATAACATGGAAAGCATGTTGAGGGAGCATGACAGAAGGTTGCTCTCCCAAGATGCCTTCAATGTGTCATTGATTTTTTTGATGTTGGGCAATAATTGTATTCTTAATCCCCAAGGGATAATCTTGTGTTCAGCATACTTCTCAAAATAAATTTTATGCCAGTAAATTCTGACTTTCTTTTCCAAAAGACGTTGTAGTCTGATGAATGCCCTGTCCAGTTCAGCGTCAGTTATAGTGGAAGCATTTTGAGATGCCTGGATGCGCGTCATAAGGCCCTCCCAGGCCTCTCCACAGAAGTCTGCCATGGCTGCGCTTGATAGATCCCTAAACAGCACTAAGGATACACACAAAACGAAGGGAATATGAATTTATCACAATAGTTTATCACAATAGAAAAAGGATAGCCATAAAGGATATTAGAATTGCTAGATAGGTCAAAAACCTACAGGGGCAGATAATACTAAGGTAGCATTAAGGAATGAAAGAAGTAATATGGGAGTACTCAATGTACATGCGAGGGACCAAATCTAGCCAAAAGGACAGTAAGCATTGAAGCTTTTTAATACTCAATAAATGTAGTGGTGGCTAGATGGTACCGTAGGATACAGCACCTCATCCCCAAAATAATCAAATAGCTAATGGATGTAGGGACAGGGGATTATAACGGTGCTAAGGTCAAAGAATACAACAAGGAAAAAGAAGGTTTTAAAAGGCAAAAAATTACAAAGTTTATTAGTAATAATACATACATAAGAGAACACACTTAGATCGATTAACACTTAAAATGGATATGTATACTGCATGTGACCCAGGGTATGGTGGAGTAGGCCAGATGGAGGTGGCCGTCGAAATGGGGGCTCGATTTCCTACATGTTTCGCCAAGACATTGGCTTCCTCAGGGAACAAGAGCTCAAAAATGAATATGTAAAAAAGTCTGTATGTGGGGATACAGAAAACATCATGTGAGCAAAATTATTTAACAATGCAGTATTTAGTACAAACTCAAGAAGATCAATATTGTGGCTGGACAATCATGCAACTAGGTGGCCCCACTGGTTCCGGTGGCGTAAACGTACCTGAAACGCCGACACCCAAGGGGGGGCGCGGAAGGCGTCACCACAGGGGAATGTTGGGCAGGCCGCGCCGTATAATGTGCCTGCAGGGGGCACACAGTAAACCTGGCAAAGGAATGTGTTGAAAATATGTGAGTAGATGTCGAACTTTGCATGTGAGGGACTAGAAATGATGCAGTTATGCATCGGTTGCATAAAGCGAAAAAATATATATATCTGTATCTATTTAAAAAAGTATAAAAAACTCACACTTTTCTTTAAAAACAGTAGATTGCAATGGGCACAGGGTGCCTGTGGATGGATGCACACACACAGCAGAGCAATTAACGGAATCAGCAATCAATTGGAAAAAGGCCTAAATGGGAAAATGAGTTGCTTTAAAGGTAGAACTAATGATCGTTATAAACTTAGCCTCTTCGGGCAATACGATACTGCATGCTCATAGTGCCCACCCCAGACCTCTCCTTAGAAGCATCCCGTTCAGCCAATATCTGAGGATAAAACGTAATTGCACCCTAGAGGAAGATTTCCTCAAGGCAGCACATGAATTGTACAATAGACTCCTAGATAGAGGCTATAGCCACTCTCTTTTGAAAAAAGCCTTCAACAAGGCAAAGAAACTCAACAGAAAGGATCTTGTCTTCTCCGAAAAACCATTAGACACCAGACAACCGATACGACTCATCACCCAATTTTCAAATCAACACACTCAAATTAAGCATATTCTCAACCAATTTTGGCCCCTATTAACATCAGATCCCACAATTGCCAAATATGTAAAAACACACCCCGACATTACATACCGCCGATCCCCCTCACTTCGCGATCACTCATCAATAGCCATCATGTGACTGACACTGCCCATGGGCCCACTGCCACAGGTACATACCAATGTGGCAGATGTGACATATGTGCCTTTGTCACTAACACCACTAACTAAGTGGTGAACCTGCCTAATGGAAACACTCATACCATTAGACACCGGGTCACCTGTGCCACCGTAGGAGTCGTTTATTTGGCTCAATGCCAATGCGGCTCATACTACGTTGGCAAAACTAAGCGTCCGTTCCAGATCCGTATCCGTGACCACATCAAACCGCTATACAAAAACACTACTACCACTGCTATCAACCGGCACATTGCTGCCCAGCATAATTTTGATCCCCATGTCATTCTGTTTTCCGCACTTGAACATGTTCCTTCACATGTTAGAGGCGGAAGCATAGACAACAAACTACTACGACTTGAAACAAAATGGATTCACACATTAAATGCCACTAATTACCCGGGACTTAACGAACATATTAGTTTCAAACCTTTTCTTTAATACCTATACTCTTACGAGCTATACCTGCAAATACATTGCGTATCTCTTTCTTCTATGCCTACCCTTCAGTCTGCGTCGCTTATAGTTTTTATTTGCTTCCTCTTTTCTTTTTCTTTTCCTGTCCCTAATTTTCCTGTACCCCTTTCTCTTTCCTACTGCTCCACTTTCTCCTTCTTTTGTTCTTCAGCTTTTCTGGCCTTTCACTCTCCTGCCATGGCTCCACTTGCGGTTCTTTTTACAGTTCCCTTATGGTATTTCATACCACCATGACCTTTGTTATTTGTCACTATTGTATTTCTCTTCATATTAATAACTTCTATTTGATACTTGTATTCTTGTTTAATTTCTAATTTCTATTTGTACTCATAGATATGCGAAGTTTTTGATATTTGTATCAACATACTCTTTTGATCCATATGTTTTCTTGATTTCAGTCCGTGCCATACAAGTATTGCTTTTACTATATGTTCTTTTGTGCAACTAGGACCCTGTGGTTCTCTATGTATGTTATACACTTTGTGGCTGGACATTGTGTGCCGACACACAGGTACTTCCCGCTGTCCCCACGGACCCTTGTGGACTGCCGGGTTAGTGGAGGCCATGCCCCCCCATCCTGTGTCTCTGCCCACTTCTAGTCTTGCACTTGGTGTGTCCCACCACCGGATCGCATCGTTTTCCTGACCCCCCGGCGCCTCGGTGGGGAGGCGTGGTGTTGGCTCCCCCCTTGGGAGGTGCATTGCCAGCGCTGTTCGTGCCTGTACGGACGCCCGGGGCAGATCATTCCATGTCTGCCCTGGGTGTCCGCGTCGTACTCGGACTCTCTGGTCCCCTTCTTTCCATCGGCTGATGGGAGGTGGTGACGCCCTGGTACCTCCCATTCCGTGGCGTCTCACCCTCTCATTCGCCACGCGGCCCGCCTGCTCTGAGCATGCGCACGCGGTGCATGTCGGAACTTGTAGTTCCGTGGCACCGCATTGTGCGCAGGCGCGGGCGCCCCTCACCCGCGTCCGCACACCTGATCATTATTTGATCAGGTGTGGGGGGTACATTAGTAACCGGCGAGTCCCTCAGCCCATATGCTGGACGAGGGACGTGCCTGTACATGCTCCACACACAGCAACAAGGTAATCCTTTTTCCTCATGACATTTAGCACTATTTTGTCCCCATTTCACTACTTACTGAGTCCCTAACCATTTCTTATAGGAGTTACTTTGGACTTACCATCCATTCCCTCGGTAATCCTCAACATCGATTTTTTATGAGTTACATTCTCTGCTATATGGCTGATCAGGTAATGCGCTCCCTGTCTCCTTAGCAGTCCCATTATTCCTTTTAATATAGCTTGTGCTGTCCTAACTTTTCCCCTTATACCCATCTTTCCCTAGGACTTACTGTAATTGCTGCCTTTCCAAAAAAAATTTAAAAATACTTCATCTCATGCATTTGATTGCACCAATATGAGACTTCTATCTGGCAGTGTACCTTACTAAGTAAGTTACCCTTTGAGGACTTTTTTCTTTGCTAAGTTTATAACGATCATTAGTTCTACCTTTAAAGCAACTCATTTTCCCATTTAGGCCTTTTTCCAATTGATTGCTGATTCCGTTAATTGCTCTGCTGTGTGTGTGCATCCATCCACAGGCACCCTGTGCCCATTGCAATCTACTGTTTTTAAAGAAAAGTCTGAGTTTTTTATACTTTTTTAAATAGATACAGATATATATATTTTTTCGCTTTATGCAACCGATGCATAACTGCATCATTTCTAGTCCCTCACATGCAAAGTTCGACATCTACTCACATATTTTCAACACATTCCTTTGCCAGGTTTACTGTGTGCCCCCTGCAGGCACATTATACGGCGCGGCCTGCCCAACATTCCCCTGTGGTGACGCCCTCCACGCCCCCCCTGGGGTGTCGGCGTTTCAGGTACGTTTGCGCCACCGGAACCAGTGGGGCCACCTAGTTGCATGATTGTCCAGCCACAATATTGATCTTCTTGAGTTTGTACTAAATACTGCATTGTTAAATAATTTTGCTCACATGATGTTTTCTGTATCCCCACATACAGACTTTTTTTTACATATTCATTTTTGAGCTCTTGTTCCCTGAGGAAGCCAATGTCTTGGCGAAACATGTAGGAAATCGAGCCCCCATTTCGACGGCCACCTCCATCTGGCCTACTCCACCATACCCTGGGTCACATGCAGTATACATATCCATTTTAAGTGTTAATCGATCTAAGTGTGTTCTCTTATGTATGTATTATTACTAATAAACTTTGTAATTTTTTGCCTTTTAAAACCTTCTTTTTCCTTGTTGTATTCTTTGACCTTAGCACCGTTATAATCCCCTGTCCCTACATCCATTAGCTATTTGATTATTTTGGGGATGAGCTGCTGTATCCTACGGTACCATCTAGCCACCACTACATTTATTGGGTATTCCAACATGACAATGACCCAAAACACATGGACAAGGCAACAAAGGAGTGAATCAAGAAGAAGCACATTAAGGTCTCCAGCCCTTAATCTCATAGAAAATATGTGGAGGGAGCTGAAGGTTCGAGTTACCAAGTGTCAGTTTTGAAACCTTAATGACTTGGAGAGGATCTGCAAAGAGGAGTGGGACAAAATTCCTCCTAAGATGTGTGCAAACCTGGTGGCCAACTACAAGAAACATCTGACTCTGACCTCTGTGATTGCCAACAAGGATTTTGCCACCAAGTACTAAGTCATGTTTTGCGAAGGGGTCAAATATTTATTTCACTAATTAAAATGTAAATCAATTTATACATTTTAAAAAATTTTTCGTTTTTCTGGATTTTTTATTTGTTGTTATTTTGTCTCTCACTGTTAAAATAAACCTACCATTAAACTTATAGACTGATCATTTCTTTGTCAGTGGGCAAACGTACAAAATCAGCAGAGGGTCAAATACTTTTTTTCCCTCACTGTAGATATATATATATATATTTTATATTAAAATAATTACAGTGCCATCATCCACATACAGGAAGAGAAGGGACAATGTAAATTAAATAGTGTGCGTTTAGTATCTTTTTTCTTTATTACCTATTAGTAATCTAAAAGACAGTTAATATATTCATCCCCCATGCCATAAATTAATATAGTTCTCTCCTATGGTTCTGTATGGGTGTTGTGTTTGTCGCTGTTATTTTTGGGAAAAAAAGTAATATGATTTTCTGCTCTCACTTTGAAATTTAAATAACCTCACCAATGTTTTTCTTACATTCAGACCTCAGAAGTCGGCAGTATCGCAATATCTCACCACATTTTCTTTATTTCTGAGATGTAAACAAGCTTCATTTTGTCATGATTTTCTTGTGGTTTTTTTAAACCAGAATGTTTAATCTCTGTGTGATAATGTGTGATGCAGAACATAAAGTTTTTGTCTGTCTTTTAAGGTTCCTTTTTTTAATTTTTTTTTTTTATAATAATAATAATAATAATAATAATAAATTGAATCTGTCATGTTTTTTTTTTTCCTTTATGCTTGTCTGTCAGTAGTATTTTTCAGCTTTCTTTAGTAGACTAAGTGGTCCAGCAAAAAATAGAAGTTAGAGGGTTGAGGGGTGTGGGTGGCACTAAGGTACATACTGGACATGCCGTCTTCAGTGCAGCTCAGTAATGCTGACCCTGATAAGGCCACAATCTCAGCATTACTGGTAGATGCAGTGGCAAAGCCTCTTCAGTGTCATAGAGCCTGTTAACAGGTTTGAGGGGTGGGGTGGCGGTGAAGTTCCTCATTAACATAAAATTGCTGCAGTATCCTGTAAGAGCTGTAAGCTTGTGCCTTTTTTGGTGTTGTCCCCCTACATCACTGTCCAGAGCACATTATGTATACCATCTCTTGGCCGTTAAAGGGTATATGGCCCTGGCAATATCCCGTGGGTGGAGTTTGTGCCTATGGGTATGCAAATAGCGACTTTATTATTATTATTATACAGGGTTTATATAGCGCCAACAATTTACACTTCACTTTACAACTTGAGGGTAGACAGTACAAATACAATACACTTTAATACTGTAGGAATCAGAGGGCCCTCCCTCTCTTATGCCACATACACACAATCGTTTTTCTCGAAGGAAAAAGATATGGCGGCTTTTCCGATGGGATTCCACTCAAGTTTGCCTTGCATACACATGGTCACGCAAAAGTTTGCTGAAATTACGACCGTCAAGAACGCGGTGATGTACAACACTACTAAGAACTGAGAAAATGAAGTTCAATGCTTCCGAGCATGCGTCGAATTGTTTTCGAGCATGCATAAGGATTTTGCGCATCAGAATTACTGAGCGAGAAGGGCCTTAGTCAGGGATGTGACCAAGAACCCGATGGCCTGACAGAGCTGCAGTGTTTCTCTGTGGAGAGAGGAGAAACGTCCAGAAGAACAACCATCTCTGCAGCACTCCACCAATCAGGCCTGTATGGTAGAGTGGCCAGACAGAAGCCACTCCTCAGTAAAAGGCACATGACAGCCCGCCTGGAGTTTGCCAAAAGGCACCTGAAGGACACTCAGACCATGAGAAACAAAATTATCTGGCCTGATGAAACAAAGATTAAACTCTTTGACCTGAATGGCAAGCGTCATGTCTGGAGAAAAACAGACACCGCTCATCACCTGGCCAAAACCATCCCTACAGTGAAGCATGGTGGTGGCAGCATCATGCTGTGGGGGTGTTTTTCAGAGGCAGGAACTGGGAAACTAGTCAGGATCAAGGGAAAGATGAATGCAGCAATGTACAGAGACATCCTTGATGAAAACCTGCTCCAGAGCGCTCTGGACCTCAGACTGGGGGGAAGGTTTATCTTACAACAGGACAATGACCCTAAGCACACAGCTAAGATAGCAAAGGAGTGGCTACGGGACAACTCTGTGAATGTCCTTGAGTGGCTCAGCCAGAACCCAGACTTGAACCTGATTGAACCTGATTTCTGGAGAGATCCGAAAATGGCTTTGCACCGACGCTCCCCATCCAACCTGATGGAGCTTGAGAGGTCCTGTAAAGAAGAATGGGAGAAACTGCCCAAAAATAGGTGTGCCAATCTTGTAGCATCATACTCAAGAGGACTCGAGGCTGTAATTGGTGCCAAAGGTGCTTCAAAAAGTAAAGGCTGTGAATACTTTTGTCCTGTATGTGTGATTTTTTTCATTTTTCTATTTTTAATAAATTTGCAAAGATTTCAAACAAACTTCTTTCCTGTTGTCATTATGGGGTATTTGTAGAATTTTGAGGAAAATAATGAATTTAATCCATTTTTAAATAAGGCTGTAGCATAAAAAAGTGGGAAAAGTGAAGAGCTGTGAGAACATTCCTGTAACTGTGGGGGATGTGCTAATGGAGAAAATAAATGTACAGTTGTTAGGTGGGGGCCAGATAGACTTCTCTGAAGAAATGAGTTTTCAGGGATCGTCTGAAAGTAGACAAAGTAGGAGATAGTCGGACAGATTGGGGTAGAGCATTCCAGAGGATGGGAGAGGCTCAGAAGAAGTCCTGGAGGCAAGTATGGAATGCTGTGACAAGGGAGCTAGAGAGCAGGAGGTCTTGGGAGGAGCGAAGAGGACGATTTGGTTGGTATTTTGAGACCAGGTTAGTGATATAGCTGGGGGCCAGGTTGTGGATGGCTTTGTAAGGTATTGTTAGTATCTTGAATAAAATTTGTTAAGTAGCAGCCAATGGATGGATTGGCAGAGAGGGGTCGAAGACGGCAAGTGGTTTGTAAGGTGGATGAGCATGGCAGCAGCGTTCATGATGGACTGAATCGGGGATAGCCTATTTAGAGGTAAACCAATGAGGAGGGAGTTGCAATAGTCAAGGCGAGAGATTACCAGGGAGTGGATTGGAAGCTTTGTGGTGACATTGGTTAGGAAGAGGCGTATCTTGGAGATTTTGCGGAGGTTGAAGTGGCAAGCTTTGGACATCGATTGGATGTTTGGCCGAAAAGATAGTTTAAAGTCCAGGATTACACCTAGGACCTTGGCATGGGGGGACAGGTTGATAGTTGAATCCATGCCATATCAGTGCCCAGCAGTGCCCCATTCATGCCATATCACTGCCACATCTGTGCCCCATCAGTGGTCTACAGTGTCACGTCATGTGTAACATATGTCCCTAGAACGCCTGACGGTGCTCCCTGCATGTTGGGCCTCTGTATGTGGCCAGGCTGTGAAAAAGTCTCACACATGTGGTATCGCCATACTCAGGAGGAGTAGCAGAATATATTTTGGCATGTAATTTGTGGTACACATATGCCATGTGAGAGAAATAACCCGTTAATATGACAATTTTGTGAAAAAAAAAATCTTCATTTTGCAAAGAATTGTGGGAAAAATTACAATATTAAAGAACTCACCATGCCTCTTACTAAATACATTGGAATGTCTACTTTCCAAAAAGGGGTTGGGGGGGGGTATTTGTACTTTCCTGGCTTGTTAGAGTCTCAAGAAATGAGATCAGCCGTCAGTACATCAGGTGTGATATATTTTCAATGATTGGCACCATAGCTTGTAGAATCTATAACTTTCACAAAGACCAAAAAATATACACTAATTTGGGTTATGTTTACCAAAAATATGGAGCAGTATAAATTTTGGCCAAAATTTATGAAGAAAAATTACTAATTTCCAAAATTTCAGTCTTTTTTTTATTTATAGCGCAAAAAATAAAAAACCCCAGTGGTGATTAAATACCACCAAAAGAAGCTATATTTGTGTGAAAAAAAGGACAAACATTTACTATGGGTACAGTGTTGCATGACTGAGTAATTGTCATTCAAAATGTGAGAGCGTTGAAAGCTGAAAATGGGTCTGGTTAGGAAGGGAGTTTAAGTGCCCAGTGGGCAAGTGGTTAACGTAATCTCTTAGTGCTTCAAAACAGATTCTGTTGGCTTCCAGAGTGCCCAGAAAAAATATCAGGTTCAACCATCACTGACAGGTTCAGGTTCAACTATCACTGACAAGCCAGTGGCTATGGTTCTTTTGCTATAAAGTCTCAACCCCATCTCCTGGAACATGCCTGAAGACAGAGGCTCCTGAAAAAACATCCTTCATCCATTGCCTTTCATGACAGATTGCCACCATTAGGGTTACAGATTCAGGAGACCACACCTAGTTACTTGTGTTATTCAGCCCTGCTCCGCCTCTCAAGGAGGATTACAGGTACACCTAGCACAGCTGAAAAATATCTTTAGCAGTTGTTCAACTAATTTTACAAGGTCTTAATGAGGTTGTTACGTTTACTTGAAGTCTCTTTTTTTTATACTATTTTCTTTTTATCGCCCTGCCTGTTGGCACCAGTCCCCGACTCTTCTTCTATTTCCTTGCCAGAGTTCCTGCTGTGTTTGATACAGCTTGGATTGCTTCTGGCGAAATGGCACCCAACAACACATTTGTGAAGGAAATTGGTGGTGTCTTGCATGTTACTGAGAGCTCGGGTTTCCTAATCATCTAAAGCGGGATGTCCTAACCTATTATGCGTGTCTTTTGTTTTCTCCGGCTGGATGTTAAACTCCCTGACAGACCGTTCTGTCCGAGAGGCTGTTGGGTTTCTTCGCGTTTCCAGCAGAACCTGCTGCGCCGGCCACATCTGGAAAGAAAGAAAATAAAAAGATAATGGCCAGACATTTCCATGTGATGACTGCATATAGGGAAACCACCAGTGTTACAGCAGCTACATGGAGCCTTGCTTTCTGTTTATTTTTACAAGGGATTTTCAATGTCTACCCCACCCCAAAGCAAATCATTTTGTTTTGATAGGTAGATGATTGAAGACCCTTGCTGTAAATTAAAAAAGTGGCATGTTTTGAAATGCAGAGCTGAGTTTTTTTCCCGATTCAGAAATACTTAGCTGTGACACGAGATTTATTATTTTTACAACAGTTATATATTTGCATAACACTAGAATATTTTGTAGCTTTTGTTGCTCTTGTAAATTAGAGTAGGGCCCACGCTGTACACAGGCTGTGACACCACAGAGTGACTTTCTCAAATATGTGCAAATGTATGCAAACTGAGATCTCTGTCTTTGTTGAAATATTAAAGCATTTTTTTAAGTTGCTTTATTTGGCTGGTGAACAGGTTGAGTGCTGGGGAATGCTTGTGTTTGGTATATAGTTAATGG
Source organism: Lithobates clamitans (assembly GCA_037952925.1). Lineage (NCBI taxonomy): Eukaryota > Metazoa > Chordata > Amphibia > Anura > Ranidae > Lithobates > Lithobates clamitans. Next base: position 5,586,026 of record JBBGZY010000292.1, on the reverse strand, counting down.
CCCGCTCCTAGCTTTTCCCATTTGTCAGATGCTCTGACAGCACAGTCTCCCTGCTATTATTTCTGACTCCTGTTGCCCACAGAAAAAGCAACAGTTTCAATTTAATGCCCCCCCAGCAGCCTATCTTACTTGCGGAGACAGGAGAGCACGTGAATCCTCTCCTTCCTCCCAACATGACAGCGTCAGATTTATTTTGCCATCGCCATAAATTCACCGAGATAGAAATCTTTAATTTTACCTATTGGGTTGCAAAATTTACATTTGAAAACATTTTTTTTTATTAAACTGAGCTTTTTTTTGTTGGGTCAGTGTTTAGATGATTTTAGTTTGTTTCAATTTGTGTTCATTGCATTTGTTTTCTATTTCCATTTTCCATTATTTGTTTACTTTTTTAAATTTTAATTTAGATTTAATTTTAGTTTTCCTTTTTGTGAAAAAAAAAGTAAAGTAACAAGTCCAGGATAGTTAAAAGAAGCTTCTCTAACTAGCCCATTAAAAGCCCATTACATTCTTAAACATATTTCATTTTCCTTCCCCACTGACTCTAATGTATTTTTACAAAATGACAAAATTTCACTTAAATTTAAGGAAATAAAAGGTCTCAGTTTTGTTCATCCCTATTAGGGATTGGCTTCTTAAGTACCAGCATCATCCCATAGGGAGTCCTCAGTTCTGTGTAAAGCCGGCCATACACTGATATACTCTTTTCATTCAAACTGCAGGCTGAACTAAAAAAAACCAGAACAGATCTCTGGATGCAGCCGCTATTTGGATGACAATTTTCCATCGCCGTTTTTCAATCAAAGAATGTTGGGTGGGAGGGGGTGAAGATGGCTACCCTTAAAACAAATTTTGGCTGGTTGATCAGGAGCCGGACAGAAATTGCACTGTTTTTGACCAGCCTAAGTTATCTCGCAGGTTTTCTTCTCACAAACTAAGCACAGCTGACAAAGAATCTCCAGCGCCCAACACATTTTTTAGGTGTCAGATGCCTGGTCCCTACTGCAGTATGTGATTCTAACCATCCTCCCCCAGAGCAAAAGAGCTCCTTTCAAAAAAAGTAATCAGCAGGCACTTTTTTTTAGTCTGCTTGGTAACTATATATACAGTCCCTTGCAAAATTATTCACCCCCTTTGCATTTTTCGTGCTTTGTTGCCTCACAACCTGGAATTAACATGGATTGTTTGAGGATTTGCATCATTTAATTTACAGAACATGCCCACAACTTTGAAGATTTTTTTTATTGTGAAGCAAACAAATAGGACAAAATAACAGAAAACGTCAATGTGCATAACTATTCACCCCCCTAAAGTCAATACTTTGTAGAGCCACCTTTTGTGGTTATCACAGCTCCAAGTCACTTTGGTCTCTATGAGCTACAATATAGGAAGGTTCCCCCCAGTGGGGTTTTTCTGCAGCAGGTTTAGTAAATTAAATAAAAAAAAGGATTATTTTTTGAAAAGTTGTCATCGTAACATGAACACATTGCCATTAAAATATGAGCTCTGGTCGGGGTATATATTGCCATTCAAAAGTACACAAAAAATGCAAACATAAAATTATACACAACATTATGTATCGAATGTCTGTGGTATAGGATTTCCGACGCGTTTCGACCTGAATAGTCAAGGTCTTCCTCAGGAGATTGGTTTGCTGTTAAAAAATTGTGTTTTTAGCTTTTCAATTATCAACATAATAAACAAAGAGGGTTTTTTATGTATATATGAGAAAGTTGCATAAGATAACTTACCACATCTTACCACTGGGATTTTTGCCCATTCCTCTTTGCAAAACTGCTACAGCACCTTCAAGTTGGATGGTTTGCGCTTGTGTACAGCAATCTTTAAGTCTGACCACCGATTTTCTATTGGATTGAGGTCTGGGCTTTGACTAGGCCGATCCAACACATTTACATGTTTCCCCTTAAACCACTCAAGTGTTGCTTTAGCAGTGTGTTTGGGGTCATTGTCCTGCTGGAAGGTGAACCTCTGTCCTAGCCTTAAACCACACACAGAGTGGTACAGGTAATAATTTCCCTGCATTTAGCACCATCCATCTTTCCCTCAACTTTCTGACTGACCACTTTCCCAGTCCCGACTGCTGAAAAACATCCCCACAGCATGATGCTGCCACCACCATGTTTCACTGTGGGGAAGGTGTTCTTTGTCTGATGTGATGTGTTGGGTTTGTGCCAGACATAGCATTTTCTTTGATGGCCAAAAAGTTCAATTTTAGTCTCATCAGACCAGAGCACCTTCCTCCATACATTTTGGGAGTCTCCCACATGCCTTTTCGCAAACTCAAAATGTGCCATTTTGTTTTTTGCTGAAAGTAATGGCTTTCTTTTGGCCACTCTGCCATAAAGCCCAACTCTATGGAGCGTACAGCTTATTGTCGTCCTATGTACAGATACTCCAGTCTCTGCTGTGGAACTCTGCAGCTCCTCCCAGGTTAGCTTAGGTCTCTGTGCTGCCTCTCTGATTAATACCCTCTTTGCCCAGTCCGTGAGTTTTGGTGTGCGGAAGTCTCTTGGCAGGTTTGCTGTTGTGCCATGTTCTTTCCATTTGGTTATGATAGATTTGATGGTGCTCCTAGGGATCATCAAAGATTGGGATATTTTATTATAACCTAACCCTGACTTGTACTTCTCAACAACATTGTCCCTTACTTGTTTGGAGAGTTCCTTGGTGTTCATGGCAGTGTTTGGTTAGTGGTGCCTCTTGCTTAGGTGTTGCAGCCTCTGGGGCCTTTCAAAAAGGTGTGTATATGTAATGACAGATCATGTGACACTTAGATGGCACACAGGTGGACATCATTTCACTAATTATGTGACTTCTGAGGGTAATAGGTTGCACCAGAGCTTTTTATGGGCTTTTTAACAAAGGGGGTGAATACATACGTACATGCCAATTATCAGTTTTTTATTAATGAAAAATAGTTTTAAGTATATATTTTTCTAATTTTACTTCACCAACTTAGACTATTGTGTTCTGATCCATCACATATAATTCAGATTAAAAAAACACTGAACTAAAGGCTGTAATGTAACAAAATAGGTAAAAAGCCAGGGGGGGGGGTGATGAATTTTGCAAGGCACTGTATATACATATGGAGATAGCAATATTTGATCAATATATGTGCAGGCTGTGCTCATGTACATTTATGAATCCATTCTGCAGACATACTGTATAGTACATTAAAGGCTCTTTGCAATGTTCTCCCTGTGCATGCGTGGGTTTCAACTGGGTACTTCGGTTTCCTACAACACTCCAACAACCTGCTGGTAGGTTAATTGGCTCCTGTCTAAATTGGCCCTAATATAAGTACATATAGTGGGGGAAATAATTACTTGATCCCTGCAGATTTTGTATGTTTGCCCACTTATAAAGAAATGAAGGGTCTATACTTTTTATCATAGGTGTATTTGAAATGATAGAGACAGAACATCAACCAAAAATCCAGAGAAAACACATGATACAAATGTTATAAATTGAGTTGCAGTTCAGTGATTAAAATGAGTATTTGATCCCCAAGCAAAACATGACTTAGTAGTTGGTGGAGAAACCCTTGTTGGCAAGCACAGAGATAAGACGTTTCTTGTAGTTGGTGACCAGGTTTGCCCACATCCCAGGAAGGATTTTAATCCACTCTTCTTTAGAGATCTTTTCTAAATCCTTAAAGAGGAGTTCCCATTTAAAAAAAATAAATAAAAGTCAGCAGCTACAAACACTGCAGCTGCTGACTTTTAATAATCGGACACTTACCTGTCCCACAGTCCAGCGATGCAGGGGATAGAAGCCCCGCTTGTCTCCCCCTCTGTTCGGCAACGCCGGCATTGCAACTGTGGGCGCCGGGCTGTGGCTTTACAGCTGGGCACCCACTGCGCATGCACGAGCAGCGCTGCGCACCGTGATTGGCCTCTCAGTCATCCGGGACCTGTAATGTGTCCCAGATGATTGACAAGAGAGAGGGAGCAGAGCTGAGCCCTTCCTGCGCTGAGGGGAAGTGATGTCACCAGCCCAGGCACTGAAAGAAGCAGACTACGAGGGACCCCCTAGCAACAGGCATTTAGAGGTAAGTTAAAAAAACTATTTTTTTTTTATTTTTATTTTTTTAGGCACATTCATGCATTTTTTTTTTGGGTGGAACACCACTTTAAGGTTTATTGGCTGTCGCCTGGTAACTCAAGGTTTCAGCTCCCTCCATAAATTTTTTTATAGGATTAAGGTCTGGAGACTGGCTAGACCACTCCATGACCTTATTGTGCTTCATCTTGAGCCACTCCTTTGTTGCCTTGGCGGTATATTTTGAGTCATTGTCATGCTGGAAGACCCATCCACGACCCATCTTCAGTGATCTGGCTGAGGGAAGAAGGTTCTCATCCAAGATTTTACAATACATGGCCCCATCCATTGGCATCCTCAATGCGGCAAAGTTGGTCTGTACCTTTAGCAGAGAAACAGTTCCAAAGCATTATGTTTCCACCTCCTTGCATGACTGTAGGGATGTGTTCTTAGGGTCATAGTCAGCCTTTTTCTTCCTCCAAACATGGCGAGTCCCCCTGCTCAAGATGGCACATGTACAGTCATGCCAATGAACATCTCAATGATTCAGAGAAGGATTGGGAGAAAGTGCTGTGATCAGATGAAATAAAAATTGAGCTCTTTGGCATTAAGTCGACTTGCTGTGTTTGGAGGAAGAAAAATGCTGACTATGACCCTAGGAACACCATCCCTACAGTCAAGCACAGAGGTGGAGAGAGCTGAAACTTTGAGTTGCCAGCCACGAAACCTTAAGGATTTAGAGAAGATCTGTAAAGACGAGTGGACCAAAAACCCTCCTGAGATTTGTGCAAACCTGGTCACCAACTACAAGAAAGGTCTTACCTCTGTGCTTGCCAACAAGGGTTTCTCCACCAAGTACTAAGTCATGTTTTGCTTGGGGATCAAATACTTATTTTACTCAATGAACTGCATCTTAATTTATAGCATTTGTTATGTGTTTTTTCTGGATTTTTGGTTGATATTCTGTCTCTATCATTTAAAATACACCTATGATAAAATTAAAGACCCTTTATTTCTTTGTAAGTGGGCAAACTTACAACATCTGCAGGGGATCAAATAAGTATTTTCCCAACTGTATGCATTTAAGGTAGGAACGGTACACTCTAAGCTGCTTGAGAGCAGGCATTGATGTTAAAGGAGAAGTACAACCAAAGCTTGTTTGGCTGTATTTCTCCTGTGGATCACAGGAGTGCAGTTCGTTCTCTACTCCTGTGACCTCTGACCTGTTTTCAGCCAACAGTGGGCTGAATCCTGCTGTAGGCTGATGTCACAGAGCCAGTCCTGGCTGGGTAAAGATCCATTCATATGGTCGTGATCCACCCAGGAGCTTGGACCGGCACCCAGCTCAGCCTCTCAGTGAGCCGATGAGAGCCTGAGCTGGATGCTCCCGCCCCCTCCACAGCCCAGTGCTCCAGTGAGCGTGGGGGCGGGGCAGAGTAGAGAGCCGGAGACTGACAGTTACGATCAAACGCCGCTGATCACTCAGTTCTTAGAGATGGTGCGGGACAGATGCAGCATTGCATTGATGCTGCATCCACCTAGGTAAGTATGATTTTTAAAAAACACACAAACCCATACTTCTCTTTAAATGTACAATATATAAAAATCTGCCTATATTGCCAATACTATGTATATACCTGTAATAAATAAATCAACCAGGAGGTATGGTCAACATTGATATCATTCAGATACCATCCAGAGATCAGAGCGAGAGAGAGAGCTAGCATTTCTTTTACAGTTCTCCCTGAGCAGCGTTGCTGAAAGGAGCATTGTGGGTTTCAAACTACTAGGGGGCCAGTGTGAGGGTAGCATTCTGGCTCTCCAGTGTGCTGCCAACACAGGACAGTACAAAGCACATAGACTCATTAACTATATATATAAAAAAAAAAATTAAAACATTTTTTCTTTACTGGTTATGCAACCTGACCGCATAGCAAGAAAAAAACCCTGAGCTTCCTATTGGACTTTAGTAATCCAATAGAGATTGAAAAGTAGGTGAAGCTGGGAACCAAGGTGCAACAGTTCTTACCAGTGTTCCAAGACATACAAGAAGTGACTGGATGGGTCACTCTGCTGGCATCTGTTTGGAAGTAAAATATCAGATATGAGGGGACTAAGACTTTAAAGAAGCATATATTTTCAACTCACAATGGATTCTGCTAAGATCTCAATAAAGTGTTAAGACAGGATGTGTCCTCAGTTACCACTGCAAGTAAAAGCCTGATGATATCCTTTGTGACCACATCCATTTTGTCTTATCCCACTAAGGAAGAGCTTTTCTATACATTTCTATACATCTCTGCTTATACATGTCTCTGTTGACAAATAATCCTTACATTATAGCCCCTTGGGTCTCCAGCCGGTGCCAAAAATTGTAGAAGCTAATAAAACATCCGGCAAAAATGGAAACAAAATGTAACAGATAGTCCTTAATTTCTGATTACATGCACATAAATTATCATAGTCTATGAATTCAGAATTCTTTATATAGCTTCTATAGATAAGTCAGTGATTAAAGGAAAAGTGAGCATATCCACTGTTCGCACAAAAGCCCATACACCTGATAAAATAAAAATCAGCCAGCATTACTCACCGTTTCTATGCTCTATTGCTGCCTTCTGCAGTTTTTTTGGTCCTCGCCAATGTGCCTCTTCCAGGCCTTAAAACTGTATATCTGCAGTGTGAAATCCAAGGAACTGCTCCCTCTGACTGGCATTTTAAAAAGATTTGTAATAAGATTTGGTGATTTCTCTACTATGCTGCTCAATGTTCTCCTTGCTGGAGTTTCTCACGTGAGGAAGCAATGCCCTGCCCCTACCAAGATGCCAATAAGTTGTTCAATATACTGTGTGCTATATGCCCTCATCCCTAAATTCAACACACAACTACAGTGCTGTGAAAAAGTATTTGCCCCCTTCCTGATTTTTTATTTTTTTGCAAATTTCTCACACTTAAATGATTCAGATCATCAAACAAATTTTAATATTACACAAAGATAACCCGAGTAAATCCAAGATGCAGTTTTTAAATTATTATTTCATTTATTAAGGGAAAAAAGCTGTTCAAACCTGCCTGGCCTTATGTAAAAAGTAATTGCCCCCTCCCATGCTGAATCATGAATAAACTGTGATTAACCACAATTTTTTGGAAAGCTGAGTTAAATTTTGCCACTTGCCACACCCAGGCCTGATTACTGCCAGACCTGTTGAATCAAGAAATGACATAAATAGAAGTTGTCTGACAAAGTGAAGCACGCTAACAGATCACAAAAAGCCACACATCATGCCACAATCTAAAAAAAAAATCAAGAACAGATTAGAAACAAAGTAATGTACATGTATCGATCTAGGAAAGGTTTCAGATCCATTTCTAAGGCTTTGAAACTCCAGTGAACCTCAGGGAGAGCCATTATCCACAAATGGAGATAACTTGGAACAGTTTTGAACCCTCCCAGGAGTGGCCGGCCTACAAATATTACTCCAAGAGCATGACGCCGACTAATCCAGGAGGTCATAAAAGAACCCAGAACAACATCTAAAGAACTGCAGGCCTCACTTGCCTCAGGTAAGATCAGTGTTCATAATTCAACAATAAGAAAGTGACTGGGCAAAAATGCCATCCATGGGAGCGTTCCAAGGTCAAAGCCACTGCTGACCAAAAAGAACACAAAGGCTCATCTCACATTTACCAAAAAACATCTTGATTATCACCAAGACTTTTAGGCAAATATTCTGTGGACTAATGAGACAAAAACTTAACTTTTTGGAAGGTGTGCGTCCCGTTACATCTGGCATAAAACTAATACAGCATTTCATGCCAAGAACCAACAGTCAGACATGGTGGTAGTAGCTTGATGATCTGGGGCTGCTTTGCAGCTTCAGGACCTGGATGACTTACCATAATTGATGGAACCATGAATTCTGAGCTCTACCAAAAAATCCTAAAGGAGAATGTCCGGCCATCAGTTTGTGACCTCAAGCTCAAGTACGCTTGGGTTATGCAGCAGGACAAAGATCCGAAACACAACAGCAAGTCCACCTCCAAATGGTTCAAACAAAGCAAAATTTAGGTTTTGGAGTGGCCTAGTCAAAGCCCGGACTTAAATCCAATTAAGGTGCTGTATCATGACCTTACACAGGCCGTTCATGCTGGAAAATCCTCCAATGTGGCTGAATTAAAACAATTCTGCAAGAAAGAGTGGGCCAAAATTGCTCCACAACAATGTGAAAGACTCATTGCCAGTTATCACAAATGCTTGATTGCAGTGTTTGCCGCCAAGGGTGGCACAACCAGTTATTAGGTTTAGGGGGCAATTACTTTTTCACATAAAGCCAGGCTGATTTGGACAGCTTTTTTGCCTTAATAAATGAAACCATCATTAAAAAACTGCACTTTGTATTTACGCGGGTTATCTTTATGTATTAGTAAAATCTTTTTCTGAGTCATTTAAGTGTGACACATAAGCAAAAAAAAGAAAAAAAAATCAGAAAGGGGCAAATACTTTTTCATAGCATTGTATATAAGCAACCATGGACTTTATGGAGGGACATATAGAAGCGAAAAGTTGTTATGCTTGGTCTTTTAAGGTTCCTGCGGTAAAAGCCAAGGAAGCAATTAAAACTCTGTAACATATTAATGCTTTTACTAAACAGAAAAGCTGCACATACAACTGCAGGAATCACAATTCATAGCATACAAAGTATTACAAAATATGCCTACAGCATGCACCAGGCAATTATCCTTTCTAGCAAATAAGCATGTACAATATGTATGCAATAAGTATACTAGACAACTACTTAACTTGGGCCTTCCATTGATGGAATCTTCTCATGGCTCCTCACTCCTTAGAGTCCAGCACAAAACATCTGTTTCCTCCGAAGTCTCCCAGCACAACCCTTCCTCCTCTCCAGATACAACTGTTTGTCTGAGCACATGGCATGGCATGTTCAAACTCAACACACAGCCATTAATGTCTAAACCACTGGCAACAAAAGTGAGTACACCCCTAAGTGAAAATGTCCAAATTGGGACCAAAGTGTCAATATTTTGTGTTGACACCATTATTTTCCAGCACTTCCTCAACCCTCTTGGGCATGGAGGTCACCAGAGCTTCACAGGTTGCCACTGGAGCCCTCTTCTATTCCTCAATGATGACATCACGGAGCTGGTAGATGTTAGAGACCTTGCACTCCTGCACCTTTCGTTTGAGGATGTCCCACATGCTCAATAGGGTTTAGGTCTAGAGACATGCTTGGCCAGTCTTTCACCTTTACCCTCAGCTTCTTTAGCAAGGCAGTGGTCGTATTGGAGGTGTGTTTGGGGTCTTTATCATGTTGGAATACTGCCCTGCGGCCCAGTCTCCGAAGGGAGGGGATCATGCTCTGCTTCAATATGTCACAGTACATGTTGGCTTTCATGGTTCCCTCAATGAACTGTAGCTCCTCAGTGCCGGCAGCACTCATGCAGCCCCAGACCATGACATTCCCACCACCATGCTTGACTGTATGCAAGACACACTTGTCTTTGTACTCCTCACCTGGTTGCTGCCACACACGCTTGACACCATCTGAACCAAAAAAGTTTATCTTGGTCTCATCAGACTAGAGGACATGTTTCCAGTAATCCATGTCCTTAGTCTGCTTGTCTTCAGCAAACTCTTTGCGGGCTTTCTTTTGCATCGTCTTTAGAAGAGGCTTCCTTCTGGGATGACAGCCATGCAGACCAATTTGATGCAGTGTGCGGTGTATGGTCTGAGCACTGACAGGCTCAACCCCCACCCCTTCAACCTCTGCAGCAATGCTGGCAGCACTCGTATGTCTAATTCCCAAAGACAACCTCCTGTATATGACGTTGAGCATGTGCACTCAACTTCTTTGATCGACCATGGCAAGGCCTGTTCTGAGTGGAACCTGTCCTCTTAAACTGCTGTATGGTCTTGTCCACCGTGCTGCAGCTCAGTTTCAGGGTCTTGGCAATCTTCGTATAGCCTAGGCCATCTTTATGTAGAGCAACAATTTTTTTTTTTCACATCCTCAGAGAGTTCTTTGCCATGAGGTGCCATGTTGAACTTCCAGTGACCAGTAAAAGAGAGTGAGAGCGATAACACCAAATTTAACACACCTGCTCCCCATTCACACCTGAAACCTTGTAACACTAACGAGTCACATGACATTGGGGAGGGAAAATGGCTAATTGGGCCCAATTTGGACATTTTCACTTAGGGGTGTACTCACTTTTGTTGCCAGCGGTTTAGACATTAATGGCTGTGTGTTGAGTTTTTTTGAGGGGACAGCACATTTACACTGTTATACAAGCTGTACACTCACTACTTTACTTTACATTGTAGCAAAGTGTAATTTCTTCAGTGTTGTCACATGAAAAGATATAATAAAATATTTACAAAAATGTGAGGGGTGTACTCACTTTTGTTAGATACTGTATGTCCCTCAAAAAAGTCCATGGCTACTTGTATAGTTGTTTGTACATGCCTCTACCAAGATGTCTGCCTCCACACAGAGACCCAGTGCAAAACAAGGCATGATAAGTCAGTAATGGGGTAAAGATCAGCTGAAATGGGACCACCAGCAATACTGGTGACTAGTTCTTTACCTTCTGCTTTTCTGGGAATAGCTTCCAGAGTTCAGCTCCTCTTTTACAAAGACCTTTGCTAATAATCAATCTATTTGCAACCTGGAAAAATCACAATCTCCTGCTCTTAGTTGACACTGTTATGTCAGATACAATGGCATTTTCAGCAGAAAGATATGGCAGGCAAAAACCGCAAAAACCACAGTCTTCTGAATGCCTTAGAAAAATCATTTGTAGTTTAGTGTCCTAGCTCTTTCCATTCGAGAAATATATACAGTATACGTGTGTGTGTGTATGTATGTATGTATGTATATATATGTATGTATATATATATATATATATATATATATATGTGTGTGTATATATATATATATATAAAACACTTTATTTTAATTTATTGCATGCATTTAATAAAACAGAACCTTTACCATGGGGAGAAGTTATGTAATACCACTTCACCTATTTTGTATTAGGTGTCACTGCGATGCGGTATTCTTTTCAGTAACATATGTATGCGTTTGGTATAAATATGGTATAGAATAATGTTTCACACATTCTATGCATCATATTCTCAGCCTGTCACATATTTATGTTTACAGCACAATGAAAATGCAAGGTTTTTTCAGAGCACCATAAAACATATTACCACATTGCGCTTTGGTCCCCAATGTCTGCTCACAGCGCATTTCGCAGGGTTTTGCATGAAATCACTGTGACTTCATTAAGGCCTTTGCACTGTAATGGGTTGTGTCCTTTGATAATGTCATAGCGATGTAATACCTTACAGATGTCCCAGCTGCTCTGGTAAATCAATGTGCGCAGTGTCCTAGGTGCTGGGATTTGCCTTCTACATATCTGCTAGATTACCTATTGTTTATTACAACAACAAGGGCAGGTGTTATCCCTCGAAGAGTGTAAAGAAATAACGGGGGAATATCAATGTATTGCATTCTGGAAACCATTCACAAAATAGAATTATTTCTTTCAATTTTAATATTAAAAAAATAGCAAGTTTATAAATGTAGTTTTCAGTGCATTTTCTTGGAGCAAAATCAAATTTTGAAGATAAAAGTCTTGCCTATAATCAGGCACTACAAGGTACTCACTTTAAGCTTTGTTTGTAAGGGAAGGCTATTCTTTGCGTGCCTTCTGATCCTGTTTCCATTTAGTTGCTAAGAACTGAATATCAACGACCGAGAGCTAACTCCGTCATCCTCTTGTTGCTTTCTAACAAACGTCTTAGTGATTTTCAGAGGATTGCTGCAGACAGGGTTAGTTTTTTTACCTACAGGCTTAAAATAAATGTTATTACCAAAAGTATTGGGACATCTGCTTTTACACACACATGAACTATAATGGCATCCCAGTCTTAGGCTACTTTCACACTGGGGCGGGCGTCGGCAGTAAAGCAGCGATGTTTTTAACGGCGCTATCCGGTCGCTAGCGGGGATGTTTTAACCCCCGCTAGTGGGCGGAAAAGAGTTAAAACAGACGGCGAAGCACCGCTGCAGCGATGCTTTGCTGGCGGTTTGGGGGCGTTGCCCCATTGATTTCAATGGGCAGGGGCGCTGTAGGAGCGGTGTATAGACTGCTCCTACAGCGCTGCAAAGATGCTGCTTGCAGGACTTTTTTTTACCATCCTGCAAGTGCACCGGGCTTTCACACTGGAGAGACAGGAGAGGCTCTTTACAGGCGCTATTTTTAGCGCTGTAGCGCCTGTAAAGCGCCTCAGTGTGAAAGTAGCTTAAGTGTGTATTATTATTATTATTATTATTATTATACCGGATTTATGTAACGCCAACAGTTTACGCAGCGCTTTACAATATAAAGAGGGAGACAATACGGTTATAATACAATAAGATACAGGAGGATTAAGAGGGCCCTGCTCAGAAAAGCTTACAATCTAATAGGGTGGGGCAGGTGGTACAAAAGGTTGTAACTGTGGGGAATGAGCTAATGGAAGTGGTAAAAGATTAGTTGGAGACGTGATAGGCTTCCCTGAAGAGATGAGTTTTCAGAGATCGCCTGAAGGAAGCAAGAGTAGGGAAAAGCTGAACAGGTTGAGGTAGCGAGTTCCAGAGGATGGGAGAGGCTCTGGTGAAATCCTGGAGACGAGCATGGGAGGAGGAGACGAGGAAGCTTGAGAGTAGGAGGTCTTGAGAAGAACGGAGAGGACGGTTTAGGTGATATTTGGAGACAAGATTGGTGATGTAGCTCGGGGCAGAGTTGTGAATGGCTTTGTATGTTGTGGTTAGTATTTTGAATTTAATTAAGTGTTTAGGGTTCAACGTTCAGTTGGCCCTCCCTTTGCAGCTATAACAGCTTCGTTTCTTCTGGGAAGGCTGTCCACAAGGTTTAGGAGTGTGTCTATCGGAATGTTTGATCATTCTTCCAGAAGCACATTTGGGAGGCCATTAAGACATGGATAAGTGAGTTTGGCTTGGAGGAACTTGACTGGCCTGAACAGAGTCCTGACCTTAACCCGATAGAACACCTTTGGGATGAATTAAAGCAGAAACTGCAAACCAGGCCTTCTTGTCCACATCAGTGCCTGACCTCACTAATGTGTTCCCGAAGAATGATCAAACATTCCCATAGACACACTCCTAAACCTTGTGGACAGCCTTCCCAGAAGAGTTGAAGCTGTTATAGCTGCAAAGGGTGGGCTAACTTAATATTGAACCCTATGAACTAAGACTGGGATGCCATTAAAGTTCATATGTGTATAAAGACAGGCATCCCAATACTTTTGGTAATATAGTGTATATAAGAGCTCTTTCAGACAAGCAACAAAAATAGCAGCAGTGCAGTGGTTTTACCGCCCCCTGGAACTGTCACAATGCAGCTGGACAGTACTGTACACATGGTGCAGCAACAATGCTTTGCTTTGCAGCCATGGGATTTTTACATCGGGTGCATAGTTTGACAAGGTCAGGGTGGTGAAAGGTTAAAGAGTTAATTCAGGCAGTGAGGTGGCGATATACACTCTCCTTGCCACCTGTCAAATACCCTCTTAAATAAGAATCTGAATATGGATCACTCTTCAGAGGGCACCACTAGCTTGAAAGAGCTTGAGGACCTCATGCACATGGACATTTTTTAGAAATAAAACATGCCTGGCATAAAAAACAGTGCTTTCTTGTGCTTGGGAATCCACAGGTAGCTTGTACAGCCAGCCATAGAAGTCAATACCTGTGCAAACCTATACTCATGGAAATACAGATGCTTCTGTGCATTAGCATTTGGCCACGCATGCGCGCATAGTTTATTTTTCCTGAAAGCAAAAATTTGGTATACCCATAGCCTAATGTCTGAAAATGTCTGCGTGCATGTAGCCTTAGAATGGAGATTGCTTTAACCGCTTGCCGACCAGCCGCCGCAGTTATACTGCGGCAGGTCGGCTCGGCTGCGCAAATAGGTGTACATCGGACTTGTACGCGGTTTTCTGTGGGCACGCGTGCATGCCATTTGGCCAGCGGGGGAGCCAACAGCGGGTCTGGCGTACTCAATTGTCCACTGGCCGCCTGCGATCGTTTGCCGCATAGATAGAACGGGGATCTGTCAAAGTAAACAAGGCAGATGTTCTGACAGGGGATCCACACAGAGATCTTTTCTTTTTGCTATGCAGGAAGAAGGATCTGTGTGTTGTCCCAGGCAGCCCATCCCCCATACAGTTACTAAACACACTGAGAGAACATAGTTAACCCCATCGATCGCTCCTGATGTTAACCCCTTCCCTGCTAGTGCGAATGCAATGGTACAATGTCAGTGCATATTTTTAGCAGTGATCACTGTAATTATGTCACTGGTTCCCAAAAATGTGTCAAAAATGTCAGTTAGGTCTCCGATCTGTCGGCAGCAATGTCGCAGTCCTGCTAAAAATCCCAGATCACCGCCATTACTAGTAAAAAAATAAATAAATAAATAAATAAATAAAAATGCCATAAATCTATCCCCTATTTTGTAGACGCTATAACTTTTGCGCAAACCAGTCAATATACGCTTAATTTTTTTTTTTACCAAAAATATGTAGCAGAATACAAATTGGCCTAAATTGATGAAGACATTAGATTTCTTACATTTTTTTATTATGCGTGTTTTATAGCAGAAAATAAAAAACGTGACTTTCTGACTTTATCAAGTCAGAAAGTCACGTGACATGTGACGCAACGCGTTGGAAGGAGCCAGCGATGTCATCCGATGTGCCTGTTCGTTACACAGTGTATACGGTGCGTGGAGAGAGATCACGGTGAGCGACTGACTGTCTTTATGTGCTGTTACTTTGTATTACATGTGAGTTCATCCACTTATGTTTAATAAGGAGATGGATAAAGTGTTGTGGTTCATTGCACAATGATGTTTTCCTTTTTGGTTGCATGAATGAAACAAACTACTGGAGGATTTCAAAACAATTAGTTTGGTCAAACAGCAGTGCAGTGGAGAAACCTATGGTGCAGACAGCTGTCTAATGAGTGAATTAAGCCCCGGAACCGTGGTAGTTTTTTTCCTAATGCTCATTTAGGACTTTCTTGGGACCTTGTTTTATGCATTTATCCAGGACTATTTTATGCCCTTATTTCTAGGATGATTTTATTTTTGAAGGTTGAAAATATATGGTTCTGCTATCTGCCTTAACACACATAAAAAATCTTTTTTTGTATTTCATATTAGGAAGTTAATTTTAAGCGCACTATTTATTGTTATAATTTTATTTGGGTCCAGTGTCGCACAACCGCGCAATTGTCAGCTAAAGTAGCTCAGTGCCGTATCTCAAAAAATTGCCTGGTCATTAAGGAGGGAAATCCTTCCGGGGCTGAAGTGGTTAAATTGACAGCTGAGCAATGATGATGTTAAAAATGTAGAAACTTGTAGCAACCAATCATCTTCAGCTTTTCAGTAGATATACTGTGGGGCAAAAAGTATTTAGTCAGCCACCAATTGTGCAAGTTCTCCCACTTAAAAAGATGAGAGAGGCCTGTAATTGTCATCATAGGTATACCTCAACTATGAGAGACAAAATGTGGAAACAAATCCAGACAATCACATTGTCTGATTTGGAAAGAATTTATTTGCAAATTATGGTGGAAAATAAGTATTTTGTCAATATCAAAAGTTCATCTCACTACTTTGTTATATATCTTTTGTTGGCAATGACAGAGGTCAAACGTTTTCTGTAAGTCTTCACAAGGTTGTCACACACTGTTGCTGGTATGTTGGCCCATTCCTCCATGCAGATCTCCTCTAGAGCAGTGATGTTTTGGGGCTGTCGCTGGGCAACTCGGACTTTCAACTCCCTCCAAAAGTTTTCAATGGGGTTGAGATCTGGAGACTGGCTAAGCCACTCCAAAACCTTGAAATGCTTCTTACGAAGCCACTCCTTCGTTGCCCCGGCAGTGTGTTTGGGATCATTGATATGCTGGAAGACCCAGCCACGTTTCATCTTCAATGCCCTTGCTGATCGGAGGAGGTTTGCACTCAACATCTCACGATACATGGCCCCATTCATTCTTTCATGTACACGGATCAGTCGTCCTGTTCCCTTTGCAGAGAAACAGCCCCAAAGCATGTTGTTGCCACCCCCATGCTTCACAGTAGGTATGGTGTTCTTTAGTTGCAACTCAGCATTCTGTCTCCTCCAAACACAACGAGTTGTGTTTCTACCAAACAGTTCTACTTTGGTTTCATCTGACCATATGACATTCTTCCAATCCTCTTCTGGATCATCCAAATGCTCTCTAGCAAACCTCAGAGGGGCACAGACATGTACTGGCTTAAGCAGGGGGACACGTCTGGCACTGCAGGATCTGAGTCCCTGGCGGCGTAGTGTGTTACTGATGGTAGCCTTTGTTACGTTGGTCCCAGCTCTCTGCAGGTCATTCAATAGGTCCCCCCATGTGGTTCTGGGATTTTTGCTCATCATTCTTGTGAGCATTTTGACCCCACAGGGTGAGATCTTGCATGGAGCCCCAGATCGAGGGAGATTATCAGTGGTCTTCTATGTCTTCCATTTTCTAATTATTGCTCCCACAGTTGATTTTTTTCACACCAAGCTGCTTGCCTATTGCAGATTCAGTCTTCTCAGCCTGGTGCAGGTCTACAATTTTGTTTCTGGTGTCCTTCGACAGCTCTTTGGTCTTCACCATAGTGGAGTTTGGAGTGTGTCTGTTTGAGGTTGTGGACAGGTGTCTTTTATACTGATAACAAGTTCAAACAGGTGCCATTAATACAGGTAATGAGTGGAGGACAGAGGAGCCTCTTAAAGAAAAAGATACAGGTCTGTGAGAGCCAGAAATCTTGCTTGTTTGTAGGTGACCAAATACTTATTTTCCACCATAATTTGCAAATAAATTCTTTCAAAAAATCAAATGATTGTCTGGATTTGTTCCCACATTTTGTCTCGCATAGTTGAGGTATACCTATGATGACAAGTACAGGCCTCTCTCATCTGTTTAAGTGGGAGAACTTGCACAATTGGTGGTTGACTAAATACCGTGTTTATCGGCATATAGCATGCACTTTTTTTCCCCTGAAAATCAGGGGAAAATCGTGGGTGCGTGTTATAGGCCGATCCCCGATCGTCGCCGACATACACAGCTATGTGTAAATTCAAATATGGCGTCGAGACTGCAGGAACTCGGCGGAGCCGAGATACACATACCCGAGAGTCCTCGGCTTTTCTTGGCGCCGCTTACAGTCCCGCCCAATTAATTCTTGGAGGCATAGATTCAACAAGATGTTGGAAACATTCCTCAGAGATTTTGGTCCATATTGTAATGATAGCATCATGCAGTTGCTGCAGATTTGTTGGCTGCATATCCATGATGCGAATCTCACATTCCACCCAAAGGTGCTCTATTGGATTGAGATCTGGTGACTGTGGAGGCCATTGGAGTACAGTGAGCTTATTGTCATGTTCAAGATTCTTTGTGATATGGAGCATTATCCTGCTGGAAGTCGCCATCAGAAGATGGGTACATAGTAGTCAAAATGGAATAGACATGGTCAGCAATAATACTCAAGTAGGCCGTGGCGTTTAAACGATGCTCAATTGGTACTAAGGGGCCCAAAGTGTGCCAAGAAAATATCCCCCAAACCATTACACCACCACCAGCAGCATGCACCGTTAATACAAGGCAGGATGGATCCATGCTTTCATGTTGTTTATGCCAAATTCTGACCCTACCTTTTGAATATCACAATTGAAATTGAGACGCATCAGACTAGGCAATGTTTTTCCAATCTTGTATTGTCCAATTTTGGTGAGCCTGTGTGAATTGTAGCCTTAGTTTTCCGTTCTTAGCTGACAGGAGTGACACCCGGTGTGGTCTTCTGCTGCTGTAGCCCATCTACTTCAAGGTTCGATGTGTTGTACATTCAGGGATGGTATTCTGCATACCTTGGTTGCAACGAGTGGTTATTTGACTTACTGTTGCTTTTCTATCATCTTAAACCAGTCTGTCCATTCTCCTCTGACCTCTGACATCAACAAGACATTCTCCTCCGCACAACTGCCGTTCACTGGATGTTGTCTATTTTTCGAACCCTTCTCTGTAAACCCTAGAGATGTATGTAAATAAATGTTTAGTGCTAAAAATATTATCATAAGAGCCTGGGGATGGTTCCAGGGAAGTGATTATACAATCTAAAACTATAGATGAATCAAAAATAAATGCAAACCTGTGCAAAATAAGAAAAATACGCAATCTAATTAACACAATGATGTGTAACTAGTGCCAAATACATACAAATAAATGCTAACTGAAGAACACATATAAGTGTTAAAGACACACAAGGGGATGTTGTGCAATGTACGTGAAAAATATGAAGTGAAAAAAAATACAATGTAAAAAATAAAAATTATTTTTCAAGGATTTGAAAAGACACAAGATAGAAAGTCAACAAATGATGGCAGTGTGATAATAAGTCCATATATATGGAACATCAAGGTGAAATCACAAAACATTCAACAAATTCAGCAACACCTGGGGTTGTGCCTCCACCGTCTAGGAATTAAGGGCATTCGGTACTCTTACCATGAGTTGTAGATCCACATGCCAGCGACAGTGAATCATACAAGCGTGAATGCAAACAGGGATTGCAAGTGACAAACTTCAATGAAGACATGCTCCAGCTCCTTCTCTGACGGTCATTGGGTGTAGAGATCAGGAATTCCAGCAATCACCCACCACACTCTCCAAGCAATGATGAAAACAGCATTGTTAAAGGATAAGAAAAGAGAAAGAAAGTCTCCACATGGCATAGATCAAAAATTGTGGGGTTTATTTAAGTAAAAAGTACCAACATCATGACAGATGGGTACAATAAAAATAGTGATCACATGAGTGTATAAAAGTGCACAGTAGGTAGAGCTTCAGCAAGCGGTAAAAAGCCAACGCGTTTCATCAGAACGGACATCAACTGGCCCCAGTTGAAGTCCGTTCGGACGATACACCTCGGATTTTACCGCTTGCTGAAGCTCTACCTACTGCACACTTCATACGCTCATGTGATCACTTTTTTATTTTACCCATCTGTCTTGATGTTAGTACTGTGCACACCACAATGCACAGATGACTCTAATCTGTGAATTGTGGAGCACTACAACCTAAATGCACTGCAGTGTGCTACCTGTGCTTTTCAAAGTGAATAGCATAGCAACACACTATTTCGTGTGTTGTGCTAATGGTTGGTTGAACACACAGATTTACCATGCAGTAAGGCAAGCCACCGGTGTTACCAGGGTCTTTTGAAGGTTTGATGCTTTAGGCCACACCAGACCAGCACCATCAGGACCCTCTGATCTGGTCAGCCCAGTTCACACTTGCAGCCCTACCCAGCTAAATCGGCTTTGACTGCTGTCATGTTACCAAAGACTCTCAGTAGCATGAGACTGCTACCAAGGAAGACTAGTCACTAATGACTTCCATAGTATAAGAAACTGCTGCCACACGGGGAAGCTATGTTGGCAGAGACGTCCATATTTATATGCAGAAAAGAAGAAGGCCAAATATGCTCAGACCAGGGCAGCACTCAGTCCCTAATACTTAGTAGAACCAGAAAAAAAAATTACCATGGGACTTTTGATGAGTGGTGCCAAATTAAGTAAATAATATGTTAAAAAATACAAAATGTATTTCAGATTACATTTAAAATAAGACGCATTTCAACATTGTATATGTCATCATAAAAACATACCCCAGTATACATATATTGCTAGTAATAACGTATAAACAAAATTGCAGAAGCACTGAAACACAAAAATATAGATGCACAGTAGGTGCCAATAATTGGGTAAGTGTATCAAGGGTCACAACAATGTGGAGAGACCTCTACAGAGTAGGTTCCCACCAGGAGCTGATGGCGAAGGGCAAGTCTGGGGCCAGAACATACAAGGGCAAATGAAAAAGACACTATAAAAAGTGAAACGCGACAGTAAAATAAGACTCAGATCAAATAAAGTTAATAGTAGTTCACTTTCCCTCCACCATCAGCTCCTGGTTGGAACCTCCTCTGCGGAGGTCTCTCCACATTTCTGGGACCCCTGATATACTTACCCAATTTATGGTGCTAACTGTGCATCTATATTTTTGTGTTTCAACTGGTGTGTAAGTATGTTTTTTGCTTATCAGGGGACATATTCCTACTCCATTTTGAGTGTCCCCATAATGGAAATTTACTACTGTATAACTTCTTAAAAATAATGTCTTTTGCTCATGACATGGTCTTCCCACAGATATACACAAAGCAAATCTTGCCTGTCTCCTGAGGAAGTGGGCACTGCTCCACGAAATGCGTAGAGACTATAGCTTTAGGAATATATTTCAATGTAGGTGCTTCTGCAATTTTGTTTATACATCATTACCAGCAATATATGCATATTGGGATATGTTTTTATGACATATACAATGTTGAAATGTGTCTTGTTTTAAATGTAATATGAAATAATTTTTTTAACATATTGTTATTTACTTCGTTTGGCACCACTTATCAAAAGTCCCATGGGCAAATGTCTTTATAGGTTCTACTACGTCTTTATTTATAGTTTCTTTTTGCAAGTACAATTTAGATGGCTAGTTGTGACCTAACTCAGTCTACCCCACCAAGCACTAGAAAAAGTTTCACAGATTGGGTCATGCACCTTGGAGTTAAGGAATGTATTGCGACTTTGGTTTCAACAGATGTAGATTGCTCTTATCATGTTGAGCTGACTTCTGCTTGTCCAGATGCTGTATTGTTTAATAGCTCTCACCAGCAGATGCTGGGTCAGCATTCCGCACTTGGCATATAATAATAGTCGATTTAGTAAACACAAGCTTCTGAAAATGTGTTAATGATATGCTTTTAGTGTCTCCAACAGAGCAAATGGTTCCATCATTAAATTATGGGGGTTTTTTGGTTTCTAGAATAAACAGGTAACAATTCCAGCTGCCCTTAAGAATTGTGTAAATTGTTTTACTGCTTTTGTTTCAGGAAAGTTTACTTCCTTTTATTATGAGAGCAGTTTTGGTTTTAAAGGTTGGACAGTCTGAGAGTATCCATAGTTCTTTCATGCAAGGGACTGTAGAGTTAAAACTCTGTCAGCGGGCTGTAAACATCACTTGAGATTGCGTAGTCCACAGTACTTACATGCCCTTGCATCTGTATCTGAAGTTTGTAAGTGTATCGAAAGCCAATTTTTTTTTTTAGTTTGTGTAGAAAGAGATTTTTCCTTTAGAACCCCTGTCATGTTTATATTGGTGTCTACACATTTCGGAGATGTACTTTTACTAGTGGACAGGGGTCAGATTGGATAGGTACAGCAGAATCTCCTCAGTGGGGATAAAGACAGCATTTAAAATATAAATATGGTTTAAACTCTACCCCATCTTATGTAAAACAAAATGAAAAAAGTTTGTTGTTTTTTATATATATTTGAAATGTAACTGCAAATTATTGCAAATTATCAAGTGCAAAATATCAAAACTCCAGAACATAGTTTTTTTATAGTCCCCAAAGTCCACTTCAATTTATCATATCATTTCCATGTGCATATTGTGCACCAATTCACATCCATGCTCTATAAAGGGAATTTTCACCACTTCATGTGCCACCACCACCTTCTGAAATGGGCACTCACCAGAACCTAGAAAAACTTGTGCCTTTGGTTTATATTGGGATAACCACTCCACTTTCCTGGCTTCAACTAGGCTGCCACTAGTTACTCCTCATGTCTCCATGCCAGTCTTGGTATCTCTTAAGAAGTAAACATCCATTATTCCGTAACATACTTTGTATTACATTTATTTTAACCAGTAAGATAACATCCAAAATGTATAAAATGTGTCTTTCCAGCAGTGTGTTTTAGGATATATCTCCACCACTTAGTTTCCTGGGATCGGCGTGCATTCCAAGCCTCGTTCTGGTGTGGGTTAGGGACAGGAAGTGACGTCAGCGGTTACCCAGAAGCCTCCATGTTGTTGGGTTTAATGCACTGTTCTAAGGTGCTTTATGTCAATGTTTATCTGTACTTTTAAGATGGGGTTACTAAAAGTCATTTGATTCTCTTTTCTGATGCAGAACTGCTGGATTAATGACCTAGTCCTTTCTATATAGCCTTCCATCTTCATCAATAATTTTTTCTACTGAAGTTCTATGCTGGAAGTGCTGGGTGAAGTCCTAGAACTCTAATGAGATCCCTCTAGAAACTAAGATATACTTGCACAAAATCTTTGAACAAAATCTTTTAAATTAAACTTGCTATTTGCTTAGTGAAAAGAGATAGGGGGAGGAGGGGAAAGTCAATGACATCAAATAAAAGACATTTTTGTCTGTAAGGAACATCAGTCACAGGTGCGATGGTCTGTACAAAGGTCGTCCTGTGAGCTGACAGGTGGGCAGCACACACACCTTACTTTCACTGTCCTCTCCAGATGATCGCTGGAGCTTGGGAACGTCTTCCAAGCTGGGAGAAATTGTCAGAGCTCCCGAGGGCGCGTTAATCCTTTCAAGAAATTAGAGAGGGCTCTTTTAAAGATAATACAATTTTGTGTCTGGTTGAAAGTGGATATTGTAATTGTACTGTTAAAGGGAAGAGGAGCTTGTGTGCAGGTCACTTCAAATTGTTGACAGTAAACAGTTTAATGCATTGCACAGGGGTCTCGCTTTCAGGAGCGGATCGCTTCAACTCTTCTCGCACTCACTTTCATAGGCGCGCTCCAGCCTGTGGAACATTTGCTTCTATTCAGCAGCTGTTGCTCTGCAAAATTCACATGATGAGGATTTAATGCCGAACATTTCCGACAAAATATTTGAAAAGACGTGGAAGTGCTCATTTGGACTTCAAGAAAAATACTTTGTAGCCAAAACAAATCCACAAAGTGCACTAAATTTAAAGGTGGCGCAGGGAGGTGGGGTGAGCCTACGGGTGAGCTAAGTCCTGGATTTTACAGTCCAAACAATAAGGGAATTCGCATCTCCTACTGTCTGAATTGCAAAAAATGTCTTTCATTTATATAGATATGATTCTGGGCAAGGTGCAGTTTTCGATAGCTTTGTGACCACTTACTCAAATATGCATCATTAAAGCCTAACTCTACTTAATTTTTTTTTTCTTAACAGAACAGTTACATTTCTGTCAACCATGTTTCTTGTCTGTGATTCCCATTATGGAGAATTTCTCTCCTGTTCCTATGATGCCTGTAGAAGAAGTGCAGGGTGTAGTTGTCACTGTACCGTGAAGGCACAGACACCAATAAAAACATTATCTCAAATTTGAACCCTTTCCTATTTTCTATAATTTTTTAATTAATCTATTTGTTTTGTTTTCCTGTTGCAAATATTTTCTATCGCTTCCACTCCTGACATAAGGATATAGAGCAGCCATCATTGGGCTTAAAGGAAAAATCTACTTTCACTTGAAGAAATTGATATACCTACAAGGGATGTACCTAAAGTAGTGCAAAAGTACTCATAACTTTTTTATTCGTTTACGGCACATAGGTCATTCAAATTTAACATGTTAGTAGAATATCTCTTCTTCTATTTCATTGCAAGTAAATAATGGATTTCAAGCAGAAACAACGTGTAGTCAATGAGTTATTGACAAAGGAGGGTTGCAGGCTGTCTGACATCCACAGAAAGCAACACAATGTGTACTGAACTCATACCATTGACATAAGCAATGTCTTGTTATTGGTAACTCTTGTCAATGGTGTCATCTCTATAAACATTCTGTAGCCTTCAGTGAACAGCCTGCACCTCTCCTTCGTCAAGAACTCAGTGATGGCATGTTGCTTCTGCTTGGAATCCATTATTTACCTACAATGAAAAATAAAAAGTTACTATAAATAAAGGGTTAGTCTACCAACATGTGAAATTGAAACGCCCTATGTTAGGTCATAAAAAAAAGCTATGCCCACTTTGCATTACTTTCAGTACGGCTCTCGTATATTTGTACTATGCAAGCCATCTTCTAAAGTATTTTTTTTAAATTAGCTTTGCTTTACATCTCCTGCCAATTGTATTTTTCTGCACAATATGTGCTTGTGAATGATCATGCCTACAGTCAGTGGATTGCTAGAAATCTGAATTGAGGCATCGTTCTCTGCTTGTTGTGAGGGTCTTCTACAAATCACCTGGGGCTGGTAGACATTGATGCTTGGTGCTACTGACAGTATTTTTGACATTAGCTTAGGCGTTGTCAGTAAGGCCGGCACAGCACAATTTTCAGAGCTAGAGTTGTCCCAGGGTTAAAGTGGGGTGTATGTTAATTTGGTATATATTTTCTTTTTGCTATAAGCAGGATTAAAAAAAATAATGAATTGATCCAACTGCAGTTATTTATCCAATACTGAAATATCAGCTCTGGGTAGAATGATCCTTGAAGAAGTTAAAGTGTTACTAAATGCACAACAGTAAAATCTGTCTGTATATGCAACATAGCATGCTTGTTATACTCACTGTGGAACTTAAGGGGTTAATCCTCTGCATTGTGTAAAAAGGCTGTTTTATCCTGCATTCACAGATCCTCCCCTCCTGCACTGTCTATCTGGGCAAAGCCAGCTAACACAGGCAGGGTAGCCAACCTGTACATGCTCAGTTGTGTCTTTTATGCTGGAGAGAAGCATCACTTGTTCTCAGAGTTAGCCAGGTCACATGATATTGGCATCACACATGTGGGCGTGTATACAGGCTGCAGTGGAAATCTGCTCCTACCTGTACTCTCAGCACTAGAGAAACTGTGCAGTTTATCACTGACCGTGCTATACAGATCAGCCAAAAAGGTATATAATGACAATATTTTAATGTAAAAAGAAGATTTATAAGCTGTGGGCACTATGGGGGGTGGGGGTGGGGGGGTGGATGAACTATTTTCATATTACTGGGTTTAGTAACACTTTAAAGTAAATCTAAACTACAACTAGATTACATTTAGGGATCTGTTAACTGTATATGATGTCAATAACTGGATTCTGTGTTTTTGTTGATACCATTTATGTTCCTGTAACCAGTATTTTTTGCAGTGCTTTCGACTCCTACATGTCTTTTTGATGGAACAACAGCCCCTCTTTTCCATACAACATTTTTACTAGTCAAGTTGAGAAGTGATAACAATTTATTTTACTTTTTTTTTTCTCCTTTTTAGGTAACCCTGGAATTGTAGGATTCTACAGAACATTCATGCAGTCCCTGTATTGCGGTTTTAACAAGAAATACCCTGTGTGGGCCATTAGCCATGCTGGCCACTGTTCACCGCCACCAGGAATGGACATGTCTGATGGTAAGGTATTTATTGTCTGTTTGTGTTTTGCGGTGGGTGAAGCACACAATATAATGAATATACTAAATGTAATACACAAGCCTGAATTGCTAGGAGTCAATAACCTATAAGGCAACAGAAGATTGCCACCATCATGTCATAAAAAAGAAAAATAGATAAAAATCCCTTAGCGCAAACAGAGAGTGGGTCTTGGACCCATTGTAGCTAGAATGTCAGTACATGAGATAGAAGTCAATGTGGAAGAAGTTCTCTTTATAAATGGCTGCAGCTCTTCCTCAATGAGGGTATTGATAGCCTCTGTGAACTTTAATTGAAAACTGAAGGAGAAGGTGCTGCCATCTAAGTGTAACAATAAGATGTATAAAAACACAATGATTAAAAAAAGAAGCACTCACAAGGGTTAAGGTGGTGCAGGCAGATCATCTGTTTCTTTCGAGAGCCGGTGACTTGGCAAAGGTCCAGGAGGGATGAATGCGTCATCAGTCACCGCTGCTGTACAGGGGCGCAGGTACATGTCACCATGCCATCTTATCTGGATGGCCTGGCAGGCTGTGGGCAGTCAGATGTCCGCAGTTCCAAAGGGTGGAATGGATGATGGTAATTGCCAGGCAAGTGGACAAGTGAGGGAAGCTGTGGCTTGGAGCCGTGCCAGGCTGGGATGCAGGCTGGCGTGAATGCTGTAGCTGGAAGGACATCGGGCTGTGGTGACGTCACGAGGTGGGCGGCAACATGTTTCGGAGCACTTCAGCTCCTTCGTCAAACCGAACAGCTTTCGATCATTCCCCTTTGGAACTGCGGACATCTGACTGCTCACAGTTTTTTTTTTTTTTGCATTAAACAATCATTTCAGTCTTCTGATCAATTAAAGCCCTTGCAGAGGCCCCCCGACACAGGCCACCTGCGCTGAAAAGGTTTCATTACATCTACGGAGAGATGAGAAGGCGGCATTACTTTCTTTATCTCCCCGCTCCAGTGCTGTCCTTTTCTCCCTCCGACGTTCTAGGCTTTAGGCAGTCCTTCAGCATCATCACATAGAGTGCAAGGTTGTTGACCGTGCTTGTATGTGGAGGAGTGTGACCGCAGCCAGGAAAACCTTAAGAGAAGAGGCTGCAAGGTACAGGTTGCACCACTGAAGGGACAAGACTGGAGTGAGGAATAAGGTAAGTATTACACCTTATTCATCTACCTCTATGCAAAACAAGCATTTAACCCTTGTCAATGTACCCATCTAATAAAAGGTGTTCCCTAAAAGGTGAGGGTTATTACCTCTTAGACAATTCATATTTGTATTTCTAGAGCACTGTGTGTTCTGGAAAGAGACAGAGAGCAGATGCAGCCTGTCTAGAGGTTCTCTTTGTGTAAATTAAACATTGGCAAGAGTCGTTTGATAAGGAAGAAATTACTTCTAAAAATGATTCACATATGTGCGTGTACATTTCAGATTGAGCAATTTAGCTGTGTTAACTGCAGAGGAGAAGAAGAGGCAGAGGAAAACATGTGGAAAGGAGCTTATTGGTCCACCTCCTGGTTATAACTAATACACACTAACAATATGCAATATTTTATATTTACCAAGCAAAAACAAATCTTCTTCATATTAAAGGAAATGTGTTCAAAATCATTATCCATTTACCTTTAAAGTGTGAGTTGCAAAAATGGTCCAGAAGTAATTTCCCTCTTCGAAGAGGATCATTTGCACATTCTTATCCAGGAACATTGTCTGAAGTCTGTCCGACAGAAGAATGTTTATAGAGATGACACCATTGACAAGAGTCACCAATGACAACACTTTTCTCTTGTCAATGGTGTCATCTAAGTACACATTCTGTAGCTTTCTGTGGATGTCCGACAGCCTGCAACCTTCCTTCATCAAGAACTCAATGGTGGCACGTTGTTTCTGCTTGAAATCCATTATTTAGTTGGAACGAAAAAGAAGAAGAGTTACACTTATGCTATAAGATGCTATAAGTTATAGATATCCTAACTAGGATGAACCCAACAATAAGCGTAAAAGATGGGGATGATTACATACTGTAAATCGGTCCCATAGGATGGATTGAACGCAACAGATTGAAATGAGTACATGCAGTGGGCAAAATAATAATTTGATCCCCTGAAGATTTTGTAAGTTTGTCCACTTACAAAGAAGAGAGTGGTCTATAATTTTTATCATAGGTGTATTTTAAATTATAGAGACAGAATATCAACCAACAATCCAGAAAAAAACATGATACAAATGTTAAAAATTAAGTCGCAGTTCAGTGATTAAAATAAGTATTTGATCCACAAACAAAACATGACTTAGTACTTGGTGGAGAAACCCTTGTTGGCAAGCACAGAGGTAAGACAATTCTTGTAGTTGTTTTGTCAGGTTTGCAGACATCTCAGGAGGGATTTTGGTCCACTCTTCTGTAAATATTTTCTCCAAATATTTAGGGTTTCTTGGCTTTTGCTTGGCAATTTAAAGTTTTAGCTCCCTCCATAACCTTTCTAGAGGATTATGGTCTGGAGACTGGCTAGGCCACTCCATGACCTTAATGTGGTTCCTGAGCCACTCCTTTGTTGCCCTATAGGTATCTTGTGGGTTATTGTCATGCTGGAATTCCCATCCATGACTCATCTTCAGTGTTATGGCTGAGGAAAGAGGGTTCTCATCCAAGATTTTACAATACATGGCCCCATCCATTGGCCCCTCAATGCGGCAAAGTCAGCCTGTACCTTTAGCAGAGAAACAGCCCCAAAGCATAATGTTTCCACCTCCATGCTTGGCTGTAGGGATGGTGTTCTTGGGGTCATAGTCAGCATTTTTCTTCCTCCAAACATGGCGAGTCAAGTTAATACCAAAGAGCTCAATTTTGGTCTCATCTGACCACAACACTTTTTCCCATTCCTTCTCTGAATCATTTAGATGTTCATTGGGAAATTTCAGATGGGTCTGTACATGTGCCTTCTAAGGAGGGGGACCTTGCAGGTGCAGCAGGATTTCTATCCATGGCGGCGTATTGTGTTACCAATGGTTTGTTTGGTGACTGTTGTCCCAAACTGCCTTGAGATCATTTACAAGCTCCTCCCGTGTAGTTCTGGGCTGATCCCTCCCTTTTCTCATGATCATCCTTGCTTCATGAGGCAAAATCTTGCATGGAGCTCCAGACCGAGGGGGCGATTGATGATGGTTATTTTGGGTACATTTGTGCATAATCACTCCATTTGTCTCCTTCTCACCAAGCTTCTTGCTGATGGTCTTGTAGCCCATTCCAGCCTTGTGCAGGTCTTCAATCTTGTCCCTGATGTCCTTTGACAGCTCTTTGGTCTTGCCCATGATGGTTAGGTTTGAATGGAAGAAAGAGATTCTTTTATACACATAACAAGTTGTCGTTAGGAGCGCTTTCTTAAATTGACAGTACTAATCTGTGTACCACATGAGCACCTGCTGTAGCCAGTCTGTGGGAGACAGAATTATTGTTGGTTGGTAGGGGATCAAATACTTATTTTACTCCCTGAACTGCAACTCAGTTTATAACATTTGTATCATGGGTTTTTCTGGATTTTTGGTTGATATTCTGTCTCTTCTCTAATATTTAAAATACACATATTGCCTCAGGCTATGATGGCAAAAAAAGTTTGAGTCATATCTCCTTTTTTGATTATTGGGCCTTTGCTTTGTAGAGCATTAGTGAGTTGAGCTTGTCTCTCAGACTTTTAAGTTCTGTTTCGTTTATGGGCACTTGAGACTTTTTTTGGATTGTCTGTAGGGCATGTATACGCTGTATGGTTTTTGCAAATTGGGAGGTTCGTTTCTTTTCTAAGGCCAATTCTTTCACTTTTAGTATCCTCCTGACACATTTTTGGGCTTTCCATAGGGTAAAGTTAGTATGTCTGGATTGTCATTTTTTAGCAGGAGCTGCTTAAGCTCTGACCTTATTTGATTTTGAAGAGGACCATCTTGTATAAAGGACTTGTTCAGTTTCCAGTAACAGGTTTTGGGTGTCACTTCGCCCAGTTGTAGAGTGAGTGTAATTGGGGCAAGCCTTATATATTAAACAGAGAGAAGCAAAAAAAATGTGAATGATTTGGCTTATTCTGACACTGCTGTTTTTTCTAGACTCACTTTTCTATTAATTTTTCCCATGCGGCTGCCATGAGCCTACCATTGAAGAGGTGCTTCCTGCTTCTATATATGGGTCCCTGATGAAACTATGGATCAGTAGCAAGAGTTAGCATTAAATGCTTTTTAAGAAGTTAAATTACTCATAATAGTCTCATGTGAGCCTATAAGAACAGAAGGTACCTAAGAACTAGGTCAGTGCACTGCTATTTCTAATCAGGAATTTAATGTTTAAAGTATATATTTGACCTATTGCATTACCACTTTAAACTGTGATGGTTAATCCCTTTTTAGACAGCCAAGTTTTAGATTAAAAGGACTCTATCGGTGAAATATAAATTATATGTTCCTAGAAGAGACTTTATACTTACTTATCCTGGAAGTTATTCATTGAATCTTCTCTCTGCTGTAGTGCACAGCCACGCAAAGAATCTACGGGACTTGACAGAGATGCCCATTGCGTGTATGCACATGAGCCAGATACCCCACATACACAGACATGCTGTGGATCTCTGCTAGTTCTCTGGGACAGGAAGTGAGGTAGGATTTACCCACTAAATGGCAGTGGTCATCTGGTTAAAAAGTGACCCACCCAGAGAGCAATAAAAAAAAAAAAATTGGCTGCGTTACTTCAAATTCTATCTTAGATTTCACTGAAAACCGGGCAAAGCATAGATGTCACCTGTGACCAGCATGTAAGTCCCCAGTGAAAAGTCTGAGTCTGCGTAATGTTTTTTTATGATTAAAAGAGGAAACATTTGTAATTGTAAAAAATCATTAGTTAGGCTGCCATCTCTACTCAGGAACATCGTTAGAAGCAGACGTTAAGTATGCGATGATCTTCTGTTTTTACTTGACAAGGCTTGACCATTTTCTGACGATTGCTTTAGGGCAAGTCAGTGTTTCTTGTTGCAAGCCCTGTTTAAAATACTGACCTGTCTACACTGATTTGGAAGAAATTACATACAGTTCCACAAGTAACCTCAGTCATAATATACACTTCATCTTTAATTTGCTAAAAACTAAACACAAATTATGCCGTTATGGGCAAAACAGTACATCAAAGCCTACCACTGGCACTCCTCTCAGGAAGCATTGTACTGGTGACTTCACCTGCAAACAAGCAACAGGCAATGCGAAATGGACTGCTAGATAATTACAAGGAAACTGTAGTCTTTCTAAAATAGATCCAAAACCCTAACTTGATGACATTTAGTTTGCTAAAACACTGCTGCCATGTTTTTTCCATAAAATACTGTTCTCAGTGCTACTGATCTCCTCCAGCCTTTAGGCTGCTTCCACCACTTCCTGTCTATGTGCTCAAGCTCTAGTGTTGGCTGCACATCCCTATACTGGGCTGATTAACTGATAGTGACAATAGTAAACCACACCAATCTGTGTTGGCACTGCTGCTTGTAGTCTTCACTAGGGGTGCATGTGAGAGGGTGACAACTCTGAAGTACAGTTGGAAAAAAGTTGTCACCCCATAACAAGAAGTGCCTGAGCTAAGACCTTTATAGCTGGATTACCAGATATTCTTTAACTGAGGTATTGTTCATACAAGGTTGATTGACCTGCATTAATCAACCCAGGCTTACCACAATCACACTGAGAAAGCAATGGTTCTCTATATTTATGGTGCGCTTTCCGTTTTGAACATTCACGTCAACCCCTGCCCTCGAACTTACAATCTACATACCTTTTCACACCATACAAGTGAGTTAGTGTGCAATGCTAGATTATTTTTCAACACACATTGTGTTGCAACATGCTGTTATTAATATTATTATACAGGATTTATATAGCGCCAACCGTTTACGCAGCGCTTTACAATATAAAAAGGGAGACAGTATAGTCAAAATAAAATACAAGTGGGTTAAGAGGGCCCTGCTTATAGGAGCTTACAATCTAATATGCCGTTGTGTAAAAATTTAAGTGTAGTGTATTTTTGTTCATTTTAAAGTAGAACTAAAGCCAAAACTTTTCATTTTCTTGAGAGTCTGTTTGTTTTTGTTTTTGTTTTTTGCCATCTGTGTCTCATTGGGGAAATTTTACCACACTTCCTGTCTCATAGTTACTGCAGGAACTGAAAGAAAATCCCTGATTAGCACCAGGGTCACCAGAGCTACTGATCCCTTGGGAAAATTTCCCCTCTACTCTCTGTTCTGGTGACAACCCAAAATTTGGGAAATTCTTTCAATCTTGGTGATAACAGTCACCTGGATAAATAGAGATGAATGAATCACCTTAACTGGGCACAGATCACAATAAAAACCTGACAGGGTTTTAATCCCTCTCTACGTTATCCAAACCTTAATAAAACAAGTTGTGCCTTTAGTTATACTTTAAATAAAGTTTAAAAAAATAACACACGTCCGCTGGTGTGAACAAGGACTGAAAGCTGCAGATTTGAAAAGACTGAAAACAACTTTTGAAACAATATGTGTATGCATCCTTTTTTTTTTCCGTTAATGTTATCTGCATCTCCACTGGGTAGATTTGTACAGATTTGACCCTAGACCGAGACCCTAGTCCCTGAGAAAGAAACGGATAAGAAATTTTACAGCTTTGAACAGAACAAGAGGTGGGTCAGGAGGGACACCGGTTCCTGTGACAACTGTCAATTCTCCTTAGTTTAAAGAGATTTCTCCAGGACAGGAAGTCAAGGAAAATCTACCCAACAAGATACAGCTAAATAAATAAATAAACTGATGGGGATTTAAAGAAGTATAGCCAAAGCTCGTTTGGCTGTACTTCTCCTATGGATCACAGGAGTACAGTCCGTTCTGTACTCCTGTGATCAATTTTCAGCTGACAGCAGGCTAAAGCCTGTTGCCAGCTGACGTCACTCAACCGGTCCAGGCTCAGAAAAGATCCTGACAGTCAGGATCCACCTAGATGCCTGGACCGGCAGCTGGCTCAGCCTCTCAGCGAGCCGCTCCCGCCCCTCCACAGCCCAGTGCTCCAGTGAGCGCTGGAGGTGCAGAACAGAGAACCAGTGACTGAGAGTCACCAGCTCTCTGCAGGCTGAAGACCAAGAGCTGAGCAATCAGCAGTGTTTTATTGCTCGGTTATCGGTTTTAGAGCTCCTGGGGGACAGATGCAGCCTCGGAAAGATACTGCATCCACCTAGGCGAGTATAAGTTTTCTGTTTTAATGAAACCCCTAATTCTCTTTTAACCTTTATGGCAGCGTGTCTAAAAAAACTGGAACTAGCTGTAATTGGTATTTAGCTAGTTGTCCATAGACAGAAAAAAAACACCTGCAAAATAATCAGTTTTATCTGCTACATGCTATCTTGGCAAGTAACCTTAAGCCTAAAGTAAAGGAAAAAAATAAATCACCCTAATGCCCTGTACACACGGCCGGACATTGGACATTCCGACAACAAAATCCTAGGATTTTTTTCGACGGATGTTGGCTCAAACTTGTCTTGCATACACACGGTCACACAAAGTTGTCGGAAAATCCGATCATTCTGAATGCGGTGACCTAAAACACGTACGTTGGGACTATAAGCGAGGCAGTAGCCAATAGCTTTCATCTCTTTATTTATTCTGAGCATGCGTGGCACTTTGTGCATCGGCTTTGTGTACACACGATCGGAAATTATATTATATCACACATTTTCCGTTGGAAAATCCAACTGTGTGTACGGGGCATTAAAGTGGGGACACTCTGCACTGCATAGGTTAAATACTCTTGATGTCTAGGGGTGCACAGAAAGGGAGTAAATACTTACCTTACTCATGGCCTGCTCTGATCACACTCCAGCCTCCTCCTGTACAATACAGGCGTAATAGCTGTGTATTGTATATTATTACGCCAATGCTCTGCCCACAGACCAGAGCCAGAAAAAGTGTGGTATAAGGTAAATTATAGCGCCTTCAATGTGCACCCCTTGACATAAGCATGTAACCCTTGCAATGGGCGAGGGGTCCCTACTGCAAGGGTGCATTTTTTTACCCTATAGTTGGGCTTTGCCAGCTCGTTCACACCAGCAAGCCGTGCTGAACACTTGGCTTCTGGCGTGCACTAGGGAAAGCACAGTGCATATGTGCCAATCCCACAACATCACACGGTTTACTTTTGTTTTTTTTTTTCAATAGAAGTTTATTGAAATGTCACTTGTGACATTTCAATACAGTTCTATTTACTGCAGAGACATTGCGTTGCAATGGTTTGCATTGCAACCTGCTACTCTAAAAAAATGTACTGCATGCAGTACTTAATGTTTAGCGCACATCACTAGTGTTATCGGCCCTTATAGGAAATAAGGCATTTTGCCTTGTCTTGTGGTGGGACTATGCAGCTTCAGCACACCTGGTGTGAACGAGCCCTAAGAGACCGTTTACACGGGGTGCTTTACCGTGGGCCTCATGCAGGTCTGTGTTTTCCTAGCATGGGGATGCACAGGTGTTGCTGCTGTTGTGCCCTAATATGGCATGTGCATGAGTGTGTGTGCGCACCCTGTATGTGTTCGGGGACCCGCACTCACCCGCAAGTCATATTAGGACACAGTGGCTGTGTCCATACAGCCATGTGTCCCAGTAGAAATGAATGGGATGCTGGCAAACTGATGCACGCAACATCTGTGCATCTCCATGCCGGGAAAACACAACCCGCAGTAAAGTTCCCCGTGTGAATGAGCCCTAGATGTTACATAAGTACACAGATTATAATAAAAAATCTTCATACTTTCACAACATATGCAGGTTATCTACAGTGCTTCCATTATAAGGTAATAGAAATGAGAATGGGTCAATTAATAGACTGCTCAGCCCATTGTATGGGGGTGGCTGTTCACTGTAAACGTTGGTCGTTTTTAGTTTGTTTTGCCATACACAGATTCTGCAACTAAGCAACAAAGATGGCTCCCCCGGTGAAGTAAATGTATACACTATACCTCATGTTCTTCCGTAATTGCCATTCAGTCTGGTTATTTGAAACTGAAGCAGTGACATTTTCCTCGTTTTTTCATAAACATTTCTTCATGGATTTCCAAAACTGTGGTTAGTACCCTGAGCCCGATGTTTACCTGAGAGTGTGGAGATGTTCTTTGTTGTACACACTCAAAATGACGCGTCAGACTATGTGCAGTGAAATAAAACGTTTATAGGAAAGAAATAGGCGCACGTCATCTCAGCGGCATTGAATGATCTGACTATAAGGAAAACGATGGAGAGACGTCAGCGGTGTTTTTTTAGAAAATGAAGGGCCATATATCTGGGAAGACAACGCTTCATGTGACGGAGTCCAGATACCTCAGGATAATGTCTGTGTAGGAAAAGGGATAGGTGGACTAGGTCCAGCACAGGGCTATCTTTATACTTGAAGTTGGGCAGCTTGCTGTGTGTATTGAGAGTTGAGTTTGTTGTGGGATGCACTGTGTAAGCCTGGCTATACACAGGGCGAATTTCCTGATGTACCAGACGAAATTCACTCAGTGAGTGCCGCCGCTCTGCTGCCCAACATCGGAGGAGCCAAATGGAAAATTGTCAGGCAAACAGCACTTATCTCCAGTCAGATGAAGACACTGTTATTTTGACAGCTGGCAGGGTCAGCTGTCAAAATACAATAGACACAGTCGGAGTTTCATCCACCACAGTGTATAGCACCCTTGTATAGTGTCCATATGCACTTTATGGCCAGCTTAAAGTGACACTACAATGCCTTGAAAAAATATTCATACCACTTGAAATTTTCCACATTTTGTTACAACCAAAATTATTAATAATAAATGTATTTTATTGGGATTTTATGTGATAGACCAACACAAAGTGGCACATAATTGTGAAGTGGAAAGGAAATGATAAATGGTTTTCAACATTTTTTACAAATAAATATATGAAAAGTGTGGCGTACATTTGTATTCAGCCCCCCTGAGTCAATACTTTGTAGAACCACCTTTCTCTGCAATTACAGCTGCAAGTCTTTTTGGGTATGTCTCTACCAGCTTTGCACATCCAAAGATCTGACATTTTTGCCCATTCTTCCTTGCAAATTAGGTCAAGCTCTGTCAGATTGGATGGAGAGCTTCTGTGAACAGCAATTTTGAAGTCTTGCCACAGATTCTCAATTGGTTTTAGGTCTGGACTTTGACTGGGCCATTCTAACACATGAATATGCTTTGATCCAAACCATTCCATTGTAGCTCTGGCTGTATGTTTAGGGTTGTTGTCCTGCTGGAAGGTGAACCTCCACCCCAGTCTCAAGTCTTTTGCAGACTAACAGGTTGTTTTCTAAGATTGCCCTGTATTTAACCCCATCCATCTTCCCATCAACTCTGATCAGCTTTCCTGTCCCTTTTGAAGAAAAGCATCCCCACAACATGATGCTATCACTGCCATATTTCACAGTGGGGATGGTGTGTTGAAGGTGATATGCAGTGGTAGTTTTGCTTTTAGGCCAAAAAGTTAAAATTTGGTCTCATCTGACAAGAGCACCTTCTTCCACATATTTGCTGTGTCCCCCACATGGCTTCTCATAAACTGCAAATTGGACTTTTTATGGCTTTCTTTCAACAATGGCTTTCTTCTTGACACTCTTCCATAAAGGTCAGATTTGGTTGTCCTGAGGACAGATTCTCCCACCTGAGCTGTGGATCTCTGCAGCTCCTCCAGAGTTACCATGGGCCTCTTGGCTGTTTCTCTGATTAATGCTCTCTTTGCCTGGCCGGTCAGTTTAGGTGGACGACCATGTCTTGGTAAGATTGCAGCTATGCCATACTCTTTCCATTTTCAGATGATGGATTGAACAGTGCTCCGTGAGATGTTCAAAGCTTGAGATATTTTTTTTATAACCTGACCCTGATTTAAACTTCTCTACAACTTTATCCCTGACCTTTCTGGTGTGTTCCTTGACCTTCGTGATGCTGTTTGTTCACCAAGGTTCTCTAACAAACCTCTGAGGGCTTCACAGAACAGCTGTATTTATACTGAGATTAAATTACATGCAGGTTGACTCTATTTTCTAATTAGGTGACTTCTGGAGGCAATTGTTTCCACGAGATTTTAGTTAGGGGTATCAGAGTAAAGGGGGATGAATACAAATGCACGCCACGCTTTTCAGATATTTATTTGTAAAACATTTTGAAAACCATTTATCATTTTCCTTCCACTTTACAATTATGTGCCACTTTGTGTTGGTCAGCATAAAAAAAAACCCAATAAAATATATATACATTTTTGGTTGTAACATGACAAAATGTGGAAAATTTCAAGGGGTATGAATACTTTTTCAATGCACTGTAAATTATATCTTTATTGTCCAAACAGAATGCATACACATCTGCTGCTTATTGCTCCTGTAATCTATTATTCATGAAATCATTTATTTATGTTTTTTTCTGCCTCCTTGTAACATTCTCTATGAGCTCCTGAACCTCTCTCCTCTTTTCCCTTACATCGTTTCTTTGGAATGTTAGTTGTGGTCTTATGCACTTTTCTATGCTCACTACAAATCTCATAGTCTATAGTCCAACTCAGCGAGCAAGAGAGGGTGGCTACATTCCTACATACAGTGGGAGCATGTAGAACAAATATAGCCACCCTCTAGGGCTCGGTTCACACCTATGCGTTTTTTATATGGCTTTTTGCAGAAACGCAGTACAGTCCATTTAACATGGTTTCCTATGGGACACGTTCACATCTATGCTTTTTTTTTTCAGCTGCTGCATTTTTGGAAAGGGTCAGGGACTTTTTTTAAAGCAAAACGGTGCGTTTTTGGTTAAACAGACATCAATGGAGAAGCTGCAGAAAAACACGTAGTGCGTTTTTTTTCTGCGATTTGCATTTTGCGTTATTTTTAATCTGCCGAACAACAAATTGTCCAGATTAGAAAAAAACAAAAGCATAAAAAATGAAAAATGCATCAAAAAATGTGGGAAAAACACATGTGCAAAAATGCAAAGCGCACTGAATCGGTGTGCATAGGTGTGAACTGAGCCTAACAGGATCAGCAGCAAAAAAATAAAAAGGATTTTGGAGATTTGGTGGAGGCTAAGAACAATAGAAGGTTCCTTTTTAACCACTTCAGCCCCGGAGGATTTTACCCTCTTCCTTACCAGAGCACTTTTTGCAATTTGGCACTGCTTCGCTTTAACTGACAATTGTGCGGACGTGTGACGCTGTACCCAAACAAAATTGACATCCTTTTTTCCCCACAAATAGAGCTTTCTTTAGTGGTATTTGATCGCCTCTGCGGTCTTTATTTTTTGCGCTATAAACAAAAAAAAAAACGACAATTTTATTGCGTCTACAAAATAGGGGATAGTTTTATGGCATTTTTTTTTTTTTATTAGTAATGACGGCGATCTGCGTTTTTTGTCAGGACTGCGACATTATGGCGGACAGATCGGACACTTTTGACACTATTTTGGGACCATTGTCGTTTATACAGCAATCAGTGCTATAAAAATGCATTGATTACTGTGTAAATGACACTGGCAGTGAAGGGGTCAACCACTAGGGGGCGGTGAAGGGGTTAAGTGTGTACTAGGGAGTGATTCTAACTGTGGTGGGGGGAGGGGCTTCAACACACAGGACAGTGATCACTGCTCTCGATGACAGGCACGATAGGCAGAACAGGGAAATGCTTTGTTTACAAAAGCATTTCCCTGTTCTACCTCTCCGTGACATGATCGCGCGCGCGCCCCCGCGACACCGCTTCTTAAAGGGGACGTACCTGTACGCCCTTTTGCCTACCAGTGCCATTCTGCCAACGTAAATCGACGCGCGCTGGTCGGCAAGCGGTTAAATTAAATGCAAATTTAAATAGAATTTTCCCCAAAACAAAAATGTAATATATTGCAGCTACCAGTCCTTAGATGTGGTGTCTGCATTAGTTTTCTTTTTTTAGGCTTTTTTTCCCCTTTTATTTTTCACTTGGTGATCCTGCAAGTAAGTTTGTTTTTTTTTTTTTTTCAATCTTCCTTTAACAGACCAAGCTGTCTAACAAAAGTAACAGTTGGAGGGTTGAGACAAATGAATTAAAACTGACAAGGGTGCTTACAATGGTCATTCGTTTATGTAAAACCTTTATCCCAAAAAGAAATAAAAAATTTAAAATAACATCATTATAATTGCTTAAAAAGTGTTGGAATTTGACTTTCATTTGTTAGTCAAGTCTATCTAAATCTGCTAGTATATAACATGCTATATCCTCTCCCCAGACTGATAGTGCTCCTGTCCAAGGGCATCTCCATTGCTCCTCCACAGAGTAATGGCATCCTAAGACAAGGTGAAAGTAAAGGAAAAAAGCCTAAAAAAAGGGAAACAAATGCAGCCATTACATTTAAGGATTTCTAAGCTGTAGTATGCAGTATTACATTTTTGTTTTGTAGTTTAATATCATTTTGAGCCTAAGTAGTACACTTAAAAATCAACCCTCTTTCTGAAATTCCGCCAAAAAATAGTAGAGCACTTCCTGGTATATGCCCAGACAATCCTTTGCCTACAACCTCATAGATGTAGATCTACAGTGTGAGTTCTAAAGCAGTTACCTCTAACTGCTATTCTCAGGAAATTTGGAGTGAGATTTGTAGGTAACGCTACTGTGTTACTCCCCTGCTTCACTAAAGCCAGACAATTTTCTTTCCTGCAACCACAGGTTGCACATACTGTAGCAGAGCGTCCCAGAGAGAGCCAGGAAAAGTCCTGTTCGGAGTTTATACATCTCCCAGGCTCCTCTCATATATAGTGGGGACGGAAAGTATTCAGACCCCCTTAAATTATTCACTAAAATCATTTAAGTTCATTTTCTTCCTCATTAATGTACACACAGCACCCCATATTGACAGAAAAACACAGAATTGTTGACATTTTTGCAGATTTATTAAAAAAGAAAAACTGAAATATCACATGGCCCTAAGTATTCAGACCCTTGGCAGTGACACTCATATTTTTAACTCAGGTGCTGTTCATTTCTTCTGCTCATCCTTGAGATGGTTCTACACCTTCATTTGAGTCCAGCTGTGTTTGATTATACTGATTGGACTTGATTAGGAAAGCCACACACCTGTCTATATAAGACCTTACAGCTCACAGTGCATGTCAGAGCAAATGAGAATCATGAGGTCAAAGGAACTGCTTGAAGAGCTCAGAGACAAAATTGTGGCAAGGCACAGATCTGGCCAAGGTTACAAAAAAAATTCTGCTGCACTTAAGATTCCTAAGAGCACAGTGGCCTCCATAATCCTTAAATGGAAGACGTTTGGGATGACCAGAACCCTTCCTAGAGCTGGCCGTCCAGCCAAACTGAGCTATTGGGGGAGAAGAGCCATGGTGAGAGAGGTAAAGAAGAACCCAAAGATCACTGTGGCTGAGCTCCAGAGATGCAGTCGGGAGATGGGAGAAAGTTGTAGAAAGTCAATCATCACTGCAGCCCTCCACCAGTCAGGGCTTTATGGCAGAGTGGCCCGACGGAAGCCTCTCCTCAGTGCAAGACACATGAAAGCCCGCATGGAGTTTGCTAAAAAAAAACACCTGAAGGACTCCAAGATGGTGAGAAATAAGATTCTCTGGTCTGATGTGACCAAGATAGAACTTTTTGGCCTTAATTCTAAGCGGTATGTGTGGCGTAAACCAGGCACTGCTCATCACCTGTCCAATATACTCCCAACAGTGAAGCATGGTGGTGGCATCATCATGCTGTGGGGTCTTGGTCCTCTCCCCCAGGCTAATTTAAGCTCACCTGAGCAGACAACCTGTGTTCTTGGTCTGGGAACCTCAGGCAACTTCTGTCTAGGAGAGCAAAAGGATGGTAAAAGCTATTAAGCTGTGAATGTGGAAGCTGACAAGCTGTAGGCTTGCTCAGCCTGGTAGTTAGGCTCTGTAAATATTATATAGTTAGTGCCGAGACATGGCTAGGTTTTTGGTTGGCTATTTTTGTTCCTATTTGTTTTTGGAACACTGTACAACACCTGTATATAGACTTGTAGATATCACAAATAAATACTGCACTGTTTTTCACTACCTCACTGGATTTGGTATCTGTGCCTGAAAGACTGCTAATACCAAGGAGCTTTGTACCTGCTACCGATCCCCCAGATTACATATGGTAGAGACTGCGACCAGCTGTAGTAAGTTACTACTTAAAAGGCCAGTACCTAGAGTGACTAAACATGGAGGAAATCCTAAAACAATTGGTGTTATCCAAAGCTGCACAGCAGCAAGCAAACGCTGCACAACAGCAAGCCAACGCTATCGCACAGGAGCAAACCAATGCGCTATGCCAACAGATTGGTGCTGTACAGGAGCAATCGCAGAGGCTGTTTGAACAGCTAGCCACTGATGCAAAAGCGGATAGGAAAACCTTGACTGAGGTTGTGGAGACGCTAGCACAGTGGTCACCTGCTAAAGTTGATGATGTTGGAGACAAGTCCTCAGCCATCCATGTGGGTCGCACTCTTTCTAAGATGACTGCAGATGATGATCCAGAGGCCTTTCTGCTAACGTTTGAACGGACCGCTGAGAGGGAAGGTTGGCCTAAAACCCAGTGGGCAGGACTGGTCGCCCCCTTGCTGTCTAGAGAATCGCAGAAGGCCTACTATGATTTGGAGTCAGCAGAAGCGTGAGACTATGAAAAGGTCAAGCGGGAAATCCTGGCGCGACTTGGTGTCACCTTGGCAGCTCGAGCGAAAAGGTCAAGCGGGAAATCCTGGCGCGACTTGGTGTCACCTTGGCAGCTCGAGCACAGCGGGTCCACAACTTGTTCTTCCAAGACGAGAGGCCCCCAAGATCGCAGATGTTCGACCTATTTCACCTGGTGAGGAAATGGCTACAGCCGGAGTCCCTGTCTGGGCCACAAATAGTGGAGTGTGTGGTCATGGACCGGTTCCTGAGGTCACTACCAATTCCCCTACAGAAGTGGGTGAATCAAAGAGACCCCAACTCAGCGGACAACCTGGTGGAACTCGTTGAAAGGTACTTTGCTGCAGAGAGCCTGGTCACCACCCCTATAGCAGCACGGACTTTCCACCCAAAGCCACCAAGTCTCCCCAGGCAACCGGTAAGGCTGTTCCAGGGGAAGTGGGTGGTAAGCATGGCAAGGAAATAGGGGGGAGGATTTTTGGTGCCAGGACTGAAGTTTGGCGTCCCAAACAAGGGAAGCCACGGCCTGTCGGCAAACCAAACTGGGAAAACATCAGGTGTTTTCGTTGCCAAGAACTGGGACATGTTGCAGCAAACTGTCCATTGACAGATAAACCAATGCAGTGTGATCTATCTATTAGAAGGCAGTCTATGTTTGCTGCTGTTTCACGCACTGCAGCACCAAATATGGGAAAACACGTGCCAAATGACTGTTAATGATAAGCCTATTATGGCCTTGCTGGACTCTGGAAGTCTAGTGACTTTGGTTACAGCTGAGATGGTTGAAACTGTGAATTTTCATGCTAAAAAAGTTGCTGTGATCTGTGTACATGGGGATACCCGCGAGTATCCTGTAGCCACTGTTCAGTTTAAAACTGGCTTAGGTACAGTGACCCATCTAGTCAGACTTGTGCCCCACTTGGTGCACGAGGCCATCGTTGGTAGGGAATTCCCTAAATTTTGGGAACTGTGGGATCGTCCCGACCCGGTCTCAGTAGCTGACTCAGTGGCAGAGCCAGAACTCCTGGCCACTACTGACAATGTGGGTTTAGGGGACTCCTCTCAGGGCTCCCCGGGTTTTCCTTTCTCAGTTATGGCAGGAGAGCTGAAGGAGCCTGAGGAAGTCCCCACAACTAGTGGAGCTGGACAGCCGTCTGCTGAATCTGAGCCTATGTTGGAGTTTGCTGACCTAATGTGCACAAGAAAAATTTTGGTACCGAACAGAGAAAAGACCAAACCATTGCCAGGGCCTGGGAAAATGTAATAGTGAGTAATGATGTACCTGTCGAACCAGGGGACAGGCTCTGTTTTCCTTATTTCAGCAGCAATGAGGATTTACTGTATCGTGTATGTAAAAAGAATGATGAAGTGGTTGAACAGTTGGTGGTCCCTAAACCATACAGATGGATGGTGTTGGAACTTGCCCATGGGCACTTGCTAGGAGGCCATTTAGGGGTTGAGAAAACTACTGAAATGGTGTTGCACAGGTTTTACTGGCCCGGGATACTGAAGGATATTAAGAAGTATTGTCAATCCTGTCCTGTGTGTCAGATGTCAGCCCCACTACCCCACTTCCGAAGTCCTTTAGTGCCCTTGCCCATTATTGAAGTGCTCTTTGAGAGGATTGCCATGGACCTTGTGGGTCCACTCCCCAAGTCTGTCCAGGGTCATCAGCATATCCTTGTAATCATGGATTATGCTACCGATACCCCGAGGCAGTTCCCACGTCTACTAAAAACATTGCCAAAGAGCTGTTGGTGTTCAGTTGTGTTGGCATCCCTAAAGAGGTCCTTACAGACCAGGGCACCCCATTTATGTCACGTATAACTAGGGAGCTCTGCAAGTTATTTAAGGTGATGCAGTTGTGAACCTCGGTGTACCACCCTCAAACGAATGGTTTGGTGGAACGCTTCAATAAGACATTAAAGAGCATGTTAAAAAAGGTTGTTGACAAGGATGGGAAAAACTGGGACTTCCTGATACCATACTTGATGTTTGCCATCAGGGAGGTTCCCCAGTCCTCTACGAGGTACTCTCCATTTGAGTTGCTTTATGGGAGACACCCTTGAGGACTCTTAGATATAGCCAAAGAAACTTGGGAGGGGGAGCAGACACCCCATAAAAGTGTCATTGAGCATATTGCTCAAATGCAGGACAGGATTGCAACAATCATACTGATGTTAAAAGAACACTTACTGCAGGCCCAAGCAGCTCAACAGAGGATATACAACAGGGGGGCCCAACTCTGTGTTTTCTTACCTGGTGACAGGTCCTTGTGTTAGTTGAGAGCAAGTTCCTGGCTAAGTGGCAGGGTCCCTTTGAAGTAATTGAAAGAGTTGGGGAGATCACTTACAAGGTATATCAACCAGGAAAAAGGAAGCCCGAACAGATTTACCACATAAACCTGTTAAAACCCTGGAAGGATAGACTAGCGTTAACTGCGAGGTCCCTCCCGGTAATGCCTAAGGGTGCTGAGTCCCCTCTGATCCCTGAGGTCACGATTCCAGACACCCTGTCATATTTCCAAAAACAGGAAGCTAGAGAGTTCCTGATAAGGAATAGAGAGAAATTTTCAGATTTACCTGGCACGACTACAGCAGTTCAGCATGATATTGTTACTGAACCTGGGGTCCGTGTCAAGCTCAAACCGTACCGAATTCCTGAAGCGAGGTGAAAGGACCTTAGCAATGAAGTTTAAAGAATGTTGGAGCTAGATGTCATTGAGGAATCCAATAGTGACTGGTCTAGCCCAATCGTGTTAGTCCCAAAACCGGATGGCACTTGGAGGTTCTGTAACGACTTCAGGAAGCTTAATGCAGTGACAAAGTTTGACATGTACCCAGTGCCCAGAGTGGACGAACTTATAGACTGACTTGGCAAGGTTCGCTATCTGACCACTTTGGACTTAATAAAAGGTTATTGGCAAATACCCCTGACTGGTAGCGCCAAAGAGAAGACTGCATTTGTGACCCCAGAGGGTTCCTTTTAATATAAAATAATGCCTTTTGGGTTGCAAAATGCCCCTGCGACATTTCAGAAGGCCATGGACAGGACCCTAAGACCCCACTGATGATATGCTGCAGCCTATCTAGATGACATAGTGGTACATAGCACCGACTGGGAGTCTCACTTGCCCCGTGTCCAGGCTGTCCTTGATTCCCTCTTCAAAGAGGGTTTTACGGCAAATCCAAAAAAATGTGCCATTGGTCTAGAGGAAGCCAAGTATTTGGGCTGAACTATTGGCTGTGGTGTCATAAAGCCCCAAGTGAGTAAAATAGAAGCCATCCAGGAGTGGCCACGTCCTGCAAACAAGAAGCAGGTCAGGGCCTTTCCTGGCATAGAAGATTTATCCCAAATTTTGCAACTATAGCTGCCCAGTAGCAGAGGAATCTTTCCAAATCCTGAAGAAGGCTCTTTGTGCACAGCCAGTACTGTACTCCCCCAATTTCTCCAAAGATTTTTTGGTTCAGACGGATGCGTCTGATGTTGG
Source organism: Lithobates clamitans (assembly GCA_037952925.1). Taxonomy (NCBI): domain Eukaryota; kingdom Metazoa; phylum Chordata; class Amphibia; order Anura; family Ranidae; genus Lithobates; species Lithobates clamitans. Next base: position 5,541,429 of record JBBGZY010000292.1, on the reverse strand, counting down.
TATCGGGGCAGTACTATCACAGGTATACAACGGGGAAGAACACCCTGTGGTGTACCTAAGCAGAAAGCTCAATTAACATGAGAAAAGGTATGCAGTCATTTAAAAGGAATGTTTAGCCATAAAGTGGGCCGTGGACACTCTCAGGTACTATTTGTTAGGGAGCCAGTTTGAGTTAATAACTGACCATGCTCCCCTGAAATGGATGGCCCAAAAGAAGGAGACTAATAGACGGGTGAACCAGTGGTTTTTGGCTCTACAGGATTACTCCTTCACTGTAAAACACAGGTCAGGTGTTGAGATGGGAAATGTAGATGCCCTGTCCCGTGTTCACTCCTGTTGGGCCACAGGTGTTCCAACCCTGGGGTTGAAACAAGGGGGAGGATATGTAGCAGAGAGAGCCAGGAAGAGTCCTGTTCGGGGTTTTTACATCTCCCTGGCTCCTCTCATATACATTCAGGGATCTCTGATCCTTGGACCAGTTCGGGTCTTGGTCCTCTCCCCCAGGCTAATTTAAGCTCACCTGAGCAGACAGCCTGTGCTCTTGGCCTGAGAACCTCAGACAACTTCTGTCTAGGAGAGCAAAAGGTTGGTAAAAGCTATTAAGCTATTAAGCTGTGAATGTGGAAGCTGACAAGCTGTAGGCTTGCTCAGCCTTGTAGTTAGGCTCTGTAAATATTGTATAGTTACTGATGAGAAACGGCTAGGTTTTTGGTTGGCTATTTTTGTTCCTATTTGTTTTTGGAACACTGTACAGCACCTGTATATAGACTTGTATATATCACAAATAAACACTGCACTGTTTGTCACTACCTCACTGGATTTGGTATCTGTGCCTGAAAGACTGCTAATCCCAGGGAGCTTTGTCCCTGCTACCTGCCCCCAAGGTTACAATACACATATGTTTAAAAAATTTAGTGACTAATAAACTGTTTCTGGAATACAACCCAAAAAAGTTGGGACGCTATATTAAAACAGAATGCAATAATCTGCAAATCTGATAAAGCCATATTTTATTCACAGTAGAAAATAGAAAACAAATAAGGTTTTTGTAATTTATGGCAGTAACGTGTCTGAAAAAAGTTGGGACAGGGCAACAAAAAGCTGGCAAAGTAAAGCCTCGTACACGCGATCGGTTTTTCCAATGTGAAATGTTCGATGATAGGCTGTTGGCGGTAAATCCGACCATGTGTATGCTCCATCGGACAATTGTTGTCGTATTTTCCACAAACAAGTGGCTAGCAGGTTTTAAAATTTTCCGCTGACAAATGTGTGTTGTCGGATTTTCCGAGTGTGTGTACACTAGTCCATCGGACAAAAGTCCAAAGTACAAACACGCATGCTCGGAAGCAAGGACGAGCCAGAAGCGGTCGGTCTTGTAAACTAGTGTTTGTAATGGAGAATTAACATTCGTGACGTGGCAAATTTTGAAATCTCCAAATGCAGCGCACAATTCTCTTCTTCTTTAATGGGATAATAATGAAGCTGCTTTGCTGGTGATACTGATGGAGTTATGGCAAACAAATTTTCCAAGGCTTTTTTTTCTAGTGACCTCAAGAATAATATTATTATGCTTTTTTTGGGGGGGGGGGCAAGTTACCACAACACCATTATCCCGTAGTTTTTAAGATTAAAGAACTATGTTGGTGTCCCTTGTCAATTTTACATTGTATTTTTTTAAATGTAACTGCCTACTCCCAAACTGTCATTTGAAGTAAAACATAGTCAAGTATTATTCTCCACAATTTTTTTTATTGTACATTAAAAAAAGAAAACAAATAAAATTAGACATGCTATCAGCCAATAGAACTTAACCAAAAAGTGCATTCTATGCATCCAAAAATATACAAAATATACCAAATCAAATCATTATTCAACCAAAAAAACTCCAAGGCCAATAATAAATAACACGATTCCGCAACGTGTCTGGTTGACGAACGGCCGTTCAAAAACTAACTGAATAGCGCAAAATGAAAAGTGCAAATCAACACTCACCAAACTTCTACTAACACGAAATTAGCAGAAGGAACCCAAAGGGTGGCGCTAAAGGGCTGAAAAACAACATCACTATGTTCGTAATTGTTGGCCAACAATTGTGTGGCCTTGTGTATGGAAGACAAGTTTGGGCCAACGCCCTTCAGACAAAATTCCACAGTTTTGTTGGTCAACAATCCGATCGTGTGTAGGAGGCATAAGTGCTACTAACAAGGAAGAGCTGGAAAAACATTTTGCAACTAATTAGGTTAATTGGCAACAGGTCAGTAACATGATTAGGTGTAAAAAGGGCATCTTAGAGAGTCAGAGGGGTTTATTTACTAAAGTCATATTTACTGTTCACTTGTGTAGTTGCTCCAGAGCATAGTAAATGAAGGAGAGCGCTGTTGGCTTCCATCATCCAATCATGTGCAAGCAAAAATGCTGTTTTGTTTTATTTTCCTTTCACGTGATTGGTTGTTCTTTGTAACCTGAAGCTTTACCTCATTTACTAAGCTCTGGCGCCAACTGCACTTGGAGAGTGCAACTGCTCTTTGAAAAGTGCACAATCTATTTGCTTTTAGTAAATCAACCCCAGAGTGCCTCAGAAGATAAGATGGGCAGAGGTTCACCAATCTGTGAAAAGCTGCGTCTAAAAATTATTGAAAAATTTCTGAATAATCTTTCTCAACATAAAATTGCAAAGACTTTATATATATCATCATCTATACTACATAATATCATCAAAATATTCTGAGAATCTGGAGAAATCTGTGTGTGCCAGTTACAAGGCCGAAATGCAATATTGGATGCCATGATCTTTGGGTCTTTAGATGGCACTACATTAAAAACAGGCATAATTCTGCATGGGGTCAGGAATACTTCCAAAATTCACTGTCTGTGAACACAGTTCACTGTGCTATCCAAAAATGCAAGGTAAAGCTCTATCGTGCAAAGAAGAAGCCATATCTGAACATGATCCAGAAACACTGCCATCTTCTCAAGGCCAAAGTTAATTTAAAATGGTCTGTTGCAAAGTGGAAAACTGTTCTCTGGTCAGAAGAATCAAAATTTGACAGTCTTTTTAGCAACCATGAGTGCCAAATCCTCCGGACTAAAGAGGAGAGGGACTTTCTAAATTATTGTTAGTGCTCAGATAAAAAGTCTGCATCTCTGATGGTATGGGGGTGCATTAGTGCATATGAAATGGGCAGCTTGCTCATCTGGAAAGGCACCATCAATGCAGAAAGATATATCCAGGTTAGAGCAGCATATGCTACCATCCAGATGAAACCGCATACTGGATCTATGACACCAGCATGGCTTCATAGTAGAAAAGTCTGGGTGCTTAACTGGCCTGCCTGCAGTCCAGACCCTTCACCAATTGAAAAATGTTTAAGCCGTTTAAGCACTATTCACAATGGCTGTAGCCGATGAAGTCACTGCACGTGGGAAGTGACACTCTGGATTTAGAACACACTTATGCCCCGTACACACGATCGGACATTCCGACAACAAAATCCATGGATTTTTTTCCGACGGATGTTGGCTCAAAATTATCTTGCATACACACGTTCACATAAATCTTGTCTCAAATTCCGAACGTCAAGAACGCGGTGACATAAAACACATACGACGAGCCGAGAAAAATTAAGTTCAATAGCCAGTGCGGCTCTTCTGTTTGATTCCGAGCATGCGTGGAACTTTGTGCATCAGAATTGTGTACACACGATCGGAATTTACGACAATGAATTTTGTTGTCGGAAAATTTGAGATCCAGATCTCAAATTTTGTGTGATGGAAATTCCGATGGAAAATGTCTGATGGAGCCTACACACGGTTTCCGACAACAAGCTCCCATCAAACATTTTCCGTCGGAAAATCCGACCGTGTGTACGGGCATTAGTGTGGCCTAAATCCAGAGGTTGTGCTGTGATGATGACTCCCATGCACACGAGCAGAAGTGATGTCATTGCGGCTCAGCCATTTAAATGGTCAAACACCGCAAACCTGGGAGGAAGACCGGGTGAACATTGGCACACCAGCATCAGTGGCAGAATGCTGCTGGAGGGCTCGGTTTTAAAAGTAAGTAATTTTATTTTTTCCCCTTTGAGTTTACTACTACTTTAAAAATTGAGTAGTTCAGGAAAATACCACATTATGGCCACTAAATGGAGCTGACAGTCATAGTAAAAAAAGTATTTATTTCCTGTGATCATCAGCTCTACCCAGTGGCCATAATGCACCGTTTTCAAGATTAACTCTATTTTGCATGAATGAATAACTTTTGACCTGAAAAGAGAATAGTCTAGTAAGATTCGATTCTACCCTCAGTTGAACGGAACTAATGTACATTTACAGGATAAATAAATAAACAAATAAATAGCTGGGCAAAAATAAACCCTTAACCGTTCCCTTATCTTTTAGGCAAATTCTACTGCTTGTCCACAGTTCCTTTGAAAATTTGATGTAGGTCATTTGAAAGAAAAATTATGCGTGTGTGACTCTTGAAGACCGGGGTTGTACAGCCCTGCAGAATGGAATGTTGTTAACTTTCTATTAAAAGGTGTGATAATGGTTGATGACATGGAAGCCGCCAGCGGTGTCATTGGCCATCAGGCTGATATCAGACACTGGGGAAGTGGCAACACTTCAGCCTTATATGAACTGACTCATTGGTGGGAAGGTTTGCCCTGGACAGAGAAACATTGCCCTTAGGCAATCACTGTGACATCATGTGTGATATTAGTGGACGTAACTCCTCATATTAACCTGACTGTTGTTTGGTGTCAGCTCTTACATCTGACCTTCCTCAACCTGACAATACCTGGCTGTCCCTTCTAGCAATTGACTAATGATGGGAAATTCCTTTACACCTTTTGTCTTCGAAACAGCTGTGCTCCAGAATGCAGTAAATTGTGATAGCCTCAGCAAGTAGCAATAAAAAGTAATAAGCGGTCCTTAGCATTGTTACATACATCTTACCAATACAATGCCTTGAAAAAGTATTCATACCCCTTGAAAAAGTCCACATTTTGTCATGTTACAACCAAAAACGTAAATGTATTTTATTGGGATTTTATGTGATAGACCAACACAAAGTGGCACATAATTGTGAAGTGGAAGGAAAATCATAAATGGTTTTCAATTTTTTTTACAAATAAATATCTGAAAAGTGTGATGTGTATTTGTATTCAGCCCCCTTTACTCTAATACCCCTAACTAAAATCTAGTGTAACCAATTGCTTTCAGAAGTCACCTAATTAGTAAATAGAGTCCACCTGTGTGTAATTTAATCTCAGTATAAATATAGCTGTTCTTTAAAGCCCTCAGAGTTTTGTTATAGAACCTTAGTGAACAAACATTATCATGGAGGCCAAGGAACACCACACCAGACAGGTCAGGGCTAAAGTTGTGAAGTTTAAACCAGGGTTAGGTTATAAAAAAACATCCCAGGCTTTGAACATCTCACAGAGCACTGTTCAATCCATCATCCGAAAATGGTAAGAGTATGGCACAACTGTACAACTACCAAGATATGGCCATCCACCTATACTGACAGGCCAGACAAGGAGAGCATTAATCTGAGAAGCAGCCAAGAAGCCCATGGTAACTCGGGAGGAGCTGCAGAGATCCACAGTTTAGGTGGGAGAATCTGTCCACAGGACAACTATTATGCCCCGTACACACGGTCGGACATTGATCGGACATTCCGACAACAAAATCCTAGGATTTTTTCCGGCGGATGTTGGCTCAAACTTGTCTTGCATACACACGGTCAAACAAAGTTGTTGGAAAATCCGATCATTCTGAACGCGGTGACGTAAAACACGTACGTCAGGACTATAAACGGGGCAGTAGCCAATAGCTTTCATCTCTTTATTTATTCTGAGCATGCGTGGCAATTTGTGCGTCGGATTTGTGTACACACGATCGGAATTTCCCACAACGGATTTTGTTGTCGGAAAATTTTATAGCCTGCTCTCAAACTTTGTGTGTCGGAAAATCCGGTGGAAAATGTGTGATGGAGCCTACACACAGTCGGAATTTCCGACAACAAAGTCCTATCACACATTTTCCGTTGGAAAATCCGACCGTGTGTACGGGTCATTAGTCCTGTAGATTCCACAAATCTTTATGGAAGAGTGGCAAGAAGAAAGCCAAAGTTGAAAGAAAGCCATAGGAAGTCCCATTTGCAGTTTGTGAGAAGCCATGTGGGGGACACAGCAAACATGTGGAAGAAGGTGCTCTGATCAGATGAGACCAAAATTGAACTTTTTGGCCTAAAAGCAAAACGCTATGTGTGGCAGAAAACTAACACTGCACATCACCCTGAACACACCATTTTCTTCAGCAGGGACAGGGAAGCTGGTCAGAGTTGATGGGAAGATGGATGGAGCCAAATACAGAGCAAGCTTAGAAGAAAACCTGTTAGAGTCTGCAAAAGACTTGAGACTGGGGTGGAGGTTCACCTTCCAGCAGGTCAATGACCAGAAACCTACAACCAGATCAAAGTATACTCATGTGTTAGAATGGCCCAGTCAAAGTCCAGACCTAAATCCAATTGAGATTCTGTGGCAAAGACTTGAAAAGTGCTGTTCACAGTTGCTCTCCATCCAATCTGACAGAGCTCGAGGCCATTTTGCAAAGAAGAATGGGAAAAATGTCACTCTCTAGATATGCAAAGCTGGTAGAGACATACCTAGAAAGACTTGCAGCTGTAATTGCAGCGAAAGGTGGTTCTACAAAGTATTGAAAACCATTTATCACTTTCCTTCAACTTCATAAATATGTTCCACTTTGTGTTGGTCTATCACATAAAATATATTTACGTTTTTGGTTGCAACATGACAAAATGTGGAAAATTTAAAGGGGTATGAATACTTTTCCAAGGCACTGTATGTTTATCGTTAAAGTAGATATAAACTTTAACAATATGACCTATAGTTTACTAAAGCATTGTGTAATATAAACAATTACAATTTTTATTTTTGGATAAAGTATGCTATACATAATCTCCTGCAGCCCTTTTGCAGCTACTTTCTGGCTACATGTATGAACTCCAGAATGGCTGCACGGCATTCCTAATGATAGGTCTTCAGGCGGTGGCAACAGTAGTCCATGTCTGAATAATGTAGAGGTGGGCTAATTTTATATAGCGGTACCACATCAAATGATCAGATCACTAATATGATAAATAGACTCAACACATCACAATATATCAAATCAAAACATAATTTTCACTAATATTACATTAAAACATATTTAAAACTTCAATTATACACAAAAGCATTAATATATCCCAATAAGCCCCAGTACTAATGTTTATCCTCCTCCAGCACCCAATACCTATCAAGTATTGTTGAATCCATTTATATGGTCCTAAGACTCAATTTATCAGTATATTATTAGATACTGTAAGCTAATGCGGTGGAGGAAAGGAGTTTTTTTTTCAGTTTGTTTCTCGGAAAGTATTTTGCTTCTTCAGGTGCATGGTATAGGCTAATCCTATGATAAATGAAAAAAATAAAATTACCATACAATATAAGCATTATATATACAAAGCTAATAACCTATACATACAATATGTACACAATACAGTTTTATTTTTTAGATTTAGCAGGAATTTTGTAAGTTATTTCATATTTTTGTCCACTATTAATTATTTTATTGTATTTTTTATGGAAAATATTGTTTTAATATTTGGGGGGGGGGCGGGGCTGTCAGGTAGGCTGTATGGGGCCCCATGATTTCAAACAGCGGTCCTGCTTGTGGGTACCTCAAGTAATCTCATTTTTGTATTAGTAATGTGTTGAAACCATCCCTTGTAGCTTGGAAGCCCATGAGACAGAATAACAAACCAGAAGCGTGCTCCCAATGCCTGCGATTGTGGCTAAGAACCAAGGATTTTCTTTTTAAAGCATCCCCTGAATTTAATTACAACAGCCAATCAAGCAGTGGTTAAAAAGTAGCCGTACGTTCTATGCATGCACATTTTTTTTTCATTTTTTTCCCCCCTCACAATGGTTCTTTCACAGATGTTCTCCTAAGTTTGCCTCTGGCAAAATTTGTTAGTTGTAGACCATTTTTAAGAAAACATGAGTGAACAGATCAAACACATTTTTTTTTTTATAATATGATCCCAATTAAATAATGTAGCATTACAAAATACCACAATAATAGAACAAGCATTAAACAAACCATAGCAATAAAGGAAAACTAAATGATCCTGCTTATAAATTTGCATACCCTTTGTTCCTAACATTGTGTACTACTCCCTTTAGCATCAATGACAGCATGCAGTCCTCTGTGATAGAGGCCCTTTATTCTCTCATGTGGTAAAGCTGCCCATTTTTCTTGGCAAAAAGGCTCTAGGTCCTGTTAGTTCTTTGGTTGTCTAGCATAAACTGCATGTTTGATATCTCCTTAAAGAGGTCGTTTTATGTTGAGGTCAGGGGATAGTAATGGCCACTCGAGAACCTTCACTTTTTTCAGCTGCGTTGCATAAATGGTTAAAGCGGGGGTTCACCCACACCGCCAAAAAAAAAAAATTATAAAAGCCAGCAGCTACAAATACTGCAGCTGCTGACTTTTAATACATTGCCACTTACCTGTCCCGGGGTCCAGCGATGTCGGCAGGGGACGCCGAGAACCCGCTCGGTTCTCGGCAGCTGCCGCCGCCATCCTAGGTGAGGGAATCAGGAAGTGAAGTGTTGCGGCTTCACTTCCCGGTTCCCTACTGCGCATGCGCGAGTCGCGCTGCGCGTCCCTAGTGGTCCCCGCTTTCTGCTGGGAGCTGTGTGTCCCCAGCAGACAGCGCGGTCGGGACAGGAAGAAGCATAGACTCCCATGGGAGTCTATGTCGGAAGTAGGTGCAAATACCTGTCTTTGACAGGTATCTGCACCCCCCTCCCCCCTGAAAGGTGCCAAATGTGACACTGGAGGGGGGGAGGGTTCCGAAAAGCGGAAGTTCCATTTTTGTGTGGAACTCCGCTTTAATTTGACTTTATGTTTCGGATTATTGTCACATTGCAAAGTCCTTATGGTCTCCATGCACATCTTCCAAGCTGACAAATGCAAATTATCTTCCAACATTTTTTCATGATATGCTGCATTTATATTGCCATTAACTTTGACTAAATTCCCTGTGCTGATGTAGCTCACAAACCCCCACTTCCCATTATACAGCAGAGATCTATCTCTTCTCTTCTCGGTAGGGATGGTGTGCTCTCTTCATAGGCCTTGTTGACCGCTCTCCAAACATAGCTTCTTTGGTTGTGACCAAAACATTCATATTTGGTCTATATTCACTACAAACCTCTATCCCACTTTCATATTGAAGAATATTGAGCTGGAGGATGCTCACAGGGCCACCCACGGCTCAAATTTTGATTGATTCATCAGGAACTGTCCAAAACTCGCCCCATGTATAGCCAGGTTTGATGGATCCCAAGGACTGATGCTGTGGGAGAGTAGTTTGAGAGTACTGTAATGTACTGTATTTGTTTCCTTTTTGGACCACTAACCGATTGTCTCACTTAAAAAGTACATTCTACTCATTGTAGTTGTGTTCAGCCTTGTTGTTGCACATTGATCACCTGCAAGTCCAAATGAAAGACACAAAAGAACATTTTTTTTAATCGCAATTTTTGTTTTCCATTTTCAAAGTGCAGATTAGAATCAAAACTACACAGAATGCCTCAATTATGATTTTTATTTGCTTCCTCGTAAAACATGCTACATGCCAATTGTAAAAAAAAAAAAAAAAAAAAAAAAACAACAGCGCCGCTACCCCACCGAAAATTAAATTGAGTACAAAGTGAGGTAAGTGCAGCTGTAGGACTCCAGTTGAAACTAGTATATAAATAAAAAGGGAGAGAAACAGAGCAAATGAACCCCACTAAACTGAGAAACTTAAAACGCAGAAATAGAATAACAAAAATTAATTTAACGAGAAGATAAATAAGAATAAAAATATAAAAACAAGACCAAAAACAAATAAAAATAAAAATAAAAAACAGTAAATAAAAAGCATTTATTATTGTTTGATGGATGAATAAATAATGTAGTAATGTATTACATTATTTATTTATCCATAAAACAAGTATAAACTGATTTTTATTCATTATTTTTTATTTGTTTTTTGTTTCTTTTTATATCTTAATATTTTTATATTAATTATTTTTCATTGTTCTGTTACTTCTCCATTTTAAGTTTCTCCGTTTAGTGGGGTTTATTTGCACTGTTTCTATTCCTCTTTACTTGCCAATTGTGTTGTACCTGGACACTGACAGACAAATAAGTTTATCCCTTGTGCCTTTGGATCAAAAATGGAAGCCGTTCAATTTCAAGAGGAATGGCATAAATGGAAAAAGTTCAATTGCAAGTGGAATGGCATAAGACTCTTGGTCTGTGTTCAAATACCAAGTGTAACATTAGTTCCATTCCAAATAAACCTTGCGCAGAGCGATTTATGTGACTTGATTTGTTGTCAGAATTGTGTTGGTATCGAATTTTGAGCTATACATAATTGGCTCTCATTTGTTAAAATCTACAATTTGTTCTTAAAAATATAAAATTAAGATTTTTTTGTAAGCAGTTAGAGGAAAAGATAAGAAAAACAACACAATACTTATTTTTGCCTTGATAACAGTGATAAAGCGTTATAACCCCTGGTATGTTTTTATTGCTTTTTGTGTCCTGCTGGGGAGAATCTACCAATGGGTAAGCTGGTTTTAGTGACCACTATCTACTACAGGATGTCCTTTCACTTCTTATTGTTTTCCCTAAAGGAGCAAAAAAAAACAAAAAAAAAACAAGGGATTCTCTAGAGCAGGGGTCTCCAAATGAGGCCCTTTGCTTGCTTTTATCTGGCCCTTGGGAGACTATTCCTTCCATTGACACCAACAAGAAGGCACCATTCCTTCCATTGACACCAACAGTAGGGAACCAACGATGGGACACTATTCTCCTATCTGATACCAATAATGTGGTACTATTCCCCCCACTGATACTAATGACGGTCACTACCCCCCCCCCACTGATTCCAATGATGGGGCACTATTCCTCCCACTAATACCAATGATTTGATAATATACCTCACACTGATACCAAATCTTTGTATTCCACCTTCTGCTGACTACAGGCACTATGTATTTTTTTCATTTTTTTTTCCCATTAACACCAAGATATGAGATATTAATTATTCCTGCTGATGCTGGGACATTTTCTACTCCTGCTGGCCACTCCTGCCCCATCTAAAGCCTGATGGACAGTAAACTTGAACTTTCTTTAAAAAGTTTGGAGACCCCTGCTCTAGAGGCCCCTGGAAAGTTTTTAGTGAGAAAATCAAAAAACTTACCTGGAGATGGTCTTTAAAAATGAAGGGCTCACTTCAGTGGTTAAATTGTTAGGGTCAGGTAGTGGGCTAGAGGTTAAGTGTTGGCAAGGCATTAAAGAAGAAATATCTCAAATGTTACATCATTTAGTTCCTGATAGGACAAAGTACATGTATCACTTTGTCCCATCTTCCTAGGTTCCCTGAAACACTAGTTTTGTCCCCTTGGCGTTGCCCGACAATGCAGCTATCAAGGAGACTGCTTTGATAGCGAGTGCTTGTCTACAGCTCCCAGCACTTGCCTGAGGCAAGAACCCCCATGAGGAATGCAGAGGGAGGTGAGTCTGACACACATTACTGCCCTCTGAATTTCTCAGGCATGTGCTGGTAGCCGTAGAAAGATGCATGTTATTAAAGCAGTTGTCTCCTTGCTGGTTGTGGTGACCTTGTGCCAAAGGGCAGGGGCTGTATGCGACATTGCAGCTAGTGTTACAGGACACGTAGGAAGATGGGACAAAGTAACACATGTACTATCTCCTATCAGGAACTAAATAATGTTAAACAAATAGGCAAAGGGTCAGCCAACCTGAATTGAATTGAAACATGTAATGTTGAGATCCCTGCACATCCTGGCTCTGCACACCTGCTTCAGACATTATGAAGGCTTCGCACTCTCCCTCTTGCAACAGGAAATGCCAGAACACAAAAGCCAGTGGTGCATCTAATACACCAAGGTGGACAAGACTTGAGAATGTTGACAGGGAGATCTCACTGTTAAAGTGTTCAAGCAATATAAGAAGCCAGTGGTTGACCTGGTTTCATGTAAAACTAAAATAGAACTTTTATGTGGATTGTCCTTAAACGATAAGTTCACCTTAAAGGTGTTGTAAACCCTCGTGTTTTTTCACCTTAATGCATCCTATGCCCCTTCATTTCTTCGGTGGGGACGTGTTGTCCCTGTCTCCACGGGGTCCCAGTTCTAGATTGGATAGATTGATAGCAGCCATTGGCTCCCGCTGCTGTCAATCAAATCCAATGATGCAGGCGCCGGGGCTGAGTCTGGCATTCGTGTCTGTGGACGCAAATGATGGACTCTGGAGCGCGCCCGCAAGGTAACCCCCTCGGGAGAGCGCTTCTCCTAGAGGGTTATCTGATGTGGGGAGGAGCCGCGTGAGTTGCCGGGGGACCCCAGAAGAGGATGTTCGGAGCCACTCTGTGCAAAACGAGCTGCACAGCCGAGGTAAGAATGACATGATTATTATTTTTAAAAAAACGATCCTTTACAATCAGTTTGATACTAAAATCTCTTAGGCTGGGTTCACATATATGCAAATTGGATGCAGGTTTTTCATCTGTCAGCGGCGGCTTCACTGTGGAGGTGGGTGCAGCGGCAACGGAAGCCCATAGTAGGTCTATGGGTGACGTCACTTCCCAGGCTTTCACAGCTCTTGTCAGCTGCGTCCTGCACAGAGCTTCTGCTGCCGGAGACCAGAACGGATTGGCTTCAGAAAAAGTATGTATAACAATTAACAATTTCTTCTGTACAGGGCTAGATAGGTTAGTCTTAGATGTGGATGCCTGTAGATTTAGAGATTTTAGTTTTAGGGTAAACTTCCACTAAGGATTCGTATTGGGGAGAGTTGCCAAGAGAAAGATGAGAGACATGAGACCGAACAAGTATCCTGGTCTTCCATAACACCTCAGCAGTGCCACAGGCTGATAGCTTCCATGCCACGCCTCATTGAGGCAGTAATTGCTGCAAAAGGGGCCCAAACCAAGTACTGAGTACATATGCATGCTTATACTTTTCAGAGGTCCGATATTGTTCTATGTACAATCCTTGTTTTATTGATTTCATGTAATATTCAAATTTTCTGAGATTGTGGATATGGGGTTTTCATGAGCTGTAAGCCATAATCATCACAATTATGACAAATCACGGCTTGAACTATCTTGCTTTGCATGTAATGAGTCTATTTCATATATTCGTTTCACCTTTTAAGTTGCATTAGTGAAATAAATGAACTTTTGCACGATATTCAAATTTTTTCGAGTATCACCTGTATGTTTGCCACTTTTTAAATTTCAGAGCTTGAAAGTAGAACCAAATTGCAGACTGAGTGGCAAATCTCCTAACCAGTAGGCATTTCCAAATGGTGCTTTATTCAAAAAATATTTTTATTGCTTCTGTAAAGAGACAGAACCTGTTATGGAGCACATATGAGCATTGCACAGTGTAAATAACACCTTTTCACTGTACTAGAGGCTTTACTCGCCCTAGGCCATGTGCTTTTCACAAAATGATATTCATAGGTGTTAATTCCCACCTGTAATGCACAATTTTGGAGGTCTGTATATTATGATTTTTGTTGGAATGCTAAAGCTTGGGATACTCAAGAGTTTTAGATTAATATTTTTACAAGGTGCAGCTGTTCTAATATTCACTGGGGGAGTCGAGTAAGGAAAAGCTTTGTCTTGAAGAGCTTTTTACAGTTAATTCTGAGAACCCAGGAGTATGTTGGTTAGGATGGGTGCCATTATGAGATGTGTTTTTTGTTAGGGACATAAAGAAATCTTTTGCATGCCTCCACCCTTTACTGTTAAATGATGAATAAAGCTTGTCTTGTACTTATCTTACCATATCAAATAGAAATGCATAGCCTATACCTTAAAGTGATTGTAAAGTCTTGTTTATTTCAAAGAATTTAAGAATAACAAACATGTTATACTTACCTCCTTTGTGCAGTTGGTTTTGCACAGAGCAGCCCTGATCCTCCTCTTCTTGGGACCCTTTGGCTCTCCTGGCCCCTCCCTCCTGTTGGGTTCCTACAAAGCAAGCAGCTTGCTATGGGGACACCCGAGCCGAGTCACTGCTCCCTGTGTCCATTCAGACACAGAGCTGTGGCCCAGCCACCTTTCTATTCTTATTGGCTGACTGACTTTGACAGCAGCAAGAGCCAATGGCACCGTGCTGCTGTCTCAGCCACTGAGGAGGGGAATCCCGGATGGCAGAGACATTCGTATAACATCCCTGGAGCTAGAGGGACCTCAGGTAAGTATTGGGGGGGCTGAGGGGGGCTGCTGCACACAGAAGGCTTTTTATCTTAATGCATAGAATAAAAAAAAAACCTTCTGACTTTACAACCAAATTAAAGGGGTTGTAAAGGTAAAAATGTTTTCACCTTAATGCATTCTATGCATTAAGGTGAAAAAACTTCTGACAATACCGCCGCCCCCAGCCCCCCCGTTTTACTTACCTGGCGCCTCGAAAGTCAGCTTCGCGTTCCCGACAGCTATTCCTCCGCTCACCCTGGCCGCTGATTGGCTACAGTGGATGGATTGGAAGCAGCGCAGCCATTGGCTCGCGCTGCTGTCAATCACATCCAATGACGCGGCGCGCTGGGGGCGGGGCCGAGTGATACAGTGAGCGGCTATAGCCGCCGGCTGTATCACGGGAGCGCGCCCGCAAGCACTAACCACCATGCGAGGGAGCTCGCATTAAGGTGGTTAATGCTTGCGGGGAGGAGCTGAAACAGCCGCCGAGGGACCCCAGAAGACCAGGTTCAGGGCCACTCTGTGCAGAACGAGCTGCACAGTGAAGGTAAGTATAACATGTTTGTTATTTAAAAAAAAAAAAAATTTTTCCTTTACAACCCCTTTAAGGTTATGTTTCAGTCAAAATTTTAATTTAAACCTTAACCACTTGAGCCCCGGACCATTATGCTGCCTAAGGACCAGAGGTCTTTTTCCAATTTGGCACTGCGTCGCTTTAACTGCTAATTGCGCAGTCATGCAATGCTGTACCCAAACGAAATTTGCGTCCTTTTCTTCCCACAAATAGAGCTTTCTTTTGATGGTATTTGATCACCTCTGCCGTTTTTATTTTTTGCGCTATAAACGGAAAAAGACCGAAAATTTTGAAAAAAAATGATATTTTCTACTTTTTGTTATAAAAAAAATCCAATAAACTCAATTTTAGTCATACATTTAGGCCAAAATTTATTCGGCCACATGTCTTTGGTAAAAAAAAAGTTAATAAGCGTATATTTATTGGTTTGCGCAAAAGTTATAGCGTCTACAAACTAGGGTACATTTTCTGGAATTTACACAGCTTTTAGTTTATGACTGCCTATGTCATTTCATGAGGTGCTAAAATGGCAGGGCAGTACAAAACCCCCCCAAATGACCCCATTTTGGAAAGTAGACACCCCAAGGAAATTGCTGAGAGGCATGTAGAACCCATTGAATATTTATTTTTTTTGTCCCAAGTGATTGAATAATGACAAAAAAAAAAAAAAAAAAAAATATTTACAAAAAGTTGTCACTAAATGATATATTGCTCACACAGGCCATGGGCCTATGTGGAATTGCACCCCAAAATACATTCAGCTGCTTCTCCTGAGTATGGGGATACCACATGTGTGGGACTTTTTGGGAGCCTAGCCACGTACGGGGCCCCGAAAACCAATCACCGCCTTCAGGATTTCTAAGGGCATAAATTTTTGATTTCATTCCTCACTACCTATCACAGTTTTGAAGGCCATAAAATGCCCAGATGGCACAAAACCCCCCCAAATGACCCCATTTTGGAAAGTAGACACTCCAAGCTATTTGCTGAGAGGCATGTTGAGTCCATGGAATACTTTCTTTTTTGACACAAGTTGCGGGAAAGTGACGATTTTTTTTTTTTTTGCACAAAGTTGTCACTAAATGATATATTTCTCACACAGGCCATGGGCATATGTGGAATTGCACCCCAAAATACATTTAGCTGCTTCTCCTGAGTATGGGGATACCACATGTGTGGGACTTTTTGGGAGCCTAGCCGCATACGGGGCCCCGAAAACCAAGCACCGCCTTCAGGATTTCTAAGGGCATAATGTTGTGATTTGACTCCTCACTACCTATCACAGTTTTGAAGGCCATAAAATGCCAAGATGGCACAAAACCCCCCCAAATGACCCCATTTTGGAAAGTAGACACCCCAAACTATTTGCTGAGAGGCATGTTGAGTCCATGGAATATTTTATATTTTGACACAAGTTGCGGGAAAGTAACACTTTTTTTTTTTTTTTTTTTTTTTTGCACAAAGTTGTCACTAAATGATATATTGCTCAAACATGCCATGGGCATATGTGGAATTACACCCCAAAATACATTCTGCTGCTTCTCCTGAGTATGGGGATACCACATGTTTAGGACTTTTTGGGAGCCTAGCCGCGTACGGGGCCCCGAAAACCAATCACCGCCTTCAGGATTTCTAAGGGCATAAATTTTTGATTTCATTCCTCACTACCTATCACAGTTTTGAAGGCCATAAAATGCCCAGATGGCACAAAACCCCCCCAAATGACCCCATTTTGGAAAGTAGACACTCCAAGCTATTTGCTGAGAGGCATGTTGAGTCCATGGAATACTTTCTTTTTTGACACAAGTTGCGGGAAAGTGACAATTTTTTTTTTTTTTTGCACAAAGTTGTCACTAAATGATATATTTCTCACACAGGCCATGGGCATATGTGGAATTGCACCCCAAAATACATTTAGCTGCTTCTCCTGAGTATGGGGATACCACATGTGTGGGACTTTTTGGGAGCCTAGCCGCATACGGGGCCCCGAAAACCAAGCACCGCCTTCAGGATTTCCAAGGGCATAATGTTGTGATTTGACTCCTCACTACCTATCACAGTTTTGAAGGCCATAAAATGCCAAGATGGCACAAAACCCCCCCAAATGACCCCATTTTGGAAAGTAGACACCCCAAGCTATTTGCTGAGAGGCATGTTGAGTCCATGGAATATTTTATTTTTTGACACAAGTTGCGGGAAAGTGACAATTTTTTTTTTTTTTTTTTTTTTTTTGCACAAAGTTGTCACTAAATGATATATTGCTCAAACATGCCATGGGCATATGTGGAATTACACCCCAAAATATATTCTGCTGCTTCTCCTGAGTATGGGGATACCACATGTGTGGGACTTTTTGGGAGCCTAGCCGCATACGGGGCCCCGAAAACCAAGCACCGGCTTCAGGATTTCTAAGGGCGTTAAGTTGTGATTCCACTCCTCACTACCTATCACAGTTTTGAAGGCCATAAAATGCCAAGATGGCAAAAACCCCCCCCAAATGACCCCATTTTGGAAAGTAGACACCCCAAGCTATTTGCTGAGAGGCATGGTGAGTATTTTGCAGCTCTCATTTGTTTTTGAAAATGAAGAAAGACAAGAAAAATGTATTTTTTTTTTCTTTTTTCAATTTTCGAAAGTTTGTGACAAAAAGTGAGGTCTGCAAAATACTCACTATACCTCTCAGCAAATAGCTTGGGGTGTCTATTTTCCAAAATGGGGTCATTTGGGGGGGGGGTTGTGCCATCTGGGCATTCCATGGCCTCCGAAACTGTGCTAGGCAGTGAAGAGTGAAATCAAAAATTTACGCCCTTAGAAAGCCTGAAGGCGGGGCTTGGTTTTCGGGGTCCCGTGCGCGGCTAGGCTCCCAAAAAGTCCCACACATGTGGTATCCCCATACTCAGGAGAAGCAACAGAATGTATTTTGGGGTATAATTTCACATATTCCCATGGCATGTTTGAGCAATATATCATTTAGTGACATCTTTGTGCAAAAAAAAAAAAAAAAAAAAAAAAGATTTGTCTCTTTCCCGCAACTTGTGTCACAATATAAAATATTCCATGGACTCGACATGCCTCTCAGCAAATAGCTTGGGGTGTCTACTTTCCAAAATGGGGTCATTTGGGGGGGGTTTGAACTGTCCTGGCATTTTATGCACAACATTTAGAAGCTTATGTCACACATCACCCACTCTTCTAACCACTTGAAGACAAAGCCCTTTCTGACACTTTTTGATTACATGAAAAAAATAATTTTTTTTTGCAAGAAAATTACTTTGAACCCCCAAACATTATATATTTTTTTTAAAGCAAATGCCCTACAGATTAAAATGGTGGGTGTTTCATATTTTTTTTTCACACAGTATTTGCGCAGCGATTTTTCAAACGCATTTTTGGGGGAAAAAACACACTTTTTAAAATTTTAATGCACTAAAACACACTATATTGCCCAAATGTTTGATGAAATAAAAAAGATGATCTTAGGCCGAGTACATGGATACCAAACATGACATGCTTTAAAATTGCGCACAAACGCGCAGCGGCGACAAAATAAATACATTTTTAAAAGCCTTTAAAAGCCTTTACAGGTTACCACTTTAGATTTACAGAGGAGGTCTACTGCTAAAATTACTGCCCTCGTTCTGTCCTTCGCGGTGATACCTCACATGCATGGTGCAATTGCTGTTTACATTTGACGCCAGACCGACGCTTGCGTTCGCCTTTGCGCGAGAGCAGGGGGGGACAGGGGTGCTTTTTTTTTTTTTTTTTTTTTTTCTTTATTATTTTTTTGCTTTTTTATCTTATTTTTAAACTGTTCCTTTCATTTTTATTTTTTTTTAATTAATTTTATTGTTATCTCAGGGAATGTAAATATCCCCTATGATAGCAATAGGTAGTGACAGGTACTCTTTTTTTAAAAAATTGGGCTCTATTAGACCCTAGATCTCTCCTCTGCCCTCAAAGCATCTGACCACACCAAGATCGGTGTGATAAAATGCTTTCCCAATTTCCCAATGGCGCTGTTTACATTCGGCGAAATCTAAGTCATGAAATGCTCGTAGCTTCCGGTTTCTTAGGCCATAGAGATGTTTGGAGCCATTCTGGTCTCTGATCAGCTCTATGGTCAGCTGGCTGAATCACCGGCTGCATTCTCAGGTTCCCTGTTGGGACAGGAAAGCCAGAGAAAAACATGGAAGACGGTGGGGGAGGGGGGGCATTCCCTCCCACTGCTTGCAAAAGCAGTCTAGAGGCTAATTAGCCGCTAGGATTGCTTTTACATGAAAGCCGACCGCTGGCTGAAAAGAATGATACCAAGATGATACCTAAACCTGCAGGCATCATTCTGGTATAACCACTCAAAGTCCAGCAACATACCAGTACGTTGCTGGTCCTTGTTAGGCATATATTGTAAACTTTTTTTTCATGCAGCCTGTGGGCTGAACGAAAAAAAGATATTGATCGGTGGGTATGCCCACCATTAGAATACCTCCCTTCATCCACCCACTTCTAATGATGGGCATACATGCACCATTTATATATGCCGAAGCATGGGGGCATCCTCCCGCAAAAGGCAGGAGCAAATCGCTCCTCCACCCACTACTGCCCCCACGCTTCGGCATATATGCTGAAGTATGTACCTGTGGTGGTGAAATCACCTCCGACAGCGTTGGAGTCACGGCTTTATATATCGTGGGAGCAAACGCTGTTGCTGTCAAGATAAATAAATCCGCGCTGCAACTGAATGGCGTACCTGCTAAGCAAATGATGGTTAACAATAAAACAAAGCAACATTACAGTATAACAGTAAGACTTACCATACCTGCAAAGCAAATACAAAAAAAAAAATAGTAAAAAATAAAACATTTAACGCAACCTGTGCCTAAAATATATATATGCCGAAGCATGGGGGCATCCTCCCGCAAAAGGCAGGAGCAAATCGCTCCTCCACCCACTTCTGCCCCCACGCTTCGGCATATATGCTGAAGTATGTAACTGTGGTGGTGAAATCACCTCCGACAGCGTTGGAGTCACGGCTTTATATATCGTGGGAGCAAACGCTGTTGCTGTCAAGATAAATAAATCCGCGCTGCAACTGAATGGCGCACCTGAAAACAATAAAATGGTTACCAACAAAACACAGTAAACGGTAAAGTATGAAAAATCTGAAAAGGAAACATGGTAAAACATAATAACAATAAAACATTGCAGAATAGAATAGAGTAAAAAAGAGAAGAACAATAGAGAGAGAATAGAGAGAGAGAGAACAATAAAACAACAACTATTTTTGTTTTTTTTATTTTATATTTTTTTTTGTGTTTTTATTTTTTTTAATTTTTTTTTTATTTTTTTTTTTTTACACTTTTTTTTAGTAACTTTTAACTTTTGTAACTTTTGTTCCAGGTTTGGGTCTCTCAAAATGCAATGGCATCTTGGGAGACCCTGTGTTAGTGTGCCTAGTCTGTGCAGTGCTGAACCCTACGCTAATACTCAACTAATGTATGGTAGCGTTCAAAGCATTCACCCATGCAAAGACCAGGATTGCCAGGACAGGAGGGACAATAAGACCGGGTGTCACGCCTAAATCCGCGCTTGCTGCAGACACGACATCTTTTTTGGGGGGCTCGTTGGGTAGGGGTACTCGGGAGGGCATAAGGAAAATGCCGCTCATGCAGCCGGCTTACTGCATTTGGTTGGGGAAGGTGAGGTAGAGCACCGTCTGGAAACAGAAGGGCTCTGACGATCTCTTCCTGGAATTTAAGGAAGGATCCAGTCTGTCCTGAAGCTCTGTATAGCACATGAGCATTCAGCAAAGCCAATTGAAATAAGTATACAGACACTTTTTTGTACCAGCGTCTGGCCTTACGGGCAACTAAGTACGGCGCCAACAACTGGTCGTTGAGGTCCACCCCTCCCATATTAAGGTTGTATTCGTGGACACAGAGGGGTTTCTCCACAACACCAGTCGCCGTAGAAATTTGGGTCGTCGTGTCTGCATGAAGGGAGGTGAGAACGAAAACATTCTTCTTATCCCTCCACTTCATAGCGAGCAAATTATTATACTTCAAGCAGGCTCTCTCCCCCAGCCTAAGACGGGAATCTACAAGCCGCTGGGGAAAGCCCCGGCGATTAGGTCGCACGGTGCCACATGCTCCAATCTGCTGATCAAACAAGTGACTAAAAAGTGGCACGCTCGTATAATAATTGTCCACGTACAAGTGGTACCCCTTTCCGAATAAGGGTGACACCAAGTCCCACACTATCTTGCCAGCGCTTCCTATGTAGTCAGGGCAGTTTGTCGGCTCTACGTGACTATCTTTTCCCTCGTAAACCATAAATCTACATGTATAGCCTGTGGCCCTGTCACAGAGCTTATACATCTTGACCCCGTATCTGGCACGCTTGCTGGGAAGGTACTGTTTGAAGGACAAGCGGCCAGAAAACTTAATCAGGGACTCATCAACGCAGACAACTTGATGGGGGGTAAACAAGTCTGCAAAACGTTGGTTGAAGTGGTTTACGAGGGGCCGAATTTTGTAGAGCCGATCGTATGCAGGGTCTCCACGAGGACGACAGAGTTCATTGTCGTTGAAGTGCATGAACCGCAAAATCTGCTCGTATCGTGCCCTGGCCATGGAAGCAGAGAACAAGGGTGAATGGTAAATTGGGTCAGTGGACCAATATGACCGCAACTTACTCTTTTTATTCAACCCCATGAGGAGGGAAAGGCCCAGAAAGGTCTTAAATTCGGAGACCGTAATTGGTCTCCAATCTCTGGCAAGGGTGGACTGGGGCATAGTGGCGATGTATTGACCAGCGTATAAATTGCTTTGGTCCACAATAGATCTATAGAGATCTTCGGTGAAAAACAGTGAATAAAAATCCAGTGGCATAAAGTCAACTGTTTCCACCTGAATTCCGGGTTGGCCAGTGAAAGGGGGAAGTACGGGTGCTGCAGAAGTGGAAGGTTCCCAATTCGGATTGGCCAATGCAGCAGGAAGGGCACTATGGGCACGACGGGCCTGTCTTTGTCTTCTTGGTGGCAGCGGGACACTACTAGTGCTTGCCACCTCGCCAGCTTGAACTGCACTTATGGGACTCGCCACGTCACCACGTGATACTGCAGTGCTGGATGTACGACCAGGGTGTACTAGGCCGCTGGTGCTTGCCAGTTCACCAGAAGGAGTAGCGGCGCTAGTACTGCTCTGCTCCATACGAGAGCCCTGCGGTTCTTGCACTTCAAGGACAGAAGAAGATTGGGGTCTGGTACGCCTGACCCTAGCAGGGACCACAACTCTGTCGTCAGAGCTATCTGTCATGGAGCCGCTGTCCTCTACAGGATCGTATTCTGAGCCTGAACTTGACAGATGAGTGACTTCCTCTTCACTATCTGTCATACTCAGAAACGTGTAGGCCTCTTCACTAGTGTACCTTCTATTTGCCATTTTGGGCTCTAAATTTAGGGGTACACTAGTGAGACTCACAGGCAAAAAAGCTCCTGACTGTTGGCGACTGTATCAAAACGCTACCAAAAAACTGTTAGCGATCGCAGGGATCAGGCCTGACTCTGCGAACGCTGCAGTTATGTGTGCTTAGTGTTTTGTAAGTGTCAGTGATCGATCGATACTGCACTTGGGTGGGCTGGGCAGGGCTGGGCCGAGGAGCAAAACGCAGGTGCTAGCAGGTATCTGGGCTGATCCCGCTAACACTGCGTTTCAGGGAACCCTAAACTGCTGGGGAGTATAGATCTGATCGGATCAGATATCGATCCGTTCAGATACTATAGCACTAAGGGAGGTGTATGCTGCGTGCGTGGGTTTTAGCGGTACTAGCGCTAACCTGACGCTGCCTGGGGCGACGCAGACCTTATCAGATCCTAAAAACTTAACTTCTATCACCGCCGGGCAATTAGGGGGTTAAACCTTTATAGGGTAATAAACGGCGGGTGCCCTAAAACTATAATAAACTATAATAAACTGTAATAAACTGTAATAAACTACAGAAAACAAACTAGCTAACCAGCGTCACCCGTAACACTTATACGGTGATCGCTGGTGAAAGGGTTAACTAGGGGGCAATCAGGGGGTTAAAACCTTTAGCAGGTAGTATATGGGGGTCCCTGTCGCTATAAAACACTGACAGCGAACCTATATACTTACCTCCCTAACTAGCGTCACCTGTGTCACTAATACAGCGATCAGAAAAACGATCGCTTAGCGACACTGGTGACGGGGGGTAATCAAGGGGTTAACTTTTATTAGGGGGGGTTAGGGGGGTACCCTGGACCTAAGGGGGGGTACCCTAGACCTAAAGGGGGCTAACCTAACTGCCCTAAAACTTTTAACTGACACAAACTGACACCAATGCAAAAAAAAAAAAAAATGCTATTGGTGTCAGAGTGACAGTGGGTACAGGGGGGTGATCAGGGGGTGATCGGGGGGTGATGGGGGGTGACAAGTGTGCCTGGCGTGTTCTACTGAATGTGTAGTGTTGTGCAGACTTACTTGGATGTCTTCTCTCCTCGGCGCGGCGACGAAAAGACCGGCTCAAGGAGAGATGACATCACTTCCTTTCCCTCTGTTTACATTACAGAGGGAAGGAAGCATTTTCATTCGCCGGGAGCGATCGGGAGGGGGTGGCCAACAATGGATGGCCGCCCCCTCACCTCTCATTGCCCGGGAAGAAATGGCGACCGCCTCGGGCACCGGGGGGGGGACCGATCGGACCCCCCACCCGCGGAAGGCAAATCACGTACATGTACGTGATTTTGCCTGTCCGTGCCACCTTGCCGACGTACATCGGCGTGAGGCGGTCGTCAAGTGGTTAAGATGCTAACCATCAGTTTAGGAATTTAATTTTCAACTGGGTATTGCTGTAGTGCTAATCCACACCACTTCTTTTTGTCAGTAGGTGCTCATTTGCTGCCTTGTTAAAGTGGATGTAAACCCTTACATATACCCAGCCTCAGATTATACATAGGGATGAAACAAATCTCCCTACATAAGTTTTACATGTATATCTGCTGTCTTCAGCTTTATATATCCTTTAGAAAGTTCAGAACGTATTAGATTTTCTCTTCCTGTTTATCACTGCAGTGAAGCCTGGGCATACAGCCAAGATAGCTGATTGGAGGAAAGGCACACACCCCCTCTCCTCATGGGTAGAGACTTTCAGAGCTGTTCGTTGAATGGTTCAGTTCTGTGCTAATCTATTTATAGCATCTTCCCCAACACAAAATGCAGGCTGCTTTTATCCCAGTTGATGGAGGACTTGTCAGGAGTTATCAGGCTGACAACAGAAGAAAGGAGCAGGAGACAGCTGTGGGACATAGTGCTTTGAAGAGCGATTCAGTAAGAAAGCACTGCAGATGTAGGTGCCTAGCTCAAATTTCATGAATCGGGTTTACATCCACTTTAAGCAATATGCGTAGTATCAAACATGGAACAAGTTCAACAAACTATGCATAGAAAACAAAATTTGCTAATGATTTTTGTATAACTTAAATTTAGCTCATGAATCTCCATGTATATTTTAAATAAAAGCAGTGTACCAAAATTTGTAAACCATTTCCTTGTACACAACTGTTGTTTTTTTTGTGCTAACTGACGCTATTGGAAAATGTGACTGCATCATCAAAAATTTCAAATGAATAGACCTTTTTTTTTCATTAAAAAAAAAAATAACACACCCACTGAACAAGAACAAAGCATCAGGATAGGCTGAATTACAAATAATTAACCACATTCAAACGTTTTGTTGTAAAAGGATATATACTCCTCTTTATAAATTTGACTTATTTCAATGAAAACAAAAATGCTTAAACTTGGATGATAAATGATGATCTGGAAAAAGCCCTTTAATTGCTTTTGTGTGGAAGCAAAGTGAACATTTTTTCATACTGTTTCTATACTATTACATACAAATGTAATTGTATTGTACATACATATTTTAGACCTAGGGCACAAACCTGCAGCACAAGACGGCTATGAATATGTTTTAACAAAAAAATGTTGATTTTTTTTTTGCAAAAATTAATTTACACTTTGCAAACAAATGCAGTTAACCCCCCCTGGCGGTATTCCTGAGTCTGGCTCGGGGTGGATTTTTCATACCAAAAGCGGTATCCCCGAGCCAGACTCGGGATCGCATTGCAGGATCCAGGAAGAGTTTACTTACCTTGTCTCCTGGATCCTGCGATGTCTCCCCGCTGTGATCGGCGAGCCGCTGTGTCTCGCTCGATTCACAGTGCCGAGCTCCGTTCCCTGCGAGCGTTGCGACGCACGGGAACGGAGTTCGGCGGCAAATTCAAAAAGTGAAACACACAGTACAGATACAGTATACTGTAATCTTACGGATTACAGTACTGTATCAAATAATGACACATCCCCTTTGTCCCTAGTGGTCTGCCCAGTGTCCTGCATGCAGTTTTATATATATATAACTGTTCTTTCTGCCTGGAAGCTGGAGATTGTCCATAGCAACCAAAACTGTCTCTTTACATCAAAAGTGGCTTTAGAGCAGCTAGAAAACAGCGATAATAAAATAGAATCACTCGCAGAATTGAGCGATAGTGATTTGTGGGGAGATCCGTCATCAAACACTAAAAGTAACGAAAGCAACAATTCTGCAACTGAGCAAATTTCAGTGTTTTTGATTTGATTACATTATTGAATAATTTGTATTATTATTATATTATTATTTGTTATAATTATTTATAGTTATTTATTATATTATAATTTTTTATTTAGTTTTTCAAACTTTATCATACCCGGGATGTCTACTAGACTCTTGTTTGGACAGATTTAAGTGAACTATTCCTAAGAATTACAGGCCTACAATATAAAACGCCAAATTTCTGTGCAAAATAATTGTACCGCTTTCAGCAACTAAAATCTGAAATAATCCTACCGCCAGGGAGGTTAAAGAAAAGTTTCTTTACTGAAATTTTATAAGTTTTATCTTCCCAAAGAAAAACATCCCACTCTTCATAATCACGCCTATTTTGAAGGATGAGGCACACAAATGCCAAAATTAGAACCAAAATATCTGATGAGCACCTTGAAAATTCATTGAGAATTGCTACTACAGCCATCCAACCAGATACTGATGCGGTATTTTATCAAAATATCGCACTAGTTTTATGTTGCCTTCTTTTACTTTTGTAATAAACATTATTACAAAAAAATTACCGCATTTATCGGTGTATAACACGCACTTTTTCCACTTAAAATCAGGGGGAATTTGTGGGTGTGTGTTATACACCGATCCCTGCTGTCTCTAAGGGGAAGAGGGGCGAGCGCCGCTGAATTACATTCACAGCCACACCTCCTGGCCCCATCTGTCTATCATATGAGCAGGGCCAGGAGGCATGGCTGTGAGTGACAGAGCTCCGGGTACACAGGAGATCATGGCTCTGTGTAATTCAGCGGCGCTCGCTCCTCCTCTTCCCTCGGAGACAGCAAGGATAATTCAACCAACACTGGTGAGGCTGCAATGTTGGGAAAGGTGAGGCTGTAGATGAGCACTGAGCAGGCTGCATATATGGACTGAACAGGCTGCATTTTTGGGCAACTTATAGGCTGCCGATATGGACTGAACAGGCTGCATTGTTGGGCAATTTATAGGCTGCAGATATGGATTGAACAGGCTGCATTGTTGGGCAATTTTAATGACTGCAGATGGGCACTAAACAGGCTGCATTGTTGGTCAATTTAATGGCTGCAGATGGGCACTGAGCAGGGTGCATTGATGGGCAATTTGGAGGCTGCAGATGGTCATTGAGCAGGGTGCATTGATGAGCTGTGAACCTAATTTTGCTTCAAAGTTCTTTATTCAAAATGTAAGTTTTTTCCCTTAAACTTCCCTCCTAAAATTGGGGTGCGTGTTATACCCCTGTGCGTGTTATACGCCAATAAATACGGTAAGTTTTAATACTCAAATGGATACATTATCGTTATCAGGGATCGTTAACTTGTGATCTGCATGACTTTTTCTGCTCATTAGCTATCCTTATTGTTAGTGTATTTTATGTGTGGCCCAAGACAATTCCTTTTCTTCCAATGTAGCCCCTGAAGGCCAAAAGGTTGGACACCCCTGTAGTAAACAAAAAAGACATTTAAAAAAAAAAAAAGGATCCATTGCAAAAAATCTTTCACCTTGAGAAAAAAGTTTGCATCCCATTTTTGAATTTCAAGTCATAACTGTATTAAATCCATTAACTGTTTGTCAGTTTTCTCAAATGCGAATGGTAAACCACCTGTCAGGATTTTGCATTCCTGGTGCTGGATGCACAACAGAGAATTGGGTGTGAACAGAAGACAAGACGGGAACGAATGGCCTGGAATAGTAAAATAAAGAGAAGTAACACAGGGTGGGGTGTGACTTCATGTCACATATATGTCAGTAGTGGTAAATAATCGTGTAGAATATTAGAGTGAAATGAAAAGCAGTATAACACAGCACTGTGCTCAAAGAAACTTGTCCACAGGTGTGGCACCTACCCAAAAACATTGCAGCTGATATGTTTTTCTTGGAATTCCTGGGGAAATTTTGTCAGGACAGGTTCATGTGCACAAATGGAAAATCAATCTCTTGTTACAATTAAATGAACTTGTTCTTTCATTGACCCTCTTACAAAGAATCTGCATATACACTCGCGGTGTTACAATTTGGAACCTAGTTTTATTTTTTGCTCTCTGTTCTCATGTTCTGTGCTTTTAATACTTGATAGTCTGGAGATCAGCCAATGCAACAAACTTGTAATCTTAACATAACATTGCATTATAAAAATGTATTCCGCTTGCGATTAGG
The DNA here is from genome assembly GCA_037952925.1 of Lithobates clamitans. Lineage (NCBI taxonomy): Eukaryota > Metazoa > Chordata > Amphibia > Anura > Ranidae > Lithobates > Lithobates clamitans. The sequence goes on along the minus strand of JBBGZY010000292.1, from coordinate 5,513,689 downwards.
GTACTGTCATATCAGGAAAATTGCCCTGTCACCTGTAATCCTTGGACTCCCTGACTGGTTTTAATGAGAACAGAATGGGTGGCTGCCTAGGGCCCCAGACTCCGGGGGGGGGGGGGCTCCATGAGAATTAATACTAAAAAAAAAGTTACGAAGTTTAGCAATGTTTATAGTAAATCAGTGTCAGGTTTGTAAGTCTTTGCACTTTTTTTTTAGATCCATATTTTTTATTTCCTCCAACCTAGGTTATTTAAAAACATGACTGAAATAAAAAATAAAGGAACGTTGAATTGAGTCCCATCAGGTAAGCCCACCTATCAGATGTGCACTACAAATGCAGGCTCCACTGGTAGTAAGTGGGTATAAGGGAATGATTTATGTTAATGTGGAAAGCTGGTGAAATGGAATAAACTTGTTTCCCCAAATATCAACCAGTAAAATTACCAGTTACATTTTATAAATAAAAGGTGTGCTTGACAAAAAAAAAAAAATATAGAAAGTCCAGAACATTCAGGGTATGTTACATAATACAGCATGCCAGGTCACAGACATCTGAACAAGGATAAACTTAGATGACTTTCTTGAGCTCATCGTACAAGACCAAGACAAAAGCACCACCCATTCCTCTGAGCACATTGAACCAGGCACCCTTGAAGAAAGCCCTGCCACCCGCATCTCTTGCAATCTTCTTCCAGCAGTCAATTGTGCCACTGTACATGATCTCAGCTCCTTTTCTTCCAGACTGCATCATCATACGACGACGGACTGTGTCAAATGGGTAAGAGGCAAAGCCCGCCACTGCTGTTACTGTCTGAGCAATCATCCAGCTGATAAATATGTGTGTGTTCTTGGGATCTGGAAGCATACCTTTAGCTGTGTCATAGATTCCAAAATAAGCAGCTCTGTAAATGATGATTCCCTGGACAGACATGTTGAAACCTTGGTAGAGACCTTTAAGCCCATCGGATTTGAAAATCTTGGCAAGGCAATCACCAAGACCCTTGAATTCTCTGCCAGCGCCAGCCTTTCCAACATCAGCAGCTAGATGGGTTCGAGCAAAGTCAAGTGGGTAGACGAAGCACAATGATGTTGCTCCAGCAGCTCCACCAGATGCCAGGTTTCCGGTAAAGTAACACCAGAACTGGGTCCTCTTGTCAACATTATCAAGGAAGATCTTCTTGTACTTGTCTTTGAAGGCAAAGTTGAGGGCCTGGGTTGGGAAATACCTGATCACATTGGCGAGGTTACCACGCCAAAAAGACACGAAACCTTGTTCTTTGGGGATACGGACAACGCAGTCTATGATTCCTTTGTATTGCTTGTCAGCTGTGATTTGTTTGCTTGCATGTTGGACTTGAAGCAAAAGCTTGACTCGTTCAATGGGCGCTACAGCGGTCTTGGAGATAGCAGCGGCCACACCGCCGGCCAAGAAGTCCTTGGCGAAGGAGATTGCTGCGTCGGTCATGATGGCGGCCGGTGTTCTAGGAGAGTGGCTCTTACTGCAGCACTGAGCTTCCGCGGGCTGGGCAGTCTTTGCACTTTTGTGAGTGCCAATCTTTGAGTCCCCCTACATTCATTGGTGCCTCCGCTGATCTCCAAGTTACTACAGGGTACAGTAGTGATGTGCCAGCCATCAGTTGGAACCACAGCATGCCGAGGGGGACCAGACATTTAATACTGCTGACAGTATTTTGGATACTGGGGATTCTTCATTTGGCCTAGTTCTTCAATGGAGCAAAGATTAGAGGACTGTACAGGGCAATACAGCATTTCTTCATATATGTAGATGTTTAATTGTCATTTTGGGGTCCGAGTCAGTAAAATACCCCTGAAAATTTATGATCAGGAAGGAATTTTATTGCAGAAAAGACACGCTTTGTCTCTTCTGCAAAAAAAATTAATAAAATCTTATCTTCCTCCTCACAGGATGCTTTAGAATGTGCATTGTGCATGTGCAATAGGTATGTTATCCTGGCCTGGACAGGCAAGATGGCCAAAGGCTCTAAACTTTGAATAAGCTGGGGAGAAGATTGCAGCTCTGAAGAGAAAGTTTGTGGACTTTGCATTGCTGAAAGGAAGATTAGTAATGGAAGGCTGAGTTTGACTTTAAAGGTATCCTCTAGTCACAGGGAGTACAGTCTTCCCACTTAGGACCTTAGCTTCAATTCAGCACTAGTCCACCCCACTCTATGATTTATTTGTTTTTATTTTTTTAATATGTATTTCCAGCCATGTTGATATCTTTAGCAGTACAGGTCTGGTTAGTACATTTGGAGTTCTAAAGTCCTTTTTGGAAACTTTTTTTTGGTGGCTTTACACAGAGCAGCCCCGATCCTCTTCTTCTCGGGTCCCTTACCGGTGCTCTTGGCACCTCCCCCCTGCCAAGTGCCCCCAGAGCAAGCATCTTCCAAGCAGGCTCATTCCCAAGCCAAGGCTCTGTGTGTCCATTCACACACAAAGCCTTGGCTTGGCCCCGCCCCCTCTCTCTTCTCATTGGCTCACTGGCTGTGATTGACAGCAGTGGGAGCCAGTGGGTCCCCCTGCTATCTCAGCCAGTGAGAAGGGAGAGTCCCCCGAGAGCTGAGGCTCTCGTGCACAGCGTTGGATGGAGATGGGGCTCAGGTGAGTACTGGGGGGACAGAGGGGGCTGCTGCACAAGAGAGGTTTTTTACCTCCATGCATTGAATGCATGGAGGTAAAAAACCTTGAGCCTTTATAACCACTTTCATTGCAAATATATATCTCTCTGTAGCTGCAGGATTTCCTACTTTTTCCTGTGTGACTTGCCCAGTGGATCAAAGTAGCACATCTGCAACAGTCCAGATGACCAGGTTTCGGAAAGTTTCTTATTGGTGAGCTACAACTGTTGAAAAATCTTCAGCATTTATCCCATTTTCATTAGTGTTAGGGGCCTGGTTCCCCACTGTGCACTATGAGGGAATAGGCATTCAACAGACCTGAAAATGTGTTGGATGCTGACGTTTCTTCACTGTAGCCTAGTTTGCTGATCAAGAGACTGAAAATCCAAAGTGTGGGTGGTTGGCTCCCTTTCTTTCATAGATAGCTCCTATTTTAATTTTAATATGTGGCAACAAAGTTGCTTTAACACCTTTCTTCTCACTTCGGTTGGGTAGTTCAGAAATTTCCAACAAGTTGAATAGTTTTTGGGAGTGATCACGATAACTTATCACAGTTGCAAGCGCTTATTATCACCCCCTTAGGATAGACCTAGATGGACCATATTTCAGCCAAGCTTAAAATTTTATGGCCAACCTTATTTACGCTCAAAGTGGGTTTCCATTGTATTATTATACGTCCCTTTGTTTCTCAGCCAGTTGGATTGTTGTCTATTGTGTACATGCCTGTGTGCGATGAAAATAGTACAAGGAAGGACAACGTGTTAGCCAACGGGAATTTCAGAGGTTTTGGAACATAATATAATATAGAAAAAGAAGATCCCCTTTGGCTAAACAGCCTCTTATCTCATTTATTAGTGTCTGCATGTGTTTCACTGTCAGTTCCAAACTCTGTTCAAAAGAAGGCATTCCGTGATCTCTGCCAGAACTGGAGAGGCGAATTGCACTGGGACAATGTTTTATTTTGTTCTATTTGTATTTTGTATATGACTTGTTGCATTTTCGTCGCTATTACTCTCAAATCCTGAAAGGCTGAGAGATTTATTAAGTATTATGCGCCTTGAACAGAAAGGTTGCTTTAGGTAATTTAAAACACGTTAACAGTAGACATAAAATAAAATAACACACTCGGTGTTAAACATATTAGTTCTGTTTACATTAAGTATTATTCAATTTTTATAAAGTGATGTGGAGATGTTGCGCAGATGAATAAACACAGTTCGAGAAAATATATTATCTGTCATTGAGATACTCAAAGCCCAAAACCTGGTGATGTTAGTTTATATTGTAGGCGATGCATTCCGAGCAGGGACTGTGCTCAAGTGACCTTTTGTTGTACAGCGGGAAAGAATCACATTGCGTTAATGGAGTGACAGCTTCATCTAGAAAGGTCCTTTTTTTTAAAGCACAAGTTTGTAATATTTTTTACATGTACCCTTTTTTTTACCCTTTCCCCTATTTTTACAAATTGTAATTTTTCTGTTATTGTGATCCCGCTTACAATTTTACAGGGGGTCCTGTACACACAGAGGAAATCCTTGAGTGGCTACCACTTATCCATTGTCTACCATGGTGCAAATTACATATACAGGCGGTCCCCGGGTTACGAACATAATAAGGACTGTAGGTTTGTTCTTAAGTGGACTCTGTGTGTAAGTGGGAACAGTGCATTTTTAAGTGTAACTTCACCCTGTGCAGGGATGTGGGATGTTCTGGGTGCTTCTGGGCATGCAGTTATGTTATCTGGGGCTCCTCTGGCCATGCAGTACATGTAGTACTGCAGTGTGAGATGTGTCTGGCGCTGCAAGATAGCTGCTCGGAGGTATCCAGGAACAGCGTGGAGCACAAGCGTCCGGCATTGAGGTCTGTTCGTAAGTAGGAGTCATTCGTAACTCGGTTGTTCGTAACTCTGGGACTGCCTGTAGAACAGAAAAGCAATGCATGCAGGCTTTAGTTCTGTAAAGCAGTGTTTAATTAATAGGGGGAGGGAGCAACCATGTTTCAGTACAAGGTCTACTTTAAGTACAGTTGTTACATTCCTCTTGCAATGTATCTAAACCCAGAACCAAAAAGTTGAATATACAGTACAGTATTCATAAAGTATTCAGGCCCCTTGATTTTTTTTTTATTTTGTTATGTTGCAGCCTAATACTACAGATGTTTAAATTCATTTTTTTTTTCTCATTAATCTACACTCAGTACCCCATAATGACACAGAGAAAACAGAATTTTAGAAATATGTGCAAATGTGTGAAAAAGGAAAAACTGAAATATCACATTGGCATGAGTATTCAGACCCTTCACAACAACGCTTGAAATTTAGCTCAGGTGCCTCCCATTCCGTTGCTGAGATGTTTCTACACCTTGATTGGAGTCCATCTGGGGTAAATTAAATTGATTGGACATGATTTGGAAAGGTACACACCTCCCTATAAAGGGTCTCACAGCTGACAATGCATACTGACAGGAGCAAAAGCCATGAGGTTAAAGGAACTTCATGCAGAGCTCAGAGACAGGATTATTGCAAGACACAGATATGGGGAAGGCTACAAAAAAATTCTGCTGCACTGAAGGTTCTCAACAGCACTGCGGCCTCCATAATTCTCAAATTTAAGAAGTTTGGCACAACCAAGACTTTTCCCACAACTGGTCGCCAGGCCAAACTGAGCGATTGGGAAAGAAGGGCCTTAGTAAGAGAGGTGACCAAGAAGCCGATGGTCACTCTAACTGAGCTCCAGAGATCCTGTGTGGAGATGGGACAAAGTTCCAGAAGGACAACCATCACTGCAGCCTTCTAGCTGGGCTTTATAGCAGAGTGGCTGGATGAAAACCTCTCCTCAGTGCAAAACACATGAAGGCCTGCTTGGAGTTTGCAAAAAAAGGACCTGAAGGACTCAGACTGTGAGGAACAAGATTGTCTGGTCTAATGAAACCAAGATTGAACTGTTTGCTTCAAATCTACACATTATATCTAGAGGAAACCAGACACCACTCTTCGCCTGCCATACAGGCCTCCCAATACCATACCAACAGTGATACGTGGTGGTGGCAGCATCATGCTATGGTGGTGTTTTTTAGCAGCGGAGGCTGGGAGACTGGTCGGGGTTGAGGGAAAGCTGAATGGAGCAAAGTACTGAGATATCCTCAATGAAAACCTGTTCCACGGCACTCAGGACCTCACATTGGGCTAAAGCTTCACCTTCCAACAGAACAATGATCTTAAAGTGGAGCTCCACCAAAAAGAGTAAGCCATGCTTGTTTGCAACCTTCACTGCCACATTTCACACAATCTTTTTTTTTGGGGGGGGGGGGAGCGGGAACCTGGTTCTGACAAGTACCCACTCCCATTTTCATCTCAGATCGCCGTGGCGATTTGAGCCAGAATCCCCCCCCCCCATCCTTTCCCCGCAGTCTTCTGGGACACATCAGAGAACCAGAAGACTATGGGACCATTTACAAGGTGCAGCGCGACTCACGCATGTGCGGTAGGAAACCTGTGAAGCTGCAAGGCTTCACTTTCTGTTTTCCTTACTAGAGATGCCTGCACCCGAACCCGATTGAAGATTCTGCTCCAGTGAGGACACTGTGGGATCCCTGAGGTGCCCCTATATTAAAAGTCAGCAGCTACAGTATTTGTAGCTGCTGACTTTTAATTTTTTTTAAAGGAGCTTTGAACTCCTCCTTAAGCACACACAGCCAAGACAACTCTGTGAATGTCCTAGAGTGGCCCAGCCAGGGCCCTGACTTGAACCCTATTAAATATCTCTGGAGTAACCTGAAAATGTCTGTCCACTGACGGTCCCCATCCAACCTGATTGAGCTTGAGAGGATTTGCAAAGAAGAATGGCATAAAAAACCCCAATCCAGGTGTGCAAAGCGTCATACCCACAAAGACCAGAGGCTGTAATTGCTGCCAAAGGGGCTTCAACAAAGTACTGAGTAAAGGGTCTGAATACTTAGTGTTACTAAACCCATAACAGTAAAATCAGTTTGTATATGCAGTAAAGCATGCTTGTTATACTCACTGTGGAACCTAAGGGGTTAATCCTCCGCATTGTGTAAAAAGGCTGTTTGATCCTATTTTCTCTTATCATCCCCTTCTTCCACTGTCCCCAAACACTCTCCTGATAGAACAGAGCACATGCTCAGTTTGGTGTGTATTGCTAGTTTTTTTTTCTTTTTTTCTTGGGAGGATGCATGTGATGAGCACAGGGCCAATCGGCACTGTCCAGACAGAGGGTCAGGGGTCTTGCAGCCTCATAGGACAGTCAGAGTAGAATGAAAGCGCCTTCTACAAGCTTTACTCAGACACTGATAGAAGTCGCACGACTGCTCTAACTGCATATATTTACTAAAATAATTGCATTCCCATGTTCTGTGTACTGTTAGAGACCAAATATATGCTGAAAGCAGGGTCCTGGGTTTAGTAACACTTTAAGTACATTTGATATATATATATATATATATATATATATATATATATATATATATATATATATATATATATATAAAATATATATATATTTTTTAATACAGTTACAGGCATTTCTAACATTCTGTTTTCACTTTGTCATTAAGGAGTACTGAGTTAATGAGAAAAAAATGAACTTAAAGCGGGGTTCTCATTTAAAAAAAAAAATGAAAAGTCAGCAGCTACAAATGGTGCTGCTGCTGACTTTTAATTGGACACTTACCTGTCCCAGGGTCCAGCGATGCGGGGGATCGAAGCTCCGCTCGTTGGTGCCGGTATTCTAACTGTAGGGCGCCCGGCTGTGGCTTCACAGCTGCGAGCTGTCACTGGCCCCACAATCATCTGGGACCGGTCACGTGTCCCAGATGATTGACAAGAGGGAGGGGAGAGAGGCGATCTCCCTTCCTGCGCCGATGGAAGTGATGTCACCAGCCCAGGCACCGAAAGAGGCAGACTACGAGGGAAAAATATTTTTCTCCAAATGTTTTTTTTAAGGGTTGGAACTCCACTTTAAACAACTGTAGTATCAGGCAGCAACCTAATACAAATTTTTAGTTTTTTTTTTCTTAGAATAACAATTTGATTTGGTAACACTGGCAAATGTCTTTCTGATTTAAGTAAATTTTATTGATGGTCCCATTTTGGACCTAAGGTCTCACAAATCTCACAAATGCTCTTCTGGAAGAATGGTCAAACATTCCCGTAGACACACTCCTAAACCTTGTGGACAGCCTTCCCAGAAGAGTTGAAGCTGTTATAGCTGCAAAGGGTGGGCCAACTCAATATTGAACCTTACGGACCTATGCCCCGTACACACGGTCGGATTTTCCAATGGAAAATGTGTGATAGGACCTTGTTGTCGGAAATTCCGACCGTGTGTAGGCTCCATCACACATTTTCCATCGGATTTTCCGACACACAAAGTTTGAGAGCAGGCTATAAAATTTTCCGACAACAAAATCCGTTGTCGGAAATTCCGATCGTGTGTACACAAATCCGACGGACAAAGTGCCACGCATGCTCAGAATAAATAAAGAGATGAAAGCTATTGGCCACTGCCCCATTTATAGTCCCGACGTACGTGTTTTACGTCACCGCGTTTAGAACGATCGGATTTTCCGAGAACTTTGTGTGACCGTGTGTATGCAAGACAAGTTCCAACATCCATCGGAAAAAATCCTAGGATTTTGTTGTCGGAATGTCCGAACAAAGTCCGACCGTGTGTACGGGGCATAAGACTGGGATGCCATTGAAGTTCATGTTTGTGTTAAGGGAGCCGTGCCAATACTTTTGACAATACAGTATAGTGCATTCTAATAGCATTAGTGTTGTATTTATTGCAAAATGAAGGATCCATAGTCTAGCAGCTGTTTTGGTGGCAAATATACTACATAGTACGATACACTGTATTACTCTACTGGCAACCAAGCAGCAGCTGGACTACGAACAGCCTGAGATGGATGCCTTATCCTGCTATTAATACATCACCAAGTTTCTTCTGCATAGTTCATTGCTTTCAAATGTATCCAAATCTAACTTAATAATTTTCTGATTTTTTTTTTGTAGAGTAGATTTAACTTTAGCCCCATCTCTGCCTGTCTACTTCACGGCAGCCAGACATCTGATTCAAGGATGTTGTTGCTTCTTTTGTTTTTTAGGTTTCCAGCTCACAGATTTTTTTTTTTTTATCCAATAAAACATACTGTCTTGGAAAATTCATTAAAGACCTGTCTAAAAAATGTTTTTTTTTTTTTTTTTTTGTGAAAGCAGAGATTAAAATTTAGAATTCATGCTTTTTATAATGTTTCTACTGTTTTAATGCTGGTTTGTAATGAGAAATTCTTCTACCCCTTCCTGCCCACTTCACAAGGATTGGCGATCACTACCATAGTGGTCACATGATTAGAACCCGATTCCGCTGGCTACCGATCTGTAGCTGTCTATAACAGCTTGGTCTTTGCACTGGGAGCGCACAGTGAGCGCACTCTCCGCACGTAAACAGCAGCCACCCAGCAATCTATACGTGCAGCATGTGGGCATTGAAGCCCATCCCTTTGCCACTGCACGTATGTTTCGGTGCGCTGTAAAGGGATTTAAAGCTCAAGTTTAGGTATGCATATTTTTGCAGAGTCACATTGGTCCAAGTTGGACTAATGTAAGTATGCATTTGGCATAGCTGATAGCTGAAAATCACTGTAGTGGGCACTGCTAATACAGCGATTGCTGCTGGCTTCTGTTCTATGCAGCTGTCCTGCTGCACAGTAAACATATGAGGTCACTTTTTTGACATGGGCACCATTCAGAGAACACTTTGCACTTTCTCATTGAAAGCAAAGCATTCTTCTGATTGGATGAGGTGGTTGATTGCGATGTCACCACCCTTGCTGCTCTACTTGTCCAATCAGAAAATGCCTTGCATTCACCAAGAAAATGCGAAATGTGCCCCTACACAGTGAGTGACCCCTTGCGGAGGGGCAGCTGCTCGGCAAAGGACCAGTAAGCTAGTAGCAATCACTGCAGTAGCAGTGCCTACTACAGTGACTTCCAGCATCCATGCGGATCTTCCAGGTATGACATGTGCACACTTACATTGGTCCAAGCTAGACCAATGTAACTTTGCAAAAATATGAATACCTGAACTTCAGCTTTAAATCTGAACTTTAGGCACAGGAGCTTTCATTTAAATGTTTTCCTTAATAGCCACAAAGTATGTATATTCACTCTGTATGCCCCAAATGCTCCTGCAAACCCAGGTATTACTAGACATGTGCACAACAAAAAAATGTGTTAGTTTCGTTTTGTTCCTTTACGTTTCCGTTGATTCGTAATTTCGTAAGACGCGTGTTTTCATATTTGGCCTCGTTCGTATTTGCGTAACAGATATATTTTCGTTGATACAAAATGATTCATAATTCCATTAGTCTAAAGATTTGTAATTTCGTAAGATGTGTGTTTTCATATTTGGACTCGTTCGTATTTGCGTAACAGATATATTTTCGTTGATACAAATTGATTCGCAATTCCGTTAGTCTAACAATTCGTAATTTCGTAAGACACGAGGTTTCATATTCGGACTCGTTTATATTTTCGTAACAGTGATATAGTCTTTGATATGAAATGATTTGTAATTCCGTTAGTCTAACGATTCGTAATTTCGTAAGACGCGAGTTTTCATATTCTGACTTATTCGTATTTTCGTAACAGATATATTTTCGTTGATATGAAATGATTCGTAATTCCGTTAGTCTAACAATTCATAATTTCGTAAGACGCGAGGTTTCATATTCGGACTGGTTCGTATTTTCGTAACAGATATATTTTCGTTGATATGAAATGATTCGTAATTCTGTTAGTCTAATTTTCTTTGATTCGAAATTCGTAATTTTTCTAGATAATGATTTTTGTTTATTCGGTACACTACTTTTTTTTTCATACTTTCGTAGGAAATAAAGAATAAAAATCCTATGCTTGCTTTTCTAATAAGTCCTGTACTTACTCCAGTCCACTCCTTCAGTCACAAGACCTGACTCCGTCTCCTCCTCAACCGAATCTAAAAAGATTCAGGAATGCAGTGTCACTCAGACACAAAAGGGATAAGCTGATTGGCTAAAGATATCAAGTGAGATAAATCACTCACTAATATACTGTCCATTCGAAAGAACGATTTGAGAACACAAAATTTACGAACAGACGAAATTACGAACATACATATTAAGATACACTTACACTGTCCATTCAAAAGAACAATTTGAGAACACGAACAAACGAAATTATGAACAGACGAAGAAATGAAATTTCGAACACATTAGTAAAAATACGAACTACCGAAATTACGAACAGACAAACGATTGAAAAATACGAAATGGAAATCATTCGTTATAAATGTCATTTTCTTTCTTTTACTGTTTCGGACTCATCACTGTGCTGCACAGAAACTGTGGAGAGAGGAGGGCTGTAAAAGGAGCCCAGGGGTTCCACCTAGTAAAGCTGTCTGCAGAAAACTACAGGAGGGGGTGGAGACAAGACCAGTCACCTGCACAAGAAGAGAGAGTTGCAGTGACCGGTCTTTACTGCAGGAAGCTCCTGCACAGAGGTAAAGTCTCACACTCGATTTCTACACTGATCTGGAAGAAATACACAAAACACACCAAGACTAAAGTGATAATACATATGACTCTTGTATTTAGACAATACAGTGGAACCTCAGATTGTGAGTGATGCGGATAACGAGCGTTTCGCAATACGAGCACTGTATTTTTAAAAATCGTAACTCGGTTTGCGAGTGTTTTCTCGCAAAACGAGCACGATTCAGGCCAAAGCGGTGTGCAGTACCGCTTTTGGCCTGAGGTGGGGGGGCGCCGGAGAGCCAAACGTCACGTTCGGAAATGCACGGAAAGGCCCGAGTACAGCATGGCTGGCCTCGGCAAATCTCGGGTAGGAAGTCTTATCGTGTTTGCCGAGGTCAGCCGAAGTGTCCTCTGGCCTTTTCAGCCATTTCCGAGGCTCTCCGGTGACCCCCCCGCCTCTGGCCGCATGGGGTATTGCATTCCATTGAAGTCAACGCGGAACAAATTATTTTTCTTCCATTGACTTCTGTAACGACACCCCGAGTATGAAAGGGGTTAAAGTCGTTTAGGACATTCCATACCCAAACACAAAGGCAGCTACCGAACACTCCAATCAGCCAAACAAGGAACCCATACAAATAATCCACCCCAAAAACGAGACACGGCTCTGTCTTCAGGTTCCAAGCAGGAATGAATCTTTATTCAAAAAACACATGTTATACAGATCCCACTCCAAAGCATTTCCCCCCCACCCTTGGAAAACAGGGCGGGTTAAACTGTCCAATAACAATGGACACACAGGTCAGGTGTGCTTAACTTCTCATCAGTAAACAGTCTTAACAGGGGGGCTGCTGGAAGAATCCCCCCTCCCTCTTTCCTCACAGCAATACACATCCTGTGATCCAAGGCAGACAAACACAATAGAACATTGGAATACAGCCCCACCCCAAAGTAGCACAGCAAACAGTACACATTCTATATACACATATATACAGCATTGAGTCTCTGACTAGCACAGATCATAGTGGGGTTCTCATTCACCTTGTGCCCCTATTAGTGACTCCCACCACAATGGCATACCCAGGGTCCCCAGAGTCTGTGTGTCTTGGGGGACATGGACCTGAATCTAAAGTAACACCACCTCCAGGGTCCCCAGGCATACAGCTCACAAAGAGCACCGTCCCCCCAAATGCCAGGGACCATAATCGGTTTGCAGGAGGCTGGCATTCAGTCCCCTCCAAAAGCCTCTTTTCCGGCAAGGTCTGTCACAACTTCAATGGGAAAACTCGCTTTGATATGCGAGTACTTTGGATTACGAGCATACTCCTGGAACGGATTATGCTTGTAATCTGAGGTTCCACTATATTTGTAGTTCAGCTATAAAGGTATTATGCAACCACAATAAGGAACCACACAGTTCCTTTTAAACAGAAAGTGTTATTAAACCCACAACAGTAAAATCAGTCTGTATATGCAGTAAAGCATGCTTGTTATACTCACTATGGATTCAAATGGGTTAATCTTCTGCATTGTGTAAAAAGGCTGTTTGATCCTGTCTTCTTTGATCCTCCCCTTCTTCCACAGTCCCCAATCCTTCTCCTGTTAGAATAGAGCCTTGGGGGGCACTCTGCACATGCTCAGTTTGGTATGTATTGCACAGGGCCAATCAGCACTGTCCAGACAGAGGGCCAGGGGTCATGCAGCCTCATAGGACAGTCAGCGTAGAATGAAAACTCCTCCTACAAGCTTTAACCAGACACTGATAGAAGTCACAAGACCGCTATATACTGCTTATGAGAAATAGTGTTTAGCAATTTATAGTTACTAAAATAATTGCATTTCCATGTTCTGTGTACTTTAGGAGACCAGATATAGTGAATGCAGGCTCCGGCGTTTAGTAATACTTTAACATATGAATTTATGATCCACGGGGATTTTTCTTTGTGTTTGTTCCTAGTATATGTGTATACTTGATGTCATCTGTTACAAATGGAAAACTGTTCTTGATGTTATGTCATTTTTGCTTATTTCTTATGAAACAAAAAAAAAATTAACTTATAAAGTTAAAGTGTATTTATGGTCAAAATGAAAAATAATATATTTCTTTCCACATTTATTTCAACTATTTCTAGCTTACTCCTATTATTCGGAATGATCTTGAAGTTTGTAAACTTTGTTTGTAAAGCAGTGACTCCCCTTATCAGAAGGTTCTAGCCGAGGATTCAGTCAGACAAATTGTTCCTGAAGGAAGGGGCTTCTGCTGTGCTCTCTGTTTAGATAACCCATAGTCCTTTATGAATCTTTTACCATTTATTAGATGTTACTTTGTAAAACAAAATTGTATTTACATGGTCAAAAAAAATATATAAAAACATCAGTATAAAAACATATAAACCTTAAACAAAATTATAAATATAAATAAAATAAACCCCAAACCATTATAGTTTCCCTATAAATATAAGCGTTTGCATTATTTGACAATCCTTTTTTAATTAACATTCATTTTGATTCACAGACTCGGTCCAGACAGAAGATGTGTTTGGCCTTAATGGACAAATCGAACATAAGCTGTCTTTCCTGCAGGAGAATATTCCAGCTGACATGAAACTGATTCTTATTGGTCATTCCATTGGATGCTTTACCATATTGGAGATGATGAAGCGATTACCTGGTCTTAAGGTAAGTCACTATCTTTGGAAGAAGTCCACCTAAAAAAAAGAGGAAGAGTTTTTTACGTTGTTAAACCTTAGGTTTTATAAAGTGTTTCTAAAACTAAACATTTTTTTAGTTTTGAGTAGAACAAAGAATAGTTAAAACCCCTGTCCATTTTAAATTTTTGCTATTTGTGTACCATTGGAATGAATTATTTTTACTTATTGTCCCATAGACAGTAAGAGATAATCTCTTAAAAATTATGAAAACAAATGCCCTCATTGGAAGACATTTCCTCTACTCCTGTTTCAGTGACAGCTCTGAATTTTTCCTCACTTTCAGCCCATTGACAATCGTTACCAGTAGGGTGTTCGGACACAAACCTGAACCCTGCTCAGCTATCCTGCCCGGAAGCTGTCAAAGCCAACAGCCAGTCATAGTGGAAGCATTCTCCTCTCCAGCCAGATACATGCAAGGGGCATGTACACATGTGGCTGAAGGGTGGGAAATGCCTCTGTTTCCTATGATTGGCTGTTGGCTTTGACATCTTCCCAGGGGGGATAGTTCATGTGAATTTAGACTTATATTGATGTTAAAAGATAATAGAGCAAAATGCACCCATTATTAAAACCAAAAAAACAAATGGATTGCGTGCTGAACACTCCAGGGTGATTTCACCACACCCTTCAACCAACCATATTAAGATATAGGTGTCCGTTTATGAAGCGGTAAAAAATATTTACTGCTCAGTTCTCCGGCATTCACAGAGGAGATTGTTCTCCTCTGGATGCCTGTTTTATGAAGTGGTGTAGATCGCTTCTCCTTTGGAGGAGTGAAGCGATCTACAAAACGCTTCAAACAGTGGAGAATGGCCCCTGATAATGGAATCTCGTTAGACATAACGAGATTACAGTACCAGAAATTCACCGAAACACGAGGTGTCCGTTTATTAAGCAGTGATTAATTATCACTGGTCAGTACACAGACATTCTCAGAGGTATATATATATACATACATACATACATACATACATACATACATACAGACAGACATACAGTGGATATAAAAAGTCTACACACCCCTCTTAAAATTTCAGATTTCTGTGATTTAAAAAAACGAGACAAAGATAAATCATTTCAGAACTTTTTTCCACCTTTAATGTGACCTATAAACGATATAACTCAATTGAAAAACAAATTGAATTCTTTTAGGGGGGGGGAGTAAAAGTTACAAAATAAAATAATGTGGTTGCATAAATGTGCACACCCTCTTATAACTGGGGATGTAGCTGTGTTCAGAATTAAGCAATCACATTCAAACTTATGTTAAATAGGAGTCAGTACACACCTGCCATCCATTAAAGTGCCTCTGATTAATCCCAAATAAAGTTCAGCTATTCTAATAGGTCTTTCCTGACATTTTCTTAGTCGTATCCTACAGCAAAAGCCATGGTCCGCAGAGAGCTTCCGAAGCATCAGAGGGATCTCATTGTTAAAAGATATCAGTCAGGAGAAGAGTACAAAATAATTTCCAAGGCATTAGATATATCATGGAACACAGTGAAGACAGTCATCAAGTGGAGAAAATATTGCACAACAGTGACATTACCAAGCACTGGACGTCCCTCCAAAATTGATGAAAAGCCAAAAAGAAAACTGGTCAGGGAGGCTGCAAAGAGGCCTACAGCAACATTAAAGGAGCTGCAGGAATATCTGGCAAGTACAGGCTGTGTGGAGCATGTGATAACAATCTCCCGTATTCTTCATATGTCTTGGTTATGGATGGTTCGAAAAACATCCAAGCCCGTCTAAACTTTGCAAAAACACATATGAAGTCTCCCAAAAGCATGTGGGAAAATGTGTTATGGTCTGATGAAACCAAGGCTGAACTTTTTGGCCATAATTCCAAAAGCTATGTTTGGTGCAAAAACAACACTGCACATAACCAAAAGAACACCATACCCACAGTGAAGCATGGCGGTGGCAGCATCATGCTTTGGGGCTGTTTTTCTTCAGCTGGAACTGGGGCCTTAGTCAAGGTAGAGATAATTATGAACAGTTCCAAATACCAGTCGCCAATATTGGCACAAAACCTTCAGGCTTCTGCTAGAAAGCTGAACATGAAGAGGAACTTCATCTTTAGGCATGACAATAACCCAAAGCATACATCCAAATTAACAAAGGAATGGCTTCACCATAAGAAGATTAAAGTTTTGGAATGGCCCAGCCAGAGCCCAGACCTAAATCTGACTGAAAATATGTGGGGTGATCTGAAGAGGGCTGTGCACAGGAGATGCCCTCGCAATCTGACAGATTTGGAGTGTTGAAGTCAAGATGTGCCATGCTGATAGACTCACCCAAAAAGACATGCTGTAATAAAATCAAAAGGTGCTTCAACAAAGTATTAGTTTAAAGGTGTGCACACTTATGCAACCATATTACGGTATTTTATTTTTTTATTTTTACTTCCCTTCACCTAAAAGATTTCAGTTTGTTGTTCAACTGAGTTGTACACTTTATAAGTTACATTAACCACTTCAGCCGCGGAAGATTTGCCTGCTTAATGACCAGGCCATTTTTTGTGATACGGCACTGCGTTGCTTTAACTGACAATTGCGTGGTTGTGCATCGATGTACCCAAACAGAATTGACGTCCTTTTTCCCCACAAATGGAGCTTTCTCTTGGTGGTATTTGATCACCTCTGTGTTTTTTATTTATTGCGCTATAAACAAAAAAAGAGTGATAATTTTGAAAAAAAAAAAACAATATTTTGTACTATGGGAAAGATTTATGACATTTTTATTATTATTTTTTTTTTTACTAGAAATGGCGGCGATTTGTGATTTTTTTATCGGGAATGCGACATTATGACAGACAGATCGGACACTTTTGACACATTTTTGGGACCATTGACATTTATACAGCAATCAGTGCTATGAAAATGCATTTTTTTTGCAGTAAACACTATAGGATTATAAAAGACCTGGGACACATTTGGGTGCCCCAAGGGGAGTAGTAATGTAGTGCACAGAGCGCGCCAATGGATGTGGCCAAATTGCTCTTGCTGACATCACCCCACCCTTCAGTGATGCCAAAACTGCCCTCAAGCAGCCACCCGCAGCGGCAACAGATTTGTGTATGACTATCTTGGTTACTTGGGGAGCCACAGTCTGGTCTGAATAATGTGTCCGGATTTCAGGTGGACTGAAACCCGGACACATGATTCAAAACCCGAACTGTCCAGGTGAATCCTGGACAGGGGGCAACCCTAATGTAGGCTGATATTGCTTTCTGTCAGGGCCAAAGAGCTAATACAATTAGCTTGTGATCTTCTAATCTTCCTACACAGCCTCCAATAGGAGCGCTTGTAGCAGATTCGGTAAACACAATGCCTAATAAAATAAAATAAATGATTTGTATGTAGGTAGGTAATATATGAGCCATGTACATTTTATTATATTTTCCAGAAGTTGGCACTGCACATACATTATATCCGCACATACTGCACATACAGTATATCCAAAAGAAAATGGGCCCAGGTGCTCAGGAAATCATAAAGTATATATAATACAATAGATAAGGCGGCACTCGTGGGGCTTGAAAGGTGAGCACTCGGTGATGAAGTTTATTTCGCCGAAGCACAAGGTCCTGAGGGGGACAAGCTTGTGCAATAATGAAAAGTCGAAATCGACCTCATCACTGCATGCTCATCTCTTTCTTTTGATGATTTAAATAACAATTGTATTTACTATGTAAGCGCCAGATGCTCACGTAAGCTAACACAATGTCATTCAGAATGTCATTCAAGGAAATTGAATAAGAAAATTGTATAATGTATGGCCAGCCTTACCATTTCACATGTGATATTAAAATCACACTTATGAGAAATCATTTTAGTCAACAGACTCTGACATTTATATTTTGGGGTAAAGATCTGGGGCTATGCTAATATTGTAAAAGTTTTGCTGGAAAGAAGTACAGGAAAGTGCTTTTTTTTTAATTTTCACTTTTTCTTCCTAACCAACCACTTCAGCTCCGAAAGGTTTACCCCCCTTCATGACCAGGCTGTTTTTTGCAATACGGCGCTGCCTTAACTGACAATTGCGCGGTCGTGCGACACTGTACCCCAAAAGATTTTTTGTCCTTTTTTTTTTTTTCCCGCAAATTTGGTGGTATTCAATCACCTCTGTGGTTTTTGTGCTATAAACAAAAAAAGACCGACAATTTTGAAAAAAAAAAACATATTTTTTACTTTCTGTCATAAAACACATCCAATAAAAAAATTTTAAAAAGCAAATTTCTTCATTAATTTATGCCAATATGTATTCTGCTAAATATTTTTGGAAAATATCCCAATAAGCGTATATTGATTGGTTTGCGCAAAAGTTACAGTGTCTACAAACTATGGGATATTTTTATTTATTTATTTATTTTTTTATTTATTACTAGTAAGGATGCGAACACCCCCCGGTTCAGGTCGCACCAGAACATCCGAACAAGCAAAAAATTCGGAAGAACACACAAACACGGTGACCGGACCTGACGGGTCTTGTATGCATTTTGGGGGGGACCCCTACGCCATTTTTTTAAAAATTTATCGCATTGTTTCCCTTAATTTCCATACCAGACCTGAAGGGCCTGGTATGGATTTTGAGGGGGCCCCCACACAATTTTTTTTTTTCATTTTTGGTTGGGGTTCCCCTTAATATACATACCAGACCCAAAGGGCCTGGTAATGGACTGGGGGGGGGGGGGGCATGCCATTTTTTTTTAATGAGTTTTATCTATATTGCCGAGACCTGACAATTCATTAATAGCCGCGATCAGTTTTAAATGACTTTTTTCCTTTAGAAATGTCATTTTGCTGTGGTACTGTTCTAAACACGGGAAACATGCGCCCCTTTACAGGCATACTATAGACACCCCCCAGGCACGATATTTAAAGGAATATTTCATTTTTATTGTTTCACTTTAAGCATTATTAACCACTTTAATATAGTCTATATACCATATAATTTAGTATAGACATATGACGTCCACAGATGGGATCTCCCCGAGGCCGTCATATGACGGCCTCGGGTTCCCAGCTGTCTAGGGGGCGCGTGCGTGCTGCCGGGGGCGCGCGCGCGCCCGCCACGTTGCTTAGGACCAGGTGCGTGTGCCCGGCGGCCGCGATGTCCGCCGGGCACCCGCGATTGCCCGTTAACCGGGCCGGACCGTGGATACAGATCCACCTCCTGTCAGGTGAGAGGAGAGCGATCTGTGTTCCCAGTGATCGGTCTCCTCCCCTTGTACGTCCCCGCCCCCTACAGTTAGAAGCATTCCCTAGGAAACACATTTAACCCCTCGTGTCCCCCTAGTGGTTAACCCCTTCCCTGCCTGTCACATTTACACAGTAATCAATGCAATTTTATAGCATTGATCGCTGTATAAATGTGAATGGTCCCAAAAATGTGTCAAAAGTGTCCGATGTGTCCGCCATAATGTCGCAGTCACGAAAAAAAAATCGCGATCGCCGCTATTACTAGTAAAAAAAATTAAATAAATCATTTTTTTTTAAAAATGCCATAAATCTATCCCGTATTTTGTAGACGCTATAACTTTTGCGCAAACCAATCAATATAAGCTTATTGCGATTTTTTTTTTAACCAAAAATATGTAGAAGAATACGTATCGGCCAAAACTGAGTAAAAAATTAGTTTAAAAAAAAAATAAAAAATTGCGATATTTATTATAGCAAAAAGTAAAAAATATGTGTTTTTTTCAAAATTGTCGCTCTTCTTTTGTTTATAGCGCAAAAAATAAAAACCGCAGAGGTGATCAAATACCACCAAAAGAAAGCTCTATTTGTGGGAAAAAAAGGACGTCAATTTTGTTTGGGTACAGCGTCGCACGCCCGCGCAATTGTCGTTTAAAGTGCGACAGCGCTGAAAACTAAAAATTGGTCTGGGAAGGAAGGGGGTGAAAATGCCTTGTATTGAACCGGTTAAAATCACTGCTCCCGAAAAAAACTGCAGTTTTTAAAACTTTTTTTGCATTGATACAGGTTCCCTGGGGCAGGACCCGGGTCCCCAAACCCTTTTTATCACAATAACTTGCATATAAGCCTTTAAAATTAGCATATTTGATTTTTCATGTTAATATTCCATAGACTTTAACGGTGTTCCTGCGGCATATTATTCGGTATTCGCCGAACAGCCAAAGTTCAGACGAACTTACAGTATGCTTGGGCTGAACCATTCGCCCATTCCTAATTACTAGTAATGGCGGTGATCAGTGACTTATAGCGGGACTGCGATATTGGGGCGAACAGTTGGGACACTAACTGACACTTTTGACACTTTTTGGGGACCAGTGACACCAATGCAGTGATCAGTGCTAAAAATATGCACCGTGTACTAATGACACTGACAGGGAAGGGGTTAACATCAGGGGCCAGCAAAGGGTTAAATATGTGCCTTAACAGTGCTTTACTACTGTGGGGGAGGTGCTTGTACTAGGAGAAGGCATGGATCTATGCCCCTGCGTAGCAGGGACACAGGATTCATGTCTTCTGTAGTGGCAGAACGGCAATCTGCCTTGTTTACATAGGCAGACCGCTGTTCTGTCTGTGTCCTGAGGCATCGGCGGGTGCTGTCGTACATTGAGTCCACCGTACCCGTCAATCCGCCGCTGCCCCAGACCCAAGAGTGCCAGATCATGTACTTGGTACGTGATCTGAGCCGCCCTGTCACCATATATTTACAGTATACGCCAAGCGGTTAAACTAAAAAAATAATAAATTATACGCATCCAAACCTACTATCAAATGAAAGCGCTATCAGTCCAAAGAACAATGATGTATATGTGTAGACTACACACAAAGCTTAAAAATATAAGTTGTGGACCTGAGACAGCAGTGAAACTAAGAAAATGCTCTGGGACTCAAAGGTGTTATAGATGAAAACGCCCATCCCAGGGATTCAAGTTAAGAAGTGATAATCCACAAGTCAATCTTTGTAAATTCCCTGGTATATACAAAATACAGCAGCTGTCAGTAATATAATATACAGTATACAAAGTAAATTTAGATCCTCCTTACAATAAATGCTTGAGGCTGAAGTTTAGCTAAAAAAAAAAAAAAAAAAAAGGACTTGCACCTTTAGTCACATCACTTACCTGTAATGTAATATGTCCCACATTGTACAGGCAGCTGGATCCTGGAGAAATCTTCACTGCAGGGATGCCCCGTCCTCTTCCTGTCTCTGAACGTCCGGTGCTGCAATGGTTAATAACTTTGGGCAGTACAGATGGTCCGATGGGGACATGCATCCTCCTCCATTGAAGAAAGTTCCCTCATTGAATATACTGTTGTAACACAATCTGAATGGGAAGAAAATCCTGTGATCACTCTCCCCCATTCAGAGATCATGTTATTAAAAGTGTAATCAATGGAAGAACTTTTCTCAATGGAGGAGGAGAAAGGAGGGGGCGTGTTCCCATCGGACCAACCTTACTGCTGTTTTGCCTAAAGACCTGAAGCTCTTCACCATTACAGTGATGGAAGTTCGAAGACAGGAAGAGGACTCGGCATCCATGCAGTGAGGATTTCTCCACAGTCTAACTGCCTGCACAACGTGGAACATACTCCATTACAGGTAAGTGATGTGACTAGAGCTGTAGGGACATTTTTGCAGCTAAACTTAAAAAATAATTAAACCCACATCATAAAAACTATGATTAAATGGTGTATTATATGCTGTTCATACTTACTCAGTCACTATTAGATTCGTTTTCTGTATTCTGAAAAAAACCTGGTTGATTCTGCTGCTCTATATCTCCATTTTATGTTCATGTCCCCAATTCAGCTAGGGATTTTGTGGTGGTAATTCTGTATTTTCAGTGAGTTTCTATACTGAGTATTTCCTTCCTATCACATCTGAGCAGCCCATGTGACTATAGAGTCACACATGTGGTCTTATACACAGTGCTAAATGACAGCCCACTCCCTCCCTCCTCTTCCATGTCCGCTAAACACAATGGGAGTTGGATATTACATCTTGATTGATGGAGGCTTCACCCCTTGTGACTGGCAGAAATCCACCCATACCATGGTAATGCCAAAAATAATTTAAAAAATAATAGAGATTTAATTTCAAATATATGTTATTTATTTTTACTCTGTATTCCAAAGGCTTTTTTTTAACATGTGGCCAGCAACAGAGGACAAGAAGCTCCTCCTGCTTATGTTTCCCTACAGACAGGCTGGGAATAATGTAGGTCATTTGACAGCTGCTTATCGATTAGGAAAAGGTACTTATAAGTTTTTTGTTTTTTTTTAATTAAAATAATTACAGTGCCATCATCCACATACAGAAAGAGAAGGAATAATGTACATTAAACAGTGTGTTTAGTATTACATTTAAGCTTTAGTCATAACTTATGATAATAGAAATGAGCGTGTGTATCCATTTGCATGTATTATATTTTGCTATAGGAAGAACAGTGAAAAATTCCAGTTGATTTATATGTAAATTGTAGACATTAGAGGAGACCACAAAAAAAATGTTTTTGTTATCTCAGAGATTCTTATATTTATTAAACGCTCAGTTCACCTTTGGAACATGTTACGTTCCACCCATATGTAGGGTAGAACATGTAAAATGTTCCAGCTCTTCCCCCCAATCCCCTCCCCCTCAGACAGCAGGTGGGGGATCTTCTCCCCACACCCACTGTCACGTTGGAAAAACAGCACAGCTGTGTGATGCTCTGTCCACACAGCCACATCATTTATTCAGACTCCTGTGAATGAATAAACTACAAGTGCTGTCTTCCACCGTGGCAGACTGAGTTTTAGTTCCAAACAGCCCGTACAGAGGGCTGAAAGCAGTAGGATATCTGTAGGAGCCCACATTGCACCCATCATCTACTGATCACAGATGCAATGTTTTTCAGGCTCATGTAGGAAAATATAATAAATACATATATTTTTCTGCAAAAATATGCACATTTATTATTTTTTCTGTAAAGGGTGAGCTTATCCTTTAAAATGATGATGCTTATGTGACCATTGTAGACCAAAAGATCAGTTGAATTCGATACACAGGAGAAGAATGCTTGAACCCATTGTACTGTATAAATAGACTGGTCCAAGAAAAGTGCTCATTCATTGTGTGCAGAAACTGCTTAGTTCTTGTGTGGCTGGAGCGTTCAGAAATTGAAAACGTTTATTCCAGCTTCTCTTAACAATAGATAATATTTCATCTTAGCAGAGTGTTGTGCAACCTCTTTATTATGGCCAATAAAAGTTTAACTGCTAACTTGGATGACATATGAAGTGTAATAATCAAAAACGTGTGTTTTAGGTCTCTCTTATTTTTGCTGGAATATGGGTCCCCTCTAACATTCTGAACAAGATATGTGTATGTTAGTAGCAGAGCTAGTGATTTTTGTTTTGTATCCTATGGAGCTCAGCTAAGCGGCTGTCATTGCATCTCACTTGAGGGATGTACAGTACAAGCCTTCGTATAATTACAGTTGAAGAGTTCACAATTCTATAAAAAGCTGAGAAACACAAATCATTTTTCTAGACAATAGTTCACGGTTGGCTAAGAGATGACTTAAAGAAGATTAACATAGTTAACATATTTAAAATTGAACGTCTTTAATATTAATCTGTAACTCACTTTTATAGGTTATTCTGTTCCCAGCTGCCTAGGTGCATTGTATACATCCTATGTTACTCAATACACTTTCAATAAAGGCAGGTGCCTATTGCAAGCTGAAGTTAGGAAAGGAGCCTATGTTGGGTTGGACAATATTCACTGTGAGCCAGGCTGACCCAGGCTCCACATCGTCTCTTTATTTCGGGGGAAAATTCCCCTCTATCAGAGAATGTTAATGTTGCACCACACCTGCATAGACTGGCCAGCTGCAAGTGACCTTTTTTTAGCGCCCATTCACACTTAACCTTAGCATATTTAGGCGATTTAGAGATGTTTTTTCTTTGGACGTTTTTCCACGCAACTCGTAGTACAGGAGCAGAAATCCTACGTCTTTGGTCCCCATATACTTTTAAATGTGAGCGCTTGAATAATGCGTGTAAAAAGGCAGTTTTCAAGTATTTTCAGGGACTCCATACACACATAATTTTGCCGAAAAGAAGCTCATGTACTTTGCTGAGCTTCATGTGACAGTCAACAAGTGCCACAGTACTCAGGAGTGAACAAGCCCATTGAGAATAACGAGTCTTCATCTTGAGCATAGTCAGGCTTCAGGGGCTAAAGGGTACACTCATCCTAAGATGTGGCTTTCTATACAACCCACATAAACATACAAAAAACTCTGCTCATGTACATATCGTAATTCTACACCACCATTTCTAAAAAAAAGACATGGTGCTCCCACCAAGGGACATTTACATATACTGTATATGATAAAAGCATTTCTCTGTTAAAGCTCAATTGAACCTTTCTATATTGTTACTGTAATGATGATAAAAGGTAACTCCACTTTCGTAAAAAATAGCAAATAAATAAAAAATAATATTGCATATACAATTTTGACACAAGTCATATTGTAATTGAATGTTATTAAAAATTACTTTTCCTTTTCATCTGTAATTTTCTGTAAAGAGCAATGCAATATGGCTACCTGAGGGTGTTCTGTACACAGAATGTGTTCGGAACGCCCCCCAGAATCATAATTTCCTGCTTGTGTGATTGGCTCACTGATTTTTCCAGATGTCTACACCAGTGGTGGCTGTTGCTAAACTTTTTTGGAGGATGTGGACAGCAAACAAGCCCCCCCCCCGGCTCGCACCCTGGCTTCATCGTCTTCTCATCCTGGCCAACCCGATCCGCCTCTTGTCCTGATTAGCCAGGAGGAAAATCCAGAAGACATTAGCAAAAGTGGATTATCTAGTGTCACAAGTGGGTCGGTTTGGGGCGCAGTGCTTTGTGCCCCGAGCCCAACCCTTTTCAAGCCAATTAGAGCCTCGGGCTTGATGAAAAAAAAAACTCATAGAAACATATGAGTTGGTACCCCGCATGCAGACTAGGGGGGTTGCGCACCTTATGGACTGACCGCTCCTGGTCTACACTACAAGTCAGATATCAGGCATTCCCTGCAACAAAAATGTCATTTTTGGCGAGATACTTCCAGTCGGAAATCGTGTCTAAAGGGATGCAGGCCCAGCAATTTTCCCCATTAGAGCGCTGCAGGCGGAGCAGCTGATTGATGATTATGAAACCACACTCATACAGTGTTTTTTTTCTAGAATAACAAAAGGTAGGAATCTGCAACAAAGTTTGTTAAAATCCTTGCAATGTACATAGATCACCCAGAGGGGAATGTTTTTTTTTTTCTCAACAAAAGTGGAGTTAATCTGTAAGGCTTGCCTTAAACCGTAATAAAACTTATTTTTATATATTTTTTAAAACTGCTATTTGCTGCAGCAAGGGCTAAAATGCCCTCTGCTAGCAGGATGTTATAGAACCGGACCTTTATTTAACACAGATCGCAGTGGTCCAGGTCTCCAGTGGTCTGACCCTTACCATGCACAGTGCTCCAACCAATAGGGCTCCTGTGATTTGAGCACTGGTCAGAGGGCGTGTCAGAAAGGGGGCATAGCAGAGGTTTTTCTGAAAAATAAATGTAATAGCAGGCATCTTGTGATGTGATCATCTTGTGATGACTGGACTTTTAAAAGTTTAAAATGGAGTACAAATTCACTTTCCCAAATTCACATCTAACATACTGGGGATACCAATTCTGTTCAATAGTGGTTTACCTTCATCTGTCTGTTGGGGTACATTAGGGCTGTGTGCATGTATTAGCTGTATCTGGGTTGCTGTTTTCCCATTTATTTTTGTTTATTTACGACTTGATCATTATTTTTTTTCTACTTTTGTGTAAGCTTATATTTTATTTGTCAAAAGGGGACTTGTGATCCACTTTGTGATATTATACACAAGTCTTCATCAGAAAGTGACAGGTCTACCTACAGGAGGCATCAAGGATCAAAAATGACTACTAATACCTCCTTCCTGTGTTGCACAATAGATATTGGGGACAAAGCATCCCAATCTCCCCCTCACCTGATGCTTGTACCCTAAGCAAGAACCCTGAAGTGTTCAGGAACAAGCGCTTCAAGTATTAAATCATCCCAAAGGAGATCAGTGAACATGTCACAAAAATCTTTCAATCAGTCATCCTGAAACCAGCTGGCCCCTCTCAAAAATAAAGTGACTGAGATGACCAAGGGTTGCCAGCCCGCGCTGTGTTCCGAGCCTCTATTTCGAAGACACTGAGATAGTCAGTCACGGAAACCCTTACAAGTTTTAACCCTTCCTTACTCTCTATAGAGTAAGGAACCAATAAAGCATACTTGCACATTATGGCAGACTTACCCCCTAGTGTCTCCTACTCCAGCAGTGTGAGGTCCACCCTTTCTTTTGTTGCTCCAGCTATGACCATCTTCTTTCCTTCTTCTGAATCCAGCATCTTCTCTCTTTGGCCATTGAGCAGCCACTGGTATGTGCTAGAGTTACAGTGTCCCAGCACCTGGCTCCATTCCTGGCATCTTACAGATGCTGGGAAGTCTCTTACATCAAAAAACTTCTATAAGAATAACAACAGACAACTGAGACCTAAATGGTTGCTATGGAAAGCAGATAACCATTGCTACTTTCAATGCCATATGTTTGCCTTCAGTGTCTTGAGGCAGCTCTCCCTACTACACACCTTAAGTATTATTACCGAAAAGACAGATCTTTTATTTCTATTTGTTGTGGAGCTTGGTCGCTGGGTGGATATTCCCCAGCCCTGCTGACGTGCGAGGTAAACCCACATTCTTCATATGTGGGATGACTGAGGCTGAGATACTTCATTAAAAGGTTCTATATTGGATGGTGCTGTGGAAGAACACAGTAAGTTCATTGAGGAACACAAAGGAGTATTGAAGAAATATCAGCCTGGATGTGAAAAGTCATTGTGTTATTTTAGCACCTTCTAGATTACAGAAAATTCTTGTGTGCAAGGCACTCCTACAATAGCAGAAATAGTAGAACTCATTCCTCTTTCCACCAGGAATGCATACTGTACCTCCTGACCTTTGTAGAATACAGTGCAGAATTTCTAATCATCCTTCATCCATAGTGATAGGTTAGGTTTCCATGACCATTCCAGGGCTAATTTACTGGCAAAGATATTAGCAATAAGGCTTCATACTCTTTATAGTATAAATATCTTTATAGTATAACTATATCTAGATAGCTGACTTTTAAAAGATAGCTCCAACAAAAACAAAAATAATTTAATTTTGGTTGAATGGATGTTGATTGTATGCATGTAAAGTATACAGGTACAGTATATTCTATATTGATTTTTATCATGCTTCACAAAGAATATTGAAGCACATCGATGTCTAACTCATGAAGGAATTCACAGACCAGTGTTCCTGCTATATTCATACACAGGCAGTAGACCCCCTAGAAGAGGATCTGAATTGTAGAAGTTGCCATTCCTTCCACTGACACTAACAGTGGGGCACTATTCCTCCCACTGAAACCATCGATGGGGCACTATTCTTCCCACTGAAACCATCGATGGGGCACTATTCCTCCCACTAAAACCATTGATAGGGCACTATTTCTGCCACTGATATAAGCGATTGAGCACTATTCTTCCTACTGACACCAACGATAGGGGCACTATTTACCCCACTAATATCAACCATCGTACACTATTGCATCCACTAATATCAGTGGTATTAGTCATAATGGTCATTCATGCCTGTGAACTCTTTTCTGTACAGTCAGGCCAGTGGTACCTGTACATACCTTTAATCTCTTTAAAAAAAGTACAGGAAAATATCGTTTGATAAGGAGAATCGGTCACTCTCTGAAGCATTGGATCAGGACGACAACCTAGTACTGAGATTGCAGCAAAGCTAAAGTAAACTATAGCTACCCTTATTGATGCTGTAGTGTTGAAGCGTTGCAACCGACTGATCACTAATAGATGTCAAGTACAGGGTCACTTAAATTCCCTAAACCAGCCATGACCTTTTTTGGCCCCACCTTGAGTGTTTGGTCCAACAATATCCTATTGAGAAAAAATTTCTTCAGAAGTGGGCACTTTTGTGGTAGATCTTGCCATCTACTGTCTTAGTAAGGTCCTCACAGTCCCCGTGGAGGATAATTCTATGTGCATGGTAGATACAAGATTAGAGGCAATCATTTAAAGCTCTTTAATGAAAGCTCATCAGTCTCTAGAGGGGCAGCTCTCACATAAGGAAACAAAGCTCTATTTCTCTACTTGAGTGGTCTAAATACTGCAGCCCGTGGACTTGTCTTTAACTGGCCCTTGGGGCACTGCTCCTCCTACTGATGTGAGGCACTATTCTTTCCACAGACACTAACAATGAGGTGCCATTCCTTCCACTGACACTAACAGTGGGGCACTATTCCTCTCACTGAAACCATCGATTGGGCCCTCTTCCTCCCACTGAAACCATCGATGGGGCACTATTCCTCTCACTGAAACCATCGATGGAACACTATTCCTCCCACTGAAACCATTGATGGGGCACTATTCCTGCCACTGATATAAGCGATTGAGCACTATTCCTCCTACTGACACCAACGATAGGGGTGCTATTTACCCCACTAATATCAACAATCGTACACTATTGCTTCCACTAATACCAGTGGTATTAGTCATAATGGTCATTCATGCCTGTGAATTCTTTTCTGTACAGTTAGGCCAGTGGTACCTGTACATATTCCCACCCTTTAATCTCTTTAAAAAAAAGTACAGGAAAATACCCGTTCAACTACCAGAAATCCAGTGAGCTCCATCATTTTCTTTCCCTTTGACACTCGTACAAAAAATGAGTGGTATGGCTGTCACCGCAACAGAAAGGCACAGAAAAGCAAATGCATTGTCTGAAGTTCTAACCCTTCCCCACTCTACTTAAAGTATGCTTTTGCACTTGCCTGTGTCCCCATTGGAGAGAGAGCTCATCACTTCCTCTCCAGAATATCCAGCAGGTAGGGGAAACATTCGTAACAGGGACATGCAGACAGCAACAAAAAATGACAAAATCTCTAACCCTTCCCTATAGAAGTTGTTTTTAGAACACAACATTTTGCCTAGTTTTAGTTTTACTTTTTCTTAATAATCCTTGTTTTTTTCTTCAGCGAGCCTTACATGAACTGCAGTATTCCGAGAAATGGATGAATTGGTAGTTTTTTTTTTGTTTTTTTTTCTTCTTGTGGGTCGAGCAGAAGACAATTAAATGTTTTTCTCATATTAGTTATTGTGGCTGGGACAAGACGTCATCAGCTCATATTGTTTCAAAAAACAAATTGGTCTCCTGTTTGAATGGCTCATCTGGTATTCTTCTTGGAGGGAACAAACTCCCATTCACATTCTATGACTAGTAGCAATTACCACCCTTACCACAAATTTGGAAGACCTCTACGGCTCAAAATAATTTACATGGGTCCTTAGCAACTACTGATATTCCCCGGATTACATCAGTCATCAGCAATCTTTGTCATCTGCTCATATGCAATCTTTGATCATACTGATTTGCTAACTGCAGGAATAAATGTTACTGTTATACAGCCTTGTAAAGGTTTTTCCAGGTCCAACTTAAACTAAAAAAAAACTAGACAAAATACAACCTGTGATCCCATCATTCTGCATGTTAAAGCCAAACTCTAAGCCGATATTAAAAGCAGACATTAATGCAGCGCTATAATCGTTAATACATCATTATATGTATTTTTAAAATGAAATCAGTGTAAGTATCTAAATGTAACTTGTTATCAGCCTCTTGCAGTCTAATGCATAGTCTTTACAGCAGAACTTAAAGGGAGGGATAACCAGCACAAGGTGTAGCATTCTGATAGGAGGGCAGAGTGACAAAAAGATGAGCCCATCAGTGTGCTGCTTCTCCTTTCACTGCCTAGTCAAACAGTGGGAGTGGGGAGCAAACCTGGAAGTGAATGTAAAACTATTTTTAAGAGTTTTGTAAATCTGATGGCCTAATGACAGAAATACAATCCTTTTGGCAGCTCTCATATATATTTAATCTGTGTATTGGGCTGTTTGTTTAGTGTTCAGCTTTAGCAATATAAAACTGTATTGATGTAAAAGTACCGGTAACTGATAAATTTTGCCTTTTATACATCCTCCTGTGCCTTCTATACATCCTCCTGTGGTCTTCCACTTTATGTTGGAAGATGGATTCTTCTGTCACAAGCACAGTATATAAAGTAGAAGCATTTGCTACAACTTTAAATCCCGGTGTTTATTCCTATCCATGGAATCTCAAGCTTACTTTTGAGGCAGAAAGATTCTATCCTATCCTACCCAACACTTAGTGAATCCCATTGGTGATGCTACAAGTGTCCTGATATTCATCAGTTTCCAAAAGGCATACCGGGGGGCAGTGAGGTGACCAGGCTAGTCCTGCTTAAGTGTCTGTATGAAGAAAGTGGTTCCCAGGCTAGATTCAGATTCAGAATACTTTATAAATCCCATGGGGAAATTACAAAAATACAATTACATTCAACAAGAAACTACAAAGATCACAATAACAGAGCACAACAATAAAATGACCAATACCTGCAAATAATATCACATAAAAACTAAAATAATACTGTACTGTAATCAACCATACCATCCTATTAAAATATTGCATAGAATATATAACACTGATTGAAAAACACAGACAGAAAATTAAACGACCAACATGCAAATTACACCACTTTCTTTAACATTACCCAAAAATCATTAAACCAATATAAATTAAAAACTACATAAATATCTGAAACATATATCAGATTCTAGGCTTGTAGGACCCTGGCAGCAAGGACGAGGGTGGATTGCAACCAGGAGAGAGATTTTCTGCCTAGATCTGCAGGAGGTGATTTGGTTAGACCCTGCAGGGAGAGTCACTGTTTTGGGAGAGAGAGTGATTGCACCTGAATGTGGACGTGAACTCTGAAGGAGAGAGGTGCAATGTGGTAGCAAAGCAGATGACCGACAAGATCACCAGGAAGGCATTGGCCTAATCTTAAAGAGATCAGTTAGCACAATGTTAATGAGAGTAATAGCGGTCAGGACATCTATGCAACATTAGAGTGGTGAGAAGCCTTTTGCCCATTTCTGTGTTTCCAAAATTTGTTTTAAGATTTTGTTGCCATAAACACAGCTTTGCCCAAAAAGTGGACTACAGCATTCTTTCTCAAACTCTTATTAGAAGGATGCTTTAGGAGCATTTCTACTATCCTATCATTACAAGTGTCCTCACTTGGAGGGTGAATGCTGCAATATAGAGTCCAAAGGTCCCACCACCAGCAGACTCTGTATTTCTCACCACGCTGGCCAGTGGCTAGGCACGGCCTAAGAATCGTAGACAGGCCACACTGTTTATCGCATCCTCTTTGTTCTACTTTGGGTTTTTTCACTATTGTGTTTCATTAATGTCAGTTTCGTCATTCCCCTCTCATCTGCCTAGTGCATTTTGTCAAGGCCCTTCACAGGCAATAAAAACATAGACTTTGTTTCAACCTTGTTTTTCCCTGTGTTTGATACCGGGTTAACCCTGTCATAGTTGAAACTATTTACTTTAAACTTCCCTTGCAGGGATTGTTCCTGCTTAAAGTGGAAGTCCACCCTAATGCTGCGTACACACGATCGGAATTTCCGTCAGAAAAACTTTGGATGGTTTTTCCGACTGAATTCCACTCAAGCTTGCCTTGCATACACACGGTCACACAAAAGTTCTCAGAAGTTTCGACCGTCAAGAACACGGTGACGTTCAACACTATGACGAGCTTAGAAAATGAAGTTCAGTGCTTCAGAGCATGCGTCAAATTGTTTCTGAGCATGCATAGGAATTTTGTGCGTCGGAATTGCTACAGACGAACGGAATTTCCGATAGGAACTTTTTCCGTCGGAAAAATAGAGAACCTGCTCTCAATCTTTTGCTGGCGGAAATTCTGCCAGCAAAAGTCAGATGGAGCATACACACAGTCGGAATTTCCGACCAAAAGCTCATATCGGACTTTTGCTGGCGGAATTTCCAATCGTGTGTACAGGGCATAACACTAAAATCTCTAAATCTACAGGCATCCACAATCTAAGACTAACCTATCTAGCCCTGTAAAGAAGAAATCACTATACATACCTTTTTTGAAGCTGCTCTGGTCCAGTCTCCAGCGGCGGAAACTCTGCAGAAGAGACAGCTGACAACAGCTGGGAAATGAATAGGAAGTGATGTCACCCATAGAGTTACTATGGTGTTTCCGTTGTCGGCTCCCTCCTCCTCACCTGCTTCCACAGCGAAGCCGTCGCTGACAGCTCAGCATGGGACTGGACCAAAGTGGCTTCAAAAAAGATATGTATAACGATTTCTTCTTTACAGGGCTAGATAAGTTAGTCTTAGATCATGGATGCCTGTAGATTTAGAGATTCAAGGCTGGGTGCACACTATTTTGAATTTGATACAGGTTTCCCCGCATCCAATTCCCATGACAGGAGAGTGTGACTGGCTTCCTGTCCTGTGTGTCTTTGGCTCTATTTCAGGTCCGAATTCTTGGCTGAATTTAGACCAGAAATGGTGAATGGGGACGCACCAGACCCCTGCTGTGCCCCATGGCCGCACATAGTGTGAACCCAGCCTTAGTTTTTGGGTGGATTCTACTTTAAACAAGGCAAATTTATCACTAATGGTGCGTGGGTGAGTCGTTGGGTCCATTTAGAAGCTCTTCAGGGAGTCAGTGCTACACTAGGTATAAATCTCAGTATATGTCTGCATAGTACCACTTCTCTTGTTACTTACATAATTCTTGGCAACTATTTCTATCCTGTGTGTGTCGTCTATATCTAACTATTGATCTCCGTGCTTTATCAAACTCACCTAAATTAAGAACATATCTGTAGCAGCCACCTCCCAGTATGGGACTTATTTAAAAAGTATATAATGTGTAAATAGTACAAGCACCACCTTGTATCATTAATACAATAAAAATTACATCAACCAATTAATTAATATAAATGTACAACGTATAAGATATATACATTTACATGGTATATACAAAATCATGGTATGAATGCATCAGCCCCTGCACCTCCCCGATCCCCATTGTGCCAGCTAGCGGGGGTTTTTCTCCACCCACTAGTTGTCAAAATGTAAAAAAAATGAGGCTGTGCGGGGCTCCGCCCACTGGACTGTGTCACTTATTCACAGTGCTCTGTGAGTGGAAAACTACAAGGTCCGGCAGCCTTTGCGGCTTTTGGCTTGTAGTTTTCAATGAATCACCGTGGTAGTTCATTCATTCTTCCTGTCAGCATGCATCGGCTTCCTCATACGATGAAGCAGATACACTGACAGATCTGCAGGAGACCTGCATGGCATCAGTGATCTGCTGATCACTGGTGCAGTGCTTTACAGGCTCATGCAAGAAAAAATAAATACACATTTTTTTAACTGCAAAAAAATGTAAATTTATCATTTTTTCTGAAAAGGTGAACTTATCCCTTAAAGGTCCAACCAACAGGGTAAGTTGGTTACTGACGGGGACAAGTTGCTTCTTGCTGGAATTCGGTCACAGAATATTTAGAGAAGATTAGGCACATTTTTACCCACACATTCTTGTTTCAGACACTTACTACAAAATTTAATGATCGACCGTCAGTGCCTGCCATCTATCAGTGCTGCATATCAGTGCCACTTAATCCTATCAGTGCTGCATATCAGTACCACCTAATCTGTGTTGTGCTTTGAAAACTGTCACATAACATTAAAAAAAAGTATTGTTAATTGGTATCGGCGAGTACTTGAAAAAAAGTGTTGGTACTTGTACTTGGTCTTAAAGTGGTATCGGGACAACCCTACCCCTTAGGTTCCACAGTGACCATGACCAGCATGCTTTACTGCATATACAGACTGATTTTACTGCTGTGAGTTTAGTAACAATTTAATACTAATTGCTTTAATGGTACTGCACTATTGTATTTTTGTTTTGGTGTGGGTGTATCTAACCATTGTCGCAAGGAGCCAAACACATTGCTATAGCGTGGATTTATACCACAATGCTTGCTAAAATTCTACTTGCGAATGTGCTTTTTTTGGGGGGAAAAAATATTGTAATGCGCATGTACATCCTGGAATTGATTGTAGAGTTTGAAACATTGGCATGGCAATCAAACACATTTTTTCAGGGTTTGTCGAGTCCATATTGGTACTGTGAAATGCCGTGATGAACGATTTTTCTGGATTCCCATACGAACGCTTGAACGAAACTCCACTGGTGTATGTCCAGCTCAAATTAAAAAAAATAACTGACTAATGGAATCCTCAGGTATTAGAACTGTTACAGGGGCCTCAGAAAAAGAACTTCTGTGTTCATGCCAGTGACAGACTGCAATGTTTACCTCATTTTTGCTTTCGCCCATAATACTACTTAAATGAACACACACAAGTTGCGCAGTGAACATATTTCCTACTGTGCTTGACAAGCAAATCTTCGCCAGATAAGGTTTTTTTTGTAAGTTAAAAATGATTAAAGTGCAATTTCTGAAGGACAAGTACTAAAAGGTTCAGGCAAAAAATGTGTTTCTGGAACAGATGCGGACCGATTACTAGGGTGACGGAGGGCATTTGGTTTGGTAGCAGCTGGTGTGGCAAAGGTTGCCTAACCACTCACCAGATAATACCAGAACACAAGTGCAGGCCTCCTTTTGTGAGTAACAAGTACCATTAGTGTCAGCTTAGAGAAGCTTGAGGTAATTAATCACTCAGTGTTAAGAGGAGAGGGACAGAATGCATGAGGTAACCCTATATTTAAGACAATTCTAATAGGAACATGTGAGACAAGGTGGCCTAGTTGCTAACAGATACTTAACATGGCTCTACAAGTGGAAGGTTTTTGTTTAACCCTATTGACCTTTGTGTGAAGTTTTAGGAGGGTCAGCAATGAAACCACCAGCTATGAGCTGTGCTGGACTGTAGCAGACTGCCCTGAACATGATACTTTGCTTCAGGATCATGTGATCCTTGCCTGGAAGAATGGAAACGCTTCAGGAAAACTGCTTAACAGTAAAACTACCATATGCCTAATGTATATGTTAAAGATGAACGCTAAGAAAACAGCTGAATGCAATTAATGGCATCCCAGTCTTATGCCCCGTACACACGGTCGGACTTTGATCGGACATTCCGACAACAAAATCCTAGGATTTTTTCCGACGGATGTTGGCTCAAACTTGTCTTGCATACACACGGTCACACAAATTTGTCGGAAAATCCGATCATTCTAAACGCGGTGACGTAAAACACGTACACCGGGACTATAAACGGGGCAGTGGCCAATAGCTTTCATCTCTTTATTTATTCTGAGTATGCCTGGCACTTTGTCCGTCGGATTTGTGTACACACGATCGGAATTTCCGACAACGGATTTTGTTGTCGGAAAATTTTATAGCCTGCTCTCAAACTTTGTGTGTCGAAAAATCCAATGGAAAATGTGTGATGGAGCCTACACACGGTCGGAATTTCCGACAACAAGGTCCTATCACACATTTTCCGTCGGAAAATCCGAACGTGTGTACGGGGCATAAGTCCGTAGGGTTCAATATTGAGTTAGCCCACCCTTTGTAGCTATAACAGCTTCAACTCTTCTGGGAAGGCTGTCCACAAGGTTTAGGAGTTTGTCTA
This sequence comes from Lithobates clamitans, assembly GCA_037952925.1. Classification (NCBI taxonomy): domain Eukaryota; kingdom Metazoa; phylum Chordata; class Amphibia; order Anura; family Ranidae; genus Lithobates; species Lithobates clamitans. The sequence goes on along the minus strand of JBBGZY010000292.1, from coordinate 5,478,151 downwards.
TGGGAATGTTTGACCATTCTTCCAGAAGCGCATTTGTGAGGCCAGGCACTGATGTGGAAGGTGTTCTACCGGTATGAAATCAGGACTCTGTGTAGGCCAGTCAAGTTCCTCCACCCCAAACTCACTCATCCATGTCTTTATGGACCTTGCTTTGTGCACTGGTGTGCAGTCATGTTGGAACAGGAAGGGGACATCCTCAAACTGTTCCCACAAAGTTGGGAGCATGAAATTGTCCAAATAGTCTTGGTATGCTGACGCCTTAAGAGTTCCTTTCACTGGAACTAAGGGGCCAAGCTCAACCCCTGAAAAACAACCCCACACCATAATCCCCCTTCCACCAAATGGTTTGGACCAGTGCACAAACAAGGTCCACAAAGACATGGATGAGCGAGTTTGGGGTGGGGGTACTTGACTGGCCTGCACAGTGTCCTGAACTCAACCCAATAGAACACCTTTGGGATGAATTAGTGCGGAGACTGCGAGCTGGGCCTTCTCATCCACATCAGTGCCTGACCTCACAAATGTGCTTCTGGAAGAATGGTCAAACATTCCCATAGACACACTCCTAAACCTTGTGGACAGCCTTCCCAGAAGAGTTGAAGCTGTTATAGCTGCAAAGGGTGGGCCAACTCAATATTGAACCCTACCGATGAAGACTGGGATGCTATTAAAGTTCATGTGTGTGTAAAGGCAGGCATCCCAATACTTTACATAATAAAGTGTATAATGGATTTGTGTAATCTGCGGAAAGGTTTGTATTCCTGTCCATTCAGTTCTGAGATTTAGACAGCTCTGCCATCACAGCTCTGTCTGAGCAGACAGGAACCCTGTTTTTTTTCTGCTGCAGTTAAAGTATTATGTACAGTTAACATATTTTGGGCTCTGATCACAACTCAGATTTTTTTCTAATTCCCTTAACCTTCTGTTTTGCTGACCAAGAGGTCACCAAAACAAAGAGAGGGGTAAATCTCCACAGCAGGGACACAGATGCAATAACAAGGGCAGGGCTAACCCTTATCTTAGTCTATCCAAAATGAAAAAAGGGTATTTCACACACTTTAACCATTTTTCTACAAGGCATTTTTTTATATCTTTGCACATGTGTTAAAATCTGCATTTTATTTTCTAGAAAATACTTAAATAATAAATCCCCAAACAGTTATATATTTTCTAATAGCAGGGTCCCTGTAGAATAAAATGGTGGCAGCTGCAATTTTTTAAAAGAGAAGTATGGGAATTTTTTTTTAGGATACATACCTAGGTGGATGCAGCATCTGACCCCTGCCGACTCTAATGCCCCGTACACACGATCGGATTTTCCGACAACAAATGTTTGGATGTGAGCTTGTTGGCGGAAAGTCAGACCGTGTGTATGCTCCATCGAACATTTGTTGTCACTTTCTGCCAACAAATGTTGGCTAGCAGGTTCTCAAATTTTCCGCCAACAAATGTTTGTTGTTGGATTTTCCAAGCGTGTGTACACAAGTCCGTCAGACAAAAGTCCACGCATGCTCGGAATCAAGTAGGAGCCGGAAGTGCTCGGTCTTGTAAAACTAGCGTTCGTAATGGAGATATCACGTACGTCTTGTACGTCACTACGTTCGTAATTGTTGGCCAATATTTGTGTGACTGTGTGTATGCAAGACAAGTTGGAGCCAACATCCTTCGAACAAAAATCCACGGTTTTTGTTGTCAGAAAGTCAGATCGTGTGTACGGGGCATTAGACTGAGAACCGAGCAATCAAACACTTCCAATCGCTCAGTTCTCAGAGCTCCCTGAGCAGAGAGCTGCTGACTGTCAGTCACCGGCTCTCTGCTCTGACCCCCCTGCACGCGCTCACTCAAGTGTTGAGCTGTGGAGGGGGTGGGAGTGGCCAGCTCAGGCTCCCAGCTGCTCTCTGAGAGGCTGAGCCGGGTGCTGGTCCAGGCATGTTGGTGGATCCCAACCCTATGGTCGAGATCTGTCCCGAGCCTCTGAGACATCAGCTTCACACTCCACTGTCTGCTGAAAATGGGTCACAGGAGTACAGAACGAACTGCACTCCTGTGATCCACAGAAGTACAGCCAAATGAGCTTTGGCTGTACTTCTCCTTTAAGATGCACAATATTTGTGAAACTGTTTATCAAAGACATAGCAAGCACAATACAGTACCTATTTTTGGTCAAATATAAAAGACAGGGTTGTGCTGAGTAAATAGATTCCAAACAGGTGTTATGTGCATTTAGGAGCCTCAAGCATTTTTCTGCGCAAGACCTTTCCACCTGAATGCGCTGGTTGTAAATGCTCCTCTTCTAATATGCATGTAAAAGCCTATGTGTACAGGGACACATAGCTAACAGGTGCTTTTACAGGCTGAACAAAAAAATAATTAAACACCTCTAAAAAGCTTTATTTAAGCCCACTGTGTTGCTCACATTTCGACCCCTTTCACACTAGAGGCATTTTTCAGGTGCTTTAGCGCTAAAAATAGAGCCTGTCAGGTGCCTGAAAAATGCCTGATCTGCAGTCCCAGTGTGAATGCCCAAGTGCTTTCACACTAGGGCGCTGCGCTGGCAGGACGTTAAAAAAAAAAAAAAAGTCCTGCAAGCAGCATCTTTGGGGCGCTTTAGGAGCAGTGTATACACCGCCCCTAAAGCGCCCCTGCCCATTGAACTCAATGGGCAGCGCCGCCGAAGCGCTTGCAAAGCGCCTTAGCAGCGCCACTTTGCGGGCGCTTTTAACCCTTTATCATCTGCTAGAGGGGTTAAGAGTGCCCCGCTAGCGCCCAAAAAGCTCCTCTAAAACGACTGCGCCAAAAAGCGTCTCTAAAGCGGCCGCACTGTCAATGTAAAAGGGCTTTTAACCACTTTCCGACTGTCTGTAATGTACTGCGGGCAAGCGACTGGTGTAGGCAAAGTGACATGCCCATACTTTATTGCCTTCTTCCAGGTTTCGGGCGCATGCAAAAGCGCCAAAAGCGCAGGTCCCAGCCAATGATTCACAGCTGGGACCTGCTGATTGGCTGTGTACAATCACAGCTCAGAGTTCTGTACAGAGGGAGCGATCTGTCAGTTTCTCATCCCTGCAAAGCAGGGATGAGAAACTGAGAGATCTAGTAGTAAAAGCAGCACACTTTACACACATTACACATTTAACCCCTTGACCACCCTAGATGTTAACCCCTTCCCTGTCAGTGCCATTAGTACAGCTACAGTGTATAGTATTATCACTGATCACTGTATTAGTGTCACTAGTGATGTCAGTGGCAGTTAGTCAGTTCCCCCCCCCAGCGCCAGTTATGCCCTGTACGCACGGCCAGATTTTCCGACGGAAAAAGTGCGATCGGATTGTGTTGTCGGAAATTCCGATCGTGTGTGGGCTCCATCTGACTTTTTCCGTCGGAATTTCCGACACACAAAGTTTGAGAGCAGGCTATAAAATTTTCCGACAACAAAATCCGATCGGTTAAATTGCGATCGTGTGTACACAAATCCGACGCACAAAGTGCCACACATGCTCAAAATAAATTAAGAGATGAAGGCTATTGGCTACTGCCCCGTCTCGACATACGTGTTTTACGTCACCGCGTTACGACAGATCGGATTTTCCGACAACTTTGTGCAACCTTGTGTATGCAAGCCAAGTTTGAGCCAACATTCGTCGGAAAAAATCCATGGATTCTGTGGTGGGAATGTCCGATCAATGTCCGATCGTGTGTACAGGGCATTAGGAACACATTTAACCCCTTGACCACCCTAGATGCTAACCCTCTCCCAGTCAGTGCCATTAGTACAGCTACAGTGTATAGTATTATCACTGATCACTGTATTAGTGTCACTAGTGATGTCAGTGGCAGTTAGTTCCCCACAGCGCCGGTTAGTGTTGAATTGCCCGCTGCACTACCACAGTCCCATTATAAGTCTCTGATCACCACCATTAGTAGTTTAGAAAAAAATGTACAATTTATATATATATACCCTAGTTTGTAGGCGCTATAACTTTCACATAAACCAATCAATGTACACTTATTGTGATTTTTTTTGTTTATCAAAGACATGTAGCAGAATACTTTTTGGCCAAAATTTATGAAGAAATTAGATTTTTATTTTTATTTTTTATCGGATATGTGTTACAGCAGAAAGTAAAACAAAACTTTTTTTTTTTTTTAATTTTCATTTTTCCGTTTATCGCAAGAAATAAAAAACCCAATGGTGATCAAATACCACCAAAAGAAAGCTTTATTTGTGTGAAATAAATAATATAAATTTTGTTTGGGTACAGCGTTTCGTGACTGTGCAATTACCATGTAAGTAGCGCAGTGCTAAATAGAAAAAGATGGCCTGGTCATGAAGGGGGGTAAAATCTTCCGGCGCTCAAGTGGTCCAGATAATAAAAAATGATGTAAATGCAGAGCTGCATTCATTTGCATCTTTTTACATCTACCTGGAGTTTACGTTTAAGAAACACAAAAGGGGGGTATGAAATATAACAAGGAAAATGCACTGTAGATATGTAAGAGAGAATATGTAAAAGTGAGAACAGTGTTGAGTATGAGATTATTATACATAACCATACCCACCAGAAGTACCAAACTATAGAGTGTCCAGTATCAGTGAAGGACTTTTTTCAGATAACTCTTTGCTGTTTCGTCTTTTCTGTAGAAACATTCAGGGCTGGGTTTCCAGCAATACTTTAGGTTTTCACATCATGTAATCTGAGATCATGAAGCAGTCTTGTGCTGCCGCATTTCACTTTAGATCTTCGAGTCTGTTTTGGATAACCAGATATCGGCTGGAACACTTGACAGATCCTTCGTAATGCCTCAAAAGAATGTTTCTGTTATCTATTGAACTAATTATCTTATCTCCATCTGCGGTAGTACAATAGTGACAAAGGCAACTAAGAAAGTTTAAAATATGATGTTTTTACACACATCTGCTTGCTCATGTCATTATTCATATCATAAGGATTTTTTTTTTAAATAAAACTGAATGTATGTACAAATTAAAGGGAACGTTCAGTCCTTTCACTGATGTTTTAAATATACAGTATCCCACAAAAGTGAGTACACCCCTCACATTTTTGTAAATATTTTATTCTATCTTTTCATGTGACAACACTGAAGAAATGACACTTTGCTACAATGTAAAGTAGTGAGTGTACAGCTTGTATAACAGTGTAAATTTGCTGTCCCCTCAAAATAACTCAACACACAGCCATTAGTGTCTAAACCGCTGGCAACAAAAGTGAGTACACCCCTAAGTGAAAATGTCCAAATTGGGCCCCATTAGCGATTTTCCCTCCACGATGTCATGTGATTCATTAGTGTTACAAGGTCTCAGGTGTGAATGGGAAGCAGGTGTGTTCAATTTGGTGTTATCGCTCTCACGCTCTCATTCTGGTCACTGGAAGGTCAACATGACACCTCATGGCAAAGAACTCTCTGAGGATCTGAAAAATAGAATTGTTGCTCTACATAAAGTTTGTCAAGACCCTGAAACTGAGCTGCAGCATGTTGGCCAAGACCATACAGCGGTTTAACAGGACAGGTTCCAATCAGAAGGCCACGCCATGGTGGACCAAATAAGTTGAGTGCACATGCTCAGCGTCATATCCAGAGGTTGTCTTTGGGAAATAGACGTATGGGTGCTGCCAGCATTGCTGCAGAGGTTCATGGGGTGGGGGGTAGGCCTGTCAGTGCCCAGACCATACGCCGCACACTGCATCAAATTGGTCTGCATGGCTGTCGTCCCAGAAGGAAGCCTCTTTAGATGAGGGACAAGAAAGCCCGCTAACAGTTTGCTGAAGACAAACAGACTAATGACATGGATTAATGGAACCATGTCCTATGGTCTGAGACCAAGATAAACTTATTTGGGTTCAGATGGTGTCAAGCGCGTGTGGCGGCAACCAGGTGAGGAGTATAAAGACAAGTGTGTCTTGCCTACAGTCAAGCATGGTGGTGGGAGTGTCATGGTCTGGGACTGCATGAGTGCTGCCGGAACAGTTCATTGAGGGAACCATTAATGCCAACATGTACCGTACCTTCAGAGACTGGGCCACAGGACAGTATTTCAACATAACGACCCCAAACACACCTCTAAGTCGACCACTGACTTGCTAAAGAAGCTGAGGGTAAAGGTGATGTACTGGCCAAGCATGTCTCCAGACCTAAACCCTATTGAGCATCTGTGGGGCATCCTCAAATGGAAGGTGGAGGAGTGCATGGTCTCTAACATCCACCAGCTCCGTGATATCATCATGGAGGAGTGGAAGAGAACTCCAGTGGCAACCTGTAAAGCTCTGGTGCACTCCATGCCCAAGAGGGTTTAGGCAGTATTGGAAAATAATGATGGCTACACAAAATGGGATTTGGACATTTTCACTTAGGGGTGTACTCACTTTTATTGCCAACGGTTTCAACGTTAATGGCTGTGTGAGTTGTTTTGAGGGGACAGCAAATTTACACGGTTAAACAAGCTGTACACTCACTACTTTACATTGTAGCAAAGTGTCATTTCTTCAGTGTTGTCACATGAAAAGATATAATAAAATATTTACAAAAATGTGAGGGGTGTACTCACTTTTGTGAGATACTGTACACATAGAAGAGTTAAGATGGATGTAAATGACATAGTTGGTGAGGTTGAAAAAAGACACAAGTCCATCAAGTCCAACCTATGTGTGTGATTACATGATCAATGTGTGTCAGTGTTCAAAAGGTAACTGCAGTATACTTAGACCCAGCATTTAAGGACCCTGTCAGTCTTTTAGGCGGGCTCGATCGGATCATCCATTGCCCTCTATGGAGCGACAGATGTAAACGGACATATGTCCGTTTACACCCGCTAATCCGATCCTATTCGCTATAAACCCGACAGATGGGGGATTAATTCCCCATCCATCGATCGGATGACAGTCCGATGTAAACGGATAGGCGGTCTATTTACATGCGACTGCTCATAAAGGACAGCGGGCTGTGTCCTTGTCTGCTCTGCATAAGTGGACCGGACATTGACCTGTCATCCACCTTCTCAGCAGGCATTAGCAGGCAGATCTGCTGGACATAGGTGTGCACAGCCTAATGCATTAGGGTGTGCACCCTTAAGCTCAAACACATATGCATGTGTATGTATCTACATATATATGACTCCGGCACATTGATCTCCCTGCTGGCACAGTGAAAGAGAAAAGGATAAACACTTCTCTTATGGCAGAGCCGGTAAGAGGGAGATCTTTCCCATGTTCCTGTTGCTACACAGAACGATAACACTAATGCGCATGGGGGGATTAGGGTGTGCCTGGGCACACCCGGCACACCCTGTGCGCACACCTATGCTGCTGGAGGAGTGCGCCCTGTTGAAAGAGCCCTTAGGCTAGCCATACATATTCAATTTTTGTTTGAACGTTAGTGCAAAATTCAGAAAGTCTGAAAAATCTGATGATACCATCTTTGAGTCAACCAATTTAAGTCGAAAGCTCTTAAAAATTTAGTCCAGATCTGCTATTTGAAAAGATTCTCAGATGTGTTAAACAGGCTTTCTTTATTAATTGTGAAATCAAGGCAAGAATATTGCAAAGCAAAGTTTATTTAAATTCATAAGTATATTTCATACTTAGAAGTATATTTACAGTATATATACTTTGTGTTTGTCAGAGAAATATATTGTGTTATTGGGCTGATTATTAAGCTGAGTGTGGTAGATGCATTCTTAATATATTGTGCCAGTCCAAACTGCACATAAAGACTTCCTGGCTCGGTTTGCAGGCGCTATTATTAGCGCAATAGCGCCTGCAAACCGCCCCAGTGTGAAAGGGCCCTAAATGTAAAAACCATCATTTTTTTGCTAGAAAATTACTCAGAACCCCCAAACATTATATCTTTTTCTTTAACAGAGACCCTAGGGAATAAAATGGTGGTCGTTGAAACTTTTTATTTCACACAGTATTGTCCGCTCAAAGTCCAGAATGTCATATGTCGGCCTACGGGCGGGAAGTGGTTAACTAATGACAAGTTGCAATAAAGTGGTTGTAAAGGCAGAAGGTTTTTTTTTTATCTTAATGAATTCTCTGCTCATATTTTTGGGTCATGTGATTAATTTGTCTGATTCTGTTGAAGGGCTTTTTGATTCCTTTATTAAACAACAAAAAACAAGAGAGCATCACCATCTAAGTGCAGCTTGATAAAAATAATTTATTGTAGGACAGACGATTTTAAACTCACAAGATTGTAGAGATTACAGCGCATGTAAAATGGTATAGGAAGTTCATCCACTCCTGGGCGGGAAAGCGGTCGGCTCACAGGTGGAGAGGCAGCTGATGTGCGCTGGTGGCTCCCAACGCTTCCTGGTTCTCAGATTCGGCTCAGGGGCAGCTGGACACGTCACTTCCGGATGGTGAGAGAGTGAGGCGGAGCGCACGTTCGGAGCATGCGTGCTCCTTCATCAGGCAATTTGATTTTATCCCACTGCACTTAGATGGCGCTGCTCTCTTCTTTGTTTTTTACTGTCTACAGAGCCCCTTCTAGCTTGTTATGAGCCGGCAGCCATCCAGAGTCAGCCCATCTGTGACCATCTACACACCTCTTGCTGCATTTGAACTCTCATGCATGGACTCCCTACTATAGAGAGTAGATTATTCACCTATTTCTCTCTATTTGAGCTGAGAGAGCGCACATGAACATATGTATACAATATTTCTGTGCTTGATTCCTTTACTCCCTTCTCACTATAACATTTATGGTTACTTTCTGTAAGGCTACTTTCACATTGAAAGCGCCCAACGTTAAAGCAGTAAAGCGCTGCTTATTTTAGGGGCATTTTACCGTTGTTTTAGCGGCACTTTTCGGCCGCTAGCGGGCTCTTTTAACCCTTGCTAGCAGTTGAATAAGGATTAAAAGCGCCTGTGTTGCGGCGCTGCCAAGGCGCTTTGCACGGGCATTGGTAGCGCTGCCCATTCATTTAAATGGGCAGGGTGTTTTGGGAGCAGTGTATAAACCACTCCCAAATCGCCCCAAAGATGCTGCTTGCAGGACTTTTTCTAACCTCCTGCAAGTGCACTGTCCCAGTGTGAAAGCACTCGGGCTTTCACCCTGGGGTGGCATGGGAGGCGTTTTTCAGGCGCTATTTTTAGCACTAAAACACATGAAATGCACCTGCAATGGTTATGCCGAAGGCCCCTTTCACACGATCAGCCTGCAAGAATCTGCTTGTCCGTTTTTCAGGTGGATCTGAGCAGGCCACCCATTGAGAGAAACCTTCATGAAAGGATCCAAGGACTAAAGAGTTTAGGGACAAACGTATTGTTTAATGTAAAACAATGACTTTGTAGCATAGTGAAATAATGTTAGATTTCTAATGTAGGTTCCTAAATAGGCTTTTTTATATACAGTATGTCACAAAAGTGAGTACACCCCTCACATTTTTGTAAATATTTTATTATATCTTTTCATGTGACAACACTGAAGAAGTTACGCTTTGCTACAATGTAAAGTAGTGAGTGTACCGTTTGTATAACAGTGTAAATTTGTTGTCCCCTCAAAATGACTCAACACACAGCCATTAATGTCTAAACTGCTGGCAACAAAAGTGAATACAACCCTAAGTGAAAATGTCCAAATTGGGCCCAGTTAGACATTTTCCCTCCCTGGTGTCATGTGACTCGTTAGTGTTACAAGGACTCAGGTGTGAATGGGGAGCAGGTGTGTTAAATTTGGTGTTATCGCTCTCACGCTCTTCTAGGCTATAAGAAGATTGTCAAGACCCTGAAACTTAGCTGCAGCCCGGTGGCCAAGACCATACAGTGGTTTAACAGGACAGGTTCCACTCAGAACAGGCCTCGCCATGGTCGACGTTGAGTGCACGTGCTCAGCATCATATCCAGAGGTTGTCTTTGGGAAATAGACGTATGAGAACTGCCAGCATTGCTTTCCAGGTTGGAGTGGTGGGGGGTCAGGCTGTCAGTGCTCAGACCATACGCCGCACACTGCATCAAATTGGTCTACATGGCTGTGGTCCCAGAAGGAAGCCTATTCTTAAGATGAAGGACTCGAAAGCCTACAAACAGCTTGCTGAAGACAAGCAGACTAAGGACATGGATTACTGGAACCATGTCCTGTGGTCTGATGAGACTAAGATTAACTTATTTGATTCAGATGGTGTCAAGCGTGTGTGGCGGCAACTAGGTGAGGAGTACAAAGACAAGTGTGTCTTGCTTACATTCAAGCATGGTGGTGGGAGTGTCATGGTCTGGGGCTGTATGAATGCTGCCGGCACTTGGGAGCTACAGTTCAATGAGGGAACCATGAATGTCAACATGTACTGTGACTAAATGAAGCACAGCATGATCCCCTCTCTTCGGTGACTGGGCCACGGGGCAGTATTCCAACATGATAATCAACCCCAAACACACCTCCAAGATGACCACTTCCTTGCTAAAGAAGCTGAGGATAAAGGTGATGGACTGGCCAAGCATGTCTCCAGACCTAAACCCTATTGAGCATCTGTGGGACATCCTCAAATGACAGGTGGAGGAGTGCAAGGTCTCTAACATCTACCAGCTCCGTGATGTTGTCATGGAAGAGTGGAAGAGGACTGCAGTGGCAACCTGTGAAGCTCTGGTGAACTCCATGCCCAAGAGGGGTAAGGCAGTGCTGAAAAATAATGGTGGCCACACAAAATATTGTCACTTTGGGCCCAATTTGGACATTTTCACTTAGGGGTGTACTCACTTTTGTTGCCAGCAGTTTAGACAATAATGACTGTGTGTTGAGTTATTTTGAGGGGACAGCGAATGTACACTGTTATACAAGCTGTACACTCACTACTTTACATTGTAGCAAAGTGTAATTTCTTCAGTGTTGTCACATGAAAAGATATAATAAAATATTTACAAAAATGTGAGGGGTGTATCCACTTTTGTGACATACTGTATATATTTTAACTGTACGTATTTGTCTTTGTTATTATCAATGCCTTAGCAACATAAAGTAACTTTTTGTTTTATGTAGGTGTATTGATTCTTTAATTTACAATGAACCTCACTGACCAGGTCGAACCCTGAAATGAGCCTTTACCGTAATTCATTCAGATTTAACATTGTTTTCTGTAAGTTTTTCGTTTTGCCTAATTTGCTGCCAGGCCTGTACAGGTGTTAAGCTGCGTAAAAAGTTCTTGTGTAAAAATAATTTCATAACATATGAACATCTGGCTCTGCAGAAACAGGATAGAAATGTCTTGTTTTTAGTTGTTGATCTAAAGACAGAGATTTGAAAGTTGTCTTACCCCCTGCAGACATTTGCTCATACAATTCATCTTGGCGGTTCTGAAATGTCATTTTTTTGTAATGCTGGATAAATATTTATCCAGTGTGATCACTCACTGAAAAATGTTAGATATATGGTTGGGTAATAGACGGAACCATAGAACTTGCTGTATCTTTTTGTTGGCACAGAAATGGTTTGTAGAAAGCATTTATTGACTGGGCAGTCATTTTTGCTTTTGAGTGAAATCTTACCAAAAGTGGGGATATTATCGTTATTAATAAACCATCCGGACAGGGGATCTATGAATTAAGTAGGGCAAAATCAACAGAGCTTTGTTTTACAAGACATTTCAAAGAGCAATGGTGTGCTGTAACCCTTGGCAGCCAATAAAAAGCAGATTCTTGCAAAATGATTTGGAAAAGGATTGTTTAAAGAAGAGCTATGCTCTACTGTTAAAGTGAACCTATTCCTGATACTAAATTCAAAATAAATGTGTTACCTGTAACATACAGTTGTGCTCATAAGTTTACATACCCTGGCAGAATTTATTTCTTGGCAATTTTTCAGAGAACACAAAAATTTTTCTTTCACTCATGGTTAGTGTTTGGCTGAAGCCATTTATTATCAGTCCACTGTGTTTACTCTTCTTAAATCATAATGGAAACAGAAACTACCCAAATGACCCTGATCAAAAGTTTACATACCCCAGTTCGTAATACCGTGTATTGCTCCCAGCTTGAAGTCTTTTGTGGTATTTGTAGATGAGGCTCTTTATCTTCTCAGATGTTAAAGCTGCCCATTCCTCTTGGCAAAAAGCCTTTCAGTTCCTGTAAATTCTTGGGCTGTCTTGCATGAACTGCACTTTTGAGATCTCCCCAGAGAGGCTCAATGATATTGAGGTCAAGGGACTGAGATGGCCACTCCAGAACCTTCACTTTATTCTGCTGTAGCCAATGACAGGTCAACTTGGCCTTGTGTTTTGGATCATTGTCATGTTGGAATGTCCACGTACGTCCCATGCGCAGCTTCCTGGCTGATGAATGCAAAGGTTCCTCCAGTATTTTTTGATAGCCTACTGCATTCATCTTGCTATCAATTTTGACCAAATTTCCTGTGCCTTTGTTGCTCGCATATCCCCAAAACATCAGCGATCCACCTCCGTGATTCACAGTAGGAATGGTGTATCTTTCAGTATATGCCTTGTTGACTCCTCTCCAAATGTAGTGTTTATGGTTGTGGCCAAAAAGCTAAATTTTGGTCTCATCACTCCAAATGACTTTGTGCCAGAAGGTTTGAGGCTTGTCTTTGTGCTGTTTGACGTATTGTAAGCGGGATACTTTGTGGCATTTGCATAGTAATGGCTTTCTTCTGGCAACTCAACCATGCAGCCCATCTTTCTTCAAGTGCCTCCTTATTGTGCATCTTGAAACAGCCACACCACATGTTTTCAAAGAGTCCTGTATTTCACCTGAAGTCATTGTGTAGGTTATTCTTAGCATCCCAAACAATTTTCCTGACAGTTGTGGCTGAAATTTTAGTTGGTCTACCTGACCGTGGTTTGGTTTCAACAGAACCTCTCATTTTCCACTTCTTGATTAGAGTTTTAACACTGCTAATTGGCATTCTCAATTCCTTGGATATCTTTTTATATTCCTTTCCTGTTTTATACAGTTCAACTACCTTTTCCCGCAGATCCTTTGACCATTCTTTTGCTTTCCCCAGGACTCAGAATCCAGAAACGTCAGTGCAGGACTGGATGAAAGATGCAAGGGTCTGTCAGGAGTCCAGAAACTCATTTACCTTTTATACACACACACTAATTGCAAGCAAACAGATCACAGGTGAGGATGGTTACCCTTAATATCCATTCAAACCCCTTTGTGTCAACTTGTGTGCATGTTAGGCCAAAATCACCAGGGTATGTACACTTTTGATCAGGGTCATTTGGGTAGTAGTTTCTGTTGCCATTATGATTTAAAAAGAGTAAACACAGTTGATTGATAATAAAAAGGCTTTAGCCAAACACTATCCATGAGTGAAAGAAATGTTTTTGTGTTATCATTCATATTCTCTGACAAATGGCCAAGAAATCATAAATTCTGCCAGGGTATGTAAACTTATGAGCACAACTGTAAGCTTGAACATAAAGATTCTCCACCTCAAGTCGCTCCTGCTTACATCCACATCAGACTTGGCGATTGGGGGTTATGCGAGCTGCTTCTGCTCACACGCCAAGTCCTTAGAAGAAAGTCACCTCTATGAGCGGTGGTCCCCGATGAGGGCTGTCAGTGGTCAAGCTTGTGGATACCTTTCCTAATAAATGTGGACATCTGTGATCTCTCCGGTGTACATTGACTTTCTTAGCACCTGTAAAAGAAGAATGTAAATACTCTGCTGCTGTCTTAATGCCACTGTGATCCCTTGAAGTAGGCTAGATAACCAGCACTTCTGAGAATGTCATTCCCCTTTGTCCCCAATAGTTACTGTCTCCTTTTTGTTGATCTCCATATCACTAATGAGTGTTGTAGGGATGTAGAGGTCAGCAGGAGGAATGGTTGAGTACTCAAGGGTACAAAGGGGATTGATGCTCCCAGAAGTTTGGTTTCTCAGCAGATTTCGGGGAACGTTTCCCCAGCAGCAGAGAGGCCTTTGGCAGAGCAGGCAGCAGATGAGGTTTGATTTTACAGTCTTCTTTTCAGGTATCCAGTTTATTTTTTATCCGGGGCATTGAAATAACACACACATATTCAATGGAACTCCAATGCAGCTCAGACACACATGCGCTGAAAATCTGTATTTTTTTCGTATGTTCTTGTGTATTGGCAGCCCATTCAAAATGGGCTGCCTTAATGCTACATACATTAACATGCAACATGCACAAGAATAGCAAAATGTGATTGGGCCCTCATGGTTTCCGGAACAGTCAATAAGGGGAGGCATTGGGAAGGACAGCCGTTTAAAAAAAAAAAGACTGATTTTTTTTATTATTTTCTTTTACTATTTCTATTTTATACAAAATTGCTAAATCATTTTTTGAGTGGCAATCCACTATATATACAAAGAATGATGGAAAAACTTGCCAAGGGTACACTGCATTTGTTTTTATGCTAATATCATGCATTCTAACATTTGTTCCCGTTTGGACTGGATCATTCTCACAAGTGTCTCGAACTGGTCTCAAAAAACAAACTGAATGCACCTGAATGCAAGCTGCACTTGCTTCAACACAGGTCCTTCTCTGTAACCCCTAAATCTGCTGCCTCCCACCAGCCCTCTGAACAATGTGAGGCAGAGGTGGAGTTCCTGATGATGTGACCGTTGCGATTGGGAGCCCTTCTACTGGCTCCCAAATGTAAATGGTAGCCAGTGATATCTTGGTCAGTGTGCTGGAGCATGCAGTAAGAGTGCTCTCACAGTGGCGCACCATGTACGCATATGTGCAGCAGGTATGTGTTTGTCAGAAACCATGGAATCAGGCCAAGACCTAATTAGAGTTAAACATTTGTTTAATAAAGAAAGTAAAAAGAACAAACAAACGTAGTCAAAACATAGCCAAAGTACAGTAACCGGAACGGATAGTCAGCCAAGCCGGAAGTCAGGAATCAATGTAGTGGAACAGCAAGCAGGATCTGGAGCCAGAAGGGATGTCAGCAAAGCAAGTCTTGAACAGGATTGCAGGAGATAGTTTCTGTTTGATGTTGACCAATGCGAAGGCAGAGATCCCCTGCACTGGACGACTTAAGTATGCAGGAGTGATGAGCAGGATATCATCAACAGCTGAGTAACTGTGGAGAGATAGGAGCTGGCAATTAGCCGACAGCTGAGCGGCCAGCTCAGAGAAGGAAGGGCTGAGCCCAGCCCTGACAGTGTTAAGGCGCTGCTGTCGCATATATGTGCTAGGCAGTCAGCAAAAGGTTGATGTCCCCCTCCTTAATAGCATATAATCTTCTTTCCTTCACTGTCTTGCCTCTCTGTTCAGTTACCATGAACAAATAAAAAGTACCTGGTTCTTCAGGTTATTGCGGGAGCACGTGACTCTACCACAATTTCCCATATGTAGTAGGGCTGGTGCTTGGTGATAAGGTCAGTGCGGTCACAAAGGATCATTCACAGCCCTATATAAGCACTTACAAGAGCAACTAAGAGTTTACAGTGGGTGACTTCCTTCCCTCATTCCCAGGTAGATGAATTGAGTGACGGGGCTGGAGAGGAGTGCTTTAAAGCTAACTTGTTGCTTTGTCCACACTGAGCCCCCCTTTAGCATAAGAGGAAAGTTACAACATTGTGTGACAATATGGCTGCAGCCTAAGAGCACTTTGAAATGTTTCTGAAGGGAATTATACAAAACTCCAGATCAAAGCTAACTCAGATTCTTTCTAATTTTATTTCATGGATTTTCTCTTTAGGAAGATGAGCTATAATTGGAAAATCCAAAAACAAATTATTTTGTGAAAAAAAAAAAAACATATATAATATAATAATAAAAACATAAATAATCTATGCCATTAAAAAGAAAAAAAGGTTTAAAAGAGAACCAATATTTAGGTCGTTCTGCTTTCAACAGAAGGGTCTATAGCTTGAAAGCAGCAGGTAAATAGAGGATTATGGGAGATGACAGGAATGTATATACAGCTTGAATTTAACTGACTATGGCAACGAATTACATGGTTGAGTGCACACGTGCCTCATGCTTCTCTACAGTTTCGAAACTTGTATTTTTATTTTCTGTAGCCCTGTTGCTCTACGTCATGCTGAAACTGATCTCTTTGCGAATTTATTATTGTTTTTCTTTCATGAAAAAGTGTCCTTTCTAGGGTCAAATTAGAACAGCAATCCCAGACCGAGGTGGTAGCCAGGCTTCAGTCATGCTTTCCTCTGGAGATTTGCAAAGCAAGCAAATTGGAATTCACAACAATTCATAACATATTTGAACAGAAAACATTACTGCGTCCATATTAGGTTGCATCTATAGCCTGATGTGGACCTGGCCCCAGTACAATAGCCATTTCCTGCTTAAACGTTGCCTGCAGTTGCAGCTATTCTCAGATACATCTTGTCTGTTGGCACCTGATAGAACTCTCTCTTTCTGCTTATCGCTTCATCCATTTTCTCTTCCTGTGGGCTTTTTATAGCCTAAGTTTTAGGAAACCAAATATAATGGGGTATATAAAGTTCACATGTTGCTTTCTAGACAATAAGATCAGTTAACTGAAACCTAATTGAAGTTGGGTTTTTGAATTAAAGAAATAGATATACAGTTAGATAAGCATTGAACCAAGAACTGCAATGGCTATACCATTCATAGTCTTACCTCCACTGTCCAGTTAAAGCAGTTGTGCAGTGTTTCTAAATATGACTGTGCAGTTCAGTAGGCACCATTGTAAGAGTAAAAGCCTTTATGTTCCATTGTCCATTGTTTTTACTGTTTTCATTTTCATGTCTGGGACCATTATTGAGCTACCTTGGACAGACAAAGCACAAGAATTGCTTGCTTGATAGTTTATCTAATATGTAAGTAATGTCTGTAAACTGAAACACCTGGATTAATTGTTGGGTGTAATAAACTATGTAGTGCATCTTATATTTATCTATTTATAGACAGATTAATTAAAATTATTTTAGATATTATTTTGTGTCGCCCCGTCCATGAAACACTTCAACCTGTATGAGTGCTGATTAAGTATTGAATGTATACATTGGATCTGTAGAGTAGCCTTATGTTTTGCTGTACTTGCTGTACATTTTTTAATAAGGATTTACTTCTTTTACAGTTTTACAATAAAAGGATGGTTCTTACGAATATATCATTTTTATATAACTATTATGCCCCGTACACGCGGTCGGATTTTCCAACGGAAAATGTGTGATAGGACGTTGTTGTCGGAAATTCCGACCGTGTGTAGGCTCAATCACACATTTTCCATCGGATTTTCCGACACACAAAGTTTGAGAGCAGGATATAAAATTTTCCGACAACAAAATCCGTTGTCGGAAATTCCGATCGTGTGTACACAAATCCGACGGACAAAGTGCCACGCATGCTCAGAATAAATAAAGAGATGAAAGCTATTGGCCACTGCCCCGTTTATAGTCCTGACGTACATGTTTTACATCACCGCGTTCAGAATGATTTTCCGACACTTTTGTGTGACCGTGTGTATGCAAGACAAGTTTGAGCCAATATCCGTCGGAAAAAATCCTAGGATTTTGTTGTCGGAATGTCCGAACAAAGTCCGACCGTGTGTACGGGGCATAAGTCATTTCCGCGAGGGTACAGCTAAAATCCCATATGTGGTGGGTGCTTCCATGGTATTTTTATATTGGTGGGATGGTAGCCCTGAGGAAAAGAAACAAAGCAATCCTTGGGTTCAGCAATCTACACATACAATTTACCCATTTTACTAACCAACAAATCCTCAACTGAAAACTTGTTCGCTGTAATATTTTTTTATTTTCAAGCACTAAAATCATTAAGTGAAATATATACTAGGGGTAAGTATATAGCTTCTTTGCTCTCTATTAGGGAATGCATTTGTCCAGGTAGAATTGTTCCAACTGTTTTCAATTAGTGCCTCCCATTCTCATTTAGACTGTTTATTAGACCGATTTTCAGGTGTTGGGAGAGGTATCTCTGTAGTTTACAGGAGGATACCCCAAAGTGGACCTCCATGCATGTTATTTTCTTTTATTATCCACATGCAGCATGAATTAGTGTTGTCAGCTTTCTGAGCTGTGTCATGGGATTAGAAATGGCCTGGAGAGAATTACAGATATTTTATTAAGTAGTTTACATGGCGTATGTGTGTTTAAGAGCTTTGTTTATCTTCCTGCCTGTTGAGTATTCTTTGCCTTCAGCATAGTGGAAATGCATCCTGAATAAGCAGTTATGTGTTGCCTGGAGTTTCCCTTTAATGTACTCCGAGTTATCCTTCCACTTGCAGGAGGTTTTACAGGTTCCTCCCGTGTAAGTAATACAATACCTCGTAACCTCCAGAGATACAGTGATAATATATTTGTTCCAAGTTATGATTTTCCTGTCAGTATTCATTATGGAAGCAGGTGGAAGAGTGCTTAATTATGCTGGCTCAGAATGACTCAGAATGCAAAAAATGAGAAGTATTTGCAGAAAATATGGTTAGTGTTAAAAGTTCAATTTTATTTATGAAATGTGTTTTTAATGATATATTGGCGATCACATGCCTCGGTTCCAGTGGCTGGTGCAAGATGAGAGAAGTCTCTGCAGCATTAATTCACTGAACTAAACCTAGCCATCACCAACGTACTTATTGTGAGAGATCTTTTCTTATCTGTTGTAGAAGAAGAATCATATAAACCTTGCCAGCTGCCTAAATAAAGGCCACCATAAACACTTTTGGAAAAAGCTAGTTACCTAACTGACTAAAAAAGGGAACTGAACCCCCTCCCCCCCATCCTTTACAGCCAAGGAAACTGCCATTTTAGCCTCTGTTTGTTCTGCAGTTATGTTGCTGCACGTGTGATCAGTTGTGACGACAGATGGGATGACTTGACAGTTCACTTGAAAGATTAAGCAACTGTGACAGTTATCGTTCAAAGCATACTTAGAATGTAACTGTTTGGGAAACTGTTTAATTGATAAGTTTAGTTCTGCTTTAAATACTTTGAGGAACTGGCAAGTATACAGATCAGAAAAGTCAGCCAGGCAAATAGTTTTTTTAGAAGATGAGGTCAACAACAGCAGCTCTCATATTTCTCTTGCGATAGATATATACACTGATCAGCTATAACTTTATGATCACCCTCCTAATATTGAGTAGGTGCTCTCTTTTGCCACCCAAACAGCCATGACCTCTCGATGCATGGACACCACTAGACCTCTGAAGGTATGCTGTGGTGTCTAGCACCAAGCTGTCAGTAGCACATCCTTTAAAGTGTCATTAAACCCAGACTATAAAAAACTATCATTACATGCTATATATCAGAGTGTTCATACACACTAAGCCACTAAAGCATTTGTTTTGTGTAGAGTGAAATATACCTGGTTGATCCTGCCCTCAGCTGTCCCTCCCGTCTTCTCTGAGTCATCACTGCAGCCTGAGATTGTAGACCACCTGGTGTCCTCTAAGGAGCATGCTCAATTTCAGTTCCCTTCTAAGCTCTTCATTTCCTCATTTTTCTTATTTGTGCAGCCCACGTGACTATAGAGTCACGCGTGCACGTGTATACACAGTTGTAAATGATACTCCCCTCCCTCCTCTCCCCTCCCTCCTCTCCCCTCCCTCCTCTCCCCTCCCTCCTCTCCCATGTCCTCCTCTCCCATGTCCTCCTCTCCCATGTCCTCCTCTCCCATGTCCTCCTCTCCCATGTCCTCCTCTCCCATGTCCTCCTCTCCCATGTCCTCTTCTCTCATGTCCTCCTATTGCTAAACACTATGGAGCCGGGATATAGTATGCTGATTGATTACGCTCACTAAGAAAATCACAAAAATGAAGAAGAAGAAGAACCTTGGGTGCAGATGCTGTCTGAACAAAGTGAAAGTTAGTGTCAATCATCTTTAATCCCCCTTCACCATATTAAAGAGGAGGTCCAGCCTCCTTCAGAAAAAATTAAAAGTTAGCAGCTACAAATACTGTAGCTGTTGACTTTTAATATTAGGACTCTTGCCTGTCCAGGGATCCTGCAATGTCTTCACCCTAGCCGATTTTTCTTTTGGCTCTCGGGTGCTGCCACCGCCATTGCTTATAAGGGAAACTGGCAGTTAAGCCTTGCAGGCTTTACAGCCGGTTCACTACTGCCCATGCGCAGAGCAGGCTGCGCTTTGTGAATGGCCCGGCGGTGGGGAAAGGAGGAGGGGGGTGAGATCACAGCGAGATCACCCAAAAGTGGGAGCAGGTACCTTTCAAAAAAAGGTACCTGCTCCCTCCCAAAAGGTGCCAAATATAACCCTGGAGGGGGGAGGAGGAAGATAAGCAGAGCTTCCAATTTTGGGTGAAGCTCCACTTTAATGCACAATAAATACACATTTGATGCGCAATAAATATTTAATGAGTATCGTAAAAGAGTTTGAATTTTTAGTGACTGTGACTGGCACAGAACCAATCAGGGCTGGCCAGACATAGAGTAGACCCACAGCATAGAGAGCATACATCAGCAGAGTAATAGAAGCCCTTCCCAAAAATCTTTCCCTTCAGATGCCAAAGCACTGGGAGAATTCATGTGACCACAAAACAGTGCTGTAGGAATAAAGTACTTGGGGGATTTAAAAAAAAATACAGTGGCATTATATATATGATTTATGTGAATGAATTATGGCAATTAACACTTCTCTGTTTAGTATCACTTTAAGTCCTGCAAGTTGAGAGGTGAGGTCTTCATGAATCGGACTCTTTTTTTCAGCACATCTCACAGATGCTCAATTAAATTGAGATCTGGAGAGAGACCAAGTCAACACCTTTAACTCGTTGTGTTCCTCAAACCATTTTTGAACCATTTTTGCAGTGTGTTGGGGTACATTATCCTGCTGAAAGAGGCCACTGCCATCCAGGAATACCGAGGTGTATTTGGTCAGCAATAATGTTTAGGTAGGTGGTACAAGTAGCATCCATAAATAGCAGGACCCAAGTTTTGTCAACAGAACATTGCCCAAAGCATCACGCTGCCTATGCCAGCCTGCCTTTCTCCCATACTTCATTCTGATGCACATGCACCCGGCCACCCGCATGATGTAAAAGAAAACAATTCTTCCGAGCAGGCCACCTTCTTCCATTGCTCTGTGGTCCAGTTCTGATGCAACTTACCTATTGTAGCTGTTTTTGTGTGTAATGGGCACCCTGACCGGTCTGCGGCTATGCAGTCCCATATGCAACAAGCTGCAATGGCCATTTTTAATGCTTTTAACACATCAGCTTTAGCAACAACATGTTTACCTGTTGCCTAATATATCCCACCCACTTTCAGATGCCATTGTAATGAGATAATCAATGTTATTCACTTAGACTGTCAGTGGTTAAGTTATGGCTGATTTGTGTATGTAGGTGGAGAGTAAGAGAAAAAGGTGCAGGGTCACTGAACTGCTCTACTTGCTAGTGATTGTCACATTTCCAAATACAGCAAGGTCACATAATTGTTCCTGATTGGGAGAATCAAAAATCTCACAGCACTACCAATTGCCTTGGACTGCTTAAAGCTGAACTCCAGTAAATAAAGGACATGTATGGGGTTAATAAAAAAACAAACATGCATACTCACCTCAATGCTGCAGCATCGGTGTGATGCTGCAGCTGTCTCACATTGGCTCCTGACTACTGATCTTCAGTACTCGGTCTTCTCAGTGTGGAGAGAAGTGATTTTTGGTCACCGCTCTCCACTTTGCCCCTCCAGTGCTCACTGGAGCTCTGAGCTGGGGAGGTGGCAGGCCAGCTGTCAGTCAGGCTGCTGGGTGGATCCCAACAATATGGTCGGGATCCTTCAAGAGCAGCTCTTTGACAATGAACGTATTTATATCCATATGCACAGTGGTGTAGTGGGTAGCACTTTCGCCTAGCAGTAAAAAGGGTCGCTGGATTGAATCCCAACCACAACACTACCTGCCTGGAGTTTGCATGTTCTTCCTGTGTCTGCATGGGTTTCCTCCGGGTACTCCGGTTTCCTCCCTCACTCCAAAGACATGCTGGTAGGTTATTTGGGTCCTATCTAAATTGTCCCTAGTATGTGTATGTATGAATGTGAGTTAGGGACCTTAGAGTGTAAGCTCCTTGAGGGTAGGGACTGATGTGAATGTACAATGTATATGTAAAGCGCTGCGTAAATTGACAACGCTATATAAGTACCTAAAATAAATAAATAAATATCTCATAACTAATGGACCACTGAGGAAGCTGCAAATCACTGTAGTATTCTGTGCTTCTACAGTGATGACTGCGATCTTCCAGGTCCTGCTCAGCTTCCCCTCTGCCCACTAACCGCCAAGCTGGATCAATGTAAGTATTCAATACAATTAATTCCTGAAACCCAGCTTTAAATCAAACTTTCCAAAGCCCCTTGATATATGATCATGCAACTATTTCTTCAACATGTGATCACATGATCACCACAAACAATGAGAAGCTTACTAGTTGTTCTAAGGGTACTTTGCAGGCTTTCACATTACAATCCAGGCACCTAAAATTGGCAACAAACACATCTAGGTAACCACCAAAGCCCCCCAGGTAGCACCCTGAAATCAGGACCTCTGTAACTGCCTTATAGTGTTTGAAAACTGACCTGTCCCCTCCAGCATGTTACTTTTGGCCTAACATTATAATGGCAGCTGTTGTGTACATTTACTTACTAATTATATTCATGACTAAAATATACCATTCTTTTTCAGTATGGTAAAAATTAAATACTGCACAGGAACATTTAATATTCACTTAGGGCCATACTGTTAAAGCAATAATTCCAACATTCACCAAACATGTTCTCTAGACTAGATTTCCAGGTGTGTGTGTGTTTTTAAATGACAGTGATTAATTCTGCAGTGGTAAATGTTTGGTGAAAGTCATCGTGCTTTATAAATATGCCCCTAGTGTTGCCAGCAGTTCACAAGTTCTAGACAGCCTTTCTCCGAAATCGGGTTCTTGTTAGCTGAAAAAGAGCTGTGTAGCAGAAGAAACCAGGTTAATGCTGAAACAACCTATCCACTCTATGAAGATTGGGGATGTCTAACATAAGTCAATTATACAGTGGCTGCCAATAAGCATGCAGGAAGTGCAAGACTCTCAGCATGATTTATAAAACCTAGGGTTAATTTACACTTGCTTCGACTTTAACACACATTAAAGCGCCTACTGCTTCAACATGCTTTTTTGAAGCTCTGGTGATGCTTTTTTGAAGCTTTAATGAAACTTGACAAATGCCTTGTGTGTTTTGATTTTCTATTTGTTTTTAAGGGGCCCGGTTAAACTCTGACTCAGTGGTACCCCCACCCCGCTTCGACTTTAACACACATTAAAGCGCCTACTGCTTCAACATGCTTTTTTGAAGCTCTGGTGATGCTTTTTTGAAGCTTTAATGAAACTTGACAAATGCACTGTGTGTGTTGATTTTCTATTTGTTTTTAAGGGGCCCAGTTAAACCCTGAGTCAGTGGTACCCCCACCCCGCTTCGACTTTAACACACATTAAAGCGCCTACTGCTTCAACATGCTTTTTTGAAGCTCTGGTGATGCTTTTTTGAAGCTTTAATGAAGCTTGACAAATGCCTTGTGTGTGTTGATTTTCTATTTGTTTTTAAGGGGCCCAGTTAAACCCTGACTCAGTGGTACCCCCACTCAGTAAATCCCCAGCTAATTATTACCCCTGTTCAGCAGATCCCCAGCTTATTAGTACCTTAATTTAGCAGATCCACCTCTTTACCGTATCCTTGTTCAGCAGATCCCCTTGCCATTAGTATCCCTCAGCTCTGCTAAATCTCCAATCAGTAGTAACCCCCAGCTCTGCTGATCCCCCACTCAGTAGTAACCTCCAGCTCTGCTGATCCTCCTCTCTCTGGTCCCCACTCACCTCCCAATATATTTGTCCCATGCTGCTCAGCACGTGTGACATCTGCTATTTTCTCCTGCTTCAGTCCCAGAACTCTGCTGCTCCTCTGCCACTCAGTCCTCTTTTTCAGGTCCCCACTCACCTTCTGCTATAGTGTTCCCAATGTCTGCTAGTTGCTCCACTCCAGTCTGAACCCCGCTCACCTTCCTGCCGCTCCATGCTGCACACCAGATGTGATGTCTCCACCAGACACTTCCAGAATAAAAAAAAAGCATGGCACATTTTGGAGCAAGCGTAAACGAGCCCTATCAGCTCTTGAAGCCAGAATTTGGTGTGTCTACATTTGCTTTTTTTTTTTTTTTTTTTAATTATGTCACCCTATCTATTATGATGTACTATGAAGAGCCTAAAAAATCTGTAATATCTTCTGATGTTTTGGTCACAATTCAGAAACTATCAACAAATGATTGGGAAGTGCTGGGCTTTCTTGTTAGAAAGCCCAGCTTGATTGCCAAAAAATGTCATGATAGCACCTTGTATTACATTTTTATTTGTAGACTCGAGATTTTATGATGCATGTAAAAAAAAAGAAAGCTGTGATAAAAATAAACAAAAAACATTCTAAATGATTCTCTAATAGGGCTCTTAAAACCCTGCCTTTTCCATACAGGTAATAATTACCGAGTATAAGTCGACCCGAATATAAGCTGAGGCACCTAATTTTACCACAAAAAACTGGGAAAACATATTGACTCGAGTATAAGCCGAGGGTGGGAAAATGCAACAGCTACCGGTAAACAATGTACATCTGCAGCCTCACTGTGCCCAGTTGCAGTCTCACTGTGCCCAGTTGCAGTCACACTGTGCCCAGTTGCAGTCTCACTGTGCCCAGTTGCAGTCTCACTGTGCCCAGTTGCAGTCTCACTGTGCCCAGTTGCAGTCACACTGTGCCCATTTGCAGTCACACTGTGCCCATTTGCAGTCACACTGTGCCCAGTTGCAGTCTCACTGTGCCCAGTTGCAGTCTCACTGTGCCCAGTTGCAGTCACACTGTGCCCAGTTGCAGTCACACTGTGCCCAGTTGCAGTCTCACTGTGCCCAGTTGCAGTCTCACTGTGCCCAGTTGCAGTCACACTGTGCCCAGTTGCAGTCTCACTGTGCCCAGTTGCAGTCTCACTGTGCCCAGTTGCAGTCTCACTGTGCCCAGTTGCAGTCTTACTGTGCCCAGTTGCAGTCTCACTGTGCCCAGTTGCAGTCACACTGTGCCCAGTTGCAGTCACACTGTGCCCAGTTGCAGTCACACTGTGCCCAGTTGCAGTCTCACTGTGCCCAGTTGCAGTCTCACTGTGCCCAGTTGCAGTCTCACTGTGCCCAGTTGCAGTCACACTGTGCCCAGTTGCAGCCGTACCTTTTATTGTGAAAACAGCGTGTGTCTCCCACTGTGTAATGCATTCTGTTCAGCCGCCCATTGAAAAAAAGCCCGCCCCGCCTCCTCCTTGTCTGTGATAGGCGGAACACTGATACAGTTTCCCAGCATCGTATCAGTGTTCCTCTATCATGGACGGAGGAGGAGGAGGCGGGGCGGGCTTTGTTTCAATGGATGGCTAAACAGAATGCATTACACAGCGGGAGACACACGCTGTTTTAGTAATAAAAATTACGGCTCACTCGAGTATAAGCCGAGGGGGAGTTTTTAAGCCTAAAATATGGGCTGAAAAACTCGGCTTATACTCGAGTATATACGGTAAGGTCTTTCCTATATATATTTTTTAGATGTTTGTAAACTTTTGTTTTACTATTTTTAGTCATCTATAATTCTAATGTCATGTCCACATAGACTCATACCAATTAAATGTGAAGCAAGTTTAAGTAAAATTTCTAAACCAACCATAAAAATATTTTGGTGAAGAAACTGTTATTTTACTGCCTGTTTGAAAATTACGCTACTTAGCCTTAAAATGTCTTGTAAATTTAAATTCAAACTTTCCACATCCACCCACAGACTAGGCTGTAACATTTTATATTATCCAGAATGGTTTGCATTGGACCAGATGCAAAGGGGAATAATGATGGAGGGATTTGGGTTTTGCAAGTGTATCGGGTATACAAAGTGTTTGAGACCAGGTGACTTTTAACTGATCAGATGTTGAAACAATATTTGCTTCTTGTTTTGTTAGTGATTTGTAAAAAAAAAAAAAAGTGTGAATGTGTATATACAGTATAAATACTATACAAGGTATAAATACTGTATAATGGTTATAATTTCTTTTTAGTAATACTTGAAAAAGTTGACCTATCTTGATACTGAGTTATATATGACAGTATATCCTAATGTAATATGGATCACTGTCCGGAAAGAGGAACATTAGAAATATATAAAAAGGTAAACTTGCGTGTACTGACTGGAGGAAAACCAAAAACCAAATCTTTAGTGCCCTCTTGGTGTTTCATTAAAGCTGAACATAGTGGTTTTTAAATGCTTTCTGAAGTAGTCAGATACTTATACTAGTTGCATTCTTTAAGATGTGCCTGGCTTTCTGCTTTAAAAGATGTAAACCTAATCACTAAAATCTCATACAATCTATAACATGTCAATGTAATTTCTTAATAGTACTAATACTAGTACTAATAGTCCTAGTACAACTCCCGCAGGAGCTGCTGGTATTCTGGGTTCTCCTGTCACTCCCAGTGGTGACCCACCTGTAACTGGACCCGACAATACAATACCAATAGAAATATATTTTTGGGCTTCATTAAGGCAGAGATAAACACTGTGGCAGAGCATTTGATGAACAAATTTGATACAAACAATTTGATACAACAAGTAAATGCAATAGTTGAATAACAGCAGAATGATTCAGTAATACAGTGAAATAAAGAGGACTGATATTCCTTTTTTTACTACCTCATCAATGCTCATCCATGTCCTTATGGACCTTGCTTTGTGCACTGGTCTAAATCACTTGGTGGAGGAGGATTATGGTGTGTACTTGTTTTTCAGGGGTTGGACTTGGCCCCTTAGTTCCAGTGAAAGAAACTGTTAAGGCGTCAGCATACCAAGACATTTTGGACAATTCCATGCTTCCAACTTTGTGGGAACAGTTTGGGGATGGCCCTTTCCTGTACATGACTGAGCACCAGTGCACAAAGCAAGGTCCATAAAGACATGGCCTGCACAAAGTTCTGACCTCAACTCCATAGAACACCTTTGAGATGAATTAGTGTAGAGACTGCGAGCCAGGCCTTCTTGTTCACATCAGTGCCTGACCTCACAAATGCGCTCCCATAGAAACACTCCTAAACCTCGTGGACAGCCTTTCCAGAAGAGTTGAATCTGTTATACAGTAGGTGCAACGGGTGGACCAACTCAATATTGAACACTACGGACTAGGACTGGGATGTCATTAAAGTTCATGTGCGTGTAAAGGCCGGCGTTCCAATACTTTTGGTAATATAGTGTGTTAGTCCAGCTTGGCATTGCACACTGCTGGGACTTTTCCTGAACATTGCCCACATATGGATGGGGAACAAGTGGTGAAAAGACTGTTCTATCCCTGGGTAAAAAGGTGATCACTTAGCTAAAGAGATATATTATACAAAGAGAAATATTACACAAGAATAGTCGCTTACACTTGTAAGTGCTTGCTATAGTGTAAGAGTCATCCCCTAAATATCATGATAGCCACAAGCAGTGGTCAAACTGTCCCTATGGGTTGCAGATAATGAGTGCCAGTGCTGGGTTGTATGATCTGGATATGGATTACATCATCGTATAATAATGTTATAATCTTTTGCTAGACCCTTGTAGGCAGTTCTTTCAGCCTGTATCATCTTACACTTGGTTCATAGAAAATTTGTATTCATCAGTTTGCAAGATAATCAGAAATCTTACAAAGAAACTAAACATTTTTTTTTTAATACTGATTTAAAAGCTGTGCCGAATGGAAAGTGGATTTCACTAAAAACAACTGTCATGGATTGCATAATAAATATGGGTAAATGTTGGCACACATTAACAAACCTAACAGAAGCATCGTCACACCTCTAACATATTAAAACCTAGTGACACTATCTGTTATTATATGGTATGAAATGAATTAAACTAGCTATGTCAGATTGGTATATTTGGACTGCGCATAACCCTATTTCACCTTTGGCTAGTTCAGCAGTATGGGTGCAGTCAAATTGGAAAGTGAAGCCTTTAAATGCCCCCCAAGAAACACAGCCTACCACTACTGAGGGCTTCATGTTCTCAACTAGGCATTGTTGTCAGTGCCCAGTTTATTTGGTGGCCCCTGAGAGGCTGTAAACTCTGCCCAGCTATGGCTTGTTTGAATTGGGAACCTGAGTCCTTTTTTTATATTAACTTAATTGTTCAAGAGGAAAGGGTCATATGGGAGATTTTCCTCTAATTGTTTAAAGTGCACATGTACCTAGACTGTGGGTATAAATGTTTTTACATACTGTTTTCTTAACATGCAGGCAAAAAGCTATAAAAGACACTACGACTGACATCTATAGCTGCCGTTACTGTGAAGTTATTCATTCTTAAAGATCCCCAAAATATCATGATAAAGATGAAATAAAGTTGAGTTTCATTCAATTTCAAACAGCTTAGAAATGTGCTGTGGGATTACATTAGAGGGCTAGCATGCTACCAAGATGCTCTGTGGAATATATTGCCTCTGTTGTGAGCTGTGAAGATCAACATCTCCTTAATGTAAATAGCTACAAAGGTGAAGGGGGCGAAGTGCTTTTTTTCCATAATGCATTTTATTGCTTCAACTCTTATTTCAAATTATGTAAATGCTTTACTGTTCATAGTCTGGCCATAGGTTCACTTTAAAGCCTAAATCCAGCATCCCACCGGTACGGTTTCCCACACCTAATAAACAAAAGAATATCTTAAATCGTTGCTCAGGAATGGTCGACCTGAAGGTGAACGTTGTTTTTAGCTCAGGTGCAATGTATTTGATCACTTTAGAACAGTATTGATGGCCTTGCATTCCCTGAATAGGTGAGCTTGTAGAATTTAGACAGGTAAAGTTGATAAGAAGTGGGCAAGGTCCCACTCATTCTCCTCTCCTTCGCCCAGACCTTTCAATCAACATGCTTTGTCATGAATTTCCCCTTTTTATTTTTTTTGTTTTAATTGAACACATTGGGATGTCTCCAAATTCCATATTAGATTTGGATGAATCCCTATAAAATAACAATTTTTTTTACTAACTCAATTTATATGGTTCACTAATAAAATTAAATTTATCAGAATTTACAGGAATTAGGGAACATAACTGAATACACATTTGATATGGAAATACTTTCTATAATGTAAGTGTGTATGTGTGTGTGTGTATATGTGTGTGTGTATATATATATATATATATATATATATATATATATATATATATATATATATATATATATATTTATATATATATACAGTTAGGTCCATATATATTTGGACACAGGCACAATTTTAGTTTTTTCAGGTATTTACCAAAACATATTCAAACTATAGTTATATAATGGGCTGAAAGTGCACCCTTTCAGGTTTAATTTGAGGGTATGTACATCCAAATCGGAGGAAGGGTTTAGAAATTACAGTTGACAATGGACAATTGAATCAAAAGCTGTTTCATGGCCAGGTGTGGGCTACTCCTTCCTTATTTCTTCATCAATTAAGCAGGTAAAAGGTCTGGAGTTGGTTCTAACTGTGGTATTTGCATTTGGAATCTTTTGCTGTGAACCTACATCATGCAATGAAAGGAGCTGTCCATGCAAGTGAAACAGGCCATTGTAAGGCTTCAAAAACAAAACATATCCATCAGAGAGATAGCAGCAACATTAGGAGTGGCCAAATCAACAGTTTGGTATATTCTGAGGAAAGAAGAACGCACTGGTGAGCTCAGTAACATAAAAAGTTCTGGACATCCATGGAAGACAACAGTGGTGGATGATCACAGGATCCTCTCTATGGTAAAGAAAAACCCATTCACAACATCCAGACAAGTGAAGGACACTCTCCAGGAGGTGGGTGTATCATTGTATCAAGTCTACAATCAAGAGAAGATTTCATGAGAGCAAATACAGAGGGTTTTTATTATTATTATTATTATTTGGGATTTATATAGCGCCAACAGTTTACGCAGCACTTTACAATATAAAAAGGGAGACAATACAGTTATAATACAATACAATACAATAGGATTAAGAGGGCCCTGCTCAGAAGAGCTTACAATCTAATAGGGTGGGGCAGGTGGTACAAAAGGTTGTAACTGTGGGGAATGAGCTGGTGGAAGTGGTAGGAGATTAGTTGGAGACGTGATAGGCTTTCCTGAAGAGATGAGTTTTCAGGGATTGCCTGAAGGTAGCAAGAGTAGGGGATAGCCGGATAGATGGAGGTAGCGAGTTCCAGAGGATGGGAGAGGCTCTGGAGAAATCCTGCAGACGATCATGGGAGGAGGAGATGAGAGAGCTTGAAAGCAGGAGGTCTTGAGAAGAGCGGAGAGGACGATTTGGGTGATATTTGGAGACAAGATTAGTGATGTAGCTTGGGGCAGAGTTGTGAATGGCTTTGTATGTTGTGGTTAGAATTTTGAATTTAATTCGCTGTGTGATTGGGAGCCAGTGTAGGGATTGGAGGAGAGGGTTGGCAGACACTGAGCGGTTGGTAAGGTGGATAAGTCTGGCAGCAGCATTCATGATAGACTGGAGAGGGGATAGCCTATGGAGCGGTAGACCAATGAGAAGGGAGTTGCAATAGTCAAGGCGAGAGATAACAAGGGAGTGAATGAGGAGTTTGGTGGTTTCATTTGTTAAAAAAGGGCGAATTTTAGAGATGTTACGGAGGTGAATTCTACAAACTTTTGACAGCGATTGGATTTGAGGCTGAAATGACAAGTCAGAGTCTAGGATTACACCTAGTACCCTGGCGTGAGGGGAGGGACTGATGGTTGCATTGTTGATTTTGATGGAAAAGTCATGGAGGGGGGCACGGGCGGGGGGGAATATTAATAGCTCAGTTTTAGAGAGATTTAGTTTAAGGAAGTGGTGCGACATCCATGCTGATATGTCAGTTAGTAAGTTAGTAATGCGAGAGGAGACTGAAGGAGTGAGGTGAGGAGTAGACAGATAGATTTGGGTGTCATCAGCGTATAAGTGGTATTGGAAGCCGTGGGCAGTTATTAGGTGACCAAGGGAGGAGGTGTAGATAGAGAAGAGAAGGGGTCCAAGAACCGAGCCTTGGGGGACCCCCACAGAAAGGGGCAATGGAGAGGAGGAGACAGAGTTGTAGGTGACACTGAAGGAGCGCTGTGATAAATAGCCAGAGAACCAGGATAGAGCAGAATCTCGGAGGCCAAGGGAATGTAGTTTATTGAGAAGGAGCGGGTGGTCAACGGTATCAAAGGCCGCAGAGAGGTCAAGTAGTAGGAGTATGGAGTACTGGCTGTTGGTTTTAGCAGTTAGTAAATCGTTAGTGAGTTTTAGTAAGGTAGTTTCCGTGGAGTGCGGCGAGCGAAAGCCAGACTGTAAGGGGTCAAGAAGGTTATTTTCATTGAGGTAGGAGCTAAGACGGTTGTAGACTAAGCGTTCTAGAAGTTTAGAGGTGAATGGGAGTAATGAGATGGGTCTTAAGTTGTTCAGGTCGGTAGGGTCCAGTGAGGGCTTTTTAAGAATGGGAGTGATCTGTGCATGTTTTAGAGGGGAGGGGAAAATGCCACTAGAAAGGGAGAGGTTGAAGATGTGGGTGAGGGAGCATAGGATAGAAGAAGAGGGTGACCGTAGTAGTTGTGAGGGAACAGGATCCAAGGGACAATTGGTTAGGTGGGCATCCGAGAAAATTTTTGTAACCTCTTCCGTAGTAGCCAATTCAAAAGAGGAGAGGGTTGAATGTGCTGCTGGGCAAGGTATGATGGGTGGGGACGATGTACGCACAGTGGAGATGTCCTCACGAATTGCATCGATCTTGTCTTTGAAGTGATTGGCAATCTCTTGGGCAGTGAGTGAGTTAGTGGGTAGAGGGGGTGGTGGACGAAGCAGAGAGTTAAAGGTTGAGAAGAGCCGACGGGGACTGGATGACAAGGAATTAATAAGAGAGACAAAGTAGGCTTGTTTGGCAGCATGGAGGCATGAATTGTATTTTAGAAGGGCAGATTTATATAGGGTGAAGTCTTGCAGGCATTTGGTTTTACGCCACAGTCGTTCAAGAGCACGGCAATGTCTCTTGAGATTTCTAGTGTTGTCAGTTTGCCAGGGTTGTAACGGTCGGGGCCTAATTCTGCGTGTGGTTAGGGGAGCAAGTGCATCTAGTGATGATGAGAGTGAACTGTTGTAGACAGAAGTGGCCAGGTCAGGACAGGACAGGGGAGAGATTATGTCATATAGGTTGTCAGTAGCAGAATAGAGAAGAGAAGGGTTAAAGTGGCGAAGGTTTCTACAAGTAATTGTTAGCTGCTTGGAGGGATGGGTGGTTGGAGGCAAGGATACAGTGAAAGTAATGAGGTTGTGATCAGATAGAGGAAAGGGGGTGTTGGTGAGGTTGCCAGGGTTGCAGAGATGGGAGAATACAAGGTCAAGGGTATTACCATTGGAGTGAGTGGAAGTATGTGTCCATTGGGTTAGGTCAAAAGATGAGGTTAAGTTGAGAAGTTTAGCTGTAGTTGGGCTGTTGACATTGACAGGAATGTTAAAGTCACCAAGAATAATGGTGGGTATTTCAGAGGAGAGAAAGTAGGGTAGCCAGGCAGCAAAGTCATCAATGAAGCGTGATACCGGTCCTGGAGGCCTATAAATTACTGCAATCCTCAGAGAAATGGGAGAAAACAGACGAATACAGTGCATCTCGAAAGAAGAGAGGGATAGAGAGGGAGGGACAGGAAGGACTTGGAAGGTGCTTTGTGGGGACAGAAGGAAGCCAACTCCACCTCCTTTCTGTCTGTTGGGTCTGGAGGAGTGAGTCCAATGGAGACCACCATGGGAGAGGGCAGCAGGAGAAGCTGAGTCAAAATTTTGCAGCCAGGTTTCTGTTATGGCGAGTATGTTCAAGCCATGAGAGATGAAGAGGTCATGTACAGATGTTAGCTTGTTACAGATGGAGCGGGCATTCCAAAGGGCACATGAGATTGGTGGGGTGCTTTGAGGAAGCAGGGGGATAGAAATTAAACTGAGTGGATTGCGGTGGTTGCCAGAGGGGGAGGGGTATTGGATATGTGGCTTGCATTTGGAAAATGGCGGACCAGGATTAGGAGAAATATCACCCGAGACTAGGAGAAGGAGGAGGGTGAGGAAGGCAAGGTGGGAGTGGGATGTGCATGAGCGCACGTGTCTAGTGGCCCTGGTGTTTATGTCAGCATGTGGGTGCAGCAACTGCAGGAGATGATGGGTGCCATAGTAGGGAGAGGGTAGGAGTGAGGGTGATATGTGCATGCTGCAGGGAAGAGAGGAGGGGTAGAGTAAAGATAATTTGAGGATAGAAGACATCAATGTGAGAAGGAAGAGAATAAGGAGCATGTTAGTGGATAGAGAGTGGGAAACTAACCTAATATAAAATAAATTTCAAAGTTGGTTTGCTTGTCGTCTTGCAGAGTGGAGCAGAGTTCCTGTTGTTCATGCAGCTTTAGTTATCCTGCTTTCGTTAAACTGCGTCGATGAAACTGCGCATCACTCGTGACAGAGCCACTCAGGAAAGAGCCATGATGTCTGCGCCATGCCCCTGTCTGCGCCACCCCATAAGCTGCCATAAATTTATAGACAGCCTAAGCTGGGATGCATTTCTCAGTTGGTCATTATTGGGTCTGATGTGAGACACCTGAATATGGGGAGGAGATGGCCAGGGCCAGGGCCAGGCCAGACACAGGCTAGGGTCGTAAAGCTAATTACCTCTCTTGATCACTCAAGCCACATGGAGTTGATAATCAATCACCAGTAATATTGCTATTGCAGTGTGTTTGTTATAGAGCTAGCAGTAAATATGGAAGTTTAAAGATATGGCAGCAGGAGACAATTACCAAGAATATTAATAGCAGATTCAGCAAAGCCAGTTCAGCGGGGATGTACAGTTGGATAGGAGATAGGAGACAATTACCAAAAATATTAATAGCAGATTCAGCAAAGCCAGTTCAGTGGGGATGTACAGTTGGATAGGAGATAGGAGACAATTACCAAAAATATTAATAGCAGATTCAGGTTTACCACAAGGTGCAAATCATTCATAAGCCTGAAGAATAGAAAAGCCAGATTAGACTTTCCCAAAAAACATCTAAAAAAGTCAGACCAGTTCTGGAAAAGCATTCTTTGGACGGATGAAACTAAGATTAATCCATACCAGAATGACGGGAAGAAAAAAGTATGGAGACGGCTTAGAACAGCTCATAATCCAAAGCACACAACATCATCTGTAAAACATGGTAGAGGCAGTATGATGGCATGGGTATGCATGGCTTCCAGTGACACTGGGTCATTGGTGTTTATTGATGGTGCGACAGAAGCAGCCAGATGAATTCTGCAGTTTTTAGAGATATACTGTCAGCCCAGATTCAGCCAAATGCAGCCAAGTTGATTGGACAGCGCTTCACGGTACAGATGGACAATGATCCAAAACACACTGCAAAAGCAACCCAGGAGCTTTTGAAGGAAAAGAAGTGGACTATTCTGCAATGGCAAGAGTCAATCACCTGATCTCAACCCAACTGAGCATGCATTTCACTTGCTGAAGGCAAAACTAAGGGCAAAAAGACCCACAAACAAAGATCTAAAGACAGCTGCAGTTAGAGCCTGGCAAGGCATCAGAAAGGAGGAAACCTAGTTTTTGGTAATGTCCATGGGTTCCAGACTTCAGGCAGTCATTGCCAGTAAAGGAGTATCAACAAAATATTAAAAATGAACATTTTATTTATGATTATATTCATTTGTCCATTTACATTTGAGCCCCTGAAAATGGGGGAACTGTGTATAAAAATGATTGCAGTTTCTAAAATTTTTACTTGATATTTATGTTCTATCCCTTGAATTAAAGTTCAAAGTCTGCACTTCAAATTCATTTGGATTGTTTCATTTTATTTTTATTCTGGTTGCATACAGAGCCAAAAGTTTGAAAATTGTGCCTGTTTCCAAATATATATGGACCTAATTGTATATTATAATATATACATATACCCCAGTGAGGCACTAGTGTGCAAGATTGTGGGTAGTGTGTCTGGGTCCTGAAGCCCTATGGGAAGTGCTGTCTGTTTGGGAAATCCACTAAGGAGCACATTCTTAGTCAGGAGTTAACTTAAGTTTAGTTAAAGCGTAACTAGAGGCAAAAATTATTTTCATTTTGGATAGAATAAGGGAGGGCTATAACCCCTGTGAGGGTTTTGTTTTTCCTTTGTTATCCTGTGTCCTGTTGGTGAGATTTCCCTTCACTTCCTGCCCCATAGCCAACAGGAGGTGAGAGAAAATCCCTCCATAGTGAGATATTCCTGGTATGTCACCATAGTAACCAGAACTAGTGTCCTCATTGAAAGATTTCTCATCTATTACTGTTCTGATGTCAACCCAAAATTTGGGATTTTCTTTTACATTCACTTTATGCATTAAGATAAAAAACCTTCTTTGTGCAGCAGCCCCCCCCCCTAATACTTACCTGAGCCTGTCGAGGTGTTCGGAACTTTTCCTCCTTATTGGCTGAGACAGCAGTGGGTACCATTACCTCCCACTGCTGTCAATCAAAGTCAGTGAGCCAATGAGGAGAGAGAGGGGGTGGAGCCAGGCCGCAGCTCTGTGTCTGAATGGACACAGAGCAGTGGCTCAGCTCGGGTGCCCCCATAGCAAGCTGCTTGCTGTGGGGCACTCAGCATGGGGAAGGGGCCAGAAGCGTAGGTGAGGGACCCGAGAAGAGGAGGATCTGGGCTGCTCTGTGCAAAACCACTGCACACAACAGGTAAGTACACATGTTTGTTATATTTAACCAAAAAACCCGAGACTTTAGTATCTCTTTAATAAAAGTGCAGGCCAAGCCTGCCTGGACCATTCCTGGATGTCCCCGTCTTGTGTGTGGTTTACTGCTGCCAATAAAAGCATATCATGTCATAGTTACTTCAGCATGGGTTCACACAGGAGCAATTCCAGAAACTGAATGCAATTTGGACAGGAATTGCACAGCATTCCTGTTCAAATCGCATGCCATTCGTTGCAGTGTGATTATATAGAAATTCATTTTGTATAGATGCAAATTGCACCGAAAAGTATCGGTTTCGGTATCGATACCAGTATTGGTGCATCCCTAGTTCTCACTATAATAGGCATCATGGTAAAATTTTAAACAGCAAGTCATATCGTCCAGTGCCAGCCACAATTCCAGTATTCCGTTGCTTTCTAAAACAGTCACAGGCATAGGGGTTGATTTACTAAAACTGGAAAGTGCAAAATATTGTGCAGCTGGGCGTGGTAGCCAATCAGCTTCTTAAGCTCCGTTCAGATCTCCGCGTTCCAAATCGCGGGTGGAATCGCCACCATTCGCAATATCGGCAAATTGCGGGACGCCCTTTTGTGTTCCTGTTGCATTGCCTGTCAATTTCAATAGCACCCCAAACGCGACGCGATGTTCCAGCGATTCATCGGGCGACAATCGTGGGACGCCTGTCGCCCAAAAGAAGTATACTTGTTTTGGGCAACGGGGGTCCCGCGATTCTATTTGTGCAATTTTACCGCAACTGTCGCCCCTATACGCCAAGATGTGAACGAAGCCTAACGTCAGCTTGTTCAATTAAGTTTTGACAAAAAACACCTGGAAGATGATTGGTTGCTGCACCAGATTTTCCACTCTCCAGTTTTAGTAAATCAACCCCCAATTGTCTTTCCATTTTAAAACAACTCGGAGCCTTGATGGATCTCTTTTTGAAGATACTTAGCACTGGGATGTATTGATTTTTAAAAGATTATAAAACCAGCAAAACTATATTTAATTTAGTATGTGGACCTATTTATTTAAACAGCGTAGTCATAAAAAAGTTAAATCTGTAGTGAAATAGAAAGAATGGTAATAAGTTTGTTGCCAAGAGATTCTAAAGAGTAGAAGATCAAAGTCAACAATAGCAAGAGCAGCCATGTCAAACTCTAGTTGGAAGACTTGTTTACATAGGAAACAAATTCATCCAACTAGAGATACACGTATATAATTTTTTTGGTAAATATAGCATTATCATCGATTTCTCTGCATACTTCCATATTATTATGTTTCAAATCGGCCAATACGTGGAACTTGACATTTCAGTGTCAAAGAAAACGGTACATGCTGGCAGCACTTTGTCTCTTGGTAAATATCCTATTTGGTTGTTTTTGATTTCTTGACATGTTTTTGGCCAATCCTTGCCATTTCGGTCAATGTATAAATTTGTTTTTTTTATTAGATTTTTGTTTTGTTTCTGTGTCAAATGTTCTGCAATGTTATAAGCACATGCCTCGGTACTGTGTGTTTTTTTTTCAAAGCTATGAAATATTTTCGTCCTGTGCCAACAATTCTTACTGGCCATGAAAATGCAAGCCAATGATAACACACAGGTAATATATCTAAACCCAAGAGCTTACTTGGCACACAATCGGTCTTCGGCACACACCGTTCTCCAGGACACCGATCCTCAAAATGGTCCTCAGATACTTGCCGAAAACATTTAATCCCTCTTGTATTGTTACCGAACATTGCAAGTCAATTTTCTGAACTGTTAAAAGAGTGGGAGTTTATAATTCTAGCCCTTGAGCAAAATCTGAATCAAAAAATAAAAATTCACAGGCAGGCATTCTAATGTTTAACAAATATGTTTATAACCCAAGTAGCTCCGGCTTATAAGTGTATAGATTTCAAACAACAATATGGAACGTGTTACAGCCTTGCCTTAGAGCGACACGAATGTGTTATCCTAGATGGGCCCACTTTGATGCTAGAGAAATGGGAGAGAATTGTGTCTGTTTTGTCATGTGCGTTAACTTGGATGGCCTCTCAGCACAGCTGTGTTAATAAAGCTAAGAGTATTTCCTTGACCCCAGTGATTTTGCCTCCAGGTCTCGTCATGCTGAGCAGAAGCAATTTTGATGAATGTGACACACTGTCAAATTTGGACATTATATTACTGTTAAGTACATCATTATGTTATCTGACAAAAATGTAGTAGGTTTCACCTAACAGATATAACAATTTTTTCCCCTCCCTACACCCAAGCTAGAGAGGAGAAAAGGAAAGCAAAGCTAGGGATGTACTCAGATATATCAAAGTTAGTGTTAACTTTTGACAGACAAACAGCCTTTGCTCTTCGTAAATCTTCTTAGGGTCTGTTTTATATATATAATGGGTATGTCTGAAATTTCCTCTGCTGCTTATGTTATAGTGTCTATTTTTTTTTCTAGGGGACTGTGGAGAGCCTGCCACATGTATCCTCCTCTTCTAAAAATGTTAGTTCCATGGTTGTAATGCTAATCGCTTGGCTTCAGTACTTGGAGTCAAAATCTGTAATATGCAGTTGAGAAGTCCTGATACCACTTTGACTTTGATGACTTGCAAGCTTGTTCTAAATCGATGTCAAAGAGAATATTGAAGCCAGAAACAGTCACATAACTAGCATTTTCAATAGGAGGTCTGCAATGGAATCCTGTCTTCTTTCTCTAATTGCAGGTTTCCATTAATGACCATCTCTACTCATCCCTCCCTCATACACATTCTCACTAATTCATCATATTTTTACCCCAAATAATGCCCTTGAGAAGCTTTTTGTACTCCTCTAAATTCACTGTCCAGGTCTCTTATGCCGCGTACACTTTCCGATGAAAAATGTTCGATGTGAGCTTGTTGTCGGAAAGTCCAACCGCGTGTATGCTCTATTGAACATTTGCTTTCAGAATCTCCACACACAAATGTTTGCGAGCAGGTTCTCAAATTTTTCGCCAACAAAACTTGTTGACGGAAAGTCCAATCGTGTGTACACAAGTCCATCGCACAAAGGTTCACGCATGCTCTAAATCAAGCAGAAGGAGCCACACTGGCTATTGAACTTCCTTTTTCTTGGCTCATCGTATGTCTTTTACATCACCGCGTTCCCACGGTCGGAATTTTTGGCCAACATTTGTGTGACCGTGTGTATGCAAGACAAGTTTGAGCCAACCTCCTTCGGAAAAAAATCCATGGTTTTGTTGGCGGAAAGTCCGATCGTGTGTACGCAGCATTACAGTTGCTTCTTCTGGGTGTCATTACTGATGGATCCAATATATAGTATATCTTTTCTTGAGGTCATCATGTTGCTGCAGTCTTCCTGACAAGTAGTTGGGGTGGGAGCAAGTGTCTCCCGGAGTTCAGCTGTAGCATTACAGCTAATGTGAGATTTAGCTGCAAATGGAAAGTGTTCCAAGGACTCAGGCTTTTACCCACTTTTATTAATCAAACATCAGTGTTCTGCCCTCGCACGGGTTGTTTAACAAAACAAACAAGCATCTGTTGGCCTCCTGGATCACTTCTTGGCCTTTTGGCTAGGATCAAGTGTAGTATCCGTTCTTATCAGTTTACAGAGGAGGCGCTGTGCCACTCTCATAGGAGAGGGCTAGCAATTCCAATGGTGTGATAGTGCCTGGAAGGGCGGTTTTCAGCAGGAACTATGCCGAGTTGCCCAACAGATAGACTGGGGACCGGCCAATGGAGTCTGAGCCATCTGGAAGGGTGCTCCTGGTGATAATGGGTGCTGCATCTGGGTCTGGCCGGAGGGTCGGGTCCCTGGCCTAGATTGTGGTAGCTCTAGCTACAGACAGTTATTCGGGAGAGAACGCTAACTCCCCTCTAATGAGGGGGAGAGTGGTTAGTATTTCCTGAATGTAATTAGGAAGGAGTGATGGGAGCGACGGTGGAGCCTGATGGTAAAGAGCTCTCACCAAGCTCCCTGAACTTCATGCCTTTCTGCCTGGAGTGGGGGCTGCTGTGGTCTGGGTCGTTGGTCAGGGTTGGTCCTGAAAGCCTATGGAGTACGTGCCCCTGGAGTGGCTGTCCAGGGGTGCCATAAAATCACTGTGAGTGGCAGTCACTTTGATTTGAGGCACCACGGTCACTGCACCATAGAACACGCTTTTTTAGCACCTGCCTCTTGGGCCGGGGCTTTTGGCTGGGACCAGAGGAATTTTTTATTCCTGGCCGGAGGGCCTGGTCATTGTTTTACACAATGGCCACCTTTTTCACTCTCCTCTTCACTATCCCTTCCCCACTTTATTTTATTTATTTTATTTATTTGAGCCTATGTTTGTCACTTTTTATATTTTTATGTTTGTACACGGTTTGTTGCACTGTGTGATGAGTAGGGATTCGGGTCCTCTGGCCAGCCCTGAAAGTCTTGGGAAGGGGTGGGAATGGCCTTTTGGCTTAGTTCACCCTCTCTCATGGGGTCTCCCTTCGGGGGAGCCTCACCTAGTACTTGGGTGGGTCTGTTTTGCCAGGCTCTCCAGAGAACGGGGTCTGTCTGGTTTCGGCCAGATGGACCATTGTAAAGTACCCTTGTCCCTGTCTGGAGCCCCGGGGGATTCAG
The DNA here is from genome assembly GCA_037952925.1 of Lithobates clamitans. Taxonomy (NCBI): domain Eukaryota; kingdom Metazoa; phylum Chordata; class Amphibia; order Anura; family Ranidae; genus Lithobates; species Lithobates clamitans. Next base: position 5,437,869 of record JBBGZY010000292.1, on the reverse strand, counting down.
GGAAAGGCATTTTAGTGTACCGTCTGCTCTTTTTTGTGTTTCACTCTCTATGTGTGTGCACATTTTTTTTGGCACCTAGTGAAGTTTTTTGGGTGTGTTATGCACGCCATAGGCTTTCAAAAAAAAAAAAAAAGAGGCGATCGGGACCTGTCACTTCCTTGGTATGGAGACGAGTGAGGCTAAGATGGCCCCCACCCGTCTCCATACCAAAGGAGGGCGGAAGCGACGTAATTATTATTATTATTATTATTATACAGGATTTATATAGCGCCAACAGTTTGCACAGCGCTTTACAACATGGGGCAGACAGTACACTTACAATACAAAATACAGGAGGGATCAGAGGGCCCTGCTCGTTAGAGCTTACAATCTAGAAGGGAGGGTCAAGTGGAGACGAAAGGTAATAACTGTGGGGGATGAGCTGATGGGGAAAAAAATATATATATATATGACGTCAGCTCCGCCCATTTGCCTTAAAGGCATATTTTTTTGTTGTCTTTTTTTTTTGCATTTAAGTCCAAATATGAGATCTGAGGACTTTTTGACCTCAGATCTCATATTTAAGAGGAAAAAAATATATAGAGAGGTAGCGGGACTTTTGATATAGACACTCGGGAGCGGGAATAAAAATAAATAGCTTTTATTGGAATCAAATGGTTATAAAGTTTCTGTATTCGAATAATTCAATGCATGATGCTATATATAAAATCATTCGTACAACTATTACAATTCATTGAAACCAAAAGAGATATAAATACATACATGTTCCAACAAGGAATCAATACATAATACATAATGTAAAAACATTTAGAGCAAGGTTACATCATTAAATGGAAAAATTGAAGAACAAAGAGAAAAGAAAAGGTTTCAAATCATAGGGGGCAAAAGACAAGTTATTATGGAACGGCCTGGTAAGATGCATCAAAATGTACACTAGGTTGTTGTTGGCTCTACGCGTTTCAAGGTATTTGACCTATCATCAGGAGCAAGGAACCATAGTGATAATCTAAAAATTTGAAGGAAAAATATTTAATTAAAAGTATAAGGGAAAGAAGAAAAAAGAAAAAAGAAGAAGGGGAGAAAAAGGGGGAAAAAAAAAAAAAAAAAGAGAAGAAAAGCTCAGAACAGGCAGGAAGGGTCCTGACCAATGGACCCGAACTGTCTGTACACTTACATGTGTGGTCCACACAGTGGCGGTGCGGCCACGGAACGCACAGGCCAAACCAACCATGCCATGCACGGGAGCTGAGGGGACATGTCGCAGCGGGCAAAACACAGGAACGGACGACGTCCCGCAGGAGTGTCATTTTAGATAGTGGTGAAACGAGGGACCAAATCTGTAAGGGAAAGATAATTATGTGACTGTGAAATAAATGTGGGGCAAGTGTGAGGGAAATGGGTGGAGAGAGAGAGAGATGTAGAGCAAGGGAAGGAGTGGAAGGGATTGAAAAGGGATTAGTGTGAATGGAAAAAAAGGTGTGAGGACATGAGAAGGGTGGATAGAATAGGAGAGAGAAAAGGGAAAAAAGAGGGGGTAGAATAAGCGGGGTGGTGCAAAAGGGGCAAAGAGTGAGGAACTGAATAGAGGGGGAAGGGCGAGAGAAAGAAAGAGCAGGAGTGAAAAAGAGGAAGGGGAAATTTACAAGGCCAGGAAAGTGATGAAGGGAAAGTGGAATACGGTTTGAAGGTCAAGAATGATGAGAGAAAAAATGTGTACCTGATAGACAGGGTGTCCAGCCGAGGATGCATTAATGCATGGGTGATAAGTGAAAACAAAGTATGTGTCAACCGAAGTGCAGAATCCATGCGGGGATGGGGTCCATAGCCGTCAAGCCCCCGCAACCATGTCCCCAACGTCAGACGCTGGCCCACAGATGGGGAGGGAAGGGAAGAACGCCGACAGCCCAGGACCCAAGCGACTGATGGTCCCAACGGCGGCGGCGGCGACCAAACCACCCCCCAATGGGCCAGGGGATAGTGATCACTCGGACGGCACGCCGCGCTATATGGCGCCAGCGTGTCCGGCCGGGATGTGTGACGTCGACGCGCAGTGAGCACAGCCCCGCCCACCCTCCGTCACAACAGGGTGGAGGGGGGGTCCGCAGTGCGCGTCGCAGCTCCCGAACAAGACAGAGAGGCAGGCCCGGCAAACCAACAGACGCACGCACCACTGCGTGCATGTAAGAAAAAACAAGGTAAAAGTAAATACTGAAAATTGGAAATAAGGTTAAAAATAGAAAACGAAAAAGAAAAATAAAGAAGAACAAAACTAAAATTATCAAAGCCAATAAAGATTGGTATGGGATTGAAAAATGATGTAAATGATTTTAGAAGCAATGAGGCCTCTGGCAGATAGAAGTGGGAGTCAGAGTAATATTTCAATGTAAATTAATGGTTAACGCCGCCAGGTGCCTCCTCGGCTGGACACCCTGTCTATCAGGTACACATTTTTTCTCTCATCATTCTTGACCTTCAAACCGTATTCCACTTTCCCTTCATCACTTTCCTGGCCTTGTAAATTTCCCCTTCCTCTTTTTCACTCCTGCTCTTTCTTTCTCTCGCCCTTCCCCCTCTATTCAGTTCCTCACTCTTTGCCCCTTTTGCACCACCCCGCTTATTCTACCCCCTCTTTTTTCCCTTTTCTCTCTCCTATTCTATCCACCCTTCTCATGTCCTCACACCTTTTTTTCCATTCACACTAATCCCTTTTCAATCCCTTCCACTCCTTCCCTTGCTCTACATCTCTCTCTCTCTCCACCCATTTCCCTCACACTTGCCCCACATTTATTTCACAGTCACATAATTATCTTTCCCTTACAGATTTGGTCCCTCGTTTCACCACTATCTAAAATGACACTCCTGCGGGACGTCGTCCGTTCCTGTGTTTTGCCCGCTGCGACATGTCCCCTCAGCTCCCGTGCATGGCATGGTTGGTTTGGCCTGTGCGTTCCGTGGCCGCACCGCCACTGTGTGGACCACACATGTAAGTGTACAGACAGTTCGGGTCCATTGGTCAGGACCCTTCCTGCCTGTTCTGAGCTTTTCTTCTCTTTTTTTTTTTTTTTTTTTTTCCCCCTTTTTCTCCCCTTCTTCTTTTTTCTTTTTTCTTCTTTCCCTTATACTTTTAATTAAATATTTTTCCTTCAAATTTTTAGATTATCACTATGGTTCCTTGCTCCTGATGATAGGTCAAATACCTTGAAACGCGTAGAGCCAACAACAACCTAGTGTACATTTTGATGCATCTTACCAGGCCGTTCCATAATAACTTGTCTTTTGCCCCCTATGATTTGAAACCTTTTCTTTTCTCTTTGTTCTTCAATTTTTCCATTTAATGATGTAACCTTGCTCTAAATGTTTTTACATTATGTATTATGTATTGATTCCTTGTTGGAACATGTATGTATTTATATCTCTTTTGGTTTCAATGAATTGTAATAGTTGTACGAATGATTTTATATATAGCATCATGCATTGAATTATTCGAATACAGAAACTTTATAACCATTTGATTCCAATAAAAGCTATTTATTTTTATTCCCGCTCCCGAGTGTCTATATCAAAAGTCCCGCTACCTCTCTATATATTTTTTTCTTCATTTAACCGGGATGGAGGGGGGGACCTGAACGGCACCCCTATACCTCATATAAAGTCCCACTAATTCCCCCAATTTTCTTCCCCATTATTATTAACCAATTAGGGATGATAGGCACCTGGCGGCGTTAACCATTAATTTACATTGAAATATTACTCTGACTCCCACTTCTATCTGCCAGAGGCCTCATTGCTTCTAAAATCATTTACATCATTTTTCAATCCCATACCAATCTTTATTGGCTTTGATAATTTTAGTTTTGTTCTTCTTTATTTTTCTTTTTCGTTTTCTATTTTTAACCTTATTTCCAATTTTCAGTATTTACTTTTACCTTGTTTTTTCTTACATGCACGCAGTGGTGCGTGCGTCTGTTGGTTTGCCGGGCCTGCCTCTCTGTCTTGTTCGGGAGCTGCGACGCGCACTGCGGACCCCCCCTCCACCCTGTTGTGACGGAGGGTGGGCGGGGCTGTGCTCACTGCGCGTCGACGTCACACATCCCGGCCGGACACGCTGGCGCCATATAGCGCGGCGTGCCGTCCGAGTGATCACTATCCCCTGGCCCATTGGGGGGTGGTTTGGTCGCCGCCGCCGCCGTTGGGACCATCAGTCGCTTGGGTCCTGGGCTGTCGGCGTTCTTCCCTTCCCTCCCCATCTGTGGGCCAGCGTCTGACGTTGGGGACATGGTTGCGGGGGCTTGACGGCTATGGACCCCATCCCCGCATGGATTCTGCACTTCGGTTGACACATACTTTGTTTTCACTTATCACCCATGCATTAATGCATCCTCGGCTGGACACCCTGTCTATCAGGTACACATTTTTTCTCTCATCATTCTTGACCTTCAAACCGTATTCCACTTTCCCTTCATCACTTTCCTGGCCTTGTAAATTTCCCCTTCCTCTTTTTCACTCCTGCTCTTTCTTTCTCTCGCCCTTCCCCCTCTATTCAGTTCCTCACTCTTTGCCCCTTTTGCACCACCCCGCTTATTCTACCCCCTCTTTTTTCCCTTTTCTCTCTCCTATTCTATCCACCCTTCTCATGTCCTCACACCTTTTTTTCCATTCACACTAATCCCTTTTCAATCCCTTCCACTCCTTCCCTTGCTCTACATCTCTCTCTCTCTCCACCCATTTCCCTCACACTTGCCCCACATTTATTTCACAGTCACATAATTATCTTTCCCTTACAGATTTGGTCCCTCGTTTCACCACTATCTAAAATGACACTCCTGCGGGACGTCGTCCGTTCCTGTGTTTTGCCCGCTGCGACATGTCCCCTCAGCTCCCGTGCATGGCATGGTTGGTTTGGCCTGTGCGTTCCGTGGCCGCACCGCCACTGTGTGGACCACACATGTAAGTGTACAGACAGTTCGGGTCCATTGGTCAGGACCCTTCCTGCCTGTTCTGAGCTTTTCTTCTCTTTTTTTTTTTTTTTTTCCCCCTTTTTCTCCCCTTCTTCTTTTTTCTTTTTTCTTCTTTCCCTTATACTTTTAATTAAATATTTTTCCTTCAAATTTTTAGATTATCACTATGGTTCCTTGCTCCTGATGATAGGTCAAATACCTTGAAACGCGTAGAGCCAACAACAACCTAGTGTACATTTTGATGCATCTTACCAGGCCGTTCCATAATAACTTGTCTTTTGCCCCCTATGATTTGAAACCTTTTCTTTTCTCTTTGTTCTTCAATTTTTCCATTTAATGATGTAACCTTGCTCTAAATGTTTTTACATTATGTATTATGTATTGATTCCTTGTTGGAACATGTATGTATTTATATCTCTTTTGGTTTCAATGAATTGTAATAGTTGTACGAATGATTTTATATATAGCATCATGCATTGAATTATTCGAATACAGAAACTTTATAACCATTTGATTCCAATAAAAGCTATTTATTTTTATTCCCGCTCCCGAGTGTCTATATCAAAAGTCCCGCTACCTCTCTATATATTTTTTTCTTCATTTAACCGGGATGGAGGGGGGGACCTGAACGGCACCCCTATACCTCATATAAAGTCCCACTAATTCCCCCAATTTTCTTCCCCATTATATTTAAGAGGACCTGTCATGCTTTTTTCTATTACAAGGGATGTTTACATTCCTTGTAATAGCATATGAATTTATTTATGGATTAATTCACCAAAGCATGTAGTGCAAGGGCCTGCCTGAATACTTTCAAATGGTACTGTTTAAAGTTTTGTTCTCCTATTATCTTGATAGGTAATTGCAGAATGTAAAATGTGCTTCAATTTGTACAGTGTGTGTTTATATTTTTGTATTATGACACTTCTTACCTGTCCAGTGGGCTGCCAATAGTGTAAAGTAAGGAGGGGCTGGCCAAAGTAATCCACATTATGTATGCATTCAGCTCTCAATGAAGTGGAGAGGGTTACCTGTCCAAAACATACCCCCCCTAAAATTTTTACATTGGGCCATCAGAGGGGGTGAGGAATCTGATAAGTGGACCTTAGATTTTTGTTTTTTAAATACTCCTTCAAATAAATGTTATACTGACTTGTCCAAGAATGTTTGTGTCTAATCTGCTTGCAATGTTATGTACAGAAGTACTACTTTTTTTTTTACTTGTTTCACTCCACAGTTTCCTTCAACGCCACAGGAATGGCAGACTGTGGCTTCCCAATTTGCCCAGCAGTGGGACTTTCCCAACTGCAGAGGAGCAATTGATAGGAAACACATAGTCCCACCCCCAACTCGGGGTCATACTATTACAACTATAAGGGATTTAATAGTATTGTGATGGTGGTGGTGTCGGCGACATATGAGTTTCTCTATGTGGACGTGGGGAAGAATGGCCGCATGTCGGATGGTGGAGTGATCGCCCAGACCGAGTTCTACGGACGGCTCCAAAGTGGTGGCTTGGGATTGCCACCTCCAGAAGACAACATGGCTGGTCTGCCATTCGTCTTTGTCGCTGATGAAGCGTTTGGGCTGGGTGATCACCTGATGCGGCCGTTCCAGATGAGGACCCTCAACCCGGACCAGAGGGTTTTTAACTACCGGCTGGCCAGCCGGCAGGGCAGGAATTAGGGTGGTGGGGGCTCCTGGGCTTAAGTCACTTTCAGCTATCTTCTATACATATGCACAGCTCTATAAAACAGAAATAGAAAAGGACAAGGTGCGCCAGACTCAATGCAGTATTAAAGAACTTCTGTTTAATTGGACAAGACAAAACAACCAAATGGCTACTCACAAAAGTAAATAATATATAAGCGTATAAGTGAGGGATACTGTACTGGTATTCGTCCTGGGTCCGCAATTAATAAAAGCAATAAAAATGGATAAAATGATAATTACCGTATTTATCGGCGTATAACACGCACCCCAAGTTTAAGTTTTAAGGAAAAAAACTTACATTTAAATGTCTATTAATGCAGCCTTGTCCGTGTCATTGCAGCCTTGTCAGTGTCAGTGTAGCCTTGTCAGTGTAGCCTTGCCCCAGTATCATTTGCAGACTTGTCAGTGTAGCCTTGCTCCAGTGTCATTGCTGCCTTGTCATTGCAGTCTCAGTTTAAAAATGGCGCCACCGAGATACAGAGCCGGATGTCCTGTGTATCTTGGCGGCTTTCGGCGGCTTTCAAAAAGGGCAGGGCCCCCTATTGGCCGGGACCCATGGGCTTGAGCCCAGTCAAGTCCAATGGTAAGTCTGGTCCTGCCAGGCGGTTCCGCCTATTCCTTACGCCGATCAACACGGCGGAATATAAACTTCAACGTATAATCCTTTCATGCTGCATTCTCCACAACTTTTTAAGGAGAAATTTAACAAACTATGTGGCCTCAGTTGGGCCTGAGGCCGGATTTCAAGACCAAGCCCTGACGGCGCTTGAAGCTGACCATCCTGGCTTGCCCCCCCAAAGCACCCGCGAAGTCTGTTTAAAATATATGGAGTAATTTGCGGGTAGGGGGACATTGATATGCCAGAAAATGTTTAACAAATATTTTTTAAATAAATTTGTATTTTAAACTGAAAAATATTTCCTTTGATTTACTGTTTGTGTTTCTTTTAGCTGTCTCCTAGGTTATCCAATGGGCTTTTCTTTTTGGCCATTTTCTTCAATAGTGCAAATGTAATTTATTTGATACATGAGGTGACAATCTCTTCTTCAGCTAACTATTATGTTGTGGGTCTGCTACACATACACCTTGTTTTTGTTGTTAATGTATGTAATGCATTACTGATAAAAATATTTATCATTTTCAGCACCATTAATTATTTTTTTGGAGTAAAGAAAATGGCCTGATTGTTGCAAATTATAAAGCACTGTGGTTGTTATTTACTAAAGGAAAATCCACTTTGCACTACAAGTGCACTGAAAAAGTGAACTGAAACTGCACTGAAAGTGCAAAGTGGATTTGCCTTTAGTAAATAACCCCCATTGTCACTGTAAACACCAACTTACTCAAAAAACTGCTATTGAGCATTGAAAGAAGAAGCCACACATTGTTGAGTAGAAAAAAATTTTACTCGGTGCACATTCATATGTGTGTTTAGAAAAGGGTTTTTGAACAAACCAACATATTTTTAGAATAATTTTTTTTTTTTAGACTTTAGAAATATCCATTTTTGTGGTAAACAGGCATGTTTTTAAAAACATAAAACAATACACAGGAACTTACAAAGTTCAACTTTGATAAATTAAAGGCAATATCAGACATTAGTATGTCCAAACTGTGTTGATATCGCCTTCATCAGATGGGGTGATGTCACCCCCGTGAAAGCCAAATTTTGAAGATGCACACAAATTGACAGTCAAAATGGGGATTTCCCTCCTGATCCCATGGCTAAGGTCAACATGTGCTAGCTCCGATCATGGGGGATCAATAACGTGTTTTAGGAGTACAACCCCTTTCTCTCAGCTACTTGTATTGCGAGGAAGGGGTTGCACCCTCAAAACGCGTACATTGATATCCCGTGATGGCAGATAGCACATGTTGACACACTGTGTGCATCTTCAAAGTTTGGCTTTCAAATTTTTTTTAAAAATTAAGAAAAATAAAAACAACTAGAAAAATTTTGGTGTGTTTAATACTCTGCCTAAAACATCAATGATGTTTTTGAGTCTTTTTTCCACATCATTGATGTCTTCCTTGATCTTCTGTAAATCCCTATTGCACACTATGATTTCCTCGATGAGGATGTGTGCACTTGCACTTGTGAAATGTGTTTCTTCTTCCACAACATCCACATCACCTAAGATAAAAAAACACGCCATGAATTATAACTATGCAAGCATACATCTATTACCTGAAGCTGTGGTCTCAGACACTCACCTGTTGTGGTCACTATTTCGTCCACTTCATAAACCTCTCCTTCCTCCACATCCTCAGTTTGTGGTGTGCTGAGTTCCCCTTCTTTAGGAGGTGGGGGGTCCCTGTGTCCTCTGATGTCCCGAGTCTTTTCTCCCCTATGTAAATAAAAAAAAAGGTATACTTAAGCACACAGATATTTGAGGGCAGAAATAGGAATATGAAACATTTGAAGTGTCGTACAATTGTCAGTTTCGGCAGAGTTCCAAGCTGAAGACATGATTTTTTCCCTTTCTTAAAGCTGGAATACTTACCTTTTTTGGTAAAGTTTCACACATGGAGACACTCCTAGTATCCACTAGAGCACCTGTGTGGGATATCCTAAAAAGTTTGTTCTGGTGTCCCATACTAGTGCTCCTGCGTCCAGATGTGTAAACAGCTGCTGAGTGTCCTCTCCTTACACTGAATCAAGTTTGCATTTCATTCTAGGTACAAACCCATCTAGACAACAATGTCATAAACTTCTTTAAATACAAATAGGCATGACCAATTGTAGTTAACCTGCATCTGCCAAAAACATCGTATTAGTGGTCGAACGAATGATGTTTACTACGAACGGTTACTGTGCCCACGAACCTGAAAGTTGCCATTTTAAACTGTACAACAGTAAAGAAAAGCACATGGAGCAGCACTAAAGTAATAATAATAATATGAACACACGACAACTACTTACTTTTTAGAAGCAGTTTCCGGATCTTTCTGTACTGATCGTGCTCCCTCAATTTCAGGTCTGACCAGCGTTTCCTCAGTTGATCCTTGGATCGTCGTAAAATTCCTGTGCAGACTTTTCACAACTTTAGCCATGATCTTGGCCTTTCTCACATTTGGGTTTGTGTAAGGTCCATACTTCCCATCATAGCCTGCCCTCTTCAAGATGTCCAATATCTCTACAAAGGACATATTTGAGGCCTTAAATCTCCTCCGAGATCGAGACGTTCCTGGCTCTGGCCTTTCGTTGTTGCTGCTGTCTGCATGCACTTGTTCTTTCTCCTCCATGTGCTCTCCCAGTGCGCCGAAAGAGAAGGGGCGGGGAATATACTGGATAGAAGGTCAGGGAGTTTCACGCATGCGCAGTATATAAAAAGTATAAAAAGCGGAACACACGTGCGTCATAAGTACGATCTGTGAGCGGAGGAAGGAGTATCGGAAGCACCGATCGTTCTAAGGAAGGTACAATTTTAACTTGGGGCATCAGTGGCCTATACTTTTTAGAGATTGAGGCCTATATTGGGACAAGATTAGGAGACTTTAGCCTGACATTAGGGTTTGTCTTGTGTTGTGTCTTGCAGATAAAATGGATCGATTTAACGATCATGATTTCCTCCCCCAATTTATTGATCTGTACAGAGAGCTGCCCTTTCTGTGGCAGACAAAACACCCCTTTTATACAAATCGACTAAAGAGGCAGGCAACACTGGATAAATTGCTGGAATTTGTGAAGCCGCAGATCCCCACAGCAACCATTCCCTATTTGAAGTGCAAAATTGGTAGCCTGAGGAGCACTTATAATAGGGACCGCAAGAAGGTCCAGGATTCCATGAGATCAGGAGCAGCAGCAGATGACATTTATGTATCCAGACTGTGTTACTACGACAGACTGCGGTTTCTGTCAGACCAGACTGAAATCAGGCCATCACTCTCGACCCCTCCTTCCACTCTTCCTTCCTCCCCAGCTGAGGCTTCCAACGTCCAACCTGGGCCTTCCACCCAGGAAGAAGATGTGGAGGAGCCCAGCTTGAGTCAGGTATAGCATTGTTAAACATATTTCTCAAAATTGTGTGTGATTGATGAACAATAAACTAAAATTATGACGCTTTTTCATACACAGGGATGCCTCATCTAGGAGGAGACTGTGGAAAGTGGCAGCCAGGAGGTGGCAGGGGAAAGTGGCAGCCAGGAGGTGGCGGGGTAAATGGCAGCCAGGAGGTGGCGGGGTAAGTGGTAGCCAGGAGGTGGCCGGACCCAGTACCCTGACCGAATCCCAGGTCCCTCCCCTCCGCCTTCAACAAAAAAAAGGCCCGGGAAGTGGAGGAGCGTGGAGGAGTCAGCACTTGGGTTAATTCGGCAGGCTTCTGCGGCCCTCAGAACCCCCCTCAGTGTTCTTGAGGCCTATGCCTGCATGGCCAACAAAATGCAAGAAATGGAGGTGAGCCAACGCCTCATTTGTGAGGAAGTGATATATATGGCCCTAAATAAGGGTTTGAGGGGTGAACTCATAAGCAAAACCCACCTGTGTGAGTTGGACCATCCTCCTCCACCTCCTGCCACAACTCCAACACCAGAGCCAAAGCCAAAATGGAAGGAAGCATGTGGGGAAGACAAGAAAGTGATGGCCTGGGTTCAGTCTGGTCTGGCAAAAGACGCAGGCTGTTGTAAGCCCACAGCCTGGGGACATATATGTTATCTGCTGCTGTTCCTGATCTCTCTGAGTCCTGGACCGGATTGTGCTCTCTATTAAATGGACTCCTCAGGCTACCAATTTTGCATGTCAAGTAGCTGATGTGTGCCCTGAGGTACAAAGGCTTTGCTAATTTCACCAGTTTATCCAGCGTTGCCTTCCACTTTATTTTGTTATGACCCCTTAATAAATGTCTATTTTTTGCACAAATCATTGGCTATGAGTTAGAATTAAAAAAGGACAGTTTGTTTGTGAGTAGGCAGGTACATTTAAAAAATACAACGACGCCCTTCCACACTTCCGGGATGTGAGAGAGAGAGAGTGAGTGAGTGAGAGGACGTGTGCGGGCTGAGCTCCGCTCCAACCATTCATCCTGAAAATTTCTCTGGCACTGGCCGGGCGGACTCTCTGACTTCCAGCGACTCTCAGTGCCGATTCTCACCAGATCCGTTCGTATACAGGCACCCTGGGAAAGAAAAAGGCTCTCGGTGCACCGCGAGGTCCCACTATATCTCCGGGTAGGCTCCGGTCCTCCACAGTGCCTGCGGTCTCCACCACCACCTCTGCCGCCTCTGCTGCTGCTGCTCTTGGCTCTGTTAAGCCTGCTAAGCCTGCTGCTGTTGTTGCGCCTGCTGCCGCCGCCGCGATATTACCTCCGAGGCTTCCCATACCAAACATGTCAGTTAGCACGCAGACGCTCCCTGATCCGTCTCCACCTGTAGCCTCTCACGCGGCCTCCCATGCTGAGCTGCTGGCAGCAATTAAAGCTGGAAATGAAAAGGTGATGGTTAAAATAGACCATTTGGCTTCAGATATCAGCTTAATTCGGCATGATATGGACAAATTTAGATCCCGCTTCATAGAGGCTGAGAGTCGGATCTCACAACTGGAGGACGTTACCAGTGCAGACTCCAGGAACCTTCGCGCTTTGCAGCTGCAGGTAAAAGCCCTACAAGATAAGTCGATAGACACAGAAAATCGCATGAGGAGAAACAATCTAAGGATCATAGGCCTACCGGAAAAAACAGAAGGTAATAAACCAGCTGAGTTTGTGGAATCCTTTCTTATATCATTGTTGGACTTACCTGCTATGCCCCCTACATTCGTGGTAGAGAGGGCGCATAGGATTCCACCAACCCCTCCAGCCCCTGGTAATCCCCCCAGGCCTCTTTTATTGAGACTTTTGAATTTCAGAGACAGAGATAAGATATTAGCTGCAGCTAGAGATAAACAAGAACTGCGGTTTAATAATGCAAAAATCATGTTGTTTCCTGATTACTCCCCTGAAGTCCAGCAGCGACGCCGGGCCTTTACAGAGGTCAGAAGACGCCTAAGGGATAAAGGTCTTAAATTTAGCTTATTATATCCCAGCAAGCTTCGAGTTGCAGACGGGGACCGAGCATTCTTTTTTACCAATCCGGAGGCCGCTATATCCTGGTTAGATGGCCGTGGGTGACGCATGTGTTTTTTTTTTTTTTTTGTAACATCCTTACTACTATAGTCCATTATAGTGCACCCCTATAGTGTCTAAAATGTTCTTGCTATTCTGTGGTCTCCTAATGAATGCTTAGATAAATGTACTTTATTTGGAGTTGGATTGCTCAGCCCTTTGGACTTGGACTTGGACTTGGACTATATCTCTTACACTAAGAGCCAAGAGTTAGATAATTAGAACCCAACCCCACCTCAATTACTTTCTGTTGCTCCCTTTTTTGTCCCCTTTTTTCTCTTCTTCTTTTTTTTTTTTTTTTTTCCCTCCCCCTCCTGCCCTTTTCTCCCCATCCCGTCCCCTTTTTTTTTTTTTTTTTTGGATAGGTATTGGATAGGTTTTTCCTTTTTTCCTTTTTTATATATTTGTTCGGCTATAGGGTGCCTGAACAAATAGTAGTAGTAGTACGATATCCCCTTTTAGGGGTATATCTGCAATATAGTTGCAATACAGTTGCAGCTTGCGTGTGTGTTCTTTTTTTTTTTTTTTTTTTTTGGGAGAAAACTAATCCCAACTCTCCTCCTCCTTTTTTTGTTTTTTGAGAGGAGATGGGACTTAGTCGGATAAGCACTTCGTGCTTGGGTATATATTTTTTTTTGTTGTTTTATGTTGGTCTTTGTCATGGTTTGTATAAGCTTGTTTCAAAAATTGCCTTAAAAATTAACATTGCTGGTACATGGTATATTGTAAAAATCTTGCTGCTTGTGAGTTACCCCAAATGGTGTTCCCCTAGTCATTTTACTTGGCCATGGCTTCTTAAACCTATATGGCCACTTCCTTAGCTGAAACCTTTTCGGTCCTTTCATGGAATGTGAGAGGTCTTAATTCTAAATTTAAACGGGCACTGTTGATAAGATATCTAAAAACCCACTCTCCACATTTTATTCTCCTACAGGAAACCCACCTCACAGGCAGCAAGGTTTTAACTCTAAAAAAACCCTGGATTCAGAGGGCCATCCATGCGACTTACTCCTCTTATGCTAGAGGGGTCTCAATTCTAATACACAAGAAATTCCCCTGTGTTATTGAGGACGTGTGCACGGACCCCCAGGGCAAGTTTGCAATGGTGGTGTTTTCACACTGGTCTCAGCGATATATAATCATAAATGTTTATATTCCTCCACCTTTTACACATGATTTATTATATAAGGTTTTGGAAAAAGCAGCTCCTTTTTATCCAGCGAAATTGCTGGTGATGGGGGATTTCAACTCTACTATCTCCCCAGATTTGGACAGACCAGTCCCATCAAAAAACTATAGCTCTGAACTATCTATATGGGCACAGGCAATGGGGCTACAGGAGATATGGAGATGGAAACACCCGGCTATTAGGGCATACTCATGCTTTTCGGCCTCACATAGGACTGCCTCACGGATTGACCTAGCCTTCTCTAATTCAATCCTGTTGACGGATGTAATAGGGGCTAAATACCTACCCAGTGGGTTGTCCGATCATAGCCCACTGGTAATCGAGCTTCGCTCGTCTGCACGCCGAGATGCGGCCCTGTGGAGGCTGGGGGCACAGTGGATTTCCCACCCTGAGGTGGCTGATACTATCCCACCCAGACTAGTTGAGTTTTGGGAACTTAATGAAGGCTCCTCGACCCCACAGACGGTCTGGGACACCTTTAAGGCCTATACAAGAGGGCAATATATCTCTATTATCGCTAGTGTCAAGAAACAGCAGGGCCGGGAAACTTACAGGTTACAACAGATGGTAGAGGATCAAACAGTAATCTATAGTACAGATCCTACAGCAGCTCATTTTGACGCATTAAATGCCGCCCGCAGTTCACTAAATTTACATTTAACGGAAGTTACAAGATTGGATAAAGGTAGACAGCGACTATTTGAACAGGGGGACAAGAATGGTCGTTTCCTAGCCATGTTGGCACAGCATGAATATCCATCCACAGTGGTTTCGGGCCTGCGGTCTTCAACTGGGGATAAGGTGACCTCTCAGGTAGAAATCTTACAAATGTTTAAAGCCTTTTACCAAACTCTTTATACCTCTGCTCTTCCCCCCGACTTCCAGCCAGAGATGTTGCAAAACCTTTTAGATCCACTAGCACTTGGCTGGCTGTCGAATGAGGAACGAGAATCGTTGGTACGCCCTATTTCGGCCTTAGAGGTTTTAAAAATTATACGGTCCTTCCCTTTGGGTAAGGCGCCAGGGCCGGATGGCCTTCCTATAGAATTTTATAGGGCACATGCAGCATTTTTGGCACCCATCCTGGCCCAATTATACACCCTCTGCCTATCCAAGGGTGATCTGCCCCTTTCAATGCACCAGGCCTATCTTACTTTGATCCATAAGGACCTTAAGGACCCAGAGCTATGTGCCTCATATAGGCCAATAGCCCTATTGAATAATGACCTGAAAATCTTAACCAAACTGCTGGCTACCCGTCTATATCCATTATTACCTTCGGTTATTGACTCTGATCAAACAGGATTTATGCCTAAAAGGTCAACCGACGTTAATCTTAGGAGACTCTTTACCAATATTCATGCCCAACACAACAACTCCGGTACCAGAGCTATTGCCCTACTAGATATAGAAAAGGCATTCGACACTGTAGAGTGGCCCTTTTTGTGGGAGACTCTACGTCGAATGGGTTTTCCATTACGGTTTATATCATGGTTGCAGGTGATCTATAGGTGTCCCATCTCATCAATTCGTTTGGGCTCCAGACTCTCAACCCCATTTCAACTGTTTCGGGGAACTAGACAGGGCTGCCCTCTTTCTCCGGCTCTATTTGCTCTAGCTATAGAGCCAGTTGCAGAGGCTCTCCGTACATCGCCTCATATTAAGGGGCTTAGGATAGGCATGCTGGAGGAGAGGGTAGCCCTGTATGCTGACGACATGGTTTTATTTTTGGGGGACGCGGGTCCATCACTTCAGGGTGCTCTGTCACTCCTCAACACTTTCTCCATGGTAACGGGCCTCCGGGTAAACTGGCCAAAATCTACTCTATTTCCAATAGATCAAACAGCCAAATTGACATCCTCTCCAGATAGCCCATTAAAGTGGGTTGACTCCTTTAAATATCTTGGGGTTTGTGTCTCTGCACAAGCCTCAGATTTTCTTAAATTAAACTTGGATCCGGTAGTGGGGGATATGAAAGCTAAACTCAAGGCATGGAATAATCTCCCCCTATCGGTATGGGGAAGGGTCAACTTGCTTAAAATGAAGGTCATCCCCAAATTCATATATTTATTCCGCCATTCCCCGCAGTGGATTCCTAAATCCTTCTTTATTAAACTAAACCAACGCTTTTCAGAGTTTCTCTGGGGCTCCTTACCACCGAGATATAAGTTAACTACATTAATGAGGCCACTATCGCAGGGTGGCATGGCCTTTCCGGATTGCTATAAGTACTTTTTGGCGACACAGCTGGTGACAGTGGTCTGGTGACTAAATCCTGATAAAACCAATGTGGCCTCCGCTTTGGAGGCCACCGTGGCAGGCTCCTGGGAATCTCTTCAATACCTAATTTACAGAGGCCCATGTGCCCCACACTTATTAACTCCGTCTATGCTTACTACTTTACGGGCCTGGAAAATGGGCTTGGCTATTGAAAAACACAGCCAGATGGGAATTTTCCCTAATACACCCCTATGGCTAAACCCCAATTTACCACATTTTTACAAATCTATTGACCCCCAGATATGGACTAGATATGGTATAAAATTAATCTCACAAGTGGTGTCTTGCACCTCACTGCTTTCTTTTTGTCAGCTTTCCTCCCAGTATAATCTTCCGCAGCACTATCAGTTCCGTTATCTTCAACTTTTGCATGCTTTCGAAGCCCAATTCCCACGTTCGTCCTGTATATTAATACAGTCTAAACTGGAGACTACTCTTAGATCCGGTTGTACAAAAAAACCTACATTTCACATATATCAGCATTTAATCTATGAGTCCTTGCCTCCGTTGGACGGCCTTTTGTCCCGTTGGCAGCGTGACATTCCAGCTTTGAGTGGCGAAGATTGGGATGGTGTTTGGGACTTCCCTTTTAGTTCGCTAGTCTCTATACGTGACAAGTTAGTCCAATTTAAAATAGTCCACCGGGCGTATTTCACTCCCCACAGACTTCATTTGATAAATCCTGCCCACTCCCCTAAGTGTTGGAGATGTAGCTACACCCCCGGAGATTTTTCCCATATCTTTTGGCATTGTCCAAAGATACAACAATTCTGGGGGGAGGTACTAGGCCTAATCAATAAAATTGCATCCACTAATCTACCACTGTCTATGGAGATTTGTATGTTGGGCCTTATAAAAAAATTAGTTCCTGCTGTAGCTAAACGCACGATGATTGGTTTGCTTCTATTTTACGCTAGGAAAACCATAACATTTCAATGGAAGAAGCCCTATCCCCCCACAAATGTCCAGTGGAAACGTTTGGTTAACGATAATCTTCCACTATATAAAGATACCTATCTTAATAGAGGCTGCCAATTGAAATTTAATAAGGTTTGGAGTGGGTGGCTGGAGGAAATGAACATTGCTTACTAATGTTGGACTAGCTTCAGTTACGATACCAAGAATCGACGATTAAATGTAATTCCTAGTTAATAGGTATAGGCCTTTATGGGCAGTGGGGGGGCGGCCCAAAAATTCCAAAAATCCCCTTTTCACTTACATGCTAAAACTGTATTGCATGGATGTATTTCTCTATTTCTCTCTTTTTCTTTCCCTTTCATTTTTTTTCTTTTACCTGATGTACTTGCGATATTACCTGTACAAGCTAGACAACCAATTTGTATATGTCTTTATGTCTTTGTGTCTTATAAGGAAAATTTGAATAAAAATAAATTTAAAAAAAAAAAAAAAAAAAAAAAATACAACGTCAAATTAACAAGAGACACCAACACCAAGATCATAATAGTAACTTGACACATAAAACGACAAAGAATATTATAGTGATCACTAGAAAAAAAAAAAAAACAGGAGATCTTGATTAAAAAAAAAAAAAAAGGAGATCACTATAAAAATAAATTATAAACATTATTATGGAGATCTGCCAAAAAAAATAACAAATATTATTCAGGAGATCACGAGAAATAATAAATAAATCAGTTTGTCAGAACTCTGTGTGAATATCAGCCTGCAAAACAAGTTAATTATTCTAGCATTATAAAGAAGAAGAGAAAAAAAAATGTCCGATGGAGCCTACACATGGTCGGAATTTCCGACAACAAGCTCCTATCGAACATTTGTTGTCGGAATGTCCGATCGTTTGTATGCGGCATAAGGCACACCTGTGCAATAATTATACTGTCTAATCAGCATCTTGATATGCCACACCTGTGAGGTGGATGGATTATCTCGGCAAAAGAGAAGTGCTCACTAACACAGATTTGTGAACAATATTTGAGAGAAATAGCCCTTTTGCGTAGATAGAAAAAGTCATAGATCTTTGCTTTCAGCTAAGGATAAATAGGGACAAACACAAAAGTGTTGCATTTATAATTTTGCTCAGTGTAATAAGAAAATAACTTTAAAAAAATATGTAAATTAAGGAACACTATCATTGTTTAAATGCTACAAAGAATATAACAGAATATGTAAAACGGAAATCAAAGATGCAAAAATTCAAAACGAACGGCAAATTGCAAAAGATAGTAGGACAAACGCCAAAAAATTATTCAAATATATTAATAGTAAAAAGGTCAAGTCAGGCCCTTTACAAAATAATCTAGAGTGATTGAGCTCTAATTTTTAGGGACTCGTTAATGATTGGAATAGTACCACTAGAATAACGAATATTCATTCGCTATTCTAACACACCTGGGTGGGCTGTGAGCGCACTCTCTGCGCCCGAGCCCACCCTATTTTGAAGCCTATTAGAGCCTCTGGCTCTAATCAGTGCTTCAAAAAAACACCCCGCCATTGGAATTCATGTGCCTGACATCCTGCAAGGGGCCAGACACATGGATGGGGGGGTGGCGGCATGCATAGGGGAGGCGGTGCCTGTGCGCCCTCAATGGACGTGCCGCCACTGGTGATTACAAGTTTTCTGAGTCAAGCTGGCCATAGATGACTCTCAGCTAGCAACCTGATCGAAAAGAAAAAATGAATAAGGTGGATGGGGGAATCTTCCCCGCAATGCTATTGTATTCTGACAGCGGGGACTCCGCTATCAAAATACACTGATCATTGCTACAGCCAACTGGCTTATCAAACATATGTTCACTGACAGTCCTGTTCAAAAGCAGTCAGTCATTAGACCGACTCGTCTCGAGTGGGAATGGCCATAGATGGATCGAAATTTGGCCAGTGCCTGCTGAAGTTCGATCCATCTATGGCCAGCTTTCCGTGGAATCTTATGACTACTTTTTGAAGCTCCTCCTCCTTTAATTTTGCTGCTGAATGTAGAAAACAATGGAGGAAATGTACTAACTGGTGAACACAGTATCTGGTGCAGCTGTGCATAGTAGTAGCCAATCAGCTTCTAGGTTTTATTATCAAAGCTTAACTTAACAAGCTGAAGTTAGAAGCTGATTGGTTAGTAAATTAAAACATTTTAGAAAATCTCCCCCTATGTCCAGAGGATAAAATAAATATATACTGTATACTCTATTGTAAATATGCCCTGCATCTACCAATTTAAACACCGATCAACAAGCATTTAGTGTTTGTGCAATTTCTCAACTATTGCTTCATTTAATGCTTGCCAATTAAAATAATTTCTCTATACTTCCTGCACTAGAGAAACACAACACTGGGGGAGAACCCCTGGGGGAATCTAGGAAGGAAATGGACCTGGGGGTCCTAGTAGATGATAGGCTCAGCAATGGCATGCAATGCCAAGCTGCTGCTAACAAAGCAAACAGAATATTGGCATGCATTAAAAAGGGGATTAACTCCAGAGATAAAACAATAATTCTCCTGCTCTAAAAGACTCTGGTCCGGCCCCACCTAGAGCATGCTGTCCAGTTCTGGGCACCAGTCCTCAGGAAGGATGTACTGGAAATGGAGTGAGTACAAAGAAGGGCAAGAAAGCTAATAAAGGGACTGGAGGACATTAGTTGTGAGGAAAGGTTGCGAGCACTGAACTTTTTCTCTCTGGAGAAGAGACGCTTGAGAGGGGATATGATTTCAATTTACAAATACCGTACTGGTAACCCAGTACGGTATCTTGCAAAAAGACCTGAACAAATTAATGGGGTGGGCGACTACATGGCAAATGAGGTTCAATGTCGAAAAATGTAAAATAATGCATTTGGGTGCCAAAAATATGAATGCAATCTATACACTGGGGGGAGAACCTCTGGGGGAATCTAGGATGGAAAAGGACTTGGGGGTCCTAGTGGATGATAGGCTCAGCAACGGCATGCAATGCCAAGCTGCTGCTAATAAAGCAAACAGAATATTGGCATGCATTAAAAGGGGGATCAACTGCAGAGATAAAACGATAATTCTCCCGCTCTACAAGACTCTGGTCCGCCCGCACCTGGAGTATGCTGTCCAGTTCTGGGCACCAGTCCTCAGGAGGGACGTACTGGAAATGGAGCAAGTACAAAGAAGGGCAACAAAGCTAATAAAGGGTCTGGAGGATCTTAGTTATGAGGAAAGGTTGCGAGCACTGAACTTATTCTCTCTGGAGAAGAGACGCTTGAGAGGGGATATGATTTCAATTTACAAATACTGTACTGGTGACCCCACAATAGGGATAAAACTTTTTCGCAGAAGAGAGTTTAATAAGACTCGTGGCCACTCATTACAATTAGAAGAAAAGAGGTTTAACCTTAAACTACGTAGAGGGTTCTTTACTGTAAGAGCGGCAAGGATGTGGAATTCCCTTCCACAGGCGGTGGTCTCAGCGGGGAGCATTGATAGCTTCAAGAAACTATTAGATAATCACCTGAATGACCGCAATATACAGGGATATGTAATGTAATACTGACACATAATCACACACATAGGTTGGACTTGATGGACTTGTGTCTTTTTTCAACCTCACCTACTATGTAACTATGTAACCCCACAATAGGGATAAAACGTTTTGGGGTAGGAAGTTTATCAAGACGTGTGGCCACTCATTAAAATTAGAAGAAAAGAGGTTTAACCCTAAACTGAGTAGAGGGTTCTTTACTGTAATGCCCCGTACACACGGTCAAATTTTCCGATGGAAAATGTCCGATCGGAGCGTGTTGTCGGAAATTCCGACCGTGTGTGGGCTCCATCGGACATTTTCCATCGGATTTTCAGACACACAAAGTTTGAGAGCAAGATATAAAATTTTCCGACAACAAAATCCATTGTCGGAAATTCTGATCGTGTGTACACAAATCCGACGGACAAAGTGCCACGCATGCTCAGAATAAATAAAGAGATGAAAGCTATTGGCCACTGCCCCGCTTATAGTCCCGACGTTCGTGTTTTACGTCACCGCGTTCAGAACGATCAGATTTTCCGACAACTTTGTGTGACCGTGTGAATGCAAGACAAGTTTGAGCCAACATCCGTCGGAAAAAATCCTAGGATTTTGTTGTCGGAATGTCCGAACAAAGTCCGACCATGTGTACGGGGCATAAGAGCGGCAAGGATGTGGAATTCCCTTCCACAGGCGGTGGTCTCAGCGGGGAGCATTAATGGTTTCAAAAAACTATTAGATAAGCACCTGAACGACCACAACATACAGGGATATACAATGTAATACTGACATATAATCACACACAGAGGTTGGACTTGATTGACTTCTGCCTTTTTTCAACCTCACCTACTATGTAACTATGTAATAGTTAAGTCCAAGTAGCTGCGTGACATCACCTGGGCTTATCTCTATTATTTACATTTGATAGGTGTATTGCTCTGCCAAAAAGACACTCCGATCTGAGAGGAGAGAAACGCGCACAACAGCTGTGCCCGTCCCTCCCCTCTGTTGCCCATTCACAGAAGCCTTTGTATTTTGTGAATTTGTTCACATAATACCAAGGTTCCTGTGATGGAGGAGGGGAGGGGTGGGCATAGCAGCTGCAGTGACTCTCCTGTTCAAGATGCAGAACTCAGAAGGGTCAGTGTCTCTTTCCTCAAGAACTACAATATTAGCTGTCTACCGGCAGTACGGTATAGCTGTCACATATAAATTGAGCTAAGCCCAGGAAGTTTCATGCACCCTGGTGGACTTAACTTCTAGTGTGCCTTCATTTTTTACAAAGGAGCCGAATTCCTGGAATTCAGCTTTACCTTTGTCATATAGAGCTGGGGATAAGTTTAAAAAAAATCTGTTCTAGTTGTTAAGTACACTGAAAATGCAACATACCTTATTCTTTTATTTATTAGTACAGTTGTGCTCAAAAGTTTGCATATCCTTGCAGAAATCATGACATGTTGGCATTAATATTGAAAATATGACTGATGATGCCAAAAAAATCCTTTATTTAAGGATAGTGATCATATGAAGCCACTTATTATCACATAGTTGTTTGGCCCCTTTTTAAACCAGAATGATAACAGAAATTATCTAAAGGGCTCTGGTCAAAAGTTTACATACCCTGGAATGTTTGGCCTTCGTACAGACACACAAGGTGACACACACAAGTTAAAATGGCAATTAAAGGCTAATTTCTCACATCCGTGGCTTTTTAAATTGCAATTAGTGTCTGTGTATAAATTGTCAATGAGTTTGTTATCTCTCATGTGGATGCACTGAGCAGGCTAGATACTAGGCCATGGGGAGCAAATAATTGTCAAAAGACCTGCGTAACAAGGTAATGGAACTTCATAAAGATGGAAAAGGATAAAAAAATACATCCAAGGCCTTGAATTTGCCAGTAAGTACTGTTCAATCACTTATTAAGTGGAAAATTTGAGGATCTCTTGATACAAAGCCAAGGTCCGGTAGACCAAGAAAGATTGCAGCCACAACTTCAAGTTTACCTGACCTTGGCTTGTTTAGAACAAAAGCGGTTTAACCTTAAACTGCATAAAGGGTTCTTTACTATAAAAGCGTTTAGAATGTGGAATGTTTCAGCGGGAAGAATCGATAATTTCAAAAAACTATTAGGTAAGCACCTGAACGACCACAACATACAGGGATATACAATGTAATACTGACATAAAATCACACACATAGGTTGAACTTGATGGACTTGTGTCTTTTTTCAAAATCGCCTACTATGTAACTATGTAACTGCCAGAAGAATTGTTTGGGATACAAAGAAAAACCCACAGGTAACCTCAGGAGAAATACAGGCTGCTTTGGAAATAGACGGTGTGGTTGTTTTTAAGGCGCACAATACGACGATACTTGAACAAAAATTATCTACATGGTCGAGTTGCCAGAAAGAAGTCTTTACTGCGCCAATGGCACAAAAAAGCATGGTGAGGCATGTCAAAGTGTTGTTGGGCATATTGTAACTGGGCTTTTTTGTGGCATTGGATCAGTAAAGGCTTCTTTCTGACAACTTGACCCTTCAGATCATCTTTGTCCACGTATTGTATTGTGCTCCTTAAAAACAACCACACCATTTTTTTCCAGAGCAGCCTGTATTTCTCCTGAGGTTACCTGTGGATTTTTTCTTTGTTACCTTAACAATTCCTCTGACAGTTTTATCTGCAATCTTTCTTGGTTTACCTGACCTTGGCTTAGTAGCAAGAGATGCCTGAATTTTCCACTTCTTAATAACTGATTGCACAGTCTATACACAGACATTCATTTCAAATAAAAAATCCACAGATGTGGGAAATTTAACCTTTAATTGCTATTTTAACCTGTGTGTGTCACCTTGTGTGTCTGTACCAAGGCCAAATATGCCAGGGTATGGAAACTGTTGATTAGGACCTTTTGGGTGATTTCTGTTTATCATTACCATGTGATAATAAATGGCTTCATATGATCACTATCCTTCAATAAAAGTTTTTTTGGCATGATCAGTCAGATTTTCAATAATAATGTCAAAATTTCTGCCGGGGTATGCAAACTTTTGAGCAAAACTGTATATGTACAAATTTTATGTACCGTACTCATAACACTGAAGTATCGTGAATTGAGATATAATATTTTAGCAGGTGGTCCCAAGTCCTGATATTTTTTTCAAGGGTTGCTGCTGGGTAAAAAACAAAAGGTTGAAAAAGATTGGTCTGGTTATTATAGAACTCTCTGAAGTTCATCAAAGCCAGTTATGCAGCTTCATGAATTGCCTGTATGTGGATGCCTAAATGTCACAAAACATTGTAAAGCAATATTTTTACTACTGCAACACATTTAATCCTAGGAAGTGAAAGTCTGTGCCTTTGCGTAGAGCTAGGGTTTTACAAAGTGATTGTTATCTGTACTTTGCCCTCTAGTGGCACATTTTTACACTAGCTTTCTTTTCAGATGTGGTCATATTTTTAGCCAGAATTAACGGACAAGAAAAGGTCATTTTATCACAACATAGATCAAGTGATATAAAGACCCTTTCTCCCGGAAATATGGAAACTCTCCTTTGCATGGTGCTGCACTCGCACTGTAAGGATTATCTGCGCATTTAATCTAGGGGAGACGGCGCTCCCCTATGCTCCAGGTGCTATGCTCCCTGCATTACTCTTGATGATGAGAGAAAATGTCTAGTAGTGCAGAGGATCGTGGGGGGGTTTTTTGCCCACTACATTTTTTATAAAGTAGGCAAGGCTTTGTAACTTTGTCAAGTTTTTCCTCCATTCCAGGGCTTAATTAAATTTCTCCTCACTTTATCTTCTGGTGGTTTTACCTGACAGGAAGTAAAGGAATATCAGCAACAGGGACAGATAACAATGGTGTTGAATTGTCTTCATGTGTACTCGATCCTTCTGACAGTAGAGTGGTGCAGTCCAAACTTCTTAAAAATAGGATTTTAACCATTGATGTGTACAGCCTATTGCATTAGGGTGTGCACCCCAGAGCACAAACAGACATACCTGTATATCAGCAGAGCAGAGGAGGGTGTTAGTAGAGCAACGATTGGTGTCAGTAAGGCAGTGCACAGTGTCAGTTTTCTTTTTTTTTTATTATTATTATTATTTTTAAATAATTTCTTACAATATTTTGTATTAATTTTTTTTTTTAGGAGCCCTGTTATGGGGCTTTGGTAAAATATCAAAGGTCTAAACAGACCCCTGATGTCTCAACAGAGAAAGAAACTGAGGACAAAGATTCCCCAGTCCTTTTCTCTCAGCCTGCACTAAACATAGTTTACTATGGTTCAGTTAAGAATGAAGACTGGAGAGATCGGTACAGGTCACTCATTGTGTTCATTCAGAAAAGGAAGGCCAGTTAATGAAATATTTACCAGACCCTTCCCCACTACTGAGAGGAGAGGAGGGAAGCTGGCAGCACTGCAGGGGGGAGACCGGAAGTGTGGGGAATCTTAACAGCACAGGGTGATTAGGGTGTGCCTGGGCACATTCCGCACACCCTGTGCGCACGACTATGATTATAATTTTTTCCAGATTGGTGAGTATCAATAACTGATTTTCAGAAGTCCTTAGAATTTGCTAAGTCATTACACACTTCAACTAAACTTTTGTTAAAGTCAAACTTGGCGAAAAACCACATTTCTGTTCTTTAAACATGACAGGGCCCCCCATGATCTCATTTCATTATCATGCCATTGATTGAAACACTTTACTCTACTCTAATTTTCCCTTCAAAGGAACTGAGAAACCTAAAGGTCTCCATATATTCCCAGACAAATATAGTATATAGCTCTGGATTATTCTCTTCAGTAAATAAATTAACAAGTACAACTCCATTGTTTAGGTAAAGTGGATGTAAACCCTCACATATACCCAGTGAAGTGAACAGCCTCAGATGATACACAGAGATTAAACAAATCTCCCTACATAAGTTTACTTGTATATCTGCTTTCTTCCCCTTTCTGCACTCTTTGGAAAGTTAAAGGCAGATTGTGTTAAAAAAATCTTTCTTCCTCTTTCAGCAGTGGGTAGGCGTCTGCACTTACACAGTGTGAGAACTGTTTGGAGGAAAGGGACACACACCCCCCTCCACATTGGCCACAAAGGAACATGCAGAGCTGTATTGTGAATAGACAAGCTTCATGTTAATCTCCCTCTAAGCTCCTTCCCTGACACAAATTGTCAACTACTGTTATGACATGTGTCTGAGAACTTGTCAGAAGTGACTAATGCTGATAACAGAGGAATGGAGCACCAGAGAGAAATGGCAATTAGAGTTTTGGAGAGAGATAAGTAAACACTACAGATAGACGTGCTTAGGTCAAATTTCATGAATAGGGTTTACAACCACTTTAAGGTTCTCGTTATCAAGTTTTGGGCCTCTAAATAAAAACAGATCATACCTTAGGCCATATTTATGCAGAAATATTGAAAGTTTGCAAAGGAATTTACATTCTCTAAAGCACAGCTGTATGTAGCCAAACACTCAAATACGGTCTGTCTGAAAAGAATGTGATGATACATTGGTAGCACCATCTGTCTGAAAGAAGAATTGTATTGCCATGGCAGCTAAAGAAATTCCAGTGGTCATTTTCCATCTTACAAACGTTTTACTAATCTTTATTTTATTTTTTTTATGTTTTTCAGGTTTTAAAGTCAATTTTGCTGTTTCCTACTATTGAAAGAATGGCCCAGTCACCACAAGGCAAGATCATGACTCCGATACTGTGCAGCCTACGATACATTGTCTACATGCCCCTGTACCTGCTTTCTTTCTTGCCAGATGTTGTGAAGGCATCTCTGGTGAAGTTTGCCCTGCGTGGAATTAAATCAGTAGATGAAGCTTCAGTGACTGCTTCGCTGGACCTCTTCAGGGTGGAATGTTCTGGTGAGCAATACATCAGCCATTTTGGGTCACTAGTAACCAGGAGTGGAGGCTTTTCTGTTCTACAGACACTTGCTCTGTTATTTGTGCATTGATTTGTAGACAAGAAACATAGGCCTGGGCACAGGATAGAAAGACTGCTATGGTGTTAAAATAAAAGCAGCTATTACTACAGCAAGCTTAGATTGTCAAGGCCTACCACAAGCAGTTGGAGAGCTTTACCTCTCAACAAGTGGTAGGCCACAGCCTACTCCCATGGTGTACAGCAGAGATCAACAACTTTTGTTAAATTCTAACCCACATTCCACAGTGTAGTAGTGGTGAGCCACACAAATTAAAAGTCAGCAAAATACTTTAGGTAATAAGCATGTTAAATGCTAAAATTAAAGGGCAAATCAAAAATCATATATGTGATTCAGCTGTCTCTTGTTTTAACACAACAGTTTTCCTAGTACAGACAGGGCCAACCACAGCCCATCTGTACCATGTGATTAGCTCTGGCCAATTACAGCTAATCACAAAAAAACAAACTGGATGAATCAATTCCATAAAATTCACTGCTATAGGCGATCTAAAAAAAAAACAAAATCCGGATCACTTCCCCTGTGGACCCTTTAACTTTCCTACAAACTAAATAATAAATACTGATTTGGGTTTATTATTTATAAAGAAATGTAGCAGAATAACAGAAACAAAGAAAACATTTTTTATCAAAATTTTCAGTTTTTTTGTTTGTTTAGCAAAAAAATAAAAAACTCAGTTGTGATTAACTGCTTCAGCCCCGGAAGATTTGGCTGCTGAATGACCAGGTAATTTTTTGCGATTCGGCACTGCGTCGCTTTAACTGACAAGTGTGCGGTCGTGCGTAGCTGCACCCAAACAAAACTGACGTCCTTTTTTTCCCACAAATAGAGCTTTCTTTTGGTGGTATTTGATCATCTCTGTGGTTTTTATTTTTTGCACTATAAACAAAAAAGGAGTGACAATTTTGAAAAACACAATATTTTGTACTTTTTGCTATAATAAATATCCCCATTTTTTTTTTTAAAAAGGCAAATTTATTCTCAGTTTAGACTGATATGCATTCTTCTACATATTTTTGGTAATAAAAATTGCAATAAGCGTATATTGATTGGTTTGTGCAAAAGTTATAGTGTCTACAATATAGGGGATATATTTGTAGCATTTATATTATTATTATTTTTTTTTTACTAGTAATGGCGGCGATCTGCGATTTTTATAGGGACTGCGACATTATGGCGGACACATCGGACACTTTTGACACAGCGGGATGCAGTGCCAGCGGGATGCAGTGCACTGATCAGGGGACAGCCGGTGACACACAGGCACCTTGCCAAACCCCAAGGAACCTGCGCAGTGCCAGAGGGAATAAACAGTTCAATCTCTGTATTTGCGGACGATACTAAGCTAAGCAGGGCAATAACTTCTCCGCAGAATGTGGAAACCTTGCAAGAAGATCTGAACAAATTAATGGGGTAGATGTTTATATGTATTTGTATAACTGTTTTAAAGAAAAAAGTTTAATAAAGAAGGATTGAAAACAAATTAATGGGGTGGCCAACTACATTGCAAATGAGGTTTAATGGAGAAATGATAGGCTCAGCAATGGCATGCAATTCCAAGCTGCTGCTAACAAAGCAAACAAAGTATTGGCATGCATTAAAAAAGGGATTAACTCCAGGTATAACACAATAATTCTCCCACTCTACAAGACTCTGGTCCGGTCGCACCTGGAGTATGCTGTCCAGTTCTGGGCACCAGTCTTCAGGAAGGATGTACTGGAAATGGAGCGAGTACAAAGAAAGGCAACAAAGCTAATAAAGGGTCTGGAGGATATTAGTTATGAGGAAAGGTTGCGAGCACTGAACTTATTCTCTCTGGAGAAGAGACGCTTGAGAGGGGATATGATTTCAATTTACAAATACCATACTGGTGACCCCACAATAGGGATAAGACTTTTCCGTGGAATGGGATTTAGCAAGACACGTGGCCACTCATTAAATTTAGAAGAAAAGAGGTTTAACCATAAACTACGTAGAGAGTTCTTTACTGTAAAAGCGGCAAGGATGTGGAATTCCCTTCCACAGGCAGTGGTCTCAGCGGAGGGGATAGATAGTTTCAAAAAAATATTAGATAAGCACCTGAAGGACCACAAAATACAGGGATATACAATGTAATACTGACATATAATCACACACATAGTTTGGACTTGATGGACTTTTTTCAGCCTCACCTACTATGTAACTATTGCCTCGTTTCCACTGAGCGGATCGGTTTCGGTTCGGTTCGGTACGGTACGCTATTTTGGGTGTTTCCATTATGAAAGCGACCCATACAACCGAACTGAACCGTTCCATTCAGGGTCCTGCTTCAGATGTGGGGCCATAGAAAATGGAACGGTTCGGTTAGGGCGGAGCTACGATACATTCCACTGATTGGCGAACGTGTGACGCAATGCTAGGCATTTTTTCTACACCCACGTATGGCCCCTGTCGGTCCGACTTGCAGTGAAAACACTCGCCTGAATAGGCCGGACCATTCTAGGCCTTCCAAACTGTACCGTCCCGAACCGATCCGCTCGGTGGAGACGAGGCATAAGTAACTTCCTGGAAACACCAGATGACGCAGGATGATAACATGTCACGTAATTTCCGGGGCAGGAGTGGTGCAACGGTGTCTCCTAGGATATGAATGGGCAAAGATAGATGAAAAACTGTCTTAAAGATGTTTAAAAAAATATTCTAAAAAAATTCTTCAAAAATATATATAAAAAAAAATAACAAATTACTCTGACCAAACTGAGCAAAAAGAAACATTTTTTTTTTTTTTAAGTTTCTATATTGTTTATATATCTATATATATATACAGTGGGGACGGAAAAAAGGAAAGGATTCAGACCCCTTTAAATTTTTCACTCTTTGTTATATTGCAGCCATTTGCTAAAATCATTTAAGTTAATTTTTTTCCTCATTAATGTACACACAGCACCCCATATTGACAGAAAAACACAGAATTGTTGACATTTTTGCAGATTTATTAAAAAAGAAAAACTGAAATATCACATGGTCCTAAGTATTCAGACCCTTTGCTCAGTATTTAGTAGAAGCACCCTTTTGATCTAATACATGAGTCTTTTTGGGAAAGATGCAACAGGTTTTTCACACCTGGATTTGGGGATCTTCTGCCATTCCTCCTTGCAGATCCTCTCCAGTTCTGTCAGGTTGGATGGTAAACGTTGGTGGACAGCCATTTTTAGGTCTCTCCAGAGATGCTCAATTGGGTTTAAGTTAGGGCTCTGGCTGGGCCATTCAAGAACAGTCACGGAGTTGTTGTGAAGCCACTCCTTCGTTATTTTAGCTGTGTGCTTAGGGTCATTGTCTTGTTGGAAGGTAAACCTTCAGCCCATTCTGAGGTCCTGAGCACTCTGGAGAAGGTTTTCATCCAGGATATCCCTGTACTTGGCCGCATTCATCTTTCCCTCAATTGCAACCAGTCGTCCTGTCCCTGCAGCTGAAAAACACAGCATGCTGCCACCACCATGCTTCACTGTTGGGACTTTATTGGACAGGTGATGAGCAGTGCCTGGTTTTCCCCACACATACCGCTTGGAATTAAGGCCAAAAAGTTCTATCTTGGTCTCATCAGACCAAAAAATCTTATTTCTCACCATCTTGGAGTCCTTCAGGTGTTTTTTTTGCAAACTCCATGCGGGCTTTCATGTGTCTTACACTGAGGAGAGGCTTCCATCGGACCACTCTGCCATTAAGCCCCGACTGGTGGAGGGCTGCAGTGATGGTTGACTTTCTACAACTTTCTCCCATCTCCTGACTGGATCTCAGCTACAGTGATCTTTGGGTTCTTCTTTACCTCTCTCACCAAGGCTCTTCTCCCCCTATAGCTCAGTTTGGACAGATGTCCAGCTCTAGGAAGTGTTCTGGTCATCCCAAATGTCTTCCATTTAAGGATTATGAAGGCCACTGTGCTCTTAGGAAGTGCAGCAGAAATTTTTTTGTAACCTTGGCCAGATCTGTGCCTTGCCACAATTCTGTCTCTGAGCTCTTCAGGCAGTTCCTTTGACCTCATGATTCTCATTTGCTCTGACATGCACTGTGAGCTGTACGGTCTTATACAGACAGGTGTGTGGCTTTCCTAATCAAGTCCAGTCAGTATAATCAAACACAGCTGGACTCAAATGAAGGTTTAGAACCATCTCAAGGATGATCAGAAGAAATGGACAGCACCTGGGTTAAATATATGAGTGTCACGGCAAAGGGTCTGAATACTTAGGACCATGTGATATTTCAGTTTTTCTTTTTAAATAAATCTGCAAACATGTCAAGAATTCTGTGTTTTTTCTGCAAATATGGGGTGCTGTGTGTACATTAATGAGGAAAAAAATGAACTTAACAAAGAGTGAAAAATTTAAGGGGGTCCCCACAGTATATATATATATATATATATATATATATATATATATATATATATATATATATATATATATATATATATAAGAATAAAAAAATAAAAATGCAAGTTAAAAATATTACGATGGATTTTGCACACTGGATAATGATTCCCCAATGTATAGCAATTAATGTATAGTGCTGAGCCCCGAAGTACGTGAAAGCCAACCATCCAATAAAATCTATAAAAGTGTGTTAATATATAAATTGGTAATTAAGAACAATGGTAGATTCAAGCAAAAACAATAATATTAATATATGAGTATATATGTAAGGATAAAAATAAGAATGACAATAAAAATATATAAGTATACATAAATACTTGGATGAAAAAGAAAAAAGAAACTAAAAAAAAGGACATGTTGGTATAATGGGCTCCTGGAGGGACACCCAAATGAAGGCTGGAAAATGGAACAAAATGGACAAACTCTAGCATTTGCAATGCCTCATAGTCATGGTTAATGCTGATATGTTCTGTGGTGACTGAGGGACAGGTGGTATTCCCAGCATGAGGTGAGGCGTATCAAATATGATGGGAATGGCTTAGTCAAGTAAAATACTGGTTCTTGCAGCCACTCTGATGTGACTTTTAACACTAGGTACACAAAAAAGGCCTTCCCTATTAGGCGGATCATAGAAAAATATTATATGTGGGTATTCTCCACTGAGATCCCTGTCTGACCAAAGTATTCCAGAACGCCCGATTGTCATTTTCTGTAGACCAAAAAACTTAAGGGGACTTATTGCTCCACGCATAGTCCGGGAACCCAAAACTGCGGCCAACCAATGTTGGAGCAGTTTATTTGACCAAAACGGTAGCTTTAGGTGTGGTGTCCCCAACTGTGGAGCTTGCCAATACATGTGGCATAAGAAGAAGGTTACAGGTATTGACAGTCAAACCCATACCATTCAGCAATTCATCAATTTGTAGTGTATTGCCTGATATGCCCCATGTGGCCTTCTTTACGTGGGCCGCACCATCCAGGCCCTACTCACACAGTTTGGGGAGCATAATAGGAATATACTTAAAAGTGTCGACAACCATTCACTACCATTACATTTTTTGCATCAACATGATCATAATCCATCTGGCCTTAGGCTACTTGGCTTGGAAATTATGGGTGAGGATGCCAATACT
Organism: Lithobates clamitans; assembly: GCA_037952925.1. Taxonomy (NCBI): domain Eukaryota; kingdom Metazoa; phylum Chordata; class Amphibia; order Anura; family Ranidae; genus Lithobates; species Lithobates clamitans. Next base: position 5,405,664 of record JBBGZY010000292.1, on the reverse strand, counting down.
GGCAGGCGCATTTGGATTCTCTGTAGAAGAGAAACCTTTTGGATACATCGTTTAGGAGCCTTATCGCCAAGGGGCCTGAATGTGGGGTTAGATGTTCAGACTCTTATGTGACCCCCCCTGTCCTTTTTCCCCCCTTTGTCCATTTTGTTCCATTTTTCATCCTTCATGTGGGTGTCCCTCCAGGAGTCCATTTTACCAACATGTCCTTTTTGTTTGGTTTCTTTCTTCTTTTTCATCCAAGTATTTACATATAGTTATATATTTTTATTGTCATTTTTATTTTCATTCTTACATATATACTTGTATATTTAATATTATTGTTTTTTTGCTTGACTCTACCATTGTTCTTAACGATTAGTTGTTATTAATTACCAATAACTATATTAACACACTTTATATATTTTATTGGAGGGTTGGCTTTCATGTACTTCAGGGCTCAGCACTATACATTAATTGCTAAACATTATCTTGTGTTCAAAATCCATCGTAATATTTTTAACATGTATTTTTATATTTGTATTTAATTTCATATATATATATATTACATTTTTATTTTTTTTATATAATATTTTCTTTTCGCTCAGAGTAATTTGTTATATTTTTTTTATATATTTTTGAAATTTTTTTGGGGAATATTTTTTTAAACCTCTTTAAGACCATGTGTTTTTTCATCTATATTTGCCCATTCATGTCCTAGGGGACAAGGATGCGCCCCTCCTGCCCTGGAAATGACGTCACATGTTGTCATCCGACGTCATCTGGTGTTTCCAGGAAGTGAATTCCCCTTGGCACTGCATGGGTCACCGGGTGTCCCCTGATTGGCGCACTGCATCTCGCTGGCATCTGTTTTCCCCCTGTTCTTAGCATATCTGAAGCTTCTGGTTGGGTGATCCTGTGTGCGGACACCTTGAGTGTTCAAAACCCCCCCTCCCCCTGCAGCTACTTCAGGCATGGAGAGGTAAGACATGGATTGGCCTTATCAATCCTGCATCCTTTTTTTACATTTCCTTTTTTGTGCTTCTACATTTGTATGCATTTGACCATTCATTTGACTAAATATAAAAAAAATGTGCAATTGACCGTAGATTTGAATGAATCATCATTATTTATTTTTGTACTTTTGATGGAGGGTTTTTTATTTTTTTGGTGCTCTCATGCCCCTGTGAGGGTGTGGCTATTTTTGATAAACAATTTTCAATCTCATCATTCCCTATATAAGCGCTTGCCCATGGTGTACGAGACTAGCTTAGCTCTGAGGAAGGGGGTACGCCCCCGAAACACGTTAGCTGTACCCAGTGTTCCGTGCATGTACATGCACTGTGTTTATTTTTGTCAGTTGCATCTTGTGAGTACCCACTTTTATGCATTTTTTTTAATTATAAAATTATCTTTGATAATGCGCTAGGTGTGCGTGCCTTCCTTTTCTGTTTTTCTTGTAGTTTCCTTCGAACTACCCCATATCAAGAGGGCAGCATCCACCTAGTTTGGGGATACCAATATATACCTTTTTGCACCACCATTTTTTCTGACAGCTCCTACTCCTCACCTTTGAAGACCTGTTAGGCTGCAAGTGACTGTGTTTTTTGTATGTTTACATCCCTTGTAATAGGAATAAAAGTGATAAAAAAAATGTAAAAAGAGAGCATCAAACTAGAAAAATAAAAGTAAAATTAACAATGAAAAAAAATTTAAAAATCTAAAGTGCCCTCTCCACGCTTGCTCGCTTGCAGAAGCGAACGCATACGTAAGTCGAGCCCACATATGTAAACGATGTTCAAACTACACATGTGAGGTATCGCCGCGAATGTTGGAGCGATAGCAATAATTATAGCACTAGACCTACTCTGTAACTCAAAACATGTAACCTGTAAAAATGTTTAAAGCGTCGCCTATAGGGATTTTTAAGTACTGAAGCTTGGCGCCATTCCACAAGCATGTGCAGCTTTGAAGCATGACTCTATTTACGCGGCGTAACATCATCTTTCACATTATGCAAAAAAATTGGGCTAACTTTACTGCTTTGTTATTTTTTTAATGCATGAAACTGTTTTTTTTTTTGTTTTGTTTTTAATGCGTTTGAAAAATTGCTGCACAAATACTGTGCGAGATAAAAAGTTGCAACAGCTGCCATTTTATTCTCTAGGGTCTCTGCTAAAAAAACATATATAATGTTTGGGGGGTTCTGTGTAATTTTCTAGCAAAAAATGATGATTTTTACATGTAGGAGAGAAATGTCAGAATTGGACTGGTAGGCAAGTGTTTAAAGGCGACTGTAAAGTCGTAGGAAGTAAAGTTATCTTTTTTCCCCTGATCTAACCTAAACTAACCTGTTCTTCCACCTGTACCAAATATATACCTAATTCAAACCGAATCCACATCATCTCTGGACAAAATCTTCTTTCCGCTAACCAACCCCGCACAGTAAAACCCCATAAATATCTTTAAAGTTGTCTCTAGAGCATCTCCTGTAAAGCATGGACATGGCCAGAAGAAAACAGAATTTTGTCCAGAGAAGCTAAAAATTTCTGTGGACCATGGTAATCCGACTGAAGAAAGGCTGCATTCATACCTGAGCGTAAGTGCTTATTGGTGATTTTGGAACATTTTCTTCTGGGGTATTCAGGCTTCAGTGGTTTAGTTTTACCAGTGGAAGGAGGAGGTGGTCATTATTGCTTGAAAAATGCTTTTTTTAGACATTTTTCTGGTTCTTTAATTCAAGTCTATGGAGCCATAAATGTCCTATTCTGCTTCCAAAATCGCTCATGTTCCTTTTAGAGCTTTAGGCATTGAGCTACAGGCACCTGAGCACTCCTATATGAACAGGCACAATTTTAAAAGCATTGGAATTCAGTTGAGGAGCATTTTGGAGCTTTGAGCTTAAGCCAGTGTTTCTCAACTCCAGTCCTCAAGGTGCCCCAACAGATCATGTTTTCAAGCTCTCCGTTATTTTGCACAGGTGATTTGATCAGTTTCACTTCCTTAGTAATTACCACAGCCGTTTCACCTGAGGGAAATCCTGAAAACATGACCTGCTGGGGCGCCTTGAGGACTGGGGTTGAGAAACACTGGCTTAAGCAACAAAATGTTCAAGTGTGAATCAGGTTAAGTATACATCTGGGAATGAGGGGGGGGGGTCAATTTAAGTGCTTAGAAGAAGGGCTGGAAAGTTGGAAAACTTCTATAAACAAATGCATGAGCTTCTAATGGTGTGAAATAATCATTAGCAGTCCCAAGAATGGCTCTAAACACCATGATCCTAAACCAAGTGCCTTATCTTGTGTCAAGTGGGGGGCAACATTGAGCCATTTAGAGCCCACTTTGTCTTGTTTTAAAAAGGTGACAACAACCCATCCAATGATCTTTGCCCTGTTCTCACTTGTTTAAAATATAGGTCACTGTTGGAGACCATATGTTACTACAAGGATAGCAGCAGTTCAGATATAACAGTGAATCCTATGGGCATCAGATTGTAGCTTCATGGGGAAGGGGGGCTGTAGAGCATTTCCTGCCCTGGTTGTAGTCACTTTAGATATGTGTTGGCCAATAAAACGACTGCTTCTAATGTTTGTTTGGCTTTTTTTCCTTCTACAAGCATCATATGTCTGTGCTTACTAAATGTATGCAGCTTTCAAAGTATTCTAGTTATTAATGAATGCCAGATTTGCAAGTCTAGAGAAAAACAGACTCCACAAGCAGGGCCAGATATTGTTTAGGCATTTTTATTGAAATTAATTCCATGTTCGTACCTTATTTTTAAGCAAGGTTCTCTGCAAATGTGTAATAACAATATTTGCATATTTTATTCCTAACATAAATGGTCTACCATTTTGCATTTGGAAAATAAATGTGAAAGCACCATGAAGCTGTTTAGTTGCAACAGCGCCACCTTGTGATTGAATTATCACAACATGCCACTTTGGGGAATATCGCAAAAACTCTGATGCATATTTGAAAACCACTAATACTTTCAAATTCATTAACATATTTTCTTTCTTTTTTTTTTTACTGAAATCAACCATTAATTACTGTATTGAGCAGACAGCATGGCAGCTGAAAATTGAAATTAAACTTGTAGTAGTAGTGCCTTCCCTCTGTAAGCTCATAGTTGGCTGAAAGAATAGATGAAAATGGAAATTGATCCTGTCAGAAATCCAGCAAGCTCATAACTTCATGTGCACTCACATGCAGTTTTATCAGCCTTTCACAGTTCACTTCTGTGAACTACAGAATACATCCCCACTTTGCTACAGAAATAAGGGGGGTGGGGGGGGTCTTCTGTAGTCCTGTTCTAGGGTAACCGTACTGCTCCGTAATAGATGCGTTATAGTGATAGTGCGTTGTCACCCCAGGTCAGGAAGTATGTTACTAGCAGAAGACTGAAAACAGGAAATTATGGGACCCCCACATCTAAGGAGTCATAATCTGCAATATATTACAATTTTGTTCTTGGGTTCAGGGTTTACAGTGGATACACTTTAATGTAGGGTTTTTTTCTCATAAGCTGCTCTTAAAGGTTTTTGGGATGACCCCCACCCTCTATACGCTACCCACCCCGACTACCTGTAGCTAACAGACTGAATCTGGAGCCCCCTTTCTTGTAGACTCCATTAAAATAGGTTTCTTCTTCAAGTGCCCACATAACAGTCTGGTGGAGTGGACACTTTTCATTGGTTGTAAGAAGAATCCATCTGAGGGCTTCTCACAGGTTTCTGAAGACTTGAAGTGGCATCTCCATGATGTCATGATGTTAGGGGTGGTAACAAGGCCATTTGGCTGGCTTAGAGGGCAGTAGAGATCACAATCTTCATTATCAGAAGAGGGACTGCAGAGGATCGCATTCTAGCAAACTCAGATAAGTTAAAATGGGAAATGGGAAATTTGTAGGGTTGATGGAAGTGGGATTTATTTTCTTTAGTTCAAAAATCTGTATTGTCTTGCAAAATTGCTTCAGTGTCTATAAATAAGCACACAAACACCTAAACACCCACATGTACTATATGCTTACCAAAGTATTGGGACGCCTGCCTTTACACACACATGAACTTTAATGGCATCCCAGTCTTAGTCCATAGGGTTCAATATTGAGTTGGCCCACCCTTTGCAGCTATAACAGCTTCAACTCTTCTGGGAAGGCTGTCTACAAGGTTTAGTAGTGTGTCTATGGGTATGTTTGACCATTGTTAAAGAAGCGCATTTGTGAGGTCAGGCACTTATGTGGATGAGAAGGCCTGGCTCGCAGTCTCCACTCAAATTCATCCTAAAAGTGTTCTGTCAGATTGAAGTCAGTACTCTGGGCAGGCCAGTCACGTTCCTCCACCCCAAACTCGCTCATCCATATCTTTATGGACCTTGCTATGTGTCCTGGTCCAAATCATTTGGTGGAGGAGAGATTATGGTGTGGGGTTGTTTTTCAGGGGTTGGGCTTTGCCCCCTTAGTTCCAGTGAAGGGAACTCTTAAGGCGTCAGCATACCAAGACATTTTGAATAATTTCATGCTCCCAACTTTGTGGGAACAGTTTGGGGATGGCCCCTTCCTGTTCCAACATGACTGCGCACCAGTGCACAAAGCAAGGTCAATAAAGATATGGGTGAGCATGTTTGAGTCCTGATCTAAACCCGATAGAATACCTTTGGGATGCATTAGAGCGGCCCTCCCGTCCACATAAGTGCCTGACCTCACAAATGCGCTTCCCATAGACACAGTCCTAAATCTTGTGGACAGCCTTCCCAGAAGAATTGAAGTTGTTATAGCTGCAAAGGGTGGGTCAACTCAATGTTGAACCCCATACTTTTGGTATTATAGTGTATATGCTACAAAAAACATTTTGTAACATTGATAGTAATAAACTCCCCATTTAACCCCTTGCCGACTAGTTCATGCCAATATACGGCAGAAGGGCACGTACAAACATATTAACGTACCTGTACGTTGCCCTTTAAGACACGGCATTGTGGGCGTGCCACAAGCTCTGTGAGTGTGATCGCGGGTCCCGCGGACTCGATGTCCGCGGGGATACCCACGATCATCTCACAGAAAGGAAGAACGGGGAAATGCTGATGTAAACAAGCATTTCCCCACTCTTCCTAGTGACAGGACAATGATCACCGCCCCCTGTAATCAGGAGCGTTGATCAGTGTCGTATCACACATAGCCCATCCCCCCCCACAGTTAGAATCACACCCTAGGACACACTTAACCCCTGCAGCGCCCCCTATTGGTTAACTCCTTCACTGCCAGTCACATTTACACAGTAATCAGTGCATTTTTAATCGCACTGATCGCTGTATAAATGTGAATGGTCCCAAAATAGCGCCAAAAGTTTCCAATCTGTCCACCATAATGTCGCAGTCACGATAAAAATCGCAGATCGCCGACACTAGTAAAGAAAAAAAAAATTATTAATAAAAATGCCATAAAACTATCCCCTATTTTGTAGACGCTATAACTTTTGCGCATACCAATGAATAAACGCTTATTGCGATTTTTTTTTTTTTTTTTTTACCAAAAATATGTAGAAGAATACGTATCGGCCTAAACTGAGGGAAAAAAATGTTTTTTATATATATTTTTTGGGGATATTTATTATAGCAAAAAGAAAAAATATTGTGTTTTTTTTTCAAAATTGACTCTCTTTTTTGTTATTAGCGCAAAAAATAAAAACTGCAGAGGTGATCAAATACCACTAAAAGAAAGCTCTATATGTGGGGAAAAAAAGGACTCCAAATTTGTTTGGGAGCCACATTGCATGATCGCGCAATTGTCAGTTAAAGCGACGCAGTGCCGAATCGCAAAAAACGCTCTGGTCTTTGGCTAGCCAAATGGTCCGGGGCTGAGGTGGTTAAAGTATCTTTAGAGTCCTAGATTCACAAAGCACCACAATATTCATTCCACCTTCCCTAAGTATGCCTGCGAGTAGCACCAAGACCAAGCTACTGACAGGATTTACAGGTATTTGATAGGTACTTTAACCTATTAAAGCGATACTAAACACACATTGTTCATGTGGATGATAGCAGTGTAATTTTTTTAATAAAAAAACCATCTGAGTACCTTTTTTTGTGATCGCTATATAGCTATCACATGACCCAGCTCTTCCCCAGCCTTTCTGCAAGGAAAAATAAGTAGGAGGAGTTTCTAGTCCTTCGCTGCTGGTCACATGTTCAAAATAAAAAAAAACAGCCTTTGGAATACAGAGTGAAAATAAATAAAAATATCAATAAACTGTTTTAAATTTGAATACAAATCTATATTTGAAATCAAATCTTTAAAATTTTGTGAAAATAACATGGTGTAGGTGAATTTTTGCCAGTCACAGGCTGTGTCACGCCCCTCCAGCCTGTGTCTTAGAATAGGAGGGAGGTGAAGCCTCCATTAATCTAGATGTAATATCCCACCCCCATTGTGTTTAGCAGGTTAGTGGACATAGGGGAGAAGAGAGGGAGTGGGCTGTCAATTATCACTGTGTATACACCCACATGTGTGACGCTATGGGCTGCTCAGATGTGATAGGGAGGAAATGCTCAGCATAGAAACTCACTGAAAACTGAGCATGTGCAGAGCTGCCAACACTGCTCTGCAAAATCCCTAGCTGCATTAGGGACATGGACAGGAGGAGGAGATAGAGAACAGCAGGATCAACCAGGTTTTTTGCAGAATACAGAAAACAAATCTCAAAGACACTGAGTGAATATGAATAGCATCCAAGACAAAATTTATTGATCTTTTTTACAATGAAGTTTTAGTGACACTTTAATCAAGGGCTTCCAGTGGATATCTATTTCCTATAGGAAATCTATTTCCTGTAAGAAATTATACTATGTCTGTTTATGGGTTGGGTTTACAAACACTTTAAATCTATTGCCAGCTAAAGTTTTCTAATGTTCCGGCTTGCTGCTTTTCCAAGCAGTTTTGTCTCTTATTACGATACTTGTAGTAACCACGCGGCTTCAACAAGAACAGTCATCCACTTAGCACTCAGGAAGTGGAAGTGACTGGAATGCATGTGTCAGTATTCACATAGCACGATGAAGTAAGAGTCTGCGGTGGTGTTTACTAAAGTCCTTGCAATGTACAGTATATAAATGATCATCAGAAGAGTTCTGTTTTCTCAAGAAATGTGGAACTTTACTTCCAATAATTATCTCTTAGTCGCCTGATCTGAGTCCAGGTGCTCGTTAACCAAATTAAAAGTAAGAAGCCATCATGATTTATGGTTTATTGTGGCTTCAGCAGGCATCCAGGGAGGAGTCTTCATGCGACTGTTCCCAATCTTTGATGGAAGATTACTAGTGTAAGAACAAATGATGTAATGTATGAAGAGTATTCAAACGAAAGTGTTTTTGTATAATTTCCAACAAGCATTGTTCTATTGTCTGTTAGAAAATTAAAAACAGGGGGAATTTAACAAGGCCATTACAGAGGAAAATCCTTGCCTTTTTCATGTTGGATCACTTGTGTGGAGTTTAAAAAGATTTTTACTAATAACTAGCAGTGCTTATAAAATGACGTTGACAGAACAAATACTGTAGCACCAAGTAGGCCGTTGGGGTGGTGACCATCTAGGTGCTCTGAACAGAGGAACACTGTAAGTGCTGGATGATGGTGTGCCAGCTGGCCTTGGAAGACCACCAGGTGAGCAGAATGTTGGGGCTGTAGAAAAAGGGTAAGCTGTCAAGCTGTGGTACTCCAGTCCAGCCTCAGATGGCAAGTTTCCTCCTAAAGTGCCAGACCTCCTCTGCACATGTAAACAGCACTAACAGATTGTTATACACGCTGCAGCTGACTTTTGGCCCAGTGGCTGTACTAAATAGAAAACCAGAAAAAAGTAAGATCAAGGATGCAGGTAGAATTTAATTTGGGAATGGTGATTTGAGGGCTGGTTGTAGCTTTAAAAATAATCAGTCATGTGTAATCATGCAGAAATTTTAATATGCAGTTTTTAATTTTACTGTGTAAGATTACTTATGAAAGATTGATATTTTCGCTTGGCTAACTTTGTCTATTGCATTCTTCCTGCTGTCCCTGCTGCCTGTTAGGGGTTGGTAGTGTTGAGTAGGATGTGGCAGCTTCCTTGCTGCCCCTGCTTCCTGGCAGTGGTAGTATGTAGGATGCTGTGTCCTACCAGATGTCTCCATTTTCTCACACTGGTGCTCAGTGGGCTGTTGCAGCCTCCTAGATTTCCTAGATTTCCCTTCTGCCTGGTGGTAGTAGACAGGCTGCTGTGGCCTGCAAGCTGTCTGATGATAAGCCAAGTCAGGTAAAACTCTCCTTTCCATGTTGGCAGTGGGCAGTCTGCTATGTATCAAAATAAAGCCAACTTACACATTTCCTGCTTTTTGGCCACCAGCACTGGGTTTCCACTACCTCTACATGACTTTAAGGCCCCTCTCACACGAGGCGGACTCCGTTTCCACGGAGCCCGCCTCGGTCTGCCGGCTCAGCGGGAGATCAGTCCGTCGGATGACAGGTCCCTCTCTGATCACTGAGCGGGGAGGGGCTTGTCAGGTGCCGCTGCCGCCTATGGAGGGATCGGAAGAAAACGGACAGCATGTCCATTTTCATCAGATCTCACCCGATCCGATCCGCCAGCAACGGACCTGGACGTAGGGCCATTCGTCTGCTTTTACCGGACCGGGTCGGACCTCTGCTGACATCCGTCGCTCCATAGACTAACATGGAGCGCCCGTTCAGGTCCGCCGTCAAAACTGACAGGCGGACCTGAACGGTCCGATCGTGTGAAAGGGGCCTAAGAGAAAAGGTGGTGCTAGGTGCCACGCTTTTCTAGTGACTGAGGACATAGTAATATACCTGGCGTCCTCTGTTGGCATCACCACTTCTAACATTCTGCTGTCACTCTCTCCAACGCCTAGGATCAGTGAGTTGTGTTAAGAGCCAGTCAATGAGCAGTAACTGTCATATGAATTCATAGTAGTGGTGGGATTTTGGGAGGTTGGACCTGGATTGCCACACCCATGTTTGAGATACATTTATAAAGATTATTGATGGGTAAAGATAAATGAGAAGTCCACTCCCTTGCTGTTTCTAGGCTAATTTTGCTTTACAATTATTTATTATTGCATTGGAGACATGTCCAGTGCATATGGCATGTAAAGAAATACTGCTAATAGTGCATGGACAGAGCTCTGGATCTCTATTGCAAAATACAGAAGAAGCTTTATGAGGAAAAGCAGTGGGGGGACCAAATTCTGTGGTTCTAGAGAAGATGGTTTCCCAAAAATATTAGAAAATAAAAAGATCAGGAAATCCACAAACTTCAAATGTTGGCTAAGATTCTCCAGGTTCATGTGAGGGCAGGATGTTATCTAAAATGTGCCTTTGAAGCCCAATGTGACAGAAGTAGACATGTGTAACCTGTTGCTGGAAAAACACTGGCATTTTGCTAGTAATTCAAAGTGAGTCACCGGCACCTGCAGTGCCTTGTCCGAGGGTACCAGCAAGAAAAACTTCACGTCCGTTGATCCAGTAATTTTCTTCCTAACTTGATTTGTATCCAAGTCTTTGCCCTGCGACCATCCTGCTGTCATTAACTTTTCCTGTACTATCTCTGGAACCATTACACTTTTTCCATCTCTGCCTCAGTAATTTCTCTCAAAGTGTTTCTTCAGGTTATTAAAGAACGTTTGGTCTCTGCAAGAGGTCTATGAGTGATGGCAGATGACCTTTCCTCTCTTCCTGTGGTTTGTTTATTATCCGTTTCTAGTGACGAGCTGAGGGAGAGGGACCCAAGCCAAACCTTTTTCTCAGACTACCTCTTCAATTCCGTTCAGCAAATAACTCCTGCGGGACCTGAGCCAAACAACATTTCAAAAAATGACAGTGCTGGGCAGAGTGTGCACAGGATGCAGCTCATTTTAAGTGCAAGGCACACAGTGCATAGAAGTGCTACCAATATTGATATAGCTTGTTAAATGGGCTGCAAGAGTGTAGCTCATTTTTGTTATGTCAAAGAGCACCTGTAATGTTGTAGAAAAAGGTATGGTGCAAAAAAGGTAGGTAGGGGAATGCAAGTGCTAATCCTTCTTTTCTTTAAAAGATCTGTACTGTGGAGATTGTACCTAAAAAAGCCAAGCAGACACAAAGGTCTAGTCACCAACATTGCCAATAGGTTGCTTGCAGCTGATCCTTTCTTCATTACTGGCTTGCCATGCCTTGTTGTACACCTTGTCTTTGAGTGAAGACAGCTTGTCTGTCTGATGGCTGAGTGGGGTCATTATAAAGAAACAGCAGGAGAGTCAGAGAATGCACAGATCCATAAATAGATGAATTAAGCAGAAGCTTGCACTACAGGTCTTCAGGTACAGATTTCTCTTCAGCAAGGTTAGAGTGGTTATAAAAGCTAATTTTCTTTTTCCTAAAATAAAAAAGAACTATACTTACCCGCTCTGTGCAATAGTATTGCACAGAATGGTCTCTTACCTCTACTTCTGGGGTCCCCAGCTACCGACAAGCTGGCTGCTATTGGGGCACTCATGTGAGGCGTTATATGTATGTCCATAGACACACACTCTGCAGCTCGCCCCCGCCTCCTGTTCCCTCCTGACATAATTTGATCGGCAGCCAATGGCTCCTGCTGCTGCCTTTGTGACTTGTGAGACATGCTGTAGAAAGGCACAGCATTAGATTGGAAGAGGAAATAATAATTTAGGGGGGTGAATAGGAGGAATATAACTACTGAGATTTCTTTTTACCTTAAAGTGCTGGAAACTCCATTCATGAAATTTGACCTAGACACATACATCTGTAGTGTTTACTTATCTCTCTACAAAGCTCTCAGTGCCCTTACTTTTTGCTGCTCCATTCCTCTTTTATCAGCAGAGTCACTTCTGGCACGTTCTACGACACAGGAGATAAAAGCAGCTTGAAATTTGTGACGGGGAGGGAGCTTAGAGGTAGATAAGCAGAGAGCTGATCTATTCACAGCACAGCTCTGCATGTTCCTTTGTTCCTCTGCCTATGTGGAGTGGGGGGGGGGTGCCCTTTCCTCCAATCAGCTCTCACACAGTGTATTCCCAGACTCCACACCCACTGCTGAATGAGGAAATACGATTTCCAACACAAGCTGCACTTTCCAAAGAGTGTAGAAAGGGGAAGACAGCAGATATATATTGTAACGAGCCCCTGCTCGCTCGATTCCACTCTCCCGACACTCCCCTGCGGCTATAGAATCAGATTGTAGATCGCAACATCTGATGGTTCAGTCATCCAATGCTCCGGGATTCGAACTACAGCTATGTGCCGATCGAATCCAGTTGTGATAGCTCAGAACAAACACCAGGCAGGCTGTATGTAAGTTCAAACAGGAATCTCTATTATTGAAAGGAATACAGGCTCTTTTATACAGTAAAAGAGGAGGTGCATACCTCCTGCTCATATTACTCTGAACATACACCTGTGACCAGAAACCTAATTAACATGGGCTAATTAACTAATCCCTTTAGACAGCCTAGATGACTCAGTCATGAACTTTAGGCTAGACTGGCCGTCTTGTAGCTCAGAAAACACAATCAACATTATCACAAATCAACACAGAACTCTTCTTCACACAATAGCAGAGTTAATTAACACAAACAACAATGGGGATCTAATGACTCTTAGATCCCATACTAGACTTATTTACAATACACATTCTAGCAGGCAACAGACAGACAGGTGGCTGGAATTGACATCAGCATCTCCTAACGGTATTTGTCCCAGCATTATGAATCAGCCACTATTGCTAATATGGCAAATACAAGGTCCCCAGAGTCTGTGTGTCCTGGGGGACAAGGACCCGAAGCCAAAGTAACAACACCTAAAGGGTACCCCAAATGCCAGGGCCCATAATCTGTAGGCAAGAGGCTCACATTCAGTCCCCTCCAACAGCCTCTGCCCCGGGTGAGTCTGTCACATATATGTAAAACTTATGTAGGAGGATTTGTTTCATCTCTGTGTATCATCTGAGGCTATTCACTTCACTTGGGTATAGGAGAGGGTTTACAACCACTTTAATGCAGGGAAAGAATAACTTAAAAATATGTCTTGACTATAGAACCACTTTACCAATGAACAGCATAGTAGTGATATTACCAAATCTTGTGGGACTGGCAGTCACAGGTAGCAGTACCGTATGATCCCACATTGCAGATACAGCTATTAGGCTCATGGTACAGGAGTTCTATTTTTCAGGAAGAATTCAAGACAAAAGGAGTTGCTTAGGTATATAATAAACATGTCAAGATGTTCCCTATAGGATAGCGGATTTTCAGTTTTTGAATTCAGCTACTTTTTAACTAGGTTTGCCAAAGTGTTGTCACATTTTCAAGAAACTAAAACACAGTCCAGACCCACATTTTACAATCCCTTATCCTTGCTACATTGCAAATAGGCAATCAAGTCAAGCACAGTGGAAACATCAGTTATTATTTAGATATATGTAGAGTTATCAGTTTAAAGTGAGTGATTCAGCTTGCACCTTTCAGTGCCTCTTGAACCCAGGGCTCTTTGATAACCAATTACTAGCTTTGGTAAGAAAGTCCACTTTGCCAAACGGCAGGACTTGTGTTTGTGTACAGCCACTGATTGGCTAACTGTACTAGACGAACATTGCCTCTTCCCCAACACAATAGGACCAGTAGGAAAAGAGATATAAAAACTGCTAAAGGTAAGCATTTCTAAATTCTGAGGGTTGTTTATTAGATTCAGTTTGAGAGTAGTAAAGGTGGGGGTGTACTATTTAAAGTTTCTCTCTGGACATTAAAAAAATGATCTTTCCCCTCCTACACCACCCACCCCTAGCTTATCACACCTTTTCATTTGAAATAATATAAATAGGACCACAAATACTCACCCAAAACATTATTTGTGTAAAAGACTGGGTCCAATTCTTCATTTCTCCTCTGGAGTGTGAAAGGGTCCTTCTTGCAGCCTCGCATCTCTTCCTTGTAATGAAGGCAGTGTCTATTCATTTCTGAAGTTTTTCATCACCTGGGTACTCACAGAGTCCTTTGGTTTTAAAGGGCTGGGTTTATGATTTCATGAAGAGGAGGCAACGTGATCAGTTGAGGTAATGGAGGAGAGCAGATATCACTAGTCCAAACTTTCACTAGTCCAAACTTTCTATAGAGGCGTCATAAGTAATTATGCAATTTTTGTTTGGTTCAGGTGGTAGGAAAGCAGATTTTTTTTCTTTTTTTCCTGGAAATCAACTTAAAAATACATTTAGCATTTTGTTATATGAAATAATTACTTTACAAATAAATATTTAATGCAGGATCTAGTTATGGTTTTGTAGAGCATTCTGGCTTTTTCAGGAAAAAAAGAAAATCACTAGCTTATCACTTTGACTTTCTCGGGCAAACCAGAAATCCAGGTGGGAAGGGAGCTTGTCCCTCTACTGACTCATTCAGCTCTGTATAATTTGAGCTGCTGCTATCGTAAGGTTACCAGTTTTTAAAATGAAATCCAGGAACGAATTACTGGCCACTAAGGATAGGCCGAATGTACCTGCGTTCGCTTCAAGGTGGGTTCAGTGAGCTTACTGAAGTTTGGCTGCCGAGTCGGATCCTCATTGAGGTCAATGGTAGCCGAATGTTAAAAGCCAGAAATGGCCATTTTCTAGGCTAACAGACAATGGATTCGCAACAAAAGGCATGGGTGCTGGGCAATGCCCTGAAGGACATGTACCAAAGCGAAAAAAAAAAGTTTTTTACATTCTGTTTGACAGGGAGTAGGGATATTAAATTGTAACATTAAAAATGCAACATATTTTTAAATACCATTTGGTGATTACCCTGCATCTGCTGTGAAGTGGAGCATCTGTACAATGTACTGCAGCAAGACAGACATTTACAAAAAAAAAAAAATAATGCCTAAATTGCCAGTAAATAACTTTGGATGCTTACTTCTGTTTGTAAACAACTCATCCCGGGTTTTTTTTATACTTTAAAGGGGAAGACCTCCTTTAACATTAGGGGCCCCCAGATACTGACCCCCAGTAAACAAAAAAAGAAAATGTAAACAGTAAATAATGACACCACTATTTTTGACAAGCTCTTATATATAAAAAAAATCCCACAATATACATTATCAATCATGTCATGCAGCGATGCAAATCCACGTCAGTCACGATGAACAATGCTCATCAAAAGAAGGAAAATCCCGCTGGCACAATCCACTTCTGTCACTCACTCATACCAAATACTCATGTCACTAAATGTAAACAAATGGGTGGGGTATCCCAGGTGATGTATGGGTCAATGACAGCAGTCTGCTTTCCCCTTTCATATTTAAGGGTCTGTCCCCAGTGTCAGAAACCATGAATCAGACTTAGACAGAAGTACAGTTAAATCACACTTGTTTAATAATAATAATAAAAAGGTAAACAGAGTTAAAGTAGTCAAAACATAGCCAGAGTTCAGGAACGGATAGTCAGACAAGCCAAAACATCAGGGAGCCAGAGATGGGTGTAGTAGAACGAGCAGGATATCATCAACAGGTGAGTCACTGTATGGAGAAAAGAGCTGGCAATTAGCCGACAGCTGAGCGGCCAGCTTTGAGAAGGAAGGGCTGAGCCCAGCCCTGACAGTACCCCCTCCTCAATGACCCCTCCCCTTCACAGGACAACCAGGCTTGAGGGGAAAACATCTATGGAAATCACAGAAGAGGACATGTACGTCAGAGGATGAAACCCAAGAGCGTTCCTCTGGACCGTACCCTTTCCAGTGCACCAGGTACTGTATGCACCCACGGAACCTATGGGAGTCAACAATGGACTGTACTTCATACTCCTCATGGTTCTCAACCTGTACAGGGTGAGGACGAGGCACCGAGATGGTAAAGCGGTTGCAGACCAAAGGTTTTAATAAGGAGACATGAAATACATTTGAGATATGCATATTAGAAGGAAGGTCTAATGCGTAAGCCACTAGGTTAATCCTGCGCAGAATATGAAAAGGCCCAGTAAACCGAGGTGCGAACTTCAGAGAGGGAACACGAAGTCGGAGGTTGCGAGATGACAGCCAGACCCTGTCCCCAACCAGGTAGGAAGGCGCAGGCAGGCGTCTGGGTCAGCATGGAGTCTGTACCTATCATTAGCATATCGCAAAGCCTCCTAGACTTGTGCCCAAGTGGAACAAAGACCATGGAGATGCTCCTCTAATGCAGGAATACTCTGCGGAACAAACAAGTCAGGCAACATGAAAGGTTGGAAACCATAGTACACCATAAACGGGGACAATCGGGAAGCAGAATTCTAGGCACTATTGTGAGCAAACTCCGCCCACGGTAAGAAGTCTGACCAGTTCTTATAATGGTCAGAAATATAGCAACGTTGGCATTGCTCCATGGACTGATTGGCTCGTTCTACGGCCACATTAGACTGTTGGTGATATGCAGAGGAGAAAGCAAGCTGAATTCCCAACTGTGCACAAAAGGCTCACCAGAACCGGGACACAAGCTGACTACCCCTGTCCGAGACAATCACCTTGGGTAGCCCATGTAAGCGAAATATATCCTGAGCAAAAATGGAAGCCAGTTCCTTAGAAGTGGGCAACTTCTTAAGTGGAATACAATGGGACATATTCGAGAACCGGTCAACCACCATAAGGATAACTGTGTTGCCCTGGGAGTTGGGTAACTCCACAATGAATTCCATAGACAAGTGGGTCCAGGGTCTCTCTCCATTGGGTATGGGTTGTAGGAGGCCACTGGAAGGTGTCGTGGAGTCTTACTCTGAGCACACACGGAACAGGCATCTATGAAGGCGGTTACATCAGCACATAGACTAGGCCACCAGAATTGTTGGGAAATGGCCCAAAAGAGTTGATTCCTCCCAGGGTGGCCAGCAGCCTTGGGATAATGGTAAGTCTGGAGCACGGCAGTATGGAGACTCTCTGGGACAAAGCAGCCGTCACAAGGTTTCTCAGGAAGAGCATGGACCTGAGCAGCAAGACAAAGGAAAAATGAGACTGGTGCGAACCGTAGCCAGAATACGATCAGGAGGAATCACAGGAACCGGAACCGACTCCATCTTGTAAGTGGAGGAAAATTGTCGTGACAAAGCGTCAGCCCTTAAATTCTTAGTACCGGATAAGAATGAGACAATGTAATTGAAACTAGACAAAAAAAGAGCCCTTCTGGGAGAGAGGCATTTAGCCTCAGACAAGAATGTGAGATTCTTATGGTCAGTAAGAATAAGAACCGCCACAGTGGTACCTTCGAGGAGATGTCTCCACTCTTTTAGGGCTAAAATGATCGCTAACAGCTCTCTGTCACCAATCTCATAATTGCACTCCTCAGGTGACAGCTTCTTGGAAAAAAAAGTAAAGAAAAGTAGCGACAAGGATGCATAGCGCTCTCAGAGGTAGGACGTTGAGACAAAAGGGCACCAACTCTAGTCTCAGAAGCATCAACCTCAAAGATAAAAGGTAATATAGAATCAGGATGTGACAAAACAGAAGCAGAAACAAAGGCAGCCGTGAGACTCTCAAAGGCCTTAATGGACTCTGGAGACCAACTCTGGGTTACCGTCCTTTCTGGTCATATCAGTCAGGGGCTTGACCAGTGATGAGAAGTTATGAATAACTTCCGATGATAGTTGGCAAAGCCAAGAAAACGCTGCAGAGGACGTAAACCCACGGGTCGGGGCCACTGTAGGACTGCTGAAAGTTTCTCTGGGTCTATCGAAAAAACCAGCAGTGGAAATTACATTACCCAGGGATTTTACCTCTTCTCGATGGAATTCACAATTCTCCAATTTACAATAGAGATTGTGCTCTCTTAGTTTCTGAAGCACACGACAGACATCTGTGTGGTGGCTCTCCAGGGACTTGGAAAATATGAGGATATCGTCGAGATAAACCACCACACATAACTGCAACAAATCTCGGAGGACAAGACTTCAAAAAGTGACCTGCCTGGCCACAATAAAGGCACAATCTCTCCCTCCACCTAAGGGTTCTCTCATCCACAGAGAGACACATGAAGCCCAAGTGCATGGGCTCATCTTCAGAGACCGACTCGGTACCAGGAGGCATGGGAGGTGAGGGAGGCAAGGGTGAGACTGCAAAGTTTGGAGACAAATGTACAGGAGGCTTCTGCAAGCACTCCTTAAAAGGAAGTCTTTCTCTGAGTCTGGAGTCAATGAGGATGGCAAACGTGATCAACTTCTCCAGCTCAGTAAATATATCTCGGGCTGCTATCTCATCCTTGATGGTATCCGAGAGGCCATGAGAAAAAGCAGCCACGAGGGCCTCATTGTTCCAAGCAACCTCTGTTGCCAGAGTATGGAATTCAATGGCGTAATCGGCAACAGTTCTCGTACTCTGATGGACATGAGGCACTTAGCAGCAGAAGCGGAGTGTGCAGGAACATCAAATACCCTTTTAAAAGAAGCCACGATCTCTGGGTAACTCAAGAAAACAGGTTTTTGCATCTCCCATAGAGGGTTTGCCCAGGCCAAGGCTCTCTCAGAAATCAAAGAAACCTATTGCTTCTGTCCGTGGGAAATGCCTGGGGCAGGATCTCAAAGTATATCTCAACCTGGTTGAGAAACCCTCTGCATTGGACTGGATTGCCCCCAAATCGATGAGGAAGTGGAGCGGAACCAGACATACCTCTTATAGAGGTAATATTTAAGGCACGTGTCTGCACAGACTGGAGCAGCAGCAGGGACGGCCTGCAACACAGGTTGTACCAGAGCAGCCACAGTGGGAGATTTCAGGTCAGCCGTGTGACTCAGGAGCGTTTGTAACGCCATGGCAAACTGATCCATGCGGTGATTCTGTTCATCCAATCTGGAAAAAATATTACCAACAAGTGGATTGACTGCATCTTCTGAATTCATGGCCTTCGCCTACTGTCAAAAACCATGAATCAGACTGAGACAGAAGTACAGTTAAATCGCACTTGTTTAATAATAATATTAATAAAAAGGTAAAAAGAGTAAACGTAGTCAAAACATAGCCAGAGTTCAGGAACCGGAAAGGATAGTCAGACAAGCCAAAACATCAGGGAGCCAGAGAACAGCGTAGTAGAACAGCAAGCAGGATCTGGAGCCAGAAGGAATGTCAGCCAAGCAAGTCTTTAACAGGAACACAGGAGAGCGTCTCTAGAGATGTGACCAAGGTGAAGGCAGAGATCATTTGGGCTAGACGGCTTAAGTCAGTAGGGCTGACGAGCAGGATATCATCAACAGGTGAGTCACTGTGGAGAGAAAGGAGCTGGCAATTAGCCGACAGCTGAGCGGCCAGCTTTGAGAAGGAAGGGCTGAGCCCAGCCCTGACACCCAGCAATAGCAGCCATCGGGGCCTTTTTATATGTTAGTTATGTGTGTGTGTATATATGTGTGTGTAGATTTTATATGTATATATATATATATATATATATATATATATATATATATATATATATATATATATATATATACAGTGGGGGTGGAAAAGTATTCAAACCCCCTTAAATTTTTCACTCTTTGTTATATTGCAGCCATTTGCTAAAATCATTTAGGTTCATTTTTTTCCTCATCAATGTACACACAGCACCCCATATTGACAGAAAAACACAGAATTGTTGAAATTTTTGCAGATTTATTAAAAAAGAAAAACTGAAATATCACATGGTCCTAAGAATTCAGACCCTTTGCTGTGACACTCATATATTTAACTCAGGTGTTGTCCATTTTTTCTGATCATCCTTGAGATGGTTCTACACCTTCATTTGAGTCCAGCTGTGTTTGATTATACTGATTGGACTTGATTAGGAAAGCCACACACCTGTCTATATAAGACCTTACAGCTCACAGTGCATGTCAGAGCAAATGAGAATCATGAGGCCAAAGGAACTGCCTGAAGAGCTCAGAGACAGAATTGTGGCAAGACACAGACCTGGCCAAGGTTACAAAAAAATTTCTGCTGCACTTAAGGTTCCTAAGAGCACAGTGGCCTCCATAATCCTTAAATGGAAGGCGTTTGGGATGACCAGAAACCTTTCTAGAGCTGGCCGTCCTGCCAAACTGAGCTATCAGGGGAGAAGAGCCTTGGTGAGAGAGGTAAAGAAGAACCCAAAGATCACTGTGGCTGAGCTCCAGAGATGCAGTCGGGAGATGGGAGAAAGTTGTAGAAAGTCAACCATCACTGCAGCCCTCCACCAGTCGAGGCTTTATGGCAGAGTGGCCCGACGGCAGCCTCTCCTCAGTGCAAGCCACATGAAAGCCCGCATTGAGTTTGCTTAAAAACACCAGAAGGACTCCAAGATGGTGAGAAATAAGATTCTCTGGTCTGATGAGACCAAAATAGAACTTTTTGGCCTTAATTCTAAGCGTTATGTGTGGAGAAAACCAGGCACTGCTCATCACCTGTCTAATACAGTCCCAACAGTGAAGCATGGTGGTGACAGCATCATGCTGTGGGGGTGTTTTTCAGCTGCAGGGACAGGACGACTGGTTGCAATTGAGGGAAAGATGAATGCGGCCAAGTACAGGGATATCCTGGACGAAAACCTTCTCCAGAGTGCTTAGGACCTCAGACTGAGCCGAAGGTTTACCTTCCAACAAGACAATAACCCTAAGCACATAGCTAAAATAACAAAGGAGTGGCTTCACAACAACTGCGTGACTGTTCTTGAATGGCCCAGCCAGAGCCCTGACTTAAACCCAATTGAGCATCTCTGGGGAGACCTAAAAATGGCTGTCCACCAACGTTTACCATCCAACCTGACAGAACTGGAGAGGTTCTGCAAGGAGGAATGGCAGAGGATCCCCAAATTCAGGTATGAAAAACTTGTTGCATCTTTCGCAAAAAGACTCATGGCTGTATTAGATCGAAAGGGTGCTTCTACTAAATACTGAGCGAAGGGTCTGAATACTTAGGACCATGTGATATTTCAGTTTTTCTTTTTTAATAAATCTGCAAAAATGTCAACAATTCTGTGTTTTTCTGTCAATATGGGGTGCTGTGTGTACATTAATGAGGAAAAAAATGAACTTAAATGATTTTAGCAAATGGCTGCAATATAACAAAGAGTGAAAAATGTAAGGGGGTCTGAATACCTTCCGTCCCCACTGTGTATATATATATATATATATATATATATATATATATATATATATATATATATATATAGTATCTCACAAAAATGGGTACAACCTTCACATTTTTGTAAATATTTTATTATATCTTTTCATGCGACAACACTGAAGAAATGACACTTTGCTACAATGTAAAGTAGTGAGTGTACAGCTTGTATAACAGTGTAAATTTGCTGTCCCCTCAAAATAACTCAACACACAGCCACTAAACTGCTATCAACAAAAGTGAGTACACCCCTAAGTGAAAATATCCAAATTGGGCCCAATTAGCCATTTTCCCTCCCGGTGTCAGGTGACTCGTTAGTGTTACAAGATCTCAGGTGTGAATAGGGAGCAGGTGTGTTGAATTTGGTGTTATCGCTCTCACTCTCTCATACTGGTCACTGGAAGTTCAACATGGCACCTCATGGCAAAGAACTCTCTGAGGATCTGAAAAAAAGAATTGTTGCTCTACATAAAGATGGCCTAGGCTATAAGATTACCAAGAACCTGAAACTGAGCTGCAGCACGGTAGCCAAGACCATACAGCGGTTTAACAGGACAGGTTCCACTCAGAACAGGCCTCGCCAAGGTCGACCAAAGAAGTTGAGTGCACATGCTCAGCGTCATATCCAGAAGTAGATGTATGAGTGCTGCTAGCATTGCTGCAATGGTTGAAGGAATGGGGGGGTCAGCCTGTCAGTGCTCGGCCCATACGCCGCACACTGCATCAAATTGGTCTGCATAGCTGTCATCCCAGAAGGAAGCCTCTTCTAAAGATGATGTACAAGAAAGCCCACAAACAGTTTACGAAAGACAAGTAGACAAAGGACATGGATTACTGGAACCATGTCCTGTGGTCTGATGAGACCAAGATAAACTTATTTGGTTCAGATGGTGTCAAGCGTGTGTGGCGGCAACTAGGTGAGGAGTACAAAGACAAGTGTGTCTTGCTTACATTCAAGCATGGTGGTGGGAGTGTCATGGTCTGGGGCTGCATAAGTGCTGCCGGCACTGGGGAGCTTCAGTTCATTGAGTGAACCATGAATGCCAACATGGACTATGACATACTGAAGCAGAGCATGATCTCCTCCCTTCAGAGACTGGGCCACAGGGCAGTATTCCAACATAACAACCACAAACACACCTCTAAGAGGACCACTGCTTTGCTAAAGAAGCTGAGGGTAAAGGTGATGGACTGGCCAAGCATGTCTCCAGACCTAAACCCTATTGAGAATCTGTGGGGCATCCTCAAACAGAAGGTGGAGGAGCGCAAGATCTCCAACATCCACCAGCTCCGTGATGTCGTCATGGAGAAGTAGATTGTGACCTGTGAAGTTCTGATGCACTCCATGCCCAAGAGGGTTAAGGCAGTCCTGGAAAATAATGCTGGCCACACAAAATATTTACACTTTGGGCCCATTTTGGACATTTTCACTTAGGGGTGTACACACTGAATATATATAATTTCTGTCATTGAATATGCAGGTTGTGCTAGTAGGGCTATGGTTAAAGTAGTTGTAAAGTTAGAATAATCAATAACTGCCATCCCTCTGTTTTATCAAGATTTAAAGTGCTGTGTGTGCCTTTTTTTAAAAAAAATTTGAATCCTAAATACCTTCTTTCACATCACCCACTGTACTGTCAGGTGTCCTTTGCTTTCCTTCCCTGATCTAAGGAATGCGGAGGGAGAGGCTGAAATACCCCTCTGACATCAGCTGGTCAACAAAAGAAGATCATGTGACACCACATCGGTGCTGTGCAAAAAAGGTATTTAGGATTAGAAAAAAAAAGAAACACACTGTACTTTAGATCTTGATAAAAAAGAGGGGGTGGCAGTATTTTAGGTATTTTCAAGCCACAGGGAAAAGCAGCAGGAGGGAAGGTGCAAGGAGGTGATCGGCTCCCACACACAGGATTCAGAACTGACAGGCAGGGAGAGGGAAAGACTCAGAGCAGAGAGCGGGATGATGGAGGTATATAAACTAACCACAGTATCATGGATCAGCAGCCATGATTACCGTGGTCAGCAGACACAGGGGGACAAAGGAACATGCAGGATCAACCAGGTATTTTACAGCATAGATAGGGCAAAATTACACTTCACAAGCACTATGCTATAGATCATGCCTTAAAGGAACAGAAGCTTTTTTTTACCCTTGTAGGGTTACAACCGTTTAAGTAAAACCTGAGCCTGAGTGGGTCATATTCTCACATGGAGACCAGTAAGAAACCCACAAAGTTGATAAGAAAGGGAAAAACAAGATTGATAAAAATGAAAGCAGCCTGCTGGCTGCAGATGGTACATAAAATATTCATTGCATGTGTCATGTCTTCCAAACTAAAAAAGTATATATATTTCTGTTCAATTATATAAAATATTACATTTTTATTCATATATAACCATATCAATAAAATACAAACAAAAACTGTTTAATGTAATAATATTATTATTTTACTGGCTGTAAATTTCTAAACAACTTCATGAGATAAGACCCTACATTATATGGATAAAAGTCTGTGGATGTCTGACTATCACACCCATATGAACTTGTTACACATTCCTTTCCAAAGCCATGAGCATATGAATTTGACTACGCTCTACCCCTTTGTGGGTGTAATGGCTTCCAGAGTCATGCTGGCCTCCCCCAAACAATTGTGACAAGGTTAACAGCACACAATTGTCCAGAATATCTTTGTAGGCTGTAGCAATAACAGCACCTTTCACTGGAAACATCTGAACTCAATAATTCAGAGAGATGTCCATAAACTTGTCATGTGGTGAGAGGACAAAGTCATGATCAAGACAGTCAGCAAGCATCACTGCTGTCATCACTACTGTTGGGAAGGAAAAGAGATAATGGAGTTGATTTTTTTAAAGGCAAACAGTTCACTTTGCAAGGGAAGTCGGACTTTGTAAGGACATTTTCCCAGAGCTTAGTGAATGAGGTGAAGCTCTATTGACTTCCATCATCCAATCTTGTGCAAGCAAAAATTTTGTTTTATTATTTTCCTTGCACGTGATTGTGTATTCTTTGCAAAGAGAGATTTCACCACACCCACTAGGCTCTAGTTTGCAGGTTCCTTTGCCAACAGTCTGTTTGACTTTAGAAAATCAACCCCATTATCTCCTTTCTCCCCCAACAGTAGTGATGACAGCAGTAGTATTTGCTGACTGTCTTGACTTTGACTTTGTCCTCTCACCATATGGCAAGTTTATAGACAAACTATTTGCCTTTAGTAAATCAACCCTAGTGTGTGTCAGGGGGGCACCCACCAAAATAAACATGCAAAGAGTTGTTTACCTCCTCTTTTTGCAGAATACACTATAATAGCTTGTTTATAAATAATAACAAGAAAAAAGTGTTCTTGATCTAAGCATCCTCCCTCAACAGCTGGAATAAAGTTTGAGTGATACATTTTGGGTGGGCGTCTCGTCAATCAGACCCGTGCATATTGACTTAATAAAACACACTCTTGTACAACATGTAGGAAAGTTCCATTTTATTAAGGACTAACTCTTCAAATAAAATCTGTGTGCATTGTATCAACACTTTCCTTAGAAATGTTTCATTTAAAAACTGGGATCCAGTTAAAACAAAATTAGAGGGAGTGTTGCGGCTAAGCACAAATCAAGCCACTGATTGTTCTGTTTGTTCCGACCTCAGTGGAACAAGTAATGAATAATATGAGGAACATGGGGTGCGGGTTTATCACAAGCAGTTGGAGAAATTAAAATCAGATTGTGGACCTCTGTTATTAGCAGTTCTCGGGATAGCCAAAACTATTCATTGTGTCCAGTAGGAATTGTTAATCCTTTTTGGTGTCTGTGTTGCCTGTGGGGTCAACAGATGACAATAAAATATTTGCATAGGGCAGTTTGGACCAGCATTGTTGGCAGTTGACTGCTGATTCGGTTCTCCTCAAACTTCTGCCTTTTGGACAATAAAAACTTAAAGTGGACCATCACCCTTCCCAGCCACTTCTTCATCAAGGGACCAGCTGTCTTTTCTCCTGGCATATGCACCTGGCCTTTTGACGGTGTGGTATGGCCCATGCGCATTACTTGGGGGCTGGCTGTAAGAATCTGGAAGAGACAGCTGGCCTCCTGATGACATCACAGATAATTGGCAAATTCCTGGTATTCGATATCAGGATAGAGGAGCCAAAGTTTGCTGGCAACTCCACCAAAAACTGATTAATTTAAAGCTGAAGTTCTATCTGCTTATATTTTGCTTGCCCTGCTTGTTCACCTCCCACCTTATGAACTTACTAATGGCATGTTAAATAAGATCTTTCCATTTTGATTTCATGCCTATGTTATGCAGGCAGATCTTGGCTGGTGGTAGAGCTATCAGGGTGTGTACCTAGTTTCCTGAAAACATCATAGCGCCTTCCCTGAGTACTCCGATAAGAGCCCTCAGCCCTTATGCTAACAGTGGGTTGGGATTTGGGAGGAATTATGCAAATATCAAAATGTCTTGATGGGTGCATGTCAGTTTGCATTGGCTTGCAGACTGCCCTAGGCAACACCAACATGTGATTCTGAGCCTCCACGATTGAAACAACAGAAATCCAGTGAATGAATTGGGCAGGCTAGGGATAGTAAGGCTAGGAAAGATGCTGGATGGCCTCCAGCCAGAAAATTAGGCTTGGGGACAATGAAATCAGAATAATAATTTTCAGTACAGGAAAGGGGCTTGTAAACCTGTGCAGTACCAAAGAAAAGGCTTGAATAACATCAGATGGACAAAGGTTGTTTAAATTATCTGCCATCCTCTTGACACTCCAGCGGAAAGATTACCTCCAGTAGTTCCCTTCTGCAAGGACATAACAGGTGTGTTCATCTCCTATTGGATTTTCCAATGGGTTTTTTTTTATTGTTATTATTTTACTTTTAAGTAAATCCCAAAGAGCTTGTCACCGACATTTGACCTTTTAGTGGTTTCAGCAGGTAGTTATGGTTTGGGAATACATCAAGAGGCATCTCGTCATTGAGCCTAAACTTACAGGCAGCCTCCAAGAACTACACAGTCAGTTATGGGTATAGTATGGCACTAAAGAAGTGATTACTAGTAGGACAGAAAACTGGCTCCATTAACACTTGTATGACTCCAAAGTCGTGCAACTTTGGAATGCAACTTTGACGCAACTTTGGGTGCGACTTGGGTGTGACTTGTTGTTCCTCTGCAAAGTCGGATCCACTGTTGCATGAAAAACATTCAGGTACGACTTTCTTGCAACTTTTTAGGGTTAACATTGAAGTCTGTGGCCCTCAAGTTGCATTATAGTCTCACCAAAGAAGTGCATGACCTACTTTGAAGTCGCTATGGCTTTAATTTGCACATATATCAATGGTTATCATTGGAAAACATGTGGTCATGCAACTTTGATGTCCAAAGTAGTATGACATGTCGCACAAGTGTAAATTAGGTTACTGTGAAGTGAAAAACGTACAGTTGCATATAATAGACTAGTACGCTGAAAGAAACCATAGTGCTGGGTAATTTGTGCCTAAAAAGATTATTGCCTGGAATACTTAAACAGCACAGTAGAAACACTGTGGAAGTCCGTAATTTATTGTTGGTTGACACTAGAATAAGGAGATTGTCCTCAGGAATGTACAACTTTATTGTGCAGAATTTATGAAGGAAGTTGCAAACACAAGAAACTCTGTGGTTACAGTATTTATATAAGGTTTACATTAAGATAAGGCCAAGTTATCCCAGGAAGATTGTAAAAATGTTGCAGTGAAGTCATTAGCTATTATTTAACTGGTCTGGTGGATGTGATTTCCTATCTGTGTTAATCTGTCCATCGTCATCTGTTCTGGAAAATGTGACTCTGGGCAAAATAAGGCACACAAGCACTGGTGACAAAAATGTTGTACCATGCATGTATTGTATATTAATGAATATTCAGGATATGTCCACTATATAAAGTATTTCTAAGGTTCTGGTGATGCGTGGCATGTGCAATTAGTGGGCTTTCTTCAGTAGTGTATAGATTAAGATAATACCAAATAGAGAAGCCAGTTTTTTTAAAAACAATTACTTAGGCATAGAAATAGATCAGGAACAATATAATACATCAGATGTCCCAGATTAACACAGCAAATGTAGAGTGGTATTTTAAAACCACTAGCATGAGGTTATAGTGTTATTTGAGTTAAATTTTTTTTCGATGTTCAACCACTTCAGCCCCGAAAGAATTGGCTGCTCAATGACCAGGCCATTTTTTGCGATACTGCACTGCGTCGCTTTAACTGACAATTGCGCGGTCGTACGATACTGTACCCAAACAAAACTGATGTCCTTTTTTTCCCACAAATAGAGCTTTCTTTTGGTGGTATTTGATCATCTCTGCAAAATGCAAAAAGCGTAAATTTTGAAAAAAACACTATTTCGTACTTTTTGCTGTAATAAATATCCTCAATATTTTTTTAAAAAAGCTAATTTTTTCCTAAGTTTAGGCCGATATGTATTCTACATATTTTTGTTAATAAAAATCACAAAAAGCGGATATTGATTGGTTTGCGCAAAAGTTATAGCGTCTAGAAAATAGGGGATAGATTTATGGCATTTTAATTATTATTATTTTTTTTTTTACTACTAATGGCGTCGATCTGCGATTTTTATCGAGACTGCGACATTATGGCGGACACATCAGACACTTTGACACATTTTTGGATCAATTGACAGTTATACAGCGATCAGTGCTATAAAAATGCACTGATTACTGTATAAATGTCACTGGCGGGGAAGGGGTTATCACTAGGCGGCGATCAAGGGGTTAATTGTGTTCCATATGTGTGTGTTCTAACTGTGCGGGATGGGACTGACTATAGGATATGAGAGATCGTGGTTCCCAGCTCGTAGCAGCTCACAATCTCTCTCTCCTTTCCTCACAGAACTGGGATGTGTGTGTTTACACACATGTCCCTGTTCTGCCTCTTGTGCCCACGATCACTCGTGGCCGGCGGTCATCGCGACCGTCGGTCACGAGCATCGGCACCCACGCTTTGCAGCAGGGTCGCGCGCACGCCTGCTATCCCGCTTAAAGGGACCGACGCATAGCTACGACGGTTCGCGGGATCATGCCGACCTGCCGTAGTATGACGGCGGCTGGTTGGCAAGTGGTTAATAGCAAAAGAAAAAATAATTAAAATTTTAACATGGAGGCAAAAGAGCAAGGTTTTCACGTTACTTACCATTCAAGTGTCATAAAAGTGTCACTAAACCCAAGTCATAAACTATCAATAAATGGTGTATTGCATGCTGTTCATACTCACTCAGGCACTATGAGTTTAGTTTACTGTATTCTGCAAAAAAAACTGGCAGATCCTGTTGCTCTCTATCTCCCCCTTCTGTTCATGTCCCCAATTCAGCTGGGAATTTTCCAGCTGTAGTAGCAACTCTGCACATGCTCAGTTTTCAGTGAGTTTCTATGCAGAGCATTTCTTCCCCATCACATCTGAGCAGCCCATGTGACTATAGTCATCATTATGGGCGTATACACAGTGCTAATTGACGCCCCACTCCCTCTCTTCTTCTCCATGCCCACTAACCAGCTAAACACAATGGGGGTGGGATATTATATGTAGATTAATGATGGCTTTACCACCTTCTTATTCTAAGACACAGGCTGGAGGGTGTGACACAGCTTATGACTGGCAGACATTCACCATGTTATTTCCACAAAATAATAAAGATTTTATTTCAAATATATATTTGTATTCCAATTTAAGAGTACAGGTATATTATTTATACATTTGTACGCTGTATTCCAAAGGCATTTTTTTTTTCATTTTGAACATGTGACCAGCCACAGAGGACTAGAAGCTCCTCCTACTTAAGTTTCTCTGCATACAGGTTGGCAGAGAGCTGGGTCATGTGACCGCTGTATATCACATAAGAAAAGGGTACTTTATTTATTTATTTATTTTTTATTACTATTAAAGTAATTACAGTGCCATTATCCATATATAGGAATAGAAGGGACAATGTACATTGAACATTGGGTGTTGAGTATCTACAGCCAACAGTCCATATGTATAAAGCAATGTAGCAATAAGCAACTGTATGTAGACCATGGTAAAATACTACTTCCAAATACCATTATATCTTCTTAATGTACCCTGTTCACTTGATGTTATTTCAGCTGCTCAGCACTGCACTGTGGGATTGGGGGCAGAGCAAGCGGGAAACCTTTCCCGCATCCTGTAGACGTCACTGCGGGAAATCTTTTTATTTTCCTGTTCCTGCGCAGAGCAGATTGGCGCTGCCATGAGCACGTGGGTTAAAAAAAAAAAAAAAAACACAGTACTGAATAAACCACATGGTAGCCATCATTTACTATGCAAAATAGCATCTGTAATAGTGCAGACTTTGCAGAAATTTGGTTGTGTCCACAAAGTCTGCAAATCAGTGCTGGATCCGACTCAGTGTTTGATGTATTTAAACTTGATTTTAGCTATGGCCCTTTCCAGGGCCTTCCTCCCTACAGACAAGTTCCTGACTCTCTGTTCCCATGTGGGTACCATGTAGTCCAGTAAACCACCTGGAGAAAGGGTGGTCTTATCAACTGGAGATGTTTTAAGACATCCAGGTTTAACAGCATGGACAGATTTATTATGTAGAAAAAATGATCCTCACTCTGGTTGTTGCTCTTAAAATTTCTTAATTTTATTGAATAGCCACAGTGAACAAACGCAGATTAAGTCAGTTGACGCGTTTCAGCCTATAAGGCCTTAGTCATAACCACGGACCATGGACAGATTTGTTGCCAGGACCAGTGATCATGGAGTAGACATGTGCATGACGAAAACATTTGTTTAGTTTCGTTTTGATTCGTTAATCTAGTTTTTTTGTTTAGTTAAATTCTGTTGATTCGTTCAATTAGTTTTTGGAAATCGTATTTGGAATTTTCGAATTTTCTTTGAATTTACCAATTTTTTTTCGATTCGAAACAAACAAATCGATACATTTTCAAATCGGTCGAAACAAAAATGTTCTATTTTTTCAATTCGAATGCAGCAAAGTGAACAAACACAAGAAAAATCTTCATCAAATGATTACAATGACTCTTTAAATCACCTTTGCCTTAACAAAAACAGCATTATTTCGAAATGGTACTCTAACAACACACAGGGGGTCATTTACTATAGCGCTATGGCGCTAATTCGCGCAAATTGCCGCGAATTAGCGCTAATTCACGGCAATTTAGCGCTAATTCGCGGCAATTTAGCGCGAATTAGCGCTAATAGCGGTAATTCGCGCGAAAACGGTATTCACTATAGCGCTGGTGAGAAAATTCTCCCAAAATCGAATTTACTATAGCTCCCAGAAACTAAATAGAGCCCAAACCCTTACTCTGCTAAAACCTAGAGAATTGCACATGGAAATAATTTTTAGAACATGATATAATTGCCTAAATGGTACTGAAATATGCGGTATATTATTTAAAGATTATCTGCTTTTAAACTGTGTGAAAAAGTGATTTCTACACTGAAATATCTTTAAAAGTCTGAAAAGTGAAAAATTCCCCGTTTTGGACAACTAGGTGCCAACACAACTGAGCATGCTCAGACCTGAAAATAACTCTCATTTTAACTCAAGTGTCTTTTTTACCTGGAGGTATAGTAAATACCAAAATGAGAGCTAATTGGAGAGCATTTTTTGGGAGTTAAAATCTGCTCTAATTTAGTCCAAATGAAGTTTCAGTCACTGATTCTAATGGAACAATTCTAACTTTCACAAAAAAACCCTTTTAATGTTGAGATGAAATGTATCTTTCTGTGAAATACATTTTCCTTTGCAACATTGTTGCTTCTACTTAAATTATTTTGATTTTAAGAATGCTACAATGTGGAATGTTTTGATGTTTTGGTAAAATATATTTTTCTCTGTCACTTTCACTTGTTTTTCTTCATCTCACAACAATCATTACCCCAAACTCACACAGATGTCTTTACAATCCACAAACAATACCATTGCTGATGAAAATTTAAAATGAATCACAATTTTTTGTGCTTTGTATTATTTGCAAATATTCATAATTTGAGCCCAAAAATGTGATATGTGTACAAACATCAGAAATCAAAATGTAATTCCCAAAAATTTGAGGGTAATATTTTACTCTCACCCACAAAAAACACCAAATATCACAGAATAAATCAAGAAGAATAACTCTTGAGTAATGTAATTCCATCACCTGTATGTCCATAGAAATGCAGTATTTATGTGTTTTTATGTGTATTTATGTGTAGTTATGTGTAGGAGGGTCACACATGTGGCAGCTCTGTGGCTTAGAGGTTAGAACTTCTGCTTAGTATCTCTGAGGGTCTGGGTTCAAATCCCAACCATGTTACTTCATGTAGAGAAGTTGTCTCATTTCCCAGGTCCTATAACTATGTCTAATTGTAGTAGTTATGTGTAGGAGGGTTCCACCACCATTGTAAGTCTTTTCCAGATACACTATATAGCCAAAAGTATTGGGACGCCTGCCTTTACACACACATGAACTTTAATGGCAGCCCAGTCTTAGTCCGTAGGGTTAAAATTTGATTTGGCCCACCCTTTGCAGCTAGAACAGCTTCTGGGAAGGCTGTCCACAAGGTTTAGTCAGCCTATGGGAATGTTTGATCATTCTTCCAGAAGTGCATTTGTGAGGCCAGGCACTGATGTTGGATGAGAAGGCCTGGCTTGCAGTCTCTACTCTAATTCAGCCAAAGGGTGTTCTATCGGGTTGAGGCCAGGACTCTGTGCAGGCCAGTCAAGTTTCTCCACCCCAAACTTGCTCATCCATGTCTTTATGGACCTTGCTTTGTGTACTGGTGTGCAGTCATATTGGAACAGGAAGGGGCTTTCCCCAAACTGTCCCCACAAAGTTGGGAGCATGAAATTGTCCAAATTGTCTTGGTATGCTGATGCCTTGAGAGTTCCCTTATCTGAAACTAAGAGGCCAAGCCCAACCCCTGAAAAACAACCCCGCACCATAATCCCCCTCCACCAAATCATTTGGACCAGTGCACAAAGCAAGGTCCATAAATACATGGATGAGTGATTTTGGGGTGGAGGAACTTGACTGTCCTGCACAGAGTCCTGACATCAACACAACAGAACACCTTGGGGATAAATTAGAGAGGAGACTGTAGGTCAGGCCTTCTTGTCCAACTTCAGTGCCTGACCTCACAAATGCACTTGGAAGAATGGTCAAACATTCCCATAGACACACTCCTAAACCTTGTGGACAAGAAGAGTTGAAGCTGTTATAGCTGCAAAGGGTGGGCCAAATAAGTTTTGAACCCAATACTAATACTGGGATGCCATTACAGTTCATGTGTGTTTAAAGGCAGGCATCCCAATACTTACGCCAATATACTGTATATTGCTTGTGACACTGAGCATGGCTTTGGACTTAGGGCTAGTTCACACCACAGAGATGCAGAGAACATGTGTGGGTCTGCCCTGGTGGCTAAGTGGGTAGCAGTTCTGTCTAGCAGCACCTGGGATGTTGGTTCACTTCCACCAACATGCTAATGCTTGTGTTGAAGTTTATATGTTCTCCCTGTGTGGGTTTCTCACCACAATCTAAAGATATGCTGGCATCTTATTTGTCTCCTGTCGAAATAGGTTCTAATGTAAGAAAGTTAATTTTGGACTTTATATTGGAAGCTCATTGCAGCCAGGGACTGATGTTAATGTTTATTAGCACTAATCATGCCCAGGGACTTGGACATTTCAAATTTTAGGGTTTACACTGCACAGGTAAATATGCTTAGAAAACTGTTGCTTTGTTTATGTGGATGCAAATGGACTTTGATCTTTGTCCTGTAGTTGGAGATTTGATGCACATAGCCAAGGCTAACGCAGTTGCAAATCCTATTATGTGTTCCTGCTCATCAGGTGCAATCACTTTAGACATACATGAAGAGACAGATTGAAAGATACTGGTGGGCGTGTACTTCTATTGGGTGTGTCAGTGTGCTAACAATACAACCTCTCTTATATAAAGGCCTGCAGTAGGGGGGTTCGTTTGGCCTGAGAAGGTCAGGTTTTTTGTTGTGATGGAGAAGGAATGATATTGGGAGATTTGATGAAATTCTTGTGCATTTTTTCAATCAAAAGTGGGTTTATGTGGCCATGCTGTCAATGTTGTGTGTGTATTGTTCCTGTCTGATCATGCAAACATCGTTTGGAAGCATCTGCTGACCTACTATTTTTGATCTCGTTTAATTGTGTACACCGAAATGCAGCTTCCAGTAGAACATGGTCACCAATGTATGTATGTGTGGATTGTGGGCTGGTGGTAGGTGTTTTTAATAAGTCTTTTGCAATATTATGTTGGAATGCTTTGTAAGAATGACTGTTAAGTATGTTTCTATAATCTTTCAGATAATAATGTGATGTGTTGCCCGTTATACACTGAAATTAAAGCTGTGTCCACTCTAAGGTTTTGTCTAATTTTAGATTGTAAGCTCCTATGAGCAGGGCCCTTAAAATTCCGTTGCTAAATGTAGTACCATATATCCTGTCCAAATTTTTTTGAAGCTAGTAAATGTAAATTTATTTTTTTTCTGCTGGTAAAATAAAAGTACATTTGAGCTCTTGTTGTGGTGTGTGGGGTTTTTTTTTTTCCTTCTACTTTTCTTTCTCTTTAGTTTTTGTGGGTGGTGGTTTTGGGAAAGTGCAATATCTCTTTTATATTTTATTTCAATATGTATTTGTGCACCAAAAAACTAATCTCTTTGCCCTGGTTCACATGCTACTTTGAAATTGTGCTACTTCACTTGAAGTAGCATGATTTCAAAGTAGCAAGGTCAGCGTGATTTCAGGTGGCTTCATACACAAATGTCTATTGAAGTCGCACCTGAAATCGGCAAAAGTAGTGCAGGAACTACTTTAGCAAATTGATGTGGTGCCACAAAAAAAAGTTGCATCAATTGGAACAGTGCCATTGCCAAGAGTCACGCGATTTGATCTCTCAAATCGCATGACCAATCGCTCCAATGTAAACCTAGGCTTCTGCACAACTGCAAGTTTTATATATAAAGATTCCACCTTTATCATTAACAGCTGTGGAGAATTGCAGGTAATGAATTCAGCTGGTGGATAGGCAGTGTTTGAATGTGTCAGCTCTGGTTCACATTGGTGTGATTTGACATGTCAAATCTGTGGCAATTGCACTGTTCTAATTAGTGCGATTTGTATTGATATTGGTGCAGAAACCTGCAACGATGTCTCTGATGTTGCCCCCACAGTCGGGAATGACATGCAGGAATGAAATTGTGGGAGTTCAGCTGAACGCTTTCCTCCTGCTATCAGTGTGAACCAGGGCTCAAACTGGGCCTTTTGCCTTTGTAATTCACCTGCTGCTAACCCAGGGACACCATTTCTTAGCAAACTCCCTTAAGTTTACCTTCAAAAATATGTAGAAATACAGATTTGCATATCTGAAAATAAAAAAATACTAATCATGGTTGAGATCAAATATTCGCAGCTGCAATCAAAAGTGTGGTTTCACCTTCTGACCTGGAAATTAGTCATTGTATGCACCCGGAAGTTCTTGTGCTGGTCAGGATCTCAATCTAGGTGGACATGGCGAGGTCTCTTTAGCAGAGAGGAGGCGCTGCTCATTGGCCGGGTAAGTGTAGGATATGTACTTGTACTTAATCAATGTAGGGGTGGATGTCATAGTTCGATTTGGTGTGGGTGGGGTTCATTGATTTGTTTGGCATCACCACACATTTGCTTCCGTCCCATGTGCACACATCAATTCCTGCATTTGTTCTGCTGATGTAAATCAGTAAGGACTATGCAAGTATAAATGAGAGATCCTTTTATTAAAATATATATGACTTGTTTCACAGCTGGGCGAATTTTCCAGCAAATTTGGACCTCTGAGTTGCATGGCAAGTTGTACCCCATGATTCTCAATGACAACCATTCATATCTGTGCTACTAAGTCGCACCAACTTCAAAGTAGTCCCTGTACTACTTTGGTGTGACTTGAGGTATATCGGGTACAATATTACACAGGCATTCCCAGAAGTTGGGGCCAAGTTGCAGCAGCAAAGTGGCAGCAAAATAGGGTGACTTTCAGGTCGCAGCAGTGTGAATGAGATTCAAGGATAACACCTTTGAATTTGGCCCTATTGTCACTTGTGCATCCTGAAAGTGTAGCAAATTCGTCCCTGCACTACCTTGGTTTGACTGATGCAATTTGAGGTCCATACACCACAAGATTACACAGACATTGCTTCAAGTCATGACAAAGCTGTGCAATTTTAAGGTCGCACAAGTGCAAATGGGGCCTTATTCAAAGGTGTTATCAATTAATCGCATTAGGTTACTTTCACACTTGGGTGACTTTTCATGGAGCTTTGGACCTCAGAGTCACATGAAAAGTTGTCCCCCTTGATTTCCATTAATATTTATTAGAGCTGCACGATTAATCGTCATCGTAATTTTTTTCCCCTTTACGATCTTGAAAAAAGCGTTTCACGATTCTTGCTATTGCAAAGAACTCTCTCTGCTCTTCTGAAGCCACAGCCGAAAAACCAGGAAGTCTGCCAAGAATTAGAACATTCTTTATCAGTGAACTTGACTAGAAACCTTGTAACAATTTGTCAATTAAATAGAATTCTGTGTAAGTGAGGAAAGTTTAACCACTTAAACACTAAACATTTTTCTGACATTTGTTGGTTTCAGGTTAAAATCATTTTTTTTTGCTAGAAAATTACTTAAAACCCCCCAACATTATATATATATTTTTAGTAGAGACCCTAGAGAATAAAATGGTGGTTGTTACAATATTTTATGTATTTGCGCCTTTCAAATGCAATTTTTTTTGGAAAAAATTACTTTAATGATTTAAAAAAAAAAAAGAAAAGTTAGCCTAATTTCTTGTGGGATAATGTGAAAGATTTTATGTCACGAGAATCGTGATCTTTTTATTCTAAGCAAAAAAATTGTGATTCTCATTTTGGCCAGAACCGTGCAGCTCTAATATCTATGCAACTTCACCCATGTTCACATAGGTCTGAATTGACATGTCAAATTGTAGGCCAAATCGGCGCCTATTGATGGCAATGGAACTGTCCAAATTGGTGCGACGCCACAACAATTCCCAAAAGTAGTTCCTGCACTACTTTGGGCGACTTCAGGGGGCGATTTCTTACCTCCCAACTTTTTGAGATGGGTATAAGGGACACCTATTAGCAAAAGTAGGTAGGCATAGGACACCTTCTTAAAGGAGAACAGTTGGGACCTATGTGATTTCACTAGACATTTGTGCAGGAAAGTGCACTGATGTCTCTGAAATCGCTGACAAAGTCGGGCTGAGTCACACTTGTGCAACTTTGGACATGAGAGTCGTATGACAAGTCATACCCCATGATTTTCAATGTGTACCATTCATATCTGTGCGACTTCAAGTAACACTGACTTCAACGTAGTCCCTGTACTACTTTGGTCTGACTTTGATGCGAGTTGAGGTCCATAGACCTCAAGTTTACACAGGCATTCCCTGGAATTGCGGCAAAATTGCTGATGCAAAATCGTGGGAAAGTTGCGTGTCTTTCCCTGCGACTCCTGCGTCCATAGACCTCAAGATTACACAGGCATTGCTTAAAGTCGCATTAAAAATCTCGCAACTTTCAGGTCGCACAAGTGTGAAAGGTGCCTAAGTCACTGTGCTGAGTACTATTTTATACCTAGAATATAAAGTAGTCCCAACATCAAACACTAGTAAACATATGTTCTCAATATAATTGTGCTCAAATGGCTGAAAATCACACAGATGGTATCACCTACTGAAAGCTTGCATTGTACTCAGCAGCGTATGCTGAAAAGAGGCGAACGCCTATTAGCCAATGCCACATCGGCACATCGGCATGAGCATGGTTGTTACTATAATATTAATGCCTGAAATGCAAAACATTATTGTATTGAATCAAACATTAGTAAATGTATTTTCTCTGTAGGTAAGTGCTCAGCTCTGTAGCATAGCGGTATACCCTGCTGCCCCCAAAAGTTCAAGCCATGAATTCAAATCCCACTGACAGCATTACCTCCTAGAAGTGTGCATTGTACTCAGAAGCATAATTAGCCAAAGCACATCAGCTTGCTTTATTCCATATTTTAACTCTTCAAATGCATGCAATGGTATGTACTTATTCAATAATATTATGGTATGGAATTCCAAAATTCAAGGAAAAAAATGTCGTAGGGTCCCCCCAGTACATACCAGGCCCTTCGGTATGGACTTTAAGGGGAACCCCACACCAAATTGTAAAATGAATTTGATGTGGGGCCCCCCAAAATCCATACCAGACCCTTATCCGAGCATGCAGCCTGGAGGTCAGGATAGGGGGGGACGAGTGAGCACCCTCCCCTTCTGAACCTTACCAGCCCACATGCCCCAAAGCACCTTTTCCCCATGTTGATGGGGACAAGGGCCTCTTCCCGACAACCCTGGTCGGTGGTTGTCGGTCTGCAGGCAGGGGGTTTATCAGAATCTGGAAACCCCCTTTAAAAAGTCGGCTCCTAGATCCTGCCCCCTATGTGAATAGGTATAGGGTACATTTTACCCCTACCCATTCATCAAAAAAAGCAGTGAAATGTAAAAAAAATCAATAGCCGGTTTTTGACAAGTCCTTTATTGTAAAATAGCTCCGAGCTGTCTTCTTCCCTTGGCCATCTTCTCCAGACGCTGTCTCTCCCTCCTCCATCTTCTCCCCGAGCTGTATTCTCCCAGAGCCGTCTCTCCTGCCGCTGCCATGTTCTCCATCTGCTGTCTTCTTCCGCACCGCTGGTTACCCGCTAATAAAAAAAAAGCTGCTCTTTTTCCATGGTGGTCTTCCTCTGCTGTGTTGTCACCCGCTGTGTGGCGTCTCTTACATAGCCATGGAGCGGACTCTCCGGGTGACATTATCGGATGGCCACAGAAGACCGCCACAAGAAGAGCGGCTTTTTTTTTTATTAGTGGGTAACCGGCTGCGCTGAAGAACACATCAGCGGGGGAAGATGGTGGCAGCAGGAGAGACAGCTCGGGGAGAAGAAACATCAAACACTAGTGAATGTATTTTCTATGTATGACTGTGCTACGTCCAATAGGCTAGTGGTCAGCACTTCTACCTTGAAGAACTCATGGGTTCAAATCCCACAGAGAAATACTAAAAGATTGAATTGGTGAAAAAAAAGCAAATGACTATTAGCCAATTAGCCAAAGCAGCATATGCTGAAAATAGGTGAATGCCAATTAGCCAATGCACTTTAAATTTGGCTGATTATATTAACTCTTCAAATGCATGCAATGATATGTAAGTATTCAATACTATTATGGTGTGAAATTCCAAACACCACACACTAACTAATGGGCAGATTACATTTTTTTGTTTGTTCATTTTAATTCACTTGTGCACTGAAAAAATAAACACAGCTGGGGGATGGTAGGTTGGCTGGTATTTGAACTTGTACCATGAGTGCTGTGGAGACATCTGAGCAGACTACTAAGCCATTGTGCTAAGTATGAGACCTACATAATAGTGTAGTATGATTAAAGAATGAATATAAATAATTACCGCTTTATAGTCACCTAAATTAAAAAATTAAAAACAACATACAACAAATAGGTAACCTAAATGTTTAATACATGTAACTTTACAGAATAGCAGACATTACTATGTAATAATCATTCATAACTGCATTAGTTAGCAAAAGAAGGAAAGAAATAGGAATACTAATTGCAACATACATCAATAGATGCACACGAGGTAGAGCACATCTCACATAAAAATGTTTCTTTCACATACATGGATCATGGCTACAGTACACTGCTATATAACAACTTGATAAGAATTGGCATTTGTATATACGCGGAAGCGCTAATTAGCGGCAATTTAGAATTTTCAACCGTTTGTTCTCCACTTATATCGCTGATTTTCATGCGCAAATTCGCCGTTTTGTTTCCATTTGGCTAAAATTGGCTCTATTATTTGCCATAGTGCCCAGTACTTCCTGGAGTTATAGTAAATGACCCCCACAGTCTTTGATTTCAGCAATATGTGTAGTGAGAATTTGACTGAGTTCAATGTAAAATTCGATTTGAATTGCAGTCTGAATTTCCGAAATTTGGACGAATTTCGTTACGTTATTCAGAGCATTCGGTATGCTAGGGTTGTCCTTACAGCTTTGTTTGCCAGTATCCGATCACTATGTAACTATGTAACCTGATGGAATTTAAAAAACAGCAGGGGTCGAGAGACCAGGATGAGGGTAGGGCCATTTAGAAAAAACTTCCTCCCATGTCTATGCAATCCTACTTTAAGCACTGAAGGATAGAGGGCCATTTGGCTTTATCTCCTTAGTGTCAAGAACCATACACCAGACGGAGACAGAAAATGCAGTTAAAATCACACATTTAATGAATTGGCAAAAAGAAAACAGTTCAGGATCTATGCCAGAGCAGGTAATAAGACGAGCCGGGGTCAGGAAACCAGAAGTCAGCATAGTCAGGAGCAAAAATCAGGAACAGGAATCAGAAGGGAAGACAGACAGGACAAGTCATACACAGGAACACAGGAAGGAACACATATGGGGAACATAGACCACTCAAGGGCAAGGAGGAAATGAGCTAAACTGCTTAAATAGCAAAAAGGGTCTGGCTGTAGGCTGGACTTGAGAGGCAGGTTTATGGTAACCAGGTGAGTCACTGAGGTAACAAGGACTGGCTGGTAATTAACCAACATCTGAGCAGCTTCTGAGCCGTGAAGAAAAAGAGCTGCTCATTAAAGAGGAGCTGCAGGTTCCTTCAGAAAAAAATATTGTAGCTACTGACTTTTAATATTAGTACACTTACCTGTGCTGGAATCCAGCGGTGTCTTCATCCCACCCGATTTTTCAATCAGCTCTCAGGTGCTGCCGCCACCATTTCTCGCAAGGGAAACCAGCAGTGAAGCCTTGCAGCTTCACAGCTGACTCCCTAATGCGTGAAGTGCACTACACTTTGTGAATAGCCCAGCAGCGGGGGATGGAGTAGGGGGCTGAACTTCTGGGTGACTTTGCCGCAGTGAAGTCACCTGGAAGTGGGAGCAGCTACCTGTCAAAATCAGGTACCAGCTCCCCCCTGAAAGATGCCAAATGTGGCACCAGAGGGGGGGAGGTAGCAAACAATCGGAGCTTCCCCTTTTGGGTGGAGCTCCGCTTTAAGTAGCAGGAGCCCAGCCCTGACAGGCCTTATGCAGATCTGCAATCATCCTATGTTCTTCTGCATGGGTATAAACCAGATGAACTTGAAATCTAATTTTTGTAACACTACTTTAGAAGCGAGCTGAAGCTAGGACCTGATATCTCCAGAGGAGTGGATTACATCAGCCCACCTGAAGCAGTATAAACTGCTTTGCGAAATCTCATTGGTTATCTAGCAGGATGTATATGAATGTGATGTTTGTGCTACCTTATTATATAAGCACTTTATTTAAAGATAAAAAAGCAGTAGATGACACAGAGACAAACATCATCTTTAGACTACCAGGGTTTTCATTGTTTGGTACTCTTTATACATTAGTTGAATTCAGTCTTTCACTGCTGCTCAGTTGCTTTGCCTGTGCTAAGTGTTTCTGTCAATATAAAACATATTTTCTTGGACTGTAGGCATTTCTGCTTTCATATGACACCACTGTGTATCCATGTTATGTCACTAAGGACCCCAGATGCTTGGCCAAACAAGACTGTGTAGTGCGGGTTTTACATTTAGGAGGAAAAAAAAAAAATTGGCCTGAAAATGTGACAGCAGTGGATGGAATAACAGCACGCTAGTCAGTTACTTATTGTTTAAGACATAAATGTCTTATAATATGTCGAAATTAGCACACTTGAGACTTTTAGGTTTTAATGGAGCTGATCACATTGGTGTAACAGAAGCTTGGCACTTGTTTGACAGATGAGTTCCAGACAACGTTAAATGGAGGAATTACTAATGTATTTAAAGGGGGATGTCCGCCAAAATTATAGTTAACATTTCTGAATGTTTTCAGTCTTTAAACAGGTAATTGACTCTCTTTATTCATTTACTATTTGGCAACATAATGCTTATTATTTTTTTTTTTATTACCGTGCCTAATTCCTATCCAGGCAGCTTGGTTGCTATGTATGAAAGATTTTGGCGGCCTGTGACCAGAGCAAGTATGAGATTCACTGTTGCTGATCTCAAGCTGAACCAATTTTTCAAATATAGTGTGGATTTTTGTTACATAAAGCACTATTGGTTGGCATTTTATGTTGCTTGGAACTTATTTGCCAGATTGGACAGGTTCATTCTAGAGTAGAAAATCTCCAGTCCCCTCGCTAGCCCTTAACCTATTCTAAGCGGCAGGCACCCAAGGTGTTTACAGCTTTGGTGTAGAGATCATGTCCGAAGCTGCCTGCCAATGCCCAGTAACTTCACATAGACTTGATTGGGTCCTTACTCCAATAGTACAGGAATCAAGTGATATATATAAACAGCCCTGACCCGCCAAGGAATGGACGCCACTAGACCTGTGATTATATGCTGTGGTATCTGGCACCAAGCCTTCAGTAGAAGAACCTTTAAGTCCTGTACATTGCAACGTGGGGCCTCCATCGATTTGACTTGTTTTTCCAGTACATCCTACAGATGCTCGATTGGATTGAGATCTGGAGAATTTGGAGGCCAAGTCAACATCTCAAGCTTGTCATGTTCCTTAAACCATTCTTGAACTATTTTTGGAATGTGGCAGGGCCACTGTCATCTGGAAATAGTTTCCGTGAAGAGGTGTACTTGGTCAGCAGTACTGTTTAGGTAAGTGGTATGTGTCAAGTAACATCCACATGAATGGCAGGACCCAAGTTTTCCCAGAAGAACATTGCCCAAAGCATCACATCCACCCCCTGAATCCTGGTGCCCTCTCTACCCCAGATAAGCGACGCACATGTACCCAGGAGACCAGTGCTTTATTTTGGCCTAGGCCAACAAGGCCCAGGCCTAGGGAGGCACTTTCACGGGGGCTGCAAAAAAGCTACCCCCCTCCTTCCGAGTCAGCGGAATCACTGCTGTGGTTGCTGGCTGCAGCGTTCGGAGAGAGTCTCTCTCATGGAGAAGACTCTGTATGAGCTGAAAGTTCCCCCTTCCCCTTCGCACAGACAGGAGAGCAGAGAGAGAGAGCTTGTCAGTTTCTCCTTGTCAGGTGCACATAGAGACACATCAGGGTCAGATTGTGGCTTCAGCAGGCAGACCCAGCTACGTTCTGTATATCCTGGAGGGGGTGAGAGTAAGATACCAATCCTCACTGTCTCTCCTTGCAAACACCATGCCACTGCTTATCTGTGCTCCAGCTTTCCCACTTTGTTTCTCCTAACCCACTGTTATCTGAAATGGGGACTCTTTGGCAGTTTACCCTTTGTGTCCTTGGTGCTAGGAGCGGACTGTGCTTCTCTACTCTGCATCAATGGACACATGTACACTGTTGCTTACCTAAATGGTTAACTCTTTACAGCTTAACATCTGCAGGCTGGTGCTTCTGGTATAAATGGCATTTAACACCTTAGTGTTTGCTTGTATATGTGGTTACCATTCATAGTTACCTATATGGCTAATGCTGCCTTCTGACATATGAAGAAAAGTGTAATTTCTCAATATAGATCAGTCTGGATTTTTAGTGTCCATCCTGCTGACTATATTATAGGCCCCTTTCGCACGATCGGCCTGATCGGATCAACCTGTCAGTTTTTCAGGCGGATCTGAGCGGGCCACCCATTGACTTCTATGGGCAGGCGGATGTCAGTGGAGATGTGTCTGCTGACATCCAGCTGCAATCCGATCAAAACAGATGAATGGCAATACGTTCGCTATCTGTCCAGCGGATGGGATCAGATGAAAACGAACAGGCGGTCCATTTTCATCCGATCTTCCTAGAGAACAGCGGGACTCTGACAGGTCTGTCTCCACACAGTGAGCGGAGACGGACCTTTCATCTGCCTGCTCAGCGGGGATCAACGGATCGATGCCCTGCTGAGCTAGCAGAGTCCGTCCAACGGATCTGCCCCGTGTGAACCCAGCCTAAGACTGATGGATATTTCTTTTTCTTTTTGTCTCTAACTACATATGTCTCTTTTCGGAGTGAATGCAGTTTGCTGAAAAGGCCAATAACTTTGCCCCAACTCCTTATGATCTATCCAATCTCAGTTGCGCCTGCCCTATCAACTGCGCCCATACTCCGACCCCTGATGCACACACAGACACACTTTTTGAATGTATGTTATGGTGTGCAGGACAGATGGCAAATTGGAGTACATGCACATTAGAGGCTGGCAAATTGCTGAGTAAGTCTAAACACCACCTCCTCCCTAGACAATTACACTAATGCCCCCTTCTGCTGCTCTGATTGAAAAAGACTGCCACTCCCCTGAAAAGCAATCCACACATGAATTGACAGGCAGTGAGGAGGCTATATGCTGTCTCCTCACCACCTGTATTAAACCTCTAAGTGCTGCAGAACAGACCCTTTTATTTGAATGGGTTGCATTTAGTAGTAGTGGGTTATAATTCTTGAAAGTAGGTGTGTAAATTAAGAAAGACTTGTAGTCCATTACTTTGCCCAAGGTCCCATGATGCTACTAAGATGGCCCTGGATGTGTGGGCGGGAAGTTTAAAGCCCAGCAGCCAGAAGAAGAAAGCTGCCAATAGCATATGCGTTACCATCCATCCACTGTGCGATGGGCACTGGTGAGGCGGCGCTGATGGGTACTGGTGAGGCGGCACTGATAAGGCTGCATTGATGGGTACTGATAAGGCTGTGCTAATGGGCACTGGTGAGGCTGCATTGATGGGCACTGGTGAGGCTGCATTGATGGGCACTGGTGAGGCTGCATAGATGGGCACTTGTGAGTCTGCATTGATGGGCACTAATAAAGCTACATTGATGGGCAATGATGAGGCTACACTTGGTACCCAGGTTTAATGTAGAAAGAGGTGGGGCCTAAATTGGAAGGGGTTTTTGCTTAAATATGGCAGGGTGGGTCTTAAACAGGAATTGGTGTGGCATTGGCAGGAAGGGGTGGGTCATATTTAAATTAGGTGGTGCACGAGTTTCGTCGGGCCTAGGGCAGCACAAAACCTAAATACACCACTGCAGCAGATCACGTGGTGTAAAATAAAACGTGATTCACCAGACCAGGCCACCTTTATCCATTGCTCTGTAGTCCAGTTCTGATGCTTATGTGTCCATTGTAGGCACTTTTGTTGACTGACCCAGGTCAGCATGGGAACCCTGACCGTTTTGTGGCTACATAGCCCCATACACCATGCAATGCTTATTTTTTCAGCTTTTAATACAACAACTTCAGGGACAACATGTTTACTTGCTGCCTAATATACCCCACCAACTTTCAGATGCCAACAAGATAATCAATGTTATTCACTTAACCTGTCAGTGGTTCTCAACCCCTTCCCAACCACCCCACTCAGATATACTGCTTCAGGGTGGCCACTCTGCGCTGGATCACGTATCTGATACATGATCACCATTTCCGGGTAGAGAGGGCACACCCGCCCCCCCTGCTGTGCTGTGATTTGTTACAGCACAAGCCTATCAGTGAGTGCCTGCCAAAGTTTGCTTGCCAGCATCAGCTGACCGGCCCCGTCATTTAGGGAAGGGAGCTTTGTGTTGTAAACAGGGAAAAAAAACAGCAAGATCGCTT
Source organism: Lithobates clamitans (assembly GCA_037952925.1). Taxonomy (NCBI): domain Eukaryota; kingdom Metazoa; phylum Chordata; class Amphibia; order Anura; family Ranidae; genus Lithobates; species Lithobates clamitans. The sequence continues at coordinate 5,360,882 of JBBGZY010000292.1, read as the reverse complement.
AATAAAAGCAGCACATAACACACACAGTAAACATTGTTAGGCACACATTTAACCCCTTGATCGCTCCTAGATGCTAACTCCTTCCCAGCCAGTGTCATTAGTACAGTGACAGTGTATATTATTAGCACTGATCACTGTTTTATTGTCACTATTGATGTTAGTGTCAGTTAGTGTACCCCGCAGCCAGCGTCAGCTAGTGTCAGATTGACCACCACACTATCACAGTCCCACTATAAGTCGCTGATCACCACCATTACTAGTATAAAAAAAACAAATTCCAGTATCTATACCAGACGCTATAACTTATTGGGATTTTTTATCTAGCAAAGACATGTAGCAAAATACATTTTGGTCTAAATTCATGAAGAAATTAGATTTTTTTTTTTTACATTTTTTTTCCAAATAAATTGCTACTGTATACAGCCTATGCCTCCTTTCAACTTGGGTAAAGTAAGCCTCTCAAAGCTTAATCTAGGGTGTGATTTACCCCAAACAAATTCCATGCAAGCTCTGTGGTAGGAGGCATAAAAGGCCTGTGGTAATCTAATGGGTACAGCTTGCATTACGTATAATATTTTCGGGAGAATAATGGGACTTTTGACTTACCGTAAAATCCATTTCTTTGAGTTCATTGACAGACACAGCGCTCCTTTATTCAGAACCATAGGGTTATACCGCCCCCTACAGGAGTAGGACACTAGGCAGAAAAAAAAGACTTGGCTATGTCTATGGGCAGTCCTAGGTGGTGTACACTCCCCTCTCTGCTATAGGCCTTCAGTTTAGTAACAAGCAGTGTCAGAAGTATTAAAACTCCTTAGAGGGGTGGGTGCTGTCTCTGTCAATGAACTCAGAGAAATGTATTTAACGGTAAGTCAAAAATCCCCTTTTCTCTTTCGTTCATTGACAGACACAGCGCTCCATTATTCAGAACCATAGGGACGTCCTAAAGCAGGAGAATAGGCCAGAGTCATCATCTGTCTGATCCATCCAGAAATGGTCGCAGAAGAAGCAGATAGCCCCTTTCTTGGCCGTCCATGATCACAGTGAGTCTGACCTCCAAAAAGACTGTGGCTGCCAAATACACTCGAATCCCCAAAACCACATCCAGGACAGAAGGCAAATTCCTTAGGATTGTTGACCAGAGACACAAGGAAGGCAACACAATGTCCTTATTCAATGGGTAATCCAAGGAAGGAACGACGAAAAAGGGCGAAGAACCACCTTAACCTTGTGTAACACTGTGTAAGGTGTACAACAAGATAATGCCACTATTTCGGACACCCTGGGAGCAGATAGCCACCAAGAGACCACCTTCCGAGACAGAGTAAGTAGTGGAATCTCCTGAATATATTGAAGGAGAGGCTTCTGTAGAACCGAAATCACCAAGTTCAGATCCCACGGTAGAGACCAGACGTTGAACCGCTTGAATAAAAGGTACGCACCAGGGAGTGCAAGACTAAGGGATGCTGAAGAAGACCACCCAGGCTGACACCTGCCCCTTGATGGTACTCGAGGCCCATTCCTGCTCAACCACCCATGAAAGGAGGCCGGAATCCAAGCCACTGAGAAAGAACGAGGATGAATGCCCGGTGACTCACACCAGGATATATGCGCTTTCCATATCTGGAGGTAGAACCTCCTAGGAGGTAGACTCCCTAGCCATCAGCAGCGTCAGACCTGCAGCACCTGGCTCATCACAGCCAGGACGTTAAAACCAGCGACTCTAAAGCAGGATGGAAGAATGGCCCTTAGGCCAGTAGATCCTCCCTGAGAGGCAGTCTCCAAGGAACGCCGGTTACCAGGCGCACCCAGTCGGCATACCCAGACCGAAGGGACCCATCCGGAGCCACTAGAGTGACCGGAATCCCCGCGGTTGTGATCCTGCGCAAAAGCCACAGCAGAAGCTGGGGGGAAGGAAAGGTGTAGAGCAAACGTTACCGGCCCCATGGGCCACCAGAGTGATTGAGGTGCCTACCAGAGGATCCCGTGACCTTGCCAGAAACCTTCGTACCGTTCTCTTGAGCCAGGACGCAAGCAGATCTACCTCAGGAGTGCCCCATCGGAGACATATCCGATGAAACACGGCCCAGTGAAGGGCCCACCCCGTGGTCCAACCCTAGCCGACTGAGGCATCCGCCTGTCACTATTCCACTCCTGGAATGCGCACGTCGGAGAGGGCCGGAATGAGACATTTTGCCCACCGGAGGATACTGGCAACTGCCAGGGATGCCACCACCCTATTTGGCCCGTCCTGTTGATTGACATAAGCCACCGCCATTGCATTGTCTAACTGGATCCGTAGGAGCCCCCGAAGTCGATCCGTCCATGATTTAGACATAGTCTGATCGCTAGAAGTTCCAGGATATTGCTCGGTAGTCAGGATTCCACCAGTGTCCAATGACCCTGAGCAGAGTTCAGTCTCAGGACACCTCCCCACCTGGACAGACTGGCATTGGTGGTCACCCTGTTAAATACAAGGGGAGAAAGGATTTACCCCACCGAAGAACCGGAGAGCGAAGCCACCAGACCAGGGAACCTCTGGTTTCCTGGCTCAGCCGAATCCGATTGTCCAGAGATCTTGGGCAGTTGTCCCATTATGCCAGGATCTCCCTGAAGGGAGCTTGTATGAAACTGTGCAAAAGGAATCGCCTCAAAAGGTAGATACCATCAGACTCAACACCCACATGCAGGTCCGCAAGGAGGCCCACCTGCCGGACAACAGTAAATGAAAATGCAGCATGCAACATCTGGAGTTTGCTCAGGGGAATGAACGCTCTGGCCAGAGTTGAAGCTCCGGGTCAGGCTCAGATAATCCAATGTTCTGGAAGGGGCCAGAGCAGTCTTCAGATAGTATAGCAGCCATTGAAATCTGTCAAGGTCTCTATAGGAGCTACGTTGCCCCTCGAGGGCCCACATTGGAGATGCTGACTGAGGCCCCGCACAGGGGGCATCGACAGGTGCCGCCCGCAAAGCCGTGGCCTAAATTACAGGAGAGCCGCTGCAGGCAGTCTCCAAATAGGGGACGTCCAGTCACCCACCTCCTAGGCCCAACCACTGCAGCAGGTGGGCCCAAGGGATACCCCCCAGTAGCAACCCCGAGGGTGAAAGGGGGGGACAGTGTGTCCAAAAGCACCTAGGCCAGAAGCCTGGGCCTCACCTGAGGGTGGAAGAAGGGGGGGGAGGAGAACCCATCCCAGGGAGTACCCGCGCCCCACGTCCAGGGAAGGAGAGGAGGGGGCCCCGTACTTAACGATCCAGTGAAGCGTGCGTACTTACCGATCCAGCAAAATGCTCCCAGACAGATCCCCTCGCCACTGAAGTGGGGGGCGGTTGGCCATGAGGAACGCTGCGACTCAGGTCGAGACCCGGTCGTGTGGGACCTTGCAAGACGTTTAACTCGTAGGGCCAGCCCCCGTTCAGTGGGGCTATGTCGCAACCTACCTAGCACGTAGCTGCAGTCTGCACGCGCTCACTGGCCAGACTGGAAAGACCACTGGATCTTAGTGTCCAGCCCGTCGCCCAGCCCGGCAGTTGATTGTAGATCACCGGAGAAAAATCCAGGAAAAAATAAAATAACAAACAAAAAAATTCCCAGGACTAGAGATCCCAGCAGGAAACTAGGTCCTTACTCCTGACTAGGCAGAAAAAAACTGAAGGCCTATAGCAAAGAGGGGGGGTGTATACCGCCTAGGACTGCCCATAGGCATAGCCAAGTCTTTTTTTTCTGCCTAGTGTCCTACTCCTGTAGGGGGCGGTAAAACCCTATGGTTCTGAATACTGGAGCGCTGTGTCTGTCAGTGAACGAAAGAGAAATTTATTTTTACTATCGACACTCTGCCAAACCATGAAAAAAGACCCGCAGACCATGACTTCAAATCACTTTGAATGTTTTGAAGGATCGCAAGGTAGTTTTTGATATACAAGTCAGATGTTTTGGAGGGTAATTGAATCCGAGATACGTGATCCAATCGCGACTCCATCTGAACAGGAAGTTCGCTTGACATTGTGCGAGCATGTCTTTCTTTAAGGATATATTCAGTGCTTCTAAATTTCGAGAAGTTTATTTGTAGGTTGGTCAAGGTTTTAAATGTGGCGAATTCTTTGAGCACGTTTGGTAACGTAATGTGTCTCTGTCAGAAATAGGAGGATGTCATCTGCGAAACCAGCTAGCTTATAGGTAGCCTTGGAGATCGAGACACCTTTGATATTGAGGTTAGACCTGAGGCGTTAAAGTAGAGGTTCAAGGGTGAGGACAAATAATAATGGGGAGAGAGGGCATCCCTGATGTGTACCGTTTGATATCAAGAAGGCATTCGATAGGTGGCCATTGACTTGGACTTTGGCAGTTGGGGAGGACTACAGGACAAACATGAATTGTAATATACGTTTACGTATGCCAATCGCTTTGAGGGCTTCCAACATAAAGTCCCAGGCCATTCTATCGAATGCCTTCTCTGCATCCAGGGACAAAAAGAATCATCTTTGGTGTGTAGATGTCAACCAGTTGTATATATTAGTGGCCTTTATGATGTTGTCTCTCGCCTCTCTTTACGGGATAAAGCTCACCTGCTCTAGCGAGATGAGTTTAGGCAATAAGGGTAGAAGATGGTTTACTAGGACTTTGGCAAAGATTTTGAGATCTACATTTAATAGGGATATCGGGCGACAATTAGTGACTAGTGAGGGATCTTTGTTTTGTTTTGGGATCACTGTTATGTGTTAGGAGATCTTGGGGTGGAGGGGTGGAGGGTTGTCAGACGTAAGGGAGTTAAATGCTCTCAGGAAATGTGGCTTAAGCGAAGCTATAAAGGTTTTATAATATCCCGCTGCCAAGCCATCCGGGTCAGGGCTCTTTCCAGCTTTCAAGATTTTTTAAATTTTTTTATTAAATATGTTTTATAGCAGAAAGTAAAAAACATTTTTTCAAAATGTTCTGTTTTTTTCGTTTATATCACAAAAAATAAAAAACACCCTGTGGTGATCACTAAAAGAAAGCTCTATTTATGTGAAACAAAATGATAAAAATCCCATTTGTGTACAGTGTTGCATGGCTGGGCAATTGCCAGTTAACCACTTAACCACTGGGCCATAGCCGAATGATGGCTACAGCGCGGTTGATAACTCTGGGAGGGCGTACATTGACGTCCTCCCAGAATCGCGCTCCCGCGCGCACACGTTAAATGGCCACGGTAAAAATCACGGATGGCGGTAAATGGCTGCTGACAGCAGGCGTTTACCATGTGATTGCTCCATCAAATGACGGAGCGATCACTTGTAAACAAACCGGCGTCATGACCGGTTCCTCTCTCCCCTCTCTGTACCGATCAGTACAGTGTGAGAGGCGAGGGGGAGAGATTCGTTGCAGCAGCGCTGTGGGCTGGATCTGTAGTGCCCACAGCACTGCTTTGTGCCCATTGCAGCCTCATCCATCCATCCATGCTCAGCCATTCCTCTGTCATACTCATCCATCCATCCATGCTCAGCCATCCCTCTGTCATACTCATCCATCCATCCATGCGCAGCCATCCAAACTAAGCAATACTCATCCATCCATGCTCAGCCATCCATACTCAACAATACTCATCCATTCATCCATGCCCAGTCATACTCAGCCGTACCCAGCCATACCCAGCCATACTCAGCCATCCCATCCATACTCAGCCATTCACATTTATGGCTCAGCCATGCTCCGCCATCCCCACTCATGGCTCATCCATCCCTATTCATGCTCATCCATGCCACATCAGTTCTCATCTATGCCACTACAGTGCCTCACAAAAGTGCAATTGCTAGTCAAATTAGATTTGAGAAATTTATGCCCCTAGAACACCTCATGCTGCTCCCTGCATGTTGGGCCTCTGTATGTGGCCAGGCTGTAGAAAAGTCTCCCACATGTGGTATCACCTTACTCAGGAGGAGTAGGAAAATCTTTTTTGGGGTGTAATTTTTGGTATGTACATCTTATGTGTTAGAAACATTGTGGTGCTCCCTGCATGTTGGGCCTCTGTATTTGGCCAGGCAGTGTAAAAGTCTCATACATTATTATTATTATTATTATTATACAGGATTTATATAGCGCCAACAGTTTACATGTTACATAGTTACATAGTTACATAGTAGGTGAGGTTGAAAAAAGACACAAGTCCATCAAGTCCAACCTATGTGTGTGATTATGTGTCAGTATTACATTACATATCCCTGTATATTGCGGTCATTCAGGTGATTATCTAATAGTTTCTTGAAGCTATCAATGCTCCCCGCTGAGACCACCGCCTGTGGAAGGGAATTCCACATCCTTGCCGCTCTTACAGTAAAGAACCCTCTACGTAGTTTAAGGTTAAACCTCTTTTCTTCTAATTGTAATGAGTGGCCACGAGTCTTATTAAACTCTCTTCTGCGAAAAAGTTTTATCCCTATTGTGGGGTCACCAGTACAGTATTTGTAAATTGAAATCATATCCCCTCTCAAGCGTCTCTTCTCCAGAGAGAATAAGTTCAGTGCTCGCAACCTTTCCTCATAACTAAGATCCTCCAGACCCTTTATTAGCTTTGTTGCCCTTCTTTGTACTCGCTCCATTTCCAGTACGTCCCTCCTGAGGACTGGTGCCCAGAACTGGACAGCATACTCCAGGTGCGGGCGGACCAGAGTGATATCACCATACTCAGGAGGAATAGCAGAATGTGTTTTGGGGTGTAATGTGTGGTATACATATGCTGTGTGTGAGAAATAACCTGCTAATATGACAATTTTGTGTAAAAAAAAAAGAAAAAAAATCTTTATTTTGCAAAGAATTGTGGGAAAAAATACAACTTCAAAAAACTTACCATGCCTCTTACTAAATACATTGGAATGTCTACTTTCTACTTTTGGGGGGTATTTGTACTTTCCTGGCTTGTTAGGGTCTCAAGAAATGAGATACACACCTGCAGGCTGAATGAAACAAAATATCAGATTCCTCCCACTGCGGATATTGTGGTCAGGTAATCACTACATCTGATTGGATGTAGCTGCCCTTTTGCCAAAACTTCATCCTTCTTTGATTCCATCAGAGGATTTCAGGCCGGAAGGTGCCAACACCCACACAGCAAATTTCGGCAAGTTCATTAGCAACTGAAAAAAGCATAGTGTATGGCTAGCTTAACCTAGAGACATTAAAAAACAAATGCAAAACAGCATTTATGTAGTATACACCCCATGGTCGAGCAAGGTGGGAACTTCCTGGACAGGCTGTCACAGTGAGAACTTCATTGGATATAAAAACTAGATAACTCAGGTTGAATAATTAGCACCCTGATTATTACATGTGTAATATTGTGTGTAGTGGGGAAGGGATTTTTAAAGTGATTCCATTAAAGATTCCAAAGGAATTAAAAAAAAAAAATTATATTTACCTGCTCTGTGCAATGGTTTTGCACAGAGCATTCCCGATCTTCCTCATCTAAGGTCCCTTGCCGGTGTTCCTGGCTCCTACCCCCTGGGGAGTGCCCCTGTAGCAAGTCATTTACTATAGGGGCACTTGTGCAGGCTTAATCCTGAGCCACGCTCTGTGTCCAATGACTAAAGCTCTTGCTTAAATGCGTCGGCTGTTTGGTTTTTAATGCTCAAATGTAGCCAATACATTTTTTTCATCAAGGACTTTGGAGTTGTCAGTTCTTCTCTCTTACATATTGTATCTAGTGTGGGAAGACACACGGAGCCTTGGCACTTGTGCTGCAGACTGCACACTAGGATTGGATTGCCTCTGTTGAGAGCACTGCACCTTTCATCTTTCCTCACAGACTTCTCCCTCTATATTCCAGATTATGGAATTCAGAGAGGGAGCCCAGGAAGGCAGCCTTTAAACAAGCAGCTGCATTAGCGGGAATGAGCAAACCATCAATGGACTGTAACCAGAATTGCCACCCAAAAATAAACCTGAAAATTAGGAAGAGTCACCTTCCCAGCAAGCCCGGAGATGCAAACCTTCCCAACATTTCTAAGATGTCTTGTTGCCATCAATTCCAAAATTGCCTTATTTTTTCTTAAAATGTTACATTTTCTCAGTTTACACATTTGATGTTTTTTATTTTTTTGATGTGGATACAAAAATGAGTTTATGAGACTTGCAAATCATTGCATTTTGTTTTTATGTAGATTTTACACAGTGTCCCAACTTTTCTGAAATTGGGGTTGCAATTCTGGTAAATAAAATCAAATTTTTGTTTAATGTAGCTTTAATGCCCAATGAAGTTCAAGCTGTATCCAGCCACTTGAAAAAGTCCAATTCTGGTGGGACTCAACCATTTTTAAGAAGCTATTCTTTGGCCCAAAGCTTTATAATTCACTGGCCCTCGTTAATCCCAGACATTCTACCGACTTCATTTTTTTGACCCAGTATTTGAGAGGAAAAGGATGTACTTTTTGTTACAAAAAAATAAAAACACAGACTCTGACTGCTTTCATTTTATTGCATTTTCCCAGGAATACACCATTCAATTATTTCAACAATTAAAAGGACTTTCTGTGAAATACTTAGAATAATTTGTGTTTACTTTATTGAAACCAAACAATAGGTTTTAAAGTGAATCATATTAAAAGAAAAGATCATGCAAACCAGCTTTTGCATCTTGTGCCTGATTAATCCTTAAAGTGATACTAAAGTCTATTTTTTTTTCTCTTTTTTTTTTTCTTTATAAATAAAAAACATGTTATACTTACCTGCTCTGTGCAGTTGGTTTTGCACAGAGCAGCCCAGATCCTCCTCTTCTTGGGTCCATTGCCGATGCTCATGAACCCTCCCTCCTGTCGAGTGCCCCCACAGCAAGAAACTTGCTATGGGGGGCACCCGAGCCCAGCCGCAGCTCCGTGTGTCCATTCAGACATGGAGCCACGGTTCAGCCCTGCCACTCTCTCTCCTGATTGGTTAACTGACTTTGATTGAGTCCTTGCCAATGCATTAAGGTAAAAAAAACCTTCTTCCTTTACATCCACTTTAAGATGCAAGGAATACCTGAGTCAGAGCATGCATGCTATTTAGTGGTGTTCTGTATGTCCGCAAAAACTATGCTTAGAATAAGAAAGGTTTATAAGTGCTGGGTCAGTCATATTAAATGCAGGGTATTTAAAGAACTGAATTTAAAATGGTTGTAAACCCTGTTACGCCACTTTTACCTACAGGTAAGCCTATAATAAGGCTTACCTGTAGGTACTGTGAATATCTCTTAAACTTGCACAGTTTAGGAGATATTCACTGTATCTGCATGTGCCGAGATCATCGGCACATGTGCACTAAAGAAACGGCCCGTGTGTGTGTTAAACAAGGAGCAGCCTGTAGTGATGCACAATGGCCTAAAACATAAAGAAAAACAATATTTCATACTGCGCTCTCTAAAAAAAATCTAATATAAACCATACATTAACAAACCAATATATAGTGGATGTAAATACAAAATTTATAAATATCAAAATATCTATGTGTAATGTCCGTAACTTCTTTAGTAGTCCATACGATGGGGTGTGAAACCAAAATGTGCCTTCTTCCACCAGCCCCTAGGTAAACAGCCTACTTACCAGACATACATGACACCCATCACAGGTAGTCATAATGAGCATTTAAAGCAGAGACGTATCCTTCAAGGAAAGAGAAATGGCCCACAAAGATGCACACCCACCGGGCATGGGTATGGTAAATATTGGGCATTGTTTTAGTGGTTTTTAGATCAGCCTATGAGCCGTTAGCAAGAATTGCATTGGATATCCTATTATGGCGGCTGTATCTTTAGGAGGATTTGACAGGTTCGATCACATGATCCCCTGATGACGTCAGACGTTTCTGATGAAACACGTCGGGTCGGGTAGTGCGTGACACTTCCCTTCCACCATCCTTTGGAACGCAGGTGGAATGCGATCGGCGTCCCTGCTTGTTTTTATAAGCTCTTATTGATCGGCAACATTGTAAGTGTTATTCCTTTAGCAGTGATGCAAATAAATTTAAAAACTGCACTATGAGAGGCTTCTTTTCTTCTTCTTGATATATGTGACTTACCATACCCATGCCTGGTGGGTGTGCATGTTTGTGGGCCGATTCTCTTTACTTGGAGGATACATCTCTGCCTTACATGCTCATTATGACTACCTGTGATGGGTGTATGTACGTCTGGTAAGTAGGATGTTTGCCTAGGGGCTGGTGGAAGAAGGCACATTTTGGTTTCACATCCCATTGTATGGACTACTAAAGAAGTTATCACTTTCACTGATTGGAGACATCTGGTGGTGGTGTACGGACATTACACATAGATATTTGTATATTTTGTAGTTCACATCCACTATATATTGGTTTGTTTATGTATAGTTTATATTAGATTTTTATTAAAGAACGCGGTATGAAATATTGTTTTTCTTTATATAAAAGTAGTGAATGCACTACTTTATAAAATGCACAGGAACCGGTGCAGGCAAACTTTGTGCGCTTGTGACTTGCGTTTTGTGCGCACATGAGTTTTCTAGTACATGTAAGGTATTTATCTCAACTGTAGTCATTGGATAACCATGTATGGTTCATTTAGAAATTACCGGTATATTTCAGGGCCAGAACATTTATTTCCTTCTATTAGTTTTTATAATAGAGCTTATCTTTTATTTGCAGTAAATGCCATGTACATGGGAAGTCAAGAAATGCTAAAAGTCTTGGACAGAGATGATGACACTATTAAGTACAATTTAAACAAGGTAAGCATTTATTTTCCTTTATTACAAAGTAGAAAGAGACAATAGAGTACTGTCTGTGATACTTTTTTTATTTGCACTAACATACAATTTTTCAGGACAAGCTTTTGGGGTATGTCCCTTTCTTCAAGGTCCCAGCAGTACTGATTCATAAAAGTTTTAGCTGAATGGTAAAAAACACAATCTCTGAGGGAAAGGAAAAAAAGAAAAACACCCAAACAATGTACATGGTAAGGGTAATATAGCTAGCATACTGTAGTTTGAGATAAGACAGAGGGAGAGCTATAAACAGGGGGGTAAAGAAAGTGTTGTAACCCTTCCGTACATTGCTGCATATTACGGAGTTCAAGCAGGAAAAGCTACAGAGTGCCAAGAGCCAGAAACAGAGGAATCTGATTGGTTGTGAACTGTATTTAATCACACATGTTCATCATCTTTCACCAGGGAGGCTCCATATAAGCTTTCTTTTCAAATTTCCTTTCAATGCCTAATTCCAAAAGTAGTAGTCATTACACAGAAGAGGCTGTCCTCGGATACAATTTTTGTTCTATGCTCTACTCCACTTCTGCTGTTCCTCAAGACCAGTAGACATTAATTTGTGTACCACAACATAAATGACCATTATAAGACCTACACTGTCACATTCCTTAGCCCTTTGGCATCATATTTTTTTGTTATCATTCCCAGAAATTGTATCTTCAGTGTAAATGAATCCAGCCTTGATCCCTGTACCCCACAGAGGTCATTAATGGATAAAAAAAAGTATTTCTGAGAATAGAAGGTATTATCCTAAATCATGATTTTTTTTTCTATGAAATATTTTTGACCCATACCTTCTGAATCAGAACACTTTTGAAATAACTAAATTGTGACTACAGTTTAACAAATAATTTTAAGGCAATGTTACTATCTTGAATACGTTCAAAAACCTGTATAAAAATCACTCATGAGGAAGACCAGATGTATGCTAATTTTACTCCAAGATCAAACTGTCTTATATGAGATTCTACTGAAAATAAATGTTGATTTTTTGATGGCAAGTACTAAAAACTGAATTTAAACAGTATAATTAAAATAATAATAGAAGCAGGTATTAACTTCTGAAATTAGGTGGTACTTGATCCAATTGTCTAATGAAAGATCCAGGGTCTCACTTTATCATTTATAGGGAACAATGTACTATATCTGTTTGAGATACTCCTAAGTATGCAGACTTTGGATCAGAATATAGTGGTTTATAAATTCAATTATTCATCTCAAACTGCATAAATTACAAAATAATCCTATTCTGGTCATTATTACGGCCCTCTAGAAAGCAATTATCTACGCTTTTTAGTAGCTGAAATAACAATTATTCTTTCTTTAAAATCTTTCAATATTCATTTTGAATGATCAATCTACAACTTTTTCATATTATGAAATAAAAACTTACTGTACATACTGTGGTATACCTGCTGATAAGCATCATTATACAAAGTATGTATTCAATGTTTTGATTATTAGAAGGAAGGGCAGGGTAAACTGTCACAAAGACCGCAATTGCTGAACAGTTTGCTGTTTACCGGGTGCTCGGGCTTGACACATTATGGATCGGGTTAACAGATTATTGTCATTAGTACAAATGACAAAATTAAAGGAAGGTGGAGCATCTTAAAAAAAAAAAAAAGATTTTACAGAATTGAGTACCAAGTTAAGGAAAAGGACCTCTAATGTAGTATTTTCAGAAATATTGCCTGCGTCATGGGCCACACTAGAGAGGCAACAGGAGCTTAGGTAGTTGAACAGGTGGCTGAGAAACTGGTGTAAGAAGGAGTGATTTGGGTTCCTGGAGAAGTGGGCTGATGTGGCTTACTTGCTCTACTGTAAGGACGGACTGCGCCTAAATGGGGAGGGTGCAGCTCTGTTGGGTAAAAGATAGAAGACTAGGGGATTATTTAAACTAGGAAAACTTGGAGAGATCAGAAAAGATGCCATATGGAGAGGAAGGGTTTTACAGGGGGAACAAGATTTAAGGGGGCGTGGGGCTCAAACTAGAAAGAAGGTAAATTGCATCACCTACATCCAGTACAAAAAAGTAGTGGAACCAAATTATACTGTAACTCCAATGAGTGGCAATAGAATAATAAACGCTAATACAAAATTAAAAGGTATGTTTACAAATGCCAGAATCCTGTGAATCCAAATTGATGAACTAGAACTTTTGTTATTCGAGCAGCCCTTTGACTTTGTGGGAATATCAGGAACCTGGGCTGAAGACTGTCAGGGAATATCAGGATCCTGGGCTGAAGAATATCAGAAACCTGGGTAGAAGACTGTCAGGGAATATCAGGAACCTGGGCTGAAGAATATCAGGAACCTGGGTGGAAGACTGGACTGAAAATACAGAAGGATAACCTTTATTTCAGAGAGACCGAATTGGCAGAAGAGGTGGAGGGGTAGTTATGTACATGAACAGCAATCTGTAAGTGAATTTGAGAGATGGAGAACTATGAAGAACTGTGATGAGTCATTATGGCTGGAGCTCCATAGGAATGCAACAAATAGTAAGTTACATGTGGGAGTATGTTACCCTAACATAAATGGTGAGGAAGAGTCTTGGGTCCTTTCACCAACTGAAATGGCTGGGAAGCAGGTCAATGTTATTATGGCCAATTTTAATTTTCCTAATACTGATTGAGCAAATGGAATTGCACAATCAACAAAGGCTTGTCATTTCTTAAACTTATTGCAGGACAATTATATGGAACAGATGGTGGAAGCTCCAACAAAAAAAAAATGCTCTGTTGGATCCATTGATGTCAAGCAACTCGGAGCCTATTAGAGATGCATATAGATAGAGACAACTTTGGTAATCGTGATCATGTTGTAATCATATGTACAGTAAAGAGATGCACCTTGGTACGACAAGAGCTCTAAATTAAAAAAAAAACTCAATAAGTTGAGGTCCTTACTGCGCGACACTCATTGGGACTAGATATTTGCAACAAAGAGCACACAAGGAAAGTGGGAGTGTTTTAAAGATGACATAAACAAGTGCATACGTCATTATATTCAAAGGGATAACAAGCATAAAAGAACAAAATGAAAACCTGTATGGCTTAATGCGTTTATTACCCCAACACTTCATATTCCTGATATGTGCCTGCTGTACCATGCACTTGTATGAGTTAGTATCCTGTCCCCTTTGTATTGCCTCCCCTAGTGATCCTGCTAGCTTTCCTATTAAAAACTGACCACACGGGGGGCGTGGCTTAGCAATGGCCGAGTGAAGTCATGTATTGAGGGAGCTCCCTGTCCGACCCGGCCCGCACGGATCACAAACAGTCTATTAAACCCTGTGAGAGCGGTATGAGCAACCCCAAGAGATACAGGACACGATCGGACACCCGTGGAACCCACCACCGGAATACACAACAAGGAATTCCGCATTTCTTCAGAGGCAAGTCAGAACTATCCCCCGGCGCCATAGTCTCCGCACCACGTGAGCCCCACTTACCATCGTCCTCCACCGGAGCTCTAATGTCTTCCCCTGCCCACATTTCCACCCCTCTACTCCTCACGGGAACACCGGCACTACTCCGCACTGAGATGGAGGATACACCGCCAATTCAGGGCTCTATAGAGGAAGAACTCCGTAGCATGCTAAGAGCTCTCCCCACAAGAGCAGACCTGGAGACTCTCCCCACGAGGGCAGATATTGAGGCCCTATTCCTTCGGATAGAGGAAGCACATAACAAAGCTATCCAGGAAGTGAGGGAGGACTTGCACACAGTGGAGAACCGAGTTACCTCAGGTGAAAATAGGTTATCCACCCTGGAAGAGAGGATGCAAGCCATGGAGCAATCCCAACAGACCCATTCCCTAGAAGCGCAAGAAATGCAGCTCCATTTGGAGGAGATGGAGGACCGTAGTCGCCGCAACAATTTGCGGCTACGAGGAATCCCGGAGGCCACAGGTCAAGAAGACTTGGCTGCGACGGCGACGGCGATCTTCCAGAGCCTCTTAGACAACCCTCCACCCCATCTGGAAATAGACAGGATACATCGCACCCTAGGCCCCAAATCTACGGACCCAGCTAGGCCACGCGATGTATTATGTCGGCTGCACCGTTATGCGCAGAAGGAAATCCTACTGAGGAAAGCCTGGGATCAGGGGGAAGTGGAGTTCGATGGGGCCCACATTCAGATTCTTCCAGATCTTTCTAGGGCCACGTTGCAGCGACGAGCCATGCTGAAGCCGGTGCTGGAACTTGCGAGAAGTTTGGGCTGCACCTACAGATGGGGATACCCACTAGCGGTTATCTTCCGCACGGATCGTGCCTCCTTTACATTGCGCACACCAGCGGACCTACCGGCCCTGTATGACTTTCTGGGGACAGAGCCGATACAGATGCCAAATTGGCTACTAAAGATTCCGCGACCTACAGGCCGCATGGGCCCAACAATGAACAGATCCAACCCATCTATCCGTCCACAGCGATCCCGAGGCCGGTCCCGCGCCAGACCAGGAAACAATGCACGTGAGTCCTGAACACAGTGTGTGATCCCATTCTGCATTGACTACTTAGCACATACGTTTATTATTTTATGTTCCGGTTGGCACCTGACCCACTTTGCTGTTGTGGCTGGCCCGCTGCCCTCCCCCTGAGTGTGGAGCATTATCACAGACACGCCACATCCCAGGGTCGATCATGGCGCGTGCCCTGAACCCCCTGCCTTCCTTAAAAATTCAGTATATGTCCGCCAGATGCGTTTCCTAAACTGTACCGGCCCCTCCTTCAAGCTACAGCGGTGAACGAGACGGAGCTGAGGACCCCTCTGACGACGGGCGGAAGCGATGGCCGTGCTGCCGCCCCCCCTCCCGCGACCTCCACCCCCCTCATCCCAGCCTCTTTGTGTTCCTGCTTGAATAGTTGAAGGTCTTGCCTCATCCCCTACTGTCCCGGGACTGTGGACACTTGCCTACTGAGACCGACACGAGGTGTTGACCCGGGAACTTTGCCACATTACACTCCGAGGTAGGACCGCGCCGGATGGAGGTGGACACCAGACTTCAGAACATGGTCCGGTATGGTGTCTATAGAAAATTGAAATGCCGGTACCCCTGGAAGACCCATGAGACTTTCTAGAGGAGATATATGAGCTTTGATGTGGGTGGATGGGGGGAGGGGGTGTTGAGGATACCTGTCATTGGTGCCTAAAAGATAAGTACTGGGGGGATTCCCGCAGATGGTAAGAGGGTTGAATATAGATATATACGCTCACTGTCTTGACACAAGAGCTTGTGCATAAGCGGAATGATCAATGCTGAAACTATAGGGGGGACGATATGTAACACTCAAGTTTAGATGAGCAATTATGTTTTATGCCCCTAGCAAAGAGGAATCTCTTGATCTATTCTTTACCAATCACTTCCTTGTTTTGAGAGGAATACGATCCCCTTTGTAGGGGGGGAGTTTTAGTGCCCTCTGGTCTGCACACAGATGAGTAACATGCTCACCATTAACCGCTATTTGTTTCCTTTTTTTTTTTTTTTCTTCCTAAAGCACTTAGTACTGAGGTTACAACCAGGTAGCAGGGGTCCTGTATGTAGAATATTGCTCAGGATAAAAGTGTGCAATGTGCTGTCTAGAAGGGACGTGCAGGATGGTCTCTGGTAGGATTCCTCCCCTCCCTGCCACACTTATCAACCAGCATAATATATGGTGGCAACATAGCCCTGGAGAGTAACCATGTGTGGCTGGCTGGGGATTGTTGCTTCCGTTGACTTGGGGGGGGGCATACGGTCAGTAGATTTTACAGCCAAACAGCAATGTTGATATACAATTTCTTTGGTCCAGCCAATAATGCTATCCTTGATAAGGTTATTTTTATTACTATGGTTAAGGAGCGCCGGTTGCGCATACATGTTATACACACATATTCTAAGCCTGTAAACGGGGAGGCCATCTATGTTCTCACAAATACATTTACAATCCTAGATCCGGGGGCCTGGGGAGGGTAGGGATCTACCCTCATGACCCTTGCTAGACTCTCCTCCAAATAGGATATCGCCTTATACCAGGTGACACTGGTGGGCGTCGAAGCAATAAATTGCTACACATTAGTTTTCCAACTCTGTTGGATTGGGTCGGTTGAAAGTTTTCCTTTCAGGACACCCTTAACCACCTTAGAGTGGTCTTTCTTTCCCTCTTTGCTCACCACTTTTACCTCCCTCCTTTCTCTTGCTCCTCTCTCTTGCCCCTCCCTTTCGTTCTATACTTCTGTGTGCTCGCGAGTATGGAGGTCCTTAACATTGTCACTCTTAACGCAAAAGGGCTTAACGTCCCTGAAAAGAGACGAATGCTATTAAATGACATGAAACGCATGAAAGCGGACATAGTCCTACTGCAGGAGACACATTTCCGAGATGACAAGCTCCCGATACTTAAAAACAGACATTACCCGACAGTATACCATTCCACTCACTCAGTTGCCAAGTCTAGAGGGGTTTCCATACAGATATCTGCAAAAGTCCCTTGGTCTCTAGTCGATAAAAAGACAGACACGGCAGGTAGGTTCCTTTTTCTGAAAGGACTAATTGGTAGCACAAAAGTGACTATCGCAAATTTTTATGTCCCAAATAGCCACCAAGACTCATTTCTGAAACGACATTTAGAACTTCTCCAGGGCTTCACTGAGGGACAACTAATCGTAGGAGGGGACCTAAATTTCCCACTGACCCCAGTAGAAGACACCTCGACGGGCACATCCTCCTCCCCACGAGGTACACGCAAGAGGATACTTTCGACCCTCCACGCCGCACAACTGATAGACGCTTGGCGTCTCTATCACCCAGGTGAAAGAGACTACACCTTCTTTTCACGTCCCCATCAAGCATACTCGCGTATCGATCTTTTCTTAATTCCCCACAGCCAACTTCAAGCTGTTAAAGGCTCCGCCATTGGTTCTATCACCTGGTCAGACCACGCCCCGGTTACAATGCAATATGCCCTTACTGACTTTTATAGGGGACAAAAGAGTTCTTGGCGACTCAACGAAAGCCTCCTACAAGACCCAGAAATAGTTGCGGATGTCACGAAAGAAATCTCACACTACTTTCACTCAAATACCACAGACGACGGAGACGGAGGACTGATATGGGAAGCACACAAAGCGGTGATTCGCGGAATCCTTATAAAACACGGAGCAAGACTCAAAAAACATAGATCCGCACAAATATCGACATTACTTGACAAACTTCACAAACTGGAATCTAAACACAAACAGACACCGACTAATTCCCTGGGTAGTGAACTAGACACAATACGTACAGAGATCACAGACCTCTTACACTTTAAGGCTAAGGCGGCCCTCCAAATCTCACGGAAAAAGATTTATGAATCGGGCAATAAATGCGGTAGACTACTTGCACAATCTTTAAAATCACAGAAGACAGCGTCATATATCCCACATATCCATTCTCCCACGGGTCAGAAAGTAACTCTACCCCAACACATAACACAAACATTTAGATCTTACTATGAAGCTTTATATAACCTAAACATGCCACAACCCACCCCAGAACGCATAGCAAACTACATTGCAGATTCCAACATGCCTACCCTATCGACCACGACACGTGACCTACTAGAAGAACCCATAACACTAACAGACATACAATTGGCAATAAAAAGTACCAAACAAGGAAAAGCTCCAGGACCGGACGGTCTTACAGTCCAGTACTACAAAACCCTACTCCCATCCCTAGGACAGCACCTAATCAAACTCTTTAATGATCTAGGCAAGGGAAACAAGTTACATCATAATACACTACAAGCCCAAATAGCAGTTATACACAAAGAAGACAGAGACCCGACTCAATGTGGAAACTACCGCCCTATATCCTTACTGAATACTGACCTTAAACTATTTACAAAAATATTGGCCACTAGACTACAGCAACACATAGCCGACCTGATCCACCTAGATCAAGTGGGCTTCGTCCCAACTAGAGAAGCGAGGGACAACACCACAAAAGTCCTGAATTTGCTCTATAAAGCCAACTTAGCAGGTACACCAACGGTCTTTCTTGGCACAGATGCTGAAAAAGTATTCGACCGAGTGAACTGGTCGTTTATGTTTGCAACGCTACGCCACATTGGCCTAGGAAATAATATGATGAACTGGATTTCGGCAATATATTCCTCACCATCCGCAAGGGTCAGGGTCAATGGCGTGGTGTCAGACGCCTTTCAAATTGCGAACGGCACACAGCAAGGATGCCCACTCTCACCCCTCCTCTTTGCGCTCTCTTTGGAGCCCTTCTTATGCCATATCAGACTAAATCCAGACATTACGGGAGTTTCCATCGAACACACTCAATATAAGGTATCAGCATACGCCGATGACTTGATGTTCTCACTATCGAACCCGGTTATCTCCCTCCCTAATCTAATTAAAGAATTTTCTACATATGGCGCCCTCTCTTATCTGAAAATTAATCTAGCTAAGTCAGAGGCAATGAGCATAGGGATCCCACTAACACAACTCACATTCCTACAATCCAGTTTTAAATTGAAATGGACAAACAAAGCTTTGAAATATCTGGGCACCCATATACCCCAAACCATAGCGAAACTATATGAGATCAACTTCCCTCCACTACTATCTAAAATCAAAACATTACTAAACACATGGCAATCTGGCCTACATTCCTGGCTAGGGCGATGTAATATTCTAAAAATGTCTATTCTACCGAAATTACTATATCTAATGCAAGCCTTGCCAATACACATACCTCTCAGTTTTTTCAGACAAGTACAATCGCTATTCACTGACTTCGTCTGGGCTAAGAAAAGACCCAGGCTCCCTAATAAACTACTAGTGCTCCCAAAGTCTTCGGGTGGGTTGGCATTACCTAACATTCGTGCTTACTATCAGGCTGTTCACTTAGGCAGACTTATAGATTGGCGTAGACACCGGGAAACCAAGTTATGGTCCCAAATGGAACAATCCCACACCACAATTCCACTAGGTGGCACCCCGTGGTGTTACCAGGGGTTGCCAACGGAACTCAAACGCCACCCTTTAATAGGCAACACGGCCCGAATTTGCGCAAAACTAATATCCAAAACGACCATTTCTTCCCCAAACTCACCCCTATATCCAATAATAGGCAAACCCCTGTTCACTCCAGGTCTACAAGATAGAATTTTTCGAAAGTTGGGGGAAGCAGGTATACACTTGGCCTCCCACTTCAGCTCTGGAGGACGTTGGAAAACATACTCGGAGCTCTCTGATCGCACGGGTAGGTACTGTCTAGACTTCATGCGGACACTCCAATTGAGACATTTCCTCAACTCTATCCCACCCCCCACAGATAGTAATCAAAACCTCACGACATTAGAAGAACTCTGTACCGATACAGGTGTTTTACCACACACACTCTCACTGACCTACAACCTACTGAATACACCCCCCTCGGACTATATACCGCCAGGCCTACTTAAATGGGAAGAGGAAATGGGCTGTAGATTTAGCCCCGCAAAGAGACAACACATACTTCGTTTCACACACAAATCTTCCATTTGCGCTAAGACACAGGAAACAAATTATAAGATACTTTCCAGATGGTATAGAACCCCCAACACGCCTACATGAAATGTTCCCAACAACATCAGATATGTGTTGGCGCTGTCAAATGGACAAGGGAACTTTGCTACACATATTTTGGTCTTGCCCCAAACTCACACACTTTTGGAGAGTGATACGTGAGACTTTACAACTGTTTACTGACAGGACAATAACAAATGACCCAGCATTCTTTTTATTACACGCTACAGACATTCCCGACAAGATATACAAAAGATCAGTCATACGCCACCTGCTGGATGCAGCTAGAGCCTACATTCCACTGTGTTGGAAATCTGCCCTCCCACCAACAATTGATATGTGGCTGGGGAAAGTAGAGGACATCAGACAACTGGAAGACCTAATTCACACGGCACAACACAGAGAAGAGATATTCTCTAAGACTTGGCAGCTGTGGACTATGTTTATTTACTCGACGGCGGGACAATCTCTGAGAAGAGCTGATTGTGACCCGAGAACAGACGTGCGACAATGAGTTTTTACTGTTGAATCAAATAATGACATAATACTCCGTGAGAACGGACTGCGAGGCCCTCCATGCTTGCGAGACACACACCCATCTTCCCCCCTTCTCAACTACTCCATTATACTCTCTCTCTCCCTCAACTCTACCCTCTTCCTTATTTTCATTCCTTCCCTTCTCTCCTCTAACTTTTCCTAACTTTCCTTCAGTTCCTTTTATTAATGTCTATTCGAGAGACAAAAAAAAAAAAAGGAGGAGAGCCGACGCAACGGGCCATATCACAACACAATATCACATGCCCATTAAAGGTTACTCATTTAACACACTACCGGCTTATCCGGGATTGGCTATCATTTTTTCAGTATTAAGACAAAAGAAGAGGAGACATTGTAAAACATGTTAACACAATGAGTTCTTGGTCCTCTAAAATATATTGTGTATGTTACGTGATACATGTGATACTCTGTAACATGTTGGTCCGTGTGGGCCGTGTTCTTTTCTTTTCATAAATAAAAAAATTAAAAAAAACAAACAAAAAACTGACCACACTAAGCAGGAGAGCCCATCGTGGTCAGTTCTCTAGCTATATGATGGGAACTCTGTGTACTCTCCTCCAATGTTCAGAGTTGTCCTTACAACCCCCCCCCCCCCCGCACAGCCATTTACTGAGAAGCTCAGTGTGCTGCTGCTTCTCCTCCCCCCATCTCCCCAGCTCTTATACAGCTGAGAACAGAGGGAATGTGATCATTTAAAAAAAGGGAAAAATTGTATTTATAATGTTTTTTTTATACCTATATAAAAATGTTTTGCCTTTCTTTTCTGTTTTAAAGTGAATTTGGTTACATAGAAATTTGACGTTTTATATTGTAGGCCTGTATATCTTAAGAATAACTCACTTAAATCTGTCCAAACAAGAGTCTAGTAGACATTCCGGGTATGATAAAGTTTGAAACACGAAATCATAAATTATAATATAAATAACTATAAATAATTATCAAAAATATAATAATAAAATGTATTCAATAATTTAATCAAATCAAATCGCTGTCATCACTTTCAGTGTCTGATGACAAATTTCCCAACCAATCACTATCGCTCAATTCTGCAAGTGATTCTTATTTACTATTGCTGTTTTCTAGCTGGTCAAAAAACGCTTTTGATGTAAAGTGACACTTTTTGGATGCCATGGACATTCTCAAGTTTTCAGGCAGAAAGAACAGTATATATAATATAAAAGTGCACGCAGGGCACTGGACAAAGCACTAGGGACAAAAGGGATGTGAAATAATTTTATACAGTAATGTAATCTTACAGATTACAGTGTAATGTATGTGCTATGTTTTTTGCACTTTTTGCAATGCTCGCAGGGAACAGAGCCCAGCACATAGTATATCGGGCGGAGGACACAGCCCGCGGACACAGTGGGAGGACATCGCAGGATCCTAGGGACAAGGCAAGTAACTTTGCCTGGATCCTGAGATGCAGTCCTGAGTGTGGCTCGGGGTTACCGCAGGAATACCACTAGGAAGGTTAAGGGACCAGGATCTGTATTATTTTTTTGGGTTAACAAACACTTTAATCTATAAAAATAAGGTCTGTTGGAGTTGATGAAATTGTATGTACAGTGGTAGGAAACTGGTTACATGAACGTATCCAGAGAGTAGTGATAAATGACTGAAAAATCCTCTCAAACATCTAAAGTTGTGAGTGGTCTACCTCTGGGTTCTCTCTTGGAGCTAAAGCTGTTGCAATTCTTTTATTAATGATATAGAAGTTGGAATTAAGAGCTCAATTTTATTGTTTGCTGAGGATAATAAATTATATAGGGATACATTTGGCAACAGGATATGGCATCATTACAGGAAGACTTTGGCAACATAGGGTTTGAGCAGTTACATGGCAGATGAGGTTCAATATTGTAAAATGTAAAGTTTTGCACTTGATGTCAAAAATACACATGCAAGGGGATCCCCTGGGAAAATCAGTGATGAAAAAGAATTTGGGTGTGCTTGTAGATCACAGACTTGGGAATAGAATGCAATGCCAAGCTGAAGCTAACAAAGCTAGCAAAGTGCTGTCATACAATAAAAGGGTATAGAGTCCAGGGTTAAATCAATAATTCTATCCCTTTACAAAACACTAGTTCGGCCCCATCTTGACTATGCAGTTCAGTCATGAGTTCAGCGAAGAGTAATGTTTTGCTTTGCGTCTTTTAAGGTTCTTTGCAGTAAAAGCAAGGATGCATAAAACCCTCTGTAGTGTATTACTGTTTTACTAAATAAAAAATGCTGCATGTACAATTGTATGAAAAACAATTCATGGCAAACCAAGTATCACATAATATGCATACATTACAGTATACACATGCACAAACTATATATACTTCCCAGCACATTAGCACGGATAATGTATACAAAAGGGATACACTAAAAGTTACTTAACTTGGGTCGTGGATTTAGTGCCATCCCCAGGTAACTTTCCTATTTTCAGTCTTTCTTTATGATGAAGTCATCTTCCAGAAGCCAGGATCTCTTACAGACTGCTTCTTTTTTCTTAGAGTCCTGCAAAACTACTTCTGCCCCTTTTCCTCTAACATATGTTTCAAGTGCTTTTCCCTCCCCCTACTTCCTGCTAACCTCATTAACTGTAGCATGAACCCATCCAACAAGTTCATTAGCATGTGAATGCCATTCCATATATTTATGCTACAAAAATCACTAAAATAGTCATAGCAGCACAGGCAACAAAAATAGTAAGAGGATGAAGGACATCAGCCATAAGGATCAATAAAAAAGATTGAAATGAGCAGCACTATGGAAAAGAAAATTCAATATGCAATGTGAAAAAATTTATTACAATTTATAACCAACTTGGAAAATATGCAAGTGTCACTTATATTTCATAATATGACAAATGACCATAAAAAGTCCCATAGAATATGTATGATTCTTGAATCAAGAATCAAGTCATCAATGTGCACATGCTGATAGGCAATAATACATCCAGTGCTCCAAAACGTGGGCGTGATTCACGCCCCCTTCACACCGTGCGCTCACCAGAACTGCATGACCCAAAGATTTAGGGTACTATATCGTTTTAATAAAGATGTTATGACTCCACCACTTCACTTCACCAACTCCGGCCCCCTGGCTCCACTCCTAATTTCCCAATCCAAGATGGTGTGGAGTGGATAGCTTCCTTTTAACACAGGTACAGTTTAGCCTTGGTGTCAGGTCACCTGAGGCCAAGTTGGGGAGAAGTGAAGGTACACCAGAAGAAGAAGACGAGAAGGTGATGTTTCTGGGTCCAATACTCCACCTTCCAAATGTATTAGACCCAAGCATTTCCCGGACGAAGTGAGCAGGAGTCACGAAAATGTCCCTTGCCCCCACAATAGAGACACAAGCCCAGAGTTCTGCACCTAGCACATTCATGGGGGGTTAGTCTGGTCCGGCCCAGCTGAATAGGTTCCTCAGCAGTCAGAAGATGCTCCACGGGACGAAGGGAGGAGAGCTCAGACTGGCTAGGACCCAGGGAGTGCTGATGTCTTTTTTCTAGGGACCTCTCCTGAAAACGAATGTCGATCTGATTACACAAGGAAATTACATCGTCCAGACAGGCGGGGATGGCTCTTCCTGTTAATTCGTCTTTCACTCGGTCAGAGAGGCCATGTAAAAAGGTTGCAACCAGGGCTTCATTGTTCCAGCTCAATTCAGCTGTGAGCATACAGAACTGAAGAGCATATTGTCCCACTGAACAAGATTCTTGGCGAAGACGTAAAAGGGCACTACCTGCTGAAGAAACACAAGCCGGCTCCTCAAAGATGTTACGAAAGAGCTTCAAGAAGTCGGACAGGCTGGAAACCACCGGATCATTCTTCTCCCACAGGGGGGCAGCCCAGGCTAAAGCTTCACCGGAGAGGAGGGAAATTATGTAGGCCACCTTTGCCCGATCAGACAGAAAGTTTTGAGGCTGGAGCTCAAAATGAATAGTGCTTTGGCTGAGGAACCCCCTGCAGGCCTTGGAGTCCCCAGAGAAACGGGACGGAGCTGGCAGTTGTAGTGAATGTGTGTCTGCGACTGGTGCAATAGGTGCAGCCACTGATTGTACTAGAGGTTGCTGATTCGGGGTTCACAAGGAGGCCTGAAGCTGTGGGAAGCCTGATCCTTGAGGAATCGCATCGAGTCTGATTCGATTCTTGGGTCTCAAGTCTGCGGACTATGCCCTGCAATGGATCATCTGCAGGAAGTGGCATGTCAGGCGGGTCCATGACTGATCAAACTGTCAGGTCACCTGAGGCCAGGTGACAGATGCACACCATTGGGGTCAGGAATGCACCGCTAAGGTAGTGGACCTTACGTTTGACTGCTGCGGATGGAAGTCTGGGTGGTTAAGGAAGGCAGGTCCACTGGAGCACCAACATGGATCCCACAGGGAGCTAGAGCATAAGATTACCCAGGGTGCGGAGTCTAAGAGCCAGCAGGTGTTCACCAGAGACTCTAGTGGTGAAGATGGACTGTGCTGCAACTGGCTCCAGGTCGCGGCCCCAGCTCACGCTCACAGAAGGCTACTGGAGGATAGAGAGGAAGCAGCAGCCCAGGATAACAAGAAATAGTAAGGAGATAAACCAAAGGTCGGGGCACCTAGCAGACAAGAATAAACATAGAACACGCCAA
Organism: Lithobates clamitans; assembly: GCA_037952925.1. Lineage (NCBI taxonomy): Eukaryota > Metazoa > Chordata > Amphibia > Anura > Ranidae > Lithobates > Lithobates clamitans. The sequence continues at coordinate 5,335,407 of JBBGZY010000292.1, read as the reverse complement.
AGGTCAGGGTCACAAGCAGGCAGGGATAGTCGAGAGCAAGCCAAGATCGGTAACTGGAATCAGACATAGAAGACTCAGCAAGTTGCACACAAAAGCTAAATACACAAAGTTAATCAGCAGGGCTGGCTTGCAGTGCACAGGTTAATATATAGTTCTCTGATAGGGGCTGGGGTGGAGCCATGCTTAGAGGAGAGAATATTTAAGCAGCCAGGTGAGAGTGGCTGGCCTCTAAGGTGAACACATGGAGGAGAGGTAAGCTGACAGACAAACACTACTGCATATTCATGACAATTGGATTTCGAAAAGTGTTCTTTACTGTTAGAGCAGTCGGAAATGTGGAGCTACTTTCCTCATGAAGTGGTACTGGCTGAGAGCATTGATAATTTCAAAAAACTTTAAGATGTCTTCTTCAGGAAGCAGAACATACAGGGCTATGGGAATTGTTAGAGAATAAAAATTGCACACACATAACACACAGATACTGTAGGTTGAACTGGATGAACCTGTGTCTTTTTTTCACCTTTAGAAATTATGAAAACTTTATTAAGTGCTGCCAAGTATATATTGACTCCTGGCATTCACATGGATATTGTTTCCACAGGTCGATCTCTTTTCTATTTGGGTGTTAACTCTTCGCAATAGAATATTTAGCATTTCTGTGACTGTATCCATGCACCTTATGGCTGGTTGTCCTTTTTCTCTTTTCCCTAAAATGTATTTTTATAATTAGCATTTATTTTTCCTGGACATGAATGTGAACTACATATTTATTAAAAAGAAGGGGAAGGGCTGAGGAGGCTAGGTTAGACCCTCTGGCAAAATCTACTGAAGCAAATAAAAATTATCCCAGAAGAATTATAAACAAAAGGTGACTGCTATTAAATTCAAAGATTGTCTGTTAGTTCGTCCCATTTGTGGAGATCCCCTACACCTCCCAGTGACAGTAATTATTGTGATAGAATGTAAGAAGAAAATTCTCAGATGAGAAATGAGCAGCAATAAAGCCATGTATGTTTGAAAACATAATTAGTTCTTATGGTCATCAGATGTTCTAATAAGCTTTTTAGACACAAGCTCTTTATGACTTGTAGAGCTGGCCAGAATTTAAGGAAAAGTCAGTCTCATTAGATCATTTACATGGTGAGCTGTATTCACTAGTACTTTGCTGAAGTTATGGGACGTGAGAGCTCTCATTACAGCACATCAAGCATTTACTTTGACTATTTAGTAATTCAAGATGCTGCCCTGGCAAATTTACCACAATAGGAATTCTCACTCAAAATTCTAGCCATATAGCTAAGTTATTATTATTCTCCCCTTGAGGCATGGTTACTCTCCCCTTGAGGTTACTCTCCTGATGTCTCTAAAATGTATTCCATTGTTTAAATATACAACTTGGACTTCTTCTTCAGTATGTTTTTATTTTGCTTGCCGAGAAATTGTATTTCACATCAAGTTTTATATTTACCGTAAATTTATTTTACCCAGTGGTATTTTAGGTGTCATCCCTATGTGTAACGTCCAACTCTATCCATTTTTGTTTTAGCCTTTAATAGGTTGGGACAGGTTTAGAACTTCTCCACTAAAGAAAAAGCTTCCAAGAGGTGCTGGGATTTTCATATGAATACATAAAAAGTAGTGAGAGGCAAAAACATTAGGAGGTCTTGCCCAGGTTAGGCTGCTTACAAAAGACAGGGCTACCCTCCTGTAGGTACCCAGCAGGTTACCAGAATAAAACATGCACCAATGGAAGGAGCACCAGACTAAGTGATAAGTCCAAATTAATTTGTTGGTTTATATTATGCAAAAACAAAACATTTCTGAGGCCAGAAGAAACTCCCCGTTCATCAGGACTACAACACAACAATATAATATAATAGGTTGGTGTAGTAGTTAGCACTTTCACCTAGCAGCAAAAGGGTCGCTGATTCAAATCCCAACCATGACACTACCTGCCTGGAGTTTGCAAGTTCTCCCTGGGCCTGTGTGGGTTTCCTCCCACACCCAGAGACATGCTGGTAGGTTAATTGGCTCCTGTCTAAGTTGGCCCTCATATGTGTATATATAAATGTGAGTTAGGGACCTTAGATTGTAAGCTCCTTAAGGGCAGGGACTGATGTGAATGTACAATGAACATTTAAAGCGCTGGCATAAATTAACGGTGCTACATAAGTACCTGAAATAAATAAATAATAAGTAAATAATATAAATAAAATAACCTCAAACGCATTCGTTGTTTTTATTGTAAATCAAAAAAATTAAAAACTGCAGTCTGCTCACATAATCTTTAATAAAAACATATATGCCATTCTGAAGCTTCCCTCCAACCACTTTGCAAATTATTTTATATATACTGTGATTCTTTACTTGCCAAATATGCTGCAGAAATCTCCCTCCACTAAGTCTGGCTGCATCCATTTTAACTGTGGGCAGCTGAAGCTGCTGCCTGTTCACGTCCTGGATTTACACAGACACACAGAGGCACACCTGCAGCTCTCATTGGCCCTCTTATGACTCATCCCCTCCCTTCCTGGCAAACTCTCACAAAAGAGAGAGAAAGAGCTGTGCATGATGTCATAAGCCTAGGCATTTACCAGACAAGAAACATGAAGTGGGCTGTATAAGGTATTTACTGGCAGAAGAAAAATGTTTCCAAACTATCCAAAGTTAAAACAACAAGGGCAGAAGATTTAATAGATGGAAAGTTGAAAAAATGACTTAAGGTCCCCTTTAAAGTGCAACAATAAAAATGGAAAATTCCCATAAATATAGTGCCTGGAGGGTCCCCTTAGTCTGCCTGTAAAGTGGCGCATCTGTACCATGTAAAGAACCTGCTGCAGCAAAAAATGACATTTCTATTGAAAACAAATGCACAAAATAACATTTGGTAAATCGGGTGTTGATATTGCACAGGTGTGAGTAATAATAAGTGATCAAAAAAGCAGCTGGTAATCAAACAATAGAACAATCTGTGTAAAAACATAAAAACCCAACAATTACAACAATATGTGAATGATAATGAAGTGCAAACAAAATATAAGTGACAATGATCAGTCCATGAGAGTGCCCATAACAAGTATACAGTATATGATGAAATCCTTCCAATCGTGTCCAAAGGATAATAGACGGCCATACTACACCCAAGTGCACCTTTCACCGTGATAATACAAGAAATGTCCTTACCACGATATCTAGACTCCACTCTCTCTTATGGATATTATATAAAGAAAAGAGAGAATTGCCACATAGTGTAAAACCGTGGTGGTTTTATTGAAAAACTTTCCACAAATCCAATAAAGTGCAACATATGGATAAAAAGTTCCTAAGTTAAAATCTGCAGATCACGATCAAACTGGCGTCGTATAGTTGGACATACTCTGCCTTACTAGTTTCGTCATATATGACGCCATCGGGGAAAATGCCCCTGATGATGTCATGTATGACGAAACTAGTAGGGCGGAGTCTATGTCCAACTATACCACGCCAGTTTGATCATGATCTGCAGATTTTAGCTTAGGAACCGGCGCCCCGGCTGTACCATGATTAAACACAGCAGATGTCGATCGAGAGTGCCAGAAAATAGATTAGAACTGGCACCCGGCGATTGTCATGAATTTACACAGGATAGGGCTCTGCCTATATTAACAAGGCAGACACAATAACTTTTGCGCAAACAAATCAATATGCGCTTATTGGGATTTTTTTTACCAAAAATATGTAGCAGAATACATATTGGCCTAAATTTATCAAGAAATTTGATTTTTTTTTTCCAATTTTCGTATTGGGTATGTATTGGGTATATTTTTTTGTTTATTTTCTTTGCAAAATTGTCAGTCAATTTTTTGTTTATATCGCAAAAAAATAAAAACCGCAGCAGTGATCAAATACCACCAAAAGAAAGCTCTATTTGTGGGAAAAAGTGACATAAACTTTTTTTGGGTACAGTGTGGCACAACCGCGCAATTGTTAGTTAAATGAACGCAGTTCTGTTTAACAAAAAATGGCCTGGTCATGGGGGGGGTTAAATCTTTCAGAGGTCACGTGGTTGATAATGAAGTTGTGTCCAAATTATTATCTTTATTCCAAATGTTTCAACCAGGTTATTTGCAAGGGTGCAGATTAAAGTAATAAAAACGTTCCTAGTGCACTGCAGTCTTTTGACTTATCCTGATGTGGTTTGACTATAAAATATAACAAACAGTTCTTTGTGGAAATCAATACATTTTGTTTAAAGGCAGAAGCATAGTAGTCCCACCCTTGTTTACAAGGGGCTATGATGAGTGTTGCTAGTCAGTGGGCCCCAGTCAAAAAGGGGTTGTTTTTTTTTTATTTTTACTTTGGAAATCCCAAGAAATATTCTTCTTTCCTATCCGGGAAATTTTACTCCAGAGCGCTTACTTGCTTTGGAAACTTTCTCTTTAACTGTTTAACTGGGTAAAAGCTTTTAGATGGGAAAAAGGGAACTGGCAACCTTTTTAATTTGTAGTTTATAGACAGGGCAAGTGGGTTAAAATTATACGGGTTGGAAGTTTATAAAAACAAGTAATAAAAGCCAAGTTGCTTTACAGTTGGCAAGTTACTGCTCTGAAAGAAAAAAAAAAAATTTATAGTGTTTAGTAGTTACAGCGATCATAAGTTAAAAGCCAATCTTAACACCTGGTTGTGCCAACGCCAATGAAAAAGAAAAAAAAAGTTATTGCTGGATCATGCCTTCATCTTGTGTTTTAGGGCTGATGGGAGATGAGGCACTAAATTATTCCAATCTCACACTGAGCGCAGGTTTAGGAATACTTAGTGCTGGCAGCCGACTGATTGAAAATATTTTCCTTTGAGATCCGGTGTTCCCAATATAGCTGCGCTAATTAGTTCAATAAATGTTAGCTCCCACTCCTTCCATGGTTCACTACATTTTATATGAGACAATTTAATGTAGCATTGTGTTTATAATGGGAATTTTCTTATTATTTTGATTATTTAGCAAGTTTGTTTTAACCTCCCCATTTAAGGCCCCCTTACTACGTTGCAGTATTTTGCAGGTTAACGCTATTGGACAGGGTGGATTAAAATCAATAATATTTTTTTTTTTTTTAAATAAAAAAAATACGATTTTTTTTATTTAATTCTGATTTTTTTTTTTATTTAGATCAATTTTTTTTATATTTTTTTTATTAAAATTATTTTAATAAATTGCTTTTGGAGTAAAAATCTATCTGAAGATCGTTTTCTATTTAGGATACATTAATAATTTTAATTTATTCAGCATGAAATGGAGCTTAGTTATGTAGCATGAGGCTGTATATTCTGCAATAGTTACATTTTTGGTAAGCTCATTCAATGAATCCAAGCTCTGCAAGCTGAGATAACATGCACTGCATTGATGCATTCACACAATTTCACAGTAACCATAAGATAAAACAAAATTCAAAAATGTTCCTTTATCCCATTGTTTTGAAAATCTATGTACACAACAAACTGTATGATTGAATCAGTTCTTATATCGCTGTTTTACTAACCTGACAGCTTATTATTCTAAATAGGAAACCTTCATTTTGTTTGCAAATATTAAAGATTCTAACTACCAGCAAGAATGAGTCCTTACAATTAAAGAGCACCTGTCATTACAGATCCATCATGGCAGTGCCTGTTAGCGGCATCCACTCACCTGCTGCCACCAAGTCCCTCACCTTGTTGTGTCACTGCCGCATCACCACCCGTCCCATTAAAGTGAATGGAACTGTCAGTGAGTCAACAGTGGGTCAGAGGAGGAGCCACTGTGGGGACAGAGATGACAGTTGCTCTTTAAAAATTATGATTTAAATCGAGTTGATTTCAATCAAGCTTTTTTTACTAGTGATTTAAATCATGATTTAAATCATGATTTAAATCAACTTGAATTAAATCGAATCCACCCTGCTAAACCAAAAACAGTAAAATAACTCTGTATATGCAGTAAAGCATGTTTGTTATACTCGCAGTGGAGCCTAAGGGGTTAATCCTGCACAGTGTGCAAAAAGGCTGTTTGGTCGTGTCTTCTCTGATCCACCCCTTCTTCCACAGTCCCCTATCCATCTCCTGATAGGACAGAGCCTTGAGGGCACTCTACATATGCTCAGTTTGGTGTGTATTGCGAGAGAGTTTTTTTTTGGGGGGGGGCGGCATGTGATCAGCACAGGGCCAATCCGCACTGTGCAGACAGGAAGTCAGGGATCATGCAGCCTCATAGGACAGTCAGAGGAGAATGAAAACGCCTCTAACAAGCTTTGACCAGTGCTCGGCCGGACACTGATAGAAGTCACAAGACTGCTCTATATTGCTGATGAGAAAAGGTATTTAGCAGTGTATATTTACTAAAATAATTGCATTTTTATGTTGTGTACAGTGTGAGACCAGATATAGAGAATGCAGGGTCCTGGGTTTACTAATGCCGCGTACACACGAGCGGACTTTACGGCAGACTTTGCCCGGCGGACTTTTTGACGGACTTTACGACGGACTTTCCGAATGAACGTACTTGCCTACACATGATCAACCAAAGTCCGATGGATTCTTACGTGATGACGACCGGACTAAAACAAGGAAGTTCATAGCCAGTAGCCAATAGCTGCCCTAGCGTCGGTTTTTGTCCGTTGGACGAGCATACAGACGAGCGGACTTTTCGACCGGACTCGAGTCCGTCGGATAGATTTGAAACATGTTTCAAATCTAAGTCCGTCAAACTTTTGATAAAAAAAAGTCCGCTGGAGCCCACACACGAATTGTCCGACGGACTCCGGTACGCCGGACCAAGTTTGCCGGAAAGTCCGCTCGTGTGTACGCGGCATTTCACTTTAAGGCAGCCTATTCATTTAGAATTGAGGGGAATCAACAGAATCCAGACATGCACTATGTTTTTTCATGCAGTGCACAGTATGTGCGATGTGGTGTGCTGCAATGCAGGTCCATCGGCACCTACTGTGCTGTGCGTCTGGGTGCCATACAAAATGAATGGGGTTGCAACACAGAGTACTGTTCGTTAAAGTGTGTTGCAGTGACGTGTAACAAGTGAAGCTCACCCCCTCAGCTCACACACTTTTTACTGTTTGTAGAACTGAAGGGCGTTGGCCATTCTTTTTATATTAGAACTGAGGGCTCGTTCACACCAGCCATATGCTATAACGTGTGTTATGTAGGGTCAGTGGGAGGCAGTGCAGTGTTAAAATCCATCATGCTGTTTTCTTTTTTTCTTTATTTTCTTTACATGTCCCAAAATGACACTTTGGAGTTGATTTACTAAAACTGGAGAGTGCAAAATCTGGTGCATGGTAGCCAGTCAGCTTTTAACTTCTGCTTTTTCATTAAGGCCCCTTTCACACATGCAGACCGTTTATTTCATCCGTTCAGTCACGTTTTGTACAAAGAAAAAAAGATTACATTTACATCAGTTTCTCATCAGTTTTTTTTTTTACATCCATTACCTATGCAAAAACGGACCGTTTGTCCGTTTACATCCGTTTTGTTTCGTCTGATCTGTTCTTTTTTTTTTTTTTTTTTTTTTTTTTAAAACTGAATTACATTTTTTTATTTTCATTTTTTTTTTTTTTTATATTTAAAGTTTTTTATTGAAATTTTAAAATGAGAAAAAGAAAAATACAGAAACATCGCCAATTGGGCATACCCTGGCGTCTTAGTGTGTACATAAACGGCATTGTGAGAAGAGCTTATTAAGTGTAGTTTTGATTGGTCTAAGGCAAAAATAATCGAAGAACAGTAAGTAAACAAGTATACTACAAATAACTATGGTAGCATAAAGTATTCCTGTAATAATAGGTTAAGTATTGAGTGGGGGGAACACCTGTGTACAACCTATATCACGGTGTGAGATTGTAACCTATATAACATGTTTTAGTAGAGTGTCCGAGAGGTTGTAATAAGATAGGGGGGGTGGTATATAAGCTGGCCTCTTAGAGGCTGGACTGTTACGACAGTGGTGTGCTTCTAGAGTCCAGAATCCAAGGGTGCCAGTTTCTGTTAAAGCGCTTGATGGACATATTGGCTTTGGCAAAAGAGAATTCCATCTGAAAGTGTTGGTTAAGTATGCTGATGGTATCTTTAAGAGTTGGCGGGTCTGTTGATTTCCATTTTCTTGCGATTGTTAGTCTTGCGGCAATGAGAATATGTGTGAGTATTGTTTGCTGATGGGTGGGCATCATTGGAATTGAGAGTCCTAGGAGTAGGTCAAGCGGGGACAAAGATTGGGATGTACCACACATAGCTTCAATTAGGTTGTGTATTTGTCTCCAGAAATTTTTAACTGGTTGGCATTCCCACCATATGTGTGAGAGAGATCCAACGTGAGTGCATCCCCTCCAACAGGTCGGGGAGGTGTTCGGGTAGATTTTCGCCAACCTTTCTGGGGTGAAGTACCATTTGTGAAAAAGTTTCTGTGTTGCTTCCCAGTGATTAATGCAGTGCGACAGACGTAAGGGCAATGTGAGGGCCTTTAGCCATTGTGTATCTGAAACCGGTTGGTCTGATAGTGAGGACCAGTACTGTACGGAAGACGCCAGATGGTTAGTAGTTGGTTTGGTGAGAAGCTTGTACATGAACGAAATTCCTTTGGACGTGGGTATAGCTGTATTGTAGAATTTGAGTATTGGGAGTGAGACATCGTCTGAGGTTGTCCAGGAAATTTTTGATAGGCTAGACCTGATCCTTAGGTAGAGGAAGAACGTGTGTTTGGGTAGACCGTATTTTTGCTTTAATTGCTCAAATGAGAGGAGGGTTGATGACGAAAAGAGCATACCTAAATGGGTGATGCCGACTTTTGTCCATTCTGAAAGAGGTAAGTCCGGGGAAACGAGGTGTAATGCCTCAATGGGTATTGCTGTCAAAGTATCCTTTGATATCCCTCCTTTGATTTGTAGTATTGAAGTCCAAATTCTTGTGGCGGATGTAATAGTGTCAAGAGGGTATCTTTTGGGATGGGGGTTGAGCCAGAGTGCGGCTAGGAAGTTTTTAGGATCTGTGGGTAGTAGGTTGGTTTCGATTTGTTTCCAGGTTGTATGATGTTTGTCTGACCACCAAGTTTTCAGCTGGTCCAGGATGGTTGCTCGGTGGTAGGCTTGAATATCTGGGACACCCAGTCCTCCGTGTTGAACTGGAGTTGTGAGTATGCCTTTTTTTATTCTAGGTCTCTTTTGTTGCCAAGTGAAGCCGTTGATGATTCCTTGGATTTTTTTTATTTGATTTTGCGTTAGAGGGAGAGGTAATGTACGGAAAAAATATAGGACATGGGGAAGTAGATACATTTTTGTCTGAGCTATCCTACCAGCCCAGGAAGCTGGAACCCTACCCAGGTCCCTCGCTAGATGAGTAAGCTTGTCCAGGAGGTCTTCAAAGTTAATTCTCAGTAACATTTGGCTTGGGAACGTTAATTGGATACCCAAGTATGGGAGAGAGGAGTTGGAGGCCCAAGCAAAGGGGGAGCTAGTGGTAATGGATTTTAAAGTTAGAGAGTCAAGGCCAAGGTTAAGCATTAGGGATTTACTGTGGTTTAGTTTGTACATTGATACTGTGCTAAATTTGTCAAGGATTAGTTGGACTGCAGGGAGGGACAGTATTGGATTTGTTAGAGCAATGATCACGTCATCTGCGTATAGACCGATTTTATGATCGGTCTGTCCGATTGTTATACCTGTAATCGCTGTGTCAGATCTAATAAATTGTGCTAGGGGCTCCATTATCATGGCGAAAATTAGGGGGGATAGTGGGCACCCCTGTCTCGTGCCATTAGTGATTTGGAATGGGCTGGAGACAACCCCTGATGTCCAAATGCGCGCAGATGGGTGGGTGTACAGAGCTAGTATTGCAGAGAGGAAGGTGCCCGATAGTCCAAATTTTCGGAGTACTGCTTCCATATACGGCCAGTATACTCTATCGAACGCCTTCTCTGCGTCCAAAGATAGGAAGAGAGAAGGCGTTCGATTATGTTCTGTCCACTGGATAAGGTCAATGAAACGTCTGGTACCGTCTGAAGCTTGCCTGCCAGGTACAAATCCTACCTGGTCAGGGTGAATAATTTGGGGGATGATGGTGGAGAGGCGCTGTGCCAACAGTTTGGCGTAAATTTTGGTGTCTGTGTTGAGGAGTGAAATTGGTCTGTAGTTGGCTGGGTTGTCTGGGGGTTTGCCTGGTTTGGGGATGGTAACCACTAGGGCCTCGAGAGATTCCCTAGGGATTATGCCTGTAGTAGCAAATTGGTTATACATGTCGCATAGGTGGGGGACTAGTTGTTGGGCGAATCGTTTATAATATTCGTTGGGTAGTCCGTCGGGTCCCGGCGCTTTGTGTAGAGGTAGGTTGTTTATTACTTTTTGGATTTCGGTTTGTGAGAAGGGAGTCGTGAGAGAGTCTAGTTGTTTTGGGGAGATCGAGGGGAGGGAGATAGAAGATAAAAAGTTCTTTATGTCATCTTGGGTGGGTGTGGGATGGGGGTCTGTTTTCGTAAGGTTGTAAAGTTTGTTGTAAAAATTACCAAATTCGTTGGCAATATCTAGCGGGTTGGACAAGCGCTTGCCCTGGGGGTTTGTGATATATGAGATTTTTTTATTAGAAAGTTGTTTTTTGAATTGTTTGGCCATAAATGCTCCTGATTTATTGGCCGATGAGTATATCTGAAGACGTAGTCGTTTGATAAAATAATCAAATTTTTGGTGGAGATGACTGCTGAGTTGGGATCTGAGCTTTTTTAGTTCTGAGGAGGTTGTATTAGTGGGGGATCTCTTGTTTGAAGTTTCAAGAGATCGGATTTGTTTCAAGAGGGATTCTGTTATAGAGGAGTGTTGTTTTTTAGCCTGGGCTCCAAGTTTGATGAAAAGACCTCGTAGACAAGCTTTGTGAGCATTCCAAACAATAGCACAGTCATTTACAGAGTTGACATTTTGTTGAAAATAGTTATCGATCTCGGATTGTATTTGAGCCTCAAAGGAGGGGTTGTTGAGGAGGGAGGTGTTTAGTCTCCAGACCGTGTGTCTAGTAGTTTGGGAGGGGGATGCTATTTTGATCGTAACTGGGGCATGATCAGACCATGTAATAGTACCTATAGTAGATGTTGTGATAGCCTGTAATAGGTGTTTGTCTGTGATGAATAGGTCAATGCGGGAGTAGGATTGGTGTGGGGGGGAAAAGTAGGTATAGTCTCTCTCCTCATCGTGCATGCACCTCCATATGTCATAAAGATCTTCTTTTTTGAGGATATTTGATATTGCTGAGGGCCTATTTCTCGCAGGGTTGGAAGTATCAAGGGTAGGGTTAATTACTTCATTAAAATCTCCACAAATTACCAGTGGGGAAGATCTGTAAGGGGCCAACTTGGCAAAGAGGTTGGCGTAGAATCTTTTGTGTGCAGTATTGGGGGCATATACGTTGACTACAGTGAGGGGGCGGTTGTCAAATGTGGCTGAAAGGGTTAAGAATCTGCCGTCTTCATCACTTTCACAGTGATGAAGCTTGAAATTTATTGCTGCGTTTATGGCAATCATTACTCCTCTCTTTTTTTTAGGGGCACTTGCGAAGAAGCAATGGGGATATTTTTTGTGACTACATTGGGGTTGTTTGAGTTTTGCAAAGTGCGTTTCTTGGGCACAGATTATGTCTGCCCGCTGTTGTAATGCTTCTTTCCATAAGAGATTGCGTTTAAATGGTGAGTTTAGGCCTTTAACATTGAGGGAGGTAATCGAGAGTGTCATGTTGGTATTGTGGCTATGAGGGCTTGGGCAGAGGGAGAGAGACCCCACCTACTGTTGGTGAGAGTAATTACACAGTTAGATACTTAAATGCTGTATATAGTACAATTATTTTACCAAAGTCAGTTGCGAAATACAAACAATCTGCAGTTCTAGAAAACAATTATAGTTAATGTCAATTTATCTATGCTGTAATCAAGAGGAAAGAACAGAGAAAAAAAAAACACTTAGACAAAAAAAAAAAAAGAAACTTGTGCGTAGCACAACTGTAAACCTGAGGGGTGGTGAGGAAAAGAACTAGATGTGACGCCCAGGCTGGATATACGTAGATCTGGGGAGCTGGGCTTGGATCAAAGTTAGGTCTTTTTGGGAGCTTTATTCGCCATGTTTCTGGAGTCAGATGGCTTGTAGGAAGGAGTGGGTTGTTCCGCTTCTCTGGGGGCAACGGGGAGAAAGCCCCAGTTGGTGAGCTTTTTGTAGCCATCCTTCGGGGAGAGAATAGGCACTATTTTTTGTTGGTGGGTGACCAGCAATTTCGTAGGGAAGCCCCATTTGTAGGTTATTTTTCTTTGTTGAAGTATGGAAGTCACTGGGGCGAATGCTCTACGCATCTCCATTGTAGCCGGTGACAGGTCAGTGAATAACTTGACGTTGTTGTAAGGGGCTGGCAGGGGTGTCACGGATCTGGCGGCGGAGAGGACTTGTTCCTTCACATGGAAGAAGTGTATACGTGCCAAGATATCTCTGGGGATATCGTCAGGGAGGTGTGACGGTTTAGCAATTCTGTGGGCACGGTCAATCAGAGTGTCGCGGGCGTTGAGGCGTGGGAGTAGGGCTGAGATAAGTTGTTGCAAGTAGGGGGTTATTTCGTTCGGTTTAACCGATTCAGGGATGCCCCGGAATTTGATGTTATTCCGCCTAGAGCGGTCTTCCAAATCCGCCATTTTCATTTTGATACGGTGAATTTCTTCCGCATGGTGCTCATGAGCATCTAACAGTTCATTGTGTGCCTTAGAGTAATCTTGTAGATTTTCTTCAAGGGCATCTGTGCGTTCTTCTAGGCAGTCTATTTTATCATGCATCTGGGATAGTGACATTTGGAGCTCTCTATGCAGATCTTGCTGCAATGTGAGAAGCATAGATTTCAGCATTACTTCAGACACTGTGTTTTCAGTGACAGGTATAGCAGCCAGGGAGGGAGTATTTTGGGCGCTGTGTGACCCTGCAATAATATGTGACCACAGCTGTTTCTTTGCATGTGGTTCTTTGTTTGGGGAATGTGCAGGGGAGGTAGCCAGCCTCTTACCTCTGTCTTGCTGCAGTCCTCCTGGGGAATCCTCTGGAGGGGAGAGTGTGTCCATGCTGTCCCTGTCTGTTGCTGCGGTCACAGTGCCATGGAGAGGGAGTGTTGAGGAGGTGGCAGGCAGGCCTTCTGTGTTGTTGGAGCGGGTGCCGTCGCTTCCATCGGCGCCATCTTGGGCCTTCTGCATAGCGGCGGCCGTCGGATAGTAGTCAGTGAGACGGCGGGGGTTTGGCGGTTTGTACCGCTGCATCGGAGTGCCCGAGGGTTTCCCCAGTCCTTCCCCGCTGATGTAGTGTGAGCAGCGGGAAGGATGGTAGCTAGGAGTTGCTGGAATCCAGGCCGTGGAGCGGAGCTCGGACTTCAGGCAGCCATCCTGGTCCGCAGCAGGCCACGCCCCTTCCTGATCTGTTCTTTTTTAACGGAAGAAAAATAGGGCTTTCATCCGTTCCAAAAAACAGATGTTGACGGAAGCAGATGTAAGCGGATGTCAATAGATGATTATCCAGTTACATTTGTTTTTCCATAGAGATGCATTCATGTCCGTTTTTCATCCGTCAACGGATGGAAGAAAAACGGACAATCGGTCCACATGTGTGAAAGGGGCCTTAGGCTTTAACACAAAAAATCCTGGAAGCTGACTGGTTTCTATGCACAGCTGCACCAGATTGTGCACTCTCCAGTTTTAGTAAATCAACTCCTATTTTAACTATTGCACAGCAGTGCGATGACGTGGCGAGTTGCACTCCGTGAAAATGTATACATACTGCATTTTTATGCAGTGCACACCACCAAACATATGGTGTGAACAGGACACATTGAAAACACATTTTTCTTATGTGCCCTTGCATTGAGCCTGTGTTGATCCTTTCAGTTCAACAGAAAGGGTATGAACCAGTCCTCAGAGTGTGTAATTTTGAGCTGAATACCAGGCAGATATAAGACAAATATATGCAGCTCTGTAGTCAGCTGTGCTGCATTGCTCATGTGCATCTAGGAAACATGCTGATAGGAGCGAGTAGAGTGTTGGAAAAATGATCTCAATAGTCTGCTGCTTCTCCTTTCGCTATCCACTTACAGACTGAGGACAGAGACGAGACCCGTGTTACTTAGGCTGCTTTCACACTGGGGCGTCGGCGGTAAAGCGCCACTTTTTTATAGCAGCACTTTACCGACATTTTTGCAGAGGTTTTCGGCCGCTAGCAAGGTGCTTTTAAAAAGGGTTAAACTGACCCGTAAATCGCCACTGCAGCAGGACTTTGCAGGCGGTTCGGCGGCGCTGCCCATTCATTTCAATAGGCAGGGGCGCTTTAGGAGCGGGGTATACCCGGCTCCTTCACCGCTCCAAAGATGCTGCTTGCAGGACTTTTTTTTACCGTCCTGCCAGCGCATCGACTTAGTGTGAAAGCACTGGGGCTTTCACACTGAGACTGCAGGGGAGCCGTTTTTCAGGTGCTTTACAGGCGCTATTTTTAGCCCAAAAGCGACTGAAAAACGCCTCAGTGTGAAAGGGGTCTAAAAGCGGAGCTCCACCCAAAAGGGGAAGCTTCGCTTATCTGCCACCCCCCCCCTTCATGCCACGTTTGGCACCTTTTGGGGGGGAGAGGGGAGCGAGTAACTGGTTTTGACAGGTACCCGCTCCCATTTCCGGCTGTGTTTGCCAGGGCGAACTCAACCAGAAGCTCAGCTCCCCTCCTCCTTCCCCCGCAGCCAGGCCAAACAGAGCGTGGCATGCTTCACGCATGCGTAGTAGGGAACCGGCTGTGAAGCCGCACTGCTTCACTGCCGGTTTCCCTTAGTGGATATGGTGGTGGCAGCAGCAGAAAAATCAGCTCTTGTAAAGACACCGCTGGATTCCTGGACAGGTAAATTTTCTAATATTAAATGTCAGTAGCTACAGTATTTGTAGTTGCTGACTATTATTTTTTTTTCTGCACGAGCCTGGAGCTTCTCTAACTGAGGCAGAGAAAAATCACATCTCTTGTCCTGCATACAGAGCTGTGTAAACTTTAGAACCAGATAGAGAAACATACAAATCCCTTATCATATACGTATTTCATATGTGTATTTACAGTATTTGTGTGTGGAGTTCAACTTTAACAGCTTAGTCTGATGTTCTACAACCCCAACTAAGATGCATGAAGGTAGGAAGATTATGATGATAGATTTTAAAAAGTATCTACCAAGCATGTTAACCAAAACATTAATACAGTGGGTTTATGAGGATTAGATGCTTCATACATTATGACACACTCTAAATTATGAAAATAGAACACCTGTATCTAATAAAACAAAACTTGTTAATGAGTAATTTGACGAATATATAATTGGAAGGTTCTAACTCAAGCAGTATCATAAACGAAATTCTAGTAGACACATTACAAAAAGAGCATCTAATAATTTAATTGTGGGCTAAGCACTAAAAAAAAAAAATGACATAACACAAAGATTAAATTTATTGCATTGCAGAGCCCCAATAGAGTATTTTCTTGTGGTAAACAATAAAAATATAAGCAACCTAAGAGGTTATTGGTAGTTGGCGCAGTAACAGCAATGCTAAACTAGTCATTTCCAATAGCAGTTGTGCACACATCTCTAATAAAACACAGCTTTTTATATTAAATGTAGTAAATAAATTTAAAAATAAGGCTAAATTAAAAATTATGATGACATATGTCTGGTCTAAGCAGCTAATGGGTTTCATATTGTTTAAGCTTCATGGATTAAAAGAGGCCATTGTGATTTGTTTTAGAACAATTATAAACTCAGATCTGTGGCATTTACAGTAATTAAATGGCTTTAGAGATTCTAAAATCGTAGAGAAATACAAATACTACCAGGGATGGTATTCTTTTTCTATCTGCTGTATAAAAGACAAATATAATTTAAAAAAAGACAGACTGTCCGTTGAAAGATGAGCTCCTTTATTTTTTTTCTTTTGGAGGATCATCACCTTGTCTGGTGGAGGGGTTTGGAAGACTCTGTGACCTAAAGGCTGCATTCACACCTGAGCGTTTTCACCTCGTAAAACACTTGTAAAGCGCTCATCTCAAAAGTTCCAATACGCCCAACAATCCCATTCATTCACATCTGAGCGTCCTGTCGCCAGAAGCAAAAAGGCTGAAGCTTAAAAAAGTACATGAGCTTCTTTTTAGGCAGAATACAAACGTTTTACTGCTTTTTACATTGGTGACCTTTGGACCTCAAAACGCCTGTACAAAAACACTGCAAAAACTCTGCAAAATCACCCTAAAAACTCCTGAAAACGATACGCTCAGGTGTGAATGCAGCCTTAGAGCTACTTAATGTCTGCTGGGGAGAATTTACTTTGAAGTAAAATAATTCATCTGGGATGGTGTGGAAAGCAGAAAGATTAGATCAATTTTGCCTCACCTTAATACACAGTGTAAGATCATATTTCAAAACCATAATCCAAATAAACGGTGTAGTTATTTTTTCTGAATAAGAGGTCTCCTGAAGGTGGCTTGATAAGAACAAGCTACTGATTGAGAAGTATGCAAATGTAGTTTGCTTGGGTAGAAAAAATAGGTTACCTTTAAGTACTTATGATTGCAATATTCAGCCTTCTAATGCCGCGTACACACGAGCGGACTTTCCTATGAAAATTTGGAAAATTCAAATGGACCTAGAAATAGAACATGTTTCAGATCTTTCAGGCAGACTCGATTCCTATTGACAAAACCGTTCGTCTGTATGCTAGTCCGACGGACTCAAAACGACACAAGGGCAGCTATTGGCTACTGGCTATTGAACTTCCTTTTCTAGTCCGGTTGTATGTCATCACGTTCGAAACGATCGGACTTTGGTGGGATCGTGTGTAGGCAAGTCCATTTCGTCAGAACTCCGTCGGAACTCCGTCGAAAAGTCCTTCAGAGTTCAGTCCGACGAGAAGTCCGCTCGTGTGTACGCGACATTAGAGAAGGTGGATGATGTGCTTATGAAAGTACAGTTTATTGGCAGTATACTTATGTGAGGAATAACAGAGATGCAAGGTAAGGGGTGTTTGCAAAGAACTGCCTTCTTGACCTGGACAAAAGCTGACCGTATCTTGGTTTATATACAGTATAACCACTATGATCTTTGAACATGTAGGCCTTGTTCCAGGGGAGGAAAAAGCAGTGTTAAAAATGGGCGTAAAGCCATGTTTTGTAAGCTCCTTTAGACACGTCAAGCACTTGGGCATTTATTCCATTGGCCAAATTCTGGCAATTAGAATAAATGAACACTCAGGCACTGAATGCGCCTAGCGCTTAAGCGTTTTTACACACTTTTAGGCTTACGCTCCTTTCCTGAACGCATCGGCACTGGGATTTTCTTCTTCCTCTTAAAGCTCCTACCTTTAAATGCCTATGTGTGCATGGACACATAAGCTAAAGAGGCAGAAGAAATATTACAAATGCCCTTAAAAGTTTGCATCTTTGACGCCC
This sequence comes from Lithobates clamitans, assembly GCA_037952925.1. Lineage (NCBI taxonomy): Eukaryota > Metazoa > Chordata > Amphibia > Anura > Ranidae > Lithobates > Lithobates clamitans. The sequence continues at coordinate 5,317,936 of JBBGZY010000292.1, read as the reverse complement.
AGTATAAATGGGACCTAAAGACCTAACGCCCTAATGCAAGCAAAGTAACCTGGTAAGTGCAGTGAAGTGAAGGATGCAAACTACATTGGAGAGACAAAACAACCCTTCCACAAACAAATGGCCCTTCTTGCCTTCCTAATGACTACCCATTGAGATAGACAACTTTATTTGGAAATAGAAAGAGGAGGAGGAGGACCAGTGATCAACCACAAAAGCTGTGGTCCATATTTGCATAACAGAACACTCAATATTTTAGGGAGCTCTAGCACCTGGAGGGGTTTGCTGATGATGTCATTCTTTCTGATTCGGCCAATCAGAGGAAGCTTTGTATTCTGTCACAGAAGCTGCCTATGAATGGCTGAGCACCGCTCAGACCAACTCTGCAATATTCCACGTGTGAAAGAAATAGTTTCTTTGGACCAGCTTGGTCCAAACAAACTATTTAAAGTGAAAGGAAACATGGAGATCAGCTTTAATAATCCTAGGAGAACTATAAATCAACTTTCCCTCTTTCTCAGATCACCCTGGAACCCCTCACCCCTCACAGGTAAGAATCCCAGAGTACTTTAAAGGATAAGTTCACTTTTTATAAAAAAATTATAAATGTACATTTTGTTGCAGTTTTTTTTTTTTTTTTGGGAGCCTGTAAAGCATTGCACCAGTGATCAGATCTCCTTCAGATCTGTCAGTGTATCTGTGTGCCTGTACATTCCGTACGGGCAGGCAGATACAATCTTACAGAGAGAATCAATGAATTACAGCTTCACAGTGCCATGGTAGTTCATTGAGAACTACAAGCCAACAGCCACAAAGGATGTTCGGCTTGTAGATTATTCACACACACGGATGTGTGAATGAATGATGGGTCTGTGTGGGCAGAGTACCTCACTGCCATGCTGATTTCCCCCCGTACTGCTATCACAGGGAGTGTGGGCATCGGGCAGCAGCTGCATACATTGGGAACATGTTACATGTTCCACCCTAAAAACAAGTGAAGCATGTAACATGTTTACAAAGGTGAACTTATGCTTAAACTGCTCTTGTCGTCCCTCTTAACCCAAACAATGGGGATATCATAACTCATATGCAGACCCCATCACTGGCATCCTGTACATATTCAAATGGCAAAACTTGTTGGATATCTATGACAGTGCACACATTATCTGGTAGTAAGAACTTGTCTCCATTATGGGTAAGCATATTAACAGAGGCTTGTGAGAAGCTCTAACATTCTTAGACCATGACAGTTGCCTTTAAGAACGAGCAATGGTTCTGCTACAACACATCCCAAGTTAGTTAAACCATCCATTTTTTTTTATAGAATTATCCTTAATTTATATTTCTTGTGGAGTTGGTATTCAGTGGTTGACTAATAGAGGTCCAATACTTTAATTTTTGAGAGGTAGACAAGGACAGGATAAATAGGTTTCTCGAAACCGGAGTTGGAAAATCTGTCCATAATAGGACCATGCCACCTCATTATGCCAGTTTAAGCAGCAAAGAAAAGCAATTTTGCCCATATATAATCCCAGTCTTCCCATGATCACCTTGGTTCCTGCCGCTATAAACACTGCTTTCCTAGCGCCTCCAGCAGTAGAATGTAAAAAAGAAACTATATGGCAAGATGCCTTGCCTCATGCCTCCCCTAGAGGGCGCCACCTGTGAAAAAATGTGCACATTGCCAGATGCTAGGAACAGTAATTTAATATATTTTATGGATATTACAGAAATAATACTGAAGAATTATTCATTGTGTCACTGTTTAAATTACTCCAAGTTGTTGCTCTCTTTCTGTTTTGTCAACACTTTTTTAATTCATTCCACACTTACCAGATATTCATTAGTGAAGGAATGGTATTAATTTAATGATTCTATGGCCATGTAATATCCATGTATTAATTTCCCAACACACCAGTAATATTTAGCAGTTGTCTAAAGTAGATTTTTTTCTGTGAATTATTGCTTTGCTTGTGTGCACTTGTCTGCACAAATGGAGGCAGAAATTTAGAACTTAACGTCATTGCACTGCAAGCTTTTGCTTGATAGTTTTGACCTGAAAGAGGACCATTATTGTGACAGCTATGCCCAAAAAAATATGCAGAGGGCAAAAGGCTAGTTACCAGTATTGTATAAAGGCTCCCTGCAGCTGATATGTTCCCCAATACTAAGTTTCCATACATTTTTCTGTCACTGTATGGTGGCTGCCATCAGGGTAGAGGAGCAGTGCTTTGCTTCCTTATGCCCCCCATCCCCTTGACTGCTGATCTTCTAATAACAGGTAGGTTAATATTTAAAGTGGAAGTAAAGGCTAACATGTCTGGTTAATAGTGCTTCCTCCCCCTCATATCTATGCTAAATACTATTTGTAAAATAGTTCTGTGTAAATACTTTTTTTAACTTGCTTTTGGTGCAGTCACATGATAAAAGCTGTGGCTCCCCTGTGTCAGTGAGCGCATAATTGAGCCATCTTGCTTTGTCCATGCGTTGAGACTAAGTTGCCCAACGCATGTGGTATGAATCAGCTTTAATGAATTATGCCACGTACACACGATCAGACTTTACGGCATACTTGGTCCGCCGTACCGGATTTCGTCGGACAATTCGATCGTGTGTGGGCTCCAGCGGACTTTGTTTTCTGAAAAGTTTGCCGGACTTAGATTTGAAAGATGTTTCAAATCTGTCCGACGGACTCAAGTCCGGTCGAAAAGTCCGCTCGTCTGTATGCTAGTCCGACGGACAAAAACCGACGCTAGGGCAGCTATTGGCTACTGGCTATGAACTTCCTTGTTTTAGTCCGGTCGTACATCATCACGTACGAATCCGTCGGACTTTGGTTGATTGTGTGCAGGCAAGTCCGTTCATTCGGAAAGTCCGTCGTAAAGTACGTCGTAAAGTACGCCGGACAAAGTCTGCCGTAAAGTCCGCTCGTGTGTACGCGGCATTAGTAAAACAAGCTAACAAACCAGGATATGTATCGGTTTTACAGTCACATGGACAAAAATAGGGTGCCTTAAGCAGCCAAAGTTGTATAAATCGAACCTACTGTATGTCTACCTTAAATTATGCAACTATCAATGGGGTTTCTAACATCATTTATGAATAGTCAGATAGATGGTAGAGCATTATATAAGGTTAGTAGATGGCGAGTTATAGAAGTTTTTCAAAATCGGAGAGAAATCTCTCTACTTCCATTCTTCAGGAATGGGGATGTTCCACTTAGAACCCCGAAATGAGCAGTTCCTAAACTATTAGTATTTGGCAATTCAGCCTGGCTTTTTTTAGAAGTTTATCCTGTTTTTAAAAACCCATTTGTTTTCAAGGTGGGTCGTGTCTAGCACATGATGCTGGGTTGAGAAGAAATGTTTTCAATGGTAGTCTTACAGTGGCATGCAAGATTTGTTGGCAAATGGGCAGGGTTTATATTTGATCTCTTTTGAGATTAAAAAAAACTATGTATTGTATCTGTTCTGCTGATGAACCTCCAGTGGGATAGATGCAAGCACACAATGATGAGGTTTGCCAGTGTTATTGATAATGTATCCTTTCATCATGAAAAGATGGGCATAGACAGTAGAAAGCAATTGGAACACAAAATCCAACTGACTCACAATGTTTTTTGCCAGTTCCTTCACTTAATAAGAAGCATTGGAGAAGGAAAATATGAGCCACACACAGATACTGTAGTTCTGGTGCTGGAAAAAACTGTAGAAATCTGGTAAGGTTTTCTAAACTGCCACTGTCCCATTCATCAAGAACTCATTTATTTTTTAAGGTTCTTTTTTATTTTTCACCATCTGCCAATAAAGTTTGTTAAAAAAACAAAATGAAGGACAGTAAACTGTATGACTCTCCTTCAAAACCCTGGGCTGTATAGTTTTACAGATTAAGTGATTTTCTAACAATTATTAGTCCTCAGTGAGTAAGAACCATTGTACTCGGAGCATGGTTTGTGATGTATCCAAAAAACACAATTGTTTGACTGTATGTTTGGGGAACATGCATCAAAAACGACACATTTTAGAGTCTCAATAATCAGGATTGGTGTGGCACTGGTGAGCATACAGGTTTATACCATAGAAAGAATAAGGGGGAAGTTCACATGACCTAAATCTGGGTGAAATTATGTGCTGACTGAAAACGGTCAACAGCCATCTCATACTATAGTTTCTATAGGAAAACAGAGAAGTGTATCTGAACCTGGTTCATTAAGTCATATTTGTTTTGTAGACCCATGAAAGGAAAGCATGTGATTAAGAAGACTTACGCGTACACACGATCGGGATTTTGGTCGGAAAAAGATATGATGGCTTTTCCGACAGGATTCCGCTCAAGCTTGCCCTGCATACACACGGTCACACAAAAGTTCGCTGAACTTTTGACCGTCAAGAATGCGGTGACGTACACTACGACAAACGGAGAAAATGAAGTTCAATGCTTCCGAGCATGCGTCGAATTGTTTCCGAGCATGCGTAGGAATTTTGCGCCTCTGAATTGCTACAGATGATTGCATTTTCGGGTAGGAACTTTTTCTGACCAAAAAATTGAGAACATGCTCTCAATTTTTTTGCTGGCTGGAATTCGACCATCAAAAGTCCGATGGAGCATACACACGGTCGCATTTTCCGACCAAAAGCTCTCATCGGTCTTTTGCTGGCCAAATTTCCGATCGTGTGTACGCGGCATTTGAAAGAAAGGCTTCCCAACCAAAATTGTCAGGGGATATATCTCCATTAGTCTTTTTTGTCACTCAAATCTGTGTATAGGGTAGAAAACACTATGCTGTAAATAGATGTATAACCGTAATCCCTGTTTTTATCTGATTAAGCAATCGTACTGAACTAATAAGCAATCCAATCAAACCAGTGTCAAAAAAGTATTGCAGTCATTCTCTAGACCAGTAGCCTCCCAACTGCAGCCCACGGGCCAGATGTGGGCCTTTTTTTCCCTTTATCCGGTCCTTGGGGCACCATTCCATTCACTGACACCAATGATGGGGTGCCATTCCTCTCACAGACACCAATGATGGGGCACCATTTCTCCCATAGACACCAATGATGAAGCACTATTGCTCCCAATGATACCAACAATGGTGGACTATTTCTTTCACTAAAACTAAGATGGTTCATTGTTTACTCCCACTGATGCCTGGGCATCTTCTACTTTAGCTGGCCATAGTCTGCCCCCCTAAAGTCTGAAAGACCGTAAACTAGCCCTTTGTTTAGAAAGTTTGTAGATCTTTGCTCTAGTCCATGGCCAATCACAGAAAGATTAAGTAATAAATGTGTGTAATACATGCTCAATAGTGAATATTCTAGAGCTTTATTGCCTTTTGTCCCACACCACGGATCCTTCTCATATAAGGATCCATTCCACTTCACTTGATTTTCAGGCAGATTGGGCCTGCTGCCTCATCACTATCTTGGGTCCTGTGTTACTTGACTTTTGTTTTTGTCAGAACGGCTTCTCTCCCCATACAAGTCAATGGCATTGCAAATTCAGCATAAGGTTGATATACAGTGGGGAAAATAATTATTTGATCCTCTGCAGATCGTTTAAGTTTGCCCACTTACAAAGAAATGAAGGATCCATAATTTTATCATAGGTGTATTTTAAATGATAGAGACAGAATATCAACCAAAAATCCAGAAAAAAACCACATAAAACAAATGCTATAAAGTTGCAGTTCAGTGAGTAAAACAAGTATTTGATCCCAAAGCAAAACATGACTTAGTACTTGGTGGAGAAACCCTTTTTGGCAAGCACAGAGGTAAGATGTTTCTTGTAGTTAGTGACCAGGTTTGCACACATCTCAGAAGGAATTTTGGTCCACTCTTCTTCACAGATCTTCTCTAAATCCTTAAAGAGGAAGTAAACACTGTTTTTTTTTTCTTACCTGCAAAGTAAATGCATAATGTGCTAGTATGCATCGCAGACTAGCACATTATGTGAAACTTACCTGCAAACGATGCCCTTGTTGTCACAGCTGGAGGCCGCATCCATCTTTACCTGTCTTCCTTCTGGGTCCATGGACTCCGGCTGTGTGACTGCATGCGCACGGGAGCCGCGAGTCACGGCACAGGGCTCTGAAGGAATGGCACAGTTCACCGCTCCCTCAGAGCGCATGCACCGATAACATCGGTGGCGTATACAGTAAATATCTCCTAAATGGTGCAATTTTAGGAGAGATTTACAGTACCTATAGGTAAGCCTTATTATACGATTACCTATAGGTACTTTAAAGGACTAGCGTCAAATGTAGAGCTTTAAGGACACCGCCACTCGCTGGTTCTTCTTTTTAAGGGCTTTGTTTGCCTATTTTTATTAAAATCAAGTTCAACAAACATAGGTTTCCCTCGCAGGGGTTTTCAGCATTCCTTTTTCCATCGACAAAAATGACATTCCGCCTAGTTGGCTCTCACTTGCAGCACTGCTGCTCTGGCCTTACACTCCAGGCCCTTGTCTGTCCCGTACAGACTGTTTCACCAACCAACCACCTTGGTGCATATAGCTAGCAGTCTCCTGCTGCTCTGGCTCCCACATGGAGCCCTCCTGACTCCTGGTACTCAGACTTCCTGTCTGCCGGGTTGGGGCCCAGAACTATGGTCAGGTTACTACTAAAAGCCCAGCACACACCTGACCAATCTAAGAAAGGAGGAAACTGAAAAGCCGGTTTCCTCTTCATGTTACCAGCTCCCTGGAGCCTGGTTGAGAATTCTGGATCACATCCTCCTTCTAGACCCTGGCAGGGCAACGCTCTGCCACAGTACGAACAATACAGGGAGGTTTACTTCCTCTTTAAGATTTCTTGGCCATCTCTTGGCAACTCAAAAATTCAGCTCCCTCCATAAATTTTCTATAGGATTAAGGTCTGGAGACTGACTAGGCCTTTGTTGCCTTGGCAGTATATTTTGTCATGCTGAAAGACCCATCTTCAGTGTTCTGGCTGAGAGAAGAAGGTTCTCATCCAAGATTTTACAATACATGGGCTCATCCATTGGCCCCTCAATGTGGCAAATTCGGCCTGTGCCTTTAGCAGAGAAACAGCCCCAAAGCATCATGTTTGCACCTTCGTGCTTGACTATAGGAATAGTGTTTAGAAAAAATTTGATTAGTTTCGTTTCGATTCATTATTTAACTAAATTTGTTTAGTTAAATTTGTTGAATTCGTTACATTCGTTTTTGGGATTCGTTTAGTTTCGTATTCGAAAAAATTCTACAGCATTCTAAAAAAAAGCTATCAAATTTGAGTAAATTCTACCGCATTCGAAAAAATTTGACCGAATTTGAAAAAGTAAACTATATATAACCATTTTGCGAAATTCGAATTTCGTCTAGAATGAAATCGGATTCCAAAAGAAAAGATTAGAATAGAATAGAAAATAATATAAAAGAATAGCATAGAAAAACAATAATACAGAATAGAAAAAAAATATAATATATTCTAGTCTAATCTTTTCTATTCGAATTCGAATTCATTCTGTACCAAATTCCAATTCCGGAAGATGTAGAATGAATTTGCATTCAAATAGAAAAGATTAGAATAAAATAGAAAATAATAGAAAAATAGAAAAGAATAGCATAGAAAAACAATAGACCAGCATAGAAAAAAAAAAATGTATTAAATATTTTTTTATTAAATATTTTATCTATCTATCTATCTATCTATGTAGATAGATAGATAGATAGATAGATAGATAGATAGATAGATAGATAGATAGATAGATAGATAGATAGATAGATAGATATTTATCTATATATATATATATATATATATATATATATATATATATAGATAGATAGATAGATAGATAGATAGATAGATAGATAGATAGATAGATAGATAGATATAAAACCATCTTCCGAAATTCGAATTTCGTATAAAATGTATTTGAATAGAAAAGATTAGAATAGAGTAGAAAAGAATAGACTAAAAAAAAATAGAACAGAATAGAATAAAATATAATATAAATATTATATTTTATTCTATTCTGTTCTATTGTTTTTCTAGTCTATTCTTTTCTATTATTTTCTATTATAATCTTTTCTATTCAAATTCAAATTCATTCTATATGAAATTCGAATTTCAGAAGCCATCTTCTGAAATTCGAATTACGTATAGAATGAATTCAAATTCGAATAGAAAAGTTTAGAATAGAATAGAAAGGAATAGCATAGAAAAAGAATAGAACACAATAGAAAAATATAATATGTATATATATAGTCTATTATTTTCTATTATTTTCTTCTATTCTAATTCGATTTCATTCTATATGAAATTAGAATTTTGGAAAATGGTTTTATATATATATATATATATATATATATATATATATATATATAATATTTATAAATCATTTTCTGAAATTCCAATTTCGTATGATTTCGAATGATTTTAAATAGAAAAGATTAGAATAGAATAGAAAATAATAGAAAGAATAGAATAGAAAAACAATAGAACAGAATAGAATAAAAAACAATATATGTTTTTCTAGTTTATTCTTTTCTATCATTTTCTTTTCTATTCTAATCTTTTCTATTCAAATTCGATTTCATTCTATATGATATTCGAATTTCTAGTCTATTCTTTTCTATTCAAATTCTTTCTATATGAAATTTGATCTTCAGAAGCCATGTTCCGAAATTCGAATTTTGTATAGAATAAATTCAAATTTGAATAGAAAAGACAATTATAGAATAGAAAATAATAGAAAAGAAAAGCATAGAAAAACAATAGAACAGAATAAAAACAAAATTATATATGTGTATTTTATTGATTTATTATATTATATTCTATTTTATTGTATTTTTTAGAAAACCGATTTCTATTGTTTTCGAATTCGATTCGAATTTGTTTTCAAATTCAATTTGAATTTTTTTTCGAATTCGCTTTTTCGGATTCATTTAAATTCGTTACTTTTGTAATTTGGAAATTCGGATGCATGCGAATTTCCAAATAATGAACAATTTGTCCGAATTTCGATTCGGAACGAAACGGAATGCAGATGTCTAATGCCCTGTACACAAGGTCGGATTTTCCGACGGAAAAAGTGCGATCGGATTGTGTTGTCGGAAATTCCGATCGTGTGTGGGCTCCATCTGACTTTTTCCGTCGGAATTTCCGACATACAAAGTTTGAGAGCAGGATATAAAATTTTCCGACAACAAAATCTGATCTTTTAAAATCCGCCGCACAAAGTGCCACGCATGCTCAGAATAAATTAAGAGACGAAAGCTATTGGCTACTGCCCCGTTTATAGTCCCGACGTACGTGTTTTACGTCAACGCGTTCAGAACTATAGGATTTTCGGACAACTTTGTGCGACCGTGTGAGCCAACATCCGTCGGAAAAAATCCCTGGATTTAGTTGTCGGAATGTCTGATCAAGGTCCGATCGTGTGTACAGGGCATAATAGTGTTCTTAGGGTCATAGTCAGCATTTTTCTTCCTCCAAACACGGCGTGTCAAGTTAATGCCAAATGCCAAAGACGTCAATTTTGGTCTCATCTGACCACAGCACTTTCCTTTTCTGAATCATTTAGATGTTCATTGGCATGACTGTACATATGCATTATTGAGGAGGGGGAGCATTTTCCTATTGACACAAGCTAGTGGACACCATATAGCAGTCATAAGTCTTACAGTGCCTGGAAAAAGTATTCATACCCCTTGAAATGTTCCACATTTTGTCATGTCACAGCCAAAAACATAAATCTATTTTATTGGGATTTTATGTGATAGACAAAACAAAGTGGCACATAATTATGAATTGGAAGGAAAATGGTAAATGTTTTTCAAATTGTTTTGCAAATAAATATATGAAAAGTGTGGCATGCATTTGTATTCAGCCCCCCTGAGGTAGTAGGACAGGGAAGCTGGATAAAGTTGAAGGTGAACCTCCACCCCAGTCTCAAATCTTTTGCAGACTCTAACAGGTTTTCTTCTAAGATTGCCCTGTATTTAGTTCCATCCATTTTCCCATCAACTCTGACCAGCTTCCCTGTCCCTGCTGAAAAAAATGCCTCTCCACAGCATGATTCTGCCACCACCATGTTTCACGGTGGGGAAGGTGTGCTCAGGGTGATGTGCAGTGTTATTTTTCCGCCACACATAGCGTTTCACTTTTAGGCGAAAAAGTTACATTTTGGTCTCATCTGACCAGGGCACCTTCTTCCACATGTTTGCTGTGTCCCCCATATGAGTTCTCACAAACTGCAAACAGGACTTCTTATGGCTTTCTTTCAACAATGGCTTTCTTCTTGCCATTCTTCCATAAAGGCCAGATGTGTGGAGTGCACGACTAATAGTTGTCCTGTTTTACAGGTTCTCTCACCTGAGCTGTGGATCTCTGCAGCACCTCCAGAGTTAACATGGGCCTCTTGGCTCCTTCTCTGATTAATGCTCTCTTTGCCCGGCCTGTCAGTTTAGGTGGATGGCTATGGCTTGGTAGGTTTGCAGTTGTGCCATACTCTTTCCATTTTCGGATGATGGATTGAACAGTGCTCCGTGAGATGTTCAAGGCTTGAGATATTTTTTTATAACCTAACCCTGCTTTAAACTTCTCCACAACTATCCCTGACTTGCCCGAAGTGTTCCTTGGCCTTCATGATGCTGTTTGTTCACTAAGGTTCTCTAACAAACCTCTAAGGGCTTCACAGGACAGCTGTTATACTGAGATTAAATTACACACAAATTGACTTTTTACTAATTATATAGGAAAAAAGGGGGAGGGTGGGAGCATGGGGACAGTTGCTGAGGCAGACCAAACATACACTCTGACCCACAAGCGTTTTTGAATGGACTATCTGGGTACTGATACACAATAATAATTTTAGGGTAGAAATTATATAATTTATTACATATAAAAGACATACATAGGTCTCAATATAAAATTTCAAAACAGTGTACAAATACTCATAGATCTCCCCAAAAAGTATCTGATGGAATTTTCTCAGATTAACCAGTACTCTACTAGTTTCACGGTACATAGCCCACTTCATCAGGAGGAATAATCTAAAACACGAGAAATATAGTAAGACACAAGACAAATTACAAAATATACAAAAGCATATTAACAAACGTAATACTCAGCAGTAGGGCTGATAAATTGCTTACCCAGCAGATCCACAGCTAGGTATGATCCCCAGCTACTGTGGTTCCCCCCATGGCAGGCATGGGGGATTTGTGCAGAGAATGAGTCTAGATAAGAAAAGGAATATAGATATCCAATAGTTGGTGGGGTGGAACCCATAACAATTATGTATAGTGCACCGGGAAGGGGAGGGATAGTGTGGAAGCAAAGGAAAGGCAGGGAGGGGGAGAGAGGGAAAAGAAAGAAGGTATGTGGAAGGGGAGGAATAAAGGATGAAAAGGGGGGGGCAGAAGGGGGAGAAACAAGGAGGGGAGAGAGGAGAAAAAGGTAGGGGTTGGGGGAGAGGAAAAAGGGAAGGGTTGGGGGAGAGGGAAAAGGGAGAAAAATGGGGACAGGGAAGAAGGGGGAGGAAGGGGCGGAAGGAGAAGGCAGGTGAGGGGAAAAAAGGGGAAAGGGAACAGGGAGAGAGAGTATGGGGGGGGGATAGCCCCTTAAAGAGGCTATCACTGATTAAGGCCTGCCTGGGCTGCCTTGAAGGTCTGAGGGTGAGATCACTTCTGTTCTGCTGAGCACAAGCAAAACTCAAGTTTCAACATTTTTTTTTTCACCTGAATCCCAGTAACCCAAAATTGCTAAATCCCACTGCTTAATTTTTTATACGTGAGAAATTACATCAGATAACCTTTTTCTATTCGTCCAATCACTGTGCCCAGTGTAGCAGCTGTCACTCACATCATGTGAATCCAGAAGTCCTAGGAGGTTCTATAGACAAGTTTCAAAGTGAAAACATACCGACACTGGGAATCAAATAGCATTTCTGTAACATTTCACGTTTTCATGATTCTCTGAAATAAACCGACTCAGTGAGGAGGAACTTTTCCAAATCATAAGCCACCTCAGCCAAAAATGTCAAAGCCTTTGCAACACACTATACTAATGAACCATGGCGTTTGGAATACAAATGAGATATGCCCACAGGGACAGACAAATCAATGTAATAATTATGGCATATCGCCCCTTGCCGAGCCTCTGTAACTTTTGATTGACTTCTGTGGCAGCATAAGTATTTATCCCCTAACGCAGATTTCTTCTCACCTCCAAGGGTTTGTGTATAAAAGAATGAATACTCTCCCCAGAACAGGGGTTTCTGGTTGTCTTGCGGCAACTTCTGTGGTCTCTGAACATATGTTCTACCTTCAATGAATATTTTTGGAGATCAGCACCACTCGTAAAACTATTGGCTCTCATTCCCTGTCTTTACAGAAAATCAAATGTCAACACCATTCCAGTCTTTTTATGGATGTGTTTGATTTATTGCCAAAACAGTTAAACATGCACTCATTAAATGCTTAATCTATTTCATCCAAAAACATATTTTAAAAATAACCCAGGAAAATCAGTTATGGCATTTAAAACATGGACCCTGATATCATTCTATAAATGGTGTTCGTTAAAAATTTGCTCATACTGTTCCATATCCCGTAGTTTTTTTTTCAAATTGTTGAATAGCTTTGTTGTCACATAATCCACCATACCCATCCAACAATACTTCACGTATACATACCTTTGGTTACCTGTACAACAGCAATGGTACAGTGGCTCAAAGTTGACCTCATTGGACATTGTACAGATCTGTTTGTAGGACAAAACTCCTTAAAATATTTGGAATGAGTTGAAGTCATACAATTGTAATTTCTTCCAGGTTTTCTGGTGTATTCAACATCTTACTACTCTTGCTGCAATTGTACCTTAATTTCAGTGCTACAATTAGTTAAAGAGAAGCAGTTGTATATTATTATAACTGTATGGTAACAAGTATCTGAAAGTAATTTAAAAGAAAAAAAAAAACCCATAGAATGTTTAAAGAGGATCTGCACCCGCCACCCCCGTTTTTTAAATTTTATTTCACCCCCCCTTTACCTTAAGGTGGTATCTGCAGATTTCAGATACTCACCCATCCAGCGATGTCACGCTGAGATCCTCCATGTCCTGCGCCACCATGTTCTTTCTGATGTAATTGAGAGGTCTACCGGCTCTTCCCGATGATGCTCCGATAGACCCACCCTCTCTTCCTTTTCTGAATGGAAAGCTATGCCTCCTGGAATATGTGAGGTGAATATCTCAGGAGGCACAGTGAGCAGTGTGCATGTCATTCGCTTAAGGTGACTGATGTGCATGGGGAGGAGGGGTCAGACATTTTTTATCCAAAAAAAGGTGAAAAAAAAGAAAAGAAATGTGTATTACGTACAGAACATGGAAGGAGGGGTGGAATGGAGGGAAGTAGCGTAAGAGGGTGAAGGTCCGCTTTAGGTTCACAGTCTAAGCTGGGACATAATCATGCACAGGCACTGTGTTGCAGATGTCTGCTCATCCCTACTCACAGAAACCTGCTCCAGCCTCAAAGTACATCCCTTTCTGGCCACCTCACCTTTTACAGTGTATCCCTCCCCAGCCAACTAATAATCCATTCACAGCAGCTGCAGCAGAACTTGGTGAGGAAAAAGCCTGGTTCCATCTCACAAGTAGCTGCAGATGGACCAGGAAAAGTGCATACGAAGCCAGCAGAGGAGACCCTGATGCCATCAAAGTGATAACTGTCACTACCTTGCTAACAACAGCTGTGCCACCTATTCCCACTTCTAGTCTGCAAAAGATACTACACAATTATTGCTATCATTACTTGACAGTTCCTGCTGTCACTGTTCCATAGTCCCCACTCCACAGACCCTGCTGTTCCCACTCCACAATCCCTCTTATGTCCATTCTATAGTCTGGGAAAAATACATTATGCATTCTTTGCAGACTTAATTCACAATCACCTCTACCTGGCAAACAGCATTTAATCCTTGTCCCTTTTATGAATCATCTAATCACAACTCATCCTTATCTGTATTAATTTGAAATAACCAGCACCATGGCTCAATGCTATCCCAATCACAGTGCACTTACACCTGCAAAAGCATATTTACACCTCACTTCTATATGACAATCTATATGTTGAGTTGTCACCATAACGGGAGTATCAGTAACATATTTCAACAGGGGGGGGGGGGGTTGTTTTGGTGACAACCAAGGTATTCCCCACACTTCGGGGAGATTTCCTAACACTTTTTGTATTTACATTATAGGAAGTGAAGAAAAATCTCCGCAATTGGACACATGAAAATACAACTACAGAGAGGTTGTAAACCTGCCTTACATTATCCAAAAAGAAAAAAGTTATTGTTTTAAATATAGTGATACCCTTCAGGAAATGTTGCTTTGAGATCCCATGGCAGTTTATGATGTCATTTCAGCTGAAGCGGAGGCTCTGATAGGATGGTTAGGATTGCTTTAAAACTGAACTTGAGCCTTACTTTTAGTCTAGCACAGTCTAGGCTGGACTGGGACAAAAATTTGGCCCTGGACTTCATCCAGACCGGCCCACTTTAGTTTTGCAAACACACACAAAAACAGTATATAAACTATACGCAATTGCACAAAAAAAACAAAAAAAAAACTTTCCACCGTAAGTATAAGCTGCTTTTTTTTTTTTTTTTTTCCAACCACTTTAGCCCCGGAAAGGATTTGCCTTCTTAATGTCCAGGTCATTTTTTGCGATACGGCACTGCGTCTCTTTAACTGACAATTGCGCGGTCGTGCGACGTTATACCCAAACAAAATTGACGTCCTTTTTTTTCCCACAAATAGAGCTTTCTTTTGGTATTTGATCACCTCTGCGGTTTTTATTTTTTGCGATATGAACAAACAAAGAGCGACAATTTTGAAAGAAAAAACATTTTTTTTACTTTTTGCTATAATACATATCCAAAAAAAATCTAAAAAACACATTTATTCATCAGTTTAGGCCAATATATATTCTTCTACATATTTTTTGTTAAAAAAAAATCGCAATAGGCGTATATTGATGGGTTTGCGCAAAAGTTATCGTGCCTACAAACTATGGGCTAGATTTAGGGACTTTTATTTATTTTTTATTGTTTTCACCAGTAATGGTAGCGATCTACAACTTTTAGTGGGACTGCCACAATGGGGCAGACAATTCTGACCCCAAATGACACTTTTTGGGGACCAGTGACATTATTACATTGATCAGTGCTATAAAAATGCACCGATCAATGTAAAAATGACACTGGCAGGGAAGGGGTTAACACTAGGGGGCGATCAAGGGGTTAAGTGTGTTCCCTAGGTGTGTTTAAAGCGGGGGTCCACCTATCTATTGTTTTTTTGTTTTTTTTTGAGTTCATTCACAAACTTTTCTTCTCAGCATTACATACTCACATATTGTGTGTAATATGTCCGCCTGTGTCAGATTTCGTCGGAAAGAATAACTTATATTATTCAACTGCAGGCGGTTTCCATCTTCATTGTGGGCATTTGAAGTCCACAGGCATTTATTTCCTGGATGTGGTGAATGCTGTGCTCCCAGAATTCTCCACTCGTTCCCGCACATGCTCAGTGGCATCCTGGGAAGCCTGAGACTAGTTTCCAGAAGTCTGGGAGAGGCTAGAAACACGCCTACTCCCACGGGAGGAGAACCAGGAAGTGCAAAGAAGAATAGAAAAATAAAAGGTAATTATGGCGATTTAAATTTTTTTAAACGGCATGTCAGCATCTAGGCAAGGAAGAGAATACATACAGATATTGTTCAAAATTTGGGTGGAACCCCGCTTTAACTGTAGGGAGGATGGACTCACTGGGACTTGACAGAGATCACTGTTCCGAATCACTGGAAACAGAAGATCTCTGTCATGTCCCCTGTCAGAACAGGAATCCTCCTTGTTTACACTGGCAGATCCCAGTTCTGCCTCTGTATTAGGCAATCGCGGGTCGCCGGCAGACATCAAGTCCACCCGACCCACGGGCACGCTCCCGAATCGCAACTGCGCCTGCGATTCTCGCAGCGCTGCCAACCTTCCGCAGTATATCTGCGTGAGCTGGTCGGCTAGTGGTTAAACTCTAGAGAAAAAGATGCATTCCAACATTATAGACGCCTTTTAGAATGACATGTGTAAGTTGTAAAAAAGTTATTGGGCATAGGACAGAACATACGGTATATCTGTCCTCCAAGTTTTAAAACATGTATTTTTCTGTATGAAAATGTGCTAACTGAAAATATACTCTCTCCGTCCTCACTCACCTCTTTTATTATTTCACTAATTCTCCTCTGTATTGTTCTCCTCCTTCCTTCCCACATCACTGCGTAAAGTGGGAGGGCTAACGTCATGCAGGAACATTGCTACAGCCTTATTAGCTGGAATTTCAGAAACTGGCATTGCTGCACAGCCATTGGCTGCCTTTCAGCAATGCAGTGGCGCTAAGGCTGAGGAGGGTTTCGCACGAAGAAGTGAGGTGATGGGCAGTGCGGATGACAGGTCTCTCCCATACCTGCCGGCCAACCCTGATGACCACCAATGCCCCCCTCACTCTTGACTGACCATTAGCCAGTCTCCTTTATTTCTCTTAGAGGCCATACAGCAGTGCTCAGGGATAGGCACGAACCAACGCTGTGGCGGACAATTTCCAAAGTACAGACCATAGTAAGGGACACCAAGGTACATTTCAAATAAAGCCTTCAAAAAACACTCTGTCTACTCTCTGGCCTAGTTCTACAAGTACAAATACGTTTTAAATAATTTATATAAAGTCTGCTTATGGTATATATTTTTAAAAATATATATTTATATATATATATATATATATATATATATGCCCACAAAATGCAGCCTCATCAGTGCCCATCAAATGCAGCCTCATCAGTGCCCATCAAATGCAGCCTCATCAGTGCCCATCAAATGCATTCTCACCAGTGCCCATCAAATGCAGCCTACCAGTGCCCATTAAATGCAGCCTTATCAGTGCCCACCAAATACAGCCTTATCAGTGCCCATCAATTCAGCCTCACTGTGCCCATCAATTCAGCCTCACTGTGCCCATCAAATGCAGCTGCACTGTGCCCATCAATGCAGCCTCACTGTGCCCATTGAATGCAGCCCCTCAGTCTGTGCCCACCAATGCTGAGCCCCTCTGTCTCTGTGCCCATCAATGTTCAGCCCCTCAGTCTCTGTGCCCATCAATACAGCCCCTCAGTCTGTGCCCATCAATCCTGAGCCCCTCAGTCTGTGCCCATCTAAGCTGATACTGAGCCCCACAGTCTGTGCCCATCAATCTTCAGTCTGTGCCCATCAATTCTGACTCTGAGCCAGCCCCTCAGTCTGTGCCCATCAATCCTGAGCCCCTCAGTCTGTGCCCATCAATCCTGAGTCCTTCAGTCTGTGCCCATCAATGCTGACCCTGAGCCTCTCAATCTATGTCCAATGCAGACTCACCAGTGCCTGGTTCACACCGAGGGTATCTCCCATTGTGTCACGAAGCTTGCGTCTGAATCCTTCGGCGGCACTGTAACAGGGTCCCGCCTCCTACACCGGCATCTCCTGTGATAGACGGAACTTCCAAAAGAATTCAAACACAAGCTCCATGACATGTCTGTGTCATACCAAAGAGGAGGAGGAGGGAGGGGACTCAGGGAGAACTGTGCAGTCTGCACTTGGATCGGCCAGCCAGTGTCCGTGTACAGACACCTTGCAGATCCCTGGCGGGGCTCAAATAATGGCTGCGTGAGCTGCGCAGCCATTACTTTGTCAGGCTGTCACTGAAACCAGGCCAATGAGCCATCGGCCCACCGGGAAACACCCGGTAGTCCCGATAGCCAGTACATGCCTGAGCAAGTCATGGATCCGCAGTAATGTTTGTCTATTAGCCTCCCCCCCTCTATGTGTTCAGCTTGACCAGCCAGCCTTCACCTAGTTGCTTAAGTAGTCTCTCCTCAAAGCATGGCTCCAACCCAGGCCCTATCAGGGAACATTATATTAACCTGTGCACTGCAAGTCAGCCCTGCTGATCAATATTGTGTGTTTGGCTTCTGTGTGCTCTTTGCTGTGTGTCTGATTCTAGTTAACGATCTTGGCTTGTTCCTGACTGTTCTTGTCTGCTTCATATCCCAATCTTGGCGTGTTCCTTGACTATCCTTACCTGCTTGTTGTCGCAGTCTGCTGCTTCCTCTCTACCTTCCTGTACTTTACCGTGAGCTGGTAGGCCCTGGGGGTTGCGACCTGGAGCCAGACTGCAGCTAAATCCATCCCCCCCACTAGGGGCCTCTGGTGAACACCAGCTGGCTCTTAGATTCCGCGCCCTGGGAAATCTCATGCTCTAGCTTCCAGTATGATCCGTGTTGGTGCTCCAGAATACCTGCTTTCCTAGATCTCCATTCGCAGCAATCAGCCGTAGGGTCCACTAGCTTGCGGTGCACTCCTGACCCCAATGGGGTGCATCTGTCTCCTGGACTTAAGTGACCTGACAGCACAGTTGTATAGAGTCTTCTCCTTGTAGCGCTCTCCCCGACCTCCAGAGGCTTGGTGGTGACCCCCAGAGTCAGGGAGGGCTGACAATCCTCCTCAGGGTGCAGGTTACTA
Source organism: Lithobates clamitans (assembly GCA_037952925.1). Classification (NCBI taxonomy): domain Eukaryota; kingdom Metazoa; phylum Chordata; class Amphibia; order Anura; family Ranidae; genus Lithobates; species Lithobates clamitans. The sequence continues at coordinate 5,299,375 of JBBGZY010000292.1, read as the reverse complement.
AGCATAGTGGGTGTTGTGCAAGGTGGAAAGATGGGCATCAGTCACTTTTAAACATGAACAAAGAGTTTTATTTCTCCTAACAGGAAATGTGGGAGAGAGGGATAGGGCACAGGACACCCTTAGGCAAATGCAATAGCAACTTGGCAGACTCCTTGGACAAAAATAGAACTAGGCAGACAGCAATACAGAAAAAAGGCCTTTAAGCTGAATGCAGTATTTCGTAGCAACTGCTGTCTCCTATTGCAACAACTTTACTCAAGCTTAGCTCACAGCTACCCACTGTATTCCTCGAACTTAGCGCACAGCTACCCGCTGGATTCATCAAGCTTAGCTCACAACTACCCGCTGTACTCCTTCAAGCTTTACTACCCTGTTTCCCCGAAAATAAGACCTAGCGTGATTGTCGGTGATGGCTGCAATATAAGCCCTACCCCCCAAATAAGCCCTAGTTAAAGTTCTTGTAGGTCTTATTTTCAGGGTAGGGCTTATTTTCGGGGGAAACAGGGTAGGGCTTATTTGGGGGGTATGACTTATATTTCAGCCATCAGTGACAGTCACGCCAGGTCTTATTTTCGGGAAACAGGGTAGCAGCTACCCACTGTACTTCTTGGATGAGTTCTCTCCTGAAGCTTTCCCAGCTACTTCAAGGTCCCCGGTTGATGACGAGTCTCCCCTGGTACTCCATCACTTTACACCTGCCTCTGGCAACAAGAATGGTAAGCCCTCTGGCAACTTCCTCTCTCATGCCTCCCGGCAACGACCAGACTCTCTCCGACAGAGCCTCGGTCACACGTGGCAAGGGCCCAGGCATCAGGCCTACACCTCGGCTGCTGCTCCATGAAAAAGAACCCTGATCACCTGACTCTCTCATAATAAATAACCTTTCCCAGCATTCTCAAAGAAACTCCTGCTGATTAGTTAAAAGGGGTATATCCACTCTTAACCTGAATCCACTCCAGTTTGTCACACCAGTAACAGTGCCACCTATTGACAAAAAGGAGAACTCAGTTAACACCAGGCTTAGAAGAAACCCATTTGATCAATAGACAAATTAGCTAGGCTAGTTACCACCTAGCACAACTAAATTTACTAGTAACCCTGTTTAGGACAAGTGTGCTACATCCTGTACTGACATTGCTTAGTCTGATGTCCATGTCATGTAAACCTTTCCTCTGTGATCATACTGTCCCTGGCCCACACCTTTTCATTCATTGGCTTTCAGCTTTTTCTTTCTTTTTATTTTTTATTTGGTGGAGTATGCGGGTATTAATCCTGCTACCTCTCACATGCTAATCAGCTTTTTCAATCATGGATACTCTGAATCGCGTGTGTGTCACCTAGAGCGGTCTGCATGCAAATGCAGCCTGCCTGGAACCACCAACTCTTTCAGACTGACATTTACAGATCAAGGCATTTTGATATATGCATAAAACCTTCCAAGAGCCAACCATTACTTTCATTAGGGCTCCTGAGAAAAGTACTTATGCAGGATGTTTTCAGTAAGCTTTGCACAGGACCCTGCCAGTCCTTCCCACCCAGGGCTGGTGCTAAGATTTTTGATTCCCTAGGCGAAACCTCATTTTGCCGCCCCCCCTTTAGCTCTGCCCCTAACTCCACCCTCTTTGTCCTTTTGCCCTGCCCATGTAACACATGTGACCTACCTGACCATTACACTGACCTACCTGACCCCTACACTGGCCCACCTACACTGACCTACCTGACCCCTACACTAACCTACTTGACCATTACACTGACCTACCTTACACCTACACTGACCTACCTTACAACTACACTGACCTACCTGATTCCTACTTCCTGCACTACTCACACTCCCCCCCATCCCCGACATAGTATGATGTAAATCGGGAGATCCATCCTTTTTACCTCTTTATGGCCTCATCGTCCATCTCACCATGGCTCTTCTTAGCACTGGGCAGGGAGTATTGTTTAGGGGTCCCCACCAGCGCCATTTGGCAGCTTCTTGATGTCCCCCGTTGGGAGGCTAGGTAGCAGGCACTGCACATCTCCCAATGCTCCCCTGATCTCCACCAAGCCCCGCCCCCTCCGCTGTACTCACACACAGGCTGCACCAAAGGGACAAGCTGGAGCAAAGGAGTCCCGGGGCTGGCACTGTTCAGGTATTACTGTGAGGAGAAGTGACAGCAGGGAGCTCAGTGGGACACATTGGGTAATTGGCGGCACCTGCAGCGGATTGTGTTCTCAGGACAGCCAGCACTGAACGGGGCTCACAGCGGCCAGGAGAGGCCAGTACACGCCTGGGGCTTCACCGGGACAGAGGCTGTGGCTGCGCCCTAGGTGGTAGCGAGTCCTAGGCGGATGCCTAGTGGCAGCACCGGCCCTGTTCCCACCAGCCACCATCACAGAGACCCAATGATGATGTCACTGGGTCTAAAAATAAAGTATGTCATGAAAATGGAAAGGTTTTAATTAGTAATTTATTTAACATGTTGATGAGGATATCAGCAGATGAAATGCCAACTTTTAGAAAATTTGCTGTTCACACAGCAGTATTGTTTACCACAGTTCATCACTTTTTAGAGGGAGGTGTAGCAACAGCTGGTAGGCATTCAGGATGCGATACAGATTCCTCCTGCCATCTATTTTTTTATTTATTTTTTTGTTTCTTTTTTAATTGCCGAACAGCAAATTTACATTGCCGGACAGTGCCGCCTGTCAAATTTTGCAGCCTGAGTTAAAATTGCTGCAAAGGATTGTGGCCATGGCATGTGTACATCCCTATCAGGTTGTAATGTTAATATTTCATAAATTTTCGTGGCTCAGCCACATGTTTTTACTGCCCTTGGCCACTAGGTTGAAAGAGCCCATAGGAAAATGATCATGAAAAGGTAACTTACTGTGGATGTAAATTTCACACAGAGAATTCCCGTCCAGTAAACAATGCTGGAATAAATCAGTGCGATGAAATTGCCAGTAGAGAGTTGACTTTGCAGCTCTGAGCCCTTTGATTCATTTCTCACCAGTAATACTATCTGCATGCAGCTTGTATGTTCTGGCCATATTTGTTTTAGTTTTGTATTTGCTTCTGTTTAAAAAAATTGATTGATTTCCATCTGTAATGACTGTAGTACAACATTTTCTGACGGTGCTAGGGACATATAATTGGGTGCTAGGGACATATAATTCTGCGTGCCCCATAGTGCATAAAACCTATCAATAGGCAATAATGTAAAAAAAAAATGAAAAATGCAGATTCCCTTTAAATAATAGTGTTTATATTAAAACATCCATAATTATACATTTAAAAGGTTCATAGAAAATATTCAACAATCTTTAGACTGTAGTGGATTATTTTATGTTTCTTTCACATCAATTTAAGCGTTTCCTGCTGCTCAGAAGACACAACACATATAGAATTATATAAATTCCTATAAAAATATGTAAACAATAAGACAGCTAAAAAATAGTTAAGCAGAAAAAAAAAAGAATGGCAGTGCGCAGTTCATCACAAAGTTCTAATAGCTCCTAATTGTAAGGATTTATTGTTGTTCTATTATTATTTTAGCAGATGCCCCAGCTCACCAGCGCAGATGTATTGAAATTGATAGATGCATTAAAAATAACATATTTTTCATGTGAGCAGCTGCTAAGTTCTGACTAATGTATCATAAAAATTATGGGCAGCATCTCTGCTAACATCTGTTGCAATCTTTGTTTTGTCTGTTCTAAATTATTTACATGAAATCTTTTCTCTAGAATGTGCACGTTAACCAGCCTCCTATGCAGGCTGCTTCCACCTCCTCTGGACCCAGTATTTTTTGAACCCCTCGATAACTGCAACTGTCTACCCAGCAAGGAGATTTAGAAACTGTATCCGCGTTTAAAATGCAAATGATCAAGGTTGCAAAATGTAACAGTTTTCCCGGAAAGAGTAATTTAATTTGACTATGCTGGTAATGGAGCAGGTTTTAGTTTAAGTTCACATCTATGCGGCTGTGCTTGATGCGTTTTTCAGGCACGTTTTTCAGTGCATTTTGTGTTTTTAAACCAGCGTTTTTTATGCGTTTTTGAATGCAGTTTTCATGCATTTTACGTTTTACTTTTTTTTTCTTTTATCTCTTTAAACGCACTGTAAAACACACTGTATATAGCTGGTTGCTAAGGAGGGGGCTGGGAAGCCGGATGCCACGCCCTTAGCAATTGGTGAGTCATCAGCTGTTAGCGGGGTTCCCCGCTGAAAGTTGAATGTAAAAAAATAAAAATTTGCCGGCAAAAAAACAGCGTGGGGTTCCCTCAGGTCCAAAGCAGGCCCTTCAGGTCTAGTATGGATTTGGAGGGGACCCCCCCACACCAAAATGTAAAAAAAATTGGTGTGGGGTCCCACCCAAAATCTATGCCAGACCCTTATTCGAGCAATGCCACCCGGCAGGTCAGGAAAGGGAGGGGATGAGTGAGCACCCCCCCTCCTGAACCATACCAGACCACATGCCCTCAAGATGGGGGGTGGTTGCTTTGGGGCAGGGGGGCTCTTCTTCCTCGCCACCGGTTACACCCTAAAAAAATTAAAAAAGCTGCTCTTGTTTTGTATTGTTGTCGCCCGCTCTCTGCCGACTCTTATATAGCAATGGGGTGTGGCCATCCAATGACATCACCTGGAGAGCCCGCCTCTTGTGACAAGGCTCTCCGGGTGATGTCATCGTATGGCCACGTCCCATTGCTATATAAGAGTCGGCAGAGACTCGCATAAGGGTCGCATAAGGGTCTGGATGGATTTTGGGGGGGACCCCATGCCATTTTTTTTTTTATTTTGTCCCCTCCGAATCATACTAGACCTGAAGGGCCTGGTATGGACCTGAGGGGGAACCCCACGCCGTTTTTTTAACATGCCGGCAATTTTACATTCAGCTTTCAGCAGGGAACCCCACTCACATCTGATGCTTCATCGGTGGCTAAGGACGCGGCAGACGGTTTTCCGGCCCCCCCCCGCTTAGCAACCAGCTATATACAGTGGTAAAATAAGAACTGCAAAGCGCAAAACACATCAAAAATGCACCACGTGCGTTTCTGGTGCAGCTCCATTGAAGTCTGTTAGCCACAAATCTTGGGAAAAAAGTCCCCTCCTCTTTACAAAAACGCTCCGGCCGCAAAACACATAGATGTGAACTAGTACCATAGGAAACCATGTTAAATGGACTGTAGTGCGTTTCTGCAAACTGCAAAATGCACAAAAAAATGCATAGGTGTGAACGTAGGGTTATAAGACATCACAGTGCTTCCACTGTCCACATTGTGTGCATTTGACTTCTCTTGTTAGCGATGGTCTGGTGAAGATTGTGTTGGAGAATCCGTTTGATAATGGCAAGTTTACCATTTTTGTGCATAAACGAACAGATATTCATGTGAGTTTGAATAATATCCATTGGATTGGGCAAATAATGGTATTGCCTTTATTTGCCTAAAGCTGGCAATTAAATAGAGCTTTCAAACTCTCAATTCCAGCAATTGATGATATAAAATGGTGGTTTTGACCAACTGCAGGGATTGAAATGGCCTGAATCAATTTGATCTTTCAATAAATTTGTATTTCAGTTCGATCTTTCAATAAATTGTATTGAAGATGTCAACTTATTGCAAAGTTATGACTTCACAGTCAACTGAATAATGGTTTCCGATCCAACTTGTGAGTGAAAGAGTTCTTGGTGATCACTTGCAATTGTATTTACAGTTAGAAACATAGAAAAGTGACTGCAGAAAAAAGACAGAGAAGTCCATTGAGTCTGCCCGTTTTCTATTTTTTATTTATTTATTTTTTTTGCGTTAACTTTTTTGTCTATGTTTGTCCCAAGCACGTTTGCCATTTACTGTTGAATGGCTCACCACCTCTGCTGGAAGGTTACTCCAAGCATCAACTAAAATAATAATATAATACTGAAAGCTCTCAAAGTGAATGAACATCGCCATGTGTATGACAAGCTTAAAGGTCACAAACCGAAAGTTTTAGATAATTTCAACAAGGATGTACAAAAGCAGCCAAATAGTTTCAGGTTTACCTTGGGAAAGGTTAACCCCTAAAACATTGGCAGGTCTAATTTTCACTTCTGTATACTGTATTCAACTTTCTGTTCCATATGTGCTATCATTCTATATTTATATGTACATGTGTATCTTTTTTTTTTTTTTTTTAACTATACATGTGTTCTGCTTTGTTCTGTTACTGTATATGCTGGTATTTTATCTTTTGTTTTATTGACAGATTTCTTATACTACATAAAAGTTCACACCATAGATGAAACCATATTCTATTGGTGTATTTTTGGAGAATACTTTGGTATATATATATATATATATATATATATATATATATATATATATATATATATGTATGTATATATATATAGATATATATAGATATATATACTAAAAGGTTCAAGCACTGCCCCTCTTAACATATCTTCATATACAGTGGGGAAAATAATTACCGTATTTGATCCCCTGCAGATTCTGTAAGTTTGCCCACTTACAAAGAAATGAAGGGTCTATAATTTTATTATACGTGTATTTTAAATGATAGAGACAGAATATCAACCAAAAATCCAGAAAAAGCACATAAAACAAATGCTATAAATTATCCACTTGCCGACCGGGCCATAGCTACAGCGTGTTTAGATAATTCTGGGAGGCCGCCATATGACGTCCTCCCAGAATCGTGCACACATGGGAAATCTCTGTTACCGCCGAGTCTTCCAGACCCGGCATGTCACAGATCGGGATAAAGGGCCAATGACAGCGGCCGTTTACCATGTGATCATACCATCCAATGATGGTGTAATCACTTGTAAACAAACCGGAGCTTGTCCAGTTCGGCTCGTCCCCTCTCCTCACACCGATCGATACAGCGTGTGAGGAGAGGGGGGAGCCGGGTGCAGACGCGCTGTGGGCTGGATCTGAAGTTACCACAGTGCTGATCTGTGCCCAGCCATGGCTCATCCATCCATCCATCCATCCATGCTCTATCCATGGCTCATTCATCCATCCATCCATGCTCCATCTGTGCTCCATCCATGCTCCATGCGTGCTTCATCCATGGCTCATCCATCCATCCATGCTCCATGCGTGATCCATCCATACTCCATCTGTGCTCCATCCATGGCTCATCCATCCATCCGTAATCCATCCATACTCCATGCGTGCTCCATCCATGGCTCATCCATCCTCCATCCATGGCTCATCCATCTATCCATGCTCCATCCGTGCTCTATCCATGCATCAAGCCTGATCCATCCATGGTCATTTGTGCTCAATCCATGGCTCATCCATCCGTCCATGCTCCATCCGTGCTCCATCCATGACTCATCCATGCTCTATCCATGGCTTATCCATGCTCCATCCATGGCTCATCCGTGCTCCATCTATGGCTCATCCATCCCCATCTATGGCTCATCCATCCCCATCCATGGCTCATTCATGCTTGCCCATCCCCATCAATGGCTCATTTGTGCTCATCCGTGCCACATCAGTGCTCATCCGTGCCACATCCATGCCACATCAGTTCTCATCCGTGCCACATCCATGCCGCATCAGTGATCATCTGTAGCACATCAGTGAAAGGTCTTTCCTCGCCTCACACTGACAGAGTTTGTGGCGAGGAGTGCCGATCAGCGACATCTCCTCGCAGGGAGACCTGGCAGGTAATCAGGGCACAGATCATTAGTGCCCTGATTACAGGAAAGCCCCAGCAGTGCCCATCAGTGCCACCAATCAGTGCCTATCAATGCCACCAATCAGTGCCAATAAGTGATGCCAGTCAGTGCCACCCATCAGGGCTGCCCATCAGTGCTGTCCATCGGTGCAGTGCCGCCCATCAGTGCTGTCAATCTGTGCCGCCTATCAGTGCCCACCAGTGCTGCCCATCAGTGCCACCTATCAGTGCCCATCAGTGCAGCCTCATCAGTGCACATCAGTGAAGGAGAAAAATTACTTATTTACAAAATTTACTGACGGAAACTAAGAAAAACTTTTTTTTTCAAAATTTTTAGTCTTTTTTCTTTTTTTTGTAAAAAAATAAAAAACTCAGCAGTGATTAAATACCACCAAAAGAAAGCTCTATTTGTGTGAAGAAAGTGAGAAAAAAAATAAAATTGGGTACAGAGTTGCATGACCGCGCAATTGTCATTCAAAGTGTGACAGCACTGAAAGCTAAAAAATGGCCTGGGCAGGAAGGGAGTGAAAGTGGTTGGAACAAGTGGTTTTTGAGTTACTGTTGCCTTCCTATGATCTCGAACCAATCTGCCAATTCTCCTCTGCCCTTTGACATTAACAAGGCATTTTTGTCCACACAACTGCCGCTCACTGGATATTTTCTCTGTACATCCTAGAGTTGGTTGTGTGTGTGAAAATCCCAGTAGATCAGCAGTTTTTTAAAGGATAAGGTCACTTTTGTCACGTTTTAAATTTTTTTTCGAAATTCCAGCCCCCCCTATGTACCGATATACCATTAATGTACTTCTTTTGCAAAAATATCAAAGCTTTCCATTAAATCTACAGACATTTACTTCACTCGTCCTCATCCATGTTTCCAAATGTATCCATTGCTTCTGCTTTACTTCCTGGTCAGGCTTAAGGTCATGACACAGGAAGGAGTTGACCAGCTGACTTCATTAGCACACACTGTGCATCATCCACCCTCCTACCTAACCACCCATTCCCAGGTGCACGTTTTTTAAATTAAATGAATCAGTGATCACCAGTCTCACTAATTACACAATATACAATCACATTGCATAGTGTATGGCCATCTTTATGCAAGTACATAGGAAGGAGTGGATAGAAACACTCAGCTGTCAAGCCCCATTCATATCTCTGCATAGCGGGAACTCATATTCTTCCCACATGCATTTTTTTAGCGAGGTGGGGAGGAGTTTTGGAACATTTTCACTCATCACACATATGGCAGCCCACCCACCTGAATGGGCTTCCCTACACGCAACAAGCACCCCAAAGAAGCTTCAGAACTTTTTTTTAGAGCGGAGCTTGGTGCGTTTTTTACTGTGACTTTTGGTGCAGCACATTTCTGAAATGCAAGGAAATGCACAGATGTGAATGGAGCCTCATTGTTCTTGTGTTATCGCACCAATTTCACTTTCAGGCCCCATTCACATCTAGCTTAGTGGGAGCGCATGTTTTGTGGCTCGTTTTTTCTGTGACACACATAGGGCAGCCCTTTAATTTCAATTGGCTGCACTACATGTTGCTCATAATACATTTTGGCGTTTTGTTGGTTGCATGTTTTTTACTGTGCATTTTGCAGCATTTGCCACTCGTTTTTTTTTACATGGCAAAATGTGTGTTTGCTTCTATGTTTGGTGTCCCGTTAACAATTGGCACTGAAAGTAACTAGTAATTTTAGGTGTATAATCATGGCCATTACCTATACAATCTGATTGTACAATCTCCTTTAGATTTACCAAATTTATATAATAGGAGAAAACACCTATCTAGCCAATCACTCTGTATCCAATCAGGCATGCTCTTGCACTACATAGTTGATGGTAGATCTAAAGGAGATTGTACAATCAGATTGTATAGTGTATGGTGAACTTTACAGAACCCAGGGCACACTTCTCCTGTTTTCAATACTACAGCTCTGTACACATAGACTGTTATCTTGTCTCTCATCTCCTGCACACTTCAAAATGCCAAATGAAAGAGCTATGCAAGATTAAACTTAAAGGCTAAGTTCACCTATTTTTATTTATTTTTTTTATAAATTCCAGCTCCCCTGTGTGCCAATATACCATCAGCCTAGGTTCACACTGAGATTGGGATTGAAATCGTGAACGTTCAGCTGAACTCGTACAATTTCATACCCACATGTCAGTCCAACTTCCGGAGCGATTTCAGAGACATCTGTGCGGGTTCCTGCACAGATTTCTATACAAATTGCACCTCAAAGTCTCCAAAAGTATTCTTCTCCTATGGATCACAGGTGTGCAATTAGTTTTGCACTCCTGTGACCCATTTTCTTTCTCTGCTGACATCACAGAAATCAGGACTGACACCCGTCTCAGCCTCTCAGTGAGGCACTGAGAGCCTGAGATGGCCGCTCCGCGCCCCTCCACAGATCAGCGCTCCAATGAGCGAGGAGGAAACAAGGCAGAGAGCTGCTGGTTGACAGTCTACAGCTCTCTGCTCGGGGAGCTGTCAGAACTGAGCCAACGGCGATGTTCGATCGTCGGTTCTCAGTGTAGAGGCGCCAGGGGACAGATGCAGCATCGGACCCATGCTGCATCCACCTAGGTAAGTATGAACTGAAAAAAAAAACTCTACTTCTCTTTTAAGCCATGTAAATCGAATGATTAACAGCTTCTACAGACTACTGACACCAGAGGATGAAAATATTTTATTAAAATAGGGTGGTTCCACAACTTTCACATTTTCCCACCCTGTCCTTGTACAATCAACATCTGCCTTGACAAATTCCACAGTGATCAGATTAAAGAAGTTGTAAAGTCAGAAGGTTTTTTTTATCTTAATGCATTTTGTGCATTAAGATAAAAAAACCTTCTGTGTGTAGCAGCCCCCCTAATGCTTACCTGAGCCCCATCTCGATCCAGCGATGTCCACAACTGTCTCAACCATCCGGGACTACCCTCCTCATTGGCTAATACACAGCAGCGGCGCCATTGGCTCCCACTGCTGTCAATCACAGTCAGTTAGCCAATGAGAAGAGTAAGGGGTGGAGCCGAACCGCAGCTTCGTGTCTGAATGGATACACGGAGCTGTGCCTCAGCTTGGGTGCCCCCATAGCAGGCCGCTTGCTGTGGGGGCACTCAAAGGGAGGGAGGGGCCAAGAGAGCCAAAGAGGAGGATCGGGCTGCTCTGTGCAAAACCACTTCACAGAGCAAGTAAGTATAACATGTTTGTTATTTTTATTAAAAAAAAGGAGACTTTACAATCACTTTAAGGTTATTGTGCTAGTTGTGTAGATTTACAGTAAATTCTGGGGTATGTTTTATGAGGAAAGGTTGCAAACACTGAACTTATTTTCTCTGGAGAAGAGACGCTTGAGAGGGGATATGATTCCAATATACAAATACCGTACTGGTGACCCCACAATAGGGATAAACCTTTTCGCAGAAGAGAGTTTAACAAGACTCGTGGTCACTCATTAAAATTAGAAGCAAAGAGGTTTAACCTTAAACTACGTAGAGGGTTCTTTACTGTAAGAGCGGCAAGGATGTGGAATTCTCTTCCACAGGCAGTGGTCTCAGCGGGGAGCATTGATAGCTTCAAGAAACTATTAGATAAGCACCTGAATGACCACAACATACAGGGATATACAATGTAATACTGACACATTATCACACACATAGGTTGGACTTGATGGACTTGTGTCTTTTTTCAACCTCACCTACTATGTAACTATGTAACTATGTTCCCGACACTCATTAGAACTAAAGAAGTGGCTTGGATAAGCTGCAAAATGTCTTCAGCATTTCAGAACAAGTCCAGTTGAACTACTGTTAGACTATACTATGCATGCTACCAGTACATCGTAATTCCTTGGTTGGATGTGGTATATGTTCATAACGGAAGAAAAGTAAAATCTGGAAATCCCTTTCATGATTTCTGGCTAAAGAGTGCATATCTAGGTATAATATAGTTTAAAGTGTTTGTATAGTGACAACGTTTCTTACCTTTTTGGGTTTTTTTGCATAATATTGGGATATGATTTATGTAGTTACAATAACAATAAAATATGTGTATGTAGTGAAAAGACACTTTGGTCCCTATAACATATTCTCACAGCATGGGCTGGCAGGTCTGGCCTAGCTAAGGGTGGATTCCTGTCAGCAAAGCCAAGTGACCAAAATATCGGTTTTGGAAGGGAAGGGCCTTGGGAGGTGTTACCATTTTGTAATAATTTTACTTTCATTCATAATAAGCAGCAGCTTCATTATTTAATCATTTTAACTGAAAGTCGTATTACATGACCGTGCAAATACCAAAACAGAACATTGTCATGACATTCCATTTGTGTTCTCTGGAGAGTGGGAAGAGAAACTTAACCAAATCATACTAAATTTATGTCTTGATGTTTCTAAGAATACCATCTGCTTAATCATTCTGCTTAATTATTCTTTTGATGTGCTTTTGATTTAAATGTCAGTACAAGCCATGCATAAGCAGGCACTAGTCTATAAATTTTGGGAGGTGCGTTGCCAGTAATTACTCATTTGATAAATATGAATAAGTGGAGCTTTTATGTGTGGATTTACTTGTTTGGCATATAAACGGGGATGTCGCACTCTAAATTCAGTACTTTGCAACCATAAAGTAAAGAGATTTCACATGCTAGAAGTGTAAGAGCTGAAGCTGTAAACAGATCTAAGAACTAGGAGACCAAAGACAACAAAGCTTCCTCTCTTCTGAAATTACAGTTTTTAGTCAGTAATCTGGACTTATTGGGTGTCACGTTTACCTCAATCTACAATCACCTCAACTATAGTACAAAAATGTTTTTGTTTTTTGTTTTTAATTCACTTAGCAAACTGCAACTTCCAAATTTATATGCTCACATGTTCTTTTTACTAAACCGCTAAAGAAAGAATGTTTTTCCTAATAATACACCAAAACTGATGGACGATGACAAATGTAGAATGGTGCTAACATACAAAAAAAATACATACAGTACTTGTCCAGGTATGTCTCGCTCACCTTAGTCAAGGCTCGTTTTTGATCATAAAGTAAAAAGGTTAATGTCCAAAATGGACATAACATCCCCTGGCAGTGGGTGAAGCTTAAATTATACAGGGAATATTTTTTCTAGGATTTTTTAATTTAAAAAATTATCAATTTGAAAAGTCATTTCCCTCTGTATGTATTGCCATTTATGGATTTATGGTATTTAAATATACCTTCTCTCCCTTTAAGAGCCTTCCTTCAATTTATATGGGTTTTAAAGTAGATCAAAACCCAAAAAAACTAAAATCTCATATAAGCTTCGACATGGTAATGTCAGTTCAAAAGTCATTTTCAATATTTTTAAGTCTGCAACTTTCATTAAAATAATACCTGGGGATCCTGTTATAAAATTCCTTGTTCTGGCACTTTCTGTTCTAGGGTGCCTAGGCATTCTATCTCTGCTGTGTGGGCTTCCAATGTAGACTAGAGGTGGCACCTCAACACCAGGGGTCTACAACTTTTTTTTTTTTTTTAACAGAAAGACAAGACAAATTAAAATAGCTTACGACAAGGGCACAAAAAAAGTGTTAGTCCTGAATGCAAATGTCTCCCTGCAGTTTTATGTATAATAAATTTTCCAATAAGTAAAAAATAAATAATTTAGACAAAATGCTCACTTATTTTTTGTAATATAGATGCTCACTGGACATTTATTATACATGACATATTTACTGAATTCTAAACACCAAGTTCTATCAACTTGTCTTAATAAAACTCAAAATGCTAAAGTTGCCATCAGCCTGTTGTCTGCACAGATTAGATTTTTGTTCTTGATTAAAGTCAAGTTCCTCTATTTCAGTCAGGGCCTAATTTAGTTATAAACAAAAAAACAGTTATGCTGCTGGCTCCCTCATTAGTTCATTCTCTAGCACCCTCCACCACCACTACTATAGTACAGCTTCAGGGAATAGAAGAGGTAGATGGAAAAGGCAGGCAAAAAGGCAGGCAAAGTCTGCATGTTCGATATGTGCGTATGACAGGTCCCTCAGCTCTAATAACCACAACCACACCAGAAGGTGGCAGGAGCAGCAGTTAAAGTGGAGTTCCACCCAAAAATGGAACTTCTACTTTTTGGATTCCTCCCCCCCCTCCGTTGTCACATTTGGCACCTTTCAGGGGGGAGGAGGGAGCAGATACCTGTCTAATACAGGTATTTTCTCCCACTTCCTGGCATAGATTACCGCGGTGATTGCGGTGACCTATGCCACTTCCGCTGCCTACCACGTCCTCCCTCGCTGTATTCTGTGAAACACAGAATACAGCAGGGACCTGGGAGGACGCGCAGCGCGACTCGCGCATGCGCAGTAGGGATCCAGGAAGTGAAGCCGCAGGGCTTCACTTCCTTATTCCCTTACAGAGGATGGCAGCGGCAGCAGCCGAGAGCCGAAGGACGGATCGGCTTTGGCTTCCGACACCGTGGGCTCCCTGGACAGGTAAGTGTCCATATATTAAAAGTCAGCAGCTGCAGTATTTGTAGCTGCTGGCTTTTAATATTTTTTTTGTCAGCAAACCTCCGCTTTAACAGAGCCAGGGACCTCTCATATGCACTCATCAAGAATACCAACTATTCTGCCCTTTCTGCCCACCTCCTCCATTTATAGAAGCTGCACTATAGCAATGAAGGCAGGAAGGGCAAATTAATGAAAGGTCCACCTCCTCTATTTATAGGTCGCTAGATCGAGGAAGATTTCAACGAATGCACAAGGAACGCATCATATTTGATTTGTATGAAATGTCCTTTGTGCTAATTTTATATTATTTTTTTATTTACTAAGCTTAGGTTTTAATTTACAGTTTTGAGACTATGTGAAAACTCTTCACATCAGAAGTTACTTTTCATGCAAAAATATTTCAAGTTAAATGCTTTCGAATCTAGATATACATTATAAACAAATTATATAAATACAATCAATATGTGTGAGCTTTATAGAGAATGATAACATTGCTGAATTTAGGTCATGTGCTTCCTCTTGTTGATTACCAATATCAACTTCCACTTGTAATCAGAACGTATGTGTGAACATTCATAAAATATTCCAGGCTCTGCCTCCAGGACTTTGGCAGCCATGTTGCCTTTTAAGTACTTCAGACCTGCCATTTGTTTTTATTTTAACCAAAGCAAAAAGTTTTATGCATAACTAACACATACATAATGTTGTATTTAGCTTGAAGTCCTAAGAATACATTTGTTTTCCTCTTTCCTCAGCTAATCTTCTACTACGGGGCCTCTGACCACTGGTGCCCGGTCCAGTATTATAAAGACCTGAAGAAGGACTTTCCTGACGGTGATATCTGGCTGTGCAGTAGAGGAATCAGGCATGCCTTTGTTCTGGACTCTAGCAAAGAAGTAGCCACCATTATCGTAGACATGTTAGGAAAGGTATTATAGGTACATTGTATTAAAGAACACCTGTACTGAAGTAATAGACAGAGTGCTGTCATGGAGATGGGACGGTAGACACTCTTCTTGGTTTTACTAATCATAAATATAATCTAATACTGATTGACTCTAGATCCCCACAATCAGTCATTAAAAACAGTTATTAAGGCTGGTTTGGAATTACTGGTATCATACAGGATATAGTTAATAAAATTCTACCTCCTGTCTTACAGTTTCAACAAACCAAGTCTTACCCAATATATGCCACAAACAAGCTGTCTTCCATTACATAAATCAGTTTTATTGTACATAAATCATATAACAAAAAACCCAGGTAAAGTTTAAAAGAACCACACTCAAACCCACCTCCGCGCAGAGGAAAACTATAATTGTATACACGTCCCATTGTTGGTGGAGTATAGAAAAATGCCTCCACCACATGTACAAAAATGCATCTGTTGCTCTCATAAATATACCAGCACTGACCTAGTTCCCACTAGACCAAAACTAGCATTTCATCTCACCTCACAGTGCTATGCGGCCTGCTTTGTCAACTGTCATTTGGCATGCTGGAACATCACTGCTAACAGACACGCATTCACAGTCTAGCAGATCTTGATCTTAGGCTCTATACTGCTCCAAATCCCTAGTGTAGCTTGAAACAGGCTCCTCTCCAGTGTTTCCGGACACACCTCACCCAAGCTAAAGAAGAGGCTCAAACTGATCAGCATTTTTCAAGAGACTTGCACCATAAGGAGTTGAAGCAGAGCTAAGTTTATCAGGTCCACTAAGAGATTTTGCCATATTGTGGCAGTATAATAAGCATATATACATATTTTGGCACTCTTAGCTTGTAAAGTGCCCTTCTCTAGTGCTGCAACATCCACAAACAAATGAAATTGGGTGTAGGGGGCACTCCAATGAAAAAATATATACAATTGACTATATGCGATTAAGTGCTCAAATACTTAGAATACCACATTGGATTCAAAAATAAAGTGCAAAGTGCCACACATAAAAATGCATACACAGTGATAAAAATATGACATATGATAGAACAATAGGAAAATAGCAAGGTCAATGATCAAAGTCCCAAACACAAAAATCTTCTGTGTTGATATTTTTCTAAACAATGGAGATAGTGGATAATCCTTCACCAGCAGAGAAAATTACACCCAAAGTGCTCCGTATGTGAATTCTGCTTACCAGATGGTGATGACCCCTTTAATTAAAAAGCAGGTCAAACGCGCTTTAGCAAGATAATGCTTGCTGCAATGGTGGAGACTGTAGATGCAAAAAAAACCTCCACCGCAAAGATCATAGATGGGATATGTAAAAAATGTAAAAGGAACCCATAGTGTAATCCTGTTTATTTAACATCCACAAACTTCCTCATCGATCTGTCACTGGTGCTTCCATCTCTTCTCTGTCTTATTCCGTGATTAGGAGTCTTCAGCCACCTTAATTGGCTGGGCCAAGATGACATAACTCCTGAACATGTGCACAGCAGTTCATCCATACTGAAAAATATTGTTTAGTTACCTGGATCAACCTCCGGAATTACCTAAAATTGATTAGCAAAAATGTACATAAACATTCATCCACATGACTAGCATGGGATGCAGTTCAGGTTACCCTATGGGCATACAAGAAAAAACAAAGAGAATAGAGTTCTCTTTATGAGGGCAAAAAACCCAAACACTATGAGAAATACAACTTAATTTTATTAGTGCAAAAAATATGAACAGCACACTGATTATTCAATTAAAGAAAAAGGGGGCAAAGATAAGTGGCTTTCAGAGACCCATTAAAATAAAGACAAAGTTGTCTATGAGTTTAAAAACAAGGGAAGCCATGGCTATACATCACACATGCATAGCACATAGCAGTGCTCTGAAGAAACCAGAGTCTATTGGCTGGTGAAACGCGTCAGCAACGTGACGTCAGCACGTCATTCCGGAACCGCGGGCTTACTGGATGGAGTGTCAGCATGATATGAACAGCTGACGACCGGCTTTTTCCTATTCCGGACAGTGCGCAACCTTATCTGCGGTAATCAACACATAGCGAGGAGATATACTCTCTGGCAGAAGCACGGCTAAACACGGACTTATGTCTTCAGTTATCAACCTTCTGGGGTAGAGTTTTGCTATATGAGGACCACGGATACCTTCCAGATGGTGAGAAAAGTATTGATCCATTTTACATCTGCTTACCAGGATGTGTTCCCCTAGCTCCTAGCACTCACCCTGCTGCTTTTGCCACTAAATGCTGCTGTCTCTGCGCTATTTACCCAAGGTTTGCAATCTCAATTAGCTGGTCTGCTGACTGTATCTGCTGCTTAATTTGCTTATCAATACGGTTTGGTTTTTATGCCTACCGATACAGCTGAACTCACATAGTGTTTGAACTTCCATTAGCACTTTCCATCCATTCATCCATAACCTATATACCACGTCTATGACCGATGCTTAAGGGAACCCTTACCATCAGGAACCCGATTTGCATTATGTTATTTAATTAACCCTTGTGTCATCGGCAGTAGTGTATGGTGATTGTGTTATGTATGTGTGTTGTATAGCCGCGGCTTCCCTTGTTTTTAAACTCATAGACAACGTTGTCTTTATTTTAATGGGTCTCTGATAGACACTTATCTTTGCCCCCCCCCTTTTTCTTTAATTGAATAATCAGTGTGGTATTCATATTTTTTGCAATAATAAAATTAAGTTGTATTTCTCATAGTGTTTGGGTTTTTGTCCCTCTTAAAGAGAACTCTATTCTCTTTGTTTTTTCTTGTTCATCCATACTGGCATGTTACAGACATGCATGGCTGACAGTCTACAATTTGTAAAAACCATAACACAGGCAAGTGGAAAGGATTTATAGCAGAAGAGACAGGGGGAGATTTACTAAAACTGGTGCACACAGAATCTGGTGCAGTAGTGCATAGTAACCAATCAGCTTCCAGGTTTTATTGTCAAAGCTTAATTGAACAAGCCGAAGTTAGAAGCTGATTGGTTACTATGCACAGCTGCACTAGATTCTGTGTGCACCAGTCTTAGATAATCTCCCTACAGAGTCTCTTCTACCATAATTACTGTATCTATCTGCTAGCAGGTTTTTACATTTCAGGTTTGGTTCAGCTTTAACCAAATTACTTCAATAAACTTAGAGCAAGTGGCATAAGAGTATGGTTCTTTTTGTATCTGACTAGTTTAAAGCTGTCATTTAGGTCTCAGTCACACGAGTGCTCAGGCCTGTAGACCGTGCATCGGCCATTTGTTTTTCCAGCCTGAGCCACCAGGTGCTGCATGCTGGCAGCTCATATAAGTGTATGGAGGCTGCATGAATACAGCCACTTGTTCAAATTTGATAGGTATCCAGGTAAGCAGCCCCAAACTGGGTTTGGGGCCACTCACTTGCACCCACACGTCTGTTAAATTGGGATGAGCGGCTGTGTCCATGCAGACCCTGTTCATCCATACACTTACATGGTCTATCTGCAGGCAACACCTGGCAGCTCAAGCCACATAATCATTTTCATGGTTTTAGGACTTCAGTGCTGTGTGAATGAGGCCGTACAAGGTAGGTAGAGCTTGGTGGTACAGGAGGGCTTAGTTACAGCAGACAAGGCTATAACAATGATAAAGTAAGGGCAGTGTCTACCTTCCCTACCTGCCTCCTTTACAGTATGAGTGTCTACATAACTAAACATACATAAAAACAGTCATGGTTGGGTTCATATAAGAATCTGAATATTTAGTCTTACATCCTTACACTTTCCAGGGTTATTTATGATATATTTACATTTGCCCCCTTATTTAATTTGAAAGATCACCTAAACTTGCCTCAACTGTTATATATAGGTATGTTTCTTTCCTTTATTGAAAGCTGAACTGCAGCTTTAAATACAGAATAAACATAACGTAAAAATAAAAAAATTGAAGCTCCTCTCTGATACTGTCATCCCCAAAAGCTCCTCTTCAAAGTCTAGTGCTGCTTCTATTCTGGATTGAATGATGTCCAGAGTCATTCAGCCCACTTCCTGTGAGCCCAGGCTGACATGGACATGCCCCCTCCCCGCATGTTAATGCAGCATCACAGCAATCTGGGCTCACAGTAGAAGGACGCAAAGAATGGCTCTCACATCACCACATTAGCGCCATTCTCCGCTTAATGGAGGACTGTCAACTACTGCAGAAGGAAAAGAGGATTTGACACATCATGTGACCAACCAGATGATGACAGCTCAAGAAAGATATGTATACTGAGGAGGGTGGGTGCTCTACTGTGGATACAACCCAACCAAAAGTTGGGCTTAAATGTGAGAACCAAGCAGACAGAAAAAAGAAAGTTAAATAGGGCCAGATAATGTAAATATTTCATCAGTAAGCCTGCACAAAATTTCAGATTCATGCATAAATCCTGCTGTGACTAGTTTTCTTTAATAGAAAAAACAAGAAATATTTAAAAATTCCAGTTTGAGATTCATTTTTCATCCGTTATCCATTTTTTATCCATTTTCTAGCTATGTTTTTTAATCTTTTTTTATTCATAATTTTTCTAGTTTTTTATTTTTTTTAACCTCGTTTGTTGTCGATTCTTCTTCACTATTTGTTTTACATCTATTTCCTTTTAGACTACCTAAATACTTGGTGAAAACAGAGAACTAACATAGCTAGGTTAATAAGTAATAACAATATTTGACATGGAAGTGAGCCTGTACTACATGTGAAAGCTGAACTCCGGATACAAAATCTTTCATTTTAATATTTCCTTAATAACCACAAAGGATATAAATCTACCAATTGCCTTTGCAAATCCCAATATTACCTTGTAAAGGTAGAGGCATCATCATCACTGTGTGGTACGTAGACTGTGCAGAGAGCAGAACTGTGGGAGCAACCCAACGGGTCCAACCACTACAGGCCGCCTGCAGAAAACTACAGGAGGGGGCAGAGACAAGACCAGGAGAGAGAGCAGCAGTGACCAGTCTTTATTACAGGAAGCTCCTGCACAGAGGAAAAGTTCCACACTAGATTACTGCACAGATCTGGGAGAAATACACAAAGCACGCCAAGGTTTAAATGACAATACACATGCCTCTTGTATTTAGGCAATATTTGCTTATCCCAGAGTTCAGCTTTTTTTTATAAAAAGAAAACGTCCAGCCTAAAAACAGACACCGCCAAAACCTACATTTTTTATCAGCCAGAAAAGCCTCCTCTGTGCCCCTCTCTGATTTTGTTTTTCTCTCATAACAGGGCTTGACTTTCCATGACTTCCTGCTTAAAGATGGCCTTGCACTGTTAGCCAGCGGGCTGATCAAAAAATAAAAGAAATAGATTCCTCCATCCACACAAATGATGTGGATGGACATGTCCCTTCAACAAAAGTTGTTTAAACAATAGACTTCTATTGAGTGGGCGAGTCCACACGATGCCGTGTGCAAAAACAGATGGATGACAAAGTGAACCAAAAAAGTGCATGTGAACACGCACAAAAAAGTGCACTAGTTTGTGCCATATGGCCCCTCCCAAAGAGGAAAGACCCTTTCCTGTCACCCTGGGGTGGAAGAATTTCAATAGGGCCGAAAGGCCCAGTGGTCCCTTCTCCTTATGATAAGTCAAACACTGAGTCCTAGGTTAGGGGCTCTCCCTAAGAGAGACCCCCAAGGCAGGGGAGGAAGGAACCTAAGGGCCACACATCCTTCCCTTAGACTTCAGGATAGGCCTGAAGACCCACACCCTGAGTAAAAAAGTGCAGTGACATGCAGTGAGAAAAAATTCATATCGTGTCACTGCAAGACAATGCTGTGGCATCATGCCCTAGTACTTATTCTTACAGTAGGGTCCCAAACCCGTAGGCATACTAATAGCACCCCTGGGTCACCACTCTCAGGGGGCACTGGCACCAGAGGCTTACAGCTTCCCAGCCCCCAGCCAGACAAAATGAGCCGCATTCTACAAGAAAATAATTCCCACTTAGGGAGAGCTTGCCTACAACCAGGGGCAAGCTTAGGTACACCTGGCCAGATTCAACCTAGGGGTATAGGTTCCCCCTACCCACAGTACCCACCTTACTGCATGCATGGCTGCCTAAAGGAGCGCCAATGTTCTGTTCTGATAACGGATACTACACTTGATCTGAGCCAAAAGATCAGTAATGCCATTGCACTTTGATATATTACCTCAGGGGTCAGCAAGGGTACTATCATTGAACAAGAAGACAGTAATTGAGCTAAGCTAATGAAATCAGGGAAATGTCAGAGAACCCAGTTCGAGAGAGAAACCAAATCAGATAGGTGCACGTGCAAGGCTTTTATGGCTATAAAGGAAATAAAAAATCTTGTGGCATCCATTGTTAAGTGTTACGTTCACCTCTAAATATTTAAAATGGAGTACAGGTTCACTTTAATGTCTCATCACCAGCAACCAATTAGAAGCTGGAAGAGGTGGCTTTCATTTCATTCATAGCGGTGTAAACACTGAGCACTCAATGGTTGTACTGCTCTCTCTTCTCTTTTTTTTGTAGATGAGAGTAAGAAAAGGCAAATATGATTAATGTTAATGCTGTATTTATATGTAATTTATGATAATGGTATTATTGGTTATGCAAAATAGCAATAAAATACATTTATTTATTAAATGTAAAATTTTGTTTGGTTTTTTTTGGATCACAAATTTAATACAGTAGCTCTTAGTACCACAATATAAATTTGATGTAAACTCAATCAGTAAAATCTTATATAACATGTTAATTCCAAAGTCCAAAATTTCAAATATTTTTAAATCTGAAGCATTGATTAAAATAATACCCGGTGATCCTGCCATTAGGGTCCTTATTTCTGTTAAGAGGGCCAGAGTTTTGCCCCGTCTCCCAATTTTATTTCTGCCTTTTCAATGTGTGACGGGTTCTCCTGATGGAGACAAGCACACAGTAAGCAGGTCCAGTAGTGTCACCACCAGGAAATAAGCCAGCACTGAATTGTACTCAGGAAGTGGCTACAAAGAAACACCAAACGCACTAACTGGTAATGTTGCTATTTGCCTGATGTAGAAGGGGAAAAAAACCATTGTTCATTTTTTTTTTTTTTTTTTACGAGTCATCAATGTTATTCAGACCTGCCTTGGAAGTTTGAATGTAATTGGGGATGCATGAAGCAGAGAGACATGAAGGTGCACAGAACTGGCACCAGGTAAACGCCGGCTGCACAGAATTATACAAACGCTCACATTACGGTAAACTCAGAGAATGTTTTGATCTTAGCTCAGTTGCTGGGCAGTAACTTGGATTTCACCTGTTGCCTGGAATTGCTCTTTAGAGAGATCCTACTAGAGAGTGGAATATAATGCGGTTGGGATGTTGGCTTTACACAGATCCTGTCACACTGCCCTGAATGGCAAGGTTACAGATTGTGGTATTTGATCACCTCCACAGTTTTTATTTTTTACACTATAAACAAAAAAAAGACTGACCATTTTGAAAAAAACAATATATATATTTTTTACTTTTCACTTTAAAACATATCCAAAAAAAAAAATGTAAAAAAACAAATTTCTTCATCAATTTAGGCCAGTATACATTCTGCTACATATTTTTGGTAAAAAAAAAAAAAAATCCCAATAAGCGTATTTTGCACAAACTATATACATTATGGTAGGTATATTATTTTTTTACTAGTAATGGTGGCGATCAGTGACTTATAGCGGGACTGTGATATTGATATTACAGTCAGGACACTGACAGTTTTGACACTTTTTGGGGACCAGTGACACTAATACAGTGATCAGTGCTAAAAAATATAAGAAACTAATAGCTCCGCGCTTAGGTAATAAAGGAACTGCAGCCCCCCAACACAGAATCACACCAATGTGAAATTCTAGAAAGAATAGAGTCAAAAAAGGGGGTGATTGGCGCTGTTCCACTGAAAGTGTCTAAAGTGCAAAAAACTGGTGTGGTGTATCAAGTAAACTGTGAAAAAAACTAAACATAACTAACAATATGCAGGATTGAAAAAACACAATTGTGTGGGAATTACTGAAGTGTGTGCGACAACTGCCCCCATACAAAGTGCAGCGTGTGTTAGCTCCTTATTAAACAAGAGGTGATCAAAACCTAGGTGAATATAAAAGAGTGATATGAATTCCCAAAAAATCTATCAGAAAATCCTTAAAAAACATATACTAAGCATAAAAAACACCAATTGTGCATGAATTAAAATAAACATAGAAACCTATAATCATGAATGCACATAAAGAGATTAAAATTAATCATAAAATCTTCAGTCCACAAAATGTCCCAAAAAAATTATTAATAAAAATATTAATGTGGAAAAGTTCTTCATAAAGTGCAGATAGTGAGTCTCTTCAAACCATCTAGCAGTGCTCTTAGTGACGTGAAATCTTCCACTGCATCCCTGCAGTGGAGATTTCTCCAGGTTCAAGCTGCCTACACAATCTGGGACATCCTTTGTTACAGATGTGCCTGCGGGGATTGACTGGAGCCAGCCCGGACACCGTGAGCGGAGATTCGAGTAGGAGCTTTCACCAAGGACCATTGCTGCAGGATACAGCTGACAGGCTTGATACCCCTGCAGGGGTGATTTCTTTCGGTGAGTGAGGGCACATTGGGGGGCTTTTGGAAGACTGGAAGATTTCACGTCACTAAGAGCACTGCTTGATGGTTTGAAGAGACTCACTATCTGCACTTTATGAAGAACTTTTCCACATTAATATTTTTATTAATAATTTTTTTTGGGACATTTTGTGGACTGAAGATTTTATGATTAATTTTAATCTCTTTATGTGCAT
The DNA here is from genome assembly GCA_037952925.1 of Lithobates clamitans. Classification (NCBI taxonomy): domain Eukaryota; kingdom Metazoa; phylum Chordata; class Amphibia; order Anura; family Ranidae; genus Lithobates; species Lithobates clamitans. The sequence continues at coordinate 5,275,459 of JBBGZY010000292.1, read as the reverse complement.
TCATGATTATAGGTTTCTATGTTTATTTTAATTTATGCACAATTGGTGTTTTTTATGCTTAGTATATGTTTTTTAAGGATTTTCTGATAGATTTTTTGGGAATTCATATCACTCTTTTATATTCACCTAGGTTTTGATCACCTCTTGTTTAATAAGGAGCTAACACACGCTGCACTTTGTATGGGGGCAGTTGTCGCACACACTTCAGGAATTCCCACACAATTGTGTTTTTTCAATCCTGCATATTGTTAGTTATGTTTAGTTTTTTTCACAGTTTACTTGATACACCACACCAGTTTTTTGCACTTTAGACACTTTCAGTGCTAAAAAATATGCACTGTCACTGTATGAATGAGGCTCGCTGGGAAGGGGTTAACATCAGGGGCAATCAAAGGGTTAACTGTGTGCCTAGCCTTTGATTCAGTGTAGTTGGGGGGGGGTGCTTTTACTAGTGGAAGGCATGGATCGGTGTTCCTGCTTTACGGGAATACAGGATCCATGCTTTCTGTACTGACAGAACAGCAATCTGCCTTGTTTACATAGACTGCCATTTTGGCTGTGTACTGAAGCATCGGCAGGTGTTGGTGGACATCAAGTCCACCGTATCGGCCGATCAGCTTCTGTTGTGTTGAATCAGCAGAAGCGGGCCACCGACGGTGCGCGCACGTGCCCCAGACCAAAGAGTGTCAGATCACATACGTGATCTGGCACAGAGCGGTCACTCTGACGCAGTATATGTACAATGGGCAGTCCGCCATTAGTTTTCTTCCTATGCTGGGATCACCATTGAGGTATTTGTATATCGCTATCATATCTCCTGCTCTAAGTGATATGCCAAATGATGCTACTTTATATGCTGAAACTAAAAGGGTACTCTCAGTGTTCTGAAAAGTTTATTGATGCTTACCCAGACGACACGGGCACTAATCTATCTGTCCTTTCACTCATGTGTGCCATAAGTTTTGTGCATCAAAAAATGTGAAAAAAACTGATTCAGTCATGCTGAGCTTTACAAATAAATTCAGAAGACTTTGAGTGTGCATCTCCAAACATAGGTATTGCATTGCATTGCATTGCATATACTTTTACCATTAGTGATCACAATTTGCGGAACTCAAGCATATCAATCCCAACAGAACAGCTATACAACAAGACAAGCTGGATGCCTTGTCTCTGCCAAGTATAGTAGCAGATTTGATACGCCAAATTGGATTTGAGGACTTGATCAAAGACTTTACAATTAAAACACCCAAAAGAAAGCATTTTAAATGTTAAATGCATATTAGTGTATAAGTAAGTAATTTGCTTACAGGGTGTTAAATTCAAACTGAAAAACTGTTAAATTCAAAGTGTGATTTAATTTTTTTTCACTAAAAGGGTTTTGAGTAAATTTTTCCTTTTTGTTAAAATCAAAGTGTAAATTTGTGATCATCTAAGTGAGAATTTTTAATAAATACATGGTAAAAATAATTATTTTTAATTATCATTTAACAAATAAGTGATTTCCCTTATAATTTCCAAATCAAAGGCATCAGTCAATTGCTTGATTTTGATCCATGCCCAATCTGTTAAATAAATAAAATTAAAAAGTGTGCCTATAGTTCTGTCAAATAGTTTTGCCCAATATTGCAATTACTTTAGATTATAACCTAATGATCAGAATTCTATTCTCAATCCATAGAAGTTTGATCCGACCGGAGGCTCCTGCTCAATAGAGGAATTATTTTATACTTTTGTAATGTTTTTGTCAAGTTGTAATTCAGTTTTATGTCTCTCCAGCAATGTAGATTACACACAGACAGGGTTTTTATTGCAGTTTAGATATACTTTCGAGTGAATTACAGCTTTTTCATTGCTAGTCTGAACACAGTTGACTTCCTGCCATTGAAATTTTGGCTGCACACTAGGCCCTGAAGTGACACTCGGGAAATGTGTAAATTGTGTGCTGGGTGGAGAGTTTTGGGAAGGTGAATCTGACCCAAATGAAGAAAGAAAAACTGTTCAAAGCAGGAAAATAAAGAAAAGATTTGCAGCAAGAATTAGCTGTTTGCCAACAGTGGTGAATAACCCCAGTATATTACTCTATAGATAAAAAGAGTTGGAAAAAACATCACCGTATCCAAAAAAGACGTGAAGGTGGAATGATTTAAAGAGAAATTCCATCTTGTTCCATTATGTTTTCAAGCAGGACCAAAGTGGCCAAATTGGTATAATTTTGACATCTATTGAATGCGAAAATATTAAAATACCCATGCTGTGGTAGATAAATAAGGAGTAAATGCTATTCTGGGCTCCCTGCAGTCCTTCCAACACAACCAAAAAGCAGGGTCTTTGGTCATGTGATCTCTTCTGAAGGGGATGATCAGCAAATCTGAACCCCTACCCCTTTTAGCAGAGGTCCCATGACCAAATTGCTTTGGCTTTTGGCTATATAAGCAGCAAGGAAGGGGGGCTGGAGCAGCCTTTTCTTCAGAAAAGGTAAGTATATCAGCCCTTCTATTATCTTTAAATGGAAGAGCAGGAAAAGAAAAAAAAACATATTTATACTTACCTAAATGGTGATCAAGGCTGCAATTGTCCCCCGCCGGCTCTACAGCAAAAAACTATTATTATTATTATTATAATACAGGATTTATATAGCAGCACTTTACAACATTAGGGTAGACAGTACAATTACAATACAATTCAATACAGGAGGAATCAGAGAGCCCTGCTCGTTAGAGCTTACAATCTAGGAGGGAGGGTCAAGTTACACAAAAGGGTAATAGCTGTGGGGGATGAGCTAATGGAAAAAGGGAGGAGAGTGAATAACCTGGAAGGTGCTCTGGGGGGACAGGAGGAATCCCACTCCACCTCCCTTGCGTCCATTAGGCCTAGGGGAGTGAGTCCAGTGAAGACCACCCTGGGATAGGGAAGCAGGAGAAGGGGTGTCAGATTCGTGGAGCCGGGTTTCAGTGACAGCAAGTAGATTAATAAAGGAATTAGTGACAAAGAGGTCATGAACAGCGTTGAGTTTGTTGCAGACAGAGCGGGCGTTCCAGAGGGCACAGGAGAAGGGGAGGCTGGCGTTGGGAAGAAGAGGAATGGAGACTAAATTGCGTAGATTGCGACTACTGGCAGAGGGTGTAGGGTGATGGTGATAGGTGTGTTGGATACAGTTAAATAAGGGAGGCCCAGGGTTTGGGGAAAGATCTCCAGTGGTTAGGAGAAGCAGAAGAGAAAGGGAGGTAAATATGAGAATACGATTTGTATGAGGGGACATGCTTCAGTATCCTGGGGGGGTTTGTTAGCAAGCGGGCTTAGATTTAGAAAGAGGTGATGAGTGCAGTAATAGGGGGAGGGTAGAAGTGAGGGTGATATGTACAGATTGTGGGGTGGAGCAGAGGGGCAAAGAAAAGAGAGTTTGAGGAGAAAGGCTGCAATTGTGAAGAGGAGGAGAGGTAAAGAGTGCATGTTTCAGAGAGGAAGGTGAGATAATATGGAAATTAGGTCACCTGCAGTTTGCTGTGGTTTGCTTTGTGCAGATTGCTAAAGTGCAAGAGCGGAAGTGCCACTTATTTAAAGAACCCCACTTCTTTGGAAGAACCCCCTGTATGTGCAGTCCCCTGTATGTGTTCCCCATAAAGAAGGCCTTGTTTTTATACTGTGTTGGGTGTGGATTGAATCTGGCAATTAATCAATCAGGAGGTAATATTAGGCACACAGCTAGCAGAGCAAAACTTTCACACCACAATCAAACTGCAGGAAGGCCAAAAGGGAACCCATAATTTAGGTAAGACTTAATAGCTAAATAAACATTGAAATAATGTGAGCATGGCTACAGATGGAGTTAACAGCGGTGACAAACAGATTTACTAAATATGCATGTGAGCAGTCTGCCAATGTTCAGTTTAAGGTAGATGGAAGTATAAACGCAAATTTACCAAATATGCATGTGAGCAGTCAGTCAATGTTCAGTTTAAGGTAGATGGAAGTATAAACACAGATTTACCTGTGAAGAGAGAAGAAAATGTTCAGATGGATGGTGCAAGAGCGGAAGTGCCACTTATTTAAAGAACCCCACTTCTTTGGAAGAACCCCCTGTATGTGCAGCTCCCTGTAAGCGATTAAAAACATCTGATGGCTCAGTCCTCGGGTCCGCTCTGAGCACAGATACATGACTGCCTGTCACCACTCTGTGCTCTGCCCCTCCAGCGCTCCCTGGAACACCGGACTGTGGAGGGGGCGGGAGCTGCAGCTGGCTCAGCCTCTCAGCATGCTGAGAGGCCAAGCCAGCGGGCAGTCAGGCATCTGAGCAGATCCTGACTTTATTGTCAGGATCTCTGTAGAGCCTGGACCAGATCTGTGACATCAGCCAATGATGGACTTTAGCCCACTGTTGGCTGAATCTAAGTCACAGAAGTTCAGAACTAAGTGCACTCCTGTGACCCACAGGAGAAGTAGGGCTAAAAGAACTTTGTCCCTGCTTCTCCTTTAACCCCCTCAGCCAATGACTGATTTGTTTCCTCTTCCTCAACATAGAGATGACCTCAGTGAACTGCCATTTTTTTGATCAATTACAAATCATAATGGGTCTTTTATCAATCCTGTTTAAAAGCTGAACTCCAAGCATAAAAACTTTTATTTCTAAATATATTGTTCAATGGCCACAAAGGAGATAAATCCACTTTCTGTGCACCTCTACAAACCAGTTATTACCTTGTAAAAACAGTGTCATCATCACTGTGCTGCATACAGGCTGTGCAGAAAGAAGAGCTGTGGGAGGGACCCAGCAGGCTCCACCCACTACAGGCTGCCTACAGAAAACTACAGGAGGGGGCGGAGACAAGACCAGTCACCCTGCACAAGGAATGAGCAGCCGTGACCAGTCTTCATTACAGGAAGCTCCTGCACAGAGGTAACATTTCATACTAGAAAACTGCACAGATCTGGAAGAAATAAACAAAGCACACCAAGATTTAAGGAAGAATACACAAGCCTCTTGTATTCAGACAATATTTAATTATCCCAGAGTTCAGCTTTAAAGCTGTCCTTCAACCAGACTTCTAAGCACACAAAAAAAATCAATATATAGGAGCTTGTGCTGCAATGTTTGACCCTGTCATTTACGATAATTGTGCGTATTCCACTGGCTGTATTGTCGATTGGTAGACAAGCTGTTTGACACTTACTCTTTATTGTCATCTTCTGTGTATCTCTAAATAAAAAAACTAAAAAAAATATATATATATATAATTTTGGTTCGGGGTTACTCTGTGGGGAATTCCCTTTCCATTTTTATCAATGAACTTTTAGGTGTATTGTCGGATTCCTTAATAGCCGCGAGTAGTTTTAAATGACTTTTTTTCCTTTGAAATGTCATTTTGCTGTCAGACTGTTCTAAACACGGGAAACCTGCGCCCCTTTACAGGCATACCATAGACACCCCCCAGGTACGAAATTTAAAGGGATATTACACTTTTATTGTTTCACTTTAAGCATTATTAAAATCACTGCTCCCGAAAAAACGGCCGTTTTTAAAACTTTTTTTTGCATTGATCCATGTCCCCTGGGGCAGGACCCAGGTCCCTAAACACTTTTTATAACAATAACTTGCATATAAGCCTTTAAAATTAGCACTTTTGATTATTCATGTTCGAGTCCCATAGACTTTAATGGTGTTCGCGTGTTCGAACAAATTTTTTGCGTGTTCGCAAGTTCTAGTGCAAACCGAACAGGGGGGTGTTCGGCTCATCCCTACTGAAGAGTATACAGAGGTAAGACAGTTTGCAGACATGTAATTCAATTGACACTTTTGCTGTTTGCATATACAATAATGGAACTTTAAATTTTAGAAGGCATAAAGGTCTTTGTTTTTTATCCCAAGGCAGCCAGTCACATGACCAAAAGCAGTAGCACTGGCCCTATGGTCTGTGCTAAAGAGGACAATTAACCAATCAGCTTTCAGTACCTGACAACCTTGGACACCATGTTCCTGGGACTTCCAGCATGTCGATTGAAAACCCAGCTTACACACAGCAAACCACTGAAAGCTTGGCGTGCATCAAAAGAACAGAGCTTATTTTCCTGGCTAAGGCTTGTGGCATGCTAATGAGTGGGAACAAAAATTCATTCCACAATAATTCTTGACAGAGATGTAAAAAAGGTTTTCCTAGAAAGGTTTGTAGATTTCCGAAATCATAACAGGATTGAACATGGCACAGAGAGTATGTAGCAAAGCTATTCTTTCATATCATACACAGTATATACCCTGCAGAGGCAGGGTTTAGGGCAGGTGGTGGGTCCAATGAAGGAGTGAGAGAAGCCGGCAGGGAGGCAGCTGGACAAAGGGAAGGCTTGTAACTCATGGAGGCCTGACCTTAGTCTTAGGTCCTCACAGGCACAGACAGCGGAAGTGACAGCAGAGCAAAGGAAAGGTGACTTTGTACTAGGAGGTCGACATTAAAGTAAACCTGTTGTTTTGCCTGTCATGTGTAAAGCACACATTTGCTTCAAAAATATTGGTTCCAACAGTGACCTCAGTTATCTGGATCACTAGGTAGTGAGGGGCTCTCATCTTTGCTGATGTTGCAATTTCTATGGAGAACTTTTTTTTGGATTTACCATGTTCCTTTCAAGTGTAAATTAGAATTTGTAAATTTGAACTAAACATACCAATTGCCTCAGTCATCATGAGTGCAGACAGAACTTCCACCAGAAGAAGTGAAGAACAAAACAAACCTTGGTTTCTGCCAATACTTCCAGCTGTTGACTCCCATGGCTGAGCACTCCAAGCATCTGTACTTTGGGAACCAGCGGCATTCATGCTTCTGAGTTCACCAAATGTTAAAAAAGCTTAGATGGGACAAAACTATTTCTACAAACTGACTAAAGGACATGTTAAGAGAAGTTGCCAATCCAACCCACACTTATGTGCTGCTTTTACTAAAATATAGAGTTTACCATTTTCCAATATTCCACATGGATAAGTGAACTAGAGCTTTCATGGAGAGAAATAAGGTTGTATTGCTTTCATATAATAGTTTTCATTAAAGCAATGTCAAAGGCATACGTTCCGGGCAATGTGCTTTCTAACAAAAAAAAAGTGTGAATAAAAAAAAACTGCTCCTAAAAATTTCTAACCTCTGACTTATCGCTAACTGTATAGTAGGCACTAATGGTGGCCATACAAACTTCGATAAATGATTGACTTATTTTCTGATCGATCTCTTCTGTTTGGAATAGCTCGTCTATAGTTGACAACCTATTTGATCAAAATGACACATACAGGGAAATGGATATTGATAGTTGACACAATCATAATTTGAGATCATAATTTATTAATCTCATCTCTGTTTCCGCCATGTAAACACATAATTTAATCATTAAAAAAAATAAGCAAAGTATTTCAGTGCTGCCAATTAATGCAAAACAACTGATAATATTCCACCCTTGCCAATCAACACAGTTTGATAGAATCAAATCCAACTTCCAGGTTTTTTTTTTTTTTTTATCAAAGCTTAATTGAACAAGCTAAAGTTAGAAGCTGATTGGTTTCTATTCAGAGCTGCACCCGATTTTGCACTCTCCAATTTTAGTAAATCAACCCCATTGTCTCTTACCATCTCAGTGCTTCAGTGCAGAGTATTTTTAACAATAAATGTCCATTTTTCTGCATTTTAGTGCATAGAGAAACCCAGAGAAGTGAACAGCAACTTATCAAAATATATGCAACGTGTTTTGATTGGCAACAGGTTTTAAAAAGCCTAGGTCAATTGCTGTTAACTCCAAAAAACACATTGGCAATAAATGTCAGCACATCCATAACAAAAGTTAATGCACAAAGGCAAAGCATGTTGATGACACTGCACCTCCATAACACTACCTAAAATGTACCTCTACCCACACGCATAGACCTAAATGGGCCCTTAAAATAACACAGGTTATTCCTATTACCATCCCATCTAACAGTATCTAGACATAGAGGCTGTTGTAAACTCCTTTTCTTTTTCATACATCATGGGACACAGAGTTAGGCTAATATTCATTACCTACTGGGTTATACTCTATCTCCAGTTGAATGGACACTGGTAGAACAAAGGTCTTCATTAGGGATGAGCTTCGTGTTCGAGTCGAACCCATGTTCGACTCGAACATCGGCTGTTCGACCGTCCGTCGAATTGCGAACGATATGGGCCGTTCGCGCCAAATTCGTGTGGCGCGTCACGGCCCATAATTCACTGCGGCATCGCAGTGCATTGCTGGCTGATGATTGGCCAAGCATGCACTATGACCCGCATGCTTGGCCAATCACAGCGCCGTCAGTAGAGAGAGCTGTAATTGGCCAAAGCCAGGGTGGCTTTGGCCAATTATGGCTCAGGGATTTAGTACACACCCCACACTATATAAGGCCGCCTGCACGGCGGCCCTGTGTAGTGTGTGTTCCGGTGTGCTGAGCGATAGAGAGAGAGAGAGACAGTGTCATTTGATTTGAGTTAGATAGATTAGGCAGAACAGTCAGTCAGTTAGCTGCACTTACAGTGTATTGTGTATATATATGCATCCCAGGTGTTGCATATATATATATACACTGTATTCAGTTTAGCTAGATCCGTTCCTTTTATCTTCTATCTAGACTATTTACATTCAGTGCAGTGTGTCCTGCTCACAGTGTTCAGCTAGATCCGTTCCTGCTATTTACATTCAGTACAGTGCTTCCTGCTCACAGTGTTCAGCTAGATCCGTTCCTGCTATTTACATTCAGTGCAGTGCGTGCTGCTCACAGTGTTCAGCTAGATCCGTTCCTGCTATTTACATTCAGTGCAGTGCGTCCTGCTCACAGTGTTCAGCTAGATCCGTTCCTGCTATTTACATTCAGTGCAGTGCGTCCTGCTCACAGTGTTCAGCTAGATCCGTTCCTGGTATTTACATTTAGCGCAGTGCGTCCTGCTCACAGTGTTCAGCTAGATCCGTTCCTGCTATTTACATTCAGTGCAGTGCGTCCTGCTCACAGTGTTCAGCTAGATCCGTTCCTGCTATTTACATTCAGTGCAGTGCGTGCTGCTCACAGTGTTCAGCTAGATCCGTTCCTGCTATTTACATTCAGTGCAGTGCGTCCTGCTCACAGTGTTCAGCTAGATCCGTTCCTGCTATTTACATTCAGTGCAGTGCGTCCTGCTCACAGTGTTTAGCTACATCCGTTCCTGCTGTTTACATTCAGTGCAGTGCGTCCTGCTCACAGTGTTCAGCTAGATCCGTTCCTGCTATTTACATTCAGTGCAGTGCGTCCTGCTCACAGTGTTCAGCTAGATCCGTTCCTGCTATTTACATTCAGTGCAGTGCGTCCTGCTCACAGTGTTCAGCTAGATCCGTTCCTGCTATATACATTTAGTGCAGTACGTCCTGCTCACAGTGTTCAGCTAGATCCGTTCCTGTTATCTTCCTACTGACAGGCAGGCTTGTCTGGTTACAGTATATAAAGCTACCTGAAGAAAATTACAGGTGTTCTTTTTGATCCTATTAGTACCACGGTCAGGCAGCTAGACTTTTTACATTTAGTACAGTGTGTCCTGCTCACAGTGTTCAGCTAGATCCGTTCCTGTTATTTACATTCAGTGCAGTGCGTCCTGCTCACAGTGTTCAGCTAGATCCGTTCCTGCTATTTACATTCAGTGCAGTGCGTCCTGCTCACAGTGTTCAGCTAGATCCGTTCCTGCTATTTACATTCAGTGCAGTGCGTCCTGCTCACAGTGTTCAGCTAGATCCGTTCCTGCTATATACATTTAGTGCAGTACGTCCTGCTCACAGTGTTCAGCTAGATCCGTTCCTGTTATCTTCCTACTGACAGGCAGGCTTGTCTGGTTACAGTATATAAAGCTACCTGAAGAAAATTACAGGTGTTCTTTTTGATCCTATTAGTACCACGGTCAGGCAGCTAGACTATTTACATTTAGTACAGTGTGTCCTGCTCACAGTGTTCAGCTAGATCCGTTCCTGTTATTTACATTCAGTGCAGTGCGTCCTGCTCACAGTGTTCAGCTAGATCCGTTCCTGCTATTTACATTCAGTACAGTGCTTCCTGCTCACAGTGTTCAGCTAGATCCGTTCCTGCTATTTACAATTAGTGCAGTGCGTGCTGCTCACAGTGTTCAGCTAGATCCGTTCCTGCTATTTACATTCAGTGCAGTGCGTCCTGCTCACAGTGTTCAGCTAGATCCGTTCCTGCTATTTACATTCAGTGCAGTGCGTCCTGCTCACAGTGTTCAGCTAGATCCGTTCCTGGTATTTACATTTAGCGCAGTGCGTCCTGCTCACAGTGTTCAGCTAGATCCGTTCCTGCTATTTACATTCAGTGCAGTGCGTCCTGCTCACAGTGTTCAGCTAGATCCGTTCCTGCTATTTACATTCAGTGCAGTGCGTGCTGCTCACAGTGTTCAGCTAGATCCGTTCCTGCTATTTACAATTAGTGCAGTGCGTGCTGCTCACAGTGTTCAGCTAGATCCGTTCCTGCTATTTACATTCAGTGCAGTGCGTCCTGCTCACAGTGTTCAGCTAGATCCGTTCCTGCTATTTACATTCAGTGCAGTGCGTCCTGCTCACAGTGTTCAGCTAGATCCGTTCCTGCTATTTACATTCAGTGCAGTGCGTCCTGCTCACAGTGTTCAGCTAGATCCGTTCCTGCTATATACATTTAGTGCAGTACGTCCTGCTCACAGTGTTCAGCTAGATCCGTTCCTGTTATCTTCCTACTGACAGGCAGGCTTGTCTGGTTACAGTATATAAAGCTACCTGAAGAAAATTACAGGTGTTCTATCCCAGCTTAGTGCAGCTACAGGCCATTAGTATGTCTGGAAGGCCAAGAAGGAGAGGCAGACAGTCACAAGCCAATAAGAGAGGGCAAGCAGGCTCTGTGTCTAGTGCTGGTCGTGGAGACGGTGCATCCTCATCAGCACGTGGCCATGGGACACGCTTGGCCTTTTTTTCGGCAGCTGGCCGTGTTGAGCCGCAACATGCGGAAGACTTGGTCGAGTGGATGACCAAGCCGTCCTCATCCTCCTCATCCTCTCTCACCCATGCCCAGGGTGCTTTGTCTGGCAAAGCAGCGGCCTCTTCCCTCAGCTCAATGTCATCAGTGACTCCTTCCCTAGCCCCACCATGTCCTCCTGAGGATTCCCTCGAACTGTTTGACCACAGTGTTGGGTACATGCTCCAGGAGGATGCCCAGCGTTTGGAAGGCTCTGATGATGATACTGAGCTCAATGAAGGCAGTAACATGAGCACGGACAGAGGGGGTGCCCAAGAAGGACAGCAATCTGGCAGTCATGCTCCCCCTGCTGCAGCATACTGCCAGGTTTGCTCCAGTGATGAGGAGGGAGGGGATGATGAGGTCACTGACTCAACGTGGGTGCCTGATAGGAGAGAGGAGGAGGAGGAGGAGGAGGAGGAGGAGGAGGTGGCACATCACCAACTAGGCAGGATGCCCTCCAGGGGCCAGCCTAAGGGCAGCACATTGACTGCATCACACCCCAAAGCTCCACATGTGCAGGGCGCTGCAGTCTCTGCGCGTTATTCAAAAAGTTCTTTGGTGTGGGCCTTTTTTGAGACGAGTGCATCAGATCGCACCGCTGCTATTTGCAATATATGTCTCAAGCGTATCTCGCGTGGCCAAAACATCTCCCGCTTGGGTACCACATGCTTGACCAGACATATGTTGACCTGCCATGCAGTTCGTTGGCAAGCGTATCTAAAAGACCCACACCAAAGAACAAAGACGATCTCTCCTTGCTCCTCATCAGCTGAGATTTCCAACCCCACTAGACCTTCAGTCCTCTCTGCGACCTGCAGTGAGAGGAATGAAGGTGTAGAATTAGGTGTGTCACAGCCAAGTACTTATGGGCAATCTGCTTTTGGTACACCGACGTCAGATTGTACCAGGCAAATTTCCCTGCCCCAGCTGCTGCACCGCCGAAAGAAGTTTGCTCCCAGCCATCCACATGCCCAGCGGTTGAATGCTAGCTTGGCAAAATTGCTAGCACTTCAACTGCTGCCTTTTCAGTTGGTAGACTCTGCCCCCTTCCGTGAGTTTGTGGAATGTGCGGTTCCTCAGTGGCAGGTACCCAAACGCCACTTTTTCTCACGGAAGGCGATTCCGGCTCTCTACCGGCATGTGGAAGGCAATGTCCATGCCTCGCTGGACAGGGCGGTCAGCGGTAAGGTGCATATTACCGCTGACTCATGGTCCAGCAGGCATGGACAGGGACGTTACTTAAGTTTCACGGCGCATTGGGTGACTCTGCTGGCAGCTGGGAAGGATGCAGGACAAGGTGCAGTAGTGTTGGAGGTTGTTCCGCCACCACGCCTCCAAAATGCTGATTGTGACACACCTCTCTCCTCCACCCCCTCCTCTTCTTCTTCCTCCATGGCCTCTTCCTCGGAACCAGCGGTGCTCCGTAGGCGTTCAAGGGGCTACGCAAGTACGCAGGCCAAAAGATGCCATGCGGTGCTTGAGCTGGTGTGCTTGGGGGACAGGAGCCACACTGGGGCAGAGGTTCTGTCAGCTCTGCAGGGGCAGGTTCAGAGGTGGTTGACGCCACGCCAACTTAAGGCAGGAATGGTGGTTTGCGACAATGGCACCAACCTCCTCTCTGCCCTCCGACAGGGACAACTGACCCATGTGCCCTGTTTGGCTCACGTCCTTAACTTGGTGGTGCAGCGGTTCTTGGGCAGGTACCCGGGCTTACAGGATGTCCTGAGGCAGGCCAGGAAAGTCTGTGTGCATTTCCGCCGGTCATATAATGCCAGTGCTCGGCTGACGGACCTCCAAAAGGAGTTTAACCTGCCCAAGAACCGCCTAATCTGTGACATGCCCACCAGGTGGAACTCGACGTTGGCCATGCTGCAGCGGCTGCACACGCAGCAGAGGGCCATCAATGAGTACCTGTGCGACTATGGCACCAGGACAGGGTCAGGGGACCTTGGTTTTTTTTCCCCACGCCAGTGGGCCATGATCAGGGATGCATGCACTGTCCTGTCACCATTCGAGGAGGCCACGAGGATGGTGAGCACTGACAGTGCATGCATCAGTGACACTGTCCCCCTTGTCCACCTGTTGGAGCACACGCTGCGTGGAATAATGGACAGGGCACTTGAGGCAGAACAGAGGCAGGAAGAGGAGGACTTCCTTAGCTCTCAAGGCCCCCTTTATCCAGACAGTGTTCCTGCGTGCCCGCCGATCACACAGGAAGAGGACGAGGAGGAGGAGGAGGAGGAGGAGGAAGATTGTGTCAGTATGGAGGTGGAGCCTGGCACTCAGCATCAGCAGTCTTTAAGGGATCAGTCCCAAGGAACACATGGACTTGTACGTGGCTGGGAGGAGGTGGCTGCGGACGTTGTTGTCCTTAGTGACCCAGAGGACTCCGGACCGAATGCCTCAGCAAACCTACGCTGCATGGCCTCCCTGATCCTGCAAAGCCTGCGTAAGGATCCTCGTATTCGTGGTATCAAGGAGAAGGACCAATACTGGCTGGCAACCCTCCTTGATCCACGTTACAAGGGTAAGGTTGCGGACCTTATCTTGCCATCGCAGAGGGAGCAGAGGATGAAACATCTTCGGGAGGCCTTGCAGAAAGGTCTGTGCAACGCGTTCCCAGAGACTGGGAGGTTACAAACTCCTGTTTCTGGACAACGTGTTGCTGAGGCTTCGGTCAGTCAAAGAAGGAGCGGTGGAGAAGGTGGCCGTCTGACCGATGCGTTCAGACAATTTTTTGGTCCGCAGCCCCAAGGTATGATCGGTTCCAGCAACCATCGCCAGCGTCTGTTTTACATGGTGCAGGAATACCTAGGGGCAAGATCAGACTTGGACACCTTTCCCACCGAAAATCCTCTGGGTTACTGGGTCTTGAGGATGGATCACTGGCCAGAGCTTGCACAGTATGCAATTGAGCTACTGGCCTGTCCTGCATCCAGCGTTCTTTCGGAACGCACATTCAGTGCTGCTGGAGGCGTGGTAACCGATCACAGGGTGCGTCTGTCCACCGACTCGGTCGATCGGCTGACCTTCATAAAAATGAATCAGTCTTGGATCACCACCAGCTACCAAGCACCTGATGCAGATGTAACCGAATAATTTTTTTTGAAATCTCAGATCCCTTCAAAGACTGCCTATGCTGATGCTGAGTGACTATCCCTGAGTAATTATCCTCTTCCTCCTCAATCATCACGCTGATAGCTTGTAAGAACATTTTTGGTTCTGGGCGCCACCACCAGTGCCTAAGGCACAATTTTTCAGCCCCTGTTTAACAGGGGCGTGTAATTACAATTTTTGATGCAATACTTTGCAGCAGGGCTTGTTCCTGCATTCCAACTAGAGTGTCTGTGAGGGGTTGCAGTGTTGTGGCACCAGCACCAGTGCCTAAGACCCAATTTTTCAGCCCCTGTCTAACAGGGGCGTGTAATTACAATTTTTGATGCAATACTTTGCAGCAGGGCTTGTTCCTGCGTTTCAACTAGAGTGTCTGTGAGGGGTTGCAGTGTTGTGGCACCAGCACCAGTGCCTAAGACCCAATTTTTCAGCCCCTGTCTAACAGGGGCGTGTAATTACAATTTTTGATGCAATACTTTGCAGCAGGGCTTGTTCCTGCGTTTCAACTAGAGTGTCTGTGAGGGGTTGCAGTGTTGTGGCACCAGCACCAGTGCCTAAGACCCAATTTTTCAGCCCCTGTCTAACAGGGGCGTGTAATTACAATTTTTGATGCAATACTTTGCAGCAGGGCTTGTTCCTGCGTTTCAACTAGAGTGTCTGTGAGGGGTTGCAGTGTTGTGGCACCAGCACCAGTGCCTAAGACCCAATTTTTCTGCCCCTGTCTAACAGGGGCGTGTAATTACAATTTTTGATGCAATACTTTGCAGCAGGGCTCGTTCCTGCGTTCCAACTAGAGTGTCTGTGAGGGGTTGCAGTGTTGTGGCACCAGCACCAGTGCCTAAGGCCTAATTTTTCAGCTCCTGTTCAACAGGGGCATGTAATTACAATTCTTGATCTAATATTTCACAGCAGGGCCCTGTGAGGGCTTACAGTGTTTTGGCCACAGCAACACCTAAGGCCCAAATTTCTGCTGAGTATATAGGGTAGGACCCTACTTTCAAACATCTAACTTACAAACGACTCCTACTTGCAAACGGAAGGAGACAACAGGAAGTGAGATGAAATCTACCCCTAAGGAAGGGAAATTCTCTCCTGTAAGAGTTAATATGGGAAAACAATTTTTCCTTTCCACTGATGCTTTCCAATCCTTGTTCCACAAAAAAACACAAATTTTCAAAAAACATTTTTCATTGGGACAAAAAAGTGAGGTGAAATCTTCTGAAGAGGAGGAAAGACGCAAAACAAATGTCACAGGGGTGATAACCCTTCCCTATGTTTTCCAAAAAGCTTAGAAAAGATTTTTTGGCTGGAGCTAAACACATTAAAAATGTTCAAAATTACAAACAGATTCTACTTAACAACAAACCTACAGTCCCTGTCTTGTTTGCACCGCCTGTATACTGCTGTTCAGAGTATATAGGGACCTTTCCTTATTTTAATTTGGGTGCGGGGTTCCCCTTAATATCCATACAAGACCCAAAGGGCCTGGTAATGGACTGGGGGGTACCCATGCCGTTTGTCTCACTGATTTTCATCCATATTGCCATGACCCGACATGACATTAAACCCGCAAGCAGTTTTAAATGAGATTTTTTCCTTTAAAAATGACATTTGGTGCAGGGACTGTTCTAAACATGGGAAACACGCGTCACTTTACAGGCATACTATAGACACCCCCCAGGTACGATATTTAAAGGAATATTTCACTTTTTTTTTTTTACTTTAAGCATCATTAAAATCACTGCTCCCGAAAAAACGGCCGTTTTTAAAAGTTTTTTTTGCATTGATACATGTCCCCTGGGGTAGGACCCGGGTCCCCAAACCCTTTTTAGGACAATACCATGCAAATTAGCCTTTAAAATGAGCACTTTTGATTTCGAACGTTCGAGTCCCATAGACGTCAATGGGGTTCTAACGTTCGTGCGAACTTGCGGTCCGTTCGCGGGTTCTGGTGCGAACCGAACCGGGGGGTGTTCGGCTCATCCCTAGTCTTCATACAGGAAGTGAGCCCCTATATAACCCCTCCCACACAGAAAGCATTTCAGTTTTTTTACCAGTGTCTGCAAGGTGGATGGCACGGTTTGTGTGAGCTCTCTGAGCTCCAGGTCTCTAGTCTCACAAACGGTTCTTAACCACTTGCCAATCGCTGCACGCCAATGTACGTCCTAAGTTTGGCGGCGGATATCGTTATTATGGCAGCAGCTAGCTGCCATAACCCCGGTATCCCCATTTTCGTGCGGTGGTCGGCTTTCAGATAAAAGTGGTCTCTGCGGCAGATTCGCCACTTTTATCAGTGACGGGAGAGGGCCCCCCCCTTCCCGCCATGATCCGGTGCCCTCCGCCGCTTACCGGAGCCGTCGGTAGCGGCGGAGGTGATCGCGTCTGTCCCCTTGCTGTGCCTGGAGACGAGTGAGGGGAAGATGGCGCCCACTCGTCTCCATGACACTGCAGGGCGGAAGCGACGTCAAAACGTCACTTCCGCCCATACGTCTTAAAGGCACATTTTTTTCAATGTCATTTTTTTTAAAATACTTTTTTTTGTATTGCATTTCAGTGTAAATATGAGATCTGAGGTCTTTTTGACCCCAGATCTCATATTTAAGAGGTCCTTTCATTCTTTTTTCTTTTACAAGGGATGTTTACATTCCTTGTAATAGGAATAAAAGTGACACAATTTTTTTTTTTTTTAAACAGTGTAAAAATAAATAAAATCATGTAAACTAAATAAGAAAAATAAAAAAATTTTCTTTTAAAACCCCCCGTCACGACGAGCTCGTGCGCAGAAGCGAATGCATATGTGAGTAGCGCCCGCATATGAAAACGGTGGTCAAACCACACATGTGAAGTATCGCCACAATCGTTAGAGCGAGATGAATAATTTTAGCCCTAGACCTCTGTAATGCAAAACATGCAACCTGTAGAATTTTTTAAACGTCGCCTATGGAGATTTTTGAGGGTAAAAGTTTGACGCCATTCCACGAGCGGGTGCAATTTTGAAGCGTGACATGTTGGGTATCAATTTACTCGGCATAACATTATCTTTCACAATATAAAAAAAATGGGCTAACTTTACTGTTGTCTTATTTTTTTATTCAAAAAAGTTAATTTTTTCCAAAAAAAGCGCGCTTGTAAGACCGCTGCGCAAATACGGTGTGAAAAAAAGTATTGCAGTGACCGCCATTTTATTCTCTAGGGTGTTAGAAAAAAAACAATATATATTGTTTGGGGGTTCTAAGTAATTTTATGGCAAAAAAAACCTGCTTTAAACATGTAAACATCTATATTCCAAAACGAGGCTGGTCCTTAAGTGGTTAAATGAATCAAGGGATTGACTGATTGGATCCATTTGACACAGGCTTTATATGCTTAGATAAATGGTACCCGTGCCTCACAAAGAAGACTCAAGATCCAGCGAGGTTTTGCCTGTAATGCGGCCTCTGGGCGCTAGACCCTGCGAAGTAGAATCCTGGACACCACAGTGCTAAGGCATTCCTGCAGGGTGCTGTACAGGTCCAAGGGAGTGGACCCTAAACATGAAAAGGGTACCCAGTCCTTGAAAGTCCTCAAGTGACAGGAACCCGCCGTGATGGGTGAAGTTTGGGCTCTTAGTTTCTAAGCTGCCCTGCGCCTGGACGGTTAAGTGAAACCCCTTTACTATTATTGTGGGGTGTCCCAGTGATTGTAACAATCAGTCAAGCTAGCTAGAGGCTGGACACCTATGTGCGGTGACCATACAGGGGAGTTTTGGGCTAGCTGTGGGTGTTTGCAAAGTGTACCTTTTTTGCTTGTGTCTGGCTGTTTATCTGTATGATGGCGCACAACAGTGCACCATTTTGTCTTGGTTCACCCTGGTGCACATGCTTTCACAAGAGTGCCGCTGTGTTCAGCAGTTGTTTGGCGGCCAAGGCATACGTGCATTTGCAAAAGCACTGCTGGATTCAGCAGTTGTTTGGCGGCCATGGTGCACGCGGCTTCGCCGTACATGCACAGTAGCCTTTATCTGGGCGCAGGAAGAGTCGTGTTATACGCAAATACAGCCACACCCCTTCGCCAGAATCACGTGGGTGCGCACGCATGCACAGAACCTTCCGGCGCACACCCAGGTTATTTAAGCTGTATAGGCCAAGCATGCGGTGCTTCCAGAAGGCAGCCGTAAATCTCTGTCTGTGGTCAATTAATAAAATGACATAAAATCGCATAAATCGCATAAATAAGTGTTGACACTAAAAACATTCAAGTCTTAATAATCAGCATCATGTGTATGTGAAAAAGTGCATAAAAAATCCTTTTCAGTTAGTATATACTAAGTGACAAAAAAAAAAAAAAAAAAATCGCATGTAAAATCGCATAAATAAGTGTTGACACTAAAAACATATAAATCTAGATAATCATGTGTAGGTGCACAAAGGGACATAAACACTACTTCATGTGAATAATTCTAAATAAAAATACATAGAATAAATCAGAAATAACCATCAAAAACATATCCTTATAAATGGTGCAAAACGTACAAAGTGCCAGTGCTTAAAGGTGATCTAGATATCGCAAATAAAACACATCAATCCAACGCAATATGGATAATAAATAATATAAATAAATGTCCCAATAATAGTGATATAAAATATATTGTGCTGGCCTGCGAAACAAATGACCAGTGACATGCCAGTAAGTGCAGCAAACTTAAAGTGCCAGTGTAAAAGTCATTGAAGGTGCAAAAGCAAGTTCTGGTGTATTCAACAAAACAACAGTGGGGTGTCTGGGATGCAATTCACTCAGTGTCCTCTTCGTGCATAAAACACTAATGTAAGCAGTGGCCCCTTACCTAGCGGTGCTAGGTCAACTGCATGAATTGTAGCTAAAACGCCAGGTCCTGAGCCTCCATCGCGTCCCTATATCCACGCTTGCCGGTGTTGGGTTATCCTAATGGCAGCTGATTACAAGTGGCTATGGTCCTATCAGGGGTCCTGGACCAGCGCGCATCCTAGCTCAGCCTCCACATCTCAGGTATGTATGTACAGGAATATGCAGGACAAAGGTACTTGATAGTGAAGTATGTCTTAACCAGGTAATGCTTTATTAAAAAACTTTAAGTAGATGTACTCACATAAAAACAATGCAGAGCAAACCTCTCTCCTACGAGCAGCGAACTCGTTCTGTGTCTAGCAATGTGAAACAGCCTATTCCGTCCCTACGCGTGTCATCACCGATCACGTGACTTCTTCAGGGGATTTTTTTTTTGTCATTTAGTATATACCAACTGCACTTTTTCACATACACATGATGCTGATTATTAAGACTTGAATGTTTTTAGTGTCAACACTTATTTATGCGATTTTATGTCATTTTATTAATTGACCACAGACAGAGATTTACAGCTTTCTTCTGGTTAGCGCAGCACCTCCCCCCCTATACCTCAGTTTGATTTTGGGCTTATGTCTGACCCTTGCTTCGGTGCATGCAGCTGTCCAGTCGCATACGTGCGTTTTTACTATTTTTCTGAGTTCTTGTTTTCTTTTCTTTTTCCAATTGGGTAGCGCAGGAATATTCTTATTACATTCCAGAAGGCAGCTGTGGGACACAGAGCAGGCTCTGAACAGACACTTGCAGTGGTTCATTCTTTCCTTACCGGGTCATGTGAGTCACCAAGTGTTGCTTGGCAGGCTAAAGGTGCTTAGCAGGATTGTTACATAGGGGCTTGGGAGCCCTATTAAAGGGTCTCCCTTCTAAGGTGTTTTAATACTACACCCAAGTACTTTCTTTTTGTGGCGGGTAAATGTCTTCAAGAAAGCTAGACTAACACTATAGTACTATAGTGTCGTCAGTAGTTCCTGATGAACTTAGTCGTATCCCTAATGTTGTATCCCCTGAAAGACCAGAGGCTTCCGGGCAATCTGAGCCGCTGCGCCTATCTGGTATTGTGCCTACAGTCCAGCTGCTGCTTCACTCTTTATCACTAAGGATGAACTGTCCTCGGCCCTAGTCGGGATAGAGCATAGGATTGCTGGCATGATTGCCTCCATCCCGTAGGGTAGCAGGAAGCGTGACAGATCCCCCTCCCCGGAGCCTCCTATTCTGGAGCAGGAATGGGTTGGGGATGGGGAAGAGCTTAAAGCACAGGAATCTGTGGAGGGCCCGGCAGATGAGTCTGCTTCCGAGCAATCTGGACAAGAAGATATCCAGTTGATGTCTGTCTCTCAGTCGCAGAGGCTTTTGATCCTGACTCTGACCAAAATGGTTTGTTCTGCCCTTAAGTTGCCTCTTGCAGAGGTGATTGAGCCCCCCTGGTCCTCTTTGGGATCCCTGAGGCCTCTTCAGGCCGGACAGGCTTTCCCTCTACACCCCCTGTTGGAACAGGTGGTGTATGCTGGTTGGGAACATCCTGACAGGATTTTTGTTCCTCCTAAGAGGTTTTCCCTTTTATATCCCATGGATGAAAAGTTCATTAAAAAATGGAGCATGCCAGCAGTAGATGCAGCAGTCTCTTCCTTAACCACTTCCTTACCGGGCCAATTTTGACATTTCTCTCTTCCTGTAAAAATCATAATTTTTTTGCAAGAAAATTAAATAGAACCCCCAAACATTATATATGTTTTTTTAGCAAAAAGCCTAGAGAATACAATGGCGGTTGTTACAACTTTTTATCTCACACGGTATTTGCGCAGGAATTTTTCGAACGCGTTTTTTTTGGGAAAAAAACAGTTTTGTGTTAAAAAAAAAAAAAACAGTAAAGTTAGCCCAATGTTTTTGCATATTGTGAAAGATGAAGTTACGCCGAGTAAATAGATACCTAACATGTCCCGCTTCAAAATTGCACACGCTCGTAGAATGGCGCCAATGTTCGGTACTTAAAAATCCCCATAGGCGACGCTTGAAATTTTTTTACTGGTTACATGTTTTGAGTTACAGAGGAGGTCTAGTGACAAAATTATTGCTCTCGCTCCAACGTTCGCGGCGATACCTCACATGTATGGTTTGAACACCGTTTTTATATGTGGGCGGGACTTACGTATGCGTTCGCTTCTGCGTGCGAGCACACGGGGACAGCGGCGCTTTAAAAATATATTTTTTTTTTTTATTGATAATTATATATATATAGATATTTTTTTTTACACTTTTTTGAAAAAAAAAATTTTTTTATCACTTTTATTCCTATTACAAGGAATGTAAACATCCCTTGTAATAGGAATATAACATGACAGGTCCTCTTAACAGTGAGATATGGGGTCAATAAGACCCCATATCTCACCACTAGGCTGGGAAACCTGAAATAAAAAAAATAAATAAAACGATCGCCGCTTCCTAGCCGAAGCGGCGCCGTTTTTTTTGAATGGAGAAGCCGGGCGTGACGTCATAACATCGCGCCCGGCCTCCGATGATCATAGAGACTCCGGCGACCATCTGGTCCGCCGGAAATCTCTATGATCTACATCCGGCGCCGGCGGATCCGCTCTCCGCCTCACCGATCGTAACGGTGAGTCGGAACAAGCACCGGAGGGCGGCGGGAGGGGGGGGGACGTCCCCTCTCGCCTCCCATAGGAACGATCAAGCGGCGGAACAGCCGCTATGATCGTTCCTATGGTGTAGAGATTCGCCGGCTGAAACCGGCAATATCAGAATGATGTCTAACTACAGGCATCATTCAGATATACCCGCTCAAAGCCCAGGACGTCATATGACGCCCGTGGGCGGGAAGTGGTTAAACAAGAACTTAACTTGTAAAGGCTTCCTTTTCTTTGGCCAGTTCAGCTATTCAGCCAGCTGTTGCAGCAATTGGTATCTGCCAGGATCAGGTCAAACGGCCTGATAGGCCTAACCCGGAGGATGATCTGCCTGAAAGTAAGACAGATATTTCTCAAGCGCTGTGTTTTGCTATTGATGCCTTAAAGGATTCAACACAGCAGGTTTCTCGTTTGGCTCTCTCATTTGTACATATGTGCAGACTCTTATGGCTTAAGAACTGGTCAGCCGAGCTTCCTTGTAAAAAGTTATAGGCAGGTTTCCCTTTTCATGGGGAACGTTAATTTGGTGATCATTTGGACAAATATATCCAAAAGATCTCCGGAGGGAAGAGTTCTCTACTTCTTGTGAAAAAAAAGTACCAGACGTCCCTCGTCCCTGTAGAAATCAAATTGGCTTTGAGCACAATCAGAGATCAAGTTTCGGCCCTATCAGTATTCTTCCAAAGGCCTTTAGCCTCCCATTCACTGATCCAAACCTTTATGCAGGAGGCAACTCTTTTGCTTCCTCCCATTAGGTCACCTATGTGTCCTTGGGACTTGAACTTGGTGCTGTCTGTGTTACAGAAACAACCATTTGAACCTATCAATGAAAATTCCATTAGACTTGCTGTCACGCAAGCTAGCCTTCCTGATGGCTATCACCTCGGCTAGAAGGATGTTGGAGTTGGCGGCCCTTTCATGCAGGGAACCATACTTGATCCTTCACCACGATAGGGTCGTGTTGCGACCTGTTCCATCCTTTTTGCCAAAAGTGGTGTCGACCTTTCATTTAAATCAGGACATTATGTTGCCTTCTTTTTTCTCTCAGCCTCGTTCGGCGGAAGAGAGACGACTGTATTCTTTGGACATTGCCTGGGCAGTCAAGGTTTATTTGTCTACATCTGCGGAGATCCGAGGATCAAACTCCTTTATTGTTTTACCAAAAGGACCCAAGAAAGGGCAGGCAGCTTCAAAAGCTTCCATTGCCAATTGGGTCCGTCAATTGGTCATTCAGGCCTACGGTCTGAAACATAAAGCTCCTCCCTTTAGGGTGAGCGCTCATTCTGCCAGGGGTGTAGGAACCTCCTGGGCTTTCTGCAATTAGGTATCTGTGTTTTAGATTTGTAAGGCTGCTACCTGGTCTTCACTGCATACGTTCAAAAAATGTAATCTAGTGGATGTTCGAGCAGCCAAGGATTCCGCTTTCGGCCGCAGTGTACTGCGGGCTGCCATATAAGTTCTGATGGCCATTGTTTGCAGGGTGTCTCCCTCCCCTCAAGGCTATTGCTCTGGGACATCCCAGTAGGTAATGAATATAAGCCTGACTCTGTGTCCCATGATGTATGAAAAAGAAAATAGGATTTTTTCATCATACTTGTAAAATTCTTTTCTTTGAGTACATCATGGGACACAGAGATCCCTTTCCTCTATTTTTTTGAGGATTCAGTGCTTGCTACAAAACTTAAGTGCTTCCTGTGTGGGAGGGGTTATATAGGGGATCACTTCCTGTCTGAAGACCTTTGGTCTACAAGTATCCATTCACCTGAAGTATAACCCAGTTGGTAATGAATATTAGCCTGACTCCGTGTCCCATGACTCAAAGAAAAGGGGTCATGGCGGGTAGACAGGAAGGGGTTAAAACCCTTAGGCATGTGCAATCACATGTGATTACAGGTACTGAATTATATCAAGGTAAAACAATTAAAAAGGCTTGTTTTGTTTGTTAGTTCTGGATAGAGTAGAAGGGGTTAGACTCTGTCAGTTTGTATTGCTGTCTGTGTACTCATTGATTGTATTTGTCCTGATGGCCATTGTCATAGAGAAAGAACATCAGGGGGAATCCAAAACTTTAGAGTTGTCCCAAGGAATGGGAGATATGGCAAAATTGTCCAATGTTTCGGGGACAACTATCCTGACATTGGGTGATTTCTTATAAGTTCCTGTAGTTTTTTGGGGACAAGAAATAAAGAGAAATTTACCAAATATTACCATAAGGTAAAGAATAAACAGACAGGTTTTAACCCTTCTCTATTCTATCCAAAACTAAGAAATATGTCTTTGTCATGCATTCACTTAAGCTCAATTGAATGTCAGTTTAAATCCATTAAATACATTTTAGATGACTCAAAACAAAAGGTTTACATATTCACCAGGAGACATGTCAGACTTCTGCAGAGAGACTTTATTCAAAGACTGGACTGGCCCATAGAGCTCTCTCCAACCTCGCAGTCTCACTTTGGCTTATGCCAAAAGTCCATGGCCACCGTCTGCTGTGGAAGGAACTTATAACTGAAGGTTTGCAGTCACATGACCACATATAAAGCATCAATTTAAAGATATTCATATAGCAATTTTTTAATAATGTATAATACGACTGACAAAGCGCCGTTAGAAGTGCCATTGGGCCATTTGTGGTTTAGGTTTGTTGATGCATAATGTATCCAAACCCAAAAATTTATTATAATGCAGCTTACAGACAATGTTTGTTTATCCTGCCAGAAAGACAGTGTCCTTGTCATTTCCTGTGAGCTGAAAAGAAACAATAAGCAATGTTATCTTTTTTGTGTAAACTACTGCTCTCATCAATCCTCCATGTAATGTTTGAAGTTCAGCCTGCATGACAATTATGTCTCCTTCCATGGATACCATGGAGAAGTAGGGGGAGACACAAAGGTGTTGATTTACCAACACTGGAGCATTCAAAATCTGGTGCATGGTAGCCAATCAGCTTCGAACTTCATCTTGTTCAAATAAGCTTTGACAATAAAACTCGGAAGCTGCATCAGATTTTGCACTCTCCAGTTTTAGAAAAATCCCCCCCCCCCCCCCGCCAAGGGACAACAAAGGTATTATTTGCAGCATTACCAGGTGAAAATAATGATACACTTTAATTTCTCTTTCTAGTTTAAAATTCAGTAAAAAGAATATAAAAGCAGATTTCTTCCACATATAAATATAAAATGAAAAAGACTATAGTTCCTCTTTAAAAACCTTGTTCCTTTTTAATCATGGGGTCTCCGTATGGAAACCTGTTTGCTAATATTTGTTGGTGTCAGACTATAAGGCTTTAGTGACAATGCTTAAAGTTAAATTTTGGGCACCACAAAAACAAAATACCTTTGCAGTGCTCCACCCCCATTGTTCCAAGGATTATTATTCTTTTTAAGTCTAGGGGGTTACATAAAGAGGATGCATTACTTATATGACTTACCACTCTTGCTTGTTCTTGACTTATATGACTTACCACTCCTGCTTGTTCTTGTCCTCTTCTCCCCAAACTCCCGTCTGTGAGCGATCCCTCAGCATCATCACCTACAATGCAGAGCTACTAACCCTGTATTGTACATGGTGTCGGGGAATGTGCAACTGAGAGTAGCTTAGAGAGGAGGCTCTGGTGGACAGGTTGCATCGTTGGAGAGACCTTGCTGTAGTGAGGGAAAAAAGGTAAGTGTGCAGTTGGTTCTGCAACTCCCTGAAGAGCATTTAATTCTTGCAGTGTGAACATGCTGAAGGTACATTCTTAGTGCAGGCATAAATCAATGGCCGAGAACTCCAAACCCGAAAGAATCCAGGGAGAAGAAGTGAGTACTATCAACAGAGCTTGCAGATGGGGTGTATTGGAAGGTTAATTCCACTTTAAGTCATAAAGTTGGGTTTCAGGATAATTTTAAGGGTTAGGTTAAATGTTGAGGTCAGGATAACTGCTAAGGGTAATTTTAGGGCTATAATTATTGTAAGGATTTAGTGTTACAGCGAGATGTGGGTTACCATCCAATCATAAAAAAAAACACTGCTAACTTTACCTGTCCATAAGATATATTGCTGTGTCCACACAAAAAAAAAAGTTGGTGTCATAATTATGAAGTGCACATGTGCAGTGGGTTCACCGATAGGGATCTTTTTTCCTCCATGCTGTGGTATAGCCGCAGGGGTTCTTAACCTATTGCGACCAGGGCCAGGAAAAATTTGTATAAAACCTTTAATGACCGAACAATAAAAAAAAAAGTTTATACTCGCGCAACAATAAAAGCATCAGAATACAAAATATGTATTAAAATCCTGGAAGGCTCTGGATGGGGCTGGGTTTCACTGTAGGAAGATGAAGATTCTGATGGGGGTTAGTAGACTTGGTTGCCCTGTAGCGGATTACATTTTTTGGAGGGAGCTGGGGCAACTTTGGTGGATGAAGTATTTCCAGCAGTCCGGGGCTTAGCAGGTGAAATTAGGGAGACTGCGGGGGCTGAAGGGTGCTGTGGGACACTGTTGAGGACACTAGGGGGCTGTAGGATTTGCAGCAAGCTAGGGGGCACTGTGGAAGGTTGGCAGGCACTGTGGGGACTGGGAGGAACTGGAAGAGGTTGAAGGACACTATAGGTGACTATGGGAGGTTGGGTGGCACTATGGGAGTTGGGAGATACTGGGATTTTGGGGGATCTGCAGCTAGCTGGAAGCCCAGGAGTATATCATCACCTTGGTGCTGCATAGGGGAACAGTGCTAAGTGTCAGTGCTGAGCCCACTCAAAGGTGTGAGTGAAGCAGAGACCAATTGGAAGAGGTGAGTATGAACCTGCTTATGGAGTTTGCCCTGCTCTGTGCAGTGGCAGGTGGAGCATGAGGCTGGGTTCACACTATTGTAAATTGGGTGCGGGTTTCCCCGCATCCAATTCGCATGTCAGGAGACTGTGACCGTCTGTCAATGAAGCCGGTTCACACAGCTCCGGGATGGCTGCGGAGCGAATTGCACAGGAGTCCTGTGTGTCTTCTGGTTCGTTTGAGGTTCAAATTCAGCCAAAAATTTGAACCGAAATTGGAACTGAAATGGTAAACAGGGACGCACCAGACTCCTGTTGTGAGCTGCTCCACACGGCAATGTGAACCCTAAGTTGAAGTTGCTGAGCTCAGTGAGCTAGTGCACTGTACAGTTACAAAAGTTGTGGTTTGATACAAAAGAAGTGTTCGTAAACAACTTTGGCTTGTCTATGTTTTAGGGGTTTATTGGCAGATGCCGTTAAAAAATAACTTGCAGGTAGGCAACTCTGGTTCAGGAGAGTTAAGGAGCTAGGTTTCTGCCCTGTACACATGATAGGATTTCCCAACAACAAAATCCATGGGATTTTTTCAGACGGATGTTGGCTCAAACTTGTCTTGCATACACACTTTCACACAAAGTTGGTCGGAAATTCCGAGCGTGAAGAATGCGGTGACGTACAAAAATTAAATTCAATAGCCAGTGCTGCTCTTCTGCTTGATTCTGAGCATGCGTGGCACTTTGTGCGTCGGAATTGTGTACACACGATCGGAATTTCCGGCAACGGATTTTGTTGTCGGAAAATTTGAGAACCAGATCTCAAATTTTGTGTGATGGAAATTCCTATGGAAAATGTGTGATGGAGCCTACACACGGTCGGAATTTCTGACAACAAGGTCCTATCACACATTTTCCATCGGAAAAACTTATCGTGTGTACAGGGCATACGAGTTAATGTTGCGTTCATGGCTTTACGTGTTAGATGTCAGGGTCTTTTTTGTGCATTCTTTATTGTTATGTTTTAGGCACTGAGGGCCCTGCTCTAAAAAGCTAACAGTGCCAGGGTTTCGGTGCTGAAAAGTTGTGTATAACTTATACAGTATAGGTGTAGGGGGGAAACCATATTTGATCATAACCTGTGCAGGCTCTGCTTTCTACTTGTTAGAGCTATACCATGGCTGTGACTTACTGATCCTCTGGTCTCACCGCAAGTCATTTAGACAGCTCAGTCTGACATGACACAACAGACTCTGTGCAATCTCCAACAATATAAAACATCCACAACTTTATGGGCAGCAAGAAACACATTATGATATTTGAGAGAGGCGGTTTTTATTTACAGTACAAAGAACTTTTTTTCTTAAGATTATAATGCTTTCTGTTCAAACTGAACTCTAGGCAAATCCTCTTACCTTACCTGACCATCCAGATATTTATACAGTCCTCCCAAACGGTACAGACCTCTTGGTGACTTTAATTTTTTTCTGCTGCAGTTGAACAATACAGCCTGGCCATTATAGTTGCCACCTCATCCCTTTAAACCCGAACACCTTTGAATTACACAGGTTCTGAGGCTAATTAAATGCAGACAAGGCACCAAGTGAGTTTAATTACCACCTTAATCACCCACAGAACCTGTGTAAATAATATGTGTTCAGGTTTGAGGTGGCAACCATACTGGCCACTTTCCTGCCTCCAGCTTGTGGAGACTGTTGTGGTCATCTCTCATCTCTCTCTTCCTCTCAACATGTTCCTTTTCAGCACATGTAAATTCGGGACACCCAATTAACTCCAAATACCCTCTCCTAGTCTGAGTGCTGCAGTACAGATCAATACAACTGCTCACATTCAGGCATTTGCATTTAAAATACCTTTTATGGTTCTTTTAATAAATACAATAATTGGTATTCTTAGCATTTGTTCAGCTTTAAAGTGACACTAAACCCTAGTTTATGAAAATGAAATCTATTGAAGTTTGTGTGCTCTCAGGCTCCTCTAAATCTCCAAATTCTTTTTTTTTTCCTTCCTGTTAGAGGGTGGCTATGTTCGTTCTCCATGGTCCCACTGTATGTAGGAACTTAACCACTCTCCCTTGCTTGATCCCGAGATGGACTGTGGACTATGGAAGTTGAAGTGTACATAGAGCAGTGCACATGACTGCAACTAACGTACACTGCCCGTTACAAACATACAAAAGATAGGAGGAAAAGGAGAGGTTTGGGTGCTCATAGAGGACATTACAAGGCAGAAAATCACAGCATGATTTAATGAAAAATAGATTACAGGGCCAGTAAAGCGGAACTTAACTTACCTAAACAACAATTTATTACTCCCCCCCACCTCTTACAATAAATAGATGTGACATCAGAGCCCCCCTTACATCAGATGTTCTCCTCCCTCAGATGTGAGGGAGGAGAACACCTAATCCTCTCTCCAGCTATGAGCCATGATCCTAATGTGTGTAGGGGGGCTCAAAACCGGGCACATGATTCAAATCCCGGACTGTACGGATGAATCCCGCACAGGTGGCAACCCTAAGTGGGGTTGATTTACTAAAACTGGAAAGTGCAAAATCTGGTGCAGCTGTGTATGTCAGCCAATCAGCTTCTAAGCTTCAGCTTGTTCAATTAAGATTTAGGAAAAAAACCTGAAAGCTGATTTTTCTTTTTTTGCAGATCTGCACCAGATTTTTTACTCTTCAGTTTTAGTAAATCAACCAGAGTGTGTGCTAAGCTGCAAGTTGGCGGCATATGTGCGGTAGATGTCCATGAATGTATGCAAATGCACTATAGAGCCCATCCACCAGAAGATAGCAGCATCTGTGCACAAGCGCAGTGCTCTGCCACGCGTGCACAGATGTGCCGCTGGTCTCTGACATCTACTAAATGCTTAGAAGAGATCAGCAACCCATCTGCACATGCGCCCTTTTTTTTTTAATGGCGGCGCATAATAGGGCTGGGGCTGTAATTTTAACAGCGGCTACGTCTTCTGTAATGAATGTGTATAGATTCTTTTTGGAGAATAAGGATATCATTTAGTGTCACTTTAACACTTGTGCCCTACTGATCCATTTCCTGTGGAAATGTTAATGATAGATCCACTTTTATTTTCCCTTGCAATGCCACTGACTACTTACTATGAAATAAAACTACTAGTAAATACTTTTCTTTCTGCAAAATACCTTCTTATGATTATCAGATGTTTCAACTTTCAGGCTAATCAGAATTTTATGGAGCAATTTATTACTTCCTCTTAGAAACAAGCTGTGCCAGGCATTTATTCAGGACCTCAAGCAATGTCTCTGAAACAATAAAAGCATTTCTTAAGGAAGAAGAAAATAGGGTTTAAGTCATTGTTAATTGTTTTTAATTGAAATAAGTCATGTACACGTCCGCAATAAATGTCCTACAGTCTGCTGTGTCCCTGGTTTGTGTTAGTTGTTTCGTTACAATTTATTATGATATATTTCTATAATGGGCAGCTTTGCACTTTAGGCTGTTTTTGCTCCTGGAGAATTAAGGGTCTTGGTAGAAACATTTGTTTGTCATAGAGGCTTCAGTTGTCTTTCGTTATGTTCCCTTCCTAGTCCAGAGATCGTCATGCTATGTCACAGTTCATGGTAATTACAGCTCATTTCTGGTATTGTTGCTGCAAGGTACAAGTTCCCTACTTGGAGTTAGTACAGCTATGTCATAGAGAACTGACACGCAAGCAGCCTCACATTGACAGCTCAACTAGGACTAGGGATTCCTGGAGTGGGGTGACCTCAAGGCATGCTGATTACCGGACTAACAAAATATACACTTTAATATAAACACAAAGGTTGATTTACTGTGTTGGCATCTCTAATTTAAAGGGAGAAAAAAATTTTTTTTTGAATAAAATGTTAAAGTATAACTATAGGCAAAACTTTTTTTTTTCATTTTGGATAGAGCAAGTGATGGTTTTAACCCCTGTCAGACTTTTTTTATGCCATCTGTGTCCCATTGTGGAGATATTGCCCTTCACTTCCTGTCCTATAGCCAAACAGGAAGTGAGTTTAAATCTCTGCAAATTAATGGAATTCCTTGGGCACCCCCAGGTCACCAGAACTAGTGTCCCGATTGGAAAACTTCCTCTCTATTACTTTTCTGGAGACAACCCAAAATGTGTGCTTTTTCTTTTACTTTCACATTCAATGATAATGGTAAATAGAGAGAATTTCATTAACGGGGGCACAGAATGCAAAAAAAACCCACAAAAAGAAAACTGACAGGCGTTCTAATCCCTCAGCATTCTATCCAAAACTAAAAAAAAGTTTTAGTTATACTTTAACCTCCCTGGCAGTATGATTATGTCAGATTTTTGCTTCTCAAAGTGGTACAATTGTTTTACATAGAAATTTGGCATTATATATTGTAGGCCTGTAATTCTTAGTAATAACTCACTTAAATCTGTCCAAACAAGAGTCTAGTAGACATCCCGGGTATGATAAAGTTTGGAACACAAAATCATAAATTATAATATAATAAATAACTATAAATAATTATCAAAAATAATAATATAATAATAATAACATTTATTCAATAATGTAATCAAATCGAAAACACTGAAATTTGCTCAGTTGCAGAATTGTCACTGTCGTCACTTTCAGTGTTTGATGACGGATCTCCCCACAAATCACTATTGCTCAATTCTGCAAGTGTTCTAATTTACTATCGCTGTTTTCTAGCTGGTCTAAAACCACTTTTGACATAAAGGGATGCTTTTTTGTTTCCACGGACAATCTGAAGTTTCCAGGCAGAAAGAACAGTATATATACTGTAATATAAAAATGCATGCAGGGCATTGGACAAAGCACTGGGGACAAAAGGGATTTGAAATGATTTTATAGAGTAATGTAATCTTACAGATTACAGTGTACTGTATGTGTTCTGTATTGTTCACTATTTTGAATTTGCAGCCGGGCTCCACCCCCATGCGTCGCGTCACTCGCAGGGAAAGGAGACCGACACACAGCGGGAGGATCCTGGGGACAAGGTAAGTAACTTTACCTGGATCCTGCGATGCGATCCCGAGTGTGGCTCGGAGTTACCGCTTTTGGTAATGAAAATTCACCCCGAGCCAGACTCGGGAATATCGCCAGGGAGGTTACTGTCATATTAAGATAAGTTGTGTTTGCATGCGTAGAAATTATCATGAGGATGCCATTTTCGCAGGTTTGTGATTATTAACTCTTTACACAAGTGAAAGCAAAGATTGCCCAAAGCATGCAGATTATTTGCTGGGACCTAGGAAGAGGAGATTTATTAACTTTTATTTTTAACAAATTTAAATTTAATACATTTCTTTCTTTCTTTTACATTTTTTTTTCTTGAAGGAGCTAGATCTAGACAGTAGTCTCTGTGGAGGGAGCATGTGACAGGATGACAATGAGTCTCAGACTGGCTATTGCATTGCCACTCTCATTGCTCATGTTGCTCCAATACCCTGAGAGGAAGTAACTCACTCCCTCCTTATCTCTCTGTCAGCCACCCCATTGGGACTTACAGGGCAGCACAGTGGTGTAGTAGTTAGCACTTTCACCTATCAGCAATAGGGTCGCTGGTTCAAATGCCGACCACGACACCGTCTGCCTGGAGTTTGCATGTTCTCCCAGAGCCTGCGTGGGTTTCCTCCGGTTACTCCGTTTTCCTCCCACACTCCAAAGACATGCTGGTAGGTTAATTAGATCCTTAATTAGATTAGATTCACATACTGAATGCGCAAATTAAGAGAAAAGTCTGAACGGCCACAATGATGTGACTCGGCAAGAGACAAATATGACCATCAATCTGAAAGATGTCTCTGGATCAAGGTAACTGAAGTGGTCAAAAAAAAAAAAAAAATTAGATCCTGTCGAAAAAATTGGCCAAATATGTGTATGGTGTATGTGTATGTGTTTGTAAGCACGTCGGGACCCCATGGGGTAAAGGAAGGTGCTATACCGCAGTTGGACACCGGTGGCAAAAAGCACCCTGAGCACCCAGCAGTTCATTCCCCACAGTTACAATCTTTTGTACCACCTGCCCCACCCTATTAGAGTGTAAGCTCTTCTGAACAGGGCCCTCTTAATCCTCTTGTATTTTATTGTATTATAACTGTATTGTCTCCTTTTTATATTGTAAAGCACTGTGTAAACTGTTGGCGCTATATAAATCCTGTATAATAATAATAATAATAATAATAATAATAATAACATTGTTATTATTATTTAGTAATTGGTTTCTATTGCAATTTCTTTTTTTTTGGGGGGGGGGGGGATAACATGACCTCAAGAGCGTCTACAGTCCTTCTGCCTTTTCCTCCCTCTAGTGCCGTGGGGAGCATATTCATCATGTTAAGTGACCACGGTACATAGCACCAGAAACAAGGTATTTTTGAAGTGTATAGTGAATTGTGACGTAGGGCATTGCTTTTATTGGTGCATTTGCTGATGACCCATATAAAGTTGCCTGAATGAGTTCAATGACACTATGAACTAAAGCGAAACTTAGCTTTGATTTAAAAAAGTTCCTATGCACATGCATGGGAGTCAAAGTGTTTGTTACCCAAAAAAAAGAATAACAGCATAGTGCTTGTGCTGTGTAATTTGACCCCCTTCTATCACCTAAAATATCTGACTGATCCTACCTGGTTCTGCCCTCCCCCCTGTAAACTGACCACGGTTTATTATGGCTGTTGAGCCCTGACACTGTGGTCAGTTTACGTGCCTCCGTCATCCGCAGCTCTCCTCTGTCCTCCTCTCCCCTCCCAGCCTGTCAGCTCTGTGTGTGAGCTGCCCCTCCCCTTCTAGCACCGTTCTGAGCAGTAAAAAATTACTTTTAACAATCACTAGCAGCCCCTCTGCTAGGATAGCATGTACTATACAGTGTATGTCGTTTTTTAAAATTCTTCTTCTAAATGCCTTATTTCTCCTCTTCGATCAGCGGTCAAGTAACCGACCGTGACTGTCTTCCTCCGATGTATGCACTACAGAGGGTTTTTTTGAGGGATGTATTTAGGGTAGTTTATTTATTATTTGTTTGTGGCTTTTCCTTTCAATGTGCATTTGATGATTATTTGTGTATTGCTGCATTAAATGTTTTTTATACATTCTGTTTTATTTGTGTACTGTTGCAGTAAATGTTTTTTTATATTTCCTGTTTTTGTTTGCAAAAAAACCCCAAAAAACAAGAAACATATATTAATAAGGGGGGATTTTTTGGCACAAGAACAGGTCCAGTATGGTTGAAAGGAGCTTCCTTAACCCTCAGAAAGCCCTCTTAATTTTGCCTTCTCCATTGACTCCAAGACAATCTCATGTTTTCCCCCAAAGTTTTGGGTGAAAAAAACTCAGAGAGGTAGTGGCCATAAAATACATTGAAATGTGATAGAAATCTGACACATGGTACTTGCCCCATTAGTCAGGATATGGATAGATTGATTGGAAGAGTTCTGTATTACCACCTGCTGGTCGAAGGCGATATTGCAAATAAAATCTCTGGTTCTTCCAAGGGGTGACTTTTAAATTTCCACTTCCCCACCACCTTTAGGCATGAATTTCATCAGTCTTGCCCCAGCAGACAATTTACAAATTGTCACAGCCCGCTTCAAATCTTTGAAAAATATAAATTATAATATATTAGGCAACCATATTCATCATGAAAACTGTCTCATATTGAGATAAATATATGTCAGAACAAAGGTGTATTAAAATCCAACAGCACAAAAGTGAACACTGTTTTTTAAACATTTTTTAGATATAAATGAGAATGTCCTCTGCTTACTATAAATAAGTGTTTCTTATATTAATAAAAAAATAAATAAAAAAAAGCTCTTTTGTTTATAGATATATGCATAGGGAACCATTCATGCTTGATGTGTTTCCTGCCTAATAGTTAAGATCAGTGATTACAGAGAAGATTTGAAAACTTCAGAAGAGAGTAAATCTTGCATCGGACCATTTTTCCTATCCAGGAGATAGGGAACTTTTCATGTGGGAGGGTCTTTCCTGATTTGGAGGTTAGGGAGAAACACTATTGGGTTGAGCAACGTTCAAGAATGAAAATGTAATATATTGCAGCTAACCAGACCTTAGATGTGGTGGCATTCAGAAAACCAGTGTCCTTGTAACTTCCTGCTTGAATCAAATTCTCATGCACTTCTATCAGGCTTTTTGTTTTTTGGAATTACGGAACACCTCTCCCACATGTTGTGGAGATGAGGAGAGGGGGAGCTGTTTGTAGCACAAATTAGGAGAGCTTTTATATATACTATATACAGTGCAGTGACTGAGCATTGTTAATCTAGGGCAGGAAGTGTTTTACTGTCGGAATGAACAGGTGAAAATAAAGTGAATATAAAGCTTGAAAAAAAGAAAATGACTGCCGCCACTACCACATCTAAGGACCGGTAAGCTGCAATATATTTTTTGTTCTTGGGTTTAGATAGGCTTTAAGAGAACAATATCCTCAAGTAGATCTGGGATTTGTTCAATTATTGTCAGAATGCTGGGAGAGGCTATATTCAGTGTAGGGAGAACTGGGCAACCTTATCAGCTCCTGTTGGAAATAGGAAGAAGTGCCCCTGAACTAAAGATAATGGTCCCTTTAATGCCTTTATAAATTACCATTCAAACCCAATAATGTGGAGAGTTGAAAACATGACAGTCTTTTAAAGCCCATCAAAGGCTTTTTTCAGCATCTTTGCATGGTTTGCCCAATCTGCAAAGTCTACCAGGCCTACACTAACCCAAACTAATCAGTATGGATACTTGTTTGGCAAAATACGATTGAAGCAAAATAATAGAAGTTTGGAAAATAATAGGAGGGTAACCCTTGACTTCTTGGACATGGAAGCAGGCAGGGCCGGTACAAAGATTTTTGTCTACTCAGGCGAAGGTGAATTTTTTCGGGGCTAAGAGTCTGGTGTGTGAGGGCCAAGTCTGTCTTTGACACAAATCACCGGCCAGGATGGACAGGACAGATCTCCGGACCCCTCATCTCTGTGTACTCCATGCCCTGCCAGTGATCAGGGATGATAGATCAGTTACGGGTGAGCAGTGATTTGTACAGTCATGGAAGACTTCCTTCTCCCACTCCTCCCTGCAGCTGGGCTCCTCATCCTGCACCCCTTTGTGTCCCCTCCATTTTCCCATGCACATTTCAGGCATCTCCCAGGTCTCAGATGTCCCCCTGTCTGTCAGGAGCCCCCCTGTGTGTGCAGATCCCTAGTCACCCTCGTTGTCTTGGTTCCTGGCTCAGGCCCTGCACACATGGTTTACCTTCTTATTGTTGCAGAGTCGTGTGAGTATGGCGACCCCCTGATCATTAAGGAAGGTGAGTTTGCTGGCCAGCTTATGTTGACTGGGCTGCAGCACAGAGTGGCACAAGCTGCCTGTCCTCCACTACAGGAGCCAGCGGTGGCCTCACCAGGAGAAGAACTGAGCTGAGGAGATGGCTGTGGGAAGGAGAGAGAGTGAGGGGGGTTTATTATAGGAGAGGGGAAGAATCACCCCTACAACTTCCATGCCCCACACTGCCGAAAGGCCCTTCTTTTCTGTCCAGATGTGGGATCGTCCACCCTGGCACCTACCTCTGAGTTCACAGGAGCCGGAACTACAGAGCAGGCATCAGGTATCAATATGTCACTGACTTGTATTGACTGTCAGCATACATTGAAAACAACATTGGGCAGTATACATACAATGTTGATTTGCGGCAGACCCCCTGGGGACCACCAAATTTCTTCTCGTGGACCATCAGTGGGTCACAGATCACTGGTTGGCAACCACTGCTTTCAAGAGTACATTGTATGTTGTTTCTTTATATCTCTTAATATGTTAGCATAAAGTGGGTCTCCTAGTAGAAAAGTTGTTTTATCACATAAGAGGGAGTGTTCTACATGGGCCGATTGCGATGTCAGTCTGTGAAGACTTTTATATATGTTAGAGCAGCCTTTCTCAACCAGGGTTCCATGAAAATCTAGGGTTCCTCCAGAACCAGATGTTCAGAGGTTGAAAGGGGTTCTTGTGCAATGAACACTTTCCGACTTTCAACTATGATCTTTTTAACTGCCTTTCAGGGGAGATTCTCCACACTCCTTATAACCATGTAAAAAACATTATTCCTAGTAACCATCACAATACTGAGAGCTTTAGATATGTTAATTATTAGCAAGGGTTCTCCGAGATCATAAAGTTATTTCAAGGTTTCCTCCATATTGAAAAGGTTGAGAAAGGCTGTGTCTAAGATTGGAGAAGTTATATTCTTTTTTTAGTTGGCTAAGCTTCTGTATGACATTTTATTTTTTCTGATGTCTTTTCTTTTTGTGTGTAATGGAGTAGATGAACATTTTCTCATATGGTGACCTTTCACACTGATGCATATTCAGAATTGCCATTTACAGAAAAAAAAATGTTTGTAGTGAAGGATAAATCAGGGGCAACTGCTGGGTTTTGAATGCTGCCTTCTTGGTTCAGTATTGCCAGTTCTGCAGGGACTGGTAGCAACCAATGCGTCCAAGGAACGCTGAGAAAGCTCTACTGTGCACACGTCTGTATTCTTCAGCTTGTTTACATGTGGTAACACATGTGGTAACACATGTTAGTGTGTCCAGTAGTTTGCTGGCAAGAAATTATTGGCAGTCTCAGGTTGTTTATTGTTAAGTGTAGTTTGTTCCTTAGGGTGCATTTGTGAACAGCACTCTTCATCAATGTCCTGGCTTGTACTGTCTTTTGATTTTACATCTTCTTAAAAGCTTCATTTTTGACCTGTCTGGTATTGATATACCTAGTTTTAATCTCTGGCCTGTCTATGCCTCCCCTGCCTCCCTGGTATTGTGCTACTCTTCAGGTATTGACCTTGGCCTTTGTAATCTACAATTTTTCCAGCCTGAACCCTTCCATAACCCACTGGGGAAAGAACTCAGACTAAAACCCAAGAACAGGCAAAGCTGAAAGGTGGCTGTTATAGGGGAAGATTATAAATCGGTGGCCAATGAGGGACATCTATTAACAAAAGTATGTAGGCCAAGGACACACCCCTGCCTAGCCCCCCTTAAAGTAGAATTGTACAAAAAAAATTGGTTTAACCCATAAGTGCTTTTTTTTACCACTACTATTCCTTTATATTGGCTTTTGGAATTTACAAATGCAGCAATTTAGAAATAGGATGATATTTGTGATAGATAAGTAGTACATTTTATATACAACTATATAGTTCAGAGCAAAATAAGGGACAAATGAGGAGGAAAGCGGGACAGAAGGACTTTGTTCCGAATGAGGGACAGTCCCTCGAAAACAGGGACAGTTGGAAGCTATGTACGCCTACTTTAATAAAGTCTATAAAAACTGGCGTAATGTTCTATTGTGTGTTCTGTGCTTGGTATCTAGAACTTTTTAGGGCAAAGGAGACTTGTTTGTGTCATCAAACTTCAACATCTAACAAGATCTAGTATGGCTCCAACCACACCAAGGTCCAACAGAACATTACACTCATAACTATGTACACAACAGTTATATTGCCCTGCCAGTCATCCATTCTTATCAAGAGCAGAAGCAAAAATCTGAAAAGACCTTCGAAGATATAACAAAGTTATGGACAATGAATCTCAAAAATTCTACAGCTGAGCTTAAGTCGGATTATCATATAGGTTCAAGACATACATTTCTTTGACGTATAAACTCTTATGCCCTGTACACACGATTGGACATTGATCGGACATTCCGACAACAAAATCCATGGATTTTTTCCGACGGATGTTGGCTCAAACTTGTCTTGCACACACACGGTCACACAAAGTTGTCGGAAAATCCGATCGTTCTGAACACGGTGATGTAAAACACGTACGTCGGGACTATAAACAGGGCAGTAGCCAATAGCTTTCGTCTCTTAATTTATTCTGAGCATGCATGGCTCTTTGTGTGTTGGATTTGTGTACACACGATCGGAATTTCCGACAATGGATTTTGTTGTCGGAAAATTTTATAGCAAGCTCTCAAACTTTGTGTGTCGGAAATTCCGATGGAAAATGTGTGATGGAGCCTACACACGGTCGGAATTTCCGACAACAAGGTCCTATCACACATTTTCTGTCGGAATATCCGACCGTGTGTACAAGGCATTAGAAGTAATATTCTTCCTGAGCAATGTTCAAGTTCTGTGTGCCAACAGAGATTCCGAAATAAGTTGCTTTGAGCAAATATTTTGAGTTTTCATGATGCCAAATAGAGAAGTACAGTAAGTCCCCTACTAATTTCTAAAATGTGAGTGTGGTTTTCTGGTCAAGTAACTACGCATAAAATGCTTCTAATTTTACACAAACATGGGGTTGCTGCTGTAAACAGGAAATACTCTAGAAAATAGTTTTCATGGGGAGTAGCCAAAAAAATATAATTTTAATTGATGCCAGTAGCTTCTACCATTGTGTGGCTGATAATGAATTGTAATGGGTCTTCTCATATTAAACATGTTCTGTGTGGTATTAACTCTATAATGCAAGAGATCAAATAGACCCAAGTATTAATATAGTAACAGAAGTGTGCGAAAGACAAAATATAGCGTTCGTGGAAAATTCTGACTCATATGTCCCTATTTGGAATATTTCAATGATCCATCAGTCAGATAAAATCATAAAATGTTCCAATATACTTTATTTGCCAGAGACAGGTTTTTAAAAGCCACATAATTTCATAGATACTGCGGTTCTTATTATCACAGTCTTCTGAACCTAGTCTACAATGTCTCACTGTTTGGTTACAACTAAAAACTGAACTCCAGGCCTAATTTTAGTCTTGCACAACTGTACAAGGTCTTTTTCTGTACTGAGATTGCTTACTCTGTTGACTTACTGCATTTTTATTGAACACAGTGAGAACTCATAGGGGATGATTTACTAAAGGCAAATTGACTGTGCACTTTACAAATTGCAGTTGCCCTCTGAAAGAGCAGTTGCTCCAGAGCTTTGTAAATGAACAGAAGTTCTGCTGACTTCCATCATCCAATCAAGTGCAAGCAAAAACACTACTTTTTTTATTTCAATTGCATGTGATTGGGTATTCTTTGCAAAGTGAAGTTTTACCTCATTTACCAAGCTCTGGAGCAAGTCCACAGTCTAGTTGCCTTGAGTAAAACAACCCCATAGTGTGCATTAGAAGCTTTTAGAATAAGTTTAAGCAAAGCTAAAATAGTATATGGCTACAACTCCCTACAAAGATTGGGTGAACATAAAGGTGTAACCCAACTTCCAAAATACCTTTTATCTGAAGAATCTTTGCATAATCACACGCTTTTTTGTTGTAGATCGAGGGGGAGCTCTAAGCAGACATCCTTAGCGCAGATATATCAGGGGTATGAACTATAGTGATAGGCCAGGAATATTCAACCCAGAAAGAGCTGCCCTACTGTATGATGAAGAAACCAAATACAACGCAATGTTTACTCATAAAATATTTAATAAAAGTATCTGTACAAAATATTTAAAAATGGGTTATAAAAGAAGATTATTTAGCAAGGTTTAATTGACAAAATATATCCCACTATATAGTATATAGAGAAAATATAGAATGATAATTTACATTTCAATATGTACAGTCTTTGAATACATACAATGCATTTACATCCTTGTATTTTTCTTCTTCCTCTGGTTGACTAACTGTATACATTTCAAAGTCCAAGACCCCCTAGTGTAGCAAGAATATATATTAAACAAAGACTTGTTCACCTACATTATATTAACACAGGTAGAAGAGGCAAAAGACACTGGGAGGTCTGCAAAATATATTATTCCATCCAAATCGTGCTGCAAGTCATTTGAAATTCCCACAGCTGTGTATTGAAATGTTACTATGCCTTGTACGATAAATAAATTAGACAGGTTTGATAAATAAGTTTGCTGAGATTTTTAGAACATTTTCTCCTGTGAGTCACTGAAAACCAAATGTTCATAAACATTTTAATAATAATCATTTTAAAGGCCTGTAGTTAAAGTGGAATAACCCTGTAATATAACTGTCTTCAGAGGCAAGGACCAGGCACTAATACAATATATATAAAAAGGGAGATATTAAAAAGGGTTTAGGCTGCTCTGATGCTTCTGTTCAGTAGGTGCTGATGTTTAATGAGGAACAACAGATGGTGAGATGTGCCCATCTTTGATCACCATACATAGACCCAGTGTAAAGGAG
Source organism: Lithobates clamitans (assembly GCA_037952925.1). Classification (NCBI taxonomy): domain Eukaryota; kingdom Metazoa; phylum Chordata; class Amphibia; order Anura; family Ranidae; genus Lithobates; species Lithobates clamitans. The sequence goes on along the minus strand of JBBGZY010000292.1, from coordinate 5,234,909 downwards.
ACTGCCACTGTGGCTACAGTGCATTTAAGTTGGAAATCACACACATTTCCAGCTTTGAGGGCCCATTCACACTTAAGCCTTCTGTTGCAGTCATTTAATGCACATGTGTTAAGGCATGATGTAGCACGTCATTATTTCCTTATGAATAGGCTGCCAATACAACGGATGTAAAAACATACATTACTCTTTTTAAAAATGCAGTGTACCACAATGTATGGTATTTGAGTTGTCATAGGATCTGGTGGGTTAGGCATTTTGCTCTACTATATAATGCATTGGGGTGCCACAAGTGTAAATGGTTCCTTAGCGATTTAGTAAGGTGCCATATTTTTGGGAGCAAGAACTTTTGTCAGCAATAATAATTCCAAGTAACTGCCTAACAATATAGCATTTTTTTCCATGTAAAAGCTATACCACCATGTCCTACCATGAATTCAGCATGCCTAAGGAAATCAGCAAATCATTAGGGATGTTACAGTAATTTTTTTAAATAATAAAAATACTGAAAATAAGCACTGAAAGGATAAATACTTCCACAACTGTGTTATATTTCATTAAATCTTTAGACAGCATGATTTTCAACCTAAAGTTTAGGCGGAATTTAGGTGCAGCTCAATCTTGGTTTGTCATGTAGAATTATCATGGTTCGATCAGTAATCTCACTAACTCCATGTAGTAAAAATCATAATGATGCAATGGATGGGGGGGGAGAGATATAGGCAATGCACAATGGTTTCAAGGTGTATGTTGGAAGGGTCATGTTGAAAGCCTACACTAGTTGTACCATTAGGTGTGGCATATGCGCTGGTGTCATTCTGTATCTCAGAACATCACTGTGAAACTAAACCTATCCACATACACGGAGAGTGGAGCTTACAAGTGGCCTACCAATACTATATATGTTCTACCAATGCTACTAGTCTCCTTTAGATCATGTTTAGATGATTTCCCATCAATCTTCATTCACTATATCTCTCTGCACAGACAGAAAGATGAAAAGCATCATATGGGACCTTAACAGATACAATTCAGTTTTTTCATTGTGGCTGGTGTTATCCTTTAGTAGACAGAGTTAAATGGTGACCATTCCAATGCACAGGAACTGTTAATGTTAAACGTTTACATCCATTAATCTTGTTTACTTCCTCAACATTCAGGTCTACATATATATTATATGCCATATGGTAGTATTAGTAATACTATATTGATAAAAGGACCTTTAGATAAAAAAGAGTCTGTTTCAAAGGTTTTATCTGAGCTACATGGAATTTAAACAGTTGACTTATAAAGGAAATAGCAGCATCTTCTATGGATATATTTTCATAATAATCAGATTCCTAAAGAGTCTGCCACTGCCATGAATTGTTGAATGTGGACAGAGAGAAACTCCACATATCATTAACTGTACATGGTGGATCTCATGGTGACCCACCTGCACACACTCCCCTTCCAGAGTCATGTAGTTTTTAGACATCCTTGATGGTAGACAATTTAGGTCACAGTACAGTCCCTTCCAAGTTACCTTGCACACTCTATAGTAACAGATCTAGTAATAAAAGCTATATTTTACATTGTAAATTATTCCACAGATAGGGGTTTGATCATCTAAACATGTCTTGATAAACATGAATGTTCATTCGGAATGTATGATCCTATGTCTGTGGGCACCATTAGAAGTTTGATGCAAACATTTTTCCCTCAATCCTTATGTCCTCCAAGACTTAGCTGTACAGGTAACAAAGTATGTAATGGCTATCAGCCCCCAACACTGTAGCCCTTCACTAGTGTTTGTGCATAGAAGAGAGGTCCAGAGGCCTTAACACATTCATAAGTATTATTTTAGTGTACAAGTGCTATAGCTATGGCTCAAAGCTATTGACAAGACATGCATCCTTTACATGCAACAACACCACTGCACACAGCTGGTGCAATTGATTACCCTCATTCAATAGTTAAAGGCTTTTGCTTTCTCAAAGCAAAACATTATTTTTTTTTATAATAAAGGAAGTGAGGAAGGGTCAGACTTTCTTTCTGGGTTTTATTGCTATCTTTGCCCCCATTGCTGAAGCTCACCCTTCTGTTTGTACAAGTGACCATTGTCACCAGTAAGAACATGTCAAAAATGTTAATGTTGTCCCGGACACACGAGGAAGCGGAAATGTTCAAATGGGGACAGGTGATCCAGGAAGGGTTCGTGCATGCCAACTCTGTGGGGTTGGGCAGCACTGCCCAATGAAGTCCCAAAGCATAGACAAGGTCTTTATGTCCTATTCCTTCAGTTCCCACCAACATACTCCCCTCATTTTTGGAGGTTTCCGCAAACTTCCTATAGCATCTCTGGAACAGGATGTACACAGACAGAAAAAAAAAAATCCTAGCAGGGGTTTAACTCTTCTCTACTCTATCCAAAACAAAAAAAACTAAAATAAAGCATCATTAATATTAAATATACACTTTAATACAGCCACACATTATACCTGTGATAGTAGTAGTAGACAAGCCATTCCTTTTAAAGAAGCTGGTAAGGAGATCTTGGTTTTACAGATCCTCATGGTGACTCATGGTTTCTATATACAGTGAAACCATAAAACAAAAACAGAGGGCGCACCAGCCTAGGGCATTATCCTCAAAACATATCTTTTATTGTTAAAAAGTGGTAAGTAATATACTCACAAACCAGCAGGTACATCAAAGCTTGTCATAATACAACATCGTCAAGACCTCGATACAGCACATCTCATAGCGAAACAATGAAAATCTGACAGGCTAACGCATTACGAGGGACTTGCCTTCTTCCTCAGAGCCAAAGGAAAAGGGCAAGTCCCCTGAAATGCATTAGCCTGTCGGATTTTCATTGTCCCGGTATGAGATGTGATGTATCGAGGACTTGAAGATGTTGTATTATGACAAGCTTTAATGTACCTGTGGTTTGTGACTTACCACTTTTTAACAATAAAAGATATGTTGTGAGGATAATGCACTAGGCTGGTGCGCCCTCTGTTTGGTGTATGGTTTCAGTGTATCCAGACTTCCCCAGTCTTGAGAGGGCAGTGAGGTGTGGCATGTCCATAAAAGCCAGGACGTGAATATAGGCAACTACTATCTCTGGGGACCACTCTCTAGTGCAGGAGGTTGTACTTGTTTTTCTATATACAGTACCTGTAATCACCTCATGTATGAAAGAGGAAATATTATAGCTCTGAATCTGCTAGTGCTGCTGTCATTACATCCAAGATAATAGCGCCCAGCAGCAGTCTAAGAGCTTTTGCATGTCTACACAACGGAGGCTTTTACAGCTAAAAAACGTCCACTGAATACTTTATATGCACATATAATATTATGGAAAGATTTTTGTCTTAACATAATGGTCTCGCAACAGGGTCTCTTTAACTTTCAATCTTTCCAGCAGCATATAATAACTTTATCTTTACTACCAACTGCTCCATTCAGCTGCTGGACGTGAATTGAAGAAGAAATTCTATTTAGAGCTTACACAGCTGAGGTTGTGGCTGTCAACCCCATGTGACAATAACCGAACCAATTTGCTAATCACCAGCACTTTCACATGAAAGGAAGAGGAGTGACCTACATGCTCCTCCATACCTAATGGCGTATTGGCCATTTGGCTCTACGTACTCTGTAGGTGTGTGTGCTGGGAATGCTGGCTTTTGATATTCATGAGTATAGGCTCTGACTTGCTTTTACTCTTCAGTGCAGGCGGACACTGGATGAAAGGCCCTTTCTTCTCCCTGGGCATTACCACAACACCACTGGACTGCAAATCAAGATTTCTGTGTCAGGTCAGTAAACCATTTGCAGAATTTGAGTGTGATGTTGTTGAATTCCATCTCTGCTCTACAGGACCAGCTGGGAGCTTTCCCAACCTATCCCTCATTATATACAATAGGACACCACCCTCGGTAGTTATACTGCAACTGTGTGAGTGGGCAGCGCTCATCATAGGGGACTACAGGAGGAAAAGTCTTGCAATCTCAACTCTGAATTAAAACATATTCTTTGTTTGCTATAAAAGACATTCTAGACTAATGTCATTGGCAGCCAGAAAGAAAAATAGCTATTTTTCAAACCAGAAACGGTAGTACGTTATTAATAAGAATGTATTAGAAATGCAGAATTAAGAAAAATAAAGAAAAGGTTTTGAATTTGGGAGTTTTCAACAAATGCGATGGAAAAGAACAGAAAAAGAATGAAAGAGTTACATTGGTGACCCTAAGATTTGGTGTATAAGCCCTAAAATATATCTAATGCTCCTGAGTCTCCAATATATGAACATAGTTTGTGTATGGAGTGTTCCAGCCAAGCCCGCATGTCATTGTCCAGGTGTTTCCTGCACTATAGTCCAAGTCTTGCCCTAACCTATATAGAGATTAATGCAGTATATCCTGTAGAGACACCAAGTCCTTCCCTCCAACATTGACCTGCACTGCAACCATTACTGAATCCACCCCATAGACAGATGAGATCACTTGGCAGGCTATGTCAATCCACTCACACGAGATTCTTAACAAATAAGGAAAAATATTCTTTTGGAAATTAATTTGTTGATATACCTGAGACCTACACTTCATCCAAAATTGTACAACCCAGGAAACATTATACACAAGAAAACAAAAGTCCTATTGATAACCAGACACAAGCAGGTGTGTGCAAGAATCTGTATATCTCTCTTCAAATAAATATAACAGTGCAAGCTTACTCATGAAAGATTAGGGCTTCATTCACACCTATGTGTATTGCAGCCACACCTGCTGCACCGCATTTTTCATTTGAATGGGCCTCCCTCTGCTCCAAAAACACGCCCAAAAAGCTCATGTACCAAATTTTGGCACAAAGCCAGGCGCGTTTGGAGGTGCGATTTTTGCTACAATGTGAGCGTGGGCAGAATTGCGTGATTCCAGTACCCTCAGGTGTTAATGGAGCCTTATATTAGCCCCTTATTCAGCTTTACCTATTTGAGAAAAAAGGCTTTTTCTCACTTTGCTTATTCAGGAAAAGTGATAAAGTCTCTTTAAGGTGTACCTGTGCCCAGATTATGCACAGTAAAAGATTTGCAAATTCTGAAACAGTAGTAAAAGTACTTTAAAATAAGTCTTAGTCAAGTCTCTAGCTATAGGCATTATGGGATATTTATTAAGGCTGGTTTCACACGGGCATGTCTGTAGTCCGCATCTCCCTACTGAGCAGGCGGTCGACAGGTCCGTGTCTGTTCTGCCATGCAGAGTGGACACGGACATAGCCCCGCTGTTCTTTATGGGGCTGTCATATGGAAACAGACCACCTGTCCGTTTCCATCTGACTGTCATCCGATCCACTGTCTTTGGTGGACAGGATCAGATCGGATGGCGGCGGGTGTAAGCAGACACATCCGCTGACATCTGCCGCTCCATAGAAGAGACTAGAGGGTCCGATCAGGTCCGCTTGAAGAACTGACAGTTGGACCTGATCAGAAAGCCCATGAGAAACCAACCTAAAACTGGAGCGCTCGGAATCTGGAGCAGCTGTGCATGGTAGCCAATCAGCTTCTAACTTAACAAAAAAAAAAAACTGGAAGCTGATTGGTTTCTCTGCAGAGCCGCACCAGATTTTGCACTGTCCAGCTTTAGTAACCCCCCCCCATTGTGTCTTAAGGGGTATACACACTATGAGAAAATCTATCTGATTCAGAATTTGCAAACAAAAATTTCCAAACGGTAAAACTCCAAACATTTTCTAGTACGTGAACAGAATGAACAATAGCGGACAATTTTCGTATGAGGAAAATCAAATACCAAAGACTCTGCATGATCAGAAACAATTATCAACAGAAAAAAAGCCTTTGTCGTACGAGATTTTTCGTACATTATTTCCTTCCTCGGTTCCGGCTTGCTTTTGAAACAAAGAAGAAAATCAGACGATCATTCGCCAGATTTTCTCATAGTGTGTACCAGCCTTTAGTTCCCAAAAGACGCACTAAAATCTCAGCTATTTGCTACTGAGAGCAAATTTTGGCAGCCTGCCAGCCCTCAAAAAAAACCACACAGCTGGAGTTTCTAGCTGTTAGTGATGGACTGAAACTGGACTCAAAGGCTTTTCCCTAAACAGTATGGTAAAAACAGGCAATTGATCCAGGTTTTTACTGCCCACCTACAAAATAACATGGTGGCTTCTCAAGTCTTTTTATATTGCTGCGGCTGTGTTGCTTCACTTCGTAATGTGGCAGATTTAACTTGGCATTTCACATTTTTCGGCAGTGGCACTTGCCAAATGCACCCATTAAAGGTAACGAAAGTACACTGTAGCCAAGTGTCTACTGCTTGGCATGCGGTTTGTTGGGAAACAAAAAACAAGCATTTAGCAGGTGGCAGTATTGCCTCCTAAACAACCTGTAAACTGTTGCTCAACCACCTCCAAAAAGCAGACTGGCAGTAGAGAGTGTTGCTCATGTAAACAAGCCCTAAAAGTCCTACAGTAGGTGTTTACCACTTGAGGACCAGCCCACCATACTCCTTCATTATCATGTTTTCAGTGCTGTGATATTTTGACTGACAGTTACTCAGTCATAGAACACTATACCCAAATATATTTTATAGAATTTATTGGTGAGCTTTCTTTAGGGTTTATTTAAAATGGAACTGCAGCCTCCCCCCCAAAAAAAAAAATTAAAAGCCAGCAGCTAAAAATACTGTAGCTGCTGACTTTTAATATTAGGACACTTACCTGTCCCAGAATCCAGCGAGGTCAGCACCCCAGCTGATTTTTAAATCGGCTCTCGGGTGCTGCTACTGCCATTCCTTGGAAGAGAAACCAGCAGTGAAACCTTATGGCTTCACAGCCAGTACCCTACTGCTGCACTTTGTGAATGGCCCGGCGGTGGGGGAAGAGAAGAAGGGGGGCCGAACATCTAGGGGACCTAGCCGTGGCTAGGTCAACCAGAAGTAAGGATGGGTACCTGTCAAAAACAGTTACCCGCTCCCCCCCGAAAGGTGCCAAATGTGGCAGCAGAGGGGGGAGGAAGCAAACCCCTTTTAGGTGGAGCTCCATGTTAATAACCACTGGGTTTTTTAAATTTTACAATATATGGCAAAAAAAGACCAAACAAAAAAAAAAATTGTTAAACTCATTTTCTGTTCAAATAAAATGCCAGGATATTACAGTTGTACAAACACCTCCAAATTACCCCTTTTTGGAAAGTCAATTTTTGGGAAATGATCAGTGTTGCCTCCTAAACACTGCAGTCTTTGTTGTGATCTTTGAGAATGAAATACTTTACAGTACAAGCAGCTAGAGAGGTGAGAGGTGGCTTGTTTTAAAGCTCTTTTACTGCAGGATAAGAATATGTATATATATTAATGTCTATAGTTTGCATGCACACTTTAAAACCTGCCCTCATGACCAACCTATACGCATGCTGCACTCCCTGCTGATCAGTTCCTCTGTCAGAGCCATTGGGAAGTAATCAGTGCTTCCAGGTTCAGAGGAACATGTGACCAACCCCATCATGTAGCGTCTGGGGGCTGAGTGGATAATTGCCAGCCTTGAACATTGTCACATGAGGATGCTTTGACATTCTAATTGCAGAGGAACTGTGCGCTTTGGGAAAGTGGTTTTAAAGGTTGGTCAGGGGTGGGCTTTAGGGGAGACTGAAAGGCAGCAGGAAAGATTTTTTTTTATTTTTTTCTCTTATTTCTCAGATTTCCGAATGTCTATCATCATGATGCGTTTGCTTTAGGAGGAAAAGTAAACAACTGCAGAGTTGGCATTGTTGGCACTGTTATGCACCCTCAGGAGTCCAACCCTCGCACAGCAGGTGTCCACTGACCCCTGATACTCAAGCTAAAGGGTCAGACTCAGCTAATGAAAGCAAAACTAATTAAGGGGAACCCATAAATCATTCCTAATTCAACCTATATAATTGTAACTACATAATAATAAAGGCCTGTAAACACGATAAGAAAATCGGAAGTAAAATTTTGTGCGATCGGCCGATTATCTGATCGTTAGTATAGTGCTTTCGACCGCCGATTCCGACTTTTCGTACGACACAAAACCTGAAGGTGCATGCCATAAAATTTTTATGGAACACAAAGTCTGATTTTTCTTTAATTAGTACAGTTTTTGTCTTAAAAATATCATAAGAGCACGACTACGCATGCTCGGAAACTAAAGAATACAGTACAAAACAATTCAACACATTAAATCACTTCTGAAGTTGTATTCTGTCATACGAGATTTTTCATAAGTTGAGTAACCTCTTAATTTTCGATATGAGACTAGCAAGCTACAAAAAAACGGGCGATTATTCATCCGATAATCTAATCATGTGTACCAGGCTTAAGATTCTTGCAACATACCAGCTATTATCACATCTGAAAATTAGGGAAACAGATATTTTAAATGTAATTGAAAAACAAACCACTTTTTTTTTTTTTTTTTTTTTTTAGCTAAATCATTAGCTAAATTAGCAATATGATGATGCTGATGCATTGTCCACTGAGTGGGCAGGTGGCACAGGATGGTGCAAAACTGATGTAGGAAATGGGTGGTGTCACCTGCCTGAACAGAATTACAAATCCTTTTTTTTCCTTTTTTTTTCTTTGCAGAAAAAGGTGACTATGGGGTTGATTTACTAAAACTGGAGAGTAACTGCACAATCTGGTGCAGCTCTACACAGAAACCAATCGGCTTCAAGGTTTTATTGTCAAAGCTTAATTGCACAAACTGAAGATAAATACGGATTGGCTACCATGAACAGCTGCACCAGATTTTGAGTGCAACTGATTTAGTAACTCTCCCCCCCATGCATTTCAATGTTGTAGCTGTAATTCTGCTTTAAGGAAAAATACTTTATGGGAAAAATCATTAAGCACCTCTAAATACAATATGTATGTGATAGGTCTTAAAGGTACATACATTTCCTAGAGTATTTATTTATTTATCCTTCCATTTATCTGCTGCTCCACTAGCTAAATACCTATAGCTATATATAAACCCATCTTCTGAATGGCCCATAATAATGCAAGCCACTGTGTTCCTGGGTTCCAAGTACCACCCTACCTCTTAGTTCACCCCAGCCTCACGCATACACACTGGAACATAAAAAGGAACTTGCACAGCACAGAAGTTTCAAATAGGAGGTTGCAATTCTGAACAGAAATGTGTGCGAATACTTTCCCATTAAACAAATAGGGAAGATCTCTGATTTTAGCACAATTGCAGTGCTTCCTGGACAGCATTGGGAATTTTTTGATTGTTTTTAGGTGTGCCCCAGTATTGCTCTGTAAATACCCCAAACCGCTTTTATTCCACATTTGACACTGCAAGACATGGCAGAAAAACTCTCACTTTTTAAACAGGAAGAATTATTTTTTTGGTTACGTATCTTACTCCATTATTTTTATATAGGCTGTTTAATGTTATCATAAATATTGATGTATTCAGTGCCAAGATCTTCAGCAGCACAGTAGAAGGTAAGGATGTACAGGGGCTGTAGCAAAGTCAGTTAAATGGTTATAGCTAAAGGAATGAGATCCCTGCACAAATGTGCCTGGCGATTAATAGAAGGGATAGATACAAGTATGGAAGATATAACAGTAGAACTTGGCAAAGCATTAGTTGTGGAAGAAAACCAGAAAATCTTCTCTTGGGATTTTAGATGTTGTGGATCAGGATTACCCTTTGCCCTGAAAAGATGTGCTAACTTGGAGGATTACTAAAACTTTACTGTCATTGGGAAAGGCATTCAAAAGGAAGGAAGTAGTATGAGAGAAGTCTTGGAGATGTGTGAGTGAGAGCTGGTAGCCAAAAAGGAATAGAAACATCTCATGTGGTGATAATGTAGTATGTCTGTGCTCCTCAGAGGAGGTAATAGATTGTTTGGGGCTTCAAATCTTGCTTATTCCCTTGAGAAACTTTAGACACACCGTGTGCTGTGTAGAGGGAAGACAGCTGTGTCCACAGTTTTCATTTGGCAACAAGCAAAGGTTCAACTGTTCCCACTGGGCACAATGAATAACTTAAGGACCTTTACAACCATAAAGGAATAAGATACATAATAAATACCACATAGAAAGCACATTTGTTCTACCTTTCCTTACAACATCAGGTTACACTTTAAACCTGGAAGAACTGTTTAGTGACACACAGGAGAATCTTAACACTTTGTGGTCTACCTCTGTTTACCTTTTCATATCTGAATGTTTTTCTTTCTAATAAAAAAGTACAGAAAACACAATTCTTGGCAGTACTTAGGTAAGTGCTACCTGCAACCACAGTTTTCTACAACCATGTCTTCATACTGTTTGTAGACCACGTTGTTGCCAGAGTCTATGTATAGAATACTTATGGGGCTGAGTTTGGAAGGGACACAGCAGCTGGGTGGTGTGGACTCAGGGTCCATTGAATTCATTAAAGTCTGGATTATGGCATGGTTGGTAGGCTCCAGATGGGATCTTAGCGGAAAATCACACATACCCTCGCAATGGTAAGCTTCATAATCCAATGGGGCTATTATCCAGTCATCCCATCCAAGCTCTTTGAAGTTGACATGCAAGGGCTTCTTACTACACCTTGTTTTAGCCCTCTTGCCTTGCCCTTTGTTGTGACTTGTCCTTGTTGGCAACGTCGTCCTTTTCCTTCTTCTTTTAATGATGGACCTTTGGTCATGATCGGGAGGATCTAATCCTTTAGGGTTCTCCATTGACCTAATTTTGTCCCTTATCTCCTTGAAAAGATTCTCCTTCCTCTTAGAATAGGAGGAGACAACCAGCAAAGCTTTTTCTGGTTCTGCTAAGCCCAGGCGATTAAATCCAAGCTGGGTCGGTGATAAGTATTGTTCTGCGAGATCAGAGACTATCTTTAAGGTAAAGCACAAAGGCTCACCAGGACTCTTCCTGTTGTCCATGGCTTTCCATACATTAAATACTTCCCATTTGGACAAGGTGGCCACCAGGTCAGCAGAAAGGGAATCTACGAGGATGGGCTCCTGCCAAGTGGTTGCACAAGTGTAAAGATGAAGGTGAACAACATTCCCGGAGTCTGATATTGCAAGGCTCATGTTTTCAGGTGGTTTGTGTAAAATCCTTAGCTCAGCACCCACAATCTCATCCAAGGACGACAATGTGCTGGTGTCAAACAGGTAATTCTGCTCCAGGGACTGAAGAGGAACTTTATCTGGAAAGGCATAAAAACAGAAATGTATTATTCAAATTAATTTATTTGCTGCATATCTGTAGCACTGAAAGTCCATCATAGAGTATAGGGGAACCATGACATTACCCTCTGTTTTCTGAAGGAGGTTACAATGCCCTTACCAGTTTTACAGTTGCAAGCATATAACTTCTCTACATGCAAACAGGTAAATACATAGATGAAATATACAGTAAGTATGAGAACCGTTTTACCTGGAATAACATTAATAATTCTGTTCAAGCAGTCATGTGTTTAGCAGCCTGGTGACATGACTATTTTGTTTTTCACCCATGCAGTTTCCAAGGTAAAATGTCCTATCACTGGACAATGAATCTGCAGTGTGATACAGCTAAAGGCTAAGGGTTTACTGTCCATTGCGCAATCAAGTGACGTAGGAATCTAAATATGAAACAACTAGCTGGTTGTATATTTTGGAAGAAGTGTATAAACCAAAAGACTGACCAAACATAATTTAAAATTCGTTGACATGTAAACAGAAATCAGCTGTGAATCTAGCTTGTCTGACTGGGGTTCTTCTTTAACCTCTTAGCATGTATTTTTTATATTTTGGAAGAAAATCAAAAGAGCACATAAAAAAGTAAAATTCATACAAATCTCTGGACTAACATACAAACTTCATGCAGGTGTTATGATGTGAACCTAGGATACCAGTGCCACATGGCAGGTTTGCTAAACACAAAATCACATTGCTAAATGCTTAGAAAGGTTGGGGAACCTTCAGATACTGACTGCCATCATCTACTCTAAACCCCACTATAAAAGTACATATTACAATATGACTAATGGTTTGTATGAATTATAAATCAGATTTACTTTGTATTCCTATACATTGATGGTTACCCTTTGAACTAAGGATTAGTCTAATGCCCTGGTGCCCAAACTGTGTCCCCAAGGGCAGCATGTGGCCCTTTGGTGTATGATGTGCGATACTCAGACCTCAGCTATCTGTATTGGGAATGTTGAAATGGTAAAAGAATTGCCAACTGGTTTCAGCCAATCAGGAAAGGCCAGAGGAGCCAATGCACCATTTCCAGGTGTGGAGGAGATAGATGCATGTGGCGGGAACACCAAGATGGCGTATATTCGTTTCTTTGGACATCAGGCAACTAGTGGTACAAGCAAGTGTTGGCTGGAGATATCCTGACCTTCTGCCCAAAGCAATTTCTGACTGTGTGTTGTTGACACCTCAGGGAGGCTTAGCCCTATGCAGCAAAGATGGGACAGAGCACATCGCCAATGTCTGAGGAAGATGCCAATGGGTCACAGTCAAGCTGCAAGCCTGAAGTCAGTACAGACACTGTGGAGAGTTACTAACAAAACTATTGCCGAGCAGCCTACAACCCAATATCTTACAAGTAGACAGGCTATTGCACGGAAATGCCAGAACCTGCACACAAGTTTCTTAAGAGTGGTGGTGAAGTGACGGAGCAGCTGATAGGGCCAGGGTCAGTGGTTGTCAGTCATACAACTGTCTACAGAGTAAGACCCTCATCTCCACCTATACGAGGTCGCAGCCGGAGAAGACAACAGTGGGGGGGTTGCCACAACCATCAAGGCCATCAAAGAAACAGTGGACATGAAAGTTCCAGACAACAGCACTACACAAAGACCAGACCCATTGAAATAAAAATTCTCTACAACTTTGGCAGAAGTTCCAGAGTATAAAAAGGACCTGGAATGTGGGAAGATCCATTCATAAAGACAGAGTTTTGGTCAAGAAAATGGGTCGTAGAGTGGAGTGGTCCACAAACATCTGCATGGAAAGCTGGTCCAGGTCCCAAATCCTGATTTCTACTGGTAAGTTGTCATCAATCATGAGAATTTCTTCTTTGGTTCATTAACTTTCGGTGTGGTCCTTGTATGGTTAGTGCCGAATATGTTTGCTCTCAAGCTCAATATTTCAAGGAACTGAACTGTTGCTCAAGCTCAAGGTGAAATCACCTTACATCAAATCCCTTCCCTCATATCCTTACAATTTAGGGAAAGGGAACTTCAGCAAATGCCTGGATGCAAGCTGATGCCAAGTTTGAGTGAGCAACTGCTGTGACATTGGGTAATTATTTACCACAGTGGTCTCCAAACTATGGCTTAGGGGCCAGATGGGGCCCTTTGTTTACCTTTACCTGGCCCTTGGGCACCAACAATCGGGCACCATTCCTTCCACTGACACTAATGATGGGGCACTATTCCTTCCTCTGATATCAACGATTTGTACTATTCCTCCCATTAATAGCAATGGTGTCATTGTATACTCCCAGACTGACATCAACAATGTTGCATTATTCCTCCCACTGATACCAATGATGGGGCACTAATCCTTCCCCTGATACCAACAATTGGCACTATTCCTCCCACTAACACCAATGATGTGTCATTGTATACTCCCATTGAGGCCACAGCATTTTCTACTCACACTGGCCACATTCCAGCCTCCAGAGAGTCTGAAGGACAGTAACCTGACCCTTTGTTTACAAAGTATGGAGACCCCTGGTTTACCATATTAAGGAAGTTTTCACAAGGGGGAGGAAACCTTGTGAAGTTCTTGTACACAAAGTTGTTCTCAAGCTTGCTATGTGAACTGAACTGTTGCTCAGCATAGGGAGCAACTCTTGTCACTTTCTCAGAGGAGTCTTTAGTTGCTCAATGACAGATGCTGTTGCCTTGGCGGAAGGTAATGGCTCATTAAAAAAAAAAAAAACATAAAGAAGTTTATGTTCTATTTTGCAGCGGATGGATCCCTTGCAATAGTTTCTGAAGTGATGTTCTAAAAGTTTCTGCTCTTGTTAATGGCATAATTGCTCTATTATTTGAAAAAAAGAGGAGTTTGTGCTCCTGATGTGCCAGGAAGGGAATTACCTGCTAATGTCGGTCTAGCTGGGCGCTGCAATTCCTCATTTGTCTTAAGGACTTTGGTTAGCAGAGCCAAGACTCATTCTACCTCAAAGGACTTTGTGACTTTGTGCTAGTGTATTATTCTTGGCTAGGGAATAGCACTGTTATGCAGAGAATGTAATATAGTTAGCATAGATAGCTTTAGTTTAGATAGGATGCATCTTTCTGCTTTGTTTCTCAGGGCTCTGGAGGACTCTGAGGCAAGATTCCTGTTTCTACTGTATATAATTTATTCAATTAAAGTAAAACTTATATGTGCTCGTTATGCTCACTAAGGGCATTATAGTATATTGAGACCACTAGGGGGAATGGTTCAAGCTAATAATGACTTATGGACTTTAAAGTAAGCTGTTCATATTTACACTAGTCTATTTCTTAGGATGTAGCATTTAGGATAATAGGATATTCTATGATTTTCTGGAGAGTAATCATAATAGGGATAGTGCTTCAACAACTGTATTGTTTAGTAAAGATGTATATATTAACTTGAGTAGGATGTATACTTTAACTCTGTTTTAGGTGAAAATGGGGATACTTCGGCTGAAGTACTGACATTTGACTTTTGAATGTGATTACTCTTGTAATTAGTAATAAGGATTTAGTAAGATAGGCTGTACATAATAGTCTAAGTTGCTTGTTAGAGAAAACCTAATCTTTTGATGCATGGATCAGCTTTGAAGTATATTGACACCAGAAACATAATCCTTGAATATATTCTTGTAACAAATTTTCTATGCTGTGAATTATACTATATTTATATTACCATCATGTGGAATACCACATGTCCTATTGTTAATTGTTAGCTTCCGCTCATCCCATCCCTGTTAGTGGGATGTTAGTGGGTTACTCCTTTTTGTTTTTTTAAGTATTTTAATAGGAGCTATCTTGCTCGGCCCATGAGGACAGGGCCTATTTGTGGTGGGGCAGTGAATGTAGCTCCCTCCTAGATTGGTGCTAGGTTAGGTAAATATAGCTATTGGCTCACTGTAATCAGTTGAGCTGCATGTAGTTATTTTCATCTGGCCTTTGTTTCACTGGCTGTAGGGTTGACTGCTTCCCCCTGTCTGTCTGGAAAGGTTCTGGAGGATAGTGGGCTGGGAGAGTCAAATAGGCAGTTGAATATTTATGCAGCCCTTGTCAATCCCTGGGGAGAGATACCCAGATGGTGGCTGGGAAGGAGCATAAATACTCTGAGACAGAGAGCAGAGGGGTTCTTGTCCTAGAGGACAAGGCTGGCTTGCCATGTGTCTGCTGTTCATCGGGGCCCCAGCTAGGTTAGCCTATTCTGCTAGAAGTTGCTGGAGCTGACTGAGGGACATTTGTCTGGGTAACTGGTTTGGTATCATTGGAAAAAGTGTCTGGAAGATATTGGAAGTAGGCATCCAACTATCCAAGGACATTAGTAAATACAGACTGGAGTGAGAGATCTCTGAGACTGTGGGCTGCTGTTATCCCTTAAGTGCTAAAGTCAGTTTGCTCAAAGGGGACATTGTGCCTTGTTTCCTGGTATAGCTCAGTCCACTAACTGCGTGTGCAAGGACTCTGCTCACAATAATAGGAGGAAGGTTGGTGTCTTCAACTTGCTACTAGAGTTACTGGAGCATCCCACAGTCGCCCTACTATTATCCAAGTTCAAGTTCTGCAAAAAAAGAATCAGAAAAGCATACCACTAGACTGTTCATTGAGCCAAGGGAGTGACTGTGACTGTGTTCCTGGCTGCAGGTTAGTGATGAGCAGAACACCCCCCGGTTCGGTTCGCATCCAGAACATGTGAACAGGCAAAAAATTTGTTTGAACACGCGAACACCGTTAAAGCCTATGGGACACAAACATGCATAATCAAAAGTGCTCATTTTAAAGGCTTATATGCAAGTTATTGACATAAAAAGTGTTTGGGGACCTGGGTCCTGCTCCAGGGGACATGTATCAATGCAAAAAGAAGTTTTAAAAACTGATGTTTTTTTCGGGAGCAGTGATTTTAATAATGCTTAGAGTGAAACAATAAAAGTGTAATATTCCTTTAAATTTCGTACCTGGGGGGTGTAGGGGTGCATGTTTCCCGTGTTTAGAACAGTCTGACAGCAAAATTACATTTCTAAAGGAAAAAAAGTCATGTAAAACTACTATCGCTAGCGCCGGCTATAATGAATTGACTTTTAAAGGGTGTTCCACGGCTTTCGAATTTGCAGCGAACACCCCAAATTGTTCGCTGTTCGGCGAACGGGCGAACAGCCAATGTTCGAGTCAAACTCATGTTCGACCCGAACATAAAGCCCATCCCTACTGCGGATGCAACTATGGGAAAAGACCCTAGGGACCTTAAACTGCTTGCTCCTGCAGGAGTGAGCACTACATGCCAATACTAAATCCCCTCTGAATGTGGCCATTTAAATTATTTTTTTTTGTTTTTTTGTTGCTGTATTCAGAGCTTCAGAGATTTAAATACTGTATTATCATTTTTGTACATTAGTAAATTATTAGGATGGTATTATTTGGCTTTGGTAGCCTACCCCAACATATTATGCATCATTTTGGGGACACATATGGTTTTGGTAGCAAGTTTGAAAACATTTTATAGGTAGAAATAGCAAAAATTTTGAAAAAAATGTATTTCCATGTAATTTTTCCTAACGTTACATTAATTTGTGCAGCCCCAGCTATTTACCCCAATATATTATCTACAAAGCCTTCTGGCTAAAATGATATTACATAAATACTGTATGATTTTTATGTAACAGCGAAATAAAAAAACTCACAGTGAAAGTCTGTGTTTTGATTTAGGAAAACTTTTTTCCAGTTTCAAAGTTACATTGCGACACCCGTGGAAAAAAAATCAGTTTGAGTAAATTATTAGTTTAGGATAAGATCAAGTTGGTGACGTGATTGCTACATTTTCACATTTTTATCCACCAGTCTGCGCAAACTCAGTCTCATTTCCTTGCTCACAATTGCCTCAAAACTTCTAGAATGCTTAGTCTAAAACCATCCAAGCTGCTACCTCACTGATAACCTTCTCGACCCCTTACAGTCTGGCTTTCACCCACAACAATCAACAGGAACTGACTTCCTAAAACTCAGGACTAACTGCTAAATCTAATGACCATGATTTAGTACTCCTTTTATTCTGCTGCCTTTGACACATATGGCCACCCGCTCCTTCTCAAAAACTCCACTCCCTTGGCCTCAAAGACTTGGCTCTCTCCTGGTTCTCCTCCTACCTCTCTAAGCACTCCTTCAGTGTCATCTAAAATTCTACCTCCTCTTCTCTCCCTCTTTTCATAAGGGTCCCCCAAGGCTGCATTCTGTGGCTCGTTCTATTTCCTATCTACACCTCCTCCACTGGTCAGTTGATAACTTTGCGTGGCTTCCAAAACCTTTGCTATGCTAATGACATGCAAATCCAACACTGCAATCCTCAACCCACCCCTTAAATCTCTTCATGCGTTACTAATATACTAAATAAATGATAAATTAGTATGGATGTTGTGCCAATTCCTCAAACTCCACCTTTCAAAAACCGACCTCACAGAGCTCAAAACTGTTTTTTCTCACATGTTGTAATGATTCCCTGTATGTTGCCCAGTTGTTGCCAACGTACTGAAACACTTCTCTGTGTGCTGCTGAATTAGGGAAATGTCATACTTGCGTTTTTAAGCTGGCAAAGCTTGTGAGTGTTCTGCATATTCGAGAGATCCTGGTTCTGGTGACTTCATGATGAGAATCATAAATATAAAATTAACCTTATTTGTACTGATCCCTAATTTATTGACCATGTAATAACAATTCCCCATTTGTTGACCACATATTGCCCATTGTTGCCCATGCAGAAGCGTAACTAGAACCCTCAGGGCACAGTGGTGGAACACTAGGGCCTGGTCGCAGGTGTGAACTTTGCAACCCTGAGAGTTCCGCCACTGGTGTCAGTAGTTTTTTTTTTTGTTCTTTTATTTATTTTTATTATTTTTTTACAATTTTATTTTATTTATTTACTTTTTTACAATTTTATAGGAGCCCCATTGGGGGGCTTTGGTGAAATATCAGGGGTCTAAACTGACCTCTGATGTTTCACCTTTGAGACAGAGAAAGGAGATGAAGGACACAATCTCCTTCTCTGCAGCCTTAGCTGCACCGAATGAATGAACAGGAATAGCTCTGTGGAGAGCTCCCCGTTCATTTACAAACTGAAGCATAGTAAACACAGTTTACAGATCACTGACTCTATTTATTAAAACAAGGATGGGGCCAGTATTTACCGGCTTCTTCCCTGCTCTCCATCCTGACAGAACCCCCGCAGCAGGGAGAGGGGAGGGCAAAACCTGGTAGTGCTGAGATGAGGGGGGCCAGGGGAGAGCACAGGAGCCTGATCACAGCAGGAGGTGGATAGGAGGGGCTGGAGGGCCCCATGTAGAGAAACTGATACCCTCTGCTTTCCTCCTGAAACCGCTGAAAGGCTGCAGGAGGAGAATGGAAGTGGATCAGGTCCTCTATTTGGCGCCCCTCCTATCCAGGTGTAAAGGGGGCCTCATAGGCCCCATGCAGCATGGGCCTGGGTCACAATTGTGACACCTGTACATACGCCCCTGTGCCCATGTATTGTAATGATCTTCTGTTGACCACATATTGTAAAAATTGCCTTTTTGTTGCCCATGTATTGTAATAATTTTCAGTTTGTTGCCATGTAGTGATTCCCTGTTTGTTGCCCACCAACTGGAAGTATTGTCCTCATCTTCTACATATTTTAGTGGTCTGCTGTTTGTTGCCCAGTTATTGTAACAATTGCCATTTTTTGCCTGCATCTTGCCAAGTCATTGATGTTTGTTCGGAGGACCATAATACTAAAATGTTATCCACTGTAGGCCTGTCACTATTAAGCCATGCTGCACCCCACTTCCCTACAATTTGACAGATTCTCTTGACATGCCACCCAACACCCTTTAGTTTCTCCATCACTGTATTTATCGGTTGACCTCCCAGCAATACCCAGTACTTACAGACACGGTGGAGCATGTAACTTACTCCCAAAATGCAGTGCTTGGGGCTGAATCACCAGGCCTAAACATTGTCATATAAGGAGGGAAGAAGCTCTTTAACCCCTTATAAGCTCCAACACAGTATGGAACGAAGCTTACCCATAATTGAGCTCAGGGCACTGACAGATGAAGGCAGTAGTGGAGTAGCACAGGGAAGATGTCAAAGAGAAGGTTGGCCTGTTAAGAGAACCTGTCATATTTATTAAATATATGAGTTTTTAAACTGTTTTAAATCTGTTTATATACAGTATATACAGCATATAGAATCTTTGTTTAACAAATAAGCATTTGCAGCTTGAGCTATCCATCTTTGTGTACAACTAGATTTTCTCTACAGGCTGTAAAGAGATGGCATCTCCACATGTGAAAAGAAGACAAGAGCTCCACCTCCTGGCTAAGAAAGGGTAAACTTTAAGGATGCAATATATTGTGTTTACCTAGAAACAAGAAAACATTTTCTATTTTTTGTAGTCCTAATTATAAACGAAAAGCCAAAACTTTTTTTTTACTCTTTTTGTATAGAATAAGGAAGGGTTAAAGCTGAACTCCAGCCTTACCTTCAGTCTTGCCCAGTTGTACAGATCCCTCTCCTGCAATAAAATAGCTTACTCTGATATCACTGCACACTGTGAGCTACTCTCAGTCTGCATTCGAAGCTGCAGCAAGTCAAACAGAGCCTGCCTCAGTTCCTAACTGCAGGATGTCCTGCATCATCTTACCCTTTCTTCCCAAGTCTGACTGTCCATGGCTCACTCCTGTCTTTCATTGGATTTCATTTTTTTTGCAATCATGGAGGCTCAGCATCACACGTGGGCATCACCTAGGTCAGTCTGCATGCAAATGCAATCTGCTTAAGGAACCCTCACTCACCCAGGCCAACATCCACCCATCAAGACAATCTTATATTTGCATATATATATATATATATATATATATATATATATATATATATATATATATATATATATATTTATATATATATATATATATATATATATATCCCAAAACTCAGGCCATCGCTTGCTTCAGCGTTGGGGCTTCTTGAGAGGTGTACTAAGGCAGGGTGCTGTGATGTTTTTTAGGAAGCTATGTACAGCGCTCTGCCATCTCCACCCACCAGCTGCATGCTTTGCATAGAAAAGCACAGAGACTCAGTGATGGCATCACTGGGTCTAATACATGGTAAATAATGAAAGAGGAAAAGTTTTATTTAAAAATGTCATTAGCGTGTTGATGAGGTGTGAGAAAGAAGCCAGGGAAAGCAAAGAATAAGCAGAATAAATATCAGCTTTAAAAACTCTGAATTTCGAAATCCTCGCAGGACCCCTTCATCAGGCATGTGAGGTCACATGCCTGATGAAGGGGTCCTCCGAGGCTTCAAAATGTTGCTTTTTGCTGTAACGTTGTGATGGCTGAATAAAGCTTTGGACCTATTTTTTGGAGACCCGCGGTATGTTGGTGACATTCCTCGTTCTGTCTGCTCTGGATGGAGGAGCAACAGAGACACCTTTAGGCGGCAGCATTGTCATATGTAGGTTGAATCACAGTCATTAACTGAAACTGAAACAGCTGTATAGGAGGTTTAAAACTGAGCGAGGAGCAGCCAAACTCTCTTACTAAGCTGAGGTTGTGGAAGACCGTTTCATGACACAGGTCATACACCATGGCAAGACTGAGCACACCAACAAGACACAAGGTAGTTATATTGCATCAGTAAGGTCTCTTCCGTGCAAAAATTTTCACGCAGACTAAGGTTTTAAGATGTGCTGTGTAAATTCTTTTGAAGAAGCACAAAAAAACAGGCAATGTTGAGGACCATGGATGCAGTGGTTGGCCAAGGAAACTTAATGCAGCAGATGAAAGTCACATCATGCATACTTTCCTTTAACATCGGAAGATGTCCAGCAGTGCCATCAGCACAGAACTGGAGAAAATCAGTGGGACCCAGGTGCACCCATCTACTGTCTGGAGAAGTCTGGCCAAAAGTGGTCTTTATAGAAGAATTGCAGCCAAAAAGCCATACCTCTGACATGGAAACAAGACTAAGCGACTCACCTATGCACAAAAACATAGAAACTGGGGTGCAGAAAATTGGCAACAGGTGCTCTGGACTGAGTCAAAATGTGAAATATTTGGCTGTAGCTGGAGGCAGTTTGTTCGCCGAAGGGTTGGAGACAATAATGAGTGTCTGAAGGCAACAGTAAAGCAAGGTGGAAATACCTTGCAAGTTTGGGGCTGTATTTCTGCAAATGGAGATGTAGATTTGGTCAGGGTCAATGGTGTCCTCAATGCTGAGAAATACAGGCAGATACTTATCTATCATGCCATACGATCAAGGAGGAGTGTGATTGGCCCCAAATGTATTCTGCAGCAGGACAACAACCCCAAACATGCAACCAATGTCACTAAGAACTATCTTCAGCGTAAAGAAGAACAAGTAGTTATGGAAGTGGTGGTTTGGCTCCAACAGATGGGATTACATGAAGTAACTGAAAGATTTGAGGCAGCCTACATCTGTGGTTAGTTCTTCAAGATGTTTGGCACAACCTACCTGCCGTGTTCCTTCAAAAATTGTTTGCAAGTGTACAGTGGCGGCTGGTGCTCAAAATTTTTTTTGGGGGGGGCGCAAACAAACTGAAATATTCTTATAAATACTGAAAAAAAAACCCATCAAATGCAGCCACTGTGCTATCAATTGCAGCCACAGTGCCTATCAAATGCAGCCACTGTGCCCATCAATTGCAGCCACTGTGACCATCAAATGCAGCCACTGTGGCATAAAGCGCAGCCACTGTGCCATCAATTGCAGCCACTGTGCCATCAATTGCAGCCACTGTGCCATCAAATGCAGCCACTGTGCCATCAAATGCAGCCACTGTGCCCATCAAATGCAGCCACTGTGCCCATCAATTGCAGCCACTGTGCAGCCACTGTGCCCATCAAATTCCATGACTGTGCCCCATCAAATGCAGCCAATGGGACCCCCGCCCGCCTGCCTTCTGATGGTCACTTACCCCATCTTGGTGGCGGGTCAGGCAGCAACGAGCTGTGTCCTCTGTGTGTCTCTTCTTGCTTCCTGCAAGGCGTCCAATAGCAGCACCTGTCCTTTCAGCCAATCAGGTGATGGGTATCAGAACCGTGCTACCTGATTGGCAGAGAGGCGGTTCAGTGTTAGAAAAGCAAATATTCATTTGCTTTTCTATCACATCTGGCTGGACTCCGAGCGCAATGCTCTGCGCTCCGAGTCCACCTTTTTTGAGGCCTATTTGGGCCTATGGCTCTAATCAGGTGCTTAAAAGAAACACCCTCGCCGCTGTAATTCAGGCGCCTGGTGTCCTAAAAGGGGCCAGACACCTCAATAGGGGGTGGTAGCGGCGTCCTTGGCTAGATTCATGCAATGCATCCATCTATCCATCTACATAGAGGGGGTGGCTGGAGAGAGGGGGCGGCACATGTGCGCCCTTAATAGACGGGCCGTCCCTGCAAGTGTGTCTAGAAGAATTGATGCTGGTTTGAAGCCAAAGGGTAGTCACACCAAATATTGATTTAATTTAGAGTTTTCTTCTGTTTGCTCACTTTGTATTTTGTAAATTGATACAAATAAACATTTAAAATATATATTTTTGAAAGCATTCCTACAGCATTTCTTCACACAGTACTTTATACATATATAATGTTACATAGTTGGTAAATCCCTTCCTTTATCCCCAAATCCTCATCCCCTTCCAGCACAAATCCACCCTTTTAAACAGAAATCCCCCCTCCCAGCACAAATCTTCCCATGAAATCCCCCCTTCTAGCACAAATTGCACCTCCCAGCACAAATCCTCTCCCCCTTCTAGCCCTAATTCTCCCTCCTCCAACTTCCCACCCCCTTCTAACATAAATCTTCCCCCCTCCAACCCCCCCCCTTCTAGTACAAATTACCCCCCCCCCAACCAACCCTCCTTCTTGCACAAATTCCCTCCCTCCCTAATCTCCCCCTCCTCCCTCCCCCAGCACAAATACTTGTACTGTTCCCATCACTTCTCCTAGCAAAAATCTACCCCCAGCACACATCTTAGTTAACTATCCCACCCCCTTCAGGTCATATGGCTCCCGGTGCAATTTTTCCTCCTTGAAACCCTGAAACAGACCTCAGATCACCTCAGTGCAATACAGGGAGACATCCCCTTCCCAGCTCCTCCTCTTGTGAATAATTTACATCAGAGCAGAGGAGGAACCTAGCTTCCCTCAGCTATGACATGTTTTGACATGTATTGGTAAAAAGGCAGTTAGCGTCGAGAAATGTCACCTGCTGCAGAGGGGGGAAACATGGCGTTGGGATCCGAGGAACTCCACAGGAGATGCAGGACAGGTGCCCTGGGTGTCTGGCACTAGTGTGCTCCTAAGTATAAACAGAAAAGTCAGTGCTACTACCCATACACCACATAGATAGCAGAGCGCCCTGGTGCTCGATCCACAGTCACTGACTGAGTAATGTGGAAAAAATGATCCACACTCTGGTTGTTGCTCTTAAAACGTCTTCATTTTATTGAATAGCCACAGCGAACAAACGCAGATTAAGTCATTTGACGCGTTTCAGCCTATAAGGCCTTAGTCATAACGAAGGCCTTATAGGCTGAAACGCGTCAACTGACTTAATCTGCGTTTGTTCACTGTGGCTATTCAATGAAATTAAGACATTTTAAGAGCAACAACCGGAGTGCGGATCATTTTTTCCATGCTGTGTTCCTGCCAGGTGGATATGTGGAGCCAAGTGTCTGAACTTGTTCTGGCACTGGGCTTAGGGACTCATATTCATATAAAGCGCTGAAATCCTGGGATGGTCCCCCCCGGAATTCAGGATGGTTGGGAGATATGATTTTGCATCCCTAAGAATTTTGTGCCCAGGGAAACCTTCCTTGTGGCCTCACCCATGCTAGGCCACTTGTCTGTGGAAAGAGTAGTGTTAGACTAGCAGATTAATATGGACCTGACTAACAAATTAAAGCTGAACTCCAGCTAACACTTTTAAAGCAGTTACAGCAACATTTTTTTTTTCTTTTTGGATAAAGATTTCACATAAATAAAGAAAAGCCGACCATTGTAAGCACCGTTGACAGTGGTAAATGGCTTGTCTCAACCCTCTAACTGCTAGATCTGCAGGACAGCTTGGTCTGTTAAAGGAAGTTAAAAAAAAAAATTATATACTTACTGGCTGGATCGCCAGGTGAAAATAAAGGAAAAAGGCTTAAAAAGTAAAAACTAACACAGCCACCACACTTAAGGATTGCTAAGCTGCAGTATAATAAATGTTGTTTTGGGGTTTAATACTGCTTTAATCATCTAAATCAGTATGAAATTATCGACAGTATGAAGGTGGCCACACACATTGCAATCTGATTGTATAATCTCATTTAATTGTACCAATAACTATGTGAAATCAACCCCCTGCCTTAACATTGAGGCTGATTTACTAAAGGAATAGAGACTTTTCACGTTGCAAACTGAATGCATACTTAACTTAGTACATAGGGTGAAGCTTCACTTCAGTCATCCAATCATGTGCTAGCGAACATTCAGTTATTTTTTTAATTTACCTAGCACACGATTGGGTATTAAGAGAGAACATAGGTTCCACCATTCATTTCCTGACCTGAACAGCCTCTACTCCATTGGTTCACAGAGTCAGTCTTCGAGTTCCCTTACGTACGGTAAAATAGATTTAAAGCACCTGTACAAGGTGGTGAGAATCCTGAAAACATGACCTGTTGAGGGCACATGAGGACTGAGGTTGGGAACCACTTCTCCACTCCTTTGGTAAATCTGCCCCAACAGATAGTTACATCTAGGTAGTCCCTAACACTACATAGTTTTCAGTAAAACAAAAGCTGGCGATCCACATTAACATCTGACTGTACAATCTCTATACAATTACCTTACACATGTAGTGTCAGGGTCAACCCAAGCCATCCATACAATCAGCTAGGCCCTCACCACATATAGTTACAGGGAAATCTTAAGTATATTGTACAATCTGATTGTAATGTGTAGTGTGCCAGCTTTAGAATATTTTTCCTGATCACTGTATTAGCCAATCGTCCCATTAAAGGCATTGCACAGTCCTCATCCCAGCAGGCAGTAATTCCAGCTATGTGTGTGTAGTCAGGTGAGGATACCCAGAGGTGTGAGCTCTGCAGAATGTACACACACTACAACAGGCAGAATTTCTATCTGATCCATTCCTCCCCAGCCTGACATTCCTGCAATGCTGGAGATAAGGAGCCCTTTGAAGGGTCATCTGGATTCATTTTCTATTAAATGGGGAAGAGATAGGTCAGAGCTGGCCTCATTAACCCTTTCCTGCGAAGGAACTGTTCACCAGGCAGCGCACTCACTGGTCGCCACCAGTCCAGGGTGGCACACAACTGGTTAACAATGCCTCCTCTCTTCTATCCGTTTATTACAAGCCATCTCCACTTACTTCTTCCTGGATCTACTAAGCCTGATGAGCCAGTTCACTGGCTGGATTTACTGCCTGGTGCTGCCCTGCACATTGTGACCTGTCGGTGAACATGAGCAGTGAGGTGTGAATGCTGGGGATATTGGGATACCCATATATCCTATAGAATGTGGTGTATTGGCTGGGAGTACTGGGATACATATATTTCCTATATATTGACGTAATTGCTTTGGGGGCTGGGATACATACTGTATATATTCTATATATTGAGGTATGATTGCTGGGATGCCTATGTATCATATACAGTGAGGTGTGATTACTGGGATACATATATATCCTATACATTGTGGTGTGATTGCTGGGGGGTGCTGGGATACATATATATCCTATACAACATGGCGTGATGGCTGGGATACATATATATCCTATACATTGTGGTGTGATTGTTAGGGGTGTTGAGATACATATATATATCCTATACATTGTGGTGTGATTGTTAGGGGTGTTGAGATACATATATATATCCTATACATTGTGGTGTGATTGATGGGGGTGATGGGATACATATATATCCTATAGAGTGAAGTGTGATTGCTGGGATACCTATAGTATATATCCTATACAATGTGGGATACATATATATCCTATACACTGAGATGTGATTGCTAGTATGCCTATACATCCAATGCAATGCAGTGTGATTGCTGGGATGCATACTGTATATATGCTATACACTGTCGTGTCATTGTTGGGATACTGATATATCCTATATATTGACATGTGCTTGCTGGGGGTGCTGGCATTCATTTATATTGTATATATTGAGGTGTGATTGCTGGGATACCTATATATCCTATACATCAGGGTGTGATTGCTGGGGGTGCTGGAATATAGATATTGTCTATATATTGATATGTGATTGCAGTGAGGTGTGTTCACTAGAGGTGCTGGGATACATATCTATCCAATACAGTGAGGTGTGATTGCTGGGATACCTATATATCCTATACAGTGAGATGTGATTGCTGGAATACCTATATATCCTATACAGTGAGGTGTGATTGCTGGGATACCTATATATCCTATACAGTGAGATGTGATTGCTGGGACACCTATGATTCCTATACAGTGAGATGTGATTGCTGGGACACCTATATAATCTATACAATGAGGTTTGATTGCTGGGATACCTATATATCATATACAGTGAGATATGATTGCTGGAATACCTACAGTATATATCCTGTACAGTGAGATATGATTGCTGGGATACCTATATATCCTATACAGTGAGGTGTGATTGCTGGGATACCTATATATCCTACACTGTGAGATGTGATTGCTGGGACACATACTGTATATATTCTATACAGCGAGGTGTAATTTCTGGGATACCTATATATGATATAAAGTAAGATGTGATTGCTGGGATACCTATATATCCTATACAGTGAGATGTGTTTGCTGGGATACCTATATATCCTATTCAGCGAGATGTGATTGCTGGGACACCTATATATCCTATACAGTGAGGTGTGATTACTGGGACACCTATATATCCTATACAGTGAGATGTGATTGCTGGGACACCTATATATCCTATACACTGAGGTTTGATTGCTGGGATACCGATATATCATATATAGTGAGATATGATTGCTGGAATACTTACAGTATATATCCTTTACAGTGAGATATGATTGCTGGGATACCTATATATCCTATACAGTGAGGTGTGATTGCTGAGATACCTATATATCCTACACTGTGAGATGTGATTGCTGGGACACATACTGTATATATTCTATACAGTGAGGTGTAATTTCTGGGATACCTATATATCATATACAGTAAGATGTGATTGCAGGGATACCTATATATCCTATACAGTGAGATGTGTTTGCTGGGATACCTATATATCCTATACAGCGAGATGTGATTGCTGGGATACCTATATATCCTATACACTGAGGTGTGATTGTTAGTATTCCTATACATCCAATGCAATGCAGTGTGATTGCTGGGATGCATACTGTATATATGCTAAACACTGATGTGTCATTGCTGGGATACTGATATATACTATATTTTGACATGTGTTTGCTGGGGGTGCTGGCATACATTTATATTCTATATATTGAGGTGTGATTGCTGGGATACCTATATATCCTATACATTGTGGTGTGATTGTTGGGGGTGCTGGAATATAGATGTTGTCTATATATTGATATGTGATTGCAGTGAGGTGTGTTCACTAGAGGTGCTGGGATACATATTTATCCTATACAGTGAGATGTGATTGCTGGAATACCTATATTTCCTATACAGTGAGGTGTGATTGCTGGGATACCTATATATCCTATACAATGACATGTGATTGCTGGGATACCTACATATCCTATACACTGAGGTGTGATTTCTGGAATACCTATATATCCTATACAGTGAATGTGATTGCTGGGATACCTATATATCTTATACAGTGAGAAGTGATTGCTGGGATACCTATATATCCTATACACTGAGGTGTGATTGCTGGGACAAATATCTATCCTATATAGCAAGATGTGATTGCTGGAATAATATATCCTATACAGTGAGGTGTGATTTCTGGAATAACTTTATATCCTATACAGTGAGGTGTGATTTCTGATATACCCATATCTTATTCTTATATAGTGAGGTATGATTGCTGGGACACATATATCTCCTATATAACAGCGAGGTGTGATTGCTGGGATAATATATATCTCTTATATAGAGAGGTGTGATTGCTGGGATAATATATATCCTATATAGTGAGCTGTGATTGTTGGGATACTATATATCTCCTATATAGAGAGGTGTGATTGCTGGGATAATATATCTCCTATATATAGCAAGGTGTGATTGTGGGATAAAATATCTCCTATATAGCCAGTTGTGATTGCTGGGATAATATATCTCCCATATAGCGAGATGTGATTGCTGGGATAATATATCTCCCATATAGCGAGATGTGATTGCTGGGATAATATATATCCTATATAGCAAGGTGTGATTGCTGGGACACATATCCCTATATAGAGAGGTATGATTGCTGGGACACATATATCTCCTATATAGCGAGGTGTGATTGCTGGGATAATATATCTCCTATATAGAGAGGTGTAATTGCTGGGATAATATATCTCCTATATAGCCAGGTGTGATTGCTGGGATAATATATCTTCTATATAGCCAGGTGTGATTGCTGGGACACATATATCTCCTATATAGAGAGGTGTGATTGCTGGGATAGTATATATCGCCTATATAGAGAGATGT
This sequence comes from Lithobates clamitans, assembly GCA_037952925.1. Lineage (NCBI taxonomy): Eukaryota > Metazoa > Chordata > Amphibia > Anura > Ranidae > Lithobates > Lithobates clamitans. Next base: position 5,206,028 of record JBBGZY010000292.1, on the reverse strand, counting down.
GATTGCTGGGATAATTTATCCTATATAGCAAGCTGTGATTGGTGGGATAATATATCTCCTATATAGAGAGCTGTGATTGCTGGGATAATATATCTCCTATATAGAGAGCTGTGATTGGTGGGATAATATATGTCCTATATAGAGAGGTGTGATTGCTGGGATAATATATCTCCTATATAGAGAGCTGTGATTGCTGGGATAATATATCTCCTATATAGAGAGGTGTGATTGCTGGGATAATATATCTCCTATATAGAGAGCTGTGATTGGTGGGATAATATATCTCCTATATAGAGAGGTGTGATTGCTGGGATAAAATAAATCCTATATAGAGAGATGTGATTGCTGGGATAATATATCTCCTATATAGAGAGTTGTGATTGCTGGGATAATATATCTCCTATATAGAGAGGTGTGATTGCTGGGATAATTTATCTCCTATATAGAGAGGTGTGATTGCTGGGATAAAATAAATCCTATATAGAGAGGTGTGATTGCTGGGATAATATATCTCCTATATAGAGAGGTGTGATTGCTGGGATTATATATCTCCTATATGGCGAGGTGTGATTGCTGGGATAATATATCTCCTATATAGCGAGGTGTGATTGCTGGGATAATATATCTCCTATATAGAGAGGTGTGATTGCTGGGATAATATATCTCCTATATAGAGAGGTGTGATTGCTGGGATAATATATCTCCTATATAGAGAGTTGTGATTGCTGGGATAATATATCTCCTATATAGAGAGCTGTGATTGCTGGGATAATATATCTCCTATATAGCGAGGTGTGATTGCTGGGATAATATATCTCCTATAAAGTGAGGTGTGATTGCTGGGATAATATATATCCTATATAGAGAGGTGTGATTGCTGGGATAATATATCTCCTATATAGAGAGGTGTGATTGCTGGGATAATATATATCCTATATAGCGAGGTGTGATTGCTGGGATAAAATATATCCTATATAGAGAGGTGTGATTGCTGGGATAAAATATATCCTATATAGAGAGGTGTGATTGCTGGGACAGTGAGGTGTGATTTCTGAGATACCCATATATCTTCCCATATGAATATCTTCCCATACATATCCTATACAGTGAGGTATGATTGCTGGGACACATATATATCCTATACAGTGAGGTGTGATTGCTGGGACATATATATATCCTATACAGTGAGGTATGATTGCTGGGACACATATATATCCTATACAGTGAGGTGTGATTGCTGGGACATACTGTATATATCCTATACAGTGAGGTATGATTGCTGGGACATATATATATCCTATACAGTGAGGTGTGATTGCTGGGACATATATATATCCTATACAGTGAGGTGTGATTGCTGGGACACATATATATCCTATACACCCTGTACTGGAAAGATGCAGGAACAATCCATCTGGGTTTTATCTGAAAACACGGTAATAAATTAGGGGGATATTCCGAATATTCCATTGTCTTAATAAAGTAGTCACCATCCTTCCTCGGATTGGGGATTCCTTGAAATGACAGGTCACACACATCTTTACATCCAACAATGAGGAGATATGTGGGGGGATATAAACATGTCATGTACATGTGTGTATGGAGGAATGGTGATCGCTGGATAATTACGAATAGATATTCCGATTTATACTTTAATAATCATCTGCAAGTGCATCCTCCCATCGGAAACCATCAATGACATCGTCCGATTATAACGGATTAGAATGATAGAATACCTCCTATGTGATCTCTGTGTGACAGCATGCAGCGAGCGTTGTATAGGACAAAGAATCACATTCAATTATAATATATACTAAAATGTGTAATGATTTCATTCGCCTTCCTCCACTCGGACAACAGGATCTCAAAAATGATTTTTGTAATGAAAAAAAAAGCTCAAAAACAACATCTATATTGCACACAAAAAAAAAAAAAAAAAATATATATATATATATATATATATATATATATATATATATATATATATATATATATATATATATATATATATAGTTGTATACTTCGTGATAGATTGTCTACCTGTTCTCTATACATTGCACAACCTTTGCTGCCATGGCTGGGGTCACAGGTGTGCAGCACAGAGCACACCCACCATATATGGTCATCCCAGTGACAGCTCTGGGGCTGAGACTGATGGGAGTGGGGGGCAGTAGAAGTGTCATTAAGCAGAGGCAGGGGGAGGTGACACTGTAGCAGAACAGGGCACTATGCCCCTCAGGTTATCTGCAGGGGGAGAACCTGCTGGTGGGAATGGGCTGAGTGCTGAAGCTCTCCATGGTGACAGTGTGAGGCTTTGCAGGCATCCTAACCAAAATCTCCACGATTGCAATATAAAACCAACAGGAGGCGCATCAGGTCAAGCCAATCCCAGCCACACAGGAAGAGAGGACATATGGACACAGGGATGCCTTTCTACCCCTAGGTGCAATGTTCCCACCAGAAGGAGCAATAAATAGGGCCAGATGAGGGAGGAGAACTCTACAGCAACCACAGATGTCCCAGCAGTAACCTGAAATCCTCTATATTTAATTTAGGACATTGTGCCTTCCACACAAAAAGCTAAAACAACCATTAACATGTAACATCATAGCAAGAAACAACAAGCAATAAAATAGTCCAAATACACAAGAGCAGAGGGATGAGCCACCATGCACTCCATCTTCTCTAATCGGTTTATTCATAGCAATGCACACAAATCAGAAACCACCCAACTCATCAGAAGTGATAACTTAACTCACTACAGAATACTGAAATGTGGATGCTTTAGGTTTCTTCATTTGCCCTGTTATATAATTAGGATTGCTCTATTAATATATAAAGGAGCAATAAAATGCTACACGGATGGGAAAAGCTGTAAATAAATGACTAAACTCTCTCTACAAACCTCTGTAACGTTATCATGCAAAAAGGTAAAATGATATAAAAACTTGAAAACAATATATAAAATAAAAAAATGATATATAAACTGGAAAACAATATATTAAAGTTAAAAAAAAGTATAAAGCTAAAACAACTTGAAGCATCAATGGTTAGCAAAGTGCCATGCTGGCATACGGACGGTGATAAAACACCAACAAAATTCACTGCACCTATTACTTAGTAACACTATGACGTATTTGCAATGAATTGAGTCTTACATACACTAAAGAAGCAAGACCGCTAAAATCCACTGCAAAAATACTATCCTATATTCATTTCTCATAGTAAAACGTGCAATAAGCATGCTCTATATGCTTATTGCACGTTTTACTATGCATAGAGCACCCACTCATAGAGCATTCATAGAGCACCCATAGAGCACCCACTCATTGAGAATCCATAGAGCACCCATAGAGCATCCATGAAGGCATTGGCTTTCACTGCCCTCATTTATTTCTGAACAGTTGCTGGATATAGATAGATAGATAGATAGATAGATAGATAGATAGATAGATAGATAGATAGATAGATAGATAGATAGATAGATAGATAGATATCATTAATCTTTATAGTATATGTAATATATATATATATATATATATATATATATATACCATCACCATCATTACTACTATTACATACTGTCGGTCGATAGATAGATAGAGACGTCTCACTATTCCCTGTCTCTCTTTTACATTTTAATTGTTTAGTACATTTATTTTTATAGTACAATAGTAATCTATCTATCTACATATATATATATATATATATAGGGGTCTCAATCACTCATCTTTAATGATACACGTGTATATATATTTATATGTCATATATATGTCATCTCCACTCTTTACAATACATTGTAACACATGTTAAGGTCACCCTAAGCATACACGGCTAAGCTAATCTTTATCCAGGGTATAAATTCATTTAAAAAAGACTCACAGCCTAAGTCTATTACGGGATTTTATTTATAAATATTACAAAATTTTATTGTATATATATATATATATATATATATATATATATATATATATATATATATATATATATATATATATATATATATATATATATATATAGTTATTTTTATGCAACTATTAGTGTAATACCAAATCAAGTTGTGGATTTAAGCATTCGATATGTAAAAGCTTATAGGGGTCGGCAGGACCCGGCTATGGACTGGGCAGGTGTCACCTATTCCATGGCATTGCTTGCTCTGGCTATTGCCATCCTGATGCCCATTATTACCTATAGAAGTTGGCTGGGTTGGTGACAGGTGGATTGTATAGAGATTTCCGATCTTGCTAAAGACCGGTGATATGGATAGCCCCGTTTAATTAAAAAAAATGGTTCATAGAGTATTGAACACTGTGAATGTGTTGGGCAGACGACCCAAGTTGGCAGTGCCCCTGGTAGAATTATTATGCCACCTGGAGATGTCAAATTATTTGCTAAAATGTATAAATTCATTAAATAAGGTAATAAGGTTGTTTTGTTGTTTTTTTTGTTTTTTTTTAGTAAGTGAGTGTGATTTAGAGAAGGCTCTGCCATAGACACCAATACCCGACCACCCTGACACAAGACTCACCGTGCCCCTGGTCCACGAAGCTGGCTATCGTGTTGGCAGCTGCCCTGTCCCGGGTGCTGTTGCTGTGCAGCCCTCTGTGCCCTTTGCGGGATAGTCTCCTGTAGAGGGACAGCATGTATTCATGGGGCACCACGGCAGCCCTGGCACAGTTGTCCTTCCTGGAGGTGAAGTGGTGGTGGGTATCCCTATGCGGAGTGCCAGTCTCCAGCACCCTCCTGGCGGTTCCTTGCCTGTGTGCGGAGGGCAGCACTGCTGCAGCCTGGGGGCTCTGAGCAGCCCAGAGCCAGGCGCTCCACAGCCCAAGACACAGAGCGGCAGCCTTCCTTAGATCCATTTTATCAGTGCACTCTGCTAGGGAATGAGAGACTTGGAGGGGGTTTGATGACTTTGGGAACTCCCCCGTTGCTTTCCTAAGATTGTCTTAATAACCTGCTGCGAGGGGGAGTCAGACAGGATCGACGGCGCCCTCTAGTGGGCGAGAGAGGGTACTGCTGAGACAATACCTGCGGCTGCGAACTTTCCAATCTCCTGGTGGGGACCAGTCATCCTGGAATTTTGGAGGATGACTCAACAGGCTGGCCATTTCTACAAAACAATGGCTGACATAATCCTTATGACTCTTTTATGCTTTTCTTCTTCCCATGCTGGCCTTAGGATTTTTTTTTACTTTAAGACCACCATTTGAAAAAACAAAAACAAACAATATAATAATACTACTACTAATAATAAAAATAAAAAGAAGAAGAAAAATTGCACCCATAATGATTAATAAAAAGTGCTATATATATAGTTTGCATTGGAGATACTGTGATCAGTGGATTGTGTACCCCTTTACCTTAGTGTATTCACTCTGCAGACTCTGGTGTTAAGGGGAACTCTGATGTAAGAGGTTCTCTGGTCACCAGAGCCCCAGATAACAGAGTTCCCAGCATCCCTCCTTACATCACAGTCAGCAGAGTTCATCCTTACAGTGCAAGGGGAAACTTTGCAGACTCTAAGGTAAGGAGGAACTCTGCAAACTCTGATGTAAGGGGGGCTCTGGTGACCAGAGAACCTCTTACATCAGAGTTTCCCTTTACACCAGAGTCTGCAGCATTCCCCCTTACATCATGGTTCTCAGTGCTCACCTTTTCATCGAGTTCTGCAGAGTTCCCTTTACATCAAGCTCAGCAGAGTTCCCTTTACATCAGGGTCAGAAGAGTTCCCTTTACCTCAGGGTCAGCAGAGTTCTCTTTACATCAGGGTCAGCAGAGTTCTCTTTACATCAGGGTCAGCAGAGTTCCCTTTACCTCAGGGTGAGCAGAGTTCCCTTTACCACAGGGTCATCAGAGTTCTCTTTACATCAGGGTCAGCAGAGTTCCCTTTACCTCAGGGTGAGCAGAGTTCCCTTTACCACAGGGTCATCAGAGTTCTCTTTACATCAGGGTCAGCAGAGTTCCCTTTACCTCAGGGTCAGCAGAGTTCCCTTTACCACAGGGTCATCAGAGTTCCCTTTACATCAGGGTCAGCAGAGTTCCCTTTACCTCAAGGTCAGCAGAGTTCCCTTTACCACAGGGTCATCAGAGTTCCCTTTACATCAGGGTCAGCAGAGTTCTCTTTACATCAGGGTCAGCAGAGTTCCCTTTACATCAGGGTCAGCAGAGTTCCCTTTACATCAGGATTTGCAGAGTTCCCTTTACCTCAGGGTCTGCAGAGTTCCTTTTACATCGGGGTCAGCAGAGTTCCCTTTACATCAGGGTCAGCAGAGTTCCCTTTACATCAGGATCTGCAGAGTTCCCTTTACATTAAGGCCAGCAGAGTTCCCTTTACATCAGGATCTGCAGAGTTCCCTTTACATCAGGGTCAGCAGAGTTCCCTTTACATCAGGGTCATCAGAGTTCCCTTTACATCAGGGTCAGCAGAGTTCCCTTTACATCAGGGTCAGCAGAGTTCCCTTTACATCAGGATCTGCAGAGTTCCCTTTACATCAAGGCCAACAGAGTTCCTTTTACATCAGGATCTGCAGAGTTCCCTTTACATCAGGGTCAGCAGAGTTCCCTTTACATCAGGGTCAGCAGAGTTCCCTTTACATCAGGGTCAGCAGAGTTCCCTTTACCCAGAAGAGTTGAAGCTGTTATAGCTGCAAAGGGTGGGCCAACTCAATATTGAACCCTACGGACTAAGACTGGGATGCCATTAAAGTTCATGTGCGTGTAAAGGCAGGCGTCCTAATACTTTTGACAATATAGTGTATTGCCCTGTACACACGGTCAGATCTTCCGACGGAAAAAGTGCGATCGGATTGTGTTGTCGGAAATTTCGATCGTGTGTGGGCTCCATCGGACTTTTTCCGTTGGAATTTCCGACACACAAAGTTTGAGAGCAGGATATAAAATTTTCCGACAACAAAATCCGATCGTTTAAATTCCGATCGTGTGTACACAAATCCGACGCACAAAGTGCCACGCATGCTAGGAATAAATTAAGAGACGAAAGCTATTGGCTACTGCCCTGTTTATAGTTCTGACGTACGTGTTTTACGTCACCGCATTCAGAACTATCAGATTTTCCGACACCTTTGTGCAACCGTGTGTATACAAGACAAGTTTGAGCCAACATCCGTCGGAAAAAATCCATGAATTTTGTTGTCGGAACGTCCAATCAATGTCCGATCGTGTGTACAGGGTATATATCTTAAAGTGGATGTAAACCAGATTCATGAAATTTGAGCTGAGCACATACAGTATGACCCCTTTCACACTGAGGCAGTTTTCAGGCATTATAGTGCTAGAATTAGCCTCTAAAAGTGCCTGAAAACTGCCTCTCATTCATTGCAATGAGTGCTTTCAAACTCGGGCGGTGCGCTTGCAGTACGTTAGGAAAATTCCTGCAAGCAACATCTTTGGTAGCTGTTTCCTGCTCCTTTCTTCTGTTATCAGCCTGATAACTCCTGACAAGTTCTCTATCACATATGATAAAACAAGCCTGGGTTTTGTGTTGGGGAGGATGCTATAAATAGATTAGCACAGAACTAAGCAATTCAAGGGACAGAGCTGAAAGTCTCTTCCTATGAGGAGAGGGGGCGTGTGCCTTTCCTCCAATCCGCTATCTTGGCTGTATGCCCAGGCTTCACTGCAGTGATGAACAAGAAGATGAAATTTCCTAATATGATCTGAACTTTCTAAAGAATATATAAAGCTGAAGAAAGCAGATATGTAAAACTTATGTAGGGAGATTTGTTTCATCCCTGTGTATCATCTGAGGCTGTTCACTTCACTGGGTATATCTGAGGGTTTACATCCACTTTAAGCCTTTTTAAAGTCCCAAGGGGGAATTTTTTTTTTTCTTTTTGGTTCGTTGTTTACTTATATTCCACCAGTTACATCTGAAGGTTGAATGAGTCAGATACCAAATTGTGGGCAAAATATCCCTCACTACTTAATGTGACTATGGCCAATCTCAACAACGTTCAGTATAAGACCATGTAGTACAACAACCACTGAAGATTGTTCACTAGCTATAAGCTTCTTGCAAAGTGTCTGTAAGAGCAAGCCACCACACTTGTGTATGGTCGCCCATCTGTGAGTGGGCACGTTCATATGTACATCTTGTGGCATGTGCATGGGCACACATGCACACTCACCATGTATAGTGGCACCAAGTGGGCTATTTACCCTACGTTCACACCTATGCGTTTTTTAATGAGTTTTGCAGAAACATTACAGTCCATTTAACATGGTTTCCTATGGTACTAGTTCACATTTATGCCTTTTGCGGCTGGTGCGTTTTTGGAAAGGGTCAGGGACTTTTTTCCCGCGATTTGCGGCTAACAGACTTCAATGGAGCTGCACCAGAAACGATTTTGCGGCCGGTGCGTTTTTGGAGAGGGTCAGGGAATTTTTTCCCACCATTTACAGCTAATAGACTTATAGATAGACTAATATATAGACTAATAGACAACGGAGTTGCAACAGGTTCCCCCGCTGAAAGCTGAATGTAAAAAAAAAAAAATATGTTAAAAAAACGGCGTGGGGTTTCCACCCAGGTCCATACCAGGCCCTTCAGGTCTAGTATGGATTCGGAGGGGACCCCCCCCCCACGCCAAATTTTTTTTTTAAATAGCGTGGGGGTCCCCCCCAAAATCCATACTAGACCCTTATCCGAGCATGCCGCCCGGCAGGTCAGGATAGGGAGGGGACAAGTGAGTACCCCCCCTCCTGAACCATACCAGGTCGCATGCCCTCAACATGGGGGGGTGGGTGCTTTGGGACAGGGGGGCTCTGCGCCCCCCAACCTAAAGCACCTTGCCCCCATGTTGATGAGGACAAGGGCCTCTTCCCGACAACCCTAGCCAGGTGCTTGTCGGGGTCTGCGGGCGGGGGAGCTTATTGGAATCTGAAAGCCCCCCTTTATGAAGGAGGCCCTAGATCCTGCCCCCCCTATTTGAATGGGTATTGGGTACATTGTACCCCTACACATTCACCAAAAAAGCAGTGAAATATAATAAAAACACAAGGGCCGGTTTTTGACAATTCCTTTATTAATAGCTCTGTCTTCTCTAACCGTCTCCTCCTCGCGCTGTCTCTTCCCGCTGTCTTCTCCTTCCTGCCGTCTCTTCCTGTCATCTCCTCCTCGAGCTGTCTCTTTCCCCCATCTGCTACCCAAACCATTTCTTCCCGCCGCCGATGCCGTCTCTTCCCGCTGTTGTCTTCTTCCTCGCCGCCGGTTAACTGCTAAAAAATTTTTAAAAACCCGCTTGTTCTGTTGATGTCTTTATCTGTTTTGTTGTCGCCCGCTCTCTGCCGACACTTATATAGCCATGTGGTGTGGCCATCCGATGACATCACCCAGAGAGCCCACCCCTTGTGACAAGGGGCACAGGGCGGGCTCTCTGGGTGATGTAATCGGACGGCCACACCCCAAACCTATATAAGAGTCGTCAGAGAGCGTGAGCAACAACAAAACAGATGAAGACATCAACAGAACAAGAGCGGGATTTAAAAAATTTTTTAGCAGGTAACTGGCAGCGAGGAAGAAGACAACAGCAGGAAGACACAGTGGCGGGAAGGAGAAGACAGCGGGAAGAGACAGCTCGAGGAGGAGACAGCTAGAGAAGACAGAGCTATTAATAAAGGGATTGTGAAATACCCACTCTTGTGTTTTTATTACATTTCACTGCTTTTTTGGTGAATGGGTAGGGGTACAATGTAGCCCCCCTGCCACAAAGCACCCCCCCCTCCCATGTTGAGGGCATGCCACCTGATATGGTTCAGGAAGGGGGGGGTTTGCTCGTCCCCTCCCTTTCCTGACCTGGTATGGATTTTGGGGGGACTCCACGCTATTTAAAAAACAAAATTTGGTGTGGGGTGGGGACTCCCCTCCGAATCCTTACTAGACCTGGAGGGCCTAGACCCACGCCGTTTTCTTTTGCAATTTTTTTTCTTTTTTACATTCAACTTTCAGCGGGGAACCCCGCTGACAGCTGATGACTCATCGGTTGCTAAGGACGCGGCTTCCTGGCCCCCTCCTTAACAACCAGCTTTATACAGTGTGTTTTACAGTGCGTTTAATCACTTACTGGAAGATTTGGTCCCTAATGACCAGGCCATTTTTTCAGATACGGCACTGCATCTCTTTAACTGACAATTGCGCGGTCATGCAAAGCTGTACCCAAACAAAATTGACGTCCTTTTTTCCCCACAAATAAAGCTTTCTTTTGGTGGTATTTGATCACCTTTGCGGTTTTTATTTTTTGCGCTATAAACAAAAAAAGAGCGACAATTTTGAAAAAAAAACAATAATTTTTCTTTTTTCTATAATAAATATCCCCAAAAATGTTTTTAAAAAACAAGTTTCTTCCTCAGTTTAGGCCAATATATATTCTTTTACATATTTTTGGTAAAAAGAAATCACAATAAGCGTATATTGATTAGTTTGCGCAAAAGTTATAGCGTCTACAAACTATGGGAAAGATTTATGGCATTTTTTGGGCATTTTTATTACTATTATTTTTTTTTTACTAGCAATGGTGGTGATCTGAAAATTTTAGCGGTGTTGCGGCGGACATATCGGACACTTTTGACACATTTTTGGGACCAGTGACATTTCTACAGCGATCACTGCTATAAAAATGCACTGATTACTGTGTAAATGTCACTAGCAGGAAAGGGGTTAACACTAGGGGGCGATCAAGGGGTTAAATGTGTGTTTACACACACAAATCCCTGTTCCTGCTCTTGTGCACGCGATTGCGCATGGTTGGCGGCGATCGCGCCCGCTAGCCACATGCATTGGGTTCCCCTCTTTGCAGCGGGCACCCGCACGCACCTGTTATTGCCGTTACAGTCTGATGTACCCATACGGTGATTTGCAGGAGAAACCACTTTGTTGCCGTATATCGGCATGAGCCAGTCGGAAAGTGGTTAAAGAGAAAAAAAATACGTAAAACGCAAAATACATGAAAACTGCATGCAGAAACGCATTAAAAACGCTGGTTTAAAATGCAAATTACACTGAAAAATGTGCCTGTAAAACGCATCAAGCGCAGCCGCCTAGGTGTGAACCTAGACTTAAGCCTGACATCTGCAGGACTCCATGCCCTTTGATTTAGCATCTGACCCCGATTGAAAATAATTATTGTCTGGTGCTGCAACCCACATCAAACAAAAGGACAAAGTATAGTTGTGCGTTCCAGGACAGACGATGCACATACTGTCCACAACTGTAGATGAAGAAGTAAAAGTCTGGCAGCTTGAAAGAACTTGGATAAAATTCCTAGAAGCTTTATTAACAATCCAATAAAACACAAGAACCCATATATTAACAGTCACGTTGACAAGTTTCAGGATTTGTTTCATCTCTGTGTATCACCTGAGGCCACTCACTTTGCTGGGTATATGTGAGGGTTTACAGCCACTTTAACCACTTCAACACTGGGCATTTTCACCCCTTCCTGCCCAGGCCCATTTTCAGTTTTCAGTGCTGTAACATTTTGAATGACAATTGCTCGGTCATGCAACACTGTACATATATGACATTTTTTCCTTTTTTTCCCTACAAAAAGAGCTTTCTTTTGGTGGTATTTGATCACCTCTGCGGTTTTTATTTTTTGCACTATAAACAAAAGAAGAGCGACAAAAAAAACACAATATTTTTTACTTTTTGCTATAATAAATATCCCATTTAAAAAAAATAAAAAATAAATACATTTTCTCAGTTTAGGCCGATATGTATTCTTCTACATTTTTTGGTAAAAAAATTGCAATAAGCGTATATTGATTGGTTTGGCTAAAAGTTATAACGCCTACAAAATAGGGTATTTTTATTATTATTATTTTTTTTTTTACTAGTAATGGCAGCGATCTGCGATTTTTATCATGACTTTGACATATCGGACACTTTTGACATTTTGGGACCATTCACATTTACACAGCGATCAGTGCTATAAAAATGTACTGATCACTGTATAAATGTCACTGGCAGGGAAGGAGTTAACACTAGGGGGCGATCAAGGGGTTAAATGTGTTAAAAATTTATGAAACAAAAAAATGTGTTACCTAGGGAGTGATTCTTACTGTGGGGGGAGGGAACTGACTTGGGGAGGAGACCGATCAGTGTCCCTATATACAAAGAACACACAATCAGTCTCCTCTCCCCTGACAGGGCGTGGATCTGTATGTTTACACACACAGATCCACGGTCCTGCTCTGTAACGAGCGATCGTGAGTGCCCGGCGGTCATCATGGCCGCCGAGCACGCGCATCGGCACCTCGGTGACGTGGCGACACGTGCGCCCCCAATACCATGGGAAGCCTAGGACGTTACATGACGCCCACATAGGATGGGAGGGTAGGGAAGTGGTTAAGGAACATGGCACAAAGTAGGTGTTATTAACTAATCACTAACTACTAAGTAATGCAAAGACGTTATTACTAGCTTCTGACTAACACCAAGGCAGATGCTACTAACTACTGAGCAGCACAAAGGGGATGTTAGTAACTACTAACACAAAGAGTGTGTTATTTTCTTCTGATTTATACAAGGTGGGTGAGACTAACTACCGGCAACATCAAGGTTGGTGTTACTAACTACCCTGTTTCCCCGAAAATAAGACCTAGCGTGATTGTCGGTGATGGCTGCAATATAAGCCCTACCCACCAAATAAGCCCTACCCTGTTTCCCTGAAAATAAGCCCTACCCTGAAAATAAGACCTACAAAGACTTTAACCAGAGCTTATTTGGGGGGTAGGGCTTATATTGTAGCCATCACCGACAATCACGCTAGGTTCTATTTTCGGGGAAACAGGGTACTGTCTCCCACCAAAGTGAATGTTACTAACTGCTGACTAAAACCAAGGAGATGTTATTAGCCACAGACACCATATTTTGTGTTTTATGTTTTCCAGTCATGAAAGTATAGAAAATAAATTGCAATCATGCACTAAATTGTGCAATAAGCCTGTCGCCAAACCAGAAAATCTGAAAATGAGAATTTAATGAAAAAAGGAAGAAGCAGAGGTTATTATGTTCAGTGTATTAGAACATGAAATAAAATTCAGTTTTTACAGAGCTACAGGCAGTGTAGTTCTAGGCTGATCTATGATCCCTGCCCCCTGACCCTTCCTATTGGTTCTTTTATGTAATAGGCAAGTCTCATGAGGCGGGGGGCGGGGTCTAGCTCAACTGCAAAAGGTTTCCATATAATATATCCCTGGATCTACCAATTATTTTTACTTTTGTTTTTTTCAGAAAAGAAGCTTGATGCTGGATAGATTTGCACTGTTTGTTAAGGCTGGTTGATATACAAAACCCACAGAAACAAGATGCTGAGGTTGATTTAGTGAAGTTGTAGAGCAAGTTCACTTTACAGAGTAAATTTTCACTTAACTTAGCAAATGAAGTGAAAGCTGTGCTCACTGCAACTTCCTATGCTAATTCCCATGTCCCGGCCTATGCTAGACCCTGAAATGCGTTGGCTATTTTTTAATTGTAGCCCTTTTAGCGGAATAAAATTGCTTTTGGACCTCTTGGCAGTGGTATGGCCCTTCAATTTCAATTCTCATTACATTATTGTTAAGCAGTGCCAAACTACGGGTGCTGCTCGATGCTCCGATGGGTTCTCTTCTAATGTCAACTGCTGGGAGTGCAGGCGAGGACGGAGCTTGTCCCAGCTCCATGGTTACCAATACAAAGGGAGAAGAGTCTTATAAGCCACACATCACTACAAAACTATATATGTAGAAAGTGAAAACAGCCTCAACCTGGGATTCATCCAGGCCACACCCCCCAACGTGTTTCACCCCACCCACGGGACTTAATCATGGGGATAAAGATTCCATGCACAGGGGTGAATAAATGCACCATCGGCTGCCACTTAATTCATGAAAATGAGTATCAAGTGAGTGTTTGCCTAACACGGGAATAGAGAAACATGAAAGCCTGGCATGCAGCCATTTAAATAAAGATAGATAGTATGGCTGAACTTGCACAGGGCCCTTTTTTTGGTCCGCAGCAGAATAGGATTGAATGGGTGTTCGCACCCATGCGATCCGATTCCTGTCCGTGTTTGCAGATCGAACTGCGATATGCAAACTGATTTGGAAGTGTCAGTAACTTTTAACTGACATTCCCAGCAGTTCGCATAGGACAGTGTGAACTGCCGCCGGGAGACATGCGACTTTCTGCCCCTATGTGATGAAAAAAATAAAGATAAAATTTAAGTAGAAAAAACTCAAGCACATAAAATCCCCCCCCCCCCCAAAATGTAGCCCCCCCCCTACATATAGGCACGTACAAATGTAAAAGCACATGTCGGGGCGCCTACTCCTGAAAACGTTGATTGCAATACACATTACATATCGCCGCGCATGCTGGAACGAGAGCAATTATTCTAGCATCAGACCTCCTACGTAATGCTATAACGATAACCTATAGGGGGCTTTTAAATGGAATATATAGGGTAATGAAGGTTGTTGCCATTTCAGAGGCGCACACAAAATTGAAGTTTGATATGCTGGGTTCAGCTTACTCGGTGCAACCTCATCTTTAATATTTTACCCATAAATTGGGTCATTTATTACTGTAATATCTCCAAGGTATCAGCTTTCAGAAAATATATCATGTTTTGGGGGGTTTATGTAATCTTAAAGAAGTTGTTACCCAAAGAGGTAAAATCACTGCCAGACACTCTCTTGTATACAGCAAAAACACACGCTGTGTTTCTTTAAAAACAGTGCTATTAAATATCCTTTTTCCGTTATCTTCAGGCCGGTCACGTGACTCCCAGCCGCTCTGCTACTCTGATCCAAGGCTACAGCAATAGGGGACAAGATCTCCCTCTGACGTCAGCTGGGAGGTCACGTGACTGCCGTGTTGGCTGCTCAGTCCCTCCTGCTGTAGCCCTGGATCGGTGTAGCGGAGTGGCCAAGAGTCACATGACCGGCCTCAAGATAACAGAAAAAAGGTATTTAGAGGCACCGTTTTAAAAAAACACTTACAGGGTGTGTTATTGCTAGATACAGGAGAGGGGCTGCCAGTAACATTTCTAAAACTTTTATACTAATAGCGGCAGGTCGCGGAGACTGTTCACACAGACACCGAGCTGACAGGCAGGGAGGGGGGGGGGGAGAGGACAGGAGGAGGACAGGAGAGCTGCAAATGATGGAGGCACGTAAACTGACCACAGTGTCAGGGCTCAGCAGCCATGATAAACCGTGGCCAGTTTACAGGGGGGAGGGCAGAACCAGGCAGAACCAGCCAGGCACAAGCACTGTGCTATTTAACCTGCTATAAGGGAACAGCATTTCCCCCCTTTTTTTTTAAATGTGTGCAAAAAAGGCAAAACCGGCTCTGGCAGCAAAAGGGTTAAAGGATAGGTTCAACTTTTGGAACATTTCACATGTTCCACTCATAAGATTTGTTAGTTAAAAAAAAAAAAAAAGTTGGCTCCTAACTTTTTTAGCTGGCTCTTAGATTCAAAGCAAATTTAACAAGCCGTGCAGTAAACTCACCTGAATCTTCATAGCCACCTCACGCCCATCCAGCAGCCTTGCGAGGTGTACCTGACCAATAGAGGCTGCTGCAAAGGGTCGCTCCTCAAAATATGCCAGTTTGTCTCTTCAGTCAGGGCCCAGTTCCTCCTCTAGGACTTTCTGTGAAAACAAAAGAAAAAATAAGTCCCCATTATCCTTCTGGACAAATATAACCTTAAAATTGATAGTAAACCTGGAATTGCGGCCACACTTACCGTCATCTGCCAGGCTGGCATATAATCTGTACTCTGTCTAACCCTCTCAAATATCTTCTGCAGCTGTGGACTAATGAAACTATTATCTGCTGATCAAATTGATACAAAAATGATAAATATATGTTTTATTGACCCAAATATTAAAGAAACAGGATAACAGAAAGAATTAAAGAGGAGCAGGGAGATCCTAGCACTGCGGGTCCTCATGTGCGGCTTTCTTTCTAACAACGGGAACAATGAGTGCCACACAATGGTAACATAATCAAACCTAAGGCCTGATTCACACCTATGCATTTTTAGTGCTTTTTGCATTTTGCAGATTTGCTCTACAGAATGTGTTCCATAGGAAACCATGTTAAACAGGCTGTAGTGCAAATCTGCAAAATGCAAAAAGCACTAAAAATGCATAGGTGTGAATCAAGCCTAACTCCAAATCTTGTGAGGCTAGCAGTCAGAAGCAGTAGTGCCTTAGATCAACCTTTTTCAACCAGGGTGCCCAGGCACCCTGGGGTGTCTTAAGGTTCCCTCGGGGGTGCCTTAGCAAAAATTGTATATAAGCCAGCAGGTAGATCTAGCCTGCCTTTTAGTTACACAAAGCCACAGGTTTTCATTATGCACCATTAAACCCTTGCCGGCATCCTAACAACCAATGACTTAATCGGTTGAGAAGGACGTCAGGCGCCTAAACAGCATCCTTTTTTGCTAATCCCCTGTCCCTCTCCGTCAGCAATGGGGTCACAGTGGCTGAATGAGGGAGAAAAAACATAGGGAAAATAGAAACATTGGACTACTAGTCAGTACCAGTGTGCAAGGGTGTTTTTGCTTTTGAAGAATAAATAATTTGTAATGCCGGGTGTCCTATGTGTGTGAATGTTGCTTCGTTATGTAAAGCTTAATTTTTTAAACTTTAGAATGGGGTGCCTCGAGATTGTGCAGAATTTTGAAGGGTGCCTTGACTGAAAAAAGGTTGAGATACACTGCCTTAGATGATCTTACACTTCAGATATACAGCTATGAGGCTCATGGCGCAGGAAGTGCACTGCCATTTTTCAAGAGGAATTCAAGACAAAAAAAAAAAAAAGTATTGCTTAGGCACAATAACATTTTCTAAATGTTCCCTAAGAGGTAGTAAATCTTAGGTTTGTGAGTTCAGGTCCACTTTAAAGAACACTCTTCATCTAAAAAAAGGGGCATACATTGTGAGGTACCCCTGTACACAGACACTTTGCTAGTTGTGCTACAACAGGTATGATCTGGTTCACATAATTTCATTAACCGCTTCAGGAACTCCCCACGCATATATACTGGGGCAGGGGGCGGCCCTTCAGCACGAAATCACGTACATGTATGTGATTGCTTTCAGCGGGTAGGGGGCGCTCATGCGTCCTGCTCCCGCTGTGAATGGACACAGCGGGAGCCAAACAGCAGGTCTTGGGGACCCGATGTCTGCCGAGACCCACGATTGTTCCCGAGGCAGACAGAATGGTGGTCTGCCTATTTAAACAAGGCAGATTGGGAGAATAATGGATACTTGTGCGCACACCAAAAAATATTAAATAAAAAGAGCAAATAAATAAAAATAAATGACTACTAGAAAATCATAATAAAATATAACAGGCTTGGCTGTGTAGCTGCCACAAATAACAGTAATCACACACCAATTAACAAGATAATTAAGTAATAAAATGCGGCGCTTAACTATGTTAAAAACCTAAAGACTAAAAACTAAATATGTGCAACTCTCACCATACCAGGAAGGTCCAAAATTAGGAACTCCAGGTATAGATAAAATCTAAACAATTAATATTCCACTATAATGTGCAACCAGAGGTCACTAAAAAAAAACAATATTGCATCAAAATATGCATCTAAATACAGCTGACGTGAAGTCCCTATAATAAAAATGGTTAGAGAGAATTGTTTCCAATCAATCAAAGTTCCTCAAGGTAGATGAAAAAACAGGGGAACAAACTGCTATAAGATCAATAGTAAATAGGTAGCAAAAATCCAGAGGATGATAAGTAACCAATTTTATGTGTAACGAGGATCAGAAACACACATCCCAGGTGCCAAATGTCATCTAAAAAATGTGTCAAATGTGTCAAAAGTATCACTTATGTTGCACTGTCTTTATGGTGTTTGACACATTTTTTAGATGACATTTGGCACCTGGGATGTGTGTTTCTGATCCTCGTTACACATAAAATTGGTTACTTATCATCGTCTTGATTTTTGCTACCTATTTACTATTGATTTACTATTGATCTTATAGCAGTTTGTTCCCCTGTTTTTCCATCTACTTTGAGGAACTTTGATTGATTGAAAACAATTCTCTCTAACCATTTTTATTATAGGGACTTCACGTCAGCTGTATTTAGATTCATTTTTTGATGCAATATTGTTTTTTTTGTGACCTCTGGTTGCACATTATAGTGGAATATTAATTGTTTAGACTTTATCTATACCTGGAGTTCCTAATTTTGGACCTTCCTGGTATGGTGAGAGTTGCACATATTTAGTTTTTAGGTTTTTAACATAGTTAAGCGCCGCATTTTATTACTTCATTAAACAAGGCTGTTCTGTCAGAGGGGAAGATGGAGATCTTGCGTTTCTGCCAAGCAGGAACACGGATCTCGCTCTTCCCCGAGTCAAAAGCACCTCCCCCACAGTTAGCAAGCACTCCCAGGGAACATATTTAACCCTTTGATCGCCCCTGATGTTAACCCCTTCCCTGCCAGTGTCATTAGTGCAGTGACAGTGCATTTTTTTAGCACTGTATTGGTGTCACTGGTCCCCAAAAAGTGTCAGATTTGTCACAGTTCTGCTAATAATCACTGATCTCCGCCATTACTAGTAAAAATAATTAAAAAAAAATGTTCTTAAATCTATCCCATAGTTTGTAGATGGTATAACTTTTACCAAAGATACGTAGCAGAATACATATTAGCCTAAATTGATGAAGAAATTAGATTTTTTACAATTTTTTTAATTGGCATGATTTATAGCAAAAAGTAAAAAATATTGTTGTTTTTTTTTTTTTTCATAATTGTCGGTCTTTTTTTTTGTTTATAGCGCAAACGATAAAAAAACGCAGAGTTGATCAAATACCACCAAAAGAAAGCTCTATTTGTGGGGAAAAATTACATTAATTTTATTTGGGTACAACGTGGCTGTCAGTGCCGTATTGCAAAACATGGCCTGGTCATGAAGGGGGGTAAACCTTTCTGGAGCTGAAGTAGTTAAAGGGTAACACCACTCTCATAAAAATATAATAAAAGAGAAAAAGGAAAAAAAGAGAAAAAGGAAGAAAATTTAAAAAAAAAGGAATTAAAGAAAGAAAAAATTACAATTTTAAATTTCTTAAAAAAATGTCTTTTCTCCTTTTTTTTTAATCTGCAGCCACTGTAATTTTCGTAAAATTCAACCTGTCACTTTTTGGTCTGCTCTGTATAGTTGTATATGAAATGCACTGTTTAGGCTGATTAACCACTTGCCGACCAGCCACTGTATATAAACGGCGGCAGGTTGACTCGATTGCACAAACCGCCGTACCTGTGCATGTGACACTGTGGGCCCGCGCGCACCCGCTGCACTCGATGTCCGCCGGCGACCTGCGATCCACAGAGGCAGAACGTAAATAAGGCAGATCCTCATTCTGACAGGAGACATCAGCGCAAGCAATAAAAAAAAAACGCAGATGTGATCAAATACCATCAAAATAAAGCTCTATTTGTGGGAAAAAACAGATGGGAAAAAATGGACATCAATTTTTTGGGGTACAACCACGCAATTGTCAGTTAAAGCGACGCAGTGCCGTATCACAAAAAATGGCCTGGTCATTAAGGGGGTAAATCCTCCTGGGGCTGAAGTGGTTAACTGACACTGCCATCACCAGCAACACTAATACAGTGATCAGTGATAATACTATACATTGTCACACTGGCGGGGAAGGGGTTACCATCTCGGGGTAATCATCGTGCATGCCCTGAACCCGGAAAGAGGAGCCGACATACAGATCCTATATATACAGAGATTGTATGGTCAGATTGTAATGTGTATGGCGGCCCTAAGGTTGTATTCACAACACATGCAGCCACTGCTGCCTAGAGTCCTTTTGCTTCTAGGACGCTGGCAGCTAATAGAGTGTGTTTGTGTTGTAGGCCTGTAAATATGTTGCCTTCTCAGCACCTGATTGAATCCCCTTCTTACTTTACTACCAAGCTGCAATCACATGCATTGCTTGAAGTGCAATTGCAGTGCCGCTCCATAGAACATTCAAGTGGTGGCACAGCCCGCCATAAGTGATAAGCTGTTTTTCCACAACTGTACAGCACTGCATCGCAGCTGAGGCATGTGTGCAAATGTGAGCCGCTGTATGTTAGTGTTCAGGTGGGAGGTCAGGGAGCGGTAAAACTGTGGATCAATCATCTGGTTTTACTGCCCCCTCAGCTTTAGGCTTTGTGTGAAAGAAGTCTAAAAGTGTATCACAAAAGTTGACAGCATAAAGGCTTTTTCAAACATGAGTTTAGGGGGGGTAAAAACCTTGTGGTTGAGCCACGCTTTTACTGCCCTCTCCCTAAACTGCTTCCCTCTTTATCTTCAGAGGCAGCAGCCAGGGGTGCACACATGCTGCGTCCGTGGCAGGAATTATATGCCCTGTCACTTTCAGCGGGCTCTGCCACCTGTGATTGCAACCCACAGGTGAATGAGGTCACTCTGCAAGCGGTCGTGTTGCACTAATGTGGTGATCAAGGGGTTACATTACAGTACCCCCATAGATTAGTTGTCCTATCATATTGTCCCCATGGATTAGTTGCCCATCACAGTGGCCCCACAGAGTAACTACCCTATCACAGTGCCTCCATAGATAAATTTCCCCCATTAGAGTGCCCCATAGATTAGTGGTCCCCATCAAAGTGGACTCATTTGCCCCTATTACAGTGCTCCATAGATTAATTGCCCCATCACAATGCCACTATAGATTAGTTCCCCTATCAGTGTCCCCATACATCAGTTGCCCCATCACAGTAGCCGCATAGATCAGTTGCTCCCATCACAGTGCCCTCATACATTAGTCGCCCCCAATATAATACCCCCATAGAATAGTTGCCCCCATCAGGGCACATATCTAGATCGGTTCCCTATCATAGTACGCACATAGATTAGATGCCCCATAAATAAGGTGCCCCCATCAGAGTATCCCCATAGAGAAGTTATGTAGATATTCGCCAGCACACCAAGGATCATCAATTTCGTCCAAACGGTTTTTATTCAAAGAATAATCACATCACAAAACAGTGTAGTGCAACGTTTCGGAGCCACGCAGGACCCCTTTAGTCAGGCATGTGATGACCCCCCCTAATGAAGGGGTCCTGCATGGCTCTGCATTGTTGGTGTGCTGGCGAATATCTACATATCGCATGGGCTCCAGTATCCAGCTGGTTGTCACTATAGCACCCAAAACTTTCAGAGCCCATTCCAGGAACGTGTGTATTGGGAATATGAAGTGTGCCCAGATAAGTTACCCCCCTCACAGTGCCCCATAGATTAGTTGTCCCATGAGAGTTTCCCCATAGATTAGTTGCCCCATCAAAGTGCCCCATAGATTTGCCCCATCACAGTGCCCCATAGATAAGTGCCCTGTCCCAGATGTCTCTGTAGCCTGGCAGGAGCCGGGAGGACAAACCTGACAAAGAGCATGGCAGCCACAAAATTAATTTATGCATCTAGATGTATTGAAGATCGTTTTCTGAAGTTATTAATGGTGAAAAATGTGGGATGGGCTTTGGTTTTAGATGGGATGGTGGGAGGATTTCATAAACTGCTTATATACGTCTATTTTTACACAAAACGTTCTCTAGGGTATAGAGATAATCGTGATAAAAAGGAGAAAATATACACTGAGCGGCAGTGATGTGCAGAGGTGGCTTTCACACTGGGGCGGTGGGGGCATTAGCGGTAAGGTTTTAGCAGCGCTTTACCGCTGGTATAGCGGGGCTATTTGGCCGCTAGCTGGAAAGGGTTAATAGCGTCCGAACAGCGCTGCTGTCGAATTGCTTTGCAGGCGGTGCACATTCACTTCAATGGGCAGGGGCAGTGGAGAAGGGGTGTATAATACATTGTGCCCCCACCGCCCCAAAGATGCTGCTTTTTTTCCCGTCCAGCAAGCACACCGCTCCAGTGTGAAAGCACTCAGACTTTCACACTGGGGTTCATTGAGAGGCACTTTTTTAGTGCAAGAAACACCCGAAAAGTGCCTCAGTGTGAAAGGGGTCTTTGTGATTTTTTTTTGGGGGGGGCGGCATCAAACCTGGCCAACTCACTCAACCCACCCTGTCGCTCGATCAATCACCGCTTTGCTCACCCGTCGTCTGCCAGTTTCGCACTTACCCATCCAAATTGCCCCCATTAAAATTGCCCCCATCATATTGCCACCATCAAAATTGCTCAATTATACTGTCATCATCAAAATTGCTCCATCATATTGCCACCAAGAAAACTGCCTCCATCCATACAGCCCCCATCAATATTGCCCCATCAATATTGCCACCATCAAAATTGCCCCAATCAAAATTGCCCCATCAATATTGCCCCCATCATATTGCCACCATCAATATTGCCCCATCAATATTGCCACCATCAAAATTGCTTCCATCCATACTGCCCATCAAAATTGCCCCCATCATATTAACACCGTCAAAATTGCAAATCATAATTGCCCCCACCAATATTGCCCCATCCAAACTGCCCTTGTCAAAATTGCCCCATCACATTGCCATTATTAAAACTGCCCCCATCATATTGCAACCATCAAAATTGCCCCATCAAAACTGCCCCATCAAAATTGCCCCCCTCAAAATTGCCCCATCATACTGCCCCATCAAAATTGCCCCCATCAAAATTGCCCATCAAAATTGTCCCCATCATACTGCCCCATCAAAACTGCCCCATCATACTGCCCCAACAAAATTGCCCCCATCATACTGCTCCATTATACTGCCCCCATCAAAATTGCCCCATCAAAACTGCCCTCATCAAAATTGTCCCCATCATACTGCCCCATCAAAATTGCCCCCATCATACTGCCCCATCAAAATTGTCCCCATCAAAATTGCCACCATTAAAATTGCCCCATCAAAACTGGCCCATCAAAATTGCCCCCCTCAAAATTGCCCTATCAAAATTGGCCCCATCAAAACTGCCCCATCAAAATTGTCCCCATTATACTGCCCCATCAAAATTGTCCCCATCAAAATTGCCACATCAAAACTGCCCCATCAAAACTGCCCCATCAAAATTGCCCCATTAAAAATTACCCCCATCAAAATGGCCCCCCTCAAAATTGCCCCCATCATACTGCCCCATCAAAATTGCCCCCATCATACTGCCTCATCAAAGCTGCCCCATCATACTGCCCCATCAAAACTGCCCCCATCAAAATTGCCCCCATCATACTGCACCATCAAAACTGCCCCCATCAAAACTGCCCCCATCAAAATTGCCCCATCATACTGCCCCTATCAATATTGCCCCATCAAAACTGCCCTCATCAAAATTGCCCCCATCATACTGCCCCATCAAAATTGCCCCATCTTACTGCCCCATTAAAATTGTCCCCATCATACTGCCCCATCAAAATTGCCCCATAATACTGCCCCCATCAAAATTGTCCCCATCATAATGCCCCATCAAAATTGCCCCCCTCAAATTTGCCCCATCATACTGCCCCATCAAAATTGCCCCATCATACTGCCCCATCAAAATTGCCCCATCAAAATTGCCCCCATCAAAATTGCCCCCATCAAAATTGCCCCCATCATACTGCCCCATCAAAACTGCCCCCATCAAAATTGCCCCCATGATACTGCCCCATCAAAATTGCCCCATCAAAATTGCCCCCATCAAAATTGACACATCATATTGCCCCATCAAAACTGCCCCATCAAAATTGCCCCATCATACTGACCCATCAAAATTGCCTCATCATACTGCCCCATCAAAACTGCCTCATCAAAATTGCCCCCATCATAGTACTCTTTTATAAATGATTAGTAGAGGCTGTCCCCTCCCCCGGGCTCTGTGTGTAATCAGAGCCAAGATGTTCCAGCCGCCTCCCCCGCCGCCCATCACTGTGTATAAGAAACTTTGGTAACTATGGCAACAAAAGCCTGGTTACCCTTTTTAAAAATGGCGCTGGCAGCCGCCTTGCTTCGCGTCATTTCTGATTTGGCAATAACGCGATGCTACAGACCATGCATAAACCATGGAATTGCCGTTATGGGCCTTATTGTTGAAGAAGAAAAAATTAAATTAGGGGAATTAAAAGAGAAAATAGATACTAGTGCCCGTGACTTAGATCCGCTAAAAGATCTAGAGGAATTCACTAGGCAAAATGACATCCTCAAAAAGGAAATTGAGAAGGTGCAGTCTAGCCTAAAAACAACTAAACAATCAAAATTCAGAAGGGATCTGGCTGATTTTGAAAAAGATCAGGTGTTCGATTTGACCATAAGGAGGGGAAGGAGTGGCTCAAGCAGGAGAGGACAGAGATCAAGATCAAGAGGTAGGCAGGATAGGGCCAGAGATGAGCTAATTGATGATGGGACTCCTAAAGCTGTCACTTTTTTAGAGCAAGAGGGGACGGTCGTTCAGGAAGACCGCCCCCCCCCCCCCCACTCAGAGAACCACACAAAGTCAAAGTGCAAGCACCCAGAACAAGGAGCAAACCTTAAGAACACGGGCAGGGTCACGTACACGCAGCCAGAGAAGGTAACAACAGTTCAGGATTCATTAGAAACAGATATGAAAATCATTAACCTCTCGACCTTCCCTCTTGTCCCAAACCATATTAGTTTGCTTCAGAAGGGAATGTCTTTCTCACCAACAGCTAGCATGGACAAGTTCTCAGTCTATAAAGATGGCCCTCTTTCTAAGGAAGGTTTTCTTTAGATCCTTATACCAAAGTAGAAATGCATCAACCCATGGGGAAACACAACTAAACCCAGAATATCATCAGATTCTAGATATTTTAAACGCTCTACTGGAAGAAAGTGAAAATCCAACCGCCCCGAGTTGTCCCACTAGACAGGTGGCGGATATAGTAATATGCTCTACAAGAATGCCTCCGCTAAGTAAAAATCTTTGGCTCTACCTTTTTTTGGAAATGGTCCAGAAAGACTTAAGCAAAATTAACTGGACCCAAAAGGGTAAAGACAACCTGACTAAGGAAGAGCAAATAGCCTTAACGGAGCTAAGGAAGGCCAAAAACATTGTGTTCAAGAAAAGCGATAAAAGAGGGAATGTCGTCCTCATGAGCGACAAATTTTATGAGATGGAGGCCAAACGGCTGTTAGGTGACTCCTCAACGTATTGAAAATTAGATCGGGACCCCTTCCCAAGAGTGGTACAGAATTTAAACAGTATTCTTACTGAGGCAAAAGAGGCAGGTATACTCAATCAAAGGGAATTTAAACATCTATATGTAAAGGAATTTAACATACCCACTTTTTACATTATCCCTAAGGTGCACAAAAACCTTGAGAAACCACCTGGGATGCCGATTGTTTCGGCAATTAAGGGACCATTGGAGAGAATTGGGGTGTACTTGGACTCCCTCCTCAAGGAGATGGTCACCAGTCTCAGATCGTATGTACAGGACACTTGCCATGTACTATCAAAGATTGCTGACTTGGAGATCAATGAGGATTTCCTCCTTGTAGGCGTGGATGTGGAGTCCCTGTACACCTCAATTCCACACTATAGTGGTGTTCAGGCAGTCAAGACCTTCCTTGCATTGAGCTACCCCGAATTCGGACCTCAGAATGAGTTCCTGATAGAACTATTAGAATTCGCTCTGAATAATAATTTTTTCCAATTCTCACATTACTATCAACAAATTAGAGGCACTTCGATGGGGGCCGCATGGGCACCTGCATATGCGTGCCTCCACCTCGGATTATGGGAAGAGGAGGACGTGTTTACGTTACCTATGTACTCAGACCACGTACATACTTGGCTGAGGTACATAGATGACGCACTCATTATCTGGAAAGGCACCAAAGAGGAAGTACATACTTTCATAGACTTCTTAAATGAGAACGATCGCAACATTCACCTAACATATGTGGTCGATGAAAAACAAATACCCTTCCTTGATTTACTGATCTCTTCTGCAAACGGAAAATTATGCACATGCACTTTTCATAAAAAGGCATCGGCCAATACCCTCTTAAGGGCTGACAGTCATCATCCACCCTGGCACAAAAATGGGATCCCGGTTGGACAATTCCTAGGAATTAAAAGGAACTGTATTCAAAAAAGTCATCTCAAGAGGGAAAATGCTGATCTATATAAAAGATTCCGGGAAAGGGTATACTCTCATGGCCAGATTCGAAGAGTCAGAGTTAAAGCAGCATGTAGAAATAGAGAAAGTCTGCTTGATTTGAAACTTAAACCTAAAATGAAAAAACATACAGACCCTGGCCCGGTAAGAATGATTACCTCTTACGGTGCCCAGTGGGAGTCAGTACGAAATATCCTAGAAAAACATTGGGGTATTTTGCTCAATAGCCCAGGTATGAAGCATATTGTGGGAACTTCACCCAACTTGGTGGCCAAGAGGGCCAGAAATCTAGGTGATATTTTAATCCATTCGGAATTTGTAAGGGAGTCGAGCACCGACTGGCTATCCGAGTATCCCAGGAGCAAAGGAATGTTCCCATGCAATCGGTGCCAAATCTGCCCATTTGTGGACAAAACAGCAACTTTCCATGATGTATATGGATAGCAATTGTTCGAGATCCGCAAATCTTATAAACTGTGCAACCAGTAGAGTAATTTATATGCTCACCTGTCCGTGCCCAAAGATATATATCGGCAAAACCAGGGGACCCCTTAGGGTCCGGATAGGTGAGCATTTATGTGAGATCAAAGGGGAGAAAGAAAGAGACCCTGAAAGATCCCAGGAAACACCACTGGCGAAACACTTTGCCCTATGCCATCAAAGGAAGCCGGACGGCTTGAAGGTGAAGGGCATTTATGCACTTAAGTTATCACCAAGAAGGGGGGACTTCAATCAGGTCCTTCTTCAGAAAGAAAAAAGATGGATTTATCAATTGGGGTCCCTTGCCCCCCTGGGGCTCAACACAGAGCTGAACCTACAATCCTTCTTAAAATCCTAAAAACAATTTTTGTATATACCAGGCAGACCTTTTCACTTGCCTGAGCTCCCTATGACCGGTCTAAAGTACTCAATTCTAAATTCTTATCACTTTGCCTAATAGGTTACCTATATGTGTGGGAAAATATCAAAAATCTCAGCCCCTGGAACTATTGCTATATATCGGTGAGCTATTTGACTCACCATTGCCACTCAGAGATTTTGGTAACCTCTTTTAGCATCTACGTTCTAGCATCAGATTACATAGCTACCTGTATTCGTGTAGTTAATGTCCTCTATGTCCCATCTCTTCGTCCCTGTGTGTTGCCTATGATTTAGTATTAAACATAATAAGTGCACTGAATCGTTACTAGGGATGGTGAGGATCACTGTGTAAAAAGTGACAAAATAAATGCTGCATGTATACACAGAGATCATGCGCTAAGATCAAAAAAACCCGGACATAACAACGATGCTTTGAACCTATAAGAGATGACACTACGGTAACATCTGAAACGATAAGTCAAACTTAATTTCAAGTGGACAATTCCATTCAGAAAGTAGAAAAGTGAATTATGCTGTCATTTTGAAAACAGAGGGCGGTGCTGTCGGAATGGAACTGCCAATATAAGGAGACGACAGCCCCTATCCCCGCCTAGTCCAGACGAATCTACGCTAATCAGTTAGCGAAACGCGTTGACGTCACAGAGGTCACGTGACGCCAACCTACGGCAAGCCCCCCACCAACTACATGGGGAGATAGGAGATGCCGCTGGCGCGCCGGCTGCACGGAATCGGTATCGCATCTCACCAAGATCACTAGGTGTAGCCCAGTCTAGCCCAGTACCTTCAATGGCTTTACCAAGAATGGATGAGAGCGGATGAGATTGCCCCATCACAAATGAACCACCATGAGGACAGCTGATGTGAAGGGCTTGTGATTCACACTAGGATGAGACGGTACATCCAATGACTACGCCGAGCAAGCCGATTATGGTAAAGTTCTGAGATCTCCCTTCTTTCTCACCTTGTGTTATCCGAATCAATGAACCCATGGTGTCTGGATCAGCCTGTGTGACAAATCCCATAATTTCAGTTCATTTATAAGACTGTCAAGATACTCACTAGTTACTTGGATAGCTATCCAGCATGAACAGTCCAGCGTAGGTCACACAGCTGCTATACTACAAGTGAACTTTTTGACTACCATTTATTAACATACTGGATTCGAGCTACTTGCTCTCAGGACATTTGCAACATAAAACATCTATGCTTACAGCTTTAATATGCAATGGCAGGCAATGACTATTAGCAACCATGAAGTAAAACCAATTACCTGCAGACAACAACATTCTGGCATAACAGGATTTTAATCCGTGATATCATATCTATTATCCAGATTGAGATGTCTCTATTTTTCACTAATTAGCAATTAACTAATTTCCAGCACCAACAATTTCTAATTTTTGGTTCATATGTCGGATATTATGCTCTTAAGAGAGCACCTGGGGGGCCGCTCACAGCGAAGTTACATAGGAACCCATGATTGCATTGGAATTAGGGTGATATTCCCCTCTCTCATTTATGCACTGGTGTCCACATACGAGTTTATCGCACTGTAAGTTCACTGTGTGGTTGGTGTCCGGACTATCTGTGTTGGAGGTGTCTTATATGTTTTTTATGTTGCTGTCCCTATATATGTGTTTCTTCTCCTTTTTTCTTTCTTGTATGTCTGTAGATTTTTACCCTCCTGGAAGATATCTCCTTTTGTGAGAACCTTAGGGAGGATATAAAGTGAAGCTGTTTCTATTATTTAGGTGTACTTTATTAACTTTTGTAACATGTCCCCAAGTTGGGTTCAATAAAATTTGATATTTTTATAAAAACATACCTAGGACAGACTTTTTGTTGCGGAAGTAGCCGCTTTGCGATGCTGGTAGACATACCAGCATCTATTCATTTGTATGCTACGGCCCAGCTATGCCTATTGCCTCCTGGGATTGATGACAAACATCTCCCAGGAGGCATTGCAGAGCAGGAAATGAAGTGCTCGGCCGCGGCCGAGAGGAGGAAATGAAGATTTCAATCTTCATTATAACAGTGAGTTTAAAAAAAAAGATATGCAAATCGTTTTCAGCACACAAAACGGCTTGGGATGCCAAGGACTTCAAAAAGTGGGTGGAGTTCCACTTTAACATATGGGGGAGAAATGGGGGGGAAACTATTGTAGTAGTGAAAGGGTTAAAAAAAAGAAAATAATTAGGTTTGGCCATAAAAGAGTTTCAAAAAACAAAAACTTAAAAAAATCTTTGTTTTTCATAGAAAGGTTAAAAAATTAAAAAATATGGTTTGGCAGTGAAATGGTTCATAAATGAAAGGAAAAACATTTGACTTGGCAGTTAAAGGGTTAAAAATGGGGGAAAATTTGATTTGGCAGTATAATTTAACATATGGGGGAGGAATGGGGAAAAAAAATATAGGGCGGCGAAAGGGTTAATAAGTGTGTAGTGGGGGTGTACTTGGTTTGGCAGTTAAAGGGTTGAAATAAATGAACAAATATAGTTTGGTAGTGAAAGGGTTAAATCTCATTCACAATAACATGTTCTTCCAGGAGCCATATCCCTATTAGAACCCTATACTGACCCTACAGGCTGAATTCACAAAGTTCACAAATAAGGACGTGGCTCCTTTAAGAAAAATCGTCCGTTTTTTTTTTTGCCGAGTCATCATGAGATTTAAAAAAAACAAACAAAAAAAAAACCTCTGCCTATGATGTCATCAGCTCAGCCACTATAGGCAGGCGCAAGAAAGGCAGGGAGTGAGTGTTCACTGACCAGTGAAGATGTGTTTTTTATCTCTCTTGAGATTTTTTTGTGATTTTATTGGATTTGATTTAATTCAATTCAGTTTAATTGCAATTTCTATTGTACATTTAAAGCGTGTTTCTTTATTCTTAATAATGAACCGATTTAAATGTAATCAGCTCCTTTCTCTGAAAAACACCAAAGAGGAACCCAGCAAAGGAAGGGCAGCTACTATGATAGGAGGTATCAGTGACCAGCCTGCAGATACCCCAATCAAAATGTAGAGGACCCGGGCTTTTGTGCGCCGCTGTTTCAGAGCCGTTGTTGGATTTTTCGGTTCCGGCTGTAAAGCCAATGGACATCAGGGGTATACAGACACCGAGATTGGTAAGTAATATGGATAGTGATAAAACATAAAACACCAGATTTCCATGCTTAGGAGAAAGGAACTGCAGACCCCCTAACAAAGAACATCACCTCAGTGATGTTCAAAGGACAAAGAAGATCTATTTCAGGGGAATTGGCGCTGTTCAAAAGTGGTAAAAATAATGACAAAAAAATACCAAGTGTGTATAAAAATGAAAAAAAAAAGTAAAAAAAGTACCCTCTGTGTTATAAATCTAAAACAACTCACAATAAAGTGCAAAGTGCTACAAAGTAGATCTGGAAAAATATATAAAAATCATGAGCAATATTAACAGTGATAATCCCAACATCAGATAATAATCTCAAAAACCATGTAAAATAGCTAAAGGTGTTAATATGATAAAAGAGACAATATCCCCATGTGAATCCAAAGAGAACGCTTCAAGCTAGTGGATAACAAAAATTCATGTGTAAAAAATAAAATCGAAAAGATCAAAAATAAAAAATAGAAAAAATTTAAAAAAAATGTTTTTTGAGTAATAAAAATAGTGATAAAAAG
Source organism: Lithobates clamitans (assembly GCA_037952925.1). Lineage (NCBI taxonomy): Eukaryota > Metazoa > Chordata > Amphibia > Anura > Ranidae > Lithobates > Lithobates clamitans. The sequence goes on along the minus strand of JBBGZY010000292.1, from coordinate 5,175,389 downwards.
TCCAACTAGATGTGCCTGTGTATATGACTATATACTAAAAAATATATACATAGTCTATAAGAAATATCCATGCAGGAAAAAATGATAATGTAATAATTCTTCGGTGCTCCCCGCCTTCCTCCGTAACTCCCACTTGTGCCTGCACTCATCGTACCCTTAACCCCTGCAGGGGTAACAGGCGTATAAACTGGAATCCAGCAGTGGTGCTCCCTTATGATGGATAGCCCTTCGGGTGGGTGCCGTAGTCTTCCCCTTCCCCACGGACAGACATCCACATAGGTACAGGAAAGATGAGCCTTTTTCTTTTTGGAACATGCAGTATTGATGAGATGAATACTTTATATATTTTCTCTTTAGGTTGTTTTCTGTGAATATAATGAACCTTTATAGCTTTAAAGCATTTCTATTTATTGTCTAAATTGTTGCAGCACTTGTTACTGTTGCAGTTGTTGAATTCGCCATTTGCAAAGCAATCACAATAAAGTTTTAGACACTGTGACTTGGTACAGTTACATGTTTTCTTTGATTTAAGATCCCACAGTAAAGTTTGATTGCTGCTCCTCATGTGTTCAGACTAAGAATGCAAAGGTAAAGGGATATCCCATATATAGCTTAGACGGTCCCAGTGGTAGATGTTCAAAACGAAATAAAAAAAAGTGCATAGAAAATATATATAGCGTAACTCTACAATGAACACAGTGGGACACGGACGGATCGTAAAGTAATGCACTCACTTTTTAAAAATGAGCATAGGCACCAATCCACGAACACCGAGTTCGTATGCCCTTGTTGATAAAACTTCAGTCGGTTCCTGCTCCCCAGTGCATGCAACACGGAGTGGTAGGCCTATTTTTCTACATATGTGGTGGTAGATGAAGACGAGGCAGTTGGCCGAATTGCATAACCAGTCAAGATATGGACTCCACTAGACCTCTGAAGGTATGCTGTGGTATCTGGCCATCCACCATCACATATGTAGAAAAATAGGCCTACCACTCCGTGTTGCATGCATCAGGGAGCAGGAACCGACTGAAGTTTTATCAACAAAGGCATACGAACTCGGCGTTCGTGGATTGGTCTGATCTGATTCACCATGTGAATCAGACACTGGCGATGGTTGCTAGAACCGATCATACCTTGGGGCTGCGGACTAAAAAATTGTCTGAACGCATCGGTCAAACGGCCACCTTCTCCACCGCTCCTTCTGTGATTGACCGAAGCCTCAGCAACACGTTATCCAGGAGGACCAGGAAATTGTAACCTTCCAGGCTCTGGAAAAGCGTTGCACAAACCTTTCTGCAAGGCCTCCCGAAGATGTTGCGTCCTTTGCTCCCGCTGCGACGGCAAGATAAGGTCCACAACCATACCCTTGTAATGTGGATCAAGGAGGGTTGCCAGCCAGTAATCATCCCTCCCCTTGATTTCACGAATACGAGGATCCTTCCGCAGGCTTTGCAGGATCAGGGAGGCCATGCAGCGTAGGTTTGCTGAGGCATTCGGTCCAGAGTCCTCTGTGTCACTAAGGACGACATGATCCGCAGCCACCTCCTCCCAGCCACGTACAAGTCCATGGGTTTCTTCGGACTGTAAATGATCCCTTGAAGACTGCTGCTGATGCTGAGTGCCAGGCTCCACCTCCATGCTGACGCAATCCTCCTCCTCCACCTCCTCCACCTCCTCCTCGTCCTCTTCCTGTGTGATCAGCGGGCACACAGGAACACTGTCTGGATAAAGGGGGCCTTGAGAGGTAAGGAAGTCTTCCTCTTCCTCCCTCTGTTCTGCCTCAAGTGCCCTGTCCATTATTCCACGCAGTGTGTGCTCCAACAGGTGGACAAGAGGGACAGTGTCACTGATGCATGCACTGTCACCGCTCACCATCCTCATGGCCTCCTGAAATGGTGACAGGACAGTGCATGCATCCGTGATCATAGCCCACTGGCGTGGGGGAAAAAAAAACATGCTCCTCTGACCTTGTCCTGGTGCCATAGTCGCATAGGTACTCATTGATGGCCCTCTGCTGCATGTGCAGCCGCTGCAGAATGGCCAGTGTTGAGTTCCACCTGGTGGTCATGTCACAGATTAGGCGGTTCTTGGGCAGGTTAAATTCCTTTTGGAGGTCAGCCAGCCGAGCACTGGCATTATATGACCTGCGGAAATGCACACAGACTTTCCTAGCCTGCCTCAGGACATCCTGTAAGCCCAGGTACCTGCCCAAGAACCACCAAGTTAAGGAAGTGAGCCAAACAGGGCACATGGGTCAGTTGTCCCTGTCGGTGGGTGGAGAGGAGGTTGGTGCCATTGTCGCAAACCACCATACCTGGCTTAAGCTGGCATGGCGTCAACCACCTCTGAACCTGCCCCTGCAGAGCTGACAGAATCTCTGCCCCAGTGTGGTTCCTGTCTCCTAAGCACACCAGCTCAAGCACCGCATGCCATCTTTTTGCCTGCGTGCTTGCGTAGCCCCTTGAACGCCTACGGAGCACCGCTGGTTCCGAAGACAAATCAGCACAGGAAGAGGCCATGGAGAGAGAGAGGTGTGGCAGAATCACCACTAGTAGAATTTTGGAGGTATGGTGGTGGAACAACCTCCAACACAACTGCACCCTGTCCTGCATCCTTCCCAGCTGCCAGAAGAGTCACGCAGTGCGCGGTGAAAGACAGGTAACGTCCCTGTCCATGCCTGCTGGACCATGAGTCAGCGGTAATATGCACCTTACTGCTGACTGCCCTGTCCAGCGAGGCCAAGACATTGCCTTCCACATGCCGATAGAGAGCCGGAATCGCCTTCCGTGAGAAAAAGTGGCGTTTGGGAACCTGCCACTGAGGAACTGCACATTCTACAAACTCACGGAAGGGGGCAGAGTCTACCAATTGAAAAGGTAGCAGTTGAAGTGCTAGCAATTTAGCCAAGCTAGCATTCAACCGCTGGGCATGTGGATGGCTAGGAGCTGACTTCTTTCGGCAGTGCAGCAGCTGGGGCAGGAAAATTTTCCTGGTACAATCTGACGTTGGTGTACCGAAAGCAGATTGTCCGCAAATACTTGGCTGTGACACAACTAATTCTACACCTTCATTCCTCTCAGTGCAGGTTTCAGAGAGGACTGAAGGTATAGTGGGGTTGGAGATCCCAGCTGATGAGGAGCAAGGAGAGGTCCGCTTTGTTCTTTGGTGTGGGTCTTTTTGGTACGCTTGCCAACGAACTGCATGGCAGGTCGACATATGTCTGATCAAGCATGTGGTGCCCAAGCGGGTCATGTTTTGGCCATGCGAGATACACTTGAGACATATGTTGCAAATAGCAGCAGTGCGATCTGATGCACTCGTCTCAAAAAAGGCCCACACCAAAGAACTTTTGGAATATCGTGCAGAGATAGCAGCGTCCTGCACGTGCGGAGCTCTGCGGTGTGATGCAGTCGGTGTGCTGCCCTTAAGCTGGCCCCTGGAGGGCATCCTGCCTCATTGGAGATATGCCTCCTCCTCCTCCTCCTCCTCCTCAGTGACTTCCTCATCATCGCCTTCCTCCTCATCACTGAAGCAAAGCTGGCAGTATGCTGCAGCTGGGGGAACATGACTGCCAGATTGCTGTCCTTCTTGGGCACCCCCTCTCTTTGGGCTCATGTTACTGCTTTCCTCTAGCTGGGTACCATCATCAGAGCCTTCAAAATGCTGGGCATCCTCCTGGAGCATGTACCCAACACTGTGCTCAAACAGTTCAGGGGACTCCTCAGGAGGACATGGTGGGGCTAGGGAAGGAGTGACTGATGCCATTAAGCCAAGAGAAGAGGCCATGTTGACAGCTGCTTTACCAGACAAAGTACCCTGAGCCTGGGTGAGAGAGGATGAGGAGGATGAGGACGGCTTGGTCATACACTCTACCAAGTCTTCGGGATGTTGCGGCTCAACGCGGCCAGCTGCCAAAAAAAAGGACAAGCGTGTCCCACGGCCACGTGCTGATGAGGATGCACCGTGTCCATGACCAGCACTGTTGCCTCTAAATACAGAGCCTGCTTGCCCTCTTTTATTGGCTTGTGACTGTCTGCCTCTCGTTGTTGGCCTTCCAGACATACTAATGGCCTGCAGTGAGATGTAGCTGCACAAAGCTGGGATGTGTATATATATACTGATTATACTGCAGCTAGCAGAATCAACTGCCTGCCTGTAGTATTATTAGTATGAGAACACCAGCAATTGTCTTTAGGTAGCTTTAGGTGCACACTGTGCAGAGGACACAATACACTAACTATAAATACTGCAGCTGCCTGCCTGTGGTATTAATAGGATCAGAACACCAGCAATTGCATAGTTGCCAACATTGCAAAAAAAATTTGTGGGACACTTTTTTGGCTGTAGGCGGAGCCGTATAATAATTAGGGGGCGGGGCATGTGTTTGTAGGCGTGGCATAGCAATAAAACGGAAAACTGTGTTTCGCGGCGAAAAATGGGCGTGGTTTACGTGGGATAGTTGGCGTGGCTTAAATGGGCGTGGCTCAAAGAGGTTGTGGTTAGAGTCTGAGATGAATGAGGGATGGAGAGGGAAAGGGGAGAGAGGAATGAAGGGACAGCAGCCCCAGATCCTACACCACAATAGAAATATGTGTATTCTAGAAAGTTTAACAATCAGCAGATAAAGATACTCCAAACACCTGGTGTTAGCGCTTCAATCATCCCAGCACCATGATTGTTAGGGTGTCAGGATGATTGAAGCGCATTATTTCTATTATTACATTGTAATATAAAATGAAATCATTCAACTCACCATAATGTTGAATCAGTGGGATCCCTGAGCGTGTCACTAGCTACGTTGCCTGCCACCAGCAGAGTCCTTCCTTGCATCAGGTGCCCCCAGCAGAGTCTGTCCTTGCATCAGGTGCCCCCCGCAGAGTCTGTCCTTGCATCAGGTGCCCCCAGTAGAGTCCGTCCTTACATCAGGTGCCCCCCGCAGAGTCCCTCCTTACATCAGGTGCCCCCAGCAGAGTCCCTCCTTACATCACAGGTGCCCCCAGTAGAGTCCCTCCTTACATCACAGGTGCCCCCAGCAGAGTCCCTCCTTACATCACAGGTGCCCCCAGCAGTCCCTCCTTACATCACAGGTGCCCCCAGCAGTCCTTTCTTACATCACAGGTGCCCCCAGGAGTCCATCCTTACATCACAGGTCCCCCCAGTCGATCCTCCTTACATCACAGGTGCCACCAGCAGTCCCTCCTTACATCACAGGTGCCCCCACCAGTCCTTCCTTACATCACAGGTGCCCCCAGCAGTCCCTCTTTACATCACAGGTGCCCCCAGCAGTCCCTCCTTACATCACAGGTGCCCCCACCAGTCCCTCCTTACATCACAGGTGTCCCACCAGTCCCTCCTTACATTACAGGTGCCCCCACCAGTCCCTTCTTACATCACAGGTGCCCCCAGCAGTCCCTCTTTACATCACAGGTGACCCCACCAGTCCCTCCTTACATCACAGGTGCCCTCAGCAGTCCTTCCTTACATCACAGGTGCCCTCAGAAGTCCTTCCTTACATCACAGGTATCCTCAGCAGTCCCTCCTTACATCACAGGTGCCCCCACCAGTCCTTTCTTACACCACAGGTGCCCCCAGCAGTCCATCCTTACATCACATGTGCCCCCAGCAGTCCATCCTTACATCACAGGTGCCCCCACCGGTCCCTTCTTACATCACAGGTGCCCCCACTAGTCCCTCCTTACATCACAGGTGTCCCACCAGTCCCTCCTTACATCACAGGTGACCCCACCAGTCCCTCCTTACATCACAGGTGCCCTCAGCAGTCCTTCCTTACATCACAGGTGCCCCCAGAAGTCCTTCCTTACATGACAGGTATCCCCAGCAGTCCCTCCTTACATAACAGGTGCCCCCACCAATCCTTTCTTACACCACAGGTGCCCCCAGCAGTCCATCCTTACATCACATGTGCCCCCAGCAGTCCATCCTTACATCACAGGTGCCCCCACCGGTCCCTTCTTACATCACAGGTGCCCCCACCAGTCCTTTCTTACATCACAGGTGCCCCCAGCAGTCTTTCCTTACATCACAGATGCCCCACCAGTCCCTCCTTACATCACAGGTGTCCCCAGTAGATCCTCCTTACATCACAGGTGCCCCCAGCAGTCCCTCCTTACATCACAGGTGCCCCCAGCAGTCCCTCCTTACATCACAGGTGCCCACAGCAGTCCTTTCTTACATCACAGGTGCCCCCAGAAGTCCTTCCTTACATCACAGGTGTCCCCAGCAGTCCCTCCTTACATCACAGGTGCCCCCACCAGTCCTTTCTTACACCACAGGTGCCCCCAGCAGTCCATCCTTACATCACATGTGCCCCTAGCAGTCCATCCTTACATCACAGGTGCCCCCACCGGTCCCTTCTTACATCACAGGTGCCCCCACCAGTCCTTTCTTATATCACAGGTGCCCCCAGCTGTCCATCCTTACATCACAGGTGCCCCCAGCAGTCCTTCTTTACATCACAGATACCCCACCAGTCCCTCCTTACATCACAGGTGTCCCCAGTAGATCCTCCTTACATCACAGGTGCCCCCAGCAGTCCCTCCTTACATCACAGGTGCCCCCAGCAGTCCCTCCTTACATCACAGGTGCCCCCAGCAGTCCTTCCTTACATCACAGGTGCCCCACCAGTCCTTCCTTACATTACAGGAGCCCCAGTCCCTCCTTACATCACAGGTGCTCCAGTTCCTCCAGGTGCTCCAGTCCCTCCTTACATCACAGGTGCTCCAGTCCCTCCAGGTGCTCCAGTCCCTCCTTATATCACAGGTGCTCCAGTTCCTCCAGGTGCTCCAGTCCCTCCTTACATCACAGGTGCTGCAGTCCTTCCAGATGCTCCAGTCCCTCCCTGCATCACAGGTGCTCCAGTGTACAGGCGAATTATCTACTTGTACACTGAAGAGAGAACTGATTGGCTGCATGGATCTGAGGCCCCTCCCCTCTCCACTGAACACACGGGGAAAGAGACCAGCTAGCCGGAAGGAGTGGCGGCGGCCATGTTTTCATAGCCAGAGGAGGCGGCCGGTGCCAAAAACAGTCCCGATTCCCGGGACAAAGACAAAAAATCGGGATTTTGAGCGGGACGCGGTCAAATCGTGACAAAGGTCCAATTTTCGGGATTGTCCAGGGAAAATCGGGACTGTTGGCATGTATGCAATTGTCTTCAGGTAGCTTTAGGTGCACACTGTGCAGAGGACACAGTACACTAACTGTAAATACTGCAGCTGCCTGCCTATGGTATTAACAGGATCAGAACACCAGCAATTGTCTTCAGGTAGCTTTAGATGCACACTGTGCAGAGGACACAGTACACTAACTGTAAAATATTGCAGCTGCCTGCCTGTGGTACTAATAGGATCAGAAGAACACCAGCAATTGTCTTCAGGTAGCTTTAGGTGCACACTGTGCAAAGGACACAGTACACTAACTGTAAATACTGTAAAAAAAAAACCTGCCTGTCAGTAGGAAAAGAATAACAGGAATGGATCTACACCTGGGATGCATATATATACACAATACACTGTAAGTGCAGCTAACTGACTCGCCTGCCTACTCTATCTAACTTAAATCAAATGACACTATCTCTCTGTCTATCTCTCTCCGCCGCTGCCGCAACACACCACACAAGGCCGCCACGCAGGCGGCCTTATATAGTGTGGGGCCTGTACCAAACCCCCTGAGCCATAATTGGCCAAAGCCACCCTGGCTTTGGTCAATTACAGCTCTCTGTACAAACGGTGCTGTGATTGGCTAAGCATGCGGGTCATATTGCATGCTTGGCCAATCATCAGCCAGCAATACACTGCGATACCGCAGTGAATTATGGGCCATGAAGCGCCCATAACGTTCGCAATTCGACGACTGGTCAAACAGGCGATGTTCGAGTCGAACATGGGTTTGACTCGAACTTGAAGCTCATCTCCACAGAGGAGGTCTAGGGCTAGAATTATTGCTCTCGCTCTACTGATAGCGGCAACACCTCACATGTGTGGTTTGACCACCGTTTTACATATGTGGGCACTACTCACGTATGCATTTGCTTCTGTGCGCTAGCTCGTCGGGACAGGGCGTTTAAAAAAAAAAAAATTCTTATTTATTTTACTTGATTTTATTTATTTTCACACTGGTTTTTTTTTTTTTAAATTTGGGTCACTTTTATTCCTATTACAAGGAATGTAAACATCCCTTGTAATAGAAAAAAGCATGACAGGTCCTCTTAAATATGAGATCTGGGGTCAAAAAGTCCTCAGATCTCATATTTGGACTTAAATGCAATAAAAAAAAAAAAAATTGTCATTTAAAAAAATGACATAAAAAAATGTGCCTTTAAGAGGTCACTTCCGCCCTGCAGTGCCATGGAGACGGGTGGGGTCCATCTTCCCCTCACACGTCTCCATGTCAGCCCAGGGGACAGACGCGATCGCCTCCGCCGCTGCCGACGGCTCCGGTAAGCAGCGGAGGGCACCGGATCGCGGTGGGAGAGGGGCCCCTCTTCTGGCACCGATAAAATTGATCTTGCACAAATCCGCCGCAGAGACCACTTTTATCTTGTAGATGACCGCCGGCCAAACACTTGGATACCGGGGTTATGGCAGATAGCTGCTGCCATAACAACGATATCCGTCCCCAAAAAAGGGACATATATGTACATGCGGCAGTCGGCAAGTGGTTAACCACTTCAGCCCTGAGCCTGGTTTTGAGATTTGGTGTTTACAAGTTAACCACTTCAGCCCCAGACCCTTTTGGCTGGTCAAAAACCAGAGGACTTTTTACAATTTGGCACTGTGCTGCTTTAACTGGTAATTGCGCGGTCATGCAATGTTGTACCCAAACGACATTTGCGTCCTTTTTTCCCCACAAATATAGCTTTCTTTTGATGGTATTTGATTGCCTCTGTGATTTTTATTTTTTGCGATATAAATGGAAAAAGACCAAAAATTTGGAAAAAAAAAAAGATATTTTCTACTTTTTGTTATAAGAAAAATCCAATAAACTAAATTTTAGTCATACATTTAGGCCAAAATGTATTCAGTCACATGTCTTTGGTAAAAAAAAGTCAATAAGCGTATATTTATTGGTTTGCGCAAAAGTTATAGCATCTACAAACTAGGTTACATTTTCTGGAATTTATGCAGCTTTTAGTTTATGACTGCCTATCTAAGTTCTTGAGGTGCTAAAATGGCAGGGCAGTACAAAACCCCAAACAATGACCCCATTTTGGAAAGTAGACACCCTAAGGAAATTGCTAAGAGGCATTTTGAGCCCATTGAATAATAGGATTTTTGTACTCACATAAAATCCTTTTCTCTGGAGTTCATTGACGGACACAGCTCCATTCTCTTGACCGTAGGGTTATATCTTCCTCATTTCAGCAGAGACTAGGCAGAACATGCATTGCATATGAAAAAAACAGAACTATACAGTTCCACCCAGGGGGCGGTCCCTCTGATATAACCCCACAGCCTGCCTCCTGCAGCTCAGTATGTCAACAAGCAGTATAACGTAATTAAAAGGAGGGGTGGGTGCTGTGTCCGTCAAGGAACTCCAGAGGAAAGGATTTTACGGTGAGTACAAAAATCCTATTTTCTCTTTCGTTCATTGACGGACACAGCTCCATTCTCTTGACCGTAGGGACGTCCCCAAGCAGTGTCATAACAAGGGGTGGGAACAGCAAAACAGAACTTCACCCACAACCAGAAGTGCTCCCAAAACGGAGGAGTTACCCTCTGAATCAACTGCAGTAGAATCTGCGGGCGACAAATGCATCAAACCGCATGGACAACAACATGAACTTTGTCCAACAAAAGAATGTAAATTGCAACATTACACGGCCGCCTGCAGAACTTTGCGGCCAAAGCAAGCATCCGAAGATGCGCTTACATCAACCTTGTAGAACATGGTAAAGGTGTGAACGGACAACCCGCCTTACACACTTGGGAAACTGAGCCTTGATGTCGGAAAGCCCAAGAAGTCCCAATTGCTCTAGTGGAATGGGCTGTGACAGGAAAGGGGGGCACCTGCCCCTTCAAGGCGTAAGCCTGGACCACGATCTGTCTGATCCACCTGGAAATGGTAGTCGATGAGACCGCTAGCCCTTTTTTTGGACCAGCCACCGAAACAAACAGTAGATCTGACTTCCGGAAGGGAGCCGTGGCAGACAGATATACTCTTAGAGCCCGGACCACGTCCAGGGAATGGAGGGCCACCTCTTTAGGATGTGTCGGCTTAGGACACAGAGATGGTAACACAATGTCTTCATTGAGATGGAAGGCTGAAACCACCTTCAGAAAAAAAAAAGGTTGCAGAGGCAACACCACCTTATCCCTGTGGATAATCAGATAGGGCTTGCAAGACAAGGCCGCCAGGTCTAAAACCCTCCTGACAGATGTAATAGCCACTAAAAAGACCACTTTCTGAGACAAGGTCAACAAGGGAATTTCCCCGATGTTCTCAAGCGGCGGTTTCTGAAGCGCCAACAGCACCAGGTTCAGATCCCACGGAGGTAGAGGTGGACGCACCGGAGAAACTACATGCCGAACCTCTTGCACAAAAGTGCGTAACAACGAGTGAGACGCCAGGGATTCTTGGAAAAAAACAGCTAAAGCTTAATGCTGCTCAAGGCCAACTTCTGGTCCACTCCTCGCTGTAAGAACAGCAGGACTCTAGCCACCGAATAAGTACGTGGGCGCCACCCGATCTTCTCACACATGGAGATATAAGCCTTCTATGTATGATGATATACCTTCCGGGAAGAAGATTTCCTTGACCGCAGCATAGTGGAAATGACCGAGTCCGACAGACCTCGGTTCCTTAGCACCTGGCTTTCAACAGCCACGCCGTTAAAGCCAGCGATGGTAAAGTAGGATGAAGTATTGGACCTTGTGATAGGAGGTCCTCCCGCACCAGCAACTGCCAAGGAGCATCCACCACCAGGCGTATCAGGTCGGCATACCAAGGACGCTGAGGCCAATCAGGGGCAATCAGTATGACTGGGATCCCCTCGACCGCCACTCTGCGGAGCAGACGTGGTAACAGTTTGAGCGGAGGAAAGGCGTAAATCAGCCGGTATTGCTCCCATGGAGCCACCAACGCGTCTGACGCGTCCTCCCAAGGATCTTTTGTCCTGGACACGAACCTCCACACCTTTCAATTGAGCCGAGAGGCCAGAGGGTCCACATCTGGTGTGCCCCAAAAAGAGATTGTTCGGTGGATATGCCCACCATTAGAATACCTCCCTTCATCCACCCACTTCTAATGATGGGCATACATGCACCGTTTTGTTTATAACTGTGGTGGTGAAATCACCTCCTACAGCGCTGGAGTCATGGCTTTATGTATCTTGGAAGCAAACGCTGTTGCTGAAAAGATAAAAAAATCTGCGCCGTGGCCGAATGGCGTACCTGGTAAGCAAATGATGGTTAACAATAAAACAAAGTACCATTACAGTATAACAGTTATGCCCCGTACACATGGTCGGATTTTCCGATGGAAAATGTCCGATCGGAGCATGTTGTCGGAAATTCCGACCGTGTGTGGGCTCCATCGGACATTTTCCATCGGATTTTCCGACACACAAAGTTGGATAGCAGGAGATAAAATTTTCCGACAAGAAAATCCGTTGTCGGAAATTCCGATTGTGTGCACACAAATCCGATGGACAAAGTGCCAGGCATGCTCAGAATAAATAAAGAGATGAAAGCTATTGGCCACTGCCCCGTTTATAGTCCCGACGTACGTGTTTTACGTCACCGCGTTCAGAACGATTGGATTTTCCGACAACTTTGTGTGACCGTGTGTATGCAAGACAAGTTTGAGCCAACATCCGTCGGAAAAAATCCTAGGATTTTGTTGTCGGAATGTCCGAACAAAGTCCGACCGTGTGTACGCCCTATAAGACTTACCATACCTGCAAAGCAAATACAAAAAAAAACTTAGCAAAAAATAAAACATTTTTTAACGCAACCTGTGCCTAAAATATATATATATGCCGAAGCATGGGGGCATCCACCCCAAAAGTTAGGAGCAAATCGCTCCTCCACCCCTGCTGCCCCCATGCTTCGGCATATATGCTCTTTTTTTTAACTTTGGTGGTGAAATCACCTCAGGCAGCGCTGGAGTCACGGCTTTATGTATCGTGGGAGAAAACGCTGTTGCTGTCAAGATAAATAAATCCGGGCTGCAGCTGAATGGCGTACCTGAAAACAAAAAAATGGTTAACAGGAAAAAACAGTAAACAGTAAAGTATAAAAAAATTACATACCTGAAAAGCAAACATGATAAAACATAATAACAATAAAACTTTTGGCGTGAACTAGCCCTAACCAATAGTGAAATCAAATAGCAGCGCTAAATCAATTAACCTAAATATCAGTGAAAAAGTAAATATTAATTTACACTAAAATACATCAACACAATGTGAACCCTGGGGGGCGTGGCTATACGGCAATCAAAAGCGCATGACGTAGGACGTAGGACGCTGTGACGGAGAGCGGCATACTAGGAAGTGGGGAAGCGGCTCCAGGAAACTCTAGGGGACGGGTGAGACTGTCATCAGAGAGTGTACTACCTGGGTCGCCGTGACCACCATACGCTGATCTTATCGTTTGGAGTGTTTGCGGTGATTATCGGCTTTGCTGTGCTTCTTTGCCTGATGTGAATTTTAAAGATGTGAGTTCAATGGTGGAGGAGAATGTTGTTTTAATAAATTTCATTACGTTACTGCACTATTGGATCGCTTCCTTTTTTTACATGTGGAGAGGGCACTTAATAGAAATACTCTGGATATTTAACGGTGAATCATTGGAGGTCATCACTTCTGTGTGGGATAAAGCCTTAAAGCCGGGCATGAGAGTGTGAGGCAAGAGGAGCTGGTGAGTTTATTCGCCTAAGGGGAGTGGAATCACAGTCACAGAGGTGTGGTGGAAGATTGATTTATTAAAGATCTGCACTGTATCACGCTATGGATTATCACCAATGATACCACGTTCTACTTCTCACTTATTGTTGGACTTTTTATATTTACCGTATATACTCGAGTATAAGTCGTTCCGAGTATAAGTCGAGGCCCTAATTTACCACAACAAAAATGGGAAAAACGTATTTACCCGAGTATAAGACGAGGGTGAGAAATGCACAGCTACTGTAAGTGGAAAAGAGGGTCAACAATGCCCATTTGCAGCATCACTGTGCCCATTTGCATGCCTCACTGTGCCCATTTGCAGCCACAGGTCCCCTGAACTCGGTAGTTAAGGGTTCCTAGATGCCCCCTAGCTGCAGCCAAAATTTGGGGTCTCTGAACCCAAAGGGTCCCGAAATGACATTGCTGCAGATAGACACAGTTGACCGAATTTGGGGCCCCGTATCTTGGGGCCACTTAGTGCTAAGAACCCCAAATTTGGTGTGCAAACCCAGTGGAACTAGCACCATAAAATTAAAAGCTGGGGTTTCTAGCACCAAGTGGCCCTGAGATACAGGGCCCCAAAAATCGGTTCAGAAAATGTCAAGCACTTTTTTGCAGCAGAGAATGACATTTTCCGAACCAGTTTTGGGGCCCCGCATCTCAGGGCCACTTGGTGCTAGGAACCCCAGCTTTGGATATGTTATGGTACCAGTTCCACTGGGTTTGCACACCAAATTTGGGGTTCTTAGCACTAAGTGACCCTGAGATATGGGGCCCCAAAGTCGGTTCAGAAAATGTCAAGCACTTTTCTGCAGCAGAGAATGACATTTTCCGAACCGATTTTGGGGCCCCGTATCTCGGGGCCACTTAGTGCTAGGAACTTCAGCTTTGGATATGGTACCAGGTCCACTGGGTTTGCATACCAAATTTGGGGTTTCTAGCACCAAGTGGCCCTGAGATACGGGGCCCCAAAGTCGGTTCGGAAAATGAAATTTTTTGCTGCAGAAAGGTGCTTGACTCGAGTATAAGTCGAGAGGGGCACTTTCAGCACAAAAAAATGTGCTGAAAAATTTGACTTATACTCGAGTATATACGGTATATATTTTTTTGATTTAAAAGTCTTTTTCAGCACATTTTTTTTGTTCATAGAGATCCTTTTATTCACTTAATGGATCTTGTTTCTTGGACACGGTTCACATTGTGTTGATGTATTTTAGTGTAAATTGATATTTACTTTTTCACTGATATTTAGGTTAATTGATTTAGCGCTGCTATTTGATTTCACTATTGGTTAGGGCTAGTTCATGGTGAATCATTTATTGTTTTCCACATATCTAAACACATTGTAAGCGGCTGCTCAATTTGAGGCTTTGTTTCCATTAGCGCAGCGTTTGGCACATAGCAGTGGGCGGATTTCCTATGCACCATAATACTGTTATAAACAATAAAACATTGCAGAATAGAATACAGTAAAAAAGAGCAGAACAATAGAGAGAGAATAGAGAGAGAGAGAAACGACAACTATTTTAGTTTTTTTATTTTATTTTTTTTGTGTTTCTTTATTTTTTTTTTTTATTTTTTTTTACACTTTTATTTGTAACTGTAACTGTAACGGTTCGGTTCCAGGTTTGGGTCTCTCAAAATGCGATGGCATCTTGGGAGACCCTATGAAAGTGTGCCTAGTCTGTGCAATGCTGTACCCTATGCTAAAATTCCACTAGTGTATGGTAGCATTCACCAATGCAAAGACCAGGATTGTCAGGACAGGAGGGACAAAAATAGCGGGTGTCATGCCTATATCCGTGCTTTCTACAGACACAACATTTTCTTTGGGGGGCTCGTTGGGTAGGGGTACTCGGGAGGACATACGGAAAATGCCTCTCATGCAGCCGGCTTACTGCATTTGGATTGGGAAGGTGAAGTGGAGCACCATCTGAAAACAGAAGGGCTCTAACGATCTCTTCCTGGAATTTATGGAAGGATCCAGTCCGTCCTGAAGCTCTGTATTGCACATGAGCGTTCAGCAAAGCCAATTGAAATAAATAAACAGACACTTTTTTATACCAGCGTCTGGCCTTACGGGCAACTAGGTACGGTGCCAACAACTGGTCGTTAAGGTCCACCTCTCCCATATTTTGGTTATATTCGTAGAGACAGAGGGGTTTCTCCACAACACCAGTCGCAGTAGTAATTTAGACCGTCATGTCTGCATGAAGGGAGGTAAGAACGAAAACATTCTTATCATCCCTCCACTTCATAGCGAGCAAGTTATTACACTTCAAGCGGGCTCTCTTCCCCAGCCTAAGACGGGAATCTACAAGCCGCTGGGGAAAGCCTCGGGGATTAGATTGAAAAAAGTGAAAAAAGAAAAGTGTGTGAGTGTGGCGCTGTCCCAAAGTTGCAGAAGAAATGTCTGCATATATACAGTTTTATCAAAAGTGTCACGTGTGTATTCCTTTAAGTGAAATATGTATGGCAGTTATTACCACTCCTGTGGGTTAAAGTGACTGGTGATTTAAACATGAGAAGCATAATGAGTGCAATAAATCGCATCCAAGGTGTCTAGTGCTATATTCCCTCAAAAGGAAAAAACAGTATTAACCACTGCTAAGAGCATGAAGCGGTCTGTGTCTAAACACTAGAAAACATAAAGTTGCAATAAATACATCACACGTGACATGCAAAAAATTCTAAAGTGTCTAGTGATAAATAAATAAATATTAAAATGTTGTTCTACAAACGTTGCAAATAACAAAGTGACAAGTGCCCTATGAAGAGGTCACTCTGAAAAGTGCTAAACACACGTGCCATGCAAATGGTTCTATGATAGTAAACAGTTCATATGGGTATGTCCCCAGAGTACTATAAGTGAAAAAAGGCGTCCTTTGTGGGATTCCTCAAAGCATACACCAGGTGTTAATTCAGTGCTGGTGTCTCGCGTTGTGATTGTGCAGAGACTCACCAGCTGTATATCCCCTGCAGGGGTAACGAGTAGTCACAGTATGTGCCACTGTGCAGCAGTGCTTGGCAAGACCAGGACCAGGATGATATCATAAGGACATAAGAAGAAAGGATTCCATAGTGTGAAACCGTTTAAAACCACTATTTATTAGGTCAGATAAAAAGGGTACTCACATTGTAATGGAAAAAATGAGCGGTGTACAATGCTTACAAAGATGTTCCTAAGCGTCAGCTTTGCAGGGAGATGTCAGCAAGGCGTTCAGTCAAAGGCCACGCCCTACGTACGTTTCGTCACACGGACTTCTACGGGAGCGTTAGATTGGGGATCTTCTACGGGGATTAGATTGCACGGTGCCACATGCTCCAATCTGAAGATCAAACAAGTGACTAAAAAGTGGCACGCTCGTGTAATAATTGTCCACATACAAATGGTATACCTTTCCAAATAAGGGTGACACCAAGTCCCACACAATCTTGCCAGCACTTCCTATGTAGACAGGGCAGTTTGTCGGCTCTACGTGACTATCTCTTCCCTCGTAAACCATAAAACTACATGTATAGCCTGTGGCCCTGTCACAGAGCTTGACCCCGTATCTGGCACGCTTGCTAGGAAGATACAGATTGAATGACAAGCGGCCAGAAAACTTAATCAGGGACTCATCAACGCAGACAACTTGATGGGGAGTAAACAAGTCTGCAAAACATTGGTTGAACTGGTTTACAAGGGGCCGAATTTTGTACAGCCGATTGTATCCTGGGTCTCCACGAGGACGACAGAGTTCCGTGTCATTGAAATGCATGAACTGCAAGATCTGATCGTGTCGTGCCCTGGCCATGGAAGCAGAGAACACGGGCATATGGTAAATTGGGTCAGTGGACCAATATGACCGCAACATACTCATTTTAACTACGCCCATGTCAAGGGATAGGCCCAGAAAGGTCTTAAATTCGCAAACCGTTATTGCTTTCCAATCTCTGGCAAAGGAGGACTGGGGATTAGCGGCGATGAATTGACCAGCATACAAATTACTTTGGTCCACAATAGATCTATAGAGATCTTCGGTGAAAAACAGCGAATAAAAATCAAGTGACGTAAAATCAACTGTTTCCACCTGAATGCCGGGTTGGCCAGTGAACGGGGGAAGTACGGGTGCTGCAGAAGTGGTGGGCTCCCAATTAGGATTGGCGAATTCTGCAGGAAGGACACCATAAGCACGATGGGCCTGTCTTTGTCTTCTTCTAGGTGGCAGTGGGACACTACTTGTGCTTGCCACCTCGCCAGCTTGAACTGCACTTATGGGACTCGCCACGTCACCACGTGATACTGCAGTGCTGGATGTACGACCAGGGTGTCAGAGCTATCTGTCATGGAGTCGCTGCTGTCTACAGGATCGTATTCTGAGCCTGAATCTGACAGATGAGTGACTTCCCCTTCACTATCTGTCAAGCTCAGAAACGTGTAGGCCTCTTCACTATTGTACCTTCGATTTGCCATTTTGGGCTCTAAATTTACTGGTACATTAATGAGACTCACAGGTAAAAAAGCTCCTAGACTGTCAGCAAATGTAACAAATGCTGCCAAAAAAACTGTTAGCGATCACAGGGATCAGGCCTGACTCTGTGAACGCTGCAGTTATGTGTGTTTAGTGTTTTGTAAGTGACAGTGATCGATCGATACTGCACTTGGGTGGGCTGGGCTGGGCAGAGGGGCAAAACGCAGGTGCTAGCAGGTATCTGGGCTGATCCCACTAAAACTGCGTTTTTGGGAACCCTAAATTGCTGGGGACGCTAGTATAGATCTGATCAGATATCGATCCGTTCAGATACTATACCACTAAGGGAGGTGTATGCTGCGTGCGTGGGTGTTAGCGGTACTGGCACTAACTTGACACTGCCTGGGGCAACGCAGACCCTATCTGACACTAAAACCTAACTTATATTACCCACCGGGCGATCGGGGGGTTAAACCTTTATTGGGTAATAAACTGCAGGTATAAAAAACAAACTAACTAACCAGCGTCACCCGTAACAGTTATACAGTGATCACTGGTGAAAGGGTTAACTAGGGGACAATCAGGGGTTAAAACCTTTATTAGGTAGTATATGGGGGTACCTGACTATATAAAAAGCTGACGGTGAACCTAAATACTTACCTGGCTGAGTAGCGTCACCTGTGACACTAATACGGCGATCAGAAAAAAGATTGCTTAGTGTCACTGGCGACAGGGGGTGATCAAGGGGTTAAACCTTTATTAGGGGGGGTTAGGGGGGGTAGCCTAGACCTAAAGGAGCCTAACAGTAACTACCCTAACACTTATAACAGTCACAAATGACACCAATGCAGTAATCAGTAAAAAAAAAAACTGCTTTTGGTGTCACTGTGACTGGGGGGTGATTTGTGTGCCTGCGTGTTCTACTGTATCTGTAGTGTTGGTGCAAACTTACTTGATGTCTTCTCTCCTCTGTGTCGTAACGAAAAGACCGACGCGAGGAGAGATGACATCACTTCCTCTGCTTCTGTTTACATTACAGAAGCTGAGGAGGCATTCCATTCGTCAGGAGCGATCGTGAGGGGGTGGCCATGAATCGGTGGCCTCCCCCTCAGCACTGATCGCTCCTGTAATGAATCCGACCGCTGCAGACACCAGGGGGACCCGATCGGACCCCCCGCCCGCTGGGAGGAAGTGACGTACAGGTAAGCCCTTATGCTTGCCCGTGCCATTCTGCCAACGTACATCGGCGTTCGGCGGTCGGCAACTGGTTAAAAACGTTATTTTTGCTAGCAAATTAATTAGAACCTCCAATATATATATATATATATATATATATATATATATATATATATATATATAATTTTGGCGGTCGTTGCAATACTTTCTGTCACACCGTATTTGCGCAGCGGTCTTATAAGCGCACTTTTTTGGGAAAAAATACACTTTTTTGAATTAAAAAATAAGACGACAGTAAAGTTAGCCCAATTTTTTTTATATTGTGAAAAATGTTATGCCAAGTAAATTGATACCCAACATGTCACGCTTCAAAATTGCACCCGCTCGTAGAACGGCAACAAACTTTTACCCTTAAACATTTCCATAGGCGATGTTTTAAAAATTCTACAGGTTGCATGTTTTAAGTTACAGAGGAGGTCTGGGGCTAGAATTATCGCTCTCGCGGCAAAACCTCACATGTGTGTGAACACCGTTTTGATATGTGTGTGCTGCTCACGTATGCGGTCGCTTCTGCACGTGAGCTCGGCGGGATGGGGCGCGTTTTTTTTAATTATTTATTTTAGCTTTTATTTTTAATTTTTACACTCTTCTTTAAAAAAAATGATGTCACTTTTATTCCTATTACAAGGAATGTAAACATCCCTTGTAATATAAAAAAAAAAGACCTCAGATCTCATATTTAGACCAAAATGCAATCAAAAAAGTTGTTTGATTAAAACAAAAAAATATGTTTTTTTAAGAGCTGTGGGCGGAAGTGACATTTTGACGTCGCTTCTGCCCTGCAATGGTATGGAGACGAGTGGGGGCCATCTTCCCCTCACTCGGCTCCATACCACATACGAAAACGGATGCTGCCAGTGGCTCCAGTAAGAGGCGGAGGGCATCGGAGCGTGGCAGGAGGGGGGGCCCTCTCCCGCCGCCCATAAAAGTGATCTCACGGAGAATCCACCGCAGAGACCATTTTTATCTGACCGCCTGCTAAACCAAAAAAATACAGGGGTTATGGTAGCTAGCTGCTGCCAAAACAATGATATTGCTCTTCAAAGTACCGGCGTATTAACAACGGCAGGTGGTCTGTAATTGGTTAAAGACAGAGTTAACAGCAGAAATAACCCCTTGCCAATAGTGATGGAGTTTAGGACATCTCCATAACATATGTATTAAATTAGCCAGCCCAATATTACATCTAGGACAAAGAGGGGTATCTTTACGCTGCCATTTAAACAAATATCTTAGGGATATGATAAGTCCTGTGTGAAATGAATAGTTGGGTTACTTTCTGTGTGGAAGATAAAGAGACCATGGGCAGTGCGGACAATGCCGCCTCCCAATGACCATCTGATATGGGACCTAGATCTCTTTTCCATGGAGGAAGTGGCTGTGTCCGTGCAGCTGTGCGTTGTAATCATTTTCAATGGACTGCCTGCATGTAGCAGCTGAAAGTTACAGATGTGGCAAAAACGCCCCGTTCATGCTATATGGGCATCATCACCCTTGTATTCACGTCCAGACAGACAGACAAAACTAATACAAATAAAACAGCCTTAATTAATTATCCATGAGCTTTTATTATGCACTATCCCTTTAACCTAAGTGCTGTAATTAAAAAGTGTCTGTGCTCCTAAAGCCGGCAATATACAGTTAGAATTTTGGCCAGTTCAGCAGGGACCAGCCGAGATTCTAAACATGTTTGGGCTAGTTTACTGAGGCTGATTACTGTCGGATGTTTCATGCGATTATTGCCAGCCGGTGGGTCAGGATGAGTGGCAGACAACCACCATCTTTATACGAAGGCCAACAATAGTCCTCCTTGTGTCCCTGTCATGTCGAGTTTATTCATTGTCCCTGGCACAAGAGTTTT
The DNA here is from genome assembly GCA_037952925.1 of Lithobates clamitans. Classification (NCBI taxonomy): domain Eukaryota; kingdom Metazoa; phylum Chordata; class Amphibia; order Anura; family Ranidae; genus Lithobates; species Lithobates clamitans. The sequence goes on along the minus strand of JBBGZY010000292.1, from coordinate 5,154,925 downwards.
GAACTTTTCTCTCTATAATTTGATGTTGTACAAAACAAAAAAATATATAATAATGTAGGTGCTAAATCTAATTCCTCTCTTTTTTTATTGAAGATGTACGCGGTATTAACTGCAGACAAGGCTCACACGGCATACCTGTCGTTTGTCACATTCAGACTCCACCAGAGTGCGCCCCAGGCGAGACCACTCCACCAGTGTGCGCCCCAGGCAAGGCCACTCCACCAGAGTGCGCCCCAGGTGACGCCACTCCACCAGAGTGCATCCCAGGCGACGCCACTCCACCAGAGTACGCCCCAGGCAAGACCACTCCACCAGAGTGCGCCCCACGCGAGGCCACTCCACCAGAGTGCGTCAAAGGCAAGACCACTCCACAAGAGTGTGCCCCAGGCGAGGCCACTCCACCAGAGTGCATCCCAGGCAAGGCCACTTCACCAGAGTACAACCCAGAAGAGGCCACTCCACTAGAGTGCACCCCAGACGAGGCCACTCCACCAGAGTGCGCCACAGGCAAGGCCACTCCACCAGAGTGCATCCCAGGCAAGGCCACTCCACCAGAGTGCGCCCCAGACGAGGCAACTCCACTAGAGTGCACCCCAGACAAGGCCACTCCACCAGAGTGTGCCCCAAGCGAGGCCACTCCACCAGAGTGTGCCCCAGATGAGGCCACTCCACCAGAGTGTGCCCCAGACGAGGCCACTCCACCAGAGTGCGCCCCAGGCAAGGCCACTCCACCAGAGTGCACCCCAGGCGAGGCCACTCCACCAGAGTGCACCCCAGGCGAGGCCACTCCACCAGAGTGCTCCCCAGGCAAGGCCACTCCACCAGAGTGCACCCTAGACATGGCCACTCCACCAGAGTGCGCCCTAGACATGGTCACTCCACCAGAGTTTGACATCCACAAGGAGACTCCACCAGAAGAACCCTCAATCATCACAGAACCGGACAAAGGAAAAGAGATTCTAAACATGTTTGGGCTGGTTTACTGAGGCTGATTACCGTCGGATATTTCATGCGATTATTGCCAGCCGGTGGGTCAGGATGAGTGGCAGACAACCAGTATCTTTATACGAAGGCCAAAAATTGTCCTCCTTGTGTCCCTGTCATGTCGAGTTTATTCATTGTCCCTGGCACAAGAGTTTTGAACTTTTCTCTCTATAATTAGATGTTCTACAAAACAAAAAAATATATAATAATGTAGGTGCTAAATCTAATTCCTTTCTTTTTTTTATTGAAGATGTACGTGGTATTAACTGCAGACAAGGCTCACACGGCATACCTGTTGTCTGTCACATTCAGACTCCACCAGAGTGCACCCCAGGCGAGGCCACTCCACCAGTGTGCGCCCCAGGCAAGGCCACTTCACCAGAGTGCACCCCAGGCGACGCCACTCCACCAGAGTGCACCCCAGGCGACGCCACTCCACCAGAGTACACCCCAGGCAAGACCACTCCACCAGAGTGCGCCCCAGACACAGCCACTCCACCAGAGTGTGCCCCACGCGAGGCCACTCCACCAGAGTGCACCCCAGACGAGGCCACTCCACCAGAGTGTGCCACAGGCAAGGCCACTCCACCAGAGTGTGCCCCAGGCAAGGCCACTCCACCAGAGTGCATTCCAGGCAAGGCCACTCCACCAGAGTGCACCCCAGATGAGGCCACTCCACCAGAGTGCGCCACAGGCAAGGCTACTCCACCAGAGTGCATCCCAGGCAAGGCCACTCCACCAGAGTGTGCCCCAGACGAGGCCACTCCACTAGAGTGCACCCCAGATGAGGCCACTCCACCAGAGTGTGCCCCAGGCGAGGCCACTCCACCAGAGTGTGCCCCAGAAGAGGCCACTCCACCAGAGTGCACCCCAGATGAGGCCACTCCATCAGAGTGCGCCTCAGGCAAGGCCACTCCACCAGAGTGCGCCCCAGGCGAGGCCACTCCACCAGAGTGCGCTTCAGGCGAGGCCACTCTACCAGAGTGCTCCCCAGGCAAGGCCAGTCCACCAGAGTGCACCCTAGACATGGCCACTCCACCAGAGTGCGCCATAGACATGGTCACTCCACCAGAGTTCAACATCCACAAGGAGACTCCACCAGAAGAACCCTCAATCATCACAGAACAGGACAAAGGAAAAAGAACCAGAAAAAGAAAGAAAAATAGAAAAAATAAAAGACAGTATGAGTGTGCCCCAGGCGAGGCCACTCCAGAGAGTGCCCCAGGCGAGGTCACTACAGAGTGCACCCCAGGCGAGGCCACTCCAGAGTGTGCCCCAGGCGAGGTCACTACAGAGTGCACCCCAGGCGAGGCCACTCCAGAGTGCGCCCCAGGCAAGGCCACTCCACCAAAGTGAGCCCCAGACGAGGCTACTCCACCAGAGTGCGCCCCAGATGAGGCCACTCCACCAGAGCGCGCCCCAGAGGAGGCCACTCCACCAGAGTGCACCCCAGATGAGGCCACTCCACTAGAGTGCGCCCCAGAAGAGGCCACTCCATCAGAGTGCACCCCAGACAAGGCCACTCCACCAGAGTGCGCCCCAGGCAAGGCCACTTCACCAGAGTGCGTCCCAGAGGAGGCCACTCCACCAGAGTGTGACCTAGACATGGCCACTCCACCAGAGTGCGACCTAGACATGGCCACTCCACCAGAGTGGGACCTAGACATGGCCCCTCCACCAGAGTTGGACCTAGACATGGCCACTCCACCAGAGTGTAACCTAGACACAGAGAAACCAAAACGTCATGTTCGCTTTATGCTTCCTCTAGGGCATGAAGATGATAATCGACCAAGGCGACCCCACACTACATAAAAAAAATAAAACATTGTGTTCACTTTATGCTTCCTCCAGAAAGCGACGATGACACTGAGACTCCGCGAATAAGTGGTGCTCGCTGTCAGAAAGAAAAAAAGAAAGAAATTCAAAGACCAAAATTGTCATCACCGCCCCTGCAGAAGAACCCTCGATGATGATGAAGAAAAGAAAAAGAACCAGAAAAAGAAACAAAAATAGAAAAAATAAAAGACAGTACGAGTTGGAGCTGATGTGAAGAGAGGTTGGAAGCCAGTAGATTTTTTCTTTCTAGCAGGCATGTGTTGGACTAGCTGTGAGGGGAGGTTGGAGCCCGGAAGACTTTTATTTTGTGCAGGCTTGTGTTGGATTGGCTGTGAGGGGAGATTGGAGGCCAGTAGACTTTTTCTTTTCTGCAGGCGTGTGTTGGACCGGCTGTGAGGGGAGGTTGGAGGCCGGTAGACTTTTTATTTTCTGCAGGCATGTCTTGGACAGGCTCTGAGGGGAGGTTGGAGGCCAGAAGACTTTTTATTTTCTACAGGTGTGTGTTGGACCGGCTGTGAGGGGAGGTTGGAGGCCGGTAGACTTTTTCTTTCCTGCCGGGGTGTGTTGGACCGGCTGTGAGGGGAGGTTGGAGGCCAGTAGACTTTTTCTTTCCTGCAGGCATGTGTTGGACCGGCTGTGAGGGGAGGTTGGAGGCCAGTAGACTTTTTATTTTGCATGTTTTGGAACTTTCTTTTTGCTTAAATGGAAGGTGATTTCTTTTTTTTGCAAATTTAATTAATTATATTAAATTTCAAGAAAGGGCAAGGCCCAAAGTATTACAGCAACAACATTCAAACAGATGAGGTCACAGCCTCATATCAGCATATCACATTGAGTGGAGATGTACACTAGAGCTATTATTACGTGTGTTGAAGATCCTTTAGATAAACTTCTCAGTTATCTCGTATTTCCACATCTCCTTGTGCTGTAGGTAACTTATGTATAGTTGTTATTAAGGGAATAGGGTTCTTGTTTTCCATTTTTCCTTTAAATAATAACAAATACTTAGAAATTAAGAAGGAAGATAGAGATGGGGTAGCTAGAGGAGAGTGAGAAGAGCGGGGTAGGAGGGATGGTGGTTAGGTACAGCTATGTAGCAGAAACAAAGCCGGGTCATTAGGAATCTTAAAGTCTGTACATTTTTGGGAGAAATCTGTCAGTTTAGGGCAGGCCCAGAAAATGTGCAAGATTGTCCCTACTTCCTTCTGGCATCGCCAGCAATGATCTGGTGTGTCGGGGAAGATAGTATGTCATTGACTGGGCGTTAGATACCATCTTGTTAGTATTTTAAAATTGGTTTCCTGAAATTTAGTGCACATTGATAATTTGAGGGAGAATCTTATCATATTTTGTTTTTGGGACGCAGTGAAAGTACAGTGGAAATCTGTTTCCCATTTTGCTAGGCAAGATAGTTGTGGTTGTTTCGAAGGGGTGTTCAGGAGTGCATATGTTTTGGAGAGGACTTGAGGTAGTGGGTCGGTACCAGAGCAATAATCCTTAAAAGTGGTCAGCTGACAGGTGAAGTTCTGGGGGTTGGGGATAGACTGGAGGAAGTGGTGTATTTGCGCTGCATTCCAGAACGTGAGTTGAAAGGGGCCTGCTGAGTCCATTAACTCCGGAATGGTGGGCCACCTTCCCCCAATCACAAACCTGGAGACGTGTTCACAGTTGCCATTTCTTAACGTTTTCAATTCTGTGGGTGATAGACCCGAGGGAAAGTGGGGGTGGCCTAGGATTGTCGCAGCATGTTTCCTATCAGTGGGTGAGACTTTAGTTCTTGTGGTAGGGAGTCGCAGCACCATAGTGCACTTTTCAGGGGAATAATAAGTTGACTTTGTTCTATCTGTACCCAGAGTTTTGACTCAGAGTGATGCCTCCAATCTATGACCCTGCCAAGGTGGATTGCTTGGTAATATTTGTGAATATTAGGTAGTGCTAGGCCACCAAATTGTATTGGGAGGGATAATTGAGTGCAGGGTGTGCAAGTTTTTTTTATACGCCCAGACAAAGCGGGTGAACAGAGCTTGGACCTGTTTAAAATAAGAGAGGAGTATCCTAACAGGTAGGGCTTGGAAAAGGTATACATATTTTGGTAAAATGCTCATGTTTAATAGGTTACATCTCCCAAACCATGAGTGCAGGCCTTTGTGCTATTTGTCTAATAACCCCCGGGTCTTAGCCAGTAAGGGTGGGTAGTTGTGTTCATATATATGGGAGAGGTCAGACGGTATGTATGTGCCTAGTTTTTCAATGTGGACGTTGTCTATTTGAAACGGAAGTTAGATTGTATAGTTGGGAGAGTATGCAGTGGTAATGCTAATCCCATGGCTTCAGATTGGGAAAAATCTGCTCCGTAGATATCGAATTCTCTAAGGAGGTTTGGCAGCGATACCACCGGATTTGTTAATAAAAAGAGCAGGTCGTCAGCATAGGCGGAGATTTTATGTTGGGCGTTACTGACTGTTAAGCCCTGTGTCTCTGAGTTTGATCCAATAGTGGATAAAAATCGTTCCATTCTGTATTGGAAAGAGGTCAGAGACATCTCCGTTCGCTTTCACTTGGGCAGTCGGGTTGGAGTATATCTTGGCTATCCGACCAAGCATCATCTCCCCCAGGCCAATATGCCGAAGCACTGAGAACATGAATGTCCCATTCACCTGGTCAAATGCTTTTCGGCGTCAGCGTTTAAGAAGACACATGGGGTGTTTGTGGACTTTGCAATATGTAAGAGATTCAGTACTTTGTATTGTCTCTTGCTTCTCTGGAGGGGAAAAAGCCGACCTGGTCGAGATGGATTAGTTTCTGGAGGTGCTGTGCCAGTCGGGTAGTCAAGATCTTAGAAAACAGCTTAAGGTCCACATTCAGAAGTGATGGATATGGGCCTGTAACTACCACAGGATGCTGGGTCTTTCTCTTCCTTGTGAACTATTGAGATGTGGGCTCTTTGGTGAAATTTGTGTCAGAGCCAACTGCGTTAAATAGTGCAACCATATGCAGGCCCAGTATCGGGAGGAGTGTCTTATAGTACTGTATAGTATAGTCACCAAGGCCTGGGGATTTCCCCGGTTTCATTGCTCCTATGGCCTGTTGAAGTTCCTCTAGAGTTTTTGAGGAGTCTATTTCTTCCCAGATTTCAGGAGAAAGAGAGGGAAGTTGAGAGACGCAATATATTCCTCCATAGCCGTTTGAGGTGTTGGCTCATGTGGTAGGTTGTATAGATGGGAATAAAAAATCTTTGAGTTCCCATGTGATTTGTGTGGGGAGGACCACTTTTTGATGTCTGGGCATGACAATTTGAGGGATTTATGTGGAGAGTTCATGTTCCCTGACCATTTTCGCCAACAGTTTCCCACTTTTATCCCCTGATTCGTAGCTTGTTTCGCGGAAAAACTATATAGCCGCTTTAGCCTTGTAATGTAGTAGATCTGTAATCTGTGCAGTAACGCAAGTTCATTCTCTGTAGAGGGGGCGTGTTTGTGGCTAGCTTCAGCAGTGGACAATTTATGTAGTAACCAGGAAAGTTGTTCATTGCTTTCCTGTTTAATACGTGATCCTTACTTAATGAGAACCCCTCTAAGGACCGCTTTATGAGCTTCCCATAAATTGCCCGGGTCACAGTCCGGTTAATTATTTGTTTGAAAACAAAAGTTTAACTCCCTAGTCACATCTGCTAGCACCTCGGGGCTCTGCAAGAGGCCCTCATTAAGATGCCAAAAACGGCGTCTGGGCGATGATGTCCCGGATAGTGTGTATGTCAAAAAAATAGGTGCGTGGTCAGACCATGTTATATTGCCTATCGATGAGTCACTCACGACATGTAGTTGAGTGTGGGGTATCAAAAAATAGTCTATTCTGGTGTAAATTTTGTGGGGGGTAGAGTAGAATGTGTAATTGTGTTCTCCTGAGTGCTGTAGATGCCACACATCGATCAATTTAGCTCTGGTTAATGATTTAGCTATAAGTTTCAGGGGGCCCGGTGGGATGGATGAGGTACCCGAAGAGGTATCCGTCAAGGGGATTAGGGGGGTATAGTCCACACCAAGGATCAATTGTCCCACTGTAAATCCCAGGAGCTTTTCTATCACACCATCAAGGAAAGTGTCTTGGCATTCGTTGGGGGCATATATAGTTGCTAAGGTCACTTAAATTTCACCTAGGAGTCCCTTAAGGAAGGCTTAGCGTCCCGCCGGGTCTATAAGGGAGTCCTGGCATTTCCATGGGAGTTTACTGGACAACAATATGGAGACCCTTTTGACTTGGCTGTCCGGTTAGTAAAGTGATATGTTAGAGGATAGAATTTATTTTGAAGGAATGGGAGTTTGTCGTTTTTAAAGTGAGTCTCTTGTATGAAAGCGATATCTGTATGGGACCGCTTTAGGTCATGGAGCAGCATGCGTTTTTTCTCGGGTGTGTTGAGACCTTTCGCATTAAGTGACATCACTTTAATGCTGTCCATTGCCATAGTGTGAGGGGGTAGTGAGGGTGGAAGGGGAAGGAGTGGGAAGGTGAGGGAGGGAGGGTAGGAAAAAGGGTTTAGAGAAGAAGCAAGTAAATATTTGATCAAAGGAGTTATAAGGAGCAGGCCCTACTGCCCTAAAGTCTTTTTATTTGTTTTGTCAGCAAATAATCCCTAGGAGGCGATAAAGGGCCCCCCAGGAGGATACGCTATCCTATGTGGGAGAGAGGTTGGACAAGGCCCAAAAGGTGAGGTCCCAGTCCTCCCACCCATCCCAGCAAAAAAAGAAAAAAGATAATAGTGCAAGTTTTGTCCACATTGTAAGAAGAGAACAAAGGCAAACATTTGAACATAGCAATGCAAGTAACTGAGGGTCCACTCATAGTCTCTGTGTGTCTCATGAGGTGCGTTTCTTTGGTGCTCCTGGCAGTTAAATCCCGTGTAGGGGTCTGTAGTGACCCCCAAGTAGGTCACGACCCCGGGTAGGCAGTCTTTTCCAAAATTGGGCACCTCACGGTGGTGTAGGGCTGTGAATGGAGACTCATTTCCCCCGTGTATGCATATACAGTTTAGAACATACATTTCGTCATAAGCATGTCAACATATTAGTATGGCATATTAGGTATCCACTTTAAAACATCTGAGAGAGGGGTGCCCCCTCTCTCACCGTATGTAATTTCCCGCTCTCCCAGCAAGTCCGACAGTGAGCCGGTCCTCCCCTGGATGACCATGACTGGTAGCAGTCACTGAGAGGGGGGCATCCTCTCCATCACCCTCTTGGGGCAACATCAGTACCCCTCCAGGCCCCCTGGTCTCTGGAAGTTAATTCCCCCACAGGTTAAGTGTATACTAGTGCAGTTTCAGCAGAGAGGGGGGTGTGCGGCACCTCATTCCGCCTCCCAGGAGGGTGTATGCATTAGTCTATAGTTTAAGTCCCATTATTGTTAACACTTTGCATTGCTTAATGTGATAGGTAGCATGGCAGTTCTGCAGGCAAAGTTCCATGTCTCAGAGTGTCTCTGGCAGGGTATCAGATGAAAAATTGAGGCATAAAAGACCTCCAAGATGGTTGCATGGGGTAGGGGGGAGTGGGGGTGTGATCTCCGTTAATTACCACGGGTGATGGGACTCAGTGCATGCAGGAGATGGTCTCCGGTGTGTAGACAGGGGCATCCACCCGTTACCAGCAACAGAGGGTGTCTCTCCAGGAGGGGGTTCTCAGTATGGGAGATTGTTCCAATATCTCGCATGAAGGGTCAGCACGTGAGCTAGGGTAGTATTCCAGTGGAAGGGGGGTCAAATGGGTCAGGGGATAACTGGATCAAGTGCAGTGTCAGTGAGAGTGGCTTAAAGTGCGATGAATGGGGGTAATGTGCTCAGTATATGGGTGGATTATGACTCGCGTGCGTCCTCTGGAGATGGTGCTCTCGGATGGCGGCGGCTTTTTTTGCAGCCTGGGTGCAAAGGTTCCCCCACTCGCGGATGGGTTTGGACAGTCGGAGAATCATGGGAGGACGGTCAGCCAATTTGGGACCGCAATCGGGTCTGCACCCAAGAAGGCAAAGAGCGCCGCTAATGAGTCCGGTGTGCGGAGGGTGAAAGATCTCAGGTCTTTGCGAAAAGTCACTGACAGGGGGTATCCCCATCTGTATGTTTCATCCATCCTTCTGCCAAGGTCCAGGAGCGGTCTTAGCATGGCCCGGAGCTGCAGAGTGACCCTTGAGAGATTTGGAAGGACTTTAACAGCAACCCCATCAAATTCCGGATCTCCCGCATCCCATGCCTTGCGTATGATGTGTTCCTTGTGGATATCGTGATGGAGCCTGCAGATCACATCACAGGGACTCATGGGATCGGTCGGTCTGGGGCCCAGCGCCCTGTGGATCCACTTTCCTGATGAAGGCTTCTATGACGGCTTTGGTTGAGAGCGCCTGCAGGAGGGATCGCAGCTGCGTCTCTGCCCGATAGGTCAGGGATGAGGAGTGCAATAGTCCCCGGGGGGGGCCGAGTGGAAGGCTGGCGGGATGCCGTGGTATGTATTGGAGCCTAAAGAAACCACTGGTGAAGCAGGCAAGTCGTGGGAGGCCTGGCCCCTCAACAGGTCAAAACGTGCGTCCGCCATCTTAAGCTCCGGTGAGTTCAGCTGTGAGAGAGTTTAGATAAACGCTGAATTTCGCTCGCTGAATGAACTGGAGGTGGAGGTTTTTCACGTACATTGTTCCTTTTCACCTTCTTCTTCTTTGAGGAGTACATAGTTTGCAATATCTAGCTGAAAAAGCCTGGGTGGATAGGAGACAGTCAGGAGCTCAGCAGACACACGTCTCTATCCGGCCATATCCAGACCACGCACGGAAGGTGACTTCACATATGACTGCAAATATATGCAACCAATACCTCAGTTTTTTTTATGAATTCGTTGAACTAGTTTAGACTCTCAATTAATTTATTGCTATGTATGTCTCCATTTGGAAACAACATTAGAGTAGAGTTAGGGACCGTACTTTGCAGAGGAGCCTTGACGTGGCAGTGCGGCTTCACATATATTTGCAAATGTATCCAACGTAAACCAAACACAAACTGTTCAAACACTGTAAACTTTTTTTCTATTTTGCTGACTGGCTGGTAAGTGTTCCGGTGGATTCTGTGTATTGTATTGTTCTGTGAACTGCCATGCTCAAGCACTGAATAACACTTTTGAGCGTTATTGCAATATGATATTACATGTTACATGCTTAGTGTGTTGCAGTGCCATTCATGGTCAACAGTACCTTAGCACATTGACCCAGCGCACTTCCACAGTGCCTTGAAAAAGTATACCCCTTGAAATTTTCCATATTTTGTCATGTTACAACCAAAAACTTAATTGTAATATTATTGGGATCGCATGTGATAGAACAACACAAAGTGGCACATAATTGTGAAGTGGAAGGAAAATGATAGATGGTTTGCAATTTTTTTTACAAATAAATATGTGAAAAGTGTGGAGTGCATTTGTATTCAGCCCCCCTGAGTCAATACTTTGTAGAACCACCTTTCGCTGCAATTATAGCTGCAATTCTTTTTGGGGATGTCTCTACTAGCTTTGCACATCTAGAGAGTGACATTTTGTCCATTCTTCTTTGCAAAACAGCTCAAGCTCTGTCAAATTGGATGGAGAGCGTCTGAACAGCAATTGGATTTAGGTCTAGACTTTGACTGGGCCAGTCTAACACATGAATATGCTTTGATCTAAACCATTCCATTGTAGCTCTGGCTGTATGTTTAGCGTTGTTGTCCTGCTGGAAGGTGAACCTCTACCCTAGTCTCAAATCAAGATTGCCCTGAATTTAGCTCCATCCATCTTCCCATCAACTCTGACCAGCATCTCTGTCCCTGCTGAAGAAAAGCAACCCCACAACAGGATGCTGCCACCACCACAGTGGGGATAGTGTGTTCAGGGTGATGTGCAATGTTATTTTTCCGCCATACATGGCATTTTGCTTTTAGGCCACAAAGTTCAATTTTGGTCTCATCTCAAATGAGCACCTTCTTCCACATGTTTGCTGTGTCCTCCACAAGGCAAACAGGACTTCTCATGGCTTTCTTTCAACAATGACTTTCTTCTTGCCACACTTCCATAAAGGCCAGATTTGTGGAGTGCACGACTAATAGTTGTCCTGTGGACAGATTTTCCCACCTGAGCTGTGGATATCTGCAGCTCCTCCAGAGGTACCATGGGCCTCTTGGCTGCTTTTCTGATTAATGCTCTCCTTGCCCGGCCTGTCAGTTTCTATAACCGGGGGCACGCAGCAAGAGGGAGGGACCAGGACGCTGGAAGGAGACCCTAGAAGAGGAGGATCCGGGCTGCTCTGTGCAAAACTACTGCACAGAGCAGGTAACTATAACAGGTTTACTATTAAAAAAATATATATATTGCCTTTATCATCATTTTAAGAACCAATGACGCTTTCTCTATCCTTCAGAGCATAAAGTACAGTGATTTGAATTACAAGACATCCTACTTAACCCAAGGCAGACAACAGAGAGGCAGATGACTTAATGGGTGGTGAGGCATCTGCCCACTAACATCTCCAACATCTCCGTCACCGGAGCCCAATGCCTGCATCTCTGGGGCTCAACAACTGCATGGGGTGCATGCTTGATTAATGTCTCCGTTCAAATGTGTAGTTCAAATTTTCTTGCAATCATTCACCACTGAATAGCTGAATTTCAGGGCAAAGCAATAGTTTTCTTAAAATGGTTATAAACCTCAGACATGAAATGTGCACAAAGCATATCCCTCTATACAGTAGTGTGTACTTTACAATTAAGAGCACTAAGTGTAATTTCTGTCTGCTGCTTCATTCCTCTGCTATCAGCATGAATCACTTCTGACAAGTTTCCCTGATACCAACAGAAAAAAGTTGTCAGGAAAGGGAGCTCCAGCACACAGCCTATGATTGACAGGCTCAGATCTTTTTGATGCAGAGTGTATTCCTTCCCGTCCTATCAGCTCTCAGAGTTTACCTCACTGAGCTTTGCAGAGTGTTATTTCAGCTCTCTGCTCCCTGTTTTCTGACAGCTCAGACAAGCTTTATAAATTGTGGACTTTGAAGGGATGTAGAAAAAAAGAATACTGTAGATAAACAGGTACAGCTTATGTAGGAGGATTTGTTTATTCTCTGTGTATTCCCTGAGGCCAGTCACTTTACAGGGTATATGTAAGGGTTTACAACCACTTTAAAAGCCCACACCCTGACCCACCTATGCTCACCTTTGCCATGCTCCCCCAATCCGTAAAAATACTCAGCGCTTCCAAGTATGGGGGGTGGGGGGGGGGGGGTCGGACCACCTTCCGTGATGCAGTACTTGGACTAGCTAGGTCCAACACATGAAGCCAGTATACACTTATAACATGAAGAAGCGGAGCAGAGGGAAAGGGAAGAATATAAGTTTACTGTTGGGGGAAACTTTAACCACTTGCCTACTGGCCCCTTTTACCCTGTTCTTGCACCCACCAATTTCCAGCTTTCATTACTCTCACAATTTGAATGACAATTGCGCGGTCATGCATTGCTGTACCCAAACGCAATTTTTATCATTTTTTTGAGACAGATAGAGCTTTCTTTTGGTGGTATTTAATCACCACTGGATTTTTTTAATTTTTTGCTAAAAAAAACAAAAAAGACCAAAAATTTAGAAAAAAATGTTTTTCTTAGTTTCTGTTATAAGAAGTTGTAAATAAGTAATTCTTCTCCTTCACTGATGTGCACCGATGAGTCTGCACTGAAATGGAGTACTGATGCGCACTGATAGGTGGCACTAATGGGCGGCACGGATAGAAACTGATTGGCATCACTGCTGGGCACTGTTGGGGCTGCACAGATTATCTGTGCAGATCTCTCCTGTGAGGAAATGCCACTGATCGTCTCTCTCTCTCTCAGTGTACCGCGTGTGAGGTACACTGACCCGGCATTTCCTTATTTACATGTGATCAGCTGTGATTGGACACAGCTGATCACATGGGTAAAGAGCCTTGTCGTCGGCTCTTTACCGAGATCAGTGATGTGCCGCGTCCCACCGTCAGAGCAAACCACCAATCGCTGTGCCGCGTGCCCTCGAGAGAGTGGGGCGACGTCATATAACATCGTCCCAGGACAGAGCACACCACCGATCACTGTGCCGCGTGCCCCCGAGAGAGTGGGGCGACGTCATATAACATCGTCCCAGGACAGAGCATACCACCAATCAATGTCCCGTGTGCCCCTGAGAGAGTGGGGCGACGTCATATAACATCGTCCCAGGACAGAGCATACCACTAATCAATGTCCCGTGTGCCCCTGAGAGAGTGGGGCGACGTCATATAACATCGTCCCAGGACAGAGCATACCACTAATCAATGTCCCGTGTGCCCCTGAGAGAGTGGGGCGATGTCATATAACATCGTCCCAGAACTTGAGAGACAATACGGCGGGTGGGAAGTGGTTAAAGAAATTCCAACTTTGCCCTGAATGATTGTTACCCTTGTAAAAACCCAACATCCACACTCACCTGCTGTCTTCTTCTCCCCGTTCAAAGACTGTTTTGCTACCTCAGTCAGAGCACCAATTCCAAGGCTGACAGCTAGACCTGTGCATCGAGATCACGAGAGAGACACAAATAAAACTACCATTTAAACATTAGGAGAACAAACAGAATAAAGCAATTTCCTCAAGAAAACAAAATTACCCCCAAAGTTTGCCATGCGGCTGAGACGGGATGCAGGAACCTTCCTCTCTCGAGCCCTGTCGCTGAGCTGTCAATAAAACATAGTACTCATGGTAAGGAGGAGTTGTGGCTACAGAATTCCAGGCACATAAAATGCTAATAAACATATCAGTATGAATGTTACACTACTTCCTAAAACTTGATCTGTCAAAAACGGAGCTCATAATATCCTCCCCTGTACAACTTTACCATCATGCAACTTTTAGTCCCTCCCATCATTTCAGTGTCACATCCAATAAGGGACCAAAATCTTGGAGCATTTACTACCATAACATTTCCAAAGTTTGCCCTACCATAACCAACGATACCACAAAACTATAATTCATTCCCTGGTTATTTCCCAACCCGCAACATTTGCAACTCCCTCCAAGTTGGCCTACCTCTACACAGGCTATCCCCTCTTTAGTCTATCATTAATGCTGCTGCTAGATTCAACCACCTTACTAACCGATCTGCGTCTGTATAAAATTCAATATACTAAAAACCATACAGAGCCCTCCACAACTACGATCGAAACTCTCCCCTCCACATCATGTTAAGACCTCCTGCTCTCTAGTTCCCTTGTCCTCCCATACTCACCTCCAGGACTTCTCCAGAGCCTCTCCCATCCTCTGGAACTCCTTACCCCAATCTATCTGGTACCCTCTTACTGTCCACTTTTAGGCGATCCCAGAAAACTCATCTTTTCAGGAAAGCCAATCCTGCCTTAAAAAAAATGTTCTACCTTCTTCATCAACCTATCCCTTACAGTTATTACATTTTGTACCTCTTGCCTTTCCCTTTAGACTGTAAGTTCTCACTACAAGCAAAGCCCTCCTAATCCTCTTGTATCAAATTGTATTTATAAAAGTCCCGATTCATACTGATGCAAATCCAATGCGGGTTATATTGATTAGAAAGGCATAGATTTGCATATCATCTGAAAAAACATAGTTTTCAATGAAGACCATTCACATCTATGCAGTGCAATTCTGATCTGGTTAAAAAAGGGTCCTGTGCCTGTAGTTTAGTGTGGGTTCAGTGCGAATTTCATCTCCAGCTATGCCAAACCCCCTCAGAAATTGCATTCATTCACATTAGAATCACGCTTGTCACAACAGAAATCATGCTGTGAAATCTCGGTGTGAACCGAGACTAATGCCCCGTACACACAGTCAGATTTTCTGATGGAAAATGTCCGATCGGAGCGTGTTGTCGGAAATTCCGACCGTGTGTAGGCTCCATCGGACATTTTCCATCTGATTTTCCGACACACAAAGTTGGAGAGCAGGAGATAAAATTTTCCGACAACAAAATCCGTTGTCGGGAATTCCGATCGTGTGTACACAAATCCGACGGACAAAGTGCCACGCATGCTCAGAATAAATAAAGAGATGAAAGCTATTGGCCACTGCCCCGTTTATAGTCCCGACGTACGTGTTTTACGTCACCGCGTTCAGAACGATCGGATTTTCCGACAACTTTGTGTGATCGTGTGTATGCAAGACAAGTTTGAGCCAACATCCGTCGGAAAAAATCCTAGGATTTTGTTGTCGGAATGTCCGAACAAAGTCCGACCATGTGTACGGGGCATAACTGTTCCATCTCCCTTTATTTTTTTTAAACTGCTTTCACTATATAAATCCTGTATTGGAATAAAAACATATTATTTTGTTTTCACTTGTTTTTTTGGAATCAGTATACAGCGAGTGAAAAAAAAAATTTGCTCCCCTGCTGATTTTGTATGTTTGCCCACTAAAAAAGAAATGAAAAAAAATAAAATAAATTCAGAAAAATGCATTTCAAAAAAAGTTATAAATTGATTTGCATTTTAATGAGTGAAATAAGTATTTCATTCCTTATCAATCAGCAAGATTTCTGGCTCCCAGGTGTCTTCTATACAGGTAATGAGCTGAGATTAGGAGCACTCCCTTTAATCTCAGCTTGTTACCTGTATAAAAGACACCAGTCCACAGAAGCAATCAATCAGATTCTAATCTCCCCACGATGGCCAAGACCAAAGAGCTGTCCAAGGATGTCAGGGACAAGATTGTGGACCTACACAAGGCCGGAATGGGCCTATAAGACCATCGCCAAGCAGCTTGGTGAGAGGGTGACAACAGTTGGTGCAATTATTCGTAAATGGAAGAAACACAAAATAACGGTCAATCCCCCTAGGTCTAGGGCTCTGTGTAAGTTCTCACCTCGTGGAGTTTCAATGATCATAAGAACGGTGTGGAATCAGCCCAGGACTACACAGGAGAATCTTGTCAATGATCTCAAGGCAGCTGGGACCATAGTCACCAAAAAAACAACTGGTAACACAATACGCAGTGAAGGACTGAAATCCTGCAGCGCCCGCAAGTTCCCCCTACTCAAGAAAGAACATATACTGAAGTTTGCTTATGAACATCTGAATGATTCAGAGAACTGGGTGAAAGTGTTGTGGTCAGATGAGACCAAAAATCGAGCGTTTTGGCATCAACTCTACTCGCTGTGTTTGGAGGAGGAGGAGGAAGGAATGCTGCCTATGACCCCAAGGACACCATTCCCACCGTCAAACATGGAGGTGAAAACATTATGCTGTGGGGGTGTTTTTCTCTAAGGGGACAGGACAACTTCACTGCATCAAAGAGATTATGGATGGGGCCATATACCATCAAATCTTAGGTGAGAACCTCCTTCTCTCAGCCAGGGCATTGAAAATGGGTCATGGATGGGTATTCCAGCATGACAATGACCCAAAACACATGACCAAGGCAACCTGGAGTGGCTCAAGAATAAACACATTAAGGTCCTGGAGTGGCCTAGCAAGTCTCCAGCCCTTAATCCCATTGAAAATATGTGGAGGAAGATGAAGGTTCGAGTTACTAAACGTCAGACTCAAATCCTTAATGGCTTGGAGAGGATCTGCAAAAAGGAGTGGGACAAAGTCCCTCCTGAGATGTGTGCAAACCTGGTGGCCAACTACAAGAAACGTCTGACCTCTGTGATTGCCAACAAGGGTTTTGCCACAAAGTACTAAGTCATGTTTTGCGAAGGGGTCAAATACTTATTTCACTCCATAAAATGCAACTCAATTTATAACTGTTTTTAAATGCATTTTTCTGGATATTTTTGTTTTTCTGTCTCTCACTGTTAAAATAAACCTACCATTAAAATTATAGACTGATCATTTCTTTGTCAGTGGGCAAACGTACAAAATCAGCAGGGGATCAAATACTTTTTTCCTTCACTGTAAGCACCTGTCCTGAAAGGTAATGACAGATAAATGCAAATCTAATCAAATCATTGTGTGAATCAGGCTCATTACCTGCTACAGGCTCTCATCTTTACAATACATTAGGCCTTCATTTTTTAACCGCTTTCAGACAGCCCTCTAGCAGTTTTACTGCTACAGGGCGTCAGATCATGTATGTACAGTCAGGTCCATAGATATTGGGACATCAACACAATTCTAATCTTTTTGGCTCTATACACCACCACAATGGATTTGAAATGAACAAGATGTGCTTTAACTGCAGGTGTAGGAATTACAACAGTTTGTATATGTGCTTCCCACTTTTTAAGGGTCCAAAAGTAATGGGACAATTGGCTGGAGTTCATTTCAAGTGTGCTATTTGCATTTGGAATCTGTTGCTGTCAACTCTTAATATGAGATCCAAAGAGCTGTCACTATCAGTGAAGCAAGCCATCATTAGGCTGAAAAAACAATACAAACCCATCAGAGAGAAAGCAAAAACATTAGGTGTGGCCAAATCAACTGTTTGGAACATCCTTAAAAAAAAAGAATGCACCGGTGAGCTCAGCAACACCAAAAGACCCGGAAGACCACGGAAAACAACTGTGGTGGATGACCGAAGAATTATTTCCCTGGTGAAGAAAACACCCTTAACAACCATTGGCCAGATCAAGAACACTCTCCAGGAGATAGGTGTATGTGTGTCAAAGTCAACAATCAAGAGAAGACTTCACGAGAGTGAATACAGAGGGTTCACCACAAGATGTAAACCATTGGTGAGCCTCAAAAACAGTAAGGCCAGATTAGAGTTTGCCAAACATCTAAAAAAGCCTTCACAGTTCTGGAACAACATCCTATGGACAGATCAGACCAAGATCAACTTGTACCAGAGTGATGGGAAGAGAAGAGTATGGAGAAGGAAAGGTACTGCTCATGATCCAAAGCATACCACCTCATCAGTGAAGCATGGTGGTGGTAGTGTCATGGCATGGGCATGTATGGCTGCCAATGGAACTGGTTCACCTGTATTTATTGATTATGTGACTGCCGACAAAAGCAGCAGGATGAATTCTGAAGTGTTTCGGGCAATATTATCTGCTCATATTCAGCAAAATAACTCATTGGACAGCGCTTCACAGTGCAGATGGACAATGACCCGAAGCATACTGCGAAAGCAACCAAAGAGTTTTTTAAGGGAAAGAAGTGGAATGTTATGCAATGGCCAAGTAAATCACCTAACCTGAATCCGATTGAGCACCCATTTCACTTGCTGAAGACAAAACTGAAGGAAAAATGCCCCAAGAACAAGCAGGAACTGAAGACAGGTGCAGTAGAGGCCTGGCAGAGCATCACCAGGGATAAAACCCAGCGTCTGGTGATGTCTATGCGTTCCAGACTTCAGGCTGTACTTGACTGCAAAGGATTTGCAACCAAGTTTTAAAAAGTGAAAGTTTGATGAATGATTGTTAATCTGTCCCATTACTTTTAGTCCCTTAAAAAGTGGGAGACACATATACAAACTGTTGTAATTCCTAAACCGTTCACCTGATTTGGATGTAAATACCCTCAAATTAAAGTTGAAAGTTTTAGAAGGTGGCTTTGTTTGTTCCCCATGGTCCCACTGTATGTAGGAAGGTAGCCATACTCTCTTGTTCGCTCCCAAGATGGACTTTGGACCATGGGTTGTGTAGTGTGCCTAGAGCAGTGTACGTATATAACCGTAACTAACATGTACTACTCAGTGGCGGTGTGTCCATTAAGGACGCACACGCACAGCCCTCTCTCTCCAGCCACCCCCCTCTATCTAACATGGATAGGTTCCCTGCATAGCATGAATCTATCCATGGCTCCGCTGCCACCCCCTATTCAGGTGTCAGGCCCCTTTTCGGACAGGCGCTCGCAGTTCACCCTGGTGTGTTAGAAAAGCAAATGAATATTCGCTTTTCTAACACTGAACCGCCTCTCAGCCAATCAGGAGGTGCGGGACTAATACCCATCACCTGATTGGCTGAAGGCACTAGGGATCCCATTGGCTACCTAGCAGAAAGGTAAAAAGAGACGCATGGAGGACACAGGAGCCATCACCTGACCCACGCTACCCGTCCCACAGCTCGCCGTCATCACCCGCTGCCTGACCCGCCACTACGATGGGGTAAGTGCCGGGCAGACGGCGGGCGGGCGGGCGGGCGGGTGTCACAGTGGCTGAATATGATGGGGCACAGTTGGCTGCATATGATGGGCACAGTTGACTGTATATGATGGGCACAGTGGCTGTATATGATGGGCACAGTGGCTGTATATGATGGGCACAGTGGCTGTATATTATGTGCACAGTGGCTGTATATGATGGGCACAGTTGGCTGCATATGATGGGCACTGTTAGCTGCATATGATGGGCACAGTTGGCTGCATATGATGGGCACAGGCAGCGGTATATGATGGGCAGAGTTGGCTGCATATGATGGCCACACTTGGCTGAATTTGCTTGGAATAGTTGGCTGCATATGATGGGCACAGTGGCTGCATATGATGGGCACGGTGGCTGCATTTTCTGGGCACAGTGGCTGCATATAATGGGCACAGTTGGCTGCATATGATCAAGGCCAGTGCTACCACTAGGCAAACTAGGCAACTGCCTAAGGCGCACTGCTGCCTAGGGGCGCCCGGCCACTGGTTTCCCTCCGCGTCTGCATGCTCTGCAGGCTACAGCATGTAACTAACTCAGTCTCAGGCAGCTGCTCTGTCCGACTGGTAATGTAATTAGTGGCGCAATGCATCACTGGAGCCAGGTCTAGAGGAAGCAGAGCCAATGCTTCCTGTACAGCAGCACCTCCTGTCACATGGGCAGGGTAAAGGGGGTGGAGTCAGTAGTAGAGTCAATGGGGGCGGCAAAATGAGATTTCGCCTAGGATGTCAAAAATTCTTGCACCAGCCCTGCATATGATGGGCACAGTTGGCTGCATATAATGGGCACAGTGGCTGCATTTGATGGGCACAGTGGCTGCATTTGATGGGCACAGTG
The DNA here is from genome assembly GCA_037952925.1 of Lithobates clamitans. Lineage (NCBI taxonomy): Eukaryota > Metazoa > Chordata > Amphibia > Anura > Ranidae > Lithobates > Lithobates clamitans. Next base: position 5,135,161 of record JBBGZY010000292.1, on the reverse strand, counting down.
GCTGCATATGATGGGCACAGTGGCTGCATATGATGGCACAGTGAGGCTGCATTTGATGTCTTTGTTTCAGTATTTTTCAGAATTTTTCAGTTAGTTTGTGCCCCCCCCCCCCCCACTGGTACTACTCCTTCTAATGGGAAGTGAGGGGAAAAAGCTCATGGAGGACATCTAGAGCCTAGGGCTTCCTCTCCCCCTTCCCTCCAAATCCCCCTTCCCAGTGCAAATCGCCCCCAATCCCCCCTCCTAGCACAAATCACCCCCCCCCCAATTTCCCCTCCAAGTACAAATACCCCCCAATCATCCCTATTAGCACCAATCCCCCCAACAAAGATTTCATCTCCTAGTACAATTCCCCTCCCCCTCCAACATATCACCTCTTCTAGCAAAAAAAAACAAATCCCCCCTCCTAGCACAAATCCTCCTCCCCCTCCTAGCACAAATCCTCTTCTCCCCTCCCAACACAAATCCCCCTAAATCACCTCTCCTAGCACATTCCACCTAAATGACTCCTTCTAGAACAATTCTTGCCCCCTGCCGCCTCCCAAATTCCCCCTCCCAAACACAACTCCCCTCCCCCTCAATCTCCTCACCCACCTCACATGATACCACAGTGCCCAGGCCAGCCGCCCATCCTGCCCACCCCTTGTGCCGGACCTGCTAAGAAACTATTTAATGAAAAATAGATAACAGGGCCAATAAATAATGGATGTGTATGGATTATGTTTGCAGAACAGGGATATGGTTTAGTGTCACATTAACATAGCTCCCAACTGTCCCTGATTTCGAGGGACTGTCCCTGATTTGAAACAAAGTCCTTCTGTCCCTCTTTCCTCCTCATTTGTCCCTCATTTTGGTCTGATCTATATAGTTGTATATAAAATTCACTGTTTATTTTTCAATAAGTGTTTCCCAGTGCTAAACTTTTCATCCAATTTCTAAATTGCTACATTTGTAAATTTCAAAAGCCAATATAAGTGAATATTAGTGGTAAAAAAAATGCACTTGTTGATTTAAAGTTCCACCCTGAAATTTTTTTTCCATTAACAGACTCCTTTTAACCTAAATAGAAACATTTGGAGGATTTTTTTTTTATATATTTACCAGAATCTCCCTGTTGCTATGTAGTCCACCTAATCTGCCACTTCCTGGTCCACGGAGCTCCCTCGTCACTTCCTCCCTCGCCTATGCTCCTTGTCCGCGGAGCTCCCTCGTCACTTCCTCCCTCTCCTATGCTCCTGGGAAATGATGTGTCATCATTTCCCAGGAGTCTGTGGACAATACTGTGATCAAAAATCGTGCTATTTCCTGACAGGAGGTGACGCGATTTAAGGCGGCGCCGCCCGTTGTTATGGCAACTTTAGAAGCAATTGGCAATACGGCCACCGGTGAATCGCGCATGCCCGAGACAAGAGGTGCATGCTGGGTAACCTCTCCTAAGCTTATCCAGGAAGTGTTAGAGATTGGGCTTCACATGCCCACAATCATGATGGCAACGGCCACAACAGGACTGGAAAAACTTTTGAGTAGTAATTTAATATTTTAGCAACATCCTTTTTTTAAATTGTATAATCATTTTTTTATTGAAGAATGAATTATGCAGGGATCATTAAAATAAAAAAAGAATGTGGCCGGAACTCCGCTTTAACTAATCATTTTTAATTCACAGGGGATGTGTCCTATGCCTACATACTTTTACTAATAGGTGTCTCTCGTTCCCATCTCACAAAGTTGGGAGGTATGCATTAAGCCTGGTGAGCATCTCACAATGTATGATCAGACTGCCAGATATCAGAGCTGTGGGGATCCCTCCTTTAGAAGACTATAGAAGAAATAATTGGGCCATAACAAGTAATTTAATTAACAATGGTACAATGAATATTGTTCCATTGGAAAAAGGGCAAGATGCAAGCATCCAAAGGCTTGTTTCTGAAGGATCAGTCACCACCATGTATGGATGTATCCACAGTACATCTCTTTTTTAACGTATTTTGCCCTAGTACTGAACATTTTTATCTTTCTGGTATTAGAAAATAGACCCGAATGTTTTTCCTCTACAAACGTTTGTTTGCTTCAGCTCAGGGAAACAAAGAAAACCTAAATCAGGGCAGTTGTGCGAATGTTTACCTTCCATTCTCTCTGCCCTGGGTAGAAATCAGATGTTTCCTCGGGCTCTGATTATAACAACAATGTGCAGTGTTTGTGAGGATATCGTTCCTCAGACAGTCTGCGGCTCTGTGCGTTGAGATTCCTTGTGGCGTAATGTGAAAATAAGCCAGCAGTAATTTATATTATTGCATGGAATGTGCTGCCTTTACCCAAAATAAACATTCCTGGCCAGCAATCAGTTATTAGTTTGTTTCATGCTAATTCACGTTGGATGGTTGCCTCCATATCACAGGTGTTCTGCAGCTACAGAACACGCCGACGGTGGAGCCGGCTAGGCTGGAGCATAATGGGGCTGAAAGATGCTTATGCGTTGGGTGATTGCATGTACAATTCAATGAAGATATGCCAAGACAGTTGTCATTTTCTCTGTACAATAATTGTTAATGAATGAGAAACTGAGAGACTGGTTAAAGTTTTTTTTTAACTTTGGATAGAAAGGGGAAGGTATAGAGCTTGTGATATTTTATTGTTGCCTTTGTCCACATAGAGGAGATTACTCTTCACTTCCTGTTCTGTGTGACACCTTTCCTTGATACATCAACAACCCCCTCCCCCTGCTCTCACCACTGTGCCTGACCACATCTTTACCCCCTGCTGTCACTACTGTACAGCAATCTCATCATGCCTTCTTTTCTCCTCCTCTGCCACAGCACTGTCTGACCCCATCATGACTCCCATCCTCCCCCTTTGCTCTCTCATTACTGCATCTGACCCCCATCATGACTCCCATCCCCGCCCTGTGCTCTCACCACTATGCTTGACCCTCATCATGACTCCCTTCTTCTCCCTCTGCCACACCACTGTCTGTGTCTGACCCCTATCATGTCCCCATCCTCCCACTCTGTTCTCACCACTGTGCTTGACTGCCATATTCCCTCTCTGCTCTCACTACTGCATCTGGACCCTATCATGACTCTCACAATGCCCCTCTGCTCTCACCACTGAGCCTAACTCCCATCCTCCCCCTCTGCTTTTACTATTGTGTCTGACCCCCAGCATGACCCAATCCTCCCCCTCTGCTTTCACCACTGCGTCACACCCTCATCATGACTTCCATCCTTCCCCTCTGCTCTCACCACTGTACCTGAACCCCATCATGACCCTGATCCTCTTCCTCTGGTCTCACTACTGCACCTGACCCCCATCATGACCCCAATCCTCCCCCTCAGCTCTCACTACTATGCCTGAGCCCCATCATGACCCCCATCCTGGCCCCTCTGCTCTCACTACTGCTTCTGACCCCCAGCATGGCCCCATTCCTCCCTCTCTGCTATCACAACTGCTTCTGGCCCCCATCATGATCCCCATTTTCCCACTCTGCTCTCAGTACTGCGCCTGACCCCAATATTCCCGCTCTGCTCTCACTGCTGCTTCTGATCTGCATCATGACTCTCATCCTCTCCCTCTCACGACTCCGCCTGACCCCCATTATTACCCACATCCTTCCCCTTGGCTCTCACTACTGCACCTAGCCCCATCATGATTCCCACCCTCCATTTCTGCTCTCACAACTGCATCACATGGGGAGAGACAGTTAAGAGGAATATGGTTCCTTTATAGTTTCCTGGGTCATTGTGGAGGCTCTCTGATTGGAGGCTGCCATCCTATGTGACTCTGGCACCCATCTTGGGTCAGGCTGAGCCTATTTTAGGCCCTGGCTCCTGGGCTTGGCGCGCATTTTGCGTGTGGGTAGTGTAGGGACAGGTCACCTGTCTGACAGGGACAGTGATTTGCGGCAGGGAGAGGCTCCAGACAAGTAGGGAAAGGATAAGGACACATCATCCTTTCTGGAGATCTCCCCTATTTGGGTATGGACCTGTCAGACCGCATTCTGCCCCTCAAGATAGCTGCTGAGGGGCACCTGAGACCTGCTCTGCTACACATTGCTGTTACATGCCGTGAGTGTTCCTGGTTGGGCGCCTTCCCACTGGGGTTGTTTTGAATTCTGCATTAATACAAGTTCTTTTCTCTGCAACTAGACTCTTTGTGTTTATTGCCCCTGCACAACACTGCACCTCCCCACGTGGTTGGGATTCAAGCTGGGGACCCCAGTGCTGCATGGTAGAAGGGCTAACCACTAAGCTACAGGTTATTGTTTTTTAACTATAAAGTAGTATTTTGGCATGGAGGAGTGGGCTCTTGGTAAATAATCAGAGCTTGCATTTTCAGCGCAAGGTAAACTTTAAATCCGGTTCACATATGTGAGGCCGTGGTTCACACATACACTATAATGTCAAAAGTATTGGGACACCTGCCTTTACACGCACACAAACTTTAATGGCATCCCAGTCTTATGCCCCGTACACACGGTCGGACTTTGTTAGGACATTCCGACAACAAAATCCTAGGATTTTTTCCGTCGGATGTTGGCTCAAACTTGTCTTGCATACACACGGTCACACAAAGTTGTCGGAAAATCCGATCGTTCTAAACGCGGTGACGTAAAACACGTACGTTGGGACTATAAATGGGGAAGTGGCCAATAGCTTTCATCTCTTTATTTATTCTGAGCATGCGTGGCACTTTGTCCGTCGGATTTGTGTACACACGATCGGAATTTCCGACAACGGATTTTGTTGTCGGAAAATTTTATCTCCTGCTGTCCAACTTTGTTTGTCGGAAAATCCGATGGAAAATGTGTGATGGAGCCCACACACGGTCGGAATTTCCGACAACATGCTCCGATCGAACATTTTCCATCGGAAAATCCGACCGTGTGTACGGGGCATAAGTCTGTAGGGTTCAATATTGAGTTGGCCCACCCTTTGCAGCTTTAACAGCTTCAACTCTTCTGGGAAGGCTGTCCACAAGGTTTAGGAGTGTGTCTATAGGAATGTTTGACCATTCTTCCAGAAGTGCATTTGTGAGGTCAGGCACTGATGTTGAACGAGAAGGCCTGGCTCGCAGTCTCTGCTCTAATTCATTCCAAAGGTGTTCTATCGCATTGAGGCCAGTCAAGTTCCTCCGCCCCAAACTCGTTCATCCATGTCTTTATGGACCTTGCTTTGTGCACTGATGTGCAGTCATGTTGGAACAGGAAGGGGCCATCCCCAAACTGTTCCCACAAAGTTGGGAGCATGAAATTGTCCAAAATGTCTTGGTATGCTGACACCTTAAGAGTTCCCTTCACTGGAACTAAGGGGCTAAGCCAAACCCCTGAAAAACAACCCCACACCATAATCCACCCTCCATCAAATTATTTGGATGTTTCCTCACTGTTTCCTTTTTTTTTGGGGGGGGGTTGGTAATGTTTTGTGAATTGTTTTGTATAATATATCCGTATTTTGTAAAATTTAAAACTCTTAAATAAAATCTGATTAGGGGCTGAATTTACCCCTTGTTTGAGCTGTTTGGGTCTCTTGTTGATGTGGGACTGGTGGAACTCTTCTGCTTTAGTTGGAGTATCTGGATGCAGTATTTTCAAGCACAGGCTGGAGGCAGTGCAGGCTGAAGCCAGAAAGTGGTCCTGTACTGTCATGGAACATAAGCCACCACACATGAAATGTTCAAATAACAGATACCTGCGTTCAATTAACAGATACCCTTTGGTGTCCCTATAGGATTTTTTTCAATGCTACAGTCATCTATAGCACATTATATTTGGAAGGGACAGGGTATAAAAATATCTCAAAACATCTTATACCTTTCTAAAAAGCAAGGAGGACTGACTTTACCAAATTTTACATTTTATTATCAAGCAATTGAATTAGCCCATATGGCAGACTGGAAATATGCTAAAAAGACTAGATTCTGGGTAGAACTTGAAATGGCACTAGCAGATATTGACTTATCAGTAGTGCCATGGATACCACGACTTTTGAGAGGGCTGGCGGCCACAATATCTCCCCTGACTAAATAAACCCTGGCAATATGGCACTGCCTACATACTCGGTATGGTTGGGAATATAATTCTCCACTAATGCCCTTGCTGAAACATGAATATTTCATGCAGGGAGTACTTCATAAGAGCTTTGAATCATGGTTCCCAGAGGTAACACCGCTATTACACCAAGCATTAAAAGACTAAAAAATTAAACCAATTAAATCCTTATGTGGAGTAGATCAGCCAACATTTATGGACCAATGGAGATACATATAGTTGTCACAATTTATTTGGAATCTCCTGCAGCCCATTCATTCGTTAAAAGAACTGAATCCTATTGAAGCAATTATGCAATATAGAATCAACCACAACATTGTATTTCTCTTTTTCTCAAAGCTTTGATGAATCTTCAATACCCAGGGTACCCAGATTATATAGGTCGGTGGGGAAAAGATTTGCAAATTACACTTACAGATAAACAAAAAGATAAGATTATACAATTTTTTTATATGCCAGCCACCTCAAGTAGATTGACTTTAAACTTTTATCTCAATGGCATTATATACCAGTAAAATTACATGCAATATCCGACTCGACCTCGCCCCTGTGTTGGAGGGAGTGTGGAGAGTGAGCTACACACGGGCACGTATGGTGGTTCTGCCCTAAAATCTACCCATTTTGGGAAGAAGTGGCGAAGGTAATCTCTCTGATACTGGGCCGAGTAATTAACCACTAATTAACCACTTGCTTACTGGGCACTTAAACCCCCCTCCTGCCCAGACCAATTTTCAGCTTTCAGCGCTGATGCACTTTAAATGAAAATTGCGCGGTCGTACAACACTGTACCCAAATGAAATTTTTATCATTTTTTTCTCTACAAATAGAGCTTTCTTTTGGTTGTATTTGATCACCTCTGCGGTTTTTATTTTTTGTTAAAAAAATGTAAAAAGACCGAATTAAAAAAATATATATATATTTTTTTTATAATTTGTTATAAAATTTTGCAAACAGTTAATTTTTCTCCTTCATTGATGTACGTTGATGAGGCTGCACTGATGGGCACCAGTAGGCTGCACTGATGAGCAACGATGGGCCGCACTGATGGGCACCGATGGGCAGCACTGGTGGGCACTGATGGGCGGCACTGGTGTGCACTGAGAGGTGACACTGAGAGGTGGCACTGATGGGTGGCACTAAAGGACATTGATAGGTGGCACTAGTGGGCACTGAGAAGTGGCACTAATAGGTGGCACTGATAGGTGGCACTGATAGCTGGCAGTGATGGGCACTGATATGTGGCAGTGATGGGCACTGATGGGTGGAAGTGATGAGTACTGATGGGTGGCAATAATGGGCACTGATCGGCACTGGTATGTTATACTGATAGGCAGCACTGCTAGGTGGCACTGATGAGGCACTGATTGGCACCACTGGTGGGAATTGATAGGTGGCACTTGTGGGCATTGATAGGTGGCACTCATAGGCATTGATAGGTCACACTGATAGGCACTGTGGGCACTGGCAGGTGGCACTGGCAGGCGGTAATTGTGGTTACAGATGAGGCAGATGTGCCTCCTTCCTCTTCGGGACTGATGTCCCTTGCACATAAGCCAGTGATCCGCTTTTTTTTCTCCTTACGCTGTCAGCGTGAGGAGAAAAAAAAAACATTGCCGGGCTTTTGTTTACATCACGTAATCAGCTGTCATTAGCTGACAGCTGATCACGTGGTAAGGGGCCGGGATCGGCCCCTTACTCGGATCTGTGATCACCCGAGTCTCAGTGACTCGGTGATCACAGCGCACGCCCAGGGGGTGCGTGGGGAGCGTGTAAAGGGTAGGACATCCTATGACGGCCTCACGGAAATTCAGGTCTGCGCTGTGGCCGTCATTTGGCTATAGCGCGGACTCCAAGTGATTAAACATGAACCATTAAAGTTTTTACTTCATTGCACGAACAAAACAACAGAGCAATACAAGATGTCTATGACCCCATATTTATTAAACGCTTGTAAATCTTTGATTCCACTATACTGGGGGAAAAGTTTAACACCTACTATCTCACAGTGGCTACGAAGGGTTGACGAGCTCCGTCTAATAGAAGAAATAACCTGTAAAAAAAGGGCTGACCAGGAAATATATTACGACATGGGACCATACTGCCCCTGCCACTGCCACTCAACCTATATTCTCTGACAGATCTGATTGCTGAATCTGAGTGGCTGCATACGGCAGCAGAGACTAACTGGGCATTTGGGCACGATGCGCTCTAGGTGGCTGCCTAGTTTGCCTATCAGTAGGGCTGGCCCTGGTGTACTATAATGTACAGTGAGGGCTGTGTTTACCCACACAGGGATGCACAGGTGTTTAGTGCATCCCCGTGCAGGCAATCCTATTCACTTCAATTGGAATGCAATGTCTGCAGCTTGTGCGCAACCCTAATTGCAGTGTACCTTCAGTGTCATGTACCGGCAGTGAAGTCAGATTGGGAGCAGAGGCCATGCAGCTGCTGTGTCCCAACTAACATAAATGAAACTGCCTGCATGAGGATACATGGAACCCCTCTGCATCCCCATGTGGGTAAATATTGCCCTCACATGGGTTACGCTGTAGTACACTTGTGTGAATAAGGTCCAGTGGTAATTTTGTCAATAAAAAAATTTTCGTCATGGTTTTCATCACTTGCATGTTTTCAGTGATGAAAACTACATGAAAATAAAATTCAGTTTCAATTCAGAAGACTAAATCACGACTAAAACTAAAATGCATTTTAGTCAAAAGACTATTGCCCCGTACACACAGTCGGACATTGATCGGACATTCCGACAACAAAATCCTAGGATTTTTTCCGACGGATGTTGGCTCAAACTTGTCTTGCATACACACGGTCACACAAAGTTGTCGGAAAATCCAATCATTCTGAACGCGGTGACGTAAAACACGTACGCCGGGACTATAAACGGAGCAGTAGCCAATAGCTTTCATCTCTATATTTATTCTGAGCATGCGTGGCACTTTGTGCATCGGATTTGTGTACACACGATCGGAAATTCCAACAACGGACTTTGTTGTCGGAAAATTTTATAGCCTGCTCTCAAACTTTGTGTGTCGGAAAATCCAATGGAAAATGTTTGATGGAGCCTATACACGGTCGGAATTTCCGACAACAAGGTCCTATCACACATTTTCCTTCGGAAAATCCGACCATGTGTACGGGGCATAAGACTAAAACTACATCCAAGATTAACACTGACAAAGCCTTATTTCCTGCTGCAGTGCAAACAAAGGTACATAGGTAAGTACACCGAACAACAGTTTCAGGCATCCCTGCTCTTCTTCATTAGTTACTATTTCTTCATAACAGTGTTTGGAGCATGTTATCATTAACAGACAAAAACTATGACAAAACCACTGGGCAATAAAACCCACAATAAATTAAAAAAAAACACTTGTTTTGCACATAGAAACCAAAATATGGCTTTTTATTAGAAAACTAAGACAAATACTGTACCTGACTGATAGTCCTCTAATTTTCCTTTAGGCCCAATTCACATTGCACTGCATGACGTATTAAAGCGGTTGTAAACTGCGGATGTTCAAAAAAAAACAAAAACCTGCAAGGCCATAGCATAATGTGCTAGTATGCATTGCATACTAGCACAATATAATATACTCACCTCAACAAAGCCCTCCAGCTATGTAAAGTCACCGCTGAGAGGGACGAAATGTTTCCCCTGTCTTTCTTCTGGGTTTGCAAGCTCTGGTGCTGTTATTGGCCGCAATGACATCACTCCTGCGCATGTGCGCGGGAGCCCTTGGTCCTGGTCAAAGCTCTAAAGTTCCAGCAAGGTATGACGGTATGACGACCTTCAGAACGCATGATGTCACTGGCCGCATGCAGGGTGAATATCTCCTAAACATGCACCTTATTATAGGCTTACCTATAGGTAGAAATCACCAAGCGGGGTTTAGAACTGCTTTAACCTGCATTATGTTAAGCCAGTCCATTCATTTGAAATGACTGCCTAATACACCAAAAGGTGCACATACAGTTGTCTGCAATATATAGCATTGGGGTGCAATTCAGAAGCTCGATGGTGTAAACGGGGCCTTATATTAATTTTTGTTTTTTCATTTTTAATTTGCAACATGCATCTTAGGTAAGTGTGCCAAACTTTTTTTCCTCAAAATTAAAATTTATTGTATACAAAAGATATTATGTACAATAGGAATACATTTGTAACATGTCTAAATTGTAGTACAATGCAATTTTACAAGTCATCAGAGATATTATTGGGAATAGTACAATGTTTTTCAGTAGGGTGTAACAGTAATGACTCAAAAAGAACCAGCGAAAGATGAACAACATGGGCACTTAGCCCTGAAAGCGACCGGGCAGTTATATAATCATCGCAGTTACCCTATTCAGTTAGCATACTAGAGTTTCCCTATCTTGACAGTGCGCTTGACTGTTAGGGTAGCTGTGAGCCCTCGTGCTCCTTGGGGTATTTTCACTATATCGGTATTGGTCGAGGGTAAACGTTTTAGGGAGCATCGCCGATAATAGGGGGTGAGTGTAGACTTACTGGTCGGGTTTCCCTTTCGGAGATAGTTGTATGCTGTTATGGGTTGGATGCACGATGGTGTCCATTGGTTAGGTGTCTAATGTCTCTAGGTCAGTTGAATTCCTGTGGGATTGCGGTCACCGGACCACTAGCAATCCACAGGTGAAAGCTAAATCTTGGGGACATATTCCGCATTCAGGTAGGTTAATTGAGTCTGTGGGGAGAACCTATTAGGTCAGTTGAGTGGGAGGGGAGAGGGGACCTAGGGTAGAGAAGCTCCTCTCGAGTGAGGATTGCTATAGCAGATTAATTTAACGGGGGGGGTGGATAAAAGGCCTAGGTAGAAGGGGGTGGTTGGTATTGTATTTTATGCAGAGATGTATTATTTGGACTCATAGAGGTGAATTTACTAAAGGCAAATAGACTGTGCACTTTGTAAAGTGCAGTTGCACTCTGCAAGAGCAGTTCCTCCAGAGCTTAGTAAATGAGAAGAAGCTCTGCTGACTTCCATCAGCCAATCATGTGCAAGCAAATATGCAGTTTTTGTTTTATTTTCCCTGCACGTGATTGGGTACTCTTTGCAAACTGAAGCCTTACCTCATTTACTAAGCTCTGGAGCAACTGCACTTGGAGAGGGCATCTGCACTTTGCAAAGTGCACAGTCTATTTGCCTTTAGTAAATCAACCCCATAGTGTGGTATGTGTGCAAAAGGATAGGGAAGGAGAAGTGGGTGCCAAACTTTTTTTATCATTTTGTTTATTCACAAAGGGTTTTTGGTCCCAAATATGGAAAGCCCTTAGGCCTGCCTTAACTTTCATAACCATTCAAGTTCAGAATCTCCACAAATACTGAACTTGGGTTTATCTACCAAAATTACAAAAAGAAATAAAAGTAATGGGCAGTGACCACAGCACCCATCTTGCCCTAGAATATGAGAATCTGGTTAGATGCTACTGGCAACCCAGTCATTTATTTGCATTTGTATCTTCTTCTATCTGCTATAGATAAAAGGAACTGCACAGCTCAATGTTCTCAGCGATATATAAGATGTCTTCATAATTCTGGAATTCAGAGTGAACTGACTCATTCCACTACCGCACTGCCTGAAACAATTATATTAAATATAAACAGACTACCCTGGCTTACAGCACTTGTCTGTTCAATGTTCTGTTAATCTGTTGCATTCTGAATAATTCAGCTTCTGGTGAGGCATGGTCATGATCACCTAGACCATGAATGTCACCCACATGGGTTTCCTTTCTATAAACACTGCACTTTATTTTTTTTTATTCGTTTTTTCTTACTTATACAGGCCCAGACTGGCCACCTGGAAGCTCGGACTGGTACCAGAGGGATTGGTAAGAGAGTGCATTTCAGGGCTTGTGGGACCTGCTGTAGGCAACGCATTCTAATACCCAAGCAAAAGTAAGTACAGCCTTTATGTGTGCTACCCTAGAATCTCACTGCAACATTGCTTAGAAGACTGTAGACGGCAAAGTGCAGTAGCAACAAACACAAATCATCTTTTACTCTTTAGTTCAGTAGAGTAGATTGCTTGGGCTTTCAACCACTTCCATTCCATCCTCTGCTCTCTCACCCAATTCCTTGCTGCTATCCAATATTTAGCCCTGAATTGAAAAGGATTTTTTTGCATACTGTTTCTTGAACTCCTGGAGACTCTGGGGGAAGTGGGGGCACATATTTTCACCTGAGCACCAGGTTTATCAACCTGTCTCTTACCAGAGGATGTGACTCTCTTTGCATAGACTGCTATAGACTACAAAAGACATGCCCTGGAGAGAGTGAACCTCCATAACAGAGTGGGCAAAGACATGAAATCCAAAGAGCTGGAGTCTTTGGTGTGGAATGGGTGGACACTTAAAGAGGCTTTCTACATGTAGATATATCCATTTCGTTTTTTAAGAGATAACTTTACTTTTAAAACTCTTTAAACTCTTAAGTTTTTGACAGCTTGCAAGGAAATGGCTTGTTTTTTGGAGCCTATGGAGAAAAGTCACACAGGTGCATTACCCTGTGGCCTGCTGCCTCAAGCTGGTGGAGGCCACGATGAGTAAAGGAGGTCCACAGCCAATAATGTCAGTAGTAGGGGGTATAATTCATTATTATTATTATCAAATACACCATTTACTGATCATAAGTGGCTTTTAGCCTGGCCAGTAAGAGGCAGGTATCTGACAGTCCTTGCACAAATTGGTTGAGTGCCTGTACCCATTGCAGTACTAGTCCAAGGGTGACACCGGTGTACTTGGGATTCTTTGAACCCTTCTTGTGACTCATATGAAGGGATAAGGCCTGCTCACAAGAAGATCTTCCAACAATGTGGAAATCTCCCTGTACAATTACATGTTAATAATCTCAAGAACAGGAGAAAATAGCCATTTATAATCAGCAATGCCCAAAATTGAAAGCATCACAAATCATCAGAATGTTCAGAACTAGCCTTACAGATTTAGACTAACTGATTTTGTGAGGAATTGAAAAGGTCAGATGAAAGCATATATGTGAGTCAAAAAATATTCAATACATGTTTGCAATACATGCACATTTCTCCATATTTGAGTCCTATAAAAAAAGCTACATGTACAGAAACATTTCTTGTTTATTCTGCCAGAAATCTCATGAGCTCCAGTCCCAACTACCTGTAGTAAGCCGTCAATGTGGCATCTGCTGCACAGATATCCTAAGTAGTGTTGTCAGCCCTTCCTGAGTTCTCTGGACTACAGAACTACACCAATCTCTACTCCACTGTGTCCCTCTCCATATTAATATGTTGGTTTCTTTGCAGTAAAAAAAACAACGCTGCTGCCTTTATTCCTAAGTGCCTACCCACACACTGTATGTTGCAAAAGTCCTCTTGGTAGATATAATCCTTGGAACATGCCTACATCAGTAAGAACTAACCTAGGGCATCATCATAAGTGTGCGCAGTCTATTGCATTAGGGTGTGCACCCCAAAAGCTCAAACACACATACCTTTCTTTGCAGCCTTAGCTGCACAGGACAGAGAATGAATGGAATGCCCTCTGTGCTGAGCTGCTTCCTGTTGATTCACAAACGGAAGCATAGTAAACACGGTTTACTATGCTTCAGTTATGAATGAACACAGTGAGTGTGTTCACTTGGAAAATATAGGTGCTGGTAAATGACATATGTACTAGCCCTTTCCCCCATTCTCCATCCTGAAACGTCCCCCTGAAGCAGCTGGGGGGAAGCTAGCAGCACTGTGGGGTTGGATGGCCAACATGGGGGAAGACTAGGCAGAAGGAGAAATCGGCACTGCGCATAGTGATTAGCGTGGGCCCAGGCACACCTGGCACACTCCCTACGATACACCTATGGGCATCATGCTGATCCCTCCTACCTGGAGCTTCCTCAGCAAGCAAAGAATAGTATTGGAATATATTCTAGAAGGGGTGAGGAAGGTTTGGGGATACATTTGGATGATGCCTATACAAATCATTTAAGCTAGCTATAAAACACAAATTATTGGTGTGTGAATTTTCTTATACCATGTTGCAGGTTCCTCGCAGAGCTCTAGATTACCAGATTTTACTTATATATTGTGTAAAAACAACATAGATTAAACTACAGTTCGCCTTTAATAATGCAATACCTGGCACAATGACAAATATCAGCCTGAAGGAAATAGACATTTTTTCTTGATTGCTGATCTTCTGGAAGACGCTTATCTTTCATGTATTATCCAAACACTGAAGCAGTTTACCCGAACAAGATCCTTTACACAATGTACGTCAGGCAAAATGAGCACGCAAAAGGATACATTCTATAGAATAGTTTTCTGGTGATGCGGTCTTATTGAATTAGCATACTTCCTATCACAAAAAAGTTTGTTAAAAATACTAATACATCTATTATAAAAACCAGAATACAGAGCATTGCCTGTGCAGCTTTAGTGGTGCACATAGTTATTTAGAGACAAGGATAAAGGTGAGAGACTTCTCAAAGTTTATGTGGTAGGAAAGGGCTCTACTGGCCCATAGCAGCCAATCAGATCTGTGCAAAAGATGCAAAATGGCAATCAAAGAATGAAAGAATAAATCTATGGGGTATAAATCTATGGGACAACACATACACATTGTTGTTTTGCACACCCTAATAAATAAGACCCCACAATAGTAGCAGGAGAGAAGAAAAGTTGGTTAGCCCTCTTAACTCACAGTGGTACTGTCCTGTCCTATATGAATTAAAGCAACCTGTTGATTTTGCCTGAATGTACATAGCTCCCAATTGTGCCTTATTTGGAGGGACTGTCCATCTTTTTTTTTTTTTAATAAAGTCTCTCTGTCCCTCTTTGGTTTAAATTGTCCCTCATTTTGGTCTGATGTATATAGTTATATAATAATGCAGCATTTATCTATCAAAAGGTGTTTTGCAATCTTAAACCTTTCATCCAACTTCTAAATTATTGTATTTTTTACATTTCAAAAGCCAGTAAAAAGGAATAGCAGTGGTAAAAAAAGAATTTCTGGGTATATTCGATCTATTTTATTTACTCATTCTTCATGTGATGGGGTGTATCCTTTGCCTATATAATTTTTGCTAAAAGATGTCCCTCTTTCCCATCTCAGAAAGTTGAGGTTATGCATGTTCCTGTAGTGGTATCCATTGAATTTACAGAAGGCACCGTCTGTTTTCTTTTTTGGGATCCTGAAAACCTCCATAATGCAAATAAATGAGAAGTCAGTACGTTGGCCCATCATCTCCCATGCCTTGCTACTGGCCACTAAGTATGGTGGTCTCCCTAACTGAACAGCTGGGGATGGTCTAGAGTACCAATTTCCTAGTTGATATTTACATTATAGAGTGCCCATAGGTTTAAAGGCATTGACTTCTATAGAGGTGAGACAAGCTCTTTCCCTGCCTGCACTCCCAGTGGTTGTCAGCATATAAAGACCTACTAGAGCCTGAAGCCGCACCCTTAATTCCTTTGTCATAGGTTTAAAGTATCATTAAACCCAAATCATTATAACCTGTCAATACTACATTGTGTTCATACTGGCTTTGCCACTAGAGCATTTGTTTTCTGTAGATTGCAAAAAACCTGGTCGATCTTGCTGTTCACTGTCCCTCCCTCCCTGTCTGTGTCCCCGCTGCAGCCTAAGATTGTATAGATTGGTCATTGCCACCTCTACTGAGCATGCTCCAGTTTCCAGAGCTGGATCATTCACCAGCTTGTTTTCAATCTCAAGTACTGTGGTGACAAGAGATGGTGGCTGTAGTTCTCAGCTGTGATGCCCTGACTCACAGTTGCCATGGCAGGTGGGTGGACCTGGGAACTCAGATTAGTAGATCCTGTCACTGAAGCTTCAGACAGATAAAAGGAGCCGGCAGGTGACTTACATATCTACCAATGGCTTAATTAGTTTTTGAGTCGACTGAAATTAATATTTGTGGGTTTTTTTGTATTATTACTTTAAGATTCAAAAGGTTGTTAAAAAATCAGGAAGTACCTCAAACTACTTATTGGCTTCATTCTCTGTATTAATTGCCATACAAGACATGAGAAAAATGAACAAATAGCTGAGGCTTCAATTCTCATCTCCAAGCCTGAGAACATTTGTTTTAGATTATCCCCATCAGAGTGAAAATGCTTAGAATCATACAGTATTAAGAGTATCACATAACCATGTAGAACCATCAATCCACTTTTTTAGCTAATACCATGTACTCTATTCATCATTAGCGCAGACCTGATGGTAATTGAAAACATTAAACGTTAGCTGATTATTATTGTGCAATGTGGCCTCAAAGAGTTTAGGATTAGGCATTCCATTGACATTTGTTTTAATAGAGCACCATCTAGTGTCTGACTGGCTATCTTGGGTCTTCTAAGACTGATCGGTGTACATATAATAGACCAATTCTTTTGAACTTGTTCATAAATGATATAGAGGTTAAAATAAATAGTTGGAACTCAATGTTTGCTGATGATACAAGCAAAGCAGGGCTATAACCACACAACAGGATATTGCAACGTTACAGGAGGACCTTGATAAAATAAAGGGGTCGTAAACTACATGGCACATGAGGTTTAATATTGATAAATATAAAGTGATGCACTTGGGGGCTAAAAATATTAATTCAATCTACGGGCTAAGGTGAGAACCTCTGGGGACTCAAAGATGGAAAAAGATCTGGGGGTCCTAGTAGATGACAGACTTACAATAATATGCAATGCCAAGCTACAGCAATATGGAGAAAGAGATATTGGGGTTGATTTACTAAAGACAAATAGACTGTGCACTTTGCAAAATGCTGTTGCAGTTGCCCCAGAGCTTAGTAGACTAGCAGAAACTCTGCTGACTTCCATCAGCCAATCATGTGCAAGCAAAAATGCAATTTTTTTATTTTCCTTGCACATGATTGGTACTCTTTGCAAAGTGAAGCCTTACCTCTTTTACTAAGCTCTGAAGCAACTGCACTTGCAGAGTGAAAACACACTTTACAAGGTGCCACAGTCTGTTTGCCTTTAGTAAATCAACCCCATTGCCTTTTATTCTTCTCTCCCTCTGATGAGATACTGATGTTATGATGCACCATTCTCATCCGACCATTAGGAGGAGAGCTAAAGCCAAAAAGACCTATATACAGTAAAACCTTGAATTGCGATTAACGCAATTGCTGTTTTTTTAAAATCCTGACTCGATTTGCCTCTGGAGTGTGCAGTACTGCATTTGGCCAGAGGTGCGGGGGCGCCAGTGATGCTCGGAGCCACTCTGAGCCACTCGGAATCACTCCGCTCCCGAGTATCTCCAAGTGTCTCCGAGCGTCCCCGAATAGTCTCCAAGTGTTTTCCGAGTGTCTCCGGCGCCCCCACACCCCTGGCCACATGCGGTACTGCATAAACAAGCAGCGGGAGACCATATCAGCGGAGATCCGAGCATAAGACTGAGAGTAAGGACACCTGGGGGCAGCACAGCACTGCCCACATCACAGTACCTGCACCGTTGCTGTGGGGAGACTTGAATGTCCACTCACCATCTGCTTCCCACCGCTGGGTTTTTGGAGCCCCCGTTTCTACATCGAGCGGTTACGGCAGTATCCCAAGGACTGGTGAGAGGACTACTCACCCATGGCTTATACTGCTAGCAGGGATCAAGCCACCGAGAGCAGGACACCAAGTGTACGCAATCCATACCGCACCCATACTGCACCATATACCTTATTCCAATCCTAGACTGCACCTATATCAACCCTATATAACATCCGAACCACATCTACTATGCACCTGTGCCTACATTATACTGCACCTATACTGCATGCAGGTTAACTAGGACTGTTATTAATTGCACCAACACTCCTAAGGCCCCTTTCAGACCTGCGGATCCGTAAAATAGGACATCCATCCGTCTGGATTTTACGGAGTGGATCGGATCGGGGCGGATCGGATGTCAGCGGACATGTCATCGCTGACATCCGTCGCTCCATAAAGATGTATGGAGCGACCATTCAGATCCGCCTTAAAAAACCGACTGGCGGATCTGAACGGTCCGCACATGTGAAAGGAGCCTAAAGGGTTCCAAGAATAGCTGGTAGAACATCTCAAAGGACTGCCCCTCCCACAATAATTTTTCTGCAAACCTCCCTTGTTCCCCTTCCTCCTCCACTACCATCCTTCTTTTATTTTGCACAGTGCATACCCAGTCAGTCTAGGACATCGCTGCCATACATGCGTTCTGGCATTATAGTTTCAACACTTGGTAGATTAAACTTTACTACTGCTGCTCACTGCTGCACTTGAGGTGGCCTTGCTACTGTTAATGCTGATCTGGACACCAAATGTCATCTTATGCCTAGTCCTTACTGGTAATCACTTTGTAAGCTAAATTGTATTATTACCATTGTTAACCACTTCAGCCCCGGAATATTTTCCTCCTTAATGGCCAGGCCATTTTTTGCAATACGGCACTGCGTCGCTTTAACTGACAATTGCGCGGTCGTGCGACATTGTACCCAAACAAAATTCACATCCTTTTTTCCCCACAAATAAAGCTTTCTTTTTAGGTGGGATTTGATCACCTCTGCGGTTTTTATTTTTTGAGCTATAAACAGAAAAAGACCGCCAATTTTGAAAAGAAACAATATTTTTTACATTTTGCTATAATAAATATCCAAAAAAACGTTTTAAAAATTTATTTATCAGTTTAGGCCAATATGTATTCTTCTACGTGTTTTTGATAAAAAAAATCGCAATAAGCGTATATTGATTGGTTTGCGTAAAAGTTATAGTGGATAGATTTATAGCATTTTAATTATTATTATTTTTTTTACTAGTAATGGCGGTGATCAGCGATTTTTGATGGGACTGTGATATTGTGGCGGACAGATCAGACACTTTTGACACTTTTTTGGGACCAGTGACAGCGATCAGAGCTATAAAAATGCACTGATTACTGTATAAATGACACTGGCAAGGAAGACACTAGGGTCCGATCAATGGGTTAAATGTGTTAAATGTGTTCCCTGGGAGGTGTTTCTAACTGTGGGGGGAGAGGACGGACTGGCAGTACAGAGAGATCGCTGCTCATAATCACAAGGAACAGACAATCACTCTGTACTCCCCGGACAGAACGGGGATCTGTTTGTTTACATTGACAGATCTCCGTTCTGGCTCTCTGTGAAGACATCGCAGGTGGCCGGCAGGCATTGCGGTTGCCGGTCACGCACATCAGCTTCCCCACAATGCAGCAGGCGCAGGCGCACATGCTTTAGCTGTTAAGGGGACCGATGTACAGCTACAGCGATTTGCGGGAACGAACTGACCTGCCACAGTATAATGATGGAGGCTGGTCAGCAAGCAGTTTATCCATTTTATGCTTGCCTAGGTACCAACCATATTGGGTGACAATACAGTGTATCATACATGCCAACAGTCCCAATTGAAAAATCACAGGAAATTGGCATTTGTCCCGACTCCGGGAGAATCACCAGAGCCGCCGCTAGAGGTCTGGGGCCGGCACTGGTGATCATCTGCGCCACCATTTTACAGAAGACCAGCTCTCGTGGAGCCCGGTCACCCACC
The DNA here is from genome assembly GCA_037952925.1 of Lithobates clamitans. Taxonomy (NCBI): domain Eukaryota; kingdom Metazoa; phylum Chordata; class Amphibia; order Anura; family Ranidae; genus Lithobates; species Lithobates clamitans. The sequence continues at coordinate 5,115,546 of JBBGZY010000292.1, read as the reverse complement.
GAGGGGAAGAAACAAGAGGCGGAGCCCGGGTGGCTGCCAATAGAAATGGAGCGCCCGCCCCGCGGCCAGTCTGTGAGCTCCATTTCTATTGGCAGCCACCTATGCTCTGCCTCTTGTTTCTTCCCCTCGGCAAGTGGGGCTCAGCCTCCACGAGAGCTGGTCTTCTGTAATGGCGGCAGAGATCAAATCATGCATTATCCGACAAGAGGCAGAGCCAAGGCACTACTGGAGGCACCTGATGTAAAGAGAGACTCTGCTGGGGACACCTGATGTAAGGAGGGACTCCGCTGGGGGCACCTGATGTAAGTAGGGATTCCGCTGGGGGCACTGATGTAAGGAGGGACTCCGCTGTGGGCACCTGATGTAAGGAGGTACTCTGCTGGGAATGCCTGGTGTAAGGAGGGACTCCGCTGGGGCACCTGATGTAAGAAGGGACTCCGCTGGGGGCACCTGATGTAAGGAGAGACTCTGCTGGGGGCGCACCTGATGTAAGGAGGGGTTCTGCTGGGGGCACCTGATGTAAGGAGAAACTCTGCTGAGGACACCTGATGTAAGGCGGGACTCTGCTGGGGGCACCTGATGTAAGGAGGGACTCTACTGGGGGCATCTGATGTAAGGAGGGACTCCGCTGGGGGCACCTGATGTAAGGAGGGACTCCGCTGGGGGTACCTGGTGTAAGGAGGGACTCCGCTGAGGGCGACTGGTGTAAGGAGGGACTCCGCTGGGGGCACCTGATGTAAGGAGGGACTCTACTGGGGGCACCTGATGTAAGGAGAGACTCCGCTGGGGCACCTGTTGTAAGAAGGGACTCCCCTGGTGGCACCTGATGTAAGGAGGGACTCTGCTGTGGGCACCTGGTGTAAGGAGGGACTCTGCTGGTGGCACCTGATGTAGAGAGGGACTCTGCTGGGGCACCTGATGTAAGGATGGACTCTGTTGGGGGCACCTGGTGTAAGGAGGGACTCTGCTGGTGGCACCTGATGTAGGGAGGGACTCTGCTGGGGCACCTGATGTAAGGAGGGACTCTACTGGGGACACCTGATGTACGGAGGGACTCTGCTAGGAATGCCTGATGTAAGCAGGGACTCTACTGGGAGAACCTGATGTACAGAGGGACACTGCTAGGAATATCTGATGTAAGGAGGGACTCTACTGGGGACACCTGATGTAAGGAGGGACTCTACTGGAGGCACCTTATGTAAGAAGGGACTTTGCTAGGAATGCCTGATGTAAGGAGGGACTCTACTGGGGGCACCTGATGTAAGGAGGGACTCTGCTAGGAATGCCTGATGTAAGGAGGGACTCTACTGGGGGCACCTGATGTGAGGAGGGACTCTGCTGGAAATGCCTGATGTAAGGAGGGACTCTACTGGGGGAACCTGATGTAAGAAGGGACTCTACTGGGAATGCCTGGTGTAAGGAGGGACTCTGCTGGGGGCACCTTATGTAAGGAGGGACTCTGCTGGGAATGCCTGATGTAAGGAGGGACTCTACTGGGGGCACCTGATGTAAAGAGGGACTCTGCTGGGAATGCCTGGTGTAAGGAGAGACTCTACTGGGGGCACCTGATGTAAGGAGGGACTGTACTAGGAATGCCTGGTGTAAGGAGGGACTCTGCTGGGGACACCTGAAGGCATCAGGTGGCAGGTGACGGTGGCAAGTGACACGCTGAGGGCTCCCACTGATTCTGCATTATGGTGAGTTGAACTATTTCATTTTATATTACAATGTAACAATAGAAACAATGCACTTCAATCATCTTTCTTTCTTTCTTTCTTTCTTTCTTTCTTTCTTTCTTTCTTTCTTTCTTTCTTTCTTTCTTTCTTTCTTTCTTTCTTTCTCTCTCTCTCTTTCTCCTTGCATCCCTCGTTCAACTCAATTAAGTAGAATGAGAAGCAGTTTAACCTTAAACTTTGTAAGGTGTTGTTTAATGTTAGAGCGGGAAGGATGTGGAACTTCCTTCTACAATTGGTGATGTCATTGGAGTGAGGCTAAAAATTTAAAAAAAACCTATCCTATAGAATATAAACAGAATAATCTTCACCTTAAAAGAATACCTGCGGACCCTTTCATGAAGGTCCTTGCTCAGGCGCTGTCAATCTTGGGGTGACAGCTGTCATCCAGTTTTCCTCCTGCATTGTCATATGCACCCTTGGTTGAGACTACAAGCAGCCTTGCCCAAACATAATGGGATTGATTTATTAAAGGCAACTAGACTGTGCACTTTACAAGTGCAGTTGCACTCTGCGAGGGCATTTGCTCTGAATCTTAGTAAATGAGGGAAAGATCTGCTGACTTTTATTATCCAATCATGTGCAAGAAAAATGCTGTTTTTTTATTTTCCTTGCATGCGATTGGGTAATCTTTGCAAAGTTAAGCTTTACCTCATTTCTAAGCTCTGGAGCAACTGTGCAGTCTATTTGCCTTTAGTAAATCAACCCCAATGCTCCGCCGTGGTCCACTATCAGGAAGCCATTCCAGAGCAATGATGTGCAGATAACACTGGAATGATTGCATATAGACAGGAAGTGCCTTAAAGCGGCTGAGGGAGATCAGGAACACTATGATTCCAAAATATTTTTTTTTTAAAGGGTAAAAAATGGCAATTATGTATGAAACGCAGGGGTAAATTTACTAAAACCAGTTGGCAGCCAGTCAGCTTCTAACTTCAGGTTGTTCAAATAAGCTTTGACAATGAAACCTGGAAGCTGATTGGTTTCTATGCAGAGTTGCACCAGATTTTGCACTCTCCAGTTTTAGTAAATAAACACAACAGTGTTTTGGCGAACGTTAACTTACCCAGTCATGGTCTACATTTACTTAATTGTATGAGCCAAAAACCCATGTCCCATGTCCAACCCTATCACATACAATAGAAATGTGGGTTACCCCAGACAGAACTCAGGACCACCCAAACTTCAGTATTTCCCTACGCCTTCAATGGCGGAACCTCAGGGATATATTTTAGAATGTAATTTTTTAGGTCAAGCACTAAAAAACAAACTTTGTACCTGGGCATGTAAGGGTCATTTTTTTAATGGCTCATTTGGGAAAAAAATATTTTGCTTCTGCTTTAACCCTGGTGTACCTCCTGCTCTGTCCGCCTGCTGTGACTCAAGCGGAAGGGTAAATGTTACCGTCTATTTTGGACAGAAGTCTGGCCTTTGACGGATAACACACTGGGGTTTCAATAAAAGTCTTGCCCTTAGCTTTGCTCTGGCAGAGCCCTATTCCTGGCCTGTAGGCACAGGTGCAGCGGTTTGGACTGGAGAGTACGTGCAATCAAAGCCTACCAGAATAAACACTGAAGCGTCAGGGGTTTTATTAAAATAAATGGAATGTTTACTCGGGGTCTCTCCAGAGCCAGGCAGACACTTCTTTCAATCCTTCACACGGAGGAGGATGCCAGCGAAGCTGCAGGTGTACGAGGATGATGCCAGACCATGAAGGTTGGATGAATCCGCCAAGCTAAACAGGCTCTCAGCACAGTAGTTGCTTAAGCTGTGATCCTAAAACCTTGCCAGTCCATCGTCTCTCCTGCTACGGGGGATAAATGTGGCCTCTAAGGTGTCATTTTTATTGCTTAGGCGATCAGGAAGAATTTTGTCATTTGGGAGTAATCCATGTGTTTTATTATTTTTTCTTTCAAACAAGATTACCCATCACATCGACATGCTACACGACCAGTTAAAACTCTTTCATCAGTTCCTGCCCCAGTGGAGCTTAACCACTTCAGCCCCGGAAGGTTTCACCCCCTTCATGACCAGGCCATTTTTCTGCGATACGGCACTGCGTTGCTTTAACTGACAATTGCGTGTTCATGCAATGCTGTACCCAAACAGAATTTGTGTCCTTTTTTTTCCCCAACAAAGAGCTTTCTTTTGGTGGTATTTGATCACTTCTGCGGTTTTTATTTTTTGCGCTATAAATCAAAAAAATTTGAAAAAAAACCCCAATATTTTTTACTTTTTTGCTATAAAACATACCCAATAAAAAAATGTACAAAATCAAATTTCTTCATCAATTTAGGCCAATATGTATTCTGCTACATATTTCTGGTAAAAAAAAAAATCCCAATAAGTGTATATTTATTGTTTTGTGCAAAAGTTATTGCGTCTTCAAACTATGGGATATTTTTTATGGCATTTTTATTTTCATGTTTACTAGTAATGGCGACGATCAGCGATTTTTAGCCGAACTGCGACATTACGGCGGACAAATCGGACACTAAGTGACACTTTTTGGGGACCAGTGACACCAATACAGTGATCAGTGCTAAAAAAAAATTTCACTGTACTAATGACACTGGCAGGGAAGGGGATAACATCAGGGGCGATAAAAGGGTTAAGTGTCCTAGGGAGTGCTTAATAACTGTGTGGGGGATGACTTACCTGGAGGAAAAGAGAGATCTGTGTTCCTGCTTAGCAGAAACACAAGATCTCCATCTTCCTCTCTGACAGAACAGCAGTCTGCCTTGTTTACCGCTGTTCTGCCTCTACAGTCAACGATTGGCAAGTCCCGGTGGACATCGCGTCAGCCGGACCCGCTGATTGGCTTCTGCTGTGTCCAATCACAGCGAGAGCAGGTCGCTGGCGGCGCGCGCACGCCCTAGACCCAGGAAGAGACAACAATGTACAGGTACATTGTTTCATGCAGCTAGGCCGCCCTGCCGCAGTAAATGTGCAGTGGGCGGTCCGAAAGCGGTTAAAGTGTCTAAACTCTGGTTTAAAAAAATTCTATTCATGTGTTCCTAGCTCAAAAAAGTCCCTTCTATTGCTCTCAGCCTACTCCAAATCTCCATTTTTTTTTTTTTTTTTTGCTGCTGTGATATGACTTTCTTAGTTAGAGGGTGGCTACGCATGTTCTCCATGGTTCCACTGTGTGTAGGAATGTAACCACCATATCTTTCTCGCTTCTGAGATGGACTATGGACTATGGTATTTGAAGTGTGCATAGAGCAGTTCACATGACCACAACCAATGTGCACTGCTCATCCTAAGCCAGGGATTGTGGGTTCGTGTCCCATCTGGGGGTGTGTTCCTCCTTTCTCTTAGATTGTAAGCTCTAAGGAGCAGGGCCCTCTGATTCCTACTGTATCAAAGTGTATTGTATTTGTACTGTCTACCCTCAAGTTGTAAAGCGCTACGTAAACTGTTGGCGCTATATAAATCCTGTATAATAATAATAATAATAAAATAATAATAATAATAATTCTAAATGAAAGCGAGGGAGAGAAGAAGAGATTTGAGAGCTCATAGAGGATGTAATACGGGGAGGGGGGGGGGGGGGGCATAAAAACACGGAAAGAACAATTTGCTGAAAAGTAGATTACAGGGCCATTAGGGATTATTTTTGGATAAGGATATTGTTTAGCATCACTAAACTTAAAAAAAAAAAAAAAACTGTTCCCAGGCGGCTGCTTTAGTTTTCTCTTTTTTCAGGCTTTTTCCTTTATTTTCACCTGGTGACCCTGTCAGCAAGATGCCTCCTGTCCCAGGGTGACAATATTTAGGCAATGTACCAAATATATATAAAGGAATATCATTGTCACATTTTTTGGTCCTATCGTTGTCACCCTAAGCCACTCGCTCTTGATGTGGACCACAGAACACATCTTCCTCTCTTCGTTTTCACAGATTAGGGGGGGAGGTGTTCTCTAGTTCAAAGAGAACTTATACATAATACAAAGCTGCAATAATATATCTGCTTAAAGTGAACTGAAAGTGAAAGTAAAGGCTACATTTAGTGCCGGTTCACACCTGGAATTACAAAGGATTACGCTCCATGTTTCTGTGCAACTTCATGCGATGCAATTTTCAGCCCATTGATTTGAATGTGCTGAAATTGCACTGGATTGCACCAAAAGTAGTGCATGCAATCAGGCCCGGATTTACTCCCTTTGCCGCTCCAAGGGCGGGTCCTTCAATGCCGCCCCCCGCGAGGGGTAAGGATTTTTCGCGGGCAAATTTTTAGGGCAATGGCTGGCATTAGTGCTTCAATCATCCCTGGCACCATGGTTGGTATGGTGTCAGGATGATTGAAACGCATTATTTCTATCATTGCATTGTAATATAAAATGAAATAGTTCAACTCACCATAATGCAGAATCATTGGGAGCCCTGAGCGTGTCACTTGCCACGCTGCCTGCCACCAGATGGAGATGTCACTTACCGCGCTGCCTGCCACCAGATGGGGATGTCACTTGCCACGCGGCCTGCCGCCAGATGGGGATGTCACTTGCCACCAGATGGGGATGTCACTTGCCATGCTGCCTGGCTGCCACCAGATGGGGATGTCACTTGCCAAGCTGCCACCAGATAGAGATGTCACTTGCCACCAGATGGGGATGTCACTTGCCACGCTGCCACCAGATGGAGGAGGGCGGATGTCATCTCTCCCCCCGCCGCCGCCCTGCTGACATTACTTGTCTCCTCCACGGCCCGGCAGCAGAGGCGCCGCGGCACACAGGTTGGAGACATTTCTTTTCAAAAATGGCGCCGGGCGGCGCAATCACGCTACTGCACATGCGCCGCCTGGCCTGAGCATGTACGAGCTTTCCCGAGCCCGGCCGGCTTCGGAACGGCGCATGCGCAGTAGTGGGCGGCTCGCAGCCTTCTTTTCTACGGGCCCCAGTGCCCCTAATGAACATTAACGGGGAGCCTGAAAGGGGGAGGGCGGCCGCAAAGTCGTCGCAGGAGCGGCGCCGCCCCTGCACCACTGCCGCCCCGAGGCCTGGCCTCGGTGGCCTTGTGGCAAATCCGGCCCTGCATGCAATACTTTTTAAAAACACACTGCAAAAATGGAAGCAAATGGAGGCACTCTCTTTAAATTCCTGGAAAGCCTCGGTCAGTTCCGCTATCCCCCTATACAAAGCCACTTACCACTCTCATGGCTGCTTTGCCAAACTTGATAAAATGTGGAACGTTTGGCTAGAATAACTCACAACCAATGCCTCCCAGTAACCAGAATCAAGCCATATGGCAAAGCTTCCAACTGTCCCTGATTTTGTGGGACTGTCCCTGATTTGGAACAAAGTCCCTCTGTCCCTCGTTCCTCTTCATTTGTCCCTCATTTTGGTCTGATCTATATAGTTGCATATAAAATGCACTATTTATCTTTCAAAAAGGGTTTTCCAGTCCTAAACTTTTTATCCAATGTCTAAATTGCTTAATTTGTAAAAATTTAAAAGACAGTATAAAAGAATAGTAATGGCAAAAAAGCACTTGTGGGTTTAACCAATCATTTTTTTCATAATTCTCCTTTAACGGGGTTGTGGCAGGGGTTGTGTCCTATGCCTACATACTTTTGCTAATAGGCGTCCCTCATTCCCATCTCAAAAAAGTTGGAAGGTGGGCATAATATGGTTCCTGGTTGATACCCCCCAAGCTGTGAATTATAGCCTTGTGGATACTTTATCCTAGTATTTCAAATAAAGATACAGTATTTGGGACAAGTACACTTACCCCCCATCCTTAATGGTGGTGTCTGTTTGTATATGAAGTGCCATGATTCACATACTACTTCATTCTGTGAAAAAATGCACTGCAACTTGGATCGCATGGAACTGTGGTACCATGTGAGCTGGTGCAGGCAAGCACACTGTGTTTTTGTAAGAGAAGTCCAGCTAACAGACACGCATCTGCGCACAAGCACAGGCACACCAGTGTGTGTACAAAGAAGGACTTGTATTGGCGCATGCGCGGGTGCGCACAGGTGCATGCCAATGCGCGCGCACGTTCACATATGGGCGCCAAATAAGCCTATTTAAACTGAACACTGACACATGAAATTTGCTGAGTGGTCTTTTCAGCTAGTGCTTGTTTACCTGATCTGTTCCAGCTTCCTGTGTCTTGACCTGGCTTCACCTGAACCTTCTCCTTGACTTCCACCTGCCTACCTGATCCCGGCTTGTGTTTGACTCTGCTTCTGCCTGATGTTCCTGTACCTTGCTGCCCGTCTGTGTACTGAACCCGACCTGTGCCCCGTCTCTGCCTCTGCCTCTCGTCTCTGTACCTGCTCTGTCTGGCTGTAGGTGACCTCCTGGCTTACATCCCGGCTACGCCTCCATCTGCTGACCCAGCGATACAGAGCTCCGGTTCTCAGAGCCTGCCCAGCGCTCTTCAGCCACCTGGTTCCTGACAAGGTCCAGCCAGCGCCATCCACTACATCGGCCCTCGTGCCACTCTGTGTCCTTTACTCCCTGTCATCACTACCAGGGGTGTCAGACAGGAGGTGCAAGAGAAGCCCCCTCTCCAGCTCCATCTCCACCAGGTACGTGACAGTTTGTGACCTGCATTTGGAGTTTTGTTAGGAATCTGCTAATACCCGCAGCAGTACACGCAGTGCTCTTGTAACACGGTGTGGGAAAAGAGCACAGAACACGGGTTACCCGCACCCATCCAGTGTGGACAGGCACTTACGTCTGCTTAAAAACACTGCTTCACCCCTCCTCCTACCTATGCTGTATACTACTGGTAAAAAGATGTGTGTAAATACTTTTTTTTTTTTTCAATCCACTCCAGTGTAGTCATGTGATGCAGAAGCTCTAGCTCCCTTCTGTCATGGCACGTTTGACAACGGGACTGAATTGCCGGAGCCGTGACATCACTTTCTTTTGCCCATTGGTTTTCAGCGCTCCATCCTATTCCCTGCAGCAGTTGCTCCTTAGCACAGCAGTCAGTGAATGCAAATTATAGCGTGTGTGATTCGGAGAAACTATGTCAAGCACGCTGCTCCGCATTGTTTACATCTTTGGAATCGGAATTGTAAATTATTCTGCCAATGCCCTGCCAACTGAAGCGTTGCTGGATCTTTTCCGGTGAGTTCCCAGGTATGCAAATATGTTGAGAAGGAACACCATGATGTTAGGGGAGAGTGGGCTTAGTAGAAAGAGGAAGCAGAGGGATGACTTCATCAGCTGACTGTTGCTCTTTTACTGCCCAGTCAACAGGCTTGGAGTGGAAAGCAGTGGCGGCCCCTCAATCCACGGCCACCACCCCCTCCACCTTCTAGCGATAAGGCGATGCAATGCTCTAGCCATCGCCGCCGTCACCCCTATTCATGCATCTGGCCCCTTTCAGGACGCCGGGTGCTTGATATACAGCGGCGGGGGTGTTTTTTTAAGCACCTGATTAGAGCCAGAGGCTCTAATAAGTTTCAAAATAGGGTGGGCTTGTGGCGCAGAGCATTGCGCTACGAGCCTACCCAGGTGTTACAACAGTGAATGAATATTCACTGTTGCAACACTGATCTTCCTCCCGGCCATTCGGGAAGCGGGTCTGATACCCGTCACCTGATTGGCTGAAAAGACAGGCGATCTTATTGGACGCCTAGGGGGAGGGTAGGAGATGCACGGCGGAAGCAAGGAGGAGGAAACTACACAGCAGCCGCTATCCGTTACCCCGATGCCTGCCGCAGTTTAATATCCGCCGCTGCCCAATAATCACTGCCTAGATGGGGTAAGTGGACCGACCAGCAGACAGCGAGTGGGGGCGGGGCTTTGAGGTTCGTGGAGGGGGTTGTTTGCCACCCCCCCAACCAAAAAACTTTGACCTGCCCCTGGTGGAAAAAAGAAACCACTTTATTTCTGTAGCACGCTCCTAGCAAAGGTAAATTTAGTTGTTGGCTCCTTCTGTAATCAAAGGAGCAGTGATTGTATGGTTTGGTCTGTTCACAGGCTGGGAGTTTGATTGCTTCCCCCTGCCTCCAGAGGAAGTTTCTAGAGCTTAGGGAGGGAGAATTCAAATAACCAGCCTGGATATTGATCATGGCCTAGCCAATCCCTGGGGAGGTATGACCAAATGGTGGGTGGGAAGCTGATAAATAGTCTGGAGCCCTTAAGAGATTGTCTGTCCCCAGCGAGGAGAGTTCCAAGCCTAAGAGAGCTATTACCCCTGAGGCAGCATGTGGACTGTGTTGCTGTTCTGTGAGGTCTCAGCGGTGGCAGAACTGGGACCTGGAAGTGATCTGGAACTGACTGCAGAACTTTACCAAAGGGATCTCGTCTAGAGAAGGACTGTCTCACTTAGTGTATTGTGTCTGGAGGAAGCTGTAAGGTGGCAGCTGTCCTGGGGACTTGTGAGTAATGAATCTTGCATTGATTCCTGGTGAATGTGTGCTTTAGGGACAGGGCTGGTTCAAGGTTTTTTGACACCCTAGACGAAACTTCATTTTGCTGCCCCCCCCCTGGCCCCACCCCTGACTCCACCCCCTTTGCCCTGCCCATGTATACCCCACCTTTTTAATGAAGCGCCCATCAAATACAGCCTCACCAGCGCCCATCAAATGCAGCCTTACCAGTGCCCATCAAATGCAGCCTACCAGTGCCCAAAAAAATTAATGTTTGCTTGCTTCCATTCATTCCAGAGTCTGAACACAGACACAGACCACCGCTTCCGCCTGCTGATGCTGAGACTTAGTTGCTTGTTGCAGAGAGAAAAGAGTAGGGACACCAGTGGCCGGGCGCCCTAGGCAGCAGTGCGCCCTAGGCGGCTGCCTAGTTTACCTAGTGGTAGCACCGGCCCTGTTTAGGGATATACTGTAAGTGCCAGAGGTAGCTTGGAGTGGGACAGTTCTCATAGGGTCTCAGATACTGACCATTTCTCATCCTTAGCAGTGTCCTGGACTGTGAGCTTAGAGAAGAGTTTCCTCTTGTTCTGTGCAGTGTTACTCAGTGTTACTGAGATTTCACTGGGTACCAAAAGCTGTGCAGTGGTGCAGGCTACCCATATGCCAAAGAGACTTGCCTCATGATCCCAAGTTGTAAGAGTTTAGCTTGTTCAACATTCACAATTACTTAGGGAAAAGACTGTCCCCTAATTGATAAGTACTGACCGTTTTGGACTATCCCTCTCCTGTTACAAGTTTTACCAGCAATAAATCACAAATGAAAACTATCTTATTGGAGTGCAAGTGAATAAGCTGTTGCATGGGTGGCTGGTGGCCTCTGTACTGTTTGGGGTAATACCAGGTAGAACCAGCAGCCCCTGTCGGGTTAGCACTTCATTCCTTAGCTGTACATGGTGTCATCCAGCTGAACAGTGTGATAAGGCTATGTAAATCTCAGGAATCGATGGACATAAACAGAATCCTGTGGTAATACTGTAAAACAGCTACCGTATATACTCGAGTATAAGTCGTTCCGAGTATAAGTCGAGGCCCTAATTTACCACAAAAAAATGGGAAAAACTTATTGACCCGAGTATAAGACGAGGGTGAGAAATGCACAGCTACTGTAAGTGGAAAAGAGGGTCAACAATGCCCATTTGCAGCCTCACTGTGCCCATTTGCAGCCTCACTGTGCCCATTTGCAGCCATAGGTCCCCTGAACTTCAAACTTGGTAGTTAAGGGTTCCTAGATGCCCCCTAGCTGCAGCCAAAATTTGGGGTCTCTGAACCCAAAGGGTCCCGAAATGACATTGCAGCAGATGGACACAGTTGACCAAATTTGGGGCCCTGTATCTTAGGGCCACTTAGTGCTAAGAACCCCAAATGTGGTGTGCAAACCAAGTGGAACTAGCACCATACAATTTCCAAAGCTGGGGTTTCTAGCACCAAGTGGCCCCGAGATACAGGGCCCCAAAAATCAGTTCAGAAAATGTCAAGCACTTTTCTACAGCAGAGAATGACATTTTCCGAACCGGTTTGGGGGCCCTGTATCTCAGGGCCACTTAGTGCTAGGAACTTCAGCTTTGGATATGTTATGGTACCAGGTCCACTGGGTTTGCACACCAAATTTGGGGTTCCTAGCACTAAGTGACCCTGAGATATGGGGCCTCAAACTCGGTTCAGAAAATGTCAAGCACTTTTCTGCAGCAGAGAATGACATTTTCCGAACCGATTTTGGGGCCCCGTATCTCGGGGCCACTTAGTGCTAGGAACTTCAGCTTTGGATATGTTGTGGTACCAGGTCCACTGGGTTTGCACACCAAATTTGGAGTTCCTAGCACCAAGTGGCCCTGAGATACGGGGCCCCAAAGTCGGTTCGGAAAATGAAATTTTTTGCTGCAGAAAAGTGCTTGACTCGAGTATAAGTCGAGGGGGGCACTTTCAGCACTAAATAATGTGCTGAAAAATTCGACTTATACTCGAGTATATACGGTACCTTATGTATTTCTTATGTGTATTTCTTGAGTTGTTTGCTTGGTGTTCAGCTTTATTCAAATTAAATGTCCTATTACAGTCATACAGACATTCCTAGGAACTCAGCAAACATTTGCTATTCTTTACCGCAGTTTCCTATTTTGAGAAATTTGCGGTTCACTTATGATCTTATAAAGTGAATCATTATTGATGTTGGAAATGCTCACCAAAAAAAAGGAGCACATCAGGTAGAATTTGATTTAGTTATTAGACTCAGATATATTTGTAGCACTTACCCACGAAGGGGCTGCTGAGAATATACCCAGGTTTCCCAATTTAGTGCAGAGGCTGCCAGTCACACAAGCACAGTCCCACTGACAACGATAATTCAGGTTCAGTCTAGGAGATGTCTTTTTAGTATTTATTGCTGAAGAACTTTAACACGAGGAGGGTTGAGGGTCACAGGATACTCCAAAACAGTCAATGGCAATAATGGGAATACAAACTCTCCACTAATCTTCTAATAACAGCCTTTCCTGGAGGTAACGGAATGGCCAGTAAATCTAGGACCCTATTGCAGCAGTCCCAGTCCATATAGCAGCTTCTGACACTTGGTTCCCTTCTGGCAATTGCACAACTAATAGTCCACAGCCAGGTCTTTACTCACAGAATCACAAGAGCTATCTGACACCCGCTTCCACAGGTAGATCCTCAGCGAGGGTGATAAAAAGATTCTTCAGTTCAGACTAGGACCTCAGGGCAGTACCCTCCAGCAAATAATCCTTTAGCAATATTCTCCAGGCCCTCAGCCCAGCCCTTCTGCGGCCCAGACTGCAATCTCGTGTCTCTGAAGACCTCCCCTAGGGGCACTAGCACTAGGAGAACTGGAACACTCCCTGGAGAAGAAAGAACACTCTGCTCAGGCCTCCCAACATTTATCACCTCCCCAGCCCCCTTCTGGATGCCTCCTTTCAGGGATTGGCAGAAGCATGATACATATTCAATCTTGTTCATTTGAATTTCCCTGCCCTATACTCTGGAAACTTTTTCCAGAGACAGGTGGGAGAAATAAAACACTCAGCTCAGGAAAACCTGAACAGACCAATCAATCACTACTCCACTCAATACAGTAAAGTCAAAAACTACATTTAACCTAGCAGCCCAATTGGAAGAGCATGCTACATATTAAAAAGTATAGAGGGAAGGCCTCATTTCAGAATTAATTTATTCTTCCATAATTTTCTCTAGCAGGCCACCATTGCGGCCCTACCATCTCCATTGGGAAAGTGAATTGGGGAAGTGACTGGATCCACAGGATTGACAGATCGTGACCCTGGCGCTTTCTAAAAGTTCTAAAAATGTACTCATACTGGAGAATGCTTATAAAATTTTAAACAGATATGCCAGCTAGCCTGGCTCGCTTTAGTCCTGCTTATTCCCCGCTCTGTTTCCGAGGGTGTTTGCAGGTAGGCATAATGCCACACATCTGGTGGACTAGCCCGAAGGTGTGCAGAGTGGGTCAGGGTTTATGCTCTTCTTCACACTCTACTCCACACTGACCTCAAAAGGGACCCGTACGAAGCTCTTCTCTATAAACCGATTGCTGAATTGCTTCGCCCGGATGGCAACTAGCTCTGCATCTTTTTACCGCAACTAAATTAACTATTGCGAAAGCTTGGAAGACCCCCATACTAAGCTTTGAAGCTGTCAAAAATCACGTGAACTACATGATGGCTAATGAGAAACTGACAGCCATATTGTCAAACACCCATGAAAAATGTTGGCGGGTTTGGCGATTTAGTGATCCTCCGCCGCGAACCCTGTGGGACTCCCCTTTCCTCTCCCTCTTCTCTCTGCCCCTTTTTCTCTCTGCCTTTACTTTTCTGCTCCTCCTGCTTTACTACTTCTGTTAACGTTACATGCCCATCTGGTCACCAGGCGTTGTCCTGATTATCAAAAATCTGAGGTAATTGTTATCTGCTTTAACAGGCCAACATCCCTCTAATGCATGAAAAACCCAGTTTTCCCCTAGAAATTGGACTTTAAAGGCACAGGTGTGTAACAAAATAGTAAAAATTTCAAGTTTTATGGTATTAAACAGTCAGTTTTTTTGATGCCATTAAATTTGAATTTTATACTATTTTGTTACACTTTGGTGCTGCATATAGAGTACATGAATAGGCACCATTAAATAACACAATGGCAAAGCTCTGCATATGCGTTACATTGACTGGGCTCTTAGTTTATAATGTGCATCTAGAGTAAAGAGCTGTACTCCTCCCAGGTTTTTATCCCCTGCCTTGGCTGGGCTATGGCATGAAAAGACTCATCCACATGTCAGGTCTTTGGATGTGTTTTAGGGACTACTTTGCTCTTTATCAGTTTTTCAGTAGCACAGTCTGCCAGTCTAGCTTCAAACTTTTCTGCTGTACTGTATAGTATATGCTGTATATTGTGCCCTATAGACACAACAAGAAACAGGAAGTCATCTCTTCAAAGTGTAGGAAATCCTCTCTTAGGGGTTACTGCAACCAGTGTCCCAGCAGATGTCTTCATTGGAAGATGTCCTCTCTATTCTTGTTCTACTTAAAGCGGTATTAAACCCAAAATCAAAAATGTCTCATTGGAAGATTTCCCCTCTATTCTTGATCACCCTAAAGAGGTTCCTCGGTCTCTTTGAAAAAATTAAAAGTGAGGGCAACAAACACTGTAGCTGCTGACTTTTAATAAAAGGACACTTACATGTCTAGGGATCCAGCATTGTACTCACCCGTGCCAGTTCTTGGCCAGTCTTTGAGTCCCCGGCACCGGCATGTTTACTGTGGGAAGGCAACTGTAACTCCTTGCATCTCCACAGCCGGCTCCTCACTACGCATGTGTGAGTTGCGCTACGCTTTGTGAATGGTCCTGCAGCCTCCTGGGAACTGACATGTCCCAGGAGGTTGCGGACGGGAGGGGAGCAGGTACCTGACAAAACGAGGTACTTAACCCCCCCCCCAATTTTTTTTTACAAAAGTGCTAGAGGAGGGGGGAGGAGGGCAGAAAGTGGAGCTTCCCTCTTAGGGCGATGTTCTGCTTTAAGTGTCCCAACAAATGTCCGAATGGAATATTTCCTCTCTATTCTTGTTCTATTTAAATATCCCAACAAATGTCCCCATTGGAAGATTCCCCCTCTATTCTTGTTATTCTTAAAAGAGAAGTATGTTTTTTTTTTTTTTCCATAATCATACTAACCTAGGTGGATGCAGCATCGGTCCGATGCTGCATCTGTCCCCCGTCGCCTCTGCACTGAGAACCAAGCCATCGAACACTGGCGATGGACTAGTTCTCACAGCTCCCCGAACAGAGATCTGCTGACTGTCAATCAGAAGCTCTACGCTCTGCACCCCCCCCCAGTCCCCCGCTCACTGGAGTGCTGAGCTGTGGAGGGGCAGGAAGCGGCCGTCTCAGGCTCTCAGCAAGTCACTGAGAAGCTGAGATGAGTATCAGTCCAGGCACCTGGCGGATCCAGACTTTATTGTCGTGATGACGCGGTGCCTGGACTGATTCCTGTGACGTCAGCAGAGAGCAGACTTCAGTCCGCTCTCTGCTGAAAACGGGTCACAGGAGTGCAAAATGAATTGCACTCCTGTGACTCATAGGAGAAGCCCAGCCAAACGAGCCCAGGCTGGACTTCTCCTTTAAGTGTCCCAACAAATGTCCCCATTGGATGATTTGCCCTCTATTCTCGTTCTTCTTAAGTGTTCCAATGATTGTCCCCATTGAAAGATTTCCTCATTTATCTTGTTCTTAAGTGTCCCAACAAATGTCCCCATTGAAAGCTTTCCCCTCTATTCTTGTTTTTCTTGAGTGTCCCAACAAATATCCCCATTGGAAGATTTGGTAATGATCCCATTGGGCCTGCAGCCAAAAAAAATCCTAAATCAGTCATAAGCTTTTTTCATGGTTTTAGGGTTTAGCTTTGTATAAAGTGAAAAAGGTAGAACTCACTTTGCCTGCAGGGGGTAGGGGAGAACTATTGTGCCCAGCAGGCAGAGAAATATAGTTCATTGAGGGGGTGGAGAACACCAATAGGTCTTACCTGGGGGAAGGATAGAACTGTAGTGTTATCCCCTCAGGAGCCTCTGTGTATTTTGGGTACTATGTTCACTATTATGCCCCGAGCAGAGTGCTATCCCTGCTGACACCATCGAAATACCTGGGCCAGGGGACTCTATAAGTATCACAAAAGGATAAGCACACACACTGGTGAGATAAATGTTCAATTTGTATTAAAGTCAGTAGAGTGGTAAAACAGGCAAAGATAAAGCAATTGGCTGAATTTATCAGAGTGAAGCCTTGTGGCTTCACTTCCTGGTTCCCTACTGCACATGCGCGATTCGCGCTGTGCAATCCCATTGGTCCCTGTGTCTCCCAGAAGACAGCGGGGGGGATGGAGAAGGCACCAGAAGTGGCGTAAAAACGGCTATCTATGCCCGGAAGTGGGAGCAAAATACCTGTATTAGACAGGTGTCTGCTTGCCCCTCCCCCCTGAAAGGTACCAAATGTGACACCGGAGGCGGTCAGGATTCCGAAAAGCGGAAGTTCCATTTTTGGGTGGAACACCGCTTTAAGTAAATGCCCAAAAAGATACCTTAAAGCAGTAGTAAAGCCCGCTTTGTGACTTTTACCTACAGGTAAGCATATATTAAGGCTTACCTGTAGGTACAATTAATAACTACTAAACGTGCACTGTTTAGGAGATATTTACCCTGCATGCAGCCGGTGACATCAGAGCTTTGTGCTGGAAATGAGGGCTTCAGTGCACATGCACGCGAGTGACGTCATCGCAGCTCCGGCCAATCACACAACCGAAGCGTGCAAACCCAGAAGAAAGACCAGGGGAAGATGTCAGCCCTCTCAGTGGTCAGTTGTGACAGCACGTCGTGGGAGGGCTTCGTTCTAAGGTAAGTATCCCATAATGTGCTAGTATGCAATTCAGACTAGCACATTATACAACTGCCTTACAGGTGTTTTTTACCAGCCGCAGTTTACAACTGCTTTAAACATGTGGAAGATGTAGGATGTAGTCTCTTTGAGAAGAAACTGAGTTACCCAAGGCATGGTAACGTAGCCAGCAGACTGCCACTTTAACCACTTCAGTCCCAGAAAGATTTTACCCCCTTAATGACCGGGCCATTTTTTGCAATATGGCACTGTGCGCGGCTGTACCCAAATAAACTTAATGTCCTTTTTTCCCCACAAATAGAACTTTCTTTTGGTGGTATTTGATCACCTCTGCGGTTTTTATTTTTTGTGCTCTAAACAGAAAAGAGCGACAATTTTGAAAAATAAAACAATATTTTTTACTTTTTGTCCAATAAAAAAACGTAAAAAAATCTCACCCCTGTCCGTGTAGAAGGCAGGCTGTCACACTCCGGTTCTTAGCTGCTCGCCAGTCCCTCCTCCCACCGCCACAGCCAATAACACTTACCCAGTCCAGGAAGAGTAGTCCTCCTCCTCCCCCCGGCTCTCTCGGTCCCATTCTCTCCTCTCAGGACCAGGACCCTGTTGACACCATCCATCCCGTGGCTGACTCCATCCTGCCCCGTCCACCCAGGAGCCTCTCATAGGTCTCCCTACTGGCCTCGGACACTGAGCCTGAATGGTCAATCCATCCCTGGGGGCGGGCCTTGCAGCTATCACCGAGCAACCACAGCCGGTGCTGAATGGCGCTCGCTCGGCATTGCCTCGCCCCCCAGGAGTTGAAAGAAGATGACAGAAGTGAGAGGTGTGGAGGCATGGGAGAGAATTTAGAAAATGCGGCCCAGCGGCCAGGTGGCCCACCGGGCAGATCCCCGGTATGCACTATAGCCAGTCTGGGCCTGACTGTGGGGGATGAGCTGATGGAGAGAAAAAAGTAGAGCTGGGAGGTGGGGGCAGGAAAAGTTTTCAGGGATCGCCTAAAAGTGGATAGAGTAGGAGATAGTCGGACAGATTGGGGTAGGGAATTCCATAGGATGGGAGAGGCTCAGGAGAAGTCCTGGAGGTGAGCATGGGAGGAGGTGACAAGGGAACTGTAAAGCGGGAGGTCTTGGGAGGAATGAAGAGAAGGATTTGGTTGGTATTTTGAAACTAGGTCAGTGATGTAGCTGGGGGTCAAGTTGAGGATGGCTTTGTAAGTTATTTTTAGTATTTTGAATTTAACTTGTTGGGTGAGTGGCAGCCAATGGAGGGATTGAAAGAGAGGGGTAGCAGACACTGAGCGGTTTGTAAGGTGGATGGCAGCATTCATGATGGACTGAAGGGGGATGGCCTATGTAAAGGTAAGCCATAAGGAGGAAGTTGCAGTAGTCAAGGGAACACATAACCAGGGAGGGGACTAGGAGCTTGGTGGTGTCATTGGTTAGCAAGGGGCATATTTTGGACATGTTGCAGAGGTTGGGGCGGCAAGCTTTTGAAAATGATTGGATGTGGGGCCAAAAGGAGAGTTCAGTGTCCAGGATTACACATAATACCCTGGCATGCGGGGATGGGTTGATGGTTGTGCCATTGATCTTGACAGAGAGGTCAGGGGAAAGGGCACGTGGGGGAGGAAATATGAGAAGCTCAGTTTTGGATAGATTGAGTTTGAGGACGTGGTGTGACATCCAGACTGATATGTCGGTCAGTAAATTACTGATATGTGAGGAGACTGATGTGAGCTGAGGTTTAGAGAGATAGATTTGGGAGTCCTCAGCATTGAAAATATATTGAAAGCCACTGGAGGCTATCAGCTGACCCAAGGAGGAGGTTTAGATTGAGAATATGTGAGGTTCAAAAACAGGACCTTGGGGGACCCCGACAGAGACAGGGAGGAGCAAGTAGAGTTGTAAATGATATTGAAGGTGCAGTGGGATGAGGACCAGTGAAGCGCACAGTCATGGAGATTAAAAGAGTAAAGTTTTTTTAGGAGGAGGGGGTGGTCAACTGTATCAAAGGCAGCTGAAAGGTCCAGAAGTAGGAGTACAGAATAATGCTAATTGGTTTTTGTTAGTAAATTGTTTTTGAGTTTTAGGAGAGCAGTTTCTGTGGCATGTTGAGGGCAAAATCCAGACTGAAGGGGATCAAGAAAGTTATTCTTAATGAGGTGGTCACTCAGCTGATTATAGACCAGGCGTTCAAGGAGTTTGGAGGAAAAGGGGAGCAAGGAGATGGGGAGAAGGTTGTTAAGATTAGTGAAGTCCAGGGAAGGCTTTTTAAGTATGGGGGTGACTAGTGCATGTTTTAGTTGGGGAAGATGCCACAAGAGAGGAAGAGATTAAAGATGTGAGTTAGAGAGCGTAGGATAGAGCCAGGGGGTGACTGCGGTATTTGAGAGGAAATAGGGTCCAGGGGAGCGGTGGTTAGGTTAGCGTTAGAAATAAGTTTAACAACCTCGTCTATAGTAGCAGGGTTGAATAAGGGTTGAGTGTACCCATAGACATGGGGTGTTAGGTCGGGGGGAGGGTATCTTTAGAGTGGAGATTTCATTACAAATTCTATCAATCTTATTTTTGAAGTGATTGGCAATCTCCTGGGCAGTGAGTGAGTTATAAGGTGGAGGCAATGGAGGATAAAGTAGAGAGTTAAAGGTAGAGAAGAGTTGACGGGGACTGGATGGGAAATTGTTAATGAGATTGATAAAATAGGTATGCCTGGCAGTGTGGAGGCAAGAATTGTATTTTTGGAGAGCAGATTTTTATAGGTTGAAGTCTTTGTGAGACTTAGTCTTACGCCACAGACGCTCAAAAGCGCAGCTGTTTTTTGTGTCTTCTTGTGTCATCTGTTTGCCAGAGTTGTAGGGGTCAGGGCTTGATTCTGTATGTAGTGAGCGGGGTGAGCTCGTCCAGGGCGGAGGACAGGAATCTATTGTAGACAGAAGTGGCTAGATTGGGGCACGACAGGGGTGAGATTTTGTCATAGAGATGGTCAGTAGCAGAATAGAGAAGAGAAGGGTTGAAGTGGTGAAGGTTTCTATGGGTAATTGTTAGGTGGTTGGAGGGAGAGGTGATGGAAGACAGGAAGAGAGCAAAACTAATCAGGTGGTGATCACAGAGGGGAAAAGGATTGTTGGAGAGATTGCACAGAGTGCATAGGTAGAAGAATACAAGGTCAAGGGGGTTTCCATCAGAGTGAGTAGAAGCATGTATCCATTGCTTCAGGTTAAATGAGGAGATTAGACTAAGAAGTTTAGAAGTAGCAGGAGTGTTAGTATTAACCGGGATTGTTGACATCACTGAGAATGGGAATTTCAGAAGTGAGAAAGTATGGTAGCCAGGCAGAGAAGTAATCAGTGAAAGTTGATATTGGTTCAGGGGACTGGTAGGCAGGATAGCTATCAGAAATTGTTGGGCCTCTTAAACAGCTTTAGGCCAGGGCCCCCCTGGGCCTGACCGCCAACATTCCCCAGGGCCCTCCCACTGGCTGACCCACCGAATCTACCCACTGACCATCCCACGCAGTAGTGTATTTAGGTTTTGTGTTGTCCTAGGCCTGACTAAACTCGTGTACCCCCTAATTTAAATATAACCAACCCCTTCCTGTCAAGGCCACACCCCTTGCTGTTTAAGTCCTGCCCTGAAATTTTTGAGTGGGGACACTAGTTCTGAGGGCTGGGGGGGGGGCAATGGATTCCCTTAATTTGCATAGATTTCCTCTCACTTCCTGTTTGGCTATGGGGCAGGAAGTGAAGGGAAATTTCGAAATCTCTGCAATGGGACAGGGATGGTAAAAAATAAACTGACAGGGGCTATAACCCTCCCTTACTCTATCCAAAATGAAAAAAAAAGTGTTGCCTATAGTTCTACTTTAACCACAAATTTCTAATAATTTTATGGAGAGGACTAAGAAGATATAACCATGCCAATGGTGCAACACAAAACATAGCACAGTGAGGAAGGTTTGTTGTCCAGGATGATAGGACAGTCAAAATTAGAAGCCCCCCCCCCCCCCAGTTACGGAATGCCAGCCGCCCTCATACCAGAAGCAGTGCGGCCCCTTTATGGGGGAGCTAGACTAATTTGCCTCTCAGCCCAGTATGCCCCATAAGACTGGTGCTACACTAACAGTCTAGCCCAAGCCGGTGGGGGCTCTTTCCATGCTGCCACCCTGCAAAGTGCTGCCCTAGGCCTAGGCATTGTCGGCCTAGGCCAGGATACAGTGTTGATCCCACGTCCTCCTCCTTCTCCATCCCATGTCCTCTGTCTCATCTCCTCCATCCCATGTCCTACTCCAGTCAAATGTCCTCCTCCTCCTCTAGTCCCATCTCCTCCATCACATTTCCTCCTCCTCCAGTCCCATCCTCTCCTACCACAGAAGGAGAGAAATGGGACAGGTGGGGGGCAGTGGGTAGGGAGGGGGGAGTATCACAGGAGAAGAGCAGCATGACTGGAGGGGGCAGCCGGATGAAAGGGGGGCAGCGGGACAGGCGGGGGGCAGTGGAACTGGAGGGGGAAGTTTCATGGGAGGAGGTGAGCGGGACAGGAGGGGGGCAGCGGGACAGGAGGGCGAAGTGTCATGGAAGGGGGGGGAGTGGGACAGGTGGGGGGCAACAGGAAAGGTGGGGGGGGCATCACAGATTAGAGGCAGTGTCCCAGGTGGGGGGCAGCGGGGAACAGTGGGGCAGGTGAGAGGCAGTGTCACCGGTGGGGGGCAGGAGGACAGTTAGGAGGCAGTGCCACAGGTGGGAGGCAGCGAGACAGGTGGGAGGCAGTGTCACAGGTGGGGGGAAGTGGGACACACACCCAAGGAAGCACCAGCACCAGTGCCAGGTGGGGTAGCTGAGCCTGTGTCCCATCTCCACAGGATCTCCAGCGGCAGCTGCAAGAAAGAGCGGGGGGACTTCTTTACCCTGACCTCCTCCTCTATGGGACACCAACTGGCCTCACCCACCCCGCACAGCGCGGCGCACATTGGTACCAGACCGGAGCGGAGCCTGCCTGACTGTGACAGTGGGCCCCTACCTGCATGCACAAAAGAGCGGGGGGCTCCTCCCCCCTGATGTCCTCCTCCATAGGGTCCACTGACCTGGCAGCTAACCTCACCCCACCCAGTGCCTGACAGCGGGCCCTGACATTCACACATGGGATCCGCCCACCTCTCCACCCTTCCCTACATCCTGGCAGCTGGTCCGCTCTGACGACAGCTGCCTCCTGTTAAAGATGGGTTGTGACCCGTCGTCTGGGCCCCTCGGACGCTCAGGCCCCTTACTTGTGTACCAGCTTTACACCCCTGATGACGGCCCTGATTAGGGCACACTCTACAAGTTCAATGGCAACGTCCCAGGCAGAGAGGGCTGGAGCAACCCTGAAGCAGATCTGGAAGGCGGCAACATGGTCCACTTTCACCACCATTGTCAAACACTACATGGTGGACCTCTTTTCTGCAAAGGATCAGACCTTCGGACGCAAGGTCTTACAAGCTGTAATCCCACCCTAGGGGTAAGTGCTCGCTTATCCTCTCAGGTGGCTGTCCTGAAAGACAATTAGGGGAAAAACAAAGCTTCTTACTGGTAACGTTCTTTCCCAAAGTCTTTCAGAACAGCAACTGTACCCACCCGAATGTATAATTTGCTTGAGATTTCCTGAACAGGAACTGTGGTATTTTTGACTGTGTATCACATGTTCTTGTGTCTCCGCAGCAGACTGGAGGTGCTCTTAGAAAATCACATAGTACGTTACAATGTACTACGGCTTTACAGCCTGTGATATTGTTACCCACTGAGATGTTATTGTGAGGATTTATCATTGAGACTCTGTAAATCCAGGGAGTAGATTCAGGGTTTTACAGCCCGTCATAATGTCACCCACCAAGATGTCATCGTATGGATCTATCATTGAGACTCTGTAAATCGAGGGAGTAGGTTCAGTTCTTTACAGCCCATCATATTATCACCCACTGAGATGTTATTGTGGGGATCAATCATTGAGACTCTGTAAATCCAGGGAGTAGGTTCAGGGCTTTGCAGCCCATCATAATGTCACCCACTGGGATGTTATCAAGTGGATGTATTATTGGGACTCTATAAATTCAGGGAGTAGTTTCAGGGTTTTACATCCCGTCATAATGTCACCCACTGAGATGGAATTGTGGGGATCTATCATTGAGATTCTCTAAGTCCATGTAGTAGGTTCAGGGCTTTACAGCCCATGATAATGTCACCCACCGAGATGTTATCGTGGGAATCTAGACTCTTTAAATCCAAGGAGTAGGTTCAGGGCTTTGCATCCCATCATAATGTCACCCGATGAGATTTTATTGTGGGGAACTATCACGAAGACTCTGTAAATGCAGCAAATATGTTCAGGGCTTTACAGCCTATTATAATGTCACCCACTTAGATGTTATCCTAGGGATCTATCATTGAGTTTTTGTAAATGCAGGGAGTAGATTCAGGGCTTTGCAGCCTGTCATAATGTCACCCATTGGGATTTTATTGTGGGGATCTATCTTTGAGATCTTTGTTATCGTGGGAAACTATCATGGAGACTCTGTGATTTCATGGAGTAGGTTCAGGACTTTACAGCCCATCATAATGTCAGCAACCGAGATGTTATCGTGGGGATCTTTTATTGAGTCTCTGTAAATGCAGAGAGTAGGTTGAGGGCTTGACAGCCCTTTATAATGTCACCCACCGAAATGTTATTGTGGGGATCTATTATTGAGAATCTGTAAATGCAGAGAGTAGGTTCAGGGCTTTACAGCCCGTTATAATGTCACCAACTGAGATGTTATCGTGGGGATCTATCATTGAGTCTCTGTAAATGCAGAGAATAGGTTCAGGGCTTGACAGCCCTTCATAATATCACCCACCGAGATGTTATCGTGGGATTTATCATTGAGTCTTTGTAAATGAAGAGAGTAGGTTTTAGGGCTTGACAGCCCTTCATAATGTCACCCACCGAGATGTTATTGTGGGGATCTATTATTGAGTCTCTGTAAATGCAGAGAGTAGGATCAGGGCTTTACAGCCCATCATAACGTCACCCACCGAGATGTTATCATGGGGAGTTATCATTGAGTGTCTGTAAGTTCAGGGCTTGACAGCCCTTCATAATATCACCCACCGAGATGTTATAGTGGGATTTATCATTGAGTCTTTGTAAATGAAGAGAGTAGGTTCAGGGCTTGACAGCCCTTCATAATGTCACCCACCGAGATGTTATTGTGGGGATCTATTATTGAGTCTCTGTAAATGCAGAGAGTAGGATCAGGGCTTTATAGCCCATCATAACGTCACCCACCGAGCTGTTATCATGGGGAGTTATCATTGAGTGTCTGTAAGTTCAGGGCTTGACAGCCCTTCATATAGTCACCCACCGAGATGTTATCGTGGGGATCTATCATTGAGTCTCTGTAAATGTAGAGAGTAGTTTCAGGGCTTTACAGCCCGTCATAATGTCACCCACCGAGATGTTATCGTGGGGATCTATCATTGAGTCTCTATAAATGCAAAGAGTAGGTTCAGGGCTTGACAGCCCTTCATAATGTCACCTACCGAGATGTTATCGTGAGGATCTATCATTGAGTCTCTGTAAATGCAGAGTAGGTTACAGGCTTTACAGCCCTTCATAATGTCACCCACCAGTGTTATCGTGGGGATCTATCATTGAGACTCTGTAAATGCAGAGAGTAGGTTCAGGGCTTTACAGCCCGTCATAATGTCACCCACCTAGATGTTATCGCGGGGATCTATCATTGAGTCTCTGTAAATACAGAGAGTAGGTTCAGGGCTTTACAGCCCGTCATAATGTCACCCACCTAGATGTTATCGCGGGGATCTATCATTGAGTCTCTGTAAATACAGAGAGTAGGTTCAGGGCTTGACAGCCCTTCATAATGTCACCCACCAAGATATTATTGTGTGGATTTATCATTGAGTCTCTGTAAATGCAGAGAGTAGGTTCAGGGCTTGACAACCCTTCATAATGTCACCCACCGAGATGTTATTGTGGGGATCTATCATTGAGACTGGAAATCCAGGGAGTAATTTCAGGGCTTTACAGCCCGTCATAATGTCACTCACTGAGGCCTCGATTCACACCTATGTATGTTGCTTTTGAGCGTTTTTGGAGGTTTTTTTCATGCTTGGCACGTTTTTGAGCAGCGTTTTTGCCGCGATATTGCCGCGATTTGCGTTTTGCGTTTTTTTTTTTTTTACAGTCTTAAAAAACAAAAAAAAAAAGGCAAAAACGCATCAAAAACGCACCAAAAACGCATCAAAAACGCAGCAAAAACGGTGCACTTGCGTTTTTGATGCTTGTCCATTGAATTCTATTACATGCAAAACGCTGCATTTTGCATGAAAAAAAGTTCCTGACCCTTTCCAAAAATGCAGAGAAACAAAAAGGCATTGATGTGAACATGTTCCATAGGAACCCATGTTAAAAAATTCCCGTGCATTTCTGCAAAATGCAAAATGCATCAAAAAACGCGCTAGTGTGAATGGAGCCTGAGATGGAATTGTAGGGATCTCCTTGGAATTACAGTTAATGGTGGACTTCACAAATTTTATTGTGATGGAAATGATGTTGTCTCCTTGGCTCCTATATGGCACTCCATTTTTTACTCATAAAAGTGAACCCATTGAAGTACATCTGATGCTCTGCTGGAATTGGTGGCTTCGGGGCTTCAGAGTCTGTCATAAGGTCAGCCGCTGAGATTAAATAATTGGTATCAATTGCTGGACCCTACAAAGAGAAAACATTGATCAGCTTTTTTTGTCAATATGTAAAAGCCCTGGGATGCCATATCACCCCATGACTGTAAGATACATGATAGTGTAAAGTAACATCAGTCTACATTCACAAAAGTGTCAGGAAAGAGCATATCTGCCCCAAACAGACATTTTTGCTTCAGTCATTATAGTACACTAATATTATCGATTAGCTATTAAATATGTTTGATAGTGCTCAAACTTCTCATTAATGTAGTTCCTTATATCAATTGGCCCCCGTTCACACCGGTGCGACTTTTCATGCAATTTGACGTTTTCAAATTCCACGACAGGTCGCACCACATTGTCAGCAATGCAACCGTTCATATTGCTGTGACTCATGTCGCACTGATTATGAAAAAGATTCCTGCACTACTTTTTACGGACTTCATTGTGACTTGCATAGATTTCTGTTAATTGAAGTCGCAAACCTCAGTGAAATCGGCAGTGATAATTGCACTGATGTGTGGCTTTGAAATCGCGCTTCAGTAGTGGGATTTCAAAGCCGCACTGGTATGAACCAGGGCTAAAGTGCATAATAATGTAGCACTCTTCTCTATAACACTACATATTCTGCTTAGATTTATATACTTACTGGTTCCATCCAAATGGTGGTGGTAGCTTTCCAGCCTCTAACGCTGACCAATTAACTATGCTGAAGAATGGACGGTCGTGAAGGTTTCCTGTCAGCTGTTCACGCATCACTTTATCTTTGCATAAGAGCTGTAAAAAAAACCTGATAAGTTTAGGGGCATAAACAAATGACCAATTTCATCTGGTCCCTTTATTTAATAATGTTTTATCCTCAGTACTATGTCTTCCATTCATATATTGTTCCACATCAACTTGTTTGAAGTACCTGCTAATAGGCCACTAAAATGTTTTGGAACAACCATTTCGGTGACCATTCTGGATCCGAACATGCCTGCCTCCGCTATGTCAAAGTCAGCTATTTTAACATGGCCGGCCCTATCCAACAGTACATTGTCTGGTTTTATGTCTTCATGCACAACCCCCCTGGAATGTAGATGTTGATGTTGAAGTCCACACAATATTTCCGCTGCAAGGAATCTGATATGGTAAAAAATAAATAAGGTTTAACATCGTAACATGTCAACACTTGTAGAAGCCAACAAAAGAAATTGTTTCTATGGTATACTAAATTATTATAATGGTGAGAAGAGGTTTTCAGTGACTGTACCAAGCCTCTATTAAAGCTAAAAAAATTGGTTCAGAGATTGTCAATATGGAAGGACACACAGGGGGAGATTTACTAAAACTGGAGCACTCAGAACCTGGTGCCGCTGTGCATGGTAGCCAATCAGCTTCTAGTTTCAGCTTATCCAATTAGGCTTTGACAATAAAACCTGGAAGCTGATTGGTTCCTATGCAGAGCTGCACCAAAATTTGCATGCTCCCTTTTTAGTAAATCCCCCCAACAGTATCCACGACTGTTAAATCCCACCTGCACTATTTCTCCTCCGGCTCCTCTCTCTTGCATACTTCCTGGTTGCCAGGCCCCTCAAGACGCTCGGGCCCGGTACATGGGTATCGGCTCTACCCCCCGTGATGGCGGCCCTGCTGGTAGGTCACAGCAATTCTTAAAGAAATTTTAGAAAATATACGTATACAGTGAACTTCAAATGATTAAAGGGTTAGAGGGATAGAGAGGGAGGAGAGTAAAGAACCTGTAAGGTGCTCTATGGGAATAGAAGGATACCCACTCCACCTCCCTTGAGCCAAATGGGACTAAGGGAGTGAGTACAGAGAAGGCCACCATGGGGGACGGAAGTAGGAGAAGCAGTGTCGGATTCATGAAGCCAGGTTTTGGTGACAGCAAGTAGATTATAGGAGTTAGTGACAAAGAGGTCATGAACAGAGGTGAGTTTGTTGCAAACAGAGTGGGCATTCCAGAGGGCATAGGAGATCCACTGCTCCCTCTCTCATGTCCGAACTCCAACACAGTCTCTTCCATCTACCCCCATGTTCCCGAGCTCTCTACTTTTTAAATACACTTGCCCTTTTTCCAGCTCCTTTGGGCTATGTGGTTCAGTTTCAGCTAATCTAGATGAAAAAATCCTGTTTACAGCATACAAATACCATCATCCCAAGCATTCCTGTATTGGGTCTTGTGATAACTAAGGTGTGAAGCACTGCCATCCTGTGGCCATAACAGTAACAATGCACAGAGTTACAGAACTATAGTGCCCATCAGAGGGTGGGGGAGAATTATATTGCCCAGCGGGGTGGAGAGGAAGAGTAGTGCTCAGCAGACTGGGGAGGAGCGCTATTGTTCCCAGAGAGATGAACAGCTCAGTGGGAAGAATAATAGTGTCCGGCATGAAGAACTATAGTGCCCAGTGGGGGTTGGTGAGAACTATAGTGTCCAGCAGTGGGTGGGGGACAATCATAGTGCCCAGCAGGGGTGAAGAGGAAGAATAGTGCTCATTCAAAGGAGAGGGAGAACTATAGTGCCCAGGGAGATGAAGAGCCCAGTGGGATAAACAATATTTTTCAGCATTAAGGAACAATAATGCCCAGTGGAAAGAACTATAGTAGGTGGGAGGGGGACAATAGTGCCCAGCAAGGGTGAAGGAGAACAGTTAGATAACTATAGTGCCCAGGGAAGGGGTGAAGGAGAAAAAAGTGCTTAGCGGAGGGAAGGAGGAAAACTTTAGTGCCCAGCGAGGGGATGAACTATAATGCCCAGGGAGGGAGAACAGTAGTGCCCAGCAGGGGTGGGGGAATAATACCCAGTGGGGGTGGGGAGGAAGAATAGTGCTCAGCATAAGGAGGATGGGAGCTATAGTGCCGAGGGAGATGAACAGCCCAGTGGGAAAAACAATATTTTCCAACATGAGGAGCAATAATGCCCAGTGGGAAGAAATATAGTGCTTGGTGGGGGAACAATGGTGCCCAGCAAGGGTGATGGAGAACAGTTAAATAACAATAGTGCCCAGGGAAGGGGTGGAGGAGAACAATAGTGCTCAGCGGAGGGGAGGAGGAAAACTTTAGTGCCCAGTGAGGGGAAGGGGAAACTATAGTGCCAAGCAGGGGGTGAACTATAGTGCCCAGGGGGTGAGAACAGTAGTGCCCAGCAGGGATGGGGAAAACAATAGTGGCCAGATGGGGAGAGGGAAAAAATAGTGCTCAGCAGGAGAACAATAGTGCTTAGCAGGGGGTGAGGGAGAACTATGGTGCCCAAGGTTTGAGAACAGTAGTGCCCAGCACCAGCAGGGGTGGGGGAGAACAATAATGCCCAGTGGGGGTGGGGGTGGAGAGGAAGAATAATGCTCAGCATAAAGAGGATTGGAGCTATAGTGCCGAGGGAGATGAACAACCCAGGGGGAAGAACAATATTTTCCAGCATGAGGAGCAATAATGCCCAGTGGGAAGAAATATAGTGCTTGCTGGGGGTGGGGGGGGGGGGAACAATGGTGCCCAGCAGGGGTGTGGGAATAATACCCAGTGGAGGTGGGGAGGAAGAATAGTACTCAGCATAAGGAGGATGGGAGCTATAGTGCCGAGGGAGATGAACAGCCCAGTGGGAAAAACAATATTTTCCAGCATGAGGAGTAATAATGCCCAGTGGGAAGAAATATAGTGCTCGGTGGGGGAACAATGGTGCCCAGCGGAGGGGAGGAGGAAAACTTTAGTGCCCAGCGAGGGGAAGGGGAAACTATAGTGCCAAGTAGAGGTGAACTATAGTGCCCAGGGGGTGAGAACAGTAGTGCCCAGCAGCGATGGGGAGAACAATAGTGCCCACATAGGGAGAGGGAAAAAATGGTGCCCAGCAGGAGAACAATAGTGCTCAGCAGGGGGTGAGGGAGAACTATAGTGCCCAGGGTGTGAGAACAATAGTGATCAGAAGGGGGTGAGGGAGAACTATAGTGCCCAGGGTGTGAGAACAATAGTGCCCAGCAGGGGGTGAGGGAGAACTATAGTGCCCAGGGTGTTAGAACAGTAATGCCCAGCAGGGGGGGGGGGAGAACTATAGTGCCCGGGGTGTGAGAACAATAGTGCCCAGCAGGGGGGGAGGGAGAACTATAGTGCCCGGGGTGTGAGAACAATAGTGCCCAGCAGGGGTGAGGGAGAACTATAGTGCCCAGGGTGTGAGAACAATAGTGCCCAGCAAGGGGTGAGGGAGAACTATAGTGCCCGGGGTGTGAGAACAATAGTGCCCAGCATGGGGTGAGAGAGAACTATAGTGCCCGGGGTGTGAGAACAATAGTGATCAGCAGGGGGTGAGGGAGAACTATAGTGCCCGGGGTGTGAGAACAGTAGCGCCCAGCAGGGGGTGAGGGAGAACTATAGTGCCCGGGGTGTTAGAACAATAGTGCCCAGCAGGGGGAGGGAGAACTATAGTGCCCGGGGTGTGAGAACAATAGTGCCCAGCAGGGGGGAGGGAGAACTATAGTGCCCGGGGTGTGAGAACAATAGTGCCCAGCATGGGGTGAGAGAGAACTATAGTGCCCGGGGTGTGAGAACAATAGTGATCAGCAGGGGGTGAGGGAGAACTATAGTGCCCGGGGTGTGAGAACAGTAGCGCCCAGCAGGGGGTGAGGGAGAACTATAGTGCCCGGGGTGTTAGAACAATAGTGCCCAGCAGGGGGAGGGAGAACTATAGTGCCCGGGGTGTGAGAACAATAGTGCCCAGCAGGGGGGAGGGAGAACTATAGTGCCCAGGGTGTGAGAACAATAGTGCCCAGCAGGGGGAGGGAGAACTATAGTGCCCGGGGTGTGAGAACAAT